>OY735141.1:24348799-26793661 GCA_963457615.1 Nicrophorus investigator
TGACGGCGTGTGGTGCACGTCAAACGCATGTGGAATTTATCTATAGGGACAGATCACAGCCGAATTTCACGTCCAGATTTCTATCCGGTGTGCAGACAGAAAGCTAGACTTCATTATAGTTCAACCATTGGAAATGATATGTGTGTATTATCCCATTCTCTCTTTTTACCAATTTTAAACTTGTAAAAGTATCGAAAGCATAAGAAATTATAAAAAAAAACTTCCACAAACCAGTACTTAATAATAGAACATTAACTAAACTGGTTTGTGGAAGTTGAAACTTACTGGATAACGAATTAACATCTTGAATTTACATAATTGAGTAGATGATTACAATATTTTGTGTCATTTTGCGAGGAGTAGTAAAGCTACGTGGTTTGAAGTATTGTACCGATTTTTAAAATGCAATAATCCGAAAACCAGTGATGTCGGCCGAAACGGCAGAGATGAGCATAGTACAGCATTGATAATTACCAATTAATATGCCGAGTAAACAAACAAACCCATAAAACATCGCCGCCACCGCCGCCAATGCTGCCGCTGCCCCCGCCTCCAGCAACAGCAACAACAACATTGCACCTATGCATGTATGTCTGCATGTGCACGGGAGAGTTAGAGTGAGACTCGGTTATTAGGAGAGTCGAAAGGATGAGAGAGATGAACTGCAAGAGCTTTTTGGGGGGGCGATCGTGCCTACGCGTATGTGTGAATGTGTGTGGGGAAAGCAGCGGATTCAGCATGGAATTTATGTATTGAAAACAATGAGAATAACCGGCCAATAGTTGATACTATTAGATCTGCTGAATGCAGATTATCTCGACAGAACACGCCGACTCTAATGCGCGCCCACTGTAAGACCATTGTTACATCATAACGGCGCACACCCGAATCCGAACGCACTCCCAAAAACCGCACTTACCTACCTAATGCCATCACAATAGAGACAAATATAATCTTTTATTTACCAATAACACTTACTCTAGAAGCAATAAAAACCTTTCCAACTATTCACAAACTTATTTTCTGTTACCTACATATCCAATATATATCTATTGACATATCAATACTTAAATACTTAAATAATAATTAATTAATATAAAAATAAATTAGTTGCAACCCAAATAAATATTAATACACGTAATCCGTAATTTTATAAAGCAAAAATTAGATTATTATTTAATCTTCACGCAACCATATGACTTACTTCCTTGAATAATTAACTTTCCCGGAATACTCTTTTAATCCCTTATTTGGATTTTTTTTTATTTAAGTAATTGTAGCAATAAATATTGTTATTTTTTAATATATTATATGAAACTTGAAAATTATCAAAACTATCCGAATTATATAATAATAAAATAGTAATCTTATATTCAAAATTTAGTTAATTTCTACAAGAAAAATAGAAATATATTTGGTATACCTACAAGAAATAAGTAAATGAATTAAATCTTATTATTTTCTTGTTATATTATATAAAATAAAATTTATTAAATATTTATTGTAAACTTAATGTTAAACAAATAGTTTTAAAAGAGTGTTATTAGATAAGAAATTTAAAATCTGAATTGGAAATGTGAGAATAAGTTTTCTGTCGGAGTGGGAGAGTGTGCAAAGTAATTAAAACATTCCGAACGAGCTTTTGGGAAGGCTTAAAAGGGACGGAAATTCCTTTCGAACCCAGAATTCTGGGTCATCTTAAAAACTCCGAGAAGTGCGGAAACGTTATTCTTTAAGATACAGAATACGAAATGGTGGCAATAGTATTCTGATGAGAATGTGGGCATCTGCATTGGTTTTCGTAGGATGGGTAAGAGACCCTCGAGGTCCCGGACATCGATTTGTCGCTGAATCCTTAGGAGTCCTTGGAGAGGAATGGATGGATCCTTGAGGCCTTGCGCCGGTATTGATCGAGAGAACCTCGGAGCCTCCTTCCGTCTCTCTCCACCTTCCGACCGTTGCTTCGAGCGCCTCGAACCACCCTACGCCACCCCCTGGGCTGCTTAATTCCAAACCGCCCCGACCCCCCTCGGCCGCCCGCCAACGCCTCATTACACTCTTAGCCGCACGTCGCCTCCGCCGCCGCCGCTGCCTCCTCCTCTTCCTACACCGCCGCCCTGCGCAGCGCAATACACGACCTAAGGCTGCCCGATAACAATCTTACGTATTCGACCGCCTCCGTCCCTTCGCCGCTGCTGCTACAACACCGCCGCCCCTCGCACTACCATCTCATCCAACCCTCACTTATTTTTAAATACCAACTTAACGTTAATCTCCTCATATCGTTACAGTTTCTGTTTAAACCCTTTCTATCTCTACGACTACCACTCGTTCCTACGACGGAAACCCTTCCGCAGCATCCGAAATCCCAATACACGAAACATCATTTACTTATCACACAAGAAAATTACAATGTATTTCTAGCTACTAACTGCATCGACATTATAACAAAGCAAATCCATGATTGTAACGAACAATTAACACATGTATATTACAATTTCTCAGATGCATTCATTTACTTAAATTCTCCATTCAAATTATATAAAATCAATGACTGACTAAATAAATAAATATCACCCGAAAATTCATATTTCAGAAACACAAGTATTTAATTTTATGACTTGTTTCAGTAATGTTAATCAACCAGTAACTATTTTAAACTAATAACTAACATGAATATTATTCGAATAATATATATTTATTTGTGTAATTTATTGTAAATTAAGGAATATAATTAATTGTAAGTCTGTGAATTACGAAAACTATTGTATGGTGGTTTCTAGATATTAAGATTAGCACAGTAGTGAGCCTCCAAAGTTGGAAAATATAAGTATAAATCAAGATGAGAAAATCTATTTAATTAATCCCGGTATTTAAAATTTCAGTTTCTAAATAAATTCTGAGTTACAAAAGTTTGGTTTACAATTTTAACACAGTGTCGGCAATTGAAATTTGCTTATTTTTTCATGATGATATTTGTAACTTACAGTTAGTATATATTTATTTTTGTAATTGTAATATGATTTACTTTATGTAGAAATTGAAAGAATAAAATTTGTGGTAGTGAATTGTAAAAAATAAATAAATAAATTTTCAGAGAACAGAAAAAGGACATATTATTATTTTGCTTTCAAAACGTGAATGAATGAATTTTTCAGTAAATGGCTCGTTCCGGACATTTCTCTATTATTCCACCTCTCTAACACACATATACATTCATGTCGTGCACACTTTCAGCGTGTGGATGTGTGCAGAAGAAACTTTTTCAGTTTTTTTTTTGTTTGATTAATTGCTGAAAAATCGGTCGTGAAATGCCATCTGGGCAGCGGTAGCTTAACTAGAAAAGTGTCGGCGAAAGGGTTTTAAAACTAGTATTTTATTTTCTATTTCTCTCTCTCTTTCGCTCTTCTTTGTGGTGGGTCGAAGGGAAAGAGTAGCAGCGCCAGCTATGACGAAATCCAGAAAGGCAGGAGGAGGGACGGACTTGAGAGCCACGCTCCGCCCTTAACATGGCCTCCTTTGATATAATCGTCAAGGGAGAGAGCATCCCGTCGCGGCCCGACTCACACAGCCGCATAAAGCAACCCTTACATAAATGACCCACGATTGATGCACCCCAGAAGATCGGTATGGAAAAGAAAAAAACTGATTGAACTTTAATGAACGGCACACAATTTATCAATTAAAAATAAGCAATTAGTTTTTTTGTCGACTGCTGGCAGATAGTTAAGACATTTGTCTTTCGTTGGTGTGAATCAACCCCTCAACCCTTCTCGACGCGCAAAGTTTAATATTCACAAAGCGATGGAATATTATATGCGAGCGACAAACAGAAGTTCTGACTCCGATATTAACGGCATATATCGGCCTATTTGTTTGCTTATCTACTGCAACTGTACATGTACATGCACATCATTACATTTAACTCGGCTCACAGAATCTGCAAAGTCGGATAGAAACCTCCTCGAACTAAAATCCTTCGCGTCGGACTCGACAAACCCCTCACAACCCCGGACGCTCACGTATACCAAGCGATTTTAACCAAACTCCAACAAACTCGCATAATCGACTATCGAAGTACTACATCCTACAGATAATCTGATAAAATAGATAGAGGACACATTGTTTGATATAAAAAATGCCTTCTCTAATCATTGGTAATTTTTATAATAAATTAATTAATTGTACAATCTCAAAAACCGAGTTAGAAAAATTCGCAACATTTTAATTTTCAATGATTTTTTGATTTTTGACAGTCGTTCGATCACAATAAATTGCCAACAGATTCATAACATTATTTACGCAGTCATAGACAAATAATTTTATTTATATAATTGAAGAGTGGTATAATCGATATTTATTAAATCAAATGTAATTTTTCTAGATTAAAAAAAAATTTATTAATTTAATTTTTTAAGTTACAAAATAATTAAAGTTATTTTTATATAATTAAATAAATATCTTAATTAATTACTTAAATTAAATATATGTACATTATCAGTGTAAGTAAAAATTGTGAGAAAACAAGAATTAATGGATTTATATATGCTAATAATCTTACATATTTTCAGTGTGATCTTCATTATCATAAAACAACTTTTTTTTTTTTTAATTTTACTCTTTAGGATTATAATAGAGGAAGTAAGGATTCATTCTTAGGGTTTTCAATAAGAATATTTTAATGATAAAGTTTATAACACGGCTGTAATCATGGGCGTGGATTTGTGACGTAACTCACTTCTTCGTATCTTTTCAAGAGCCCACCAATGCTTTGACAGCCAAATCCGGACTATTCCTATCGTTTTCTACCAAAGCGTGGACAACCGCAGACTGACACTTCTTCCCTGGTTGAGTTTTACAGTTGCACTGTTATAAGTTAATTTTTCTATAACACATAACTGTTTTCTTCTTCTGCATTTAAAAAATGTTTTTGGCGTTTGTACATCGTCGGTTTGTTATAAAGTATTTAGTTCTAAATAAGAAATATCGTTTACTGAAGATTTTTCGCTTTCTAAATCTCCTATTTGTTAGTTATTTTCAGAAGGATTGTTTGTATTGCCAAATTTTTTTTTTCAATAAAAATTCTATTTGTTTTTTTTTTCTTCTTTTTCCATGTAGTATGTAAAATGTATGTAATTATTTCGGTGGGTGGTTTGGCTGTGCGTTTTGGGGCCGTGTTGTGTTCCAATGTAATTCGATTTTTGGGCCGAAATGAAATTATGAAAATTGTAAATTATCCTGGAAAAGGATTAATTGCGCGTGACACTGAATGATGGAACAGTGGCTAAGTGCGCACACATACATATATGCACACACGTGCACACGGCAAATCCTGGCCGTGGAATGGGATGAACAAAGCCCGAGAGCATATCATCATCATCATCGTCAGCAGCAGCGGCGGCGGCGTCGGGATTGTTAATAGGTCGATTTTTCGGCGGTCGTCAAAATTCCGACCAAACAACAGAAAAATTTTGGTTTATTAAAAAACCTGTTTATTTTTCTTCTGTAAGCGCGAAGCTCGTTGCCGGAGCGCGACAAATCCGGCAGATGTTCCGTTGGAAGCTGCGCTTATTACCATTGTCTTCATCCCCCTGGACCAGTCTGACCACTGGTCAGTTGAAGAATCTCGCTTGAGCATAACAAAAACCCCAAACCAAAATAAAAAAAAAATCATATTCGAAAAACTCGTTTTTCCCAAATGAGAAAAATAAACTGGTCGGACGGGATCCTCTACCCCTCCAGAACAAGGTCCAGCATCCGCTGCACAGGAATGATGCGATGCGAATAAGCAAAAAAAAACAGTTTTACTTGATCCTTCTTTCAAGCGCGATCTCCAAGATAATGTTAGAAAAGTACATTTTAAAGTTTCGTTTCCGACGGTGGAACGAGCTTCACGTTTGGCGAAATGTGACAGCTCGCTCCATCTGTCGACGGTCCTTACTAAACTCAGGTCCAGATCGCTGTACATATCCTTCTTGAATCGATTTTCGCTAAGAAAGTGAACAAAAAAAATATGCACGCAAATCCCTTGCGCTTCCCATTTTCGCTACCGAAAGTTACGACACTCGAGGGACGGACGACCACCAATAAAGATAATTGGCAAAATTCGAGTTGGGAAATTCGATCACGTAAGAAAAAATACGATTGATTAATAAAAATTAATAAATTGTTTATACAAAAAACATTATTTAACACAACATAAATTTACAATTTTAATAATTTAATAATAAAAGACAATTAAAATGAAATTTAAAATTTTCATTAAAATTTGGGAAAATAATCGTTTTATTTTTTGCTATTTATAAATTATTACATTTTTTACTATCATGGTATACTTTTTACAATTATTATAAATTACACAACACTTTGCATTACTAAGAAACTGTTACGTAGCATTTATCTGGAAATATTTCCAATTCTAAACTTGTATGTCACACAATATTAAAGGAGCTAATATTAACAAATCTGAATATTACATAAAAATAACTAACGTATCTTTTGGTCAGTAGCAAGTTAGTATAAAATCCTTCTTATAAATCGTTTTTGTAGGAATATTGTTATATAAAATAATTGAAATATAAATGTGTGAAATTAAGCTTAAAAAGTGCAAAAATCTAATCTAATCTATACTTACAGATTTATTTAAAAAATATAATTATTATAACTTATTTTATTTTTAAATAGATATCATATTTAGTTAAATGTCATTGAAATGATTGAATCCATTTTCATTGCAAAATATTAATTAGTTTTATTATTATATTTCAAAATTTAATTATTTTTATTAAAAAAGATATAAGCAAATCATTTTAGTTTTATTGAAGTATATTATTACATATCTATGTGATAATATTGAGTTTTTATTAAGAATATTAATTATTCGCAATTTAAAAATAATAAAAAAATAGAAATCCACGACTATTTCTATTAAAATGTACACAATTATATTAAAAAAAAAACTGCTTTTAGGCCTTTCAATCATGGAATTATATATTTGATATTTTTATAATAGTATAATAAAATTTATTGCAACAATTACAAAAATAATACAATAATAAAAAAAATCTATTAATTTTTTATATTTCTATACGATTCGTTTTTCTATTAATGTTCTTATAAAGTATACATTGTTACAAAAATATTAATATAATTGAAGGAATCTTTGAATAACATTAGTTTGGAAGCAATAATTACTTAACTCGCGCTGTATTATGAATTCTTCATGATGTAAATTTTATTGATGAATATCTTGGCAGCAAATGATTTATTATTGTATATATGCAAGTAGATATCTGTCTAGCTGTTTATACAAAGTTTTTTTTTCTATGAAGGAGAAGATACATTTGTATGAATGTTATCCAGCGTCTCATTGGAATTCTATCGTTTTGGCATCACCGGATTGGGGATGGGTATGGGTGGAATGATCGTGCTGTGGGGGAAGAAGTCTCCATCCTCTCGGAGAGGCAGAGTCTGGAAATTGGAGAAGAGCTTCTCTCTCTATATATATATACATAAATGTATGTGTATGTATATACATGCAGAAGCTACTAAATCAAAACTGCGGATCCGAAGCCCGAAACCCCCCGAGCGTTCGCCCTTTTGGCAATATTATGCAGAAACTCGATTAATAAATCAAACTTTCTTAGGAGTCTCGAAGCCGACGCCAACTACAACGACGACGACGCCACTTCTCCCCCTATCTCGCATACATTGCAAAATACTTTTAGAGAAAATTTTAAAAAAAAATACAAACAAATATTCACAGAAATAAGTTTAATGCTTCAATAAAATAGTTTACAAATATATTACATAGATATAAATAATAATAAATATATTAATTGCAAGTTTACAAAACGATAAAAAAATATTAGTACACTTAACAAAGTTATAAGTTTAAAAAAATCTAATTTATATCAAAAGTTAATTAAAGTTTTATCTTTTACCATTATTATTAATAAATAATTCCAAGTATTAAAAGTCAATGAGAAATATATTTATTTTAATTAAATGTATTAATTAGGAAAGTTATCAACCATTTTATTACAAAAAAATAATAAACTTAATTAAAATATTAAGTATTATTTTCCAACAATTAAAATTTTATGCAAGTATAAAAAACTGAAATTAACATCGTTAATTATATATTAAAAGTAACTAACCGTAATAGCAACTATTATTTAAAAATTTTAAAGTATCCAAATAATTTTTGGAGAATCAGAATCAATGATTTTTATAATTGATGCAATGAATATTTAATACGGACTATCAATTATGATGAAGTATTTGAAATATTTTTTTTAATAAAGAAATAAGAGAGAAAAGTAATAAAATATTATACATGTTTATGCAGATTTTTTATTTAGTAATAAGTATTTTAAATTTAATTTACTAGTTGAATTGTGTATGTTTAAATTACTTTTTTTTATTTTGAACATTACTTTATAATTATTTATAATTGCAACATAACATATTTTTTACTGTTTATAAAAATTGTTTACATGAAAATGCCATTTTGTATTTGCCGTTTTTTTTCTAATAAACAAATATTTTTTCTTATAAACAAATAAGAAAGAAAGGTATTAATATTATAAATATTTATGCAGATTTAGTAATAAATAATTTAAAAATAATTTACTAGCTTGAAAATGTTGTTGAATTGTGTATGTTTAAATTACTTTGTTTGTTTTTAACATTACTTTATAATTATTTATAATTGCAACATAAATATATTTTTTAACTGTTTACAAAGTTTGTTTATTTGAAAATGGGGCAATAAATGTGTGGTAAACGGTCTTCATGCCATTTTGTATTTGCCGTTGTGGGGTGAATAGGTGCAATAGACAGAGAGAAAGAGAACGACGAAGGGTGAGTGAATAAGGAAGGGTGACGTAGTAATAGCCAATGTGTATATGAATAATAAGTGTAGTGGTGCAGCGTGGATCGATAATCTGAGATGGAATTCGTCGGCGTCTTATCTGCCCTTAGCCCTTACGGACTTCCCCTATCCACGCTGTTTCTCTCTTTTCCTCTCGCGCATACACGAAACCCTCGATTGGGGGCTTGTAGTGAACGATAAAAAGGGGAATTGCAGCAAGTCTTACATGCATGATTCATTCTCTTGCATCTCTCTCAGACGCATCCGATTTCAGCATCTCCTACTCCTTCTACTTAGACCCTACGTGGGGAGAAGAAGGAATCCGCACTGATTACTTTCCATATACTAAGCGTCTGCTAACGAACGGCCAATTATTATCATTTTCACCGATTTAACACACTGGACCCGAAGTGAACGATGCGGAGATGAGATGGGATGAAATAAGATGAGGGAGAACAGGATCGAGTACAGTTCCATCAACGAGATTCCTCGCAAGATCACCTTACTGAAACCCCTTTCGCACAGAAACCTTCCTTAATAGGTCATTTAAATTATCTTTCTTACGCAACCCCAATCGCTTTCATCTTTTCATGTTACATTCATTAAAGCAGCTACAAGAAAACTAATTAATACTAAGTAGTTTTCTTTCATAACTATAACTTGACGACAAATTATATAATAACAACAATATTATATTTTCTAAATTAAACATTAAATTTAATTTATTTTTAATTAGAAAACAAATTGTAAATGAATATTAGATGATAAAAAATAATAATTTATAAATTCTAAATTTAAAAAAAAAGCCCCAATTTATTTAATTAATTTATCAAATCGAACATAAATATTATTCTAACAATATTAGCATAACAAAAATAAATTAAAATATTATTTATTTATTATGATTTTACGTTTTGTATATACAAAATTTGTGTTATGTTTTGTCCAATAAATTATTAAAATTATAATTTGTATTTTGAAGATATTGTCGCTCAATTAAATTAATTTATTTTGTATTTATATTGAAATAAATATAATAAAACTTTAATAAAGATGTTTTTGATATAATACATTATTAGTTCTTGAATATTAATAATGTTCAATAGTTAAATTAAAGAGCGTCGATTAATCAGTAGTGAGGAAGTTGAGTAATTACTGCAAATTGGGATTTGATTATGGGGAGAGCAACCGCAGTAACCCGGAAATTACTGTAGCGTGGAAGATTGGATAATCTTGAAGCCATTTCAGAATTACGCGTCGTGTAGTGAGTGTGATGTTCAGTCGAGTCTTTAAAAAAAAAAGGGTGACCACGACAACCAACGGCATTAACAACAATGTGGGTCATGGGGTCATCCTCCAGAAAACCAGTTTCATTCACGCGCGCAGCTTGATTTCGGGAGATAAAAGAGAGTATTAGTCCTGGACCAAAAATAAAACTGGTTCCAGGATCTGTTCGATGCAAGAACGAAATTTTCAAAAACCGTTTATATTTATGATCATTAGCAGATGTTTCCGTTTTCAATGACTATGAATATAAATCTTTATTTCTAAAAGTGTTTAATATCAATTATATACGTTTTATAACTTAATATATATATGAATTAATATAAATACAAATATATAAACTATTAGGAAAATGTTTTTAATATATTCATTCATGATATTGAAATTATTATTTACAAATTTATAATTACTAACAATTATTTTCATACGTTTCATAGAATTCAAAATAATTTAAGTCTTTGTACCGAATAAAATTAAAACTTACAAGAAAATAAATGTATTTTTTTAAAGTTTAGATAATTTTCAATTATTAGGTTTTTAAAGTTTATTGTATTATTTTAATGAATTTACTGTTACCGTAACTTCAATTTATTACCAATTGTAAAGTATGGAGTAATAACAGTTTTTTACAAAATAGGTTTTAATGAATTAATTGTTTTAAATTATATTAAATGTTCTTCAAACCATCAATTTGGTTTCCGTTATAAACACGGCACAATAATGAAAATATAGACACAATATAGAAAAGTAAATATCATCTACCAAGACGTAGAAAAAAAGAGATTTTGTTATATCTTTTTGGGCATATGGCAAGTGTTCAACAAAGTCTTGTATACAAAATAAAGAAGTCATATAATTATTATAAAATGTTAAAATATAATAATTATTTACATAAAAAATGAAGAAAAATACAGCGGAAAGTGTAGGAAAGTGTTTTAGTACTTTTGCTTTATATTTTAGAAACGGTAGACATTTATAAAACTAGCAATACTGCAATTGCAACATTCGCTAATGACACAACAATATTTAGATAAATTACACGATTGGCGCAAAAATGGAGAATTAAGGCCATTAAGTCATCAATACGACCAAGATCAAATATTTAGCAATGCATCTCGACAGAAAGCTTACATGGAAAGATAATATTAGTTGGATATAAAGTTAAGAATACTAATGATTATTAGGGGGAAAAGATCGCAAATTATTAGTGGAGAATAAATTACTAATATACAAGGTTATAATGGAATCAGTTTGGATGTATGATATTCACTTAAACGAAACATACAAAACATACAAACATACAAATTATCTAAAGGTTTTAATATTTAGTTAAAATATATTTTTAAATACTATTTTTTATATAATACTACATGAAATAACCCGTCATTCCAGAGACAAGTTTATAGTTTTACTATTGGTTGTTAAAATTTTAACGAAATTGTTTGGCTGTGATTCCAAGTACCTATAATGCTAATTTCTGGATATATTAGTTCAGATAAAAATATGAATTTTGAATACTTTATTGAGCGGACTTTGGTTAGATGTTTTTTTCAAAGTTATATCTATATATTGTATATTTGGGGTGGTAAGTGTTGCGAAAGAGAGGCGCCCGCCTTTCAGGAGCGGAGCCAAAGAAGAAAGGGGTTTATGAATCGGAAACCGTTTGGAGGGCGGTCGGGGGGTGGCCAACCCCCCGGATAAAAGAAAACCCAAACCGGCCTGGAGGGAGTCGAGCTTCCTACTCCAACAAAATACGACTCTATCCGCCATCCCAAGAGCAACGATAACTCATTTTTATTATCGTTTCAGTTCTCCGGCTTTCAGCGATACCAATTCTTTCTCTTTCTGTTTATTATTTATTATATTTCGTTTGTACTACTCGTTACGTAAAAAAAATATCATTGGAATGATTTGTGTTGGTTTCGTATTTATTATATTTTTTTTGTTGATATATTTGGTCCAGCATCGTCGCTTCTTCGTCGACGAATGATAGGACGAAATCAAATTACAGTTTGATATTGGCCGTGCAATTTCGTTAGTGCGAATTATGCGAACTCCTTGGGAAGTGAGTAAGACAACTTTCTGTCGTCTCTCTGTGGGTGTGTGAGAGCGAGTTAATAAGATTAGCGTGTATCTGTGCGGGGCAGTAATTAAATTGGACTCCCTCTGGTCCTCTTCTGCTGCCGCCTCCACCGCCTCCGCTGCTGCTGCTTTCGAAAGGGCCGACGGATTTTCCCTTCATTGCACACGTCAGCGCCATCACAATTTCGCATCCTTTGACAGCCCGCACGACATCCACATTCCCATTCACCCGACCGATATTTTCAATTCCACTAATTATCATCATCACCATCATCATCATCACAGTCATCAACTACTATCTACCGTGCCGCAGCCGAAGCCATCACCGCCACGGCAGCTCATAAATCCACAAAAATCAATCTCCAAAACATTCCTTGACATTTGTTTGGCAATGAATTACCCACCGACCGCTCATAATTGACGGCAGTTCAACAAACAGAGCACTTGACGTTTGATTCACAACTTTCCAAATATCACTTCAACATATTTCATAGAATATATAAAATACTACACAATAAGAAAAACATAAATCATTATATAAATTAATATTATTAACTATTTGAATAACCTAATTAATTTAAAGTATTTTTAAACATATAACATATTAATAATTATTCAAATGTATATAAAAGTAGTTTATATATTATTATTCATTAAATAAATGCGAAATTGACATTGACAATAATTATATAAACAAATAAACTCAAGTACAAGAATTTCCTTTTTACCGCAACTCGCGTATAAATGTTACACTCTCGAATAACTTAATAAATATTTATTTAATAAAAGCAAAATTTGTAATTTTTTACCTATTTTGGATATGTAAAACATATGATATTAAAATTTTAATTTATTTACATGAAAATCGTTAAAGACATTATTTTTTCGTAACTTCCAAAATTTATTTTATACACTAACTTTGCAATATAAAAATTTAAATTAGTATAAACATTTAATATTAAAGAAAATATTTGACTTTGTACGCGTCAAGTGATATTTTCCACTGAAATATTATGTAATAATAAAAGACCGTTGAGAAGGGTTATTAACACTATGTAGTACGAATTTGCATTTTTCAACAATTTTTAATTTCGACGTAAATTGTAATTTTTAACTTGATAACTTTATAGATAATCAGTTTTACATTCTATTATTCTATTTTTTACGTGCAAATTGAAATACTAAGTTTATTAAAAATAAAGTAAGATTTTTAAAAGTTTAATTCATTACTTTTTATAAATAAAATAGAAACATTTATAACCAAATAGCAAATATATTTTTTTTGATTTGACTATTATGTATGTATTTATATTTTCCTTTTTAGGTTTGTTGCAATAATTATTTAACATTTAAACGTTTTACGTTGTTTGGCTTTTTTTTGTTATATTTTTCCTGCCTTTGGGAACGATTTACTATCGAATTATAATATTCCGAGAACCAACCGTGATTGTGACGGTTCGTTTGATTAAATATATATATATATATGCTCGTTTATAACGTGATCGCGTTTCATCAAGTGAGAACACCAAACACCAGACAAAACGTGCATCGAAAAGTATCGTATTTACAAAACAACAAACGCTCCAATAATCAATTGATAAATAATTATTTACAAACAACATATAGACATCATATTATCAATTTAAATAATATCTTTAAATATGTACGTAGTTATAGACTAAAAATTAAATGAATTTATCAAAGAGCTGTAGTTATTTTTAATTATTTGGCGATAATTAATTTAAATCACAAAATATAAGGAATATTTAAAGTATAATTAAAATAATTTAATTACATCAAATTAAAAATCAGTTAAAAAATGATTTACAAACTTATTTATTGATCATTTAACAAATATTTTTCAAATAATAATAGAACAAAAGAAAATCATCAGTTAATATTTATTTAAATAATTTTTAAATTTATTCTTATTTTTTTTTTTTTTTAATTTATTTACTATTGTAATAAGTATTATTAATGTTGTTATAATTTTATTTTTTTAATTTCGTGAATTTTACTAATAAATTAAAATATACAAATAATTTCAAATGATATTTCTAATAAATTAATAATAACTCAAATGTAATAATTGATGTAATCTGAGGTGAAGCAATGATTAATCAATTGGCCAAGCTGCGGGTTGCGTTAATTATTGAGGAAAAGAAGTTTGTTTGGTGGAGGTTGGATGTGTTTGTTTATTAAGTATTAAGTCAGGTGTATTAGTTAGTTTAAGTTTGCTGAGGAGGGTCGCGAAAACCGCACACGGAATCGCGAGGGGCGGAGGTTTGCTTTCGAATTTAGTCTCGGCAAGGGAAGATTGGATGGCCGAGTGAGGGAGTGAACGAGTATTCGAAACAGGGATAGTTGTACAAGTACAGCTGCTTGAGAGGATCGGATAGATGGAAAGATTCTTTTTTGAATAAGGGGAAAAAGGGGGCGGCTTCCGTCCCCCACGACGATGTAGCAAAAGGAAGAACAAGCTCCGTTAATTACTATCCGACCGTAACTCCACCGTTTAACTCCGGAACAACTTACTCAGGGACTACCATTTCGGACCTCATTCACTCAGCTGGATTAAACCCAATTGATTGATTCGAAAAATTTAAGAAAATGTAAATTTCATATTAAATATAATAATCTTTACAAAAACACAATAAATTTATATATTTAGATCAATCTTTTTACATATGGCAAATTTTTGCAGAATTTTCTCAAAAAATACTTATAAAAATAACAATTTATACAAGAATATTAAAAATTGCTTAGTATTATTATTAATATTTTTTTCTTCTTTAATTTCAATTTGATTTGTAAACAGGAGAATGACAAATATGATGTGATTATTTCAAATAAGTTTTTTTCATTTGTAGACACCAATCTGACTGTTCCTTTTTTATCAAGTTTATAAAAATAGTTACATATTTTAACTAGTGCATTTTAAATAAGTTATTTTTTTACTATATAGTAACAAATGCTTAATTTTTCATCTTTCTCATATCCATAATAACTTAAATATAAATTTTTAAATATGATTTCTAATATTTTTTCTATTTTTATCTGCTTTTGATTTACCTGAACCTTTGCGCTTTTTCAGCCATATCTAAATTCAACAAATTGCAAATGTTGCATCTGAACCATCTCATAATCAAAACCATCCAACTCAAGAAATATTTTATGACTACATGTTTTTAACATGAAAATGAATAGAATTTACTTGATTAACTGTTATAATTATATTTTTACTTATATCCCATCTTCTAGTTTATTTTATATATTTTTCTGTAATTTATCTCAGGTAATATATTGATTTAATTTGAACAAATTTAATATTTAAATTATTGCGTATATGAAAAAATTTCGGTTTGAAAGGATGAGTTTGATTCTACAAACAAAATAAATAAATCTATAACATTGTTTGGACTATAAGGTGGAAGAAAAATATATCCATATAATAATTTTTATATAATCGATTGAAACGTAACAAAAACTTGAATACATATATAAGTTTAAATCATCTGAGTTATGAGGATGAAGGGTGGACGGTTGGGGAAGAAAACTGGATTGGATCCGTAATTAAATGCCCAAACAATATTTAATATTGAGTTGGCCCCGAGGAATGCATCGGGAAGAAGAGGAAGCGAAGATGCTAGCCCGGAGGGTGGTTATGTTGGAGCCGCCGTCGAGGGGATCGGTTTTGCGTAAGAGTCGAGTTGGCAACTATCTGTAATTATAGCCCCCCTTAATTTCGGTACCCGTTCTCTCTATCTCTCTTTCTCTTTAGTAGATGTTATGAATATTGAGACGGCAACGTCGAAATGGGGGACGAAGGGCCGGAGGTTGGCCACAAGCAATAATTATCATAAGATCTAAATTCCGAAGTTTCCATCGAACTAATAAATACTTAGGACGTTTCCCAGCTGAAATATTATTATTATTATTATTAAGTCATTATCGATTTACAGAAATATTACACATCGTTCTACCGACCATAAAATACTTCCATTCAGAAATAAGACCATTACATCGAGTTAGCAATTATTGATGAAAGAAACTACACCACATTCTACACTCTAAATAATGTAGTTATTTTAATATTAACAGTAAAATTTCATTAAACATGACAATATTTTCTACTTAAATAATATACTGATATAATAATAAAGTATACTCCAAACTGTTCAAAAATAATATTACTTTACCATTTTAACAAGAACTAGAAAACGATAAATTTAAATTAATTTGTAAATTATCTTATGGTAACGATTCATTATGTAAATTAATTTATATATTATTATTGTTGGAATAAGTATTGATATTGGTGGTTTATCACTTAATTTGATTATTTTTAAATGTACTTATTTCAATATTTATGAATATGTTTCAGTTCAATGCAATAAAATTATGCTTACATAATTAATGTACAGAAATTATCCTCTATATTTTTTTTATTATTTATTATTATTAAGATCGAGCGGTTTAAATGTTTAAATTATTAATAATTTAAATTAAAATAATTCATTTCATGTTTCTGTTTGGTTAATCTCATAAATTGTTTGGTCTTCAAATAATTTACTTTTTTTTAGTTCCTTACATTTGTTAATCATAGTTTTGTTGTTCTTTTGTTATATATGAAGAGAAGGAATTTAATTTCAATTTTATCGTTTACTTTCAATTCAGATATTTGATTTTGATACATCAAAAATATCATTGAATCATCCAATAGTAGTTTCTTTGGACCACCTTTTTTTTATAAATAAATATATATAATTTTTTACTAAATAATTTTTGGTATGTGTGTATAAATGTTATATTGGAGTGTTTGGAAATGTAAATATGGAAGGATTGGATTGGCTGGATGCGGATAGATAGGTTCGTAAGGGTTATAATGCCGAAGCATAAGTTGAAATTAGGATTAGATTAATGATAGCACGAAAATAATTGTGTTATCAGGAATAGAGCATATAATACGGCAGGATCTCGGTCTCAGTCTTCGTGGATGTGTATGTGGGTGTATGTACGTACGAAGGATCAGATATGATCTGGGATCTCTCAAGTGCACAAAGCAACGTCCGGATCCTGGGTTATGTGTATGTATGTGAGTTAGTTTTATGTATATTTTAAGGGTTTCGCCCCGGCAGGCAATTAAGAGCGCCAGAGATTCGGGGAACTCCTATCTCGGGAACGTTTGTTCCTTAGACTTAGAGGACTCTGGACTTCCATCTCGTTTCCTCTTGCCCGCATATCACCACCACCCCTTCTCTCTCTCTCATCTCGACACTCGCCCTCTACGGGCAAGTTGTTCCCTAAGGATGCTGTCCGACCGGGAGCAGTTGAGCGTCGGAGAGAGAAAAGGAAGAGGCCACTAATCTACAAGACTCTGGGGTGAGCCTTGGGGGGCGGCGGCGAAGGGGTGGCGTGGGGACCGGAGGGGGCTGCGCGCCATGTTATTGCCAGTAATTTATTCATGGCAGTTCTCGACATGACTGTTTGAATCGGTTTCCAAGAGATTCCAACTTGGATTAACTTCAACTCATAATCGCCGAGCCGCCACACACCGGAACATTTTCGCGCACACACACACTTTACTCAAATCCCACCGATTCCTCTACAACCACCTCCGAGGACTTGTCTAACTCCGATCGCACCAACTTATCATCAATCCTAATCGTTCTATTCCTACTCAACCTACAATATATAAACTTTCTTGAAATAATTGTTTTTATTAATTTTATTACTCCATAGTTTTTTTTAATACCTATCTATTATTTATTTAGAATCTATCACTAAACAAACATAGTAGATGGAGAACTCAAAATTACTCAAAAGAAATAATTTAATTTGAGGTACGTATTAAATATACAAATTTTTAAATAAGTACATAAAGTGAATTTGATTTTTTTTTTTGAATTTTGGGTTATTTTTAAAATTTCATATAGAAGTTTATTATAATGATTCATCTAATAATAAAAAAAATATTTAGTAAATGAAGTAACATTTATTTATGTATGCAATAAATAAAACAAATATATATCTAATGCAGACAATTATTATAATTAAATCAATATCACTTTAACTATATTGTTTTAGATTCAAGTTCTTAATATGAGAAAAAAAGTATTTCTTATATTATAATATTAACATAAATATACTATAATGCATACTTTAATAAAATAAAATTACTTATTACCAAATATACGATATTTTGAACATTATTTAAGTGTTTTTCGTAATTTCTTATTGAACTAAAAGTAAAAAATAAATAAAAAATCATTTACTTTAGTTAATTTCATATTGTTCATACTAAAACTTATTTATGTCAATATTTCAATGTGTATGTACTAAATATTAATATTGTTTCAGTTTTGATATAAAGTAAATAAAAATATTTTTCTGTTTCAGATGTTGCAATAACAGCATTAGAGAACACGGCTTATTTTGGAAAAAAGCAAGACAAATAATTCTTTTAGGATTGAATTAAACTAAGGGCTAATTAGAAGAAAATAAGATACGGCAAACATCTAGATGTGAAAATTCGTGCTAGAATGGATACGCACCAACTGTACGATGGTCAGTAGGACTATAAATACTTTAAAATACAATTTTAAGATATTTGCTTATAATTAAAACAAAAACTTATTGGTCAAATGATTGAACATAACATAAATTTGCTACATAAACAAAAAATATATTTAAAAAAATTAAACTCATTTACAAATTGTATATATTATAATTTATTTTGCAATTTTTGTATTTATTTTCGATGTATTTTTTCATATTTGTTGAAAACTTGGGAGGTCTCATTTATATTTAATAGATTTTAATAATTAATGTATTTTAGTTATTGTTTTACTTTTATATTATTTAACACATGTTTAGGAAATTTGTCACAATGTGATTATTCTTTTAAATATTATATAATTATTAAAATTTAAATATAAGAAAGAAAATGGGCGGTCAATAGCTATTTGTATGTAAACTACAATAAATTTTATCCACTACTAATAAATAACTTATTTTCGAGTAATGTTACAATAAATATTATTTTAATAGACTAGAGATGATTTTCTGAAGTGAATATGAATATTATTTATGTGATCGATTTTGAAAAAAAAAATATTGGTAAAGTTTTGAGGATGCGCCGGGTAATGTATAAACGCCATGTCTTGTGTCTTCGCCTGCCGCCCGGCAACATCCTATGGGCCGCCCCCGGCTGCCCCAACGTCGTCCACAAGTTTTAAGCCTACGTAAGCGCGCGCAAAGCCGCCGTTTTAGTTTGTAATTTGTATACAAAGTACTGCTACGCCGCTTCGACTTTGAGAATCTACACCGAGCAGAGCAGCATGACGACGATCCAAACTTCGGACCAACTTCGTTGCAAAGCCCCCGCCTCCGATGCCAACCCCAGACTAACAAACTCATAACGTAAACATATAATGCTATAATAATAATAATAATAGCAACAACCGCTGCCCGAACTAGCTAGAATATAATCAATTTACTTAATAATCATACCCAATATTGCATAACAGGATTCCCATTCAACTATTTATACCCTTAAGAGTAAATTACTTACGTACTGGTAACTAATTATTGTTATAAAAAATAATTCAATTAATATAAGTAAATGTATTAAAATTCCAGCAATACTTTTGAAAATAATAGTCATACATGGTGGAATTACGGTTCAAGATTTTTTATATTAGTAGACAAAGATTTTATAAATTCTTAATGATAATTTGTATTTGGTAAATTGTGTAAAATCATACACATCATACAAATCATCACGTTTTTAATTTCTCTCGAGTTTTTCCTAAATTTTTATGACTTGAAATACCATATTTCTATCTATTCTCACATTTTATATGATTAGAATTAATAATATTTTTATTATAATCCAATATTACAACAAAACTAAGAGCACTGAAGTTTCTCACTGTCATAAACGATATTGGATTGAATTGTTAATCAAACGTAACCATCAGTCATCACCATTCGGTCTACGCGAAAAACAAATAATAAACTTGAGATTCGATAATGTAACAACTTTACGTAACTTTAGGGTACGACGGTGATATTAATATAAACTGTCTATTTTGTGTGTTGTGCGCGCAAGTATAAATCATCCCCTTGTAATTAAGACAAATAATACGCTTTCAGCTGTGAGGACGTTGCAATCGAGAAGATTAATTTTCCGGAGGGTTTACTTTACGTACTCGCTCTCTCATCCAACACCAAAAACGATCCTGCCAAAATCTTAATGAAATAGCAATCGTGTCTGCCCACAGTAAATTTTAATAAAAACGATGTTCAAAATGCGACACATTACAAGTGTTCAATGCAAATCTTTCATTCCATTCATACAGCTAGAAATAGAATTTGTTATTTGATAAAATAAATACTAAAATACTTTAAAACATTTATGTATTGCTTTCTTTGGATGTTCAATATAAAGATGACATTCTTGAATAAATAAATTCAATAACCATAAAGAAGTTACTAGTAATTTTAGTTAAAATGTGAAAATGAAATAAAACTGTTGGAATTAAAATATTTGTCAACCTATTTTATTTTTGCTTTATGAAGAACATTAAGGATTGAAATTACGTAAATAAAAATTTCATATTAATATATGAAAATATCTCAATCCTATCAATCATTTTAAACACATTTACTAACTAAAAATAATAATGTGCATTATTTAGTAGTATTTAAAGAATATACCATACTAAGATGTAATTACTTTATTTGAGTATTCATTATTAGTTTAAATTTACTTACAATTTATTGAAAATATACTTAATTTAGCCATTAAATATTTTTTAATCTATATTCAACTATAAGCAAGAATGCAGCATTTTCAAATATATTTGGAATATAGGTTTGATGTTTCTGTACTCCAGTATCTTTGAGTAAATGTGATAAATTTGTAAAATTAACAAACAATAAGTAAATAAATGAAAATTCTTTTTTTTTTTCGTTTGACATCTTTAATAGCTTTTTCTTAAAATTGTTTTATGACCCATTTCTCGCAACGCAATATATTTTTAAATAATAAATTTACAATAATGAAACTCTATGATAAATAACGATATTTATATTATTAACCTATCAATAATATAAATAATGGTGCAATGATTGAATGTAATCTTCATTTCCGTTTCTTTCTTTTTGTTTTATTCATTCATACAATTATAGTTCCCTCCCCGATGTTTGTGTTTTCTTAACTAATTCGCAAAGATAAACCCTGTGACTCGATTTGTATATAAATAAAACCATCAACAGGTCGAAAATCAATCAATGTACATCCAGATTAAAATTAAGTATTTTTTAAGTCATTAAAACAAAATAAATAAAATAGTTTACAGTATACATATACATATATATAGTGTAGAGCGAATCCTTGCGAAACGTGTCCATGTCTAGTCCTCGCTCCGGCCACCCCCAAATCCTGAGTTTGCGGCGGACGAAGGGGCGGACCCGGAGGTTGATCGCTGTTGTTGACATGGTTTGTGCAGGAAGGAAAACCGTCTTCATCATCATAATCAATTACTGTACACATAATAATCTAAGGGTTGGGCTTTTAAGTGTTTCTTCTCCTCATCCGATTTACAAACCGGCGAGGATTACGCGAGGGTCTTCGACCGCCGCCTTGATCTTGCGCAAGAACATAACAGCCTCACGACCATCAATCAGCCTGTGATCGTAGGTGAGGGCAACATACATCATTGGACGAATCACAACCTGCAAAAAGAAAAATTAATAAGAAATAATAGATAGTTCAGATGATGGAACAATTTGAATTATTCCACTTATTGAAGTGTGCTGAATGAAAATCGGACGACAAATTTTACCTGTCCCTTGATGGCTACCGGCCTTTCGAAGATGCCGTGCATACCCAAAATCGATGACTGCGGTGGGTTAATGATGGGTGTACCCAACAGAGAGCCAAAGACTCCGCCGTTGCTGATGGTGAAGGTACCACCATCCATATCTTCGACGGCCAGTTTACCTATAATTATAAATTTAGTTACATCACACCACGAGTTACGCTAAACCGAAAAATAATTTTACCTGCTTTGGCTTTTTCGCCCATGGCGGCGATAGCCAGTTCGATGTTGGCATAGTTCATCGACTCCACGTTCCTGATGACCGGAACAACAAGACCTCTAGGCGTGGCCACAGCAACGGAAATATCTACGTAGTCCCTGTAGACGATTTCCTGTCCCTCGATGACGGCGTTCACAACGGGCTGATCCTGCAGCGCGTAAGCGGACGCCTTGGCGAATGCAGACATAAAACCTAACTTCAATCCATACTTCTTCTGGAACGCATCCAAATTAGCCTTCCTGAATTCCATCATGTAACTGCAAATATAAAAATTAGAATTTGTACAACTTTCGGAAAATTAGATAATTACCTCATATCGATTTCGTTGAAGGTGGTCAGCATGGCGTTAACGTTCTGGGCCTGCTTCAAACGTTCGGCGATCTTCAACCTCATTCTGTTCATTTTCACCCTTTGCTCGGTCCTCGTTCCAGTAATCTCCTTGGTTGGATCCGCTGGTGGTACCTGAAACGATAACACTTCAATTCATATTTGAATTCTTAATTATAAAATTGACTATATACCTTGACCGTTGCAGCTTCAATTGCTTGAGCATGCCTGATGGCAGCCACTGGGATGGTACTGGTTGGAGCCCTTGGTGGTGGTGGCGGTGGTGGAGCGCCGGCAGATGGTGCAGCCGCTTTTGGTGGGGGTGGTGGTGGAGCTGCAAACAATTGGTTGTTAGCAATATTTCTTTGAATGAAGTATATTTAATACTTACATGGAGCCGGTTTTGGTGCAGGTGGTGGTGTAGGAGTGGCCTCCTGCGCAGGCTTTGGTGCATCCTTCTTCGGCGGAGGAGCATCTCCAGTGATCTTCAACTTGAAAAGTTTCTGACCAGCCTTGACGGTGGTTCCATCGGTAACGTAAAACTCCTCAATAACACCACCAGCAGGCGACGGCACCGGAACAGAGGTCTTATCGGTTTCAACCTCAAGAACAACTTCATCTACTCCAACGACATCTCCAACTTTCTTCTCTAACCTAAGTATAAAACGATTTATGAAATTGTAATGTAGAAATCTATTAAATCATTTAATTGGTATTTGAATACATGTTAATCTTATAATATATTATTTCGATCGAGATTATAAATTGTTCTGTATGAACAAGGAGGCTCAATCTTACTACATTTCAAGCTGATTGTAGCAATCTGTGTTTATTTCATTGAATACATAATATTTTAAAACTTTCATATCATGAACTTTTACACAATGCGAAATGCTATTTATACGATTCTCTGAAATAAACACATTATGCAATTTTTCCACGCCGATCGTATTATCAGTAGAAAAATTCCGAAATCATTGAGGACAGTACCAAAGTCATTGATAAGATTATAATACGCCATTTCACAAAGTTTCTTTACCTGACATCTCCTTCAGAGATCGAGTCTGGGAAAGGTGGAACGACGATGTCCTGTGATTGAAGTAGAGCAGCGCTGGACCTGAAATACCTGAGCTCCTGCGCGTAAAGCGCATTCTTAGGCCTAACAAAAAATTATAAAATATTATATAATTAATATATAATTAAATATTATATAAATGATGGTTAATGTGCATTACCTTGGTAGAACAGTGTTGTTAGCTCTTACACAGGCTTTATACAATACTCTAGCGGCTTGATGATATGACCTTTGATTGCCCTAAAAAATAAATTAAAGTACATCATTATTAGATCAACAATTTATAATAATTTTAGATTTTAACTATTGTTAGTTTCATTCTAAAAAATAAAAAAATCATGACAACATTGACATTATTTATGTGGTACTTTCACCAATGATGCAATTATTAATATCTAGAATATTGAACTTTTTTGAGAACAAGTTAATTTTAAAAATTACATTTGAGATATATAACAATTTTTTTTGTTAATTTTTAAAAAAATTATAAAGTTTATATAAGCAATACTTATTAAGATTGCATAACTTAATTAGACTATTTGAGGTTAATTGGACGTAAGTTTTTCGCATAATTAATATTATGAATTATATCATTTTGGAATTGGATTAAAACGATCGTTTCTACCTTGAAACAAACGATAAATCGTTCCGAAACAATTGAATTCGTAATGGGTGGAATTACATAACGAGCTGGCGCGATTTCGCGCGGAACTGGACAGAACCGTCGTGCGATCGAAACATAGCCCGGCTAGTTACGTAATTCGGATCTATTTAAAGAAAATAAGGGAATGGTTTAGATTTGGGACGTGGATCCTGTTCCTGGGAACCCGGACGTTCGATTCCAATTGGAACTCACCTCAACCAGATTCCTTTCCAGACAGTTTGTCAGTGCCCTAAGGACGGACTGTTGGCCCGACCTTCTGGCGGCAAAAGCAATAATCCCTGCCATTCCCTTTCACGTTCGAAGTGGACGTTCGAAACCCCCACACGCACCAAAGACCACAAGAATCACCAGATAAAAAGGAAAATTTTGTGAACGGATTTCGTTCTGACCGTGTCATGCGCTGCCTGCCAGAAATTTGCGGATGACGTTCAATGGTACCAATATAAACCCAGAATATTTTATATTTGATCAAAAGTAAAGGTCCCTACATTCAAATCGATAAATTTATCTTGATCTTAAAATTTCTAAATTATTGTTAATGTAAATTAACTTTCAGGTGCGGCCCTTTCTAACATCAATTTCAGAACAAAATTTAAAGAAAAAGTACCACCAGAGAATAGAAAAGCAAGCAACCCACTAAGCACCAAAAATATTTAAATCTTTTTTGAAAAGAACAATTTAGTACATTCTAACAAACATCTATATATATAATTATATTATCCTCTAAATAAAACAGAAAATTATCATCAGATTATATAACAGTATATAAACTAATCACAATAACATAACCTAACTTATTGTGGCAGTGAGAATGGCTGGGAATTATAAAAGAATTTTGCAGGTCCTAGAACGTTGGCCTTTAGATCATAATAAAGCTGGAAGGTATGCTCAGTAAAATTAGTTCATTAAATATTTATTTAATATGTGTTTACATTTCAGGGATTTGGGACAACATCTCAGGGATTCCATCCAGAAAACACACCAAGCAGGCAAGCTCAAAGAGAATCCCCAATACTGGGACAGGCAATATTTTTCGCTTCAAAAGATTGTTAACAACGACCACAAGAATAAGTACCCTAGATTGCTGAATTCATCTGCAACAGGTCTTACAGCAGAGCAGTGCAATTTAGCTTTATCAAACGAATTTCTTGAGCTCTTAGAATTTGAAGATCAACCTATCTATAAGAGGATTTTCAATAGGAAGAAATGAATTTCATTAGAGCTTTTTCCACCAAGCCCCACATACCTGTCATGTTGGATGAGGTGTGCCAGTATTTAAAGCCAAAAGAATCCAAACTTATCTTGGATATGACTTTTGGGGCTGGTGGGCATAGTAGGCAATTACTGCAAACATCAAATGTTAGATTGTTAGCTTTAGATAGGGATCCAGTTGCTCACAATTACGCAAAAGAATTAGCGTGCGAATTTCCAGACCGCGTCACTCCATTATTGGGAAGGTTTTCAGAATTACCAAAATTATTAAAGAATGAAGGCATTGGGCAAAATTCTCTAGATGGTATTCTCTTTGATTTTGGTTGTTCTTCGATGCAATTCGATGTCGGTGAAAGAGGTTTCGCGATTTCCAATAATGGACCTTTAGATATGAGGATGGATGGTGACAGATTTCCGGACATGCCAAAAGCTTCAGACGTTTTGGCCACAGCAACGGAGGAAGATATATACAAGATTATTAAATACTACGGAGAGGAGAAACAGGCGAGGAAGATTGCAAGGGCCATAGTCGAGGCTAGGTATTTATTTAAGAAGTTAAATACCACTGAGGAATTAGCTGATCTCGTGGACTCGGTCTATGGAGATGACTGTGTGCAATTGGATAAACTAATGAGGCATTCTCACCACGCAACCAAAACGTTTCAGGCTTTAAGAATATTCGTTAATAATGAATTGAATGAAATCAATTACGGTATAATTTTGGCACAGAAATATCTCAAGATAGGCGGACGTCTCGTTACAATCACTTTTCACTCTCTAGAAGATACTATAGTGAAGAGACACATGCTTGGAAATGTCATTGCAAATACTGTAAATCCGCTGCCATTGAAGTACAGCAGCTACACATTGAATATTGAAAAAACTATAGTACAAGAGGCAATGGAATCTAATTGGAAGGCGCTACACAAACATGTTTTAGTTCCTAAATTTGACGAAGTTGAAGAGAATCCTAGAAGTAGATCAGCGAAATTGAGAGCAGCTGTTAGAATTAAATAAATAATACTATTAATTATTATGCTGTTTTTTTTTTATTTTGTCCAACAAACTTTAATAAGAACCATATTTAGTATGAATAAGTGTGATACGAGCAATAGAAAGAAACCTCATTTTGTATAATTAAACAGTCGTTTTCAATAAGTAATAAAGCCAATATTGAATTTAGAAGAGTCCTTCTATTTCTCCCGTTTCTATGTTAAGATCGATGTCGTAAATGGCTGGCCTCGTCGGTAAACCGGGCATTTTTGAAATCTGAAATTTTCGGATTAAATATTGGAATTTCTTTTCTTGTAAGTGGTATTACTTGGCCAACAATAGGAACTATGAATCCGGCACCTGAAGATATGGACACATCATTGATCTTCAAATTGAAACCTGTGGGTGCACCTTTAATGGTAGGATCTCCGGTTAAAGAAAGCGGCGTTTTAGCCATACAAATTGGCAAATTACCAAAACCCTAAAATGATAAACACAAATTATTGATCATTCTGTTATTATTTTGGATTATTACTTGTTTGGTATATTCGTTGATTTTCTCTTGTACTGCAGGATCATATTCGACTGTAGATGCTCCGTACATTTCTTGAGCGATCTTCAAGATTTTCTGCTCAATGGTCAAATCCAGATTATACAGCAATTTGAAGTTAGTTTCTTGTTCGCACGCCTTGATTACTGCATCTGCCAAGTCGAGGGCACCAGCACCTCCATCAGCCCAATGGGTGCAGCATACAGCATCGAATGCTCCGTTTGCCAAAGAAGCCTCTCTGATCATGTTAATTTCGGCTTCTGTGTCTGTAGCGAATGTGTTGATAGCTACAACAACTGGCATTCCGAATTTACGACCGTTGTCAATGTGTTTGATGAGGTTTGGAAGACCATTCTTCACGAGCTCAAGATTTTCCTTGACGTACTCTACAGTTAGAGGAGTTCCTGGAGCGACTGCTGGGCCACCGCCGTGCATTTTAAGAGCTCTTATCGTCGTGACTAATACAACGCAATTTGGTCTATTTCCTGATGCTCTGCACTTAATGTCGAAAAATTTCTCCATACCAATATCTGAGCCGAATCCGGCTTCCGTGATCACGAAACCATTTTCTCCGGTTAACTTAAGAGCCACTTTGTCGGCCAGAATCGAGGAGCATCCATGAGCGATATTAGCGAAGGGTCCGGCATGCACAAGAACTGGAGTGCCTTCGAGCGTTTGCATCAACGTGGGCTGGACTGAATCTTTCAGCAAGACCATCAAAGCTCCAGTAACACCTAGATCATCAGTCGTCACCGGATTTCCTAACTTATCAAAAGCCACGACCATTTTGCTAAGTCTGTCCTTGAAATCGGCTAAATCTGTGGCCAAAGCTAGAACAGCCATGATCTCAGAAGCTACAGAAATTGTGAAGCACGTCTCCCGAGTCAAGCCTTTTTCTGTTGGCGATTGTCCGATAGTTATCTTCCTCAAATACCTATCGTTCAAATCCATCACTCTTGTCCATACTACCTTGCTAGGATCAATATTCAATCTAGCAAACTTCGTGCATTCTTCTGGCGTTAAAGTATCTGGATCGGTTTTGTTAATACCTAGACGCTCTAAACGTCTTAGCTGGATCTTCGAGAATTTCTTGACACCTTTAACAGCAGGCACCAAACGTTTGAAGAGCGCATCATCGCCTTGAGTGGCTTCGTGAAAGATCCTAGTATCCAATTGAGCTGCTACTAAGTTATTAGCTGCCGTCACCGCGTGTATATCGCCGGTCAAATGCAAATTAAACTCGTCCATTGGAATAACTTGAGAGTAACCACCTCCAGCTGCTCCACCCTTAATCCCGAACGTAGGCCCTTGCGACGGCTGTCTCAAACAAGCGAAAGTATTTCTGTTCTTGTGCGCACACAACGCTTGAACCAGTCCAATTGTTGTTGTGCTTTTTCCTTCTCCCAACGGTGTCGGTGTAATACTAAAATTATCAGAAAAATATAAATTTCAAAAAGAATAATTAAAAATCACCTACCCAGCAACCACAACGTATTTGCCATCCTTTTGGTGCTGAAGCCGTTTCAGCACAGATAACGAAATTTTTGCTTTCTTGCTACCGTATTGCGAAACTTCACTCTTGGACAAACCAATTTCCTGTGCTAACTGGCTGATATCTTTAGGTTCCTGGGCTCGAGCAATGGTTATATCGCTAATAATAGAAACCATTATAATTAAAAGAAACTTGAATTGGTTATAATGAGAAGTTACTTTGGAACGGGTCTTTCCAACTTCAACGGTAAAAATCGAATGCTCCATGTAGTCTCCAAGAGCTTCTTGGCAGCTCTTTCAGCTCCCAGGACCGTGTTCTTCATCAGCATAGCAACAGTCATCGGACCAACGCCACCAGGCACTGGAGTTATGTGAGATGCCCTTTTGCTGACTTCGGCGAAATCTACATCTCCGACCAACCTTTGTCCAGACTTTTTCGTTGAATCTGAAAGTCACAATCTTTTTAAATCAATATACATTTCGTAGTCAAATATGTACAAATAATTTGTAAAAGCTATATATTCATTTAGTATATAGAGTATTTATTATATAGATTTTACGTATAAAAAAAATCTATTTATAAATTTGAAATATAACTAATTTATATTTAGATTTAATTCAAATTCTTTGGCAAATTTAAATGTTTATAATTTAAAGTTATGTGCTATATTCAATACAAATCTTGGCACAATTGCTGTTGATGTTATTGAAAAGCATGTTTTCATAATATGTTGTTTAAAAATGTCAGTCTTCTACGTCTTCTTCAAAAACCAAAATTTAGTACTAAGTATAAACAAAATTTAAAAGGAAAGGTCTGAATTCAGTACTATCCCAGTATAAATTTTTAGTAATGACCTTCGTGTAGGACACATCTGCACTGGGAACAGATCCAGAGCAATTGCGAATTGCTTCTTAGTAGATCCAGTTCTATAACGCTCAGATTGGCGCACTTTGCGTGAACCTGTCGTAAACACGATCCAAAACAATTAACTATAGTTTCCTGATCCACTTCGAAATCGCAAACCATGCACAGTCCCGACGCCATTTTAACTGGTACAAGATAATGAAGACGGTGTGTAACGTCGATCTGATATTAATCAACTTAGAGTACACAAACCTTGAATCTACTCAACTTCTCACTTTAAAACTACCGCTGAGTAAATTCAGGTTATTGGAAACCTTGCTAATAAAACTTGATATATTATGATGTTTAGAAGTAATTTAAAGCCTTTATTTGTAATTTGTTCATACCGGCTGATATAATTGTTTAAAATAAGGAAGAACATATCCATTTTAATTAGCTATAGACTAGCGACCGTAAGTTTAATAAATATTTTTTATGTAATTGAATCTATCAGTAAAAAATATGTTTATAAATTTTTAAAAATAGATAGCATAAAAATATTTTCTGCATAACAGTTAAATTCAAATATTTTGTATACTTCTACATTGATCTTATGTCATGCTGTTGATTAATTAATTGACTGGAAAACCTAAAGTTTATAATAAAGAAACATTTACCTGGAATAGCATTAATACCGCAGTCTATAACGACCGCACCAGGCTTGATCCAGTCGCCTTTAACGAGCTCGGGTTTTCCTATGGCCACTACCAGCAGATCTGCTTTGCGGCACTGCAATAAGAATTAATTGAAACTAATTTTGTCTCCCTGAAAGACTGCGTCCTTTTCTACTTGGATGTACTCTCGCTCTCCTATTTAATCTGAAGCATCTTATCAATTTCGACCTCTATCTGAAGGACCTTGACAATTGTTTCAACATCTGTCGAACTTATCGGGCGCAGAAAAAAAGTTCGAACAAACATTCAAACAACGCTATCATCCCAATAATAATAATTGCTATGTTTACATCGCAAATTTCACGCTCGCTCGCTCTTCCATTACATTCACCTGTAATTAATAATATTTGCTAAATACCTGTTCGGCGATATCTTTGGTACGCGAATGGCAGACGGTGACGGTGGCGTTGTGCCATTTCAGCAGTTCCGACACCGGAGTGCCTACGATTTTGCTTCTGCCTAAAACGACGGCTTCTGTTCCGGACAATTGAATTCCCGATCTTTTCGCCAGCTCAATGCATCCGTGCGGGGTGCACGGAAGGAACCCGCTGAAATCTCCTACGGCCACCTTTCCTTCATTCACCGTATTCAACCTTAGTAAAGAAATAAACATTTTCTACTATTGATTATTATTTATCAATATCCCACTAACCCATCGACATCTTTCTCTGGTGCCACGGAGTCCGTGATGAGATGAGAATCTATCTTGTTCACTGAGTCCAGCGGCATCTGCACGATGATACCGTGGATGCTCGGATCCTCGTTCAGTTTGCGCAATTTATTAAGGAGCTTTAAAATATATAGTTATATTGCTTGCTTGTTGCGTATATTCCGATAATTATTTACTTCGCCTTCGGTAATGGTGTTAGGCAATTGCAAATGTTGAGCGTCGATTCCGATCTCCTTGGCGGCTTTGACTTTCATCCTGATGTAAACATTTGAATCCTCACGACCACCAACTTGGACTATAGCTAAACCCGGCGAGAAACCAGGAAGCATCTCCTTAAGAGAACACACTTCCTTTGCCAATTGCTCTCGCATTTCCCTAAAATTTCAATCATTAATAATTGTTATATATTCTTAGATCTGTATAGAAAAAATAGCTAGTATCATTAATAATTTGATTTCTTCATTTCCAATTTGGTAATAATAACATAATCATTCAGTTAGTTAAATGCATGATGTTTATGCGGAATATTACAAGAAAAATACAATAGATAAACATTGCTTAATAGAGTTAAGCCGCAGATAATATTTCCATCATTGATCAACATTAAATGAATAACAGTTTATATAATATGATTATAATTAACATTAAAAATAATTTTCAAAAAAACAGTCAAAAGGATAACTGATATAAATCATGCATAAACTATAAAATAATAAATAAATTGATGTTGATGTTGTGTTGGAAAAGTTTTTTTTGAGTAAATAAAGTTCTTCTTTGCAAAATGCTTCCCCGTGGGAAAAGCCTCTCTAAATAAAGTTTGTGTGAATATATTTGAACTTACTTGGCGATTTGGGTGCCGGAAAGGATTTTTGCCGCCATTTTAGTGGTCTTTTTGAGTCCTGGAAATATTACGGAAAATATGCTGAAAAATCACCGTTGTTCTCTGGCCACACACAGAATGCGAAATGTCCAAAAAGCAGCGGAAAATGTTGTTTTTACAATCAGCCGTAATCCAGTGAATATTAATCTATACAGTTCAGGTCAATAAGGATTATCGCTTCTGCGATTTCACATTTAAAATTACACAAAACTTGGATGTTCTTTGAATAATTGCCTAACAAGAAAAACCGCAAGAATTTTCTTTCTTTTTTGCATAGAATAATAAATATTTAAATGGAAACTATATGCATATAGGTAGATAAATCCAAAACCGTTAATTGATAAAATCCACGTGGTGTCTTTTGAACATTGTTTGAAATAAACTTAAGATATTATAAAAAGGGATTTAATATTTATAAATATTAATAATTTGTAAATGAATTATAGTATTTTTAGAAATTATTAAATTAAATTAGGCATTAGTTTGAAGCTGATTATTTTTCAAATTTGGCGCTTGCTATCCCTACTATACTAAAGCGCTCTATCTTGCTCACACGTTCCTTGTAACTAGAGCGCAAGTCAGTGTCCATCTTCGATTCTCTAATCATATTACATCAGGGTAAGTCAAAATTTGCAAAATTTTCAAGGAAATTTAAATCGCACCAACTAAGTAGTAAGTTGATCCCAACTATTATCTTAAGTCACGAATAATCTTAAGTCGATCAGTAAGTTACAATTGACTAAAAAATAAGTTATCAAATCCTAACCAAAGAAAAGTGATTACATAAACCTATCTCCAATTCACATTTAACAATTTCCAATAAGATTACGTGTTGAAAATTGTGTTGACTCAGTACAGTTTACTATTTATGATACTTAGAATTCAGTGTCAATGTTCTCACCACCTGCCGATCTTTCAGTGACAAGATCTATCCTCTTGTAGAACAAAATCATTTTTGTTTAGTGTTAATTACATGGAATTTCTCAAAGACTATGACATAACTATTTCTGTGACAGTTGTCTGAAAAATGGTTTAACATGATTGTATTTTTTTAGGGATCAATTCCGATTTGCATCTTTTACAATGGCAGACAAAGCTGAAGCTGTGGCCAGGCCCATGAAATTTCCATACACCTTCTCAGCCAAAATGGTTCAATTCCCATGGAAACACTACTTCACCAACCAGTGGATCTGGAAGTACTATGCCATCGCTGTTGTAGTCAGCATTCCAATCTTCAAGAAGATTAGCAACTTGGCTAACTCTCCTGAGAATGTCGCCCAGTGGGCTGAGAAGCGCAGGAAGGAGGCTGCTGAACACCATTGAGAAATTCAACATTAATAGAAAACTAAAACTAGAGATGTCTAAAATATAATAATATAATAAACTAGACTTTTTATTTATAATATAGTAAACAATTCCCAAAATAGTGTATAAGTACGTGTTAATCAATCAAAAAAAAATACTGTAAAGCTGTTACAAAAGATGGCAGTTTCTCTGAATTTTTTTACGTTAAAGCTGGCTTAGGCACCACATTCAATTTATCAAGCTGTTTTTTAGCAGTTTCCCTAATCAATTCAGTAAGCCTCTTGCTCAGCTTTATCATGATCTCTTTCGTCGGTTTCACGTAATAATTGAAACCCATCTGCCTCTTCAGTGCTACCTTTTCAGCGGATCTTAATCTCGCCAAGTAAACCATTTTCGTTATGTTTTTGCCGGCCTCGAATGGCTCCACAGTTCCGAACCCGACTGAAACCAAAGATTCGCCTACATTGACGTATTTCATTTGTTTCTAAAAAAAATATTTTTGTAAACTCTGCTTATATATAGATTATGTAATAATTACCTTTTCGTTCAATTGAGAGAAAACGATTTCACATGAAACGAACTTTTCGTTTTTCTCAATAGGGATGAAAGTGACCTCATTGTTGGCTACAATTGACTGAAGCCAACTAACCCCATGTCCTGTGATTTTCACACCATACACTTTGACTGGCAAAGCAACATTATTCATTCCAGGCAACTGAATCAATGGTTTATGTTGGATCATCAAAAGAGGACCAGCTGGTTCAATTCTCTCAACAAATCCAGTCAGTTCCCTACCATTATTTATGAACAATTTAGGTACTTGCTTTGCAGTCTTAAATTTGCTGAACTAAAATCATTTGATCAGAATACATTTATTATTGAGCTAATATTTAAACACATACAGGCCTGACCCTCCTCAATGCTACACCTAAACTGATGAAAGCAATTGAGTAGACACCAATCTAAAACATTGTAAATTATTATAGACACTTAATAATAATAATAATTATTGAACTCACCTGAGAGCCTTTGGTGCTCTGCTTCATAAAATTGCAGTACTTTTCAAAGAGCTCCTCCATTCTATCTGCAGTCACTCAATTCAATCTGGAACTATATATTATGCTAATAATAACAGTTGCCTCATAGATATTCCTCCCTGCGCTTTTATAATCTATAGATAAACACCATTGACAGACGTCTTAATGACATTTAAATATTTAAAAAATCAAATAAATAAACATAAATCCTTCTTTAGAAAAAATAGTCAACAAACAACATTGAATATGCATGAAATATATGTTAATAAAATGTAGTAAACGTCAGACTTACATCGCAACAATTTTTCTGAAACATTTACTGGATTGCATTATTATATAAGCAACCAAAACTACATGGTTGTATTAAGATGCCACAGTAAGTATTAACTTTACGAGGGAAGTTTGAAAAGTTTTTAAAGCGACACAATGTCGAATGTAGAATCAGTTTTTTATTAATAGATTATCTCGAGAAAGGTAAAAGAATTAACTCAGATTATTATATATGCCTAGTCAATCAATTGGATGGAAATTTTCGTATTTTCGCTTTCAAAACTTAATCTTAATTATAAATTTTATTTATCATTTATTTCCATTTTATGAATTTTTCTTAATTACAAATTTAAGCTATTGTTCGACTTCTTTGCTTTTAATAAATGTGTACCAAAACTTTGATTACTAAGATTTTATAAATTTTATTATTAATAATATTATAGTTTAATAAAAGATACTTTTAATGATTTATATTTAAAGAATCAGGTAAATATTTTTATTGATTTTGGGAAAGTTACTTTTAAATTTGTAAGTTGTTATAGTGTTATTAGCACAATCAAAGAAAATATTATTAGCGGAGATTTTAATTCAATGTAGAGTAGATGATCTGCATACTGCTCCGATTTCTTCTTAATGCCACTACCGATGAAACTAATTTATCTCTTTCATGAATAACTTTAGTTCATTTATATATAAAGAAACAAATATTGATTATTCCCTTAAATGTCTCTTAAATGTCTTATTAATTAATAATTTTTACTCTCCAATTTAGTTCTTATTAGATTTTATGATGGATATCCAATTGTGGATGGATATCTCATGAGTGTGAAAATGATGTAAATTTCTTTCAATCATATATTGTATAATATAGAAATTTTGTTTAATCTGTTCTTATTAGATTATATCAAAAATTTAAAATTAAAATTTGTTGTAGTAGGCAACCAACTGTACGCGGGCATTTATTTATATCTTGCGGTTTCCATTTTAAGATACCCAGACCTTGTTATTGTTGTTTGGCTCGGAAATTAAAGCGTGTCTGAGTTTGGTTTGAAGCCATCAATAAATCGGTTGTTGTAGAAATTCCTTTTTTATTTCTTCCTCTATTCTTGAGATCTTTGTCGGTCTCGTGAAATAGGAGAAAAAAATCATTGGCGCACGTTAATTGTATTGGTTGCACGGTGCAGACGGAGTAATGTTGAAGTTGTTAGCAAGTTAGGAATTGGTTATAAAAGCGACGCTGTCGCGCTTTGGATTTGTTTTGGAGATTGGTTATTCATTTAGAGATTGGTAAGTAATTAGTAGGAATGCAGTGAGTAATACGGGGGGAATGCACTCCGCCTACGTCACTGGGTCGGCCTGTTAGTTTGACATTTTACGAGATTGTCGCCATTGTGATTTGCAAAACTAGCTGTAAGTTTTTTACGAATTTCGTTAATAAAAAGCATCGCCAGCGGGGAGATCACGGTCGGATCGGGTGACCTAGAACATGGGTCATCTGATGGGCATACCGGCGGATCGCGGACCCTCAGTTTTCCCTGTGAATTCCGCATGTAAAAATCGGCCACCCCATTTTGACAGCTTACAACACCAACCTTTTCATGCTTATTATTATTATTATCATCATCGTCGTCGTTGTCGACTTGAGTATATTATATTTACATGTCATTTACCCCACATTGGAACTGTGCCTGTTTTCCTTTGCCCTTCTTTTAAAAAATGTTTAACGATATACATTTTCGTTATGTAGAATTCGTGACGATGATTCCTGGCAATGTTGATCCACGCAGACCAGACAAAGTCCAGAGGTATAAGGCCCCACAGGCTAATGGCAATGCACCCGTTGAGGATCTCACACCAGATTACATGAACATTTTAGGTAGGTACACTTTATTTTGTATTGATTCCGACTGAATCTTAATGATCCCAATTATGTAAACATGCTAATTATTCCAGTGAGAACGAGAAATATCTTTATGCATATATCCTTGTTTTAACATCATATCTAAAAGATGTATAGTTGAGGTCAGCTATAACTGGAATTGCAGCACTATTTATAAATTCTTAATCTACATTTATAATGACAAAAGTTTCCTTTACTCATTGCACCCACATTGTGACATAAAGACCAGTTGCAATTCAAAATCATTCATTTTCATGATTATAATCGTACTGCATTTTTGTTTAACTCATTCAATTTGTGATTACATTGTTTATTATAAAGGTAATATACATTTGTATGTTTACTCAATATAAACTATGAACCACTGAACCACAAATATTATTTGTTTATTATTTACACTAACTCTTGTAATTAATTTATTATTTAACTTGCAATTTAAATATTTATAACTAAAATTATTTCTTCATTATTAGTAATCACTTTGATTCCTAGTACTACAAATATACCAATTATATTTTTAATGACTGAATACAAGCAACATTAGAATAAAAATTTCTTGAAGATATTTAGTTGATGACGTTCACTTTCTGTTAAAGTGAATGTATGCATTGAATTTCTAAAGTGATTTGAAATTAAGGCCCGTTTATTCACGTAAATAGTAATCAATTTCTACTTTCGGATATTTTTTTTTGCATATTTAACATTCTTTTATTGTTGCGGTAATCAGACCTTGCAGTTAACTTGATACTTCTAACAAACATACAATATTTCCTATGTTTAAAAGACTAAATCACAAAGTTAGATTCGATCGTAGTAATATATTGCGGTCTCAATTATCAGTTAACGGTTATATTATATACTGATTATAGTTATATACAGAGTATATTTTTAAAGTCCGGTTTTAAAGTAGCAGTTCTGAGATTTACAGACATATTTTAATATTCAAGGTTCATCTAGATTCTAGTAATAGGTGTAATTGAATTAGCCATAAAAAGTAAGCGGTTCCACTAGATTTTAACATTCTTTTTTACGATAAAATATAATATCGATACGCAGATTATATTTTAAAAACGGAAAAGTTTACTTTAAAGCGAGAGTTCGATAACCTTTGACCACCAAGTGATACACTGTTTGAATTGAACCATTTGACTACCCAAATAATATTGATAATATTATTTACTATACGAAAATACAATATTATTTGTTTATTGTTGATATTTAACTTCATTTTATATTCAACCACACAATCGGAAATTATGAAGTAAGGTCTTGAGACCTTGGCATATTATTTGTTAAATTTAGTAATTGAAATAACGGACTATAAGTTTCATTGACTGCCGCTAAACTTCGATACTCAGTGTAATATAAAATCCGTTGAAGTTTAAAAAGCGATGTTTGATGTAAAATTGCCAAAGTTCAAATGCTATTCAAGTTTTATAAGTCGGTACAACCATTAAATATATATGGATGTTGTGTTCCTTTGATATATGAGAGAAAGGGCATTGCCTGAAACTAGTTTCGAGCTGTAGGAAAGTTGTGAATTATTTTATACGTTATTCCTTGCAAAGTTCTAACCAACTGTCGCAAAAGCTGACGGTGACAAATGCTTACGTATGTACATGTTTTTCGTTTGTTTGCAAAACAAATGCGTAACAAAAGTTCAGGTGACGTGCGCGCATCAATTTGTTTTCAGTTAATTTCACTCTCTTTTTACGCAATTGAAATGAATGCCCTTGGATATTGGATTTGTAAACAAAAGTTGATTTGTTTGCGTGTGGTATCTTTCTGTTTGCGATTTGTTTTATATATGCATTCGATTCATCTACTTTCTCCCTAGACTTTCCCTTCTCTTTCTCTCTCTTTCTCGATGTGTGGTCGAAGCGGACTTCTCTTCACGCCTCTCTGGTGTCCTGAAATGTGCACCAGGCTACGGATTGGAAATCGCGATTGTTGCTTGGATTTTTGTTAGTTGCGAGATGTTTTCATTACATTCACACACGGAGATATGATGAGAATGTAAAAATAGATCGAGTGACCTTATTAATTAAGGTGCACTTGCACACACACACGCTCTAAGTATTATATTTCTTATTCATGTGGTTCCTCTGTTTTTATTTTTATTGTTTATTACATTTACGCTAATTAGTCGATCACCCGACCATTTGTTGTGCTATTTAGTATTTACGATTAGTATTGTGCCGAAGCAGTATTTTTGCGATCGGCAGTATTTAGTATTAACGTGACCAACTCTTAGTACAGTGCTGCACATGAAGCGGAATGTGCGGGCTCGAGTAATATTCTCTTCCGTTGTTATCTTTTAATAGCTTGTGTTTGTATATATGTATACACACATATATGTATATATATACATATACATACATATATATTTTGTATGGGTTTCTGGATGTGTATGTGTGTGTTTGTTATTCTTGGATAAGGTATTTTTATTTCTATTTATATGAATCTTGGGAGCGAGTGAGGTAGGCGAGGTGAGCGTGTGGCTGAGAGAGTGCGAGGAATGCATAGTGGAGCTTTGTAAGTGCATGGATGGCCATCCTCTCCAAGACACCAAACGGGGGAGGTGATAACTCGCAACCACGAAATAGTTACCACATTCTGGACAAGTGCGATGTACGTGCGCGACTGACGAGCCGAATATTGCTATTTAACATCCAATGGTGAGACAACTACCATATTACCATACTTGTTCTATATTAAGCAGATACTCGCAGACGCCTTCCTTCTCTCTTTCTCTCAATAATCTTTACCATGCGTAGACTTTATGCCGACAGATTCATTATTCAACGCGATACAGTAATAATAAGCAGAAGAAGATAATCTATATTGACTAAGTGCATACATCTCATCAGTTGACGGGCTATCGACCGCAGTGTTTCTGCAAGCTCAACATGATTTACCATAAGGTTTAAATAATTCCTTCCATTTCACGCAGTAATTAGTCGGTTTCCAGCAGTTTCCGAAATAACAACTCTCGTCAATACTCTTCAAGTACATGTGTGTCACGTTAAGGTGAAAGGTGTGTCGCAGGTAAATTATCATTCCTTATTGGAACCTATCAAAAGTTAACGCTTATTTAATGTTGACAACTCTACGGTACTTTCTTCACACATGGTCAACATTTGCAAATAGCTTTGTTCAAAATGCATAATATTTATTCCCCAAATCATATGATTATAAGTATTTTATTATTTATATTCTGTTAATCTTAATCCCTGAATCTTTCAAAAGTTATAATGTTTAACAGTGCACCGTTCATTCTCGTTGTTGCTTAAGTGCATTTGTTATACAAATGATAATAGAATTAATATCATTAACTTATCCTTGTTTAGACATGTGACTAAAAGAAAACAATGTCAGCTCGATAATTGCTCAATAATTAAACGATGAATCAGATTATATAATCGACACTAAACAAACGAAAACATTTACATAAACTTGCCTTCGTTTTATCAACTAGTAGAATTTAGTTTCACTGGATATTTCAAATCTATTGCATTTGTGAAATGTTTATTCCCTTATACAGTAATATGTATTTGATTGTTAGGAACTTAAAATTGAAACATTACTTTTTTATTGTTTTTAATCTTATCCAATCATTTGGATTCTTTTAAACATTTTTTTTTTGTCAAACTATTATTACTATTTAAGTGTGGGGTTACAGTTTTTCTTTTGGAAATTGCATTGTTTTTTTTTATACAAGAAGATTATTTAACATCTTTATATTAATTATTGGTGATGTCTATTGCGTTAAATATAGCGTTGTTACTTAAATTATATAATTGAAAGAAATATAAAATTATGATTGCAACAATTTTTTTTGAATAAATATACAGTAAACTGCAAAGTTATTCATTAACTGTTATATCACATGGGAGAAAAATCGAAATTTATTGCTAATTATAATAATTATCATTTATTAGAACAAATTGTCCTCAATGGTTTTAGTTTGTCTCGTCGCATTTGTTTATCTAAAATATATTAATGCGCGATTAAAGTAAAAAATAATTTATAAATATTTCTGAATATCTTTGTTTTAATTCAGTTTATTTCTTCATTTAGTATTTTTTGTTCTAATATATAATATATTTGTTCATATAAGTATGATTGGATGTTCGTGTTATTAATTAAATTTGCGAAATTTATAGTTTATTCGTTGCGGTTAAGAAAACTAGTATTTATATTTATGTTATCGTATACAAAGTTTACCGCTGGTGCGTTGGAAACACCCTAATTATCTCGCCAATTGACGCGATATTTAGTATTCAATAACCATTGAATAATTTGTATACCACTTTATTTTTGCAAGTTTTGGATGGTGATTTTTTATGTTTCTTATTTTTATTATGTGTTTTGTTATTTTATGTTTGCTTGTTATTATAAAAAGAAAAAATAATGAACAGAGCCATATTGAGTGACTAGTGGGTACAAATTATATTTGTAGAAACTTCCCCGTACTAGTTAAGTGTGCGAGGATGGGTTATGAAGGTTAGCAAAATAATGCAGTTGCAATTTATATAACAGTTAAATAAATAAAATGCAATCTCCAAAAATAATTTAAAAAATTAAACGAAAAGAAAAGTAATTACCTGTTGCATTCCGTAGGTCCTGATTCGGCCACGGCAAATGCTGCAGAGGCTTCGGAAATTGTGAAAAGCGCAGAACCGCAACCACAACAGCTAGTGCAGCCGTCCCAGCCGCAGCAGGAGGACTCTCTTTCGTCGGAGTCGTCAATCCAGTCGACGAATGGCACCAATGTGATACCCACAAGTCCTCAATATGGTGTCGCCATAATGTCGAACGACGTGCCGTCAGAGGCGACCACCGGGTCAACAGATACGGTTGTGGAGACGACAGCGAAGAGTGAAGGCGAGGGTGGGGGAGGTGGCAATAACAAGGACATGCATTCGACGCCGAGTAGGAACGACCGGTTTAAGGTGGTGAAGATTGCGAGTCTGGAGCCGTTCCGGCGAGGTCGCTGGAAATGCATGGACTACGTGGACGAGAATCCACCGCCTGCAAACTCGCAGTCCAAGTCCTCACAATCGACGTCCAATCTGCAGATGGGCAATAACATATACCTGCAGACGCAGAGCCTACCACAGCAGCACTTCCAACAGATGCTTGTGCAGGGAAACTTTGCAAATGCGCCACATTACTACAACGTACCCTCGCAGATGATGCCACAATCTCAGTACTATTATCCGGCGCAGAGCATGCAGCAGTTACCGCCTGGTGCGATTCAGCCGCAGTTCATAAACGCTGCAAATCAACAATATTTTGCGCAGAATGTGGTACCGCACAGTGCCGCCTTCAGCAATTATACGAACGTGCAGTACGTTCCGTCGAATCTCATCCAGAACCAGGGCAGCGCCTTTGTGCCTACCACACAGAACGTGGTGAATTCCCAGCTGCCTCCCAACTTCCAGCAAAGCCAGACGTACGCCGGGCCCCCGAGCGGAGCCCAGCCCATCGTCAACGGCCACGCCTACCCGCCGCCGCCAAGCGAGCCTCAAGTAGTCGTAGCACCTAGCAGTCTTCCCACGCAGGTGGCCAAGAACGTGATTCTAACACCAAACGCGAACCAGATCCCTCCTACAATAATGCCCACCTCCAACAATCCGAACATGCAGCAGCAATATTCGAACGCGGCGGCTTATGCTGCCAACCAGAACATCACACAGGTGGTGTCGACGGTGCCTATGGTACCCGTTGTCAGTGCCCAGAGTGTCAACCACATACCGACGAGCGTGAACCAAGTGCAGCCAATGAGCAGTGTCATTCCTCAACAGCAGCATCAGCAGCAAGCCGCGACGACAGCACCGGTCTCTGCAGCCACCGCCGCTGCTGTCGCCGCTGCAGCCGTCACCCTTCCGAACATTATTATGCAGCAACAGCCGCAACCTTACGATCCGAACATGCCGACTAACGTGTACACGAATCCACAGTTCGTTGCCAGTGTGAATAGTTTGCCGATGGCTGCGGAGGGCGTGGGTGGTGAAGCCGGTGATGATGCCGGTTCAGAGGCGACGGAGAACGCAGGCGGCGATGACCCCGCCAAGGCGAACCCCGTCGTGAACGCTATCGATAACAAGATAGAGCAGGCCATGGACTTGGTGAAGAGCCATCTTATGTATACCGTCCGCGAAGAGGTCGAGGTACTGAAGGAGAAGATTGCTGAACTGATGGAGCGCATCCAGCAGCTAGAGACGGAGAATACCTTCCTCAAGCAGCAGATCCCAAAAGGGACTAACACGAATCCGAGCGGCACGCCGGACCCACCCCAATAGTTTCGCCCTTCCAGCCATCGCGCCCCGATCACGAAGAAACTCGACAGAGAAAAAGGACTTTATTTCAAATCTATTTTACCTTTGTTTATGCTTTCTATATTTATAGGATTACATTTTCACACACGTACGGAAAAAATAGATAGATTAATAGAAATACGCATATACGTATACTGAACATGCAAGACGGACAACAAAACAAATAGAAAAGAGGAAAATGAAACCGTTTAACCATAGATCACGTTATTGGCTTCTAAAAATATATATTAGAGGAAGACACGCATGATTAGTAAGAAGACGAAGTGACGAAGGAAAGTTTTAAGTTGACTTTAAATGCAAAGGAAAGAAAACGAAATTCTGTAAATTATGTAATTATTGTATAAAAGGAATGATATTTATATAGATTATATATAAATACTAAATATATCTATATACAAATATGAATATATTAGCAGGAGTAATAATAAAAATGAGAGCCAAATTCTATTCGACTTTGGTGCTATTCGATATAAATATATAAATAGAAAAGGAAGAAATGGAATTAATTAAAGACAAAAAAAAACGATGGAAAATACTGTGATTATGTGCGTTTTGCGATCGATTTTCATTTCGATTCGTTATGATTATTTCACTTTCTCTCTAAATCTATCTCTTTGTTGCATAAAAAAAACATGTAAAGGAGAAATGGAAAATCCAATATTTATCTTTTAGAGAATATATGTGTATTCTATATATTACTGCATCCACGAAAAGGCCAAATGTTTTTGTTTCTTGTTAGTATTTCCCATGATATTGATTTGAAACGATTGAAAAATTACGTAGCTACTATATATACATACGCCTATTGATACCGTATATACTAAATGTATTTTTTTGTAATTTAGTTTTACTTATTTTATTATTTAGGCTTCAGTGGAGGCTTTTTTAATTATAAACGAATCGCTCGCTGGTGTTATCACCTTTTGTATGTATAGAAAGCCTTTAACAAAAAAAAATATGTACACATTCATCTATTAACAGCCCCATAAATGAAGAAGAAAGTATTGAAATTAAAAAGTTTATTAGCTATTGTTTGTCACACATTTATCGCATTAGAGGCTGTGTTGTAAATATCGTAAGCCGGTGTTGATATCTCGCGCATCGATTATGCTTTCCACAAAGACCACACCCATCACTTTATATTTTACAAGGTTTCGTTCATTGAAATGTTTATGTCCTTTTTTCAAATCGTAACTTACCAATTTTAATTCATTTCATGAATATCAAAGTATTGCGTCTCGCAACAACAAAAAAAAGCAAGTTTTCAAAAAAAAAAAAATTGAATTTTTCTATCTACTTGTTTGAATATATCGTGAGAAACTGAAGAAGCTTTTAAATCAGTAGTTACAGAGTACGTTATAATAGTTATTATTATTTAATAGACTTATCATTTAGAATTTTATCTTTATATGTTATAAATGTATTCGCAGTATACTCAAAGCAAACTAAAAGAATGGAAAGAAAAACTTATTTTTGTTTAAACGATTTTTATTATTGTATTATGAACAACTCTTAGATTTACATAGATATACACATACATATTTGTAATTCGCTTCTCTTTCGTTTTGTATTGGAACAAGTAAGCACAGTGAGATTTACTACTACTACTACTATATTTATATTGTGTTCGTTGTTTCCGCCGTATTATTTTCTTTCTTATATGTTTCGGTCTGTGTGTGCGTCTGTGTCTCATTGGTTTCGTTTTTGTCGTATATGTTGTGGATTGGATCTGAGGAGAAAACGTGCGCATTTAGTTAATTCGGCTTGGCAAGAATATGCCCCCACGCTCCGCCCCTTCCGGATGTCTGTTGTTCGAGTGGCGAAAAGGGAAAGAAAAGAATAAGACGAAACGACTCTACATTACATGAACTAGACTTAAAGAAAAGAAGAATTAAGAAAAAATAAAAACAAGATGATCGAAAGATTCGTGGAGGAAAAAAATGAGTAGACTTTTATGGCTGTGTTGTTATTGAGAAAAATTATTGTAATTGTTTTTTCTTGTAGCATAATATGGAAAACACAAAAAAATTAAATATTATATTAAATATATTATTATTATACTATTATCATCATTATTACTATATATATATGCATATATACATATATTTATATATATACATTAGTCAAAAACACATTATTTTATAGTATATATGTATATATATATACACTACATATTCACACATTATTTTTATTTCTTAATATAAGTTCTGTTCACGCAAAACATACAATAATTATTTTTCTCGTTTTAATTTTTATTATTGTTCAAATATTTTTTATTTTACATATATATATATTTATTATTTTATTCATTTTCCAAACTTATATAAGAAACAATAAACACTTGAATTCCCGCAGTGCAAGGAGATGAACAATTTGAGGCAACAACAGCGGCAACCAGAAGAAGATAAAGTAAATGTTTATAATAATATTTTTTAGGTTGTTCACATGTAAACTGAACTACTACTATATTTTACTACTACATTACTGAAAGATATTCAAGAAATAAATACATATTTAATCAAGGCATCCTCTCTTATTTTGACTGTTTTACGATGATCTTCGCACATAACTCGCTGTGTTACAAAATACCACTACTACATATTATTTGGTTTCTAGGCATGGTCTTCAGCATGTGCGGTCTCATGATGAGGCTCAAATGGTGCGCATGGGTTGCCCTCTACTGTTCATGCATCAGCTTCGCCAATTCACGTATATCTGATGATACCAAACAGGTAAAATCTTTAACAGATATTGTTTAAAACTATTGATATTTGATTCTTTACGCGATACTCTTTCAAATATAAAAAAAAATTGATTGTAATAAATTTAAACGGATTGTCTGTTATTTAATTGCAGATCCTCAGCTCTTTCATGCTGTCCATCTCGGCCATAGTTATGTCATATTTGCAGAATCCGCAGCCGATGACACCTCCTTGGGCTACAGCAGTTAACTAGATTAATTTCCATTTAGCCTAATTTCATTTTTTTTTTGTTAGAACATTCTTGTGAAATGTTTTCTTAGTTTGATTTATTTCTATTAAAACAGACATAGATTTATGTTTGGTTTCGTCATTAAAGTAAATTAATCAATTTCCTGGATATGGTGAGATTCGTACTACAAACTGATACCTATTAATCCTTTATAAATTATCCTACGAAATATTTGTTATCTTAAATAATACTGCCAATATCACAGTTGTGATATTTATTAACAATCAATATCTATAAGTCACCTGTTAATTAAATTAATATTTGACTTACTATGTTAAAGAAAAACATTTTCAGTTTTGTGTTGTTTTGTAGATTAAGAAATGAAAATAGGATTTGGTTTGATGAAAGGAAAGATAAAAAATTAAAACATTTATTTCCACATAGAGTGAACCTAGTATGTACAAAATAATATTCTGAAATTAATCACATATGTTTGTTATTGGTTTTTCAACATACTTGCTGCAGTTCTTGTTAGTTGATAAGGCACGTATTTTGAAAATTAAATATAGCTGGAGATCGCCTCAGCTCATAGTGCCACATCCCTGTATTTCTGCACGTCATCCGCGGATGTGTTACTCAGCGAGTTTTTGCTGCTCAGCTTGTCGATCTGCTTCTTGTAGATTAAGAAGTCCGGCCCATCCAGGGGTCCATAGTAGATGGGAACTCCAAAACTTTCTATGGGTTGCGCGTAGAAGCCCGTCCTGTTCCTAATCATGTGACCATCCTCCTTGACTTCATTGAGGTCTTCTAACGAAGCAAACTTGGGCAACTTCGAGGCCGCTTTCCTTCCTAAACTCAGGGTGTACTGAGGCGGCATTACTGACGGCGCGTTAGGCGAAATCCACGGCTGGTATTGACTAGTCAGCGTCTTCTCGTCTAGTCCACGTAGGTCCATCAAGGATTGAGCTTTTTTAGCTGAAAATAAGCAAAAGTTTAGTTCGATCAATATATATATATATAAATATATGTATTAACTACCTTGATCCGTAGAATTGGCGTCATTGATAAACTTCGGCATGAAGACGCTCGCATTGAATTCGCTCTGCGTCGTGCAGAACTGGTAACTGTCAAAAGGGTAATTGTTTGGTACGTTTCCGCCCCAGATCTGTGGAGTGGATGAAGCTCTGTAACAGTTTATAAATGAAATGATGTTGCTATTCCTCTCCTCATTACTCATTTATTCACCGTTTGAGTCCTATGACGTTGAGCTGCTCGATGGAGCTTTGATAGCCGTTGTTCTGATAATACTGACTATTCAATTGGTTAAGACTAGTATCCCTGGGGATTGTGACTGCTTGAAGACTCAGGTCTCTCAGTCGTTTTGCCACTAGCTCCTCTTCCTTCCATGCTGCATACAGAGATTGCACGATGATAATTTCGATGACATTAGCTAGTATTCTTGCGAACCAGCAAGCCAATTCTGTTACACCGTACAATGATTCTATCCTCTGCAACAAATCAACCGTGTATAAAATACTGTTTCATAGACCATCGCACATCCTTCTTACCCAATACTGGATACTCATATAAATTACCATTCCCGCCTCTGGAAATGTGAGGACCGTGACCGCGAACATCCAAGATATCAGACAAAGCGTATTTTTCTGCAAATATAAAAAAACATCAATGAAGTCTATTTGCAATTAGAGTTAATTCAATTTAATCGACTAAAATAAAATATTACTAATATTAAAAGTTACAGGTAGGAATATTGTAATATTTATTAGTATTGAGTTTCAGGTTGAATTAAAATTTTATGTTTAACAGACAAAAAAGGTTGCCGTTTTATGTTCTAGGTAATTTAATTAAATCTAAAATTTAATTTAACAATTTGAATATTAATTTAAATAATATAATCGATGCTATTAAGCCAACGAATTTGCTTTTTGTAATTGTAAATAAAAAAATATGCTATGACATGTTAAAGGTGACGTACACTTCATAATTGTTTACTGCATTTTTTAATTATTCTATAACAATTTAAAACAGAATTAAATAATTCATGAGTGGAAGATAATAGCAAGTATGAAAAACATGCTCTTAATTTTACAACAGCGTTTAACATTTAAACGGTAGTCTTTCATACAGAATGCACTAATCCAATTAAATACTCGATCGCAAGGCCGCCGATGCCGATCCGGAGGTAAAACCTTCTTAATCGACGAGGAGAATCCAATTAAACAGAATTACGAATAAAATTGATACATTGCGGAGCAAGGTCGAAGAATATTATAATTACGCGTGATAAGCCCTTCCATACGATTTTTTTTGCAATATTTATCGTTTAAAGAATTTGATATATTCATATTTATTGCTTCTAAACGTTTTTTTTTATAAATGGTTTACATAATCAAAAAGTTTTTTATTGTTGATGCCATTATTTATTGTTTAGAGATTTTGATATATTCATATTTATTGCGAGCAAGAAAAGAAAGTTCGATGAAAATGGACTTTCTTTTGGGATAGTTGGAAACTTTGATAATGCAAACAGTTTAATTACGGTTTATCCGTGAAGTTGAATGTAAGTTTAGCATTTTAATCATTTTAAATTAGAAATTTGATTTTATTATCCTGTTATTATCATCGTGCATTTTCTTTATTAGTATTCCGCGATTCGATAGAGCGTGAGCTATTTTATCTTGAGAAATAGTTGATCGTAAATTAAAACGGCAGTTGGGGAATAGATGCAATTAGTTCATTTAATCTGACTTTCTTCTTTTCAACTGCGTATTTATTTTTCTTACCGTGGCTAAGCCATGGATGAGGAGGGCAGCGAATAGGGCCAAGGCGAAGTAACCTGCGCAGAGGAGGATTGCCGGAGTGGGTAGAAGGACGGACGCCTCCAGGATCCAGAGCAGCTCGAAGGCGAAGGCGATGAGGTACGTGATCTGGAACAATTACATCAGAAACTCTCGGTTTGAAATAATACAAATTGAGGATCTAAATAGTGCAGCAATATTGATCCTCGATTTAAATGAATGAATATTAATGTTTGTATATAGTTGACGCTTATTGTTGTTGTCATAATTGGATATGGCTTTGTCATACGGAAGATGATGGCGCGCGGCTTTGGCACGAAGAACAAAGGTGACTTTGAGTGCCGCAAATCGATGCGCCAAATACCTTCGTAATGACTGATCGCATTTCCATAAAGCGGATCGCGAATTGTTTGCGGCCTTCTGCTCATTCCACATAGGTAGTAAACTCCGAGAATTTTTCCAATATTTGCTCTCTCCCATTAAATGAATTGCTTCAGAAAGCCGATCCACATTCTGAGATCTATCTACTAATATTAAAAACTAGTTTAAAAGTTAGATAATACTACATATTTGTTCTTTAATATCAATACAAAATTTATCCTACTTAACATATTCAAACTGTAACTGCGTGTGGTATGAGCATGCATTCATACAAAAAATGGTAATTCTTTGTATTTCAAATTATTTTTATTTTAATCAATAAATAACAGATAAATATACAAAAATAGTAATAATTAAATAAATCTCTTTGGCGAATAAGATCTATAATCAATAGTATTATAAATAATTTTTGCGACTCAATTTATTCCCAATCGACCGAAGGTTGAGTTAATTTGCTTTTTTTGTAGTTTTCTGTAAATGCAAAATGGACTGGTTTTAGTTGGGCGTATATTTTAAATTAACCTTTTAAATTCGATTTAAATAAGTTGTATTTCTGAAACAGCAATCCACGAAAATAGAAATTCACAAAAAATATTTCAATTTTTATAAAATTTTGTAAAAAAAAACTTAAATTTTGAATAACGAAAATGAAGTTTCATATAGATTTAATTGATTTGTTTAAAATTCAATTTAAGTTTTTAATAAATCTTCAAGTTGGAATTCCGTCAAGAGTTGCAAATTTTCGAAATCAATATTGAATTATAAAAATATTTTTAGATAGTGATGCAACGTATTATTACAAATGTCGGTGAATAATTGCGAAATGCTTTGTTGGTTGAATCACGAGTTTAATTGATGTTTAAATTCCGTACACTCAAATAATTTATAAAATAAAATGCATTTTCTTTTCTTGCAGCTCCGTTCATCTCTCAAGTGCTGACGGATAACATTGTGTTTTAATTGAATTAGATGCAAATTCCAGTTTACTTTCTACATATAGAACACAGTTTCTAATTATGATTGTATGCAAATGTGGTTCTTGTATTTACCGACTACGATGATGTTTGGTTCCGTCCGTATGAGGAGTGAAGTTATTTCTTTTGCAAATAATTTCTTTCATTCGTTTTCCCTCTCGCAATTCTGGACATAAATCATATTCACGATTCGTTCCAGATTAGACACACGGGTTTTAATTATTAATTTTACGCTCAGTCACATTTTAAATATTGCTTAGTACTATGAAATTCGCAACTTTTTTTGTCTCATTTACTATATTTTTCTTTCAAAATATTTTATTTCTAGTTGATTCAAGAGAATTTTGTAAAAGTTAAAGGAATATCAAAATTTAGTATCAAGATTCAATCCAAGAAAATATGCTTTTTCTGACATTAAATATATATTAGGTGTTGTTTACTAATAGTGAAGCATATATTTATAAAAGAAAACGTTGATCTCATGGAGAGAGTTTAACTATTGTGTGTTTTGAAGAAATGGTAATTTTTGGGGAATGAAATGGTGATGCAAATGCGACGAGAGTGAAAGCAATGCCCGGATTAACAGCTATCGTTCAGTTTGCATTCATATTGTCCGGACTCGTTTTTTTTCTCTACCGCTGTTCATGTAAATGTCCGTATATGTTTGCCGCTTTTTTTTATTTGCTTCCTTTTCGTAGCCAGAAGGAACGAAATAAAGAAAGTCGCCTTGGCTAAAAGAACGAAAAGCCGCTTACGCAATCCGGCGGCGGTACGCGATCTTTCTCGCACTCTCGGTGTCTATTTGAACTGGAATTATGAAACTATGCATGGTGATTTAGGCTCAAGGAAAAACGCGTTTGCAGAAAGTCTATTTGTTTTCAAATTATTGTTACATGGGAAATGTGTTAAAATGCTGTTAATTTCCAGGACATTTTCAGTTGCTAAACGATTGCAGCAATATTTACCAATCTCCGCATAGAAGAATTCCGTTTGCGAGCGAAATTATTTAATTAAATGTTAAAGCACTTTATGGATCCGGTTTTCGGGCATTCTGAGAAATTATTTCCGTTTCCTTTTCGCTCGATTTCCAAACGTCTGTATTGGATTTTTTGACCTGATTCTATTTTTTTTATAATTACAGTACATTTTCTACAAGTTTATCTTTGTTTATCGAATCTTTTGAGATTACATTGGTACATTGTATTATAATTTGAGGTATAAATGAAGATGACTCAATAGAGAGATCTTCAGTAATTGCCAGAATAAATACTTATTAATTACAAGGAATAACAATTTACAATAAACACTTACATTATTACATAAGTGCCTAAATGTATGATTGTTTAATAAAAATTGAGTGCAAATTAAAATTATTGCAATATTCTAGTTCAACAAGTGCGCGGGATTTTATTAAGAATGTATTCAGTTCACAAAACTGTGTGTGTGCACGAGATAAAGGTAGCGAATTTCTCATTTTCTCCGCGCTTAATTTGCATGCAAATCGAATAAATATTGCACTTATTGAATTTCTCATGCGATTTATTCCTTCTTGTTGTTGGAACAAGGTTTCCGTTCAAATTGCATTAGCACGTAGGCTCGCGAGATGGATGTATTGTAGTTGGCGGTTTTTGCAAAACTTCATTTTGCAATCTGTATTTTTTTCTTCTCTCTTTTTATTTACATTAGTTTGTACCTGCATGATGCATGCGCCAACGAATGGGGGAGGAGACTCCAAATACGGTAGACCATCGCGAAATTTCGAAAGACGTGTCCCGGAAGAGCATGCAAGCATTCGCGCACAGTTATGGAATGCGGGAAATTACAATATTTGCGCGACGATGATTGTTCGAAGGAATCCGTTGGTCACCAAAAAACCGACGGCTTTCGTAACTATCTTAAACCCTGCAAGAGAGAGAAAGTTTCCGTCTGAGAAAGTTCGAGACCTACTAAAATAATATAGATTTTCCAGTTCTCTTATGCAAATTAACGTTTTCAATTTCCTTTTGCTTTTGAGTAATCTGAATTGCCGCTGTTAAACGTGAGAAAAAATTATTCGTTAAACACAATGGACAAAGCGAAATTTGGAAATTGGCCTTGCGGGCTGCGCAATTATTGTCATCACATCTTATGAAAATCGACGTTTTTCCTTCCTTACTCCATCGAATCGAATCGAAGTTTCCGCGCGCGCGAAACATCGGAACTGCACTCAGCTTCACTTTTAGGTAAAACTAATTTCAAGGATTTCATTTACGTAGCAAGTGCGCAACACTTCTGTTTATTTTTTTAATATGCAAAGGTGTGTTTCGTTTATTATTTTTTTACTGCCGACTCTTAATGACTAGCAATTTATTAACCAATTAATGTTCGATGAAAATAAACAGTCTAATATGAATTTTATCAAATATTGTTTCTTAATTATCACTTATCCATGATAATTCTGCATACGCTATGTTTTACTTGAAACTCAAGGACTTTTTCCATTATTTATTATTAATCATTTTGCCAAAGGCTGTGAAATTTAACATAATTGTATAGTAAACTAATTAGATCAACAACAATATAATAATTGGTGTCATACCGTGTAATATTTATTTAAAAAAAAAACTAGTTATAAAGGTTATTTGATAAACTACACTACAATAACTTTGTTGTTATTAGTAATTAGATAATTTAACAAATTAACTTTCCTTAAAAAATATATAAGTATAAAATTTGATTTTACTAAAAGAAGATATTTAAAGTTATGCAACATATGTCTTAAAGGACTTTGTCACCCCGATGGGGGTTAAATTCCAAAAAAATATATAATTTAAATTAATTGATTTTAAAAATATTCCAATTAAATTAAATCAATTACTGAATTCATTGAACATGACTGACCAAATCTATAAATATACTGTGCTATAATAACAGTATCGGTATAAACTTCGTATATGGATTAGTTTGTACGTATTCAAAATATTATTGCAACAAGTAGCTGTTACCTAACTGATCCATGGCTATAAAGCGTGAACATATTAACAGTAGCTACTGGCTTACAGTTACAATCAAGAGCGTGTTCGATAAAGCACAATTTTGAGGCGACGAAGACATGTCTTTTGCTCCTTCCCCGCAACGGATTTCAACGGAAGTCGAAACACTCCGTTCACGGAATTCTTAATGAGGCTGTTACATACCAAAGTACTTATTTGTGTAACAACATTTTCTTGCTGGCCTCTTGTATATGCTTTTAACGTTACAGAGCGCGCGACCTACATTTACCTAATCGCACAATAAACTTTATATGTATATATATATATATTTCTCATTCTCTCTCAGTATTTATTAAATACAAACTACCTCGCTTCATTCCATGTTCACTATATAAATGTATCGATTTGTTCTTTTTCAACCTCATTAGCGTGAATAGTAAACCCGCAGGTTTAATATCTGCGCAAACAGAACGATAATTTGATTCAATGAAAGTTTCAACGATTTATTTCAATTTTATACACGATAGACGTAGCATCCAGTTTTTTTTTTAAACATCAATACGCTATAATTATTTTGAAAAATAGCAGATTTTTTGAAAAAAAAATATTGTTTATTACTATTCACTAATTAAGAGCATTAATGATTCGAATATTTAAGTTAATTAAGAAATATGAATTTATAAATTCCATTTAATTTTTGAAAATAATCTACATGAAATTAGAATTTGCAATATGTTATTCGCAAATTTTAACATAAACTTCTTATAATGTTATCTTTTAGTCAATTATTTATACTTAAACGAAATATTATAAATATTTATATTGTTTTCTCTTTGAATAATTATTTAAATGCGTTGAGCTTTTGATATAAATATAACTATAATCTGCGTAAAGAAAGTTTTTTTTTTAAGAATATCTTTTATTAATTAGAAAATAGTTATTATTGAACTACTTGACTGAATTCATTATTGATTTTAATTTTTAAAATATAATGTTTATTATTATTAAATTGAAACTTACTAGAAGGTAAACTGCCAAAAATCCTGCAGCTATAGCAAGGCTGCAGCAGAAGCAATTTTCAATCAAAACCATTTTCAAGCACTCTCGTGTCCTCCAACATTTTATCATATTCTTCTGAAGACACCAGAAATATCAACCATTCAAAACACCATCGCAGCCCTTTACAACATTGCCACCCTTTTACTTAAAACAACACTTTCAACACTGAACTAAATCAAAAGCGCATCACATAATCCTGCAACGTTATTTTGTAGTTGTATTTTGATTTAATGTATTTAATCGAACTATCGGAGCTGCTTCGATGGGAATGACTCAATTCCGCGTTGGCTTCGCGTCGCGGACTATTCAAATATTTCATTCACGTGCGCCGCTCGTTGTTTGTTGTCCAATACACTTTCTCTCCTTGTGTCTCGCTACCACCACTTTATTCGCACCTGTACATGCGTTTTGTTGTTCCCATGATCCTATTATCTCTTCTCATCATTTGCACATCCACCTAGGCAACCAAGTATTCGTATATAATAAATATTTATTTACGTAATCATCTCACAATTAAGACCGCTCCGCAAATACTTTAACAAATATTTCTAGATTTTGTACTCTTATCAAGAATTAATTTTATTTCTAAACTAAGTCTCAATTATATATTTTAATACATAATCGTAAATATCCGACTACAACATTTAAGAAATCAAGTATTTAATACTAGATTAAATTGCAATTATAATAAACGTTATGTATACTTTTAAGCAATTGATAAATTTTTATAACACCTAATTTGAATTAGTTAAATTTTTTTAACTGAATAAATTATTACAAATTTTCCATATAATAGATAAATGCAATAAAGGTAAAGTAGTAAAATATATTTTATTTCGTAACGAAATTTAAATTTTAAAATAATCCTGCAATTGCAGCCAGCAGTGCAACGAATTTTATGATAACAAATTGTGTTATATAACGAATAGTGTGTATGTTCCTTAATAAGTATATAAATTCCTGTAATTGACATATTGAGTTGTATTAGTTTTCTTCGAGATGGCGCCTGTGTCTATGGAAATATGTTACGTTAGTTCCAAGTTTGAGAATAGATGTCGGAGGCTGTACTTCCGTTAACGGATCAATTTGCATTTCCATAATTGATGGTAATAAATAATGCGGTCCGGAACGCGTACGAAAGTCAAATGATATATGATTATTATCACTCGTGCGTTTAATAACTGCGCATTTATTCAAATTGATAAATTATAATACACGCATACATGCCCGCAGCGAGTGTAATTAATATCCATGCGAAACCAAAAGCAAAATAATTACAAAAAAAAAACATTGAAATGAGATGAAGAGTTCAAAAAAGCTATTTGCTCAGTTCAGTGATCGAAATTTCGTAACTTCGTCAGCGCGTATAATCCCGTAATTTAAATGGGCTTTTAATTAAAGTAAGTCGGAGAAGAGATGGGCGGCATTCGGGAGATGTCCAAGATCTAAAGTTGATAGCATAAAATTACGATTATTTCCTGTGCGGCCTGGCTTCTTCTTAAATGACCTAAGCAGTTGCCAAGGGCGGACTTCACTTCGTGTGCTTCGGCTGTTGGGGCATCAGCTTCTTTGTGCTGCATACGAATCGATTTTTAATTAAGGACGGAGAAAACGATTCGTAATTAGTATGAATCGGGGTGGAGGAGAATGCAGCGAGGGAAAAAAGTTGCGCGCCTATTCCTGATCGCGCAATGCGCTCGCTTCATAAAGGACTTAATGAACAAATTGTTGTTCGCCTCCTCACCCATCCATCCATCTGCTCGTCATTGAAATGCGCTCCTTTTAGTAGCAGTGTTGTTGTTTAATTGCGATGATGATGATGCATGATGCATGTCCATCCGTAGGTGGTCGTCGCTCGATGCTCAGGGTAATTGATTTTTCCTTCTCCTTCCCTTGGCCAGCAGAAAACCAAAGCTTTTGGGAACTTTTAAACGGACCTGAGCCGCGTCAGCGCTAACGACCTGATCAGAAGATAAAGGATAAGAAGAGATGAGCACTACGGAGACGACGATGACGATGATGATGATAAAAAGTAAAATGGGTACGAGACTAAAAAAGGGCTCGCTCATCCTTACGTCTAACGCGATTACACTCTCTCTTTCCCACTCCATAACCGGCCCCTTCTTTCTTCTACCTTTCTTAATTTCCTTCCCTACATACACACACAATAAAAAAAAAACCCTTTCGCCTATTCACGACCCGATCAAACGTGTCTCAAAATGATGATGATAGCATGTTCAAAAACTTTTTTTAATTGTAAAGAAACCAATTAAGTTAAGATATTCTTAAAATTCCATCATTTTTTCAACTACACCCCAAATTAAAGTCCATAATTTCTTTACAATACTTTACCACAATTACAATAATTTTGATACATTAGCATTAAGACCAATTCCAGTTTCCTATGATATATAAGTAAATCCAATTATTTTTGAAAGAGGTTTTTGGAACTATTCCAAATATGTAACATCCTGTAGTTAATTGGACATTTTTTATTTTATAAATACTACCTCCGCGATATTAATTTGATGTTAAGAAATGCAATGATTATTATGAAATAATCAATTATTGGCAATAGGATATAAATATGTAACTTGAAAAAAAAAACATACAAGCAATTATTATATCCGTTGAATAAATCCAATATTCATGGTGCGAGTTTCGCTTGAAGCTTTATCGTCACGTTACGAATGTGTAAATTCAATTTATATTTGTTTTGTAAAATTTTCGTCAGTAAATAAGCCAATTTTTATAATAATAACATTATTACTATTTTTTCTATTAAAAAATAATTATGAATTAACATGAATTGAAAAATACTATTTATGAAAATACATTAACTTATTGCATATCATGATTGTTTAATAAGTGAATATTATTAATATTATATAATTATGTTATAATTTGAATATAATATGTAAATAAACTGAAGAAGTGAGGAAAGTTGATCATTCGTCGTTCCTGGTAATATAGTTAGTAAAGAAATGATTTGTATCTTGTTATTGTAGATATGGTACACATAACTGAGAGATATAGCGTTGTACTGCACGGAAAGTAATCTGTAAAGATGTTCCGCGAAGAAATGCAGTTGACGTTTTTTCAATTCCTTGTTGAGTATATGTTTTTTTTTTTGGTAAACAGTTTCAAAAGCTACGCGTTGTGGTCGACGTTATTATTTGTATCGATTCAGGTTTCGAAAGCACAAAACACACAATATTGGTTTTATGTAATGGTAATAACATATATACAACGGAACACAATGAAAAAAAAATATGATAGAGGAGACGGAATTGCGGTCGTCGACGAAAAACCGCATGTAATGAAAGAATAACATTCCGGTCTCTTTTGCTCTCTTGCAACGACCATATGCTGGAAGCTGCATGGTCGTTGATAAAAATTCCGAACGGAGAGTTGATAATAATAATAATAATAAAAAAGGAGACCTGAAAATGAAAAAAGGGAAAGAAGTGAGGAGGGATCGCAACAAAAGGGCTTCATTAAAATAATATTATTTCTATATCATTTGGGACGGGTGGGACTCCACCATCATGCATCCAGCCGGGTATATAACGATGTTCATACTTGGATACTTAATGCAGGGGGGCAGAGGATGAGGAAACAATAATACACATATCTGGGATGCTGTTGTCCGAAATATGCAAAGGAATAATGATAACAATTCCCGATATAATAAAGAGGCCCTTTTCCTGCTCGTCCTCCGCATCGCAGCAGCGGATGCGCCCGTATGTGTGAGTGTGTGTGGGTTGGCTGAAAGAAGAGAGACGTTCGTTGTACGTGCATGCACGTAAGGACGTAATATCGAATATCATGCAGCCATAAAACTCGCAATTCCTTTTTACGTCCCGACGGAGCCTACCATCACCAAGGACTCCTCACCCTAAACCGTTCAGCCGTAAGGACGAAAATCCTTTCTCGAAAGGGATACCTCTTTCCTCATCTGGCTCTGGCTCCGTTCCCTTATCATCACGCCCGTATCTCAAAACGAGATACACACACACACACGCTCTCCCATCCGTACCGAATATCGTGTGCTCGTCGTCGGAGCGCAAAGCGAAATCCATTTGTGATAACAGCCACACACACATGCACACAAGCTGCAGAGGAATAAAAAAATGTAATGAAAAAATCTGCATGTACATATGTCGCAATGCCAAATGGTCGACTTTTCCGCAATAAAATTGCTGCAATTCTCCGCTGCTATTTGTATCGAACTTCAGCAATTTCAATCGCAACAATAATCTCATCCTATAGTTTTTTTATTAATAAATTTACTTTTTCAGTAAAGAAATCAGTGATTATAGTTCATATCGTAATATCTTTTCGAGTGACGTAACAAATGTCTAATATCTAAACTAAAAACTATTAACTTTTTATTAATATCCAATGACTAGCCTTTTTGTTTCATATTAATTATTGTTATATGGACATATTTTAGTACAGAAAAGTACTAAAATATTCATTTAATTTCCCATTTGCTTCATAATATTAATATAATTAAAATATATTATTTCTTCTAATATATAAATTGATACAAATTAATTAAATTTATCATCCTTAGATTTTTGTATATTCTCAAAGATTTTGTTTAATATAAATAAAATATTAAATTACATTTGACTTGATAATTCCTTAAAAGATTTTGATTGTAATATTTTTCTATCATCCTTTAGCAAAATTGTTTAAGTGTTAATGCCTCATTGGGACTTTCACTATTTTCAAATTATAACTTTAATTTTGAATTAATTTAATTAATTTAAAATTATTCAAAAAAGTAAACGCTTCTAGGGATTTGGGATCTGGGAGCGAGAGATAATCTGTTTGATAACTTACCTTTAATTATATAAACAGGCGGTTGCTTCGTCAATTAGCTGTACATGTCGGAGCCCTTTATGATTTAGGGAATCGATGCAATGGAGAATTGAATCTGAATTATTAATCGTCGATTCTCTGAGATATTAGCACGTTGCATAGAGTTACAGAAAAAAAAATAAAGAAACAACTTTCTATACCAATTTTTATACGAAATTACCTCTAAAATTAATTGATTTCTCGGATTAAAATCCGCATAAATATGCATATACTTTAAATTCGATTGTATAAATAAAAAATAATAATAAAATGAACGAACATAGTAACAACACATAAATTCGGTAATTAAGTCTGCGTTCGAATGGAGTAATCTGTTTTGATTTTTTTAAATTAATTAATGGCTTTTGGAAATCCTACACAAAACACGCGGACGATCGATGAATAAAGCGCGAGTTGGAACGATGCAGCAGAGAGAGGAGAGAAACGGAAATAGTTCTGGCTTTGTATAATCCCCCGGCGAGATTATTTTTATTTGTCTGGGATTTAACTCTAAGTGGAATTCTTGGTTCGATTAATTAATCGAACGCACATATTTAATCTCTAAATATCATCCAAATGATTCAATCTTACAGAATATTTAAATTATCCATTTTTTAATAAATAATTATTTAAAAAAAAAACATTACAAGAACCTTAAGATTAATTAAAATTCTTCGTAAATGAAAAACAACATAGCTGCAAATTAAAATAACAATTAATATTTGATTATTTCTTATTAAAATATCGCAGATCTGATTTATACAGTATATTTCCGAATGAAAGTTTTGTTACAAATAATAAATTTTACGGATTTACGGACTTCGGTATAATTTTCAAATGGTCATTTATTATAAGAAATGAATACCAAAGTCAGATTTCAAGGATAAATTTTGAAATCTTTAAAAAACACGTATATCTATAAATCTTGATTGAATTGAAAAACAATAAAATTGTTTATTTAAATTTAAACGAACTTGAAGAATTCTCTTTCCGTTAGGTTCAGAAAGTTATTATTTCCTATTGTTTGTATATAAAAAATATGAATCTGACACACATTGATGTCTCTTATTAGTGTGAATGCAAATTTAGGTAGAAAATTCTAACATTAAAAATGTTGATGAAAAATAGTTAAAGTTAAATATTTGATTAATGTGGAACTTATTGAGTCCCATAATAAATTGTTTCATTTTAAATCTAATATATGATCTTTATTCACGCAACAAAAATATGTGTAATTTATGTATTTTAATAATGTGGAATAAGAAGTTATGTTAATATATTGTTAGTATATTTAATCAATAGAGAAGTTAGAGTCGATTATATATAAATTTCGAGTGGTGGAAGTTCTGCTCCGTACATGAATGTATTGATGGAACTAGCAGGAAGCTAAGATGTCTATACGATTAGAACGGAATGTTGCCACTGTATCATTTAAGTTTACTTGTGCGGAGCGGTTGAAGTTCCTCAAAGTAAGTTTCGGGTTTTAGGTACATAATAAGTAATGTTTGGGGGTGGATCGAAACAAGCAGAGCAATTAAACTAAGACCCTGTTCGCCTTCAAAGGTTAATTTTGATCAACTTTGAAACTTGCTCTAATTACAGCGCCGAGAACGCAAATGGCACCAACCACGCCTGTGCCGCCCTTATCGGAGGCGGCAACTGCTTTTGCTACCTTATTTTTTTTTATATTCCGCCGCCCCTCGCGCAATAGATATTTTCTAATAACAACGATAATGACGTCGGCGGTAATAGAGCTTCTGAATTGGTATAATTTAAGGGAGGCGAAGCCTGAATGTGTAATGCAAGCGATACGAATGGGCCGATTACGTCGGATTATGCATGACGAGGCCTCCACCTTGCACAGCGCAGCACAGCAAAGTCGCCCTCACCGCCAGCGCCTCCGACTTAACCAGGGGTTGGTGTAGGCGGCGGCGGCAGTTACATAACGGATTGCCTAAGGCCATGTGTGCGCCGCGTGCACATCACATTCGATTTTATGACCTTAATCTAACTGAAACACACACACACTATACTATTATTACTCGATACTATTTCGCTTGCACCTCGCAATACCACATTCGACATAATTAATTCGAATTCGTTTCAGAGCAATCACAATGTGCGAACCGAAAAGAACTCAACTTTTTCCCTCTAATGAAATCACGCATTCGAATCCAGCGAACCTTCTCAAACCTGTATTATTTCTGAAGAACTTCCTTCACTCTCAATCCATTAGCTCCCTAAAATGACAAAGCACACCGTCCATAAAGAAACTTATTGATTTACAACTAAAAAATGATTACACATTCCTCTTGCACGCCCATGATAGTACCATACAATCCCGAACATACACACACAATCGCTATAAAATGAATGTAAATGATTCGTTCTCGAAACGGTCCGTGTGTTTGTGTAATGTATAATTTCGGCAATAAAATGAAGGCAAACGCTTTACGACTGCCCCATTAAAAAATAAAACAGTAAAAGTCGCCCCCCTTTGCGCTCTGTAAAATTGTATACAGAAAGGAAAAAATGTATGTGAGAATATCTAAGCCCCCCTTATTGCCGGTACGATTTAGTGCCGTAATAAACATTGATAAACTGATAATTAATGTTGGCCGTAAAAGAAAATTACGTTTCGACGAAATGTAAACGATTCGTCGGCGTAAGTTTCGGGGCCGGATGGGCACGGTTCGCTTGAAAGAAGGCATTTTACTCAATCAACTAAGTTTTACTTCAATTTGTTTGATGTTGTTTCTGTATCTAATTACTAATTCAACGCCGCTACATTGTATTTGTGAGTGTTATTGAAACGCAACTTCAATTACTTTTCATTTACTTTAATTACTTTTAAAAACATCGATACGAAATATAAATTACTAGTGTTATCGTCTTAATTTAATTTTCAGTAAGAACAAAGAATAATTTTTATAGTGGAAAAATAAATATTAATATGAAATAATTCAACATTTTAATTTTTAAAAGTATCCGTGTTATATAATTTTTTAGGTTGAAGTTTGATGGATCCGTAGGTGGATGTGGATTTTGAAAATTTAATGGTCTCAATGAAAGAGGAGACCAATCGGAATGCGAAACACCTACGAAGTTATCCAGGGACGATCGTAATCCCAACGGAGTGGAAGTTTCGGCGGGGGATTAAATTCCGAAATTCCGTGGGATTTATATAATATATTAAGTTTTATCGCGCCGCTCTATTGTCGGTGGGGATTCCGTGGCGGTTGCTCTGCATTGTGAAATAAGGCGCGTAATATTGGCGCTGCCTCCGCAGTCGCCGCCTCCGAATTCCGGGCAGCTTGTTTATGCATTAATTCGCATTCTGCTCAGGGCTTCGGAGAAGACGAGAGAGAAGCGCAAACGAAGAAGCCCCGCTGGTTGAGCCTGGTGAATAACAAGAATAAGAAGAAGAGGAGGAGGAGGAGGAGAACGACTCGCGCTCTTCGTGAGTTTGAGCCGCATTGTTCGGAAACTGATATGAATGGCTTTCTGATGACCCAACAATGCGACTTCCTCGGCCGTCTCGCAGACGTGGCTTCCATTGTTGTGCGTTCAGCGGAGAAAGGAGCGAAACGTGGGGCGGAGGACGAGGATGGTGCCCCGGTCGGAGATGGAGATAAAGAAAGGAAAGGAGGACGTGGTAGAGAAGGACCAGGACGAAAGGGTGGAGGAGATATCTGGGATAGTTTTGTTTGGAAATAGTTTATGGCCGATGGAATTTATGTTTTTGCAGCGTCGATAAATAAACAAACAAATAGAATCTAGCCGGAGGATCAAGGAAGGAGTCTTTGATGACGAAGGGAGGGGTGGGGTTCGGCCCCAAAGATTTATTCTCCCCACGCGAACTTTTCCCCAGTAATTGAATGCTTTATGATATTTTGATAACCGCAACATAAATTACTTTGCTTCCTTAATATTACATTGCCAGCGGTGGTCTCCTGCATTCCCATTGTGCTTCATCATCATCATCATTGGGTTGCGCAGAGAGCCTATTAACAAACCACCGTCGGTCTGGATGTTGTTTCCAATGCAAAGCCCCGCACATTTCCATGGAAATAATTTTAATGAAAATCCCTCATATTTGCCGAAGAAGAATTAGCGCGAGAGGAAAGTAAAAGCCGTGTACATTTGAATTGGAAATTACTTTTCCTTCCCTTCATATCTCATATATTTTCCTTTCTTTCCTACCTCCATCCATGGCATTTCCATTTTCCAGCCACCAAGTTAATCCTAAAAAAAAAAAAAAATACCAGAAGAAACGACCAAAAATATTATTATTCTATTAGGCAAAACAAGATGGCGGACGACAACAAATTTTAATGCAGCCCTTTCGGCATTAACGTGCCGTGCATTTTACGGCCGCTACAAAGAATAAAAAAGGAAAAAAAACAACGGGAGAGCAGAAAGAATCCGTAATAAAATTTCGCACTGCCGGGGCTTTCGTTTACGAGGGGAAACGTAACTTTTGCTCTGTTTTTCGTCTGTTTCAAGAGTTAAAGCTAGATGAAAATGCGAGAGTTTCTAGTTTTTTTTTTAAATTAATATTAATAAGAGGATTAAAAAAAAACATCCATATATAATAAATTGAGATTTTCCTTAGCGAAGGGTTGATATTACAAGAGATCGTCGTTGCTGGTGATGATGATATTGATTATTTTGTGCTGAAGTGGAGAGGTTTATTGAAATATTTTTTTATTTTTTTTTTCCACGGGGGGTGGTATATATATGTGAAATATGAAAGCGACGTTTCGGAATGGATGGATGCTTTTGGTGTGGTTCGTTGGATGGATGGGCGCCCCTGGGAGAGCGCCGGATGAAGAGGGGACAAGGGGTTCCTCCAAAGGCCGTCACTTCCACCTCTTTAATCAAACAAAATGACACATCAATCGAATCCATCCACGTCCACGTCCTCCATGAACAATCTAACGAATTAAACACCCGAACAGCAGATGATGGTATTCCATTATGCGCTTATCATATTCCATATACATCGCACACTCGTACACTATTATCGTTATTACAGTGCATAGCCACCAGAACGGACCGAAACGTGCATGCCATTCTCTTTCCATGCCCGTTTCCACTTGAAAACAGAACAGAAAAAAGAAAAAAAAAACGAAAAGAGGAAAATAAAGCGGAGACAGTAAATGGAGAAGGACTTCCCTTCTATTATTACCCACACAAGTACCAATTTCAAGAGCCCCGTCCACTTTATTCTCTATTTACTTTACCTCGGACCCTTCCGCTCCAACAATTAAAATACATGCACGGAAGAACGCCGTAATCCACGGCCATGAATTATCATTATATTATATAAACACACACACACACAGCCACACGCACTCACAGCATCGTGCATGTTTTGTAATGTTAATCAATTGGAATATTCTAATCCGGTTGATCTTTCCATATCACAGATGCCTTTTGTGTAATCAAAAATAATCTAAACCAGGGATTATAATCCGATTTGTTCCAATTCTCTCCCCTTCTTCATTGACGCTCGCCCGATTCATTTAATCCACGCTCTACTATTGCATTGTCACTAGAATCATTACTCACACATTAATCATGTTAATTACTCATAATACTATTTTATATTAAAAATAATCATAGCAACAAATACAAACAATCACAGTCAACGTATATTTAATAAATGAATGTTGTGTACGCTTGTTCGAACGTATATTTTACTTCACATATATACTTTGTACGTAGTTCGATAATACATAATGTTTTTATGAACGTTGTTTACGTTTATGCGAACGTTAAAACACGTGTGTGCTTAAAAAGCTGAATTCACGTACATTTTCAATAAATAAATACATATACAATATATTCGTATATATTTTTAACGTACGTTCGATAATACGTACATGATTATTTTCGTATTAACGTCGTCTACGGTTAAAGAAATCTGTATTCTAATGGAAATTTCAAGTGGTATTTTTAAGCCATCAACTCAGTAACTTAAAACCTTGAAGCCCGGATGAGAGCAATAAAGCTTATCATACATTTTATTCAAATATTGCATTGACTCTATCCACAGCAATGTGGACCGCTTCAGGGATTTGGTTTTATTATAAATAACATAAAGTTTTTGAAAAATTGTAATTAGAGAAACAAATTAGATTTACTTGCACATTGTTCGAATTGAAAGAATGATATAAGCGTTAAGCAATAATAGTGAAAGTACCAAATATAATATGTGCATGCTATTAGGATTATTTATGTTTTACTACCTATAATAAAGGAAATGCTGAATTTAGAAATCTATATTTCAACATTCAATTTTCTTACGAGTTTGATTATATTCTCCAAATAATGACTGTTAATATAAATTATCCAAAAGTAGTCATTCTGAAAAAAAAAGCAAAAGTTCTTAACGTATTTGATGTTATATGTGACATTAAAGTGTTTAGTAAAGTTTACTTTTGAAGGTAATTATGAAAATATCATTTAATAATACATACGATGTAATTTGCTGTTGCCATTAGATTGCTACAAAACCATGTCATTAGTTTAATTTTGTTGGGATTAAATTTAAAGCGTAGCGTATAATGTGGGTCGAAAGGGTCGCCTTTGTCTCTTGCTGCGGTCGTGGTATAAACTTACAAATCCTGTTCGCAGGGGGGAGGGCGGATCGGTGTTTTCTGCAAGGGTTGGATTTCTTGTGAGCTCCCTTTGTGCTATTATTATGATGAGCGCGGTTCGTCCGGACTCCACAAACTATGCATTTCCATTTTTTTCCGAGTATAGAGGATGTTTAATATTTGATTTTCGTATAAAGACACTTTTCTATTGTTTATTAAATTGGAACGATCGATCGCCGCATTTCGAATCCGGCGATGGTCATATGTATAGATAATACTGCATGCACACAATGTTGTTTAAACAATAGTTCAATTTCAACATTGTTTACCTTTCAAAGTTACTATATTTGCATCTGAATTGGATTCGGCAAAACCCTTTATCTACTCATTTTCATCGCAATTAAAAATATTTTTTTTATAATGTCACATTGCATTTATTTAAAGTAAAATAATTTTTCCAATAATAATTTTATGTTTTCCATAACCAATTTTAATAATAAATGTAAAGCAAATATTTCAAGTCAAACTAGAAAAAATGTTTCTAGAAAGCAATTGTGTTTTTTTATATGAATTATTTTTATTTACAATTTTACCACTGTCCTATTAGTGCAAATAATTTATTAACGTCTATATTTGGTGTTAAATAAAATATATAAAAAATTTAAAAAATTTAGTATTGAGAAATGATTGTTATGTATATTTTTTTTTTGTATGCGTTTTGTGTAATTTATAATAATTTATATGTTTTGTTCGGAAAACGTTACGCATCTGGGGCAATTTTCCCGATCCCCATGCACACAAAGTTCCTTTCAATTTTGAACGACCCTTGCGCCTTCAGTTTTCTTTGTGCGATGATGATTTAGGTTGTAAGGGAAAATATTGTAATAATAATGAGTAGGTCGACGGTGGCAACGACGACGAAGACGATGATGATGATGATTATGATGAAATTAATTAATTTTCCCCCTCGCATCGTAAGCTAGGCCGTAACGTATAGCAGTGGTTCAGTGTGTGTGTGTGTATATATATGGATGTATGGATGTGTATGTGTGTAGTGTACATATGGGCCGGTAATTGCGTTTCGCAGCGCTTTAGTGAACGGCCAAAGCCCCCTGCGTGATATAAATTAATGGTACCCCCCTAGGCTGTATAATCGGGCCCACATTATCTGTTATTGTTGCGCAATGGGAGCGGCGGCAGAGGCGGCAATAACAGTCGCAGTCGCCGTTCCACTTTATATTGCTACAACGCGCGTATACGTGTATGTATATATATACACCCCGATAATAATAAAAACGAATTGTTTTCATTTTTTTTTTGTTGTTTTGTACATTCGCTCACAATTTCATATTAAAAGCACAACGGGGGCAGAAGAACGAGAGAAACAACAACGTGTAGTATGCGAACAAACAAAAAAAACACCATGCCCGTAAATCTTCCCCCTAAAACCCACCAATCGAAGGACAGTCAGTCCGGCAAGGTTGCTCATCTAAAATTCGCAACATAAAACTAAAATTTCTACATCACTATACATTTCTTAACACAAAGTTGCGTTACCAATACAATTAGTTGATATTTACTTACAATGGACCATTAAGTCCCGTGAAATACTGAAATTTACGCAAATTTAGTTCTAACCGTGACTTTTACTGAGCCCAAGAGACGCCCACATAACCGACTATGAAACATTACATAAATTGCTTTCTTTTCATAAAGTTGAACATTTTCTAAAGAATTACAAAATTATTTAGATACAAAACTAAAACTAAAAGCATATGAATAATTAGATTCGTGTAAATAATCATTTGAAACAGATTTACAAAAAATAACTTTGGTATAAATACTTTATTATAGAAAAAATAATCACAAATATTCAAATAATATTACTCATATTAATGAAAAAATATTGATATTCATGACACAATTGCTTAATTTACAATGAAAATAATGTATTATATAATAATAAAATAAAATAAGTGAAGTTTTGTATTTAAAAAAATGTTGTTCTAATTTTACTGGATTATTATTAATGCAAATTGAATTACGAATTATTATTAATGCAAATTGTTTCTATAAATAAATTGAGTTTATATTTGTGTAGATGAACATCAATAAAATATGATTTTACTGATACAAAAATGTCGTGTTCGCATGCTGATGATTTCTGTTAACAGTAAATGCTTGTAAATTTTTCTTTTACTGACTCGTAATTTTTGATTTCGATGGGAAAAATCGAAGCAAAAATAAATGCGCAATTTATGTATCGCAGAGAGATCAAAGACATCTCCTGGCATCGATCCATTTGTAGAAATGAGGTGGGAAACACAGCGAAGAAATAAATACATTTAAAAAGTAGATGCCGCATCTTTTCCGGAATGAATAATGCAATTTAAAATGTATACAGTTTTATTGCAGCCCTTTATGTTACGTCTAGTTACGTGCACATTCCTTTAATCATTGATGTTGCATCGATGTATTTATAGTATGCATGTGTACTTTTTTTTCTCATTCATTTATAAATTGTATGTAATTTTTCAAAATGCTTGCTGGCTATCATTACTCATATTTTATATGTACGCACGGTGTGCAATAGCGTTTTAAACATTGGGACAGACCATTTATCATTTAGGGAAAATTTAATCCCGCTACAAAAATAAGATGAATCGCGTTCGCTCCGTTCAAATTACCAGGCAACAACGTCGACTGTAACAGCAACAACAACATAACGAGGAAACATTTAATGGGCGTTGTTCGCTGCACACTTTTCCAGAGATTATATTTTCGCATTCGACGGATCCATAATCAGTTCCAATTTTACCGTTCCGAGCGAAACGCCCGATTAAACGCGCAGGAATCCTGCAAAGCGTGAACAGATCCTTCAACGAGAAGATTGAAGAAGAAGAAAAAAAAACAGCATTCGAGAGCAGCGAGAGAGATATAAGAGGGAGATAGTGGAAAATAACAACTATAGAAGTGAATTCCACCCTTCCAGCCTTCGGTCGAACGAAATTAAAGTGTAAAAACGGTTTCCAATTATTTCCGAGATGGGGGGTTTTACTGCTACACGAGAAAATTAAGCATGGCATTAAAAAAAAATGTAGAAGGATATTACATGTGTGAATCGGGAGGCTTTTGTTGCTGTTGCGTGACGGACATTTATTACTTACGAGTCGAGTATAGGATTTTGTTGTTGCTGCTGCAGGAGATGGGATGAGGCTTTTAGAAAGCGCGTCACTCAAACTCAATTTTGGGGAAGTCCTTCTTTCCGTAATCAAAATGGAACGCATTTGCAATTCAAATATTCTAAACGCTGTTTCCAGTAACACACTCGAACGCGAAACAAGAATAAACTCAGGTGAATCCTCGGAACACGTTTATCTTCGTCCTGCATGCAAAATAAGGAAGAACACCAATCATTTTATTTTTCAAACTTTCAATTTAATACTTATTTATTTTGATTCTTAAATAGAATATTTATTAGTTTAAATGATTTGTTTCATAAATTTTCTGTTAATAATAATGTTAAGAAATTTATTTGAAACTCAGATGTTTGCTTAAATTAATTGTATTGATGAAGCACTATAAACAAGCTATAAACTTAATTAATGCGATTAGAGAATATGTATTGGAATATGCTTTGTGTCTAGCTACTACATCAATTAAGGCTTAGAAGCTTTCGCTTTGTGCTGGTAGACGTAACTTCCACCGATATACGTAAAGTATAAAGTTAACAAACAAATTTAAAAAAAAGTACATTCATGAAACAGTTATTTTTTACGTTTTCACATCGAAAATCGATTTTGGGTGGTAATTAGAGATGACGGTATTTGCGTTAGGGAAACGTTCCTTTTGGGATGGTTTGCGCGAAAAGCGGAAACCGGAAATATCGTCGTGGGAGCGCGTCGAGGAGACGGCGACGCGTAGCTCGTTTCATCGGGAGAATAAATAATAACAGAAAAAAAAGCAACTTTCCTGATGGATAGTCGTCGGGCGAAGCTCGACATGGGGGTTGTTTACTTTACAACCAAGACCGCCCCAACTGCCGCATGCAATATATCGATAAAAGTGTTGCGTAATGGAAAAATCGGAAGAAAGCTGCCCTGAATGGTGCGCGTTTTTGCGTTCCGCTCAGCGAACGTATCCTTACTCGGCCGGAATAATAAAACATAAATAAATCAAGGGATCTCGGCCAACAAAGTTCGTGGGACGAAATTGAATTTGTATTACTTAGGGGAGAGTCGTCCAGATCGATCAGTTTTCATTTTATTTCTATAAATATCTCAATCTTCTTCTTTATACTTTTCAACGAATTCATCTTTCATCGATCCATGTTCGCATTTGCAAACTTGATGAAATTCAACAACAGTATTATTTTCTATTGAAAACTTATATGTTAGTTAGCCGAGGCCACCAGACCTTTCAAATTGATTAGAAAATTTAGTAATGGAAACTTTTTTGGATCGAATTCATAACTTTTTCGCAAACTCCAAACGGCCCCGACATGACTGCCAGAAAAATTAGTTAATATGCGATTATATGAAAGTTTTTATTCAAAGGTCGTTTTTGTAACATATATTTATTATATAACAAATATATTTATTTACCTACGTTGTATAGATAAATTATATTATATTATTTTTGATATTTCGTAATAATACTACGAGTAATATGAGACGCTTGTCAGATGAACTAGTTATTGATGTAAATGATGGTGTCGGATGACTGCAAAACCGAACTGTCAGCTTCAATTAAACAGTGTATATAGTTGACAATCCAGCATAGTTTAGATGCAGTATTATAATAATAATAATTAAATTTATATGTTTGTTGAATAAATACAGTTTTGCATTTCCAAGGATGTCTCAGATGGCGGAGGCGGCAAAGTTTTTATTGGAACGGGTTTCGAGGGTTTCGGGGCCTGCGTTTCGCACCCCATTCGGATTTACATAATCATATAACCCTGTTACTAGGGTGGGCGGATTTATCGCTAAACAACTACCCCTAAAACAACACCGCCTAAACAAATATCTTGCAGAGAGCGCGAAGGGAGGTCCGACGAGGAAGCATTATCATTATCGTTCTCGTCGACCCAACAGCGACTCCAGCCCTTTGCATGACCTAACGCTTATTAATTGCGAAGCATACCATATTTGCTTTAGATTTTGTGGGCGACAATCCTGGACCAAAAATTTGGTTGCATGATTAATACACACATAGATATTTCAATAAGCGATGATGAGTATATGTCCTCTTAATTGCATTGCGCTCTTTCTTCGTTAATGTAATGTTAATGATTTAATCTGATCGTGAATCAATTAGGCATAGCGATGGTAATCGGGCGCCGCATTAAGGACTCCTCTTCCTCATCTCATCTCTTCTGATTATATCAAATGTGGAATCGTGATTTATGTGCGGTGGGGTTTCGGGTAATTAGCCTTCCTCCACGACTCGGGTCGATCGTCGTCCACCCACTTGGCTTCGAGCCGAGTCCTCTCAAAAAAAATAAAGAACAAACGGAAAGCAGCTAAGGATTATTGAACTTCCCTCTTTTCAAGAGATTATAGAACAAAAAGAAAGCGACGAGAATTCCAAAGTATAAATTGAACATTTGATTTCTGCTGCAGCCCTTTCCCGGCTTCGTTCAATATTTAGTAATAATAATAGTGGTAATATCGAAGGGGGTCCTTATCGCAGAGCAAACGCGCGCGGTTCATAGCCGTAGTCGTCGATGTCGTCGTCTCTGTCGGGTTTCATTAGCCATAATAAAATATATATCTAATATTACGGTTACACATCTCCTCCATGGACCCCGCATTTACGCCTCGCCTCGTTTTACGTCCCGTGCCTTTTATCGTCGTCGGCCCCCCATGAAGTTGGCTACGCTCGTTCCGTGACTATATTTCACCGAACCGCAACGCCCGATAACAATTGCCCTTTCATCTCTCTCTCTCTCCCTTTTTCATCCTATCTCTTTCCCCCCTAGCCACCAATATATATATATGTACACATATATCCGTATCTCTTCCGTTTTTCCCATAAACGATTTATTTCACTTTGTTTGCCCCAACCAAACACGAAACGCCGAACGAAATCGAAAAAAATATATATAAATGATAATAATTCGATTCGATTGGGAAAATAACGTCGAAAAACACACACACACACACATACAGACAGCATAATGGAAGAATGGATCGCGCGGAAAAATAGGTCGAAGGGGGTTCCATCAAATGAGGATTCATTGTTCGACAGTGCCCTCTCGATTTGCGCAAATGTCATACGCACTATTACGGCATTGTTGCGCCCCGAATGTTGATTAATATCGAACTTTCGTTGTATTTTTCGCGTTTCCACTATACCACAATTTCTATTCCTATCATTATCCTTGCATTATTAAACCAAATTTAAATATTTTATGGATTTTCGTTGCTACTTTCTATTATCCTTTCAGCTTTTCAATTATATTTTATCACAGGGAACACTTGAACCTATAGTTAAACTTCTCAGAAAGTTATGAACAATCTGATGTGTAATGATCACACACCGGTTACAAATTGATAAAAGAATTTGTAGTTGAAAAGTCTTAGGAACTAAAATAATTTTATATTTATTTGATTGAATATTCTTGAATGTTACTTATTTTTAAGAATTATAATAATACACGATTTAATAACAGGAACATTTAACGGGTTATATGTTAATTTACTAGATCAGGGATGAGCAACAAGCGGCCCGCGGGCCGCTTGCAGCCCGTTAAACATGTTTATGCGGCCCGCTTCTAAAATTGAATTTATTTTATCGACTTATAAAATTAATTATATTATAAAATAATGTTATAAAATTAATTATATTATAAAATAATTATAATAAAATGGTAGTACATACTAAACCGAAACAATTTTTTGTGACGGGTTACTGACGAGTTATTTCAAGACATTAAGAAGGTCAATATTCGTTAACCACTGCATAATTCACCAGGAAAATTTGTGTGCGAAAAGTACAAATAATTAAACTAATCAATTTTATAATGTCGCGCGCGTTAAATCACCGTGAATTTAAAGAATTCCTGAAAGATTTAGAAACTGAATATGGCGACGTGGTTTTTAATAACGAAGTATTGGCTTAGTAGAGGTGCAATGCTGAAAAGAGTATATAACTTAAAAAGCGAAATACAATTGTTCTTGGATATGAAGGGATATGCCTTTCCTCATTTTGGTAATAAAGAATGGACGTTTCTTATCGACATGACTCAGCATCTCAATGATCTTAATGTGGAACTTCAAGGCAAAGGACAGTTTATTCACAATTTGTATGATAAAATTCAGGGCTTTGAGCGCAAATTAAAATTGTGGAAACAGCATCTTTTGTAGAATAATGTGTCTCACTTTCCACATTTAGAAAAAGAAAACGTTAGTACTTCTCAAAAATGCGCACAATATATAGACATTTTAATCAACGAATTTCAATTACGATTCCAAATGTTCAAAGCTGAGAAGACAGCGGTTTCCATGAAAACGTTTTCCTCGCCATTTAATATCGATGTGGATACAGTTCCCGAAGACTTTCAAATTGAAGTGATATTGACATGCAGAATAATACCGATTTAAAAAATGTATTTTTCTCAGTAAACATCGAAATTTTTTAAAAATCTTATGTGAACCCTGAGAAATTTCCGCTTTTGACGAAAAATGCAAAAATGTAAATGATGTCTCTGTTCGGAAGTACGTATGTTTGCGAACAATTATTTTCAACCATGAAATTAATCAAAAATGACCACCGATCAAGACTGAGTGATGCACGATTAGAAAGCTGCATACGTGTAGCTACCTCATCAATTCCGGCTGTATCGAAAAAAACAGTGCCAAATTTCTCATTAAAAATTCGTTTTTCTGTTCTTTTCTTGTTTGTTTTTATTTTGCATTAAAATTTGTATATGAAATCTTTACTTTTTTTTAAATTTTATATTTTTTTATTCTAATGTTTATTAAAAAATAAAGTTTTGTAAATTATTAATTAATGTTACTTTATGTGCGGCCCGCCAAAAAATTTTAAAATTTAAATTGGCCCCTTGATTAAAAAGGTTGCTCATCCCTGTACTAGATGAAATATAAGCAAATAACAAAATAATTAATTTTCTAGAAATTATATTGGACAAAAAAATAAAATTTAAATTACAAGAATTGTAATTGTATTTGAATCGTTATATTTTCAATGTGTAACTAAAAAACTGCTAATTACTACTATTTTTTATCTAAGTCCAGGTATAATTATAGAAATATTTCAAATAATTTGTTGCTTCATCTTCTTCAATTAAAGAAGGTAAAAATTTCTTTTCTTTTCTGAAAAGGGTTCTTGTATAAGGGTTCTTGTTTTTGAAGCAATATCTCTCAATTTGATGGAAAGTTATATATGGTCAAGCTGTATTATTATTGATTTGTGTGTATGTCTTTTTTACTGTTACATCTATTAATTAAGAAGTTGTATTACTTTGTGTATCCAGAAAATATATTTTAGTTTCTTTGGAGGGATTTTACGTGAAGCGCACAGCTGTTTATCCCGTGTTTTGGTTCGGTATAGGAACATAAATAATAATGGGGCGCGTTTAAAATGCAAATGACCGTATTTCCATATGCTCGTGTTTCTACTCCCCCCGTCGGAGTGATTTAGATTCGGTTTAGATTTTGGGTTTCTGTTTTGTATATATGTATTTATAATATACTGCTCATTCAGGCTATCTAAGTTTCTGCATCCTGCATCGCTTTAAATCAATTTTAATTAAATATTTGTGTCTCCTGTCGTCCTGAAGCGTCGGCGGATGATGACGCAGACTATGTAATCCAGGAACGATGGAATTATTGCGCCAACCACCCCCGCTTCTCGTTCAGCCGATGGGGAAATAACTTCCGACATATTTGGAGAGCGTTCGGTTGTGCACGGCGGGGGCAGCGAAGGGAGGAAGCGGGAGCGGCTGGCGGCAAGGGACCACTCAAAAACGACGGCGGCTCGACATCATTAACGCCCCGAAGATATTCCAATTTCCTGCCATCGCCGAGCGATATACTCCAATTTCAATTTCTCGCCAAAGATGGTCGGCGAATAACGATCGAAAAAGAAAGAAAAAAAACATAATTGATTGAGCTTTTATATTAGTATTTGAGAAATGCATAAGTATATTAATTTCTGTATTTTAATATTAGCCTAATCAACATTTTTCAACAAAAATCCTTACTATTTGGACATTCCTACAATTAATATATTATATGTATTATTGACAATTGTGACAAAAAAAAAAGAAAATGATGATTTTTATTGGTAAATTACTAAGTGCAATCACATATTAAACTAAGATAGTTAAAAAAATATGAAAGCATGCTTTATTTGCTCTTATATAGATTTGAAGATTAACTTAAAGCTAAGATAGTTGATGTTTATATGGAAATATTACATAATGAATATGAAGACATATTGAAAGGATAAATTTTATTATTAATAATTATATGAATTATTTATAAATAATATAATTAAATGAAATAATTTATTCTTATAATTATAAAATATATTATGTTTTATAAAAGAACATAAGCTAATTCATCAATTAGCAATCATTATATTTAGTATGCGGTCTTAATTGGAGTATTAAAATCCAAACGCTTCATTACAATTATATTTTGCTGTTGTTGTTGTTGTTATTGTTTAGTTTGCAGCGAATGAAATTTCCAATTTGTTTCACGGCGGTTGGTTGGGTTCGTTCGTTGGAGTCGTTTCCATTTGTTTGTAAATGTATATGTATATAACAATCAATTAAGCATGGGTTTAATTGGTGGTGCGCGGCGGGAGGCGGCGGCGGCGGAGTCGGTCCGCTTTGATTGAAACCCCATAATTGACACAGGGATTATTTGAAATGCGATCGAGCATCCGTGGGGGTCGAAGGCGGGGAGCGGCGCATTCGCCGTGCTGCCTCTGCCGCCTCCCATCCCCTTGATACCGTAGATATACTGAATTAACTACAGTTTGAAAAGTTTTGGAATACGACACATTAGTTTATTTGAGATGCAGAAGGAATTTTGTTAATTGATTATCTTGAGAAAAGTGAATGAATTAATTAAGAATATTAAATAATCCTGTTGAATCACGTTGTTTCTTATTATTTATCAAAATTCTATCTATTGTAATTTAAGTGGATTATTTCGGTGTTGGAATACCTAATAATAGTGAGAGTATTTGTGGGTTAGTGAAGATTTGAGGGGACCGGCGACGGACAATTAGGACGGCAGTGCCATTAATTCGTAAGCCAGATAGATTGGACTGGTGTCATCGGGGGCGGCAGTCTGGAAATGGGAATGATGTATGGTGATCGAGGGGCGGCAGGGGGTCGGCGGTTTACGCCACGACCAGAGCGCAGATGGGTCACGGATTTATGCAAACCCATCATCATATCTCTCGGGTCCGTTCGTTCAGTTTCCAGGTCCGAATTTCTTCGTGGTAAAAACATCTGAAAGAAAAGATAAAACAATGATCACCATTCATCTTCGATAGAGCGTGGGTCATCATTAAGATAACAAAAAGAAAAGGAATCGAGAGGATGGATGAACCAGATGGCGTTCGGATTTTTATCAGATTTGTTGTGTATAATATGTGTGTTTCTTTCTGGTAGTTAATTGGTGTGCACGATGCTCTGCGGACTGGATTTCCTCTTGATTTTCTCAGCAGCAGACGCTTAGTTATTTATTAACTTTACGCTTAATTAATACATAAAACTCCTTGTTGTGCGAGAGAGAAAGCGACGAATAAATAACTTAACATACGGCTAAACATTAAACATCCTTTATAAAGTTTATAGACTTGAGCCAAAGCAGATAAACCGATGCCTCGATGACTGATGCTCCCTGAAAAATAACTATTCTACCGTTTTCAGTTTCGTTTATTTTCATCTTCATCAATAACTAAACTGATCTCTACAATTCAAGTTTCATTTTTTAACTGAAACTTAAATATTTTATTTTCCAATTGATTATAAATTCTAATTAAATTAATGGTTTTCAGGTATATCTCTAAAATACATAAACCGTGTAACCTTGATAAATTTATTGGGAGAATGGTTTTTAAAATTCTTTAGAAAATCTCACGTATTTTTTTTTTGTGGAGCCTAATAAAACCTGTTTTAGGGCAGTCGTTTTTCAAGCGAGATCATCCGCCTTTTGTGTGTTGTAAAATTTCGCAAATCCGTTATATATATTTTTTCCACGTCCCCGGAGCTCTCGTGAAAAGGAAGCTTTATGGCTCGACACTAATTTGCTGGAGGGCCTCAGAACAGCACAATCGATGGTCGATAAATAATTCGATTCTCGAGAAACGTCCACATGTTTTTTTTTAGATTTTCTTTATTAACGAAGAGGATAGTTTGAATCGCAAACTGGGTGTAAGATGGGTCTTCCTGTTCTTGGAGCACACGTGTTACGTCCAAATGTAAATGAAACGCGGAGGAGGAGGAAGACGTTTCTCCGCCAACTCGTCGCGTTTTACATTTAGATTAAACGGACGAATTCCGGACGTGCGAATTCTTCTTTGCCCAAAATTCCAGCCATCACATCCACCCTCGCACACACCGCAGCTTATTCTAATCATGTAATTCTATCGTTCGTCGAGAAAAGCAGTTGGCGAATGACGAGTGTCGGAGTAGGAATGAAAAATACGGAGGAATGGAAGTGTGCGTGTATCCGTTACTAAAGCGTGTCGAAGTAATTAGTTAGGATGAGGGATAAGCTTTGAGCATGCAGTGGGGGCTTAAAAGAAACGAGAGAGAACGAAAGCCCGAGGGTTTGTGCATCGTCCCTACGACCCTATCGACGGGTGGTTCTGAATGCAAATTATTGGGGAAAAAAGGCTTCATCCCTTATTACTGCGCAAAGCAATAATTATGTATTGGTACGAGACGAGCCCCAAAATATTCACGACCAAAACACATGTCTACAATTAAAGTTTCGCCTCCTTTTTCATCTATTCTTCCATTTTCTGTTCCAGAAGTGTATTTTCTCGTGCGCGACCATTAATTTTCATCTATTAATTCTCGTACAATAATTCCAAATTATCTTCGGACAGTTTCGTTGCATAAAGGGACCGCTGTAAACCCGCCTCGACCTAATTGTGAATTAATTTAAATATATTATCTCTGACCTTTTGCACTGCCTTCGATTTGTACACCCTTTTTTTCTTCTCGCAATGTTTAGCAACCATATTAATTGGATGTAATCAATCAAAAATATGTTTTCATCTATGAATATTTGAAGTTCTGCATTTGTTGCACGAAATCATCCAATAATATCGGTTTCTTAATTACGTTGTAACCGTGATCTGATCATGAGCAAAATTTAGTGTTTCTATAATCCAAAGTTGAAATTTAAAAAATAAGTATTTTGAAGAAAAGGATGTAGTGATTTAAAAATATTATTTGTAAAAATAATATGGGGCCAAAGTCGTTTATAGAATTTTGTTTGGTTCTTAAAAAAAATTAATACAAAGATGGGCTTATTTTTTGGCCCGGCTTTATCGTTTCATAAATTGGCCGGAAGATATAAGATGAAGAAGAGGAGGAGGAGAAGGAAGGAGGCAAGGCGAGGCTCGAGACAAAAGGACGGAGTGGATGATAATAACAACTTTTCTTCGCGCCGCCCTTGAGCCAAGGGCTAAATCTATTGTATTATCTTCTCCGCTTCTCCCACCCCATATTTCCGTTTATTTTTATCCTCCCATTCTCTTTCTTTCTCTTGATATCTACATAATATCAGCATATCATATATACTCGTATTTGTGTGGTTGTAATGGACTATAAATAATTTTCTCGAGGATTAGTTCTGCGGCCAAGAAGAAATTTTCCTAAAAGGGGATAATTTTCAAGATATCGATCTTTAATTAAACGGGGCAATAAGGATTATATTGTTGGTAGAAGCAATGCGTTGAAGAGAGAAACAGAAAGAATGATGGAGGGTTAAGATCGCGTGGGTGCAAGAGCGAGACACCCTCAGGGCTATTATGTAAATTGTTTTTAATGTTATTATAATACTTTCCAGTCTCGGGATTCAGTAATAACTGATTTAGACTTTCTAGAATGAAAATGCTAATATCCATAACTAGCGAAGCTTATGTAAAAATGTATTATATTTTATTATATTACATGAAAATTAGTTTAGTTAATTAAGATTAAACCCAAAGTTCTTAATTAAATAATGATATATTATACGTTTTGATTATGGATTTCGTTTTAGTAATTACTCTTAATATTTTGCTGGCAGTGTAAGCAGGTTTATATAATGACCATAGCGAAGTTATAAATTCTCCTATAAATTATGTCTTTTTTTCTCATATCTAAAGGAAATTCAATTAGCATGACATGTTACGAACAGCTGTGGTAAAAAAAATATTGGGAAACCAAATCCATCCGAGTGCTTTCGGATAATCGACGTCGTGCATTTCCATTTTCCACTCGAGCTGCCGATCCGACCTTTCCAGTCTTTTTTTTATGGTTTGGTGAGAGAATACAGAATGAAATTGATGACCTTTTTTTCTTGAAGCCATCTCATTTTTGATTTGGCACTTGGCGATTATAATAATTACCATAAAAAAGGAGTTTTCATGAATAGTTAAAGCAAGGCTTAAGAAATATCGCTGTAAATCAATCGGTGCGTAGGTTCTCTTATATCTAAAAGCGAAATCCTAGATTAGTTAATTTATGAGTATTTATGTGTTACTTTCAAATAAACACACCTCGAAATCCAACATAATGAATTTTATGATTTAACATCAATTTGTCGAAATTAATTTTGTAATCCTTATTGATTATTCATTGAATTTATTTAAAAAAAAACGTATAGTGTGTACTAATGTCAAATTAATTAAAGGTTTTAGAATTGTTTAAAGACTGAAAAAGTTGAAATAAACAAGAATTAATGTAATCGATGAAATTGTATAAAACGAAAGTTGGAAACTATAAATATTAATTATTCTCGCCCCGAAGAAGAAAGAGGCAATCATCAATAATGACTCTGCTTTTATGGCGGTTGGGGGATCCCAAACGGCACCTTATTAATTTTTCCTCGCTCGCTGTTTTCCATCAGTTTAATTTTCCTGGTCGTTAATTACAATGGGCGGATTTAACGTTCAAAACTATTCCTTACCCTCGTCCTAATTCTATAGAGTGTGCGAGAGAAAGAGGAGGGAGGAAGGGAGAGATTGTGGCGAGACAACACCCCGAAACCCCAAAATTGGGATGCGATTGCCATCGGGCGGGTCAATCGATAATTATTATCGTCATCATCATCAAACATCCGATTTCATTAAGCTCGTGAAAGCAAAGGAAAAAAATGGAACCGAAAATATAAAAAAAGGCACTAATCCAGTTGAAAACTGAATCAATCTTTGAATTTAATCAGGACCGAATTGATTTTCCGTGTTTAATTATACTCACGATTACTTTTCGCCCTATCTCCCTGCGCGGCTCAATCCAAATTTATATAGATATATCGTAAATTTATGCATTTCAAACTATATTAATATGCATAAATATTTATGCTCCCGCCGCCCCCGCAGTTTCCAATAGGAAAGCAAACATCGAGGGGGTCCTTTTATTGACAGTACCTGCCGTCCACCCTCGCGCCGATATAAATGATAAATAAATGCAGATGGATCGTTTTTTTTTTGTTCAGTTCTTTATTATTCGGCCATCCCAATTAAAATAAACATTATTCAGCCGGCATTCAACCACCAGCACAGACCACCACCCCCACACATTTCCCTCCTCATATCCGCCCAAAAATGTATTCCATCATCAATGGCCTCCTCGCTCCCTCTGGCCTTTATTAATCATGCGCGCATCTCCATATTTTCCGCGTTTTATCGGCTCCCATAAATATTCCAAAGCGAAATCCGTTATGGCTTTACTACCGCCCTCCAAAAAAATGTCCCTCATAAATTGCGCGCCACTATCCGGCGGCGGACCGGAGCGAAGTGCCATTTTATTAAATCTCCCAGACTTCATTAATAAAATTATATATTTCTTCCTTATTCCTCTCGACAAAGTATAATATTATATCATTAGTACTCTTCAGCCACTGAAGATAAAGAGACAATTAGATTCAAGTACAACATTTCGATTTTCTATACAAATTAAAGAAGTCTTTACAACGGGGATGTACAGAATGCATGTTTTTCGGATAATCGACGCATTACTACTCATTTAATAAAATAAATACGCAACTTTATTGCAAATTTCACTTCAAACTTAATTACATCCATTTATCCTAATTGCAAGAAAATTTTATGCCAACTTCAAAACGATTTCCGCTTGGACTTAATAAGTCTATGCAGCTTTTTCTTTACACCTATTATTATCCAATAATTTGAATATCTAAATGCAGAATAAAAAAATATACATTAATGTATTTCATACCTGAAAATTTACTTTTTTTTTCATAACTTTATTTTGAATTTTCCACTATTGAATGCAAAAAGGGATTTTTAATTGGTATTATGTTAAGATTGGTATCCAAATTGAATCGGCATCTGGTTGACCCTTTAAGCTATGACAGAAACTGCAATTGCTTCATGAAATAATGAAAGAGAAGAGTGATCGAGGTATGAAAAGTACCGCAACAGCTGGAACTTATTACCACGGCTAATGTCGGGTCGCCTCGTCGAGTCCTCTCGCCGTCTCTTTTCATCCTTCGACCAGGAGGTATTTCTACCCGACATGGTTCTTTTCTTTTCACTTTTTCTCTCTCTTCCTCTCTGCAAGCATATTCTTCCCTTGAATGGATCCTTTGTGGTTCGACTACTCTCTACTTCTCGCCTCAACGCCCCTAATCACAGGCTATGTGATATAACCAAACCATACACACGGCCGTGACTCACCTTCCATTGCTCTCTCCAATTTACTATCTACACTATTCTGTTGCTTTTTTTTTCACAAACAAAATAAATCAGAAGGAAAATAAATTCCGCCCGAAACCGAAAAGACATGCAACAATGATTTCATAAGAAAAAATAAATAAATCTTTTCTTTCATATTCATTACAATGGATATTTCCTAGATCTTCCGCATTAAATTTAAAGTTGTAACTTTTTTATTCTGAAAATTTTCAGCAGATGTATACTTACATTTTCAAGGCTGCATAAAATCTACTTTATGAAATTGTGGGGACTCAAAAACAGCACGAAATATATTGTCTGCTATATCTACGAGACTTGTTTCAGTATGCTCTTAATTACGTTGTAGTTTTTATCAGTCGCTTCGCAGGCCTGGAAGCACAAATCATAAGCATTGTAGAAGATGGGAGTGCCTTTATGGCCCTCTTCCTAGGTTCACATTAAAAAATAATTAAATTTTAAAGCGTCCCGGGGATAATTACAGCCGACTGTACGTTTCGCGTAAAGAAGTTTCGCGATGAAATTTTTAAGCTTGAAGGGCTTTCATAAAACTTTTCCCACTGGACTCGGGTCGCGCTCGCACGGTCTTCGGTTTTTACAGCCCTCGACGTTTGATATTGTTGCCGTTAAATATTCGAGCGACTCTGAATTATGCATCGGACAACCGGTATAAATCATAAATGTATCCTTGCGACGTTAAGGAACGTTTTTAACGTTTTTGCTTACCGAAACTGGATTCATATTTCTGGGACCTATAGCATATCCTTCCACGATGACCCGAGCTTCTACATTAATTTAAAGAGAAACGATTGTTTCAAATCCTAATTATCACCTAGTTCATCCCCGCATGAAAAAAGCGCACACAAAACGGTCACTTCCGTTTCCTAATTCCACCACGCTTCCCGGATGCGCTGCATTTACAATTTCATCCGCCTGGCGAGGGGGAATACCCGTTGTTGTTGTTGTTGCTGCTGCTACTGCATTGTCAGCACTAGATAAAGAAAAGTTACGTAAAAAAAATAATAATATATATGTATGGAAGACAACATAAATTATCGGGCGTCGTCATGGAAATTTCCATAATTACATACAGTAGACCCTTGCTGCTGTTTCACTATGTGAATGTTTTTTTCCTTCTCTCTTTTTCGGATGATGCCGGATGCGGAGCGTTATTTCCGCTTTCGGACGTCGCAAATCCCCACCCCCGCATTAAAATTAATTAAAACGCCGTTCGTCTGTTTTATTGTAAGCGCAATTCGTATTTATATGTGCGTGCTTTTTCGTATTTCATTTTATTCCTCTACGTTTTATTGCACTAGTTCGAATCGAAAAACATAAATACATTTTTACTGTTGCGCTCACGGCCTTTACGGACTATAAATTTTATGCCGTTTGATCAAATCGCCTATAACATTTTTGTTGTTATTCATTTATTGTTAGTTTGTTTCATCTGGATTCATCTTCCCTATTACTTAATTGACTAATACCTAGTTTCTAATGATAGTCAAGTTTTAGTTTAGTATTTACAAGAACTGCCATTAGTTAGTTTGTTTAATTTGGATTTATCATGGACTAAATTATCTACTTTGTCTTCGCCCATCAGCTAATTGATTTATTTGTAGTTTTTCAGGATGGTTAAGTTTTTATTTAATTTGATTCTCAGTTCTGAAGATTAGTTTTTATAAAATTCCTTGCTTGCTATATATTGCATAGAGAGGATCGTTATTGAAGAGGTCCTTTAATTTGGTGGCAATAAAAGTTATTGGCGAGAGATACGATGTTGGCGATGCTGTAATGAATGGTTGGGTACGAGGGAGAGGAAGGAAGATAGTCGGGCAGGGCGAGGCCACGATTTGATGGAGGAGAAACACGGTCGGGCCCTTAAGTTATAGTCATTAGTTTCAAATTCTGTCCCATCAATCATTGTGGGTCTCCCTCCGCGCGCCGCCTGCAATTAATACCACCAGAACCCATCCAAAACGAAGCTACAAAACGGACTGCCTCCATCTTCCTTCCAACTCGTGGAACTCGTGAAGGATAAATGGGCACAAAGAACACACCAAACTTTCCTGCACTCAGTCCTGCAAAATGGCAAGTTTAAACTACCTAAAACTAAAATGTCCAATGGAATACAATTCAATTTAACTTCCGTTTTGATATTTCCGCATTGATTCAAATTTGTTACTTTGTTGTTTCACAATCTTAAACTAATTATTATTATAGTAATTATAGTATAAATTACGATTAGAGCTATGCTTTTTTTTAAATTGACACACATTTCTTTATATTTTATAGAAAGTTTTATTTTAAAATATTTAAAAAAAATCTATAAATAAGAAAATTATATAAGCGGAAACGACCATGTAAAATGTGTTGTTACAAAAAAAGATAAACTGGAGGTTGTCAATGTTGGACAAAGTAAATAAATTTACCTTTGAGCAGTTCACTAAAAATCTACGCTACCCACCTGTCACCATGGTAATTTGAGAATCACAGGTATAAAAAAATGTGCATTCAAGTGAATAGAACCATAACGTTAATGCAGGTGGTGCGTTTAAACAAAAAAAAAATGTATTTCTTAAAATCGATTTATTTATTATCGATACAGGATGGTATTTTCATCCTTAAATTTATACAACTTATGCAAATTGTTTAACTTCACTTAATTTGATTTAATATTTACGCATCTTGTATGAATGCAATAATAGCGAGGATGATTGTGCATTCAGATGTATAATGATATAGAGCTTCGTTAAGGAACGAGAAGCAACAATGATTTAAGTCGAACGTAATAGAGAAATAGTTACTTTCATATTTAAGCTAAGATAATCTTGCGAGATTTCTTTTGATTCCCACACAAAGATATAAATCCTGGCGAAGCACAGAAACGTTCCATTCTCTTTCTGCAAAGAGACCCAATCTGTCTACGGCCCCGTCTCTTTGTGTTTCTACTTTATTTGCGCAAAACCGAGATTTGTCCGAAATCTGAAAGACGAGGAAGTTGTGGAGGGAACAACAGAAAATCTGGATTTAACGCAAATAAATCTTAGCCGGTAGGAAAAATAATTTAAAAAAGAATACTTCTTTACTGTTTTTTTTGATGAATGCTGCGGATTAAAATGATCAATTCGATGTGGGCCAGATTTAATTTATTCTGTTTCTGTTACGTACACGAATCTTAATGGCAATAATTGCTGTCGAAGCTAGGACAGAAAAAGAGAGAATACAAAAAATGGAAGAAAATAAGCATGGGGGTACCCACTTTAGATTGGGATCTTCTAATTTCGGTCTGTGCTCGTTAGCATTTAAAGCTGTTCGAGGAAGTGGGCAAAAGCGAAAATGTGAGAGAATTCCCCCGAGTCAAATGATTAAAGCTGTTTAATGAATTCTCGCCTCGCGAGACCTGCAAGTTTTCGGAACCGCTAATTCGTTATACAACGTCGGGATTCATTGAAGCGCATTTACTGATTTTCACGTTTTGCATAGTTTAAATACGTAGAGTAACTCGAATCAAGTGATGTTATTTTATTATTACACAATTTACGTATTTTCAGATATTCAGTCTTAATTTTCACGATTTTGTTGCAATTTGTTTACTATCATTTTTTCTTTCATTAAAGTTGTGGGGTGTTTAAAATATTCCTAAATTATAATTTAAATAATGAGGGGTGGAGGCAAATTCGTGGATAAAAAAATTATCGGGGGGTGAAATCTGATTTAAATATTTTTCAGCGATAAAAAAAAGTGAATTCTACTTCAACCATTTTTCGTTCAGTAAACTCATGGGCCTAATGGATAATACAACCCTGTATATTGTATATGATATCAAATATATCTTGAATATATGATATTTTCGTGTAGTGCTGAGCCCTATTGTATGGAATTAACGAAAAATTCATAATATATTCCAAAATTTAACTATAATTAATTTGAAAGTGATGTTAATGCTAATATTTTTTAAATTAATCATTTCAATATCGTTTCTCTATCGAATTAATGTAATTTATCCTAAAAACTAGTATTAAAGTTTGCAAAAACAATAAAAATGTTCGAGAAGTCAATTGCATTTGATGTGACTGAATGCATCGGACGGATCCAATGATAAATGAATTTTCGCAGATGTAAAAGCCTTTACGGCGTCGTGCGGATCGATAGTGGAAATGAATGATTCAAAATTGGCTTTTTGATGGCAACAAAGGGAGTGCTTAAATGACAGGTTTCCCCTAACATTGGGGAAAATATGGATCGCGGAGGCGGCGAACTTCAAACAAGTGAAAGCAAATCGATGACGTTACATATATTTATAATAATAAATATTTATACAAGAAAAGGGATTTGAAGCATCACAAAAGTTTGCCGAGCATAATTCCTGCATTTAATTAAAGCTCAAACGAAATTAATTTCATTATTAAATCAACGGAACAAAAGGATAGCAATTATTTTTCTCTTTAATATTTCGCTCGTGCATTCGACTCTTTTTTTTCTGTTTGTTTAGGTTCGAAGTTTTTCCTGTTAATCGGATCATGTGTTCATGTACAAAAAAAACCGTCTCTGTAATTAAATAGAATTACGCGAACACTTTCAATGGAATTCCTCAACCGCCGTTTTTCGCAGTTTAATACATGAATTTGTTATAATAAAATTAAAATCACATTCACATTTTCAAAGTTAAATTAATAAAATATAGAGAACTCTTAAATTTAATAAAATTAATTATTAGTTTATTCACAACATTGTTTTTTATTTATGATGGAAATTACTAATCAAATTATTTTATTTTATTTTACTTAATTTATATGTATGATTTTTCTGTATGTTTCGGTAAAGTTAGTTTATTGTAAAATAGGATAAGTTGTGCTCATTGCACACGGATGGTAGTTGCATTGAATTAATGAGTTCATTACGTAAAAAGGCGATAAGCAATCCTTCGGCGATTGGATTTCCTTTTTTAAAATTCTATTTAAGGACGTGATCTGAATCAGTGCAATAAACACGCTACACGTACTAGCAGTGTTTCTGTTCGCCTCGTTTCATCCTTCCTTTTTGTACCATCGGAAAACGTAAAGATTTATATTAACATTGCTCCTTGTCCGTGCATTTTTCCCTTCTTCCTCTTAGTTATTATTATTATTCGCAATGAAGTAATGGATGTTACGTCCCTGGGAGCGGAATGGAATATATAAAGCCAGTCGTATGCGGTTGTATCGGATCCGAGACATAAATTACTTATAAATGGGTTGGATTGTAGCTGTGCCACAGATATCTATGATGATTTATTGGGGCATCGGGCTACGGGTCCCCCCTTTTCTGTCCGTCTCTCCTGCTTCATCTCGCACCTATCCAGATCCGTGCATCTCCTTCTATTAGTACGTATGCATTATATACAGTCGCACCCACATACACACTACACCCATTTATAGATTATGGAATTACAAATCGGTAACGAGTTTCGAATATCTTCCCTCCCTGCAACAACAACAACAACAATCGATACTGAAATTTCATTCCATCCACACCGCAGACACATTCATACAGCAACACACATACACACCAAAGATACAATCAACTTACCTTTTGTATTTACATCACAACCAGATAATAACAGACAAAAAAAATACATACACACAAACAAACAATGAATAATCTCTGATTAACATAACAACGGTTTTACTTTTTAGCATGACCCAGTTCCGAATAAAAATCAAGAGGGAACATATTTTGACACTTTATTGTATAAAAAAAAAACACAATACATTTCTATTTAATTCTATACATTTAACGTAATATAATAAATGCCTAATTTAGTTCAATATTATTAATATTCATTTAATTAAAGTAATTAAAAGTCTTAATCAGTAGGAAATATTTACTTATGGAATTAGTAATTTTTTTAATAAAATCGAAAAAAATCTTTGGTGATTATCAAACAGGTAAATGGTAAATAGGAACCTAAATATAGTTATACAATATATCAAAAGCTTATTCCACAGTTTCTTTGAAAGTGTATCCATCAGAAAAGCTTAAAACTGCAGTCTTAAAATATCGTAAGCGGTACTTCACAGGCTAAGCGCATTTATTTACGACATAAGATGCGACTTAACTGATGTTTTTTTTAACGAACTTGAATTCTCGTTACTTACGCTGATCATGCTGCAGCTTTTTCCTCTCCGTTTTCGTTTCAATTTACGCATATGCATTTATGTAATACTCTATTATTTAGAAGCTTTTAATTGGCATGCGCCAACTAAAGGTGATCGTAATTAAATTTAATTAACGCCCTTTTCGCGTTCTGCGATGGTGTCGGATTGTCGTTTCCCGGATTCGCTGAAGTTAATTGGACCGCGATTGCGGCGGCGAAAATAAAGCACATTCGGAATGCGTACGTAAATGTATGGGTTTCTTGCGGCGAAGGAAGAGAGCTTTGCAGAAGGTGGAGGAAGAACTGAATTATGGACGATGATGGATGCGAGCATTGCTGCATCCGTGAACGGAATAAATTTTCCATTAACGGCTCCGCGCGCGAAATTTCATCATGTTTATTTATTTATTCCCATATTCGCGTTTCAAGTTTTTTTTTAGCCTCCTCGTATTTGCGTTTTAAAAGAAAACTCGAATAACCTTACTCAAACGAATTCCACACTAGGAATTTGAAATGTCCAGATCTTATAACCAGTATGGACTTTGAATATTCAGTTTTACTTTAATGAATATCTCGTTATAACTAAATTGTAGAAGTATGTGCATTGTCAAGTCCATTAAGTAAATTGCTATTTCATGTTAGTCAATCCTATTTATCTTAGCCATTGTTAACCTAATCTGAAGGTTCACGTATTAATAACGTCAACTGAAATCGACTGAATTAATTATAGTTAACAAGCACAACTTATAACAAACTTTTATTATTTTAAAGAATCTATCTATCATTTTTATTTAAAATTGCTAAAAAATGAATTTATTATAATTTTTATTTACTATGAAATTATAATGTAATATTACGCAGTTCACGTTTTCATTAATTTTATTTGTATGTGCGTAATTATAAAATATTTTGTACGTTTAATGCAACATTAATAATTTAAAAAAATACAGCATGCAAAATGATCAAGGGTTTCAAACTAAAAGTATTCTGGTAATGCAATTGGAGCAAAATTGCAAATATTATTGTTTCGCGTAAATTTGCACCGAAAAATACACGTGCAGACCATGCCAAACAAAAATGAAATTCGATTGTGCATTGAATAATAACATAATGGAAGTTTAATTAATTTAATGAACAAAACGCCGAATCGCACAATGCGTATGCTTCTGTGTGTGATGCTCCTGCGTTTTTGTTTTCCTGGCATCCCCTGTAATTGGGAACAATAAAACGGTAATGAAGTTATTGCGTTCGTTTTATTACAAACAAATATTTTTTTTATGCCGCATCCCTCCGCGTAATTTGTTGTGGGCACAGAACACATCTGCGTTTTTCGTAAATGAAAATCTCGATTGAAAATGTATCCACACGACGAGAGGATTCGATTAAATGCTGGACAATCAATGTTTCACGAACGCCCGCCGATTCAGCATATTCCTGTCCAGCTGTCGTTATTCATTTGCAATTCAAACTATATAGTTTTTACATTGTTTGGCTTGAAATGAAACTAATAGACTATAATTCAAAAATCTCATCACTTCGTCTTCTTCAGTGTTAAAAGTAGCGACAAAAATGTAGCAAAAACCAAGTCTATATACAGTAAACGTTATTTGCTAAGATGGTATTCAATTGTGATGCGATTCCGATCAGAATTATTTTGTAGGATTGAATTGAATTTTAATTAGATCGCAGGAATGCTATTAATAGTTAATCGCTGGTAGATGGTTGATGTTGTATTAGGAGCAACGGCTCGTCCTCCCCCCAAGGAATTTCTGGACTATTAAATATTTGTCATCTGGACATGGAATAGCGACAATGCCGGTGCTATCTCGCCTCTGCCACCGCCACAGCCGCAGAAGGAATTCAATGCAGTAATGGAGTTTCCTTTTGTGTTGCGCAGGAATGTAAATGTAGGATCTCACCAACTTTACTTCGGATGATGTTACGTTGTCATCCGCATATGCGGGTAAACAGTGGACGAGTAGGAGTGGATCCGAGATTCTAACGAAGAAGAAAGATACGCACACACAATGGATATTCCTTTGGACTGACGGATTTATCAATACTGGAGATGTGCTTGTATCCATCTGCACACAAACAGGACCTTCGCGTTGCTCGTTCCATTCAAACACACATTTTTTTTTCCTTCTCCCTTTTCTTTTTTATAAATACTTTGCCATTACCTTGACGCCCCCGCGAAACCCTTTTTAACATAGCCTTCGCAAACATCTGTTACATGGAATTCTCTTTAATTAATTCCCTTCTCCTTCAACTAATTTTCACTTATTTTTCTATCAACTATCACAGTATTGATTAGAATTTGAATGATTGATAAAGAAAACATTTCACATCCAAAAATCGTTTAAAGAAAACAAAAAGGAACCAGTTTCCAGGGCAACGGCTCCCGTGATTAATTGCTGAACGTGGGGGAATATTATTTTCGTCATTTTCACTCTCCGTCTCTCTCGGTTTCCATTCAGTGTATTTTTTTTATTATTTTCATTTGCAAAACGGAATTATGCAGCCGTTTGGGGTTGCGGGGTTTTACGAAATGATGATGAATATTCTGCCCAGAGCGTATGCAAATCGCAGGATTCCCAACCGAAGGTTTCCTCTCTCGTTTCTTTTTTTTTTTTTGTTCATGAATGAATTAGTTAGAGTAGACGTACACACATTTACGCAGTAAACCGATCTACAATATTCAATTTTTACTACATAGAAATGAAGACTGAATTGGTTTTTCCATCTCTGATTTATATTGTTGTGAGTAAAATTTCTTGAATTTTAATGGTAATTTACATGAAAAATGTTGTAGTGTCAAGAATCTATGTGTACTTTAATAATACGAGACGTTATTAATATCAACGGAATAACAGTTTTAAATACTGTATTCTATGAAATTGGATTTATTTGCTTATAAGTACATGATTATATTTAAAATATATATTTCATAACAAAAAAAAAACGGTTGCCAAAAGTCTGGAATGTTCCCAAACATGGTAAATTCGCAAAACTCACGTTCGCCCAAATATTTTTGCATTTGCAGAGCTGTTATTTTTTTACCTTTCCTTTCTACATCTTGAACTGACCATTAAGTTCTTGTAACTTCGTGTAGGTATGGATATGTGTGTGTATGTTTACTCTGATTCTCACGGTGCAGCCGAGCATAAGCAGAAGCAATTTTCAGTGTAAATATTTACGTTTCGCGAAACTTTCAGACTGGGGAAAGAAAATTCAGTACTTCATTACTCCGTGTTTATTCAAACAAACCTCTCCACTTCATCCTCGGCTCAGCAGGCAGACGAACCCCATACAGCACATGTTCTCTGTGCATTGAAGAAATTCGGAATTTACGTTCCTTCTCTGCACACACACACACATACAAGTTTAATCTCTAAAACGGCATATGTCTGCTACATAAGGAAAAAATGTGAAATAAAAGAGACCTATGCAAATATCAAATCCGCTCCTTGCTGGTATTAAAATATTAATTAAATTATGCTTGTTCCGAACATAAAGACATCAAGTTTTTCTCCTGTCGCTGCAAACTCGTCGAGTTCAGCAGCATTAACATCGATTTGAATACGCCCCACCATTAATTATACATACAAAAGTGTTCTCGCGCTCAAATACAGAGCTACATCTAATCCTTAATAGGAAAGAAAAATCTTTAAGTTTCGTTCCCGGAAGGCCACCCTTTTCAAACTCGGAAGAGGCTGCCAACATCACGTTCAATGGGCGCGGAATTAATACAAGAACTCAATTCGACTGGATTTAATCTAAACTGCAACGCAATTAAAACTTCAAACTCTCGCTCGTCTCTCGGTCTATGTCTCTCTCTCTCTCTTTCTCTTGCGCTCACTTTGGTTTAATTAAGTAAGAAGGACTAGGGGAAAAAAAGTAAATAGACGGAGAAGCTTTCTTCTGCACGGGAAATTTCCACATCGTCATGCGCCGCCCTCTTCCCCCCCGCTGAACCTTGCATCATCGTTTAATTGGAAATATAATCAATTCATTTTTACGAAATTCATCTTTCAATATCTTATTTCAATTATTATATTCGATTCCGTGATGTTCTCGGTCTCATGATAACCGCACATTATATCATCAAATGACTTATCAACACGAACATACAATTCACACGATTGACGAACTCAACCAAATTAAAACTTTAACAGTTTTAACATAAGATTTAACAGTTGTCTTTCAGAAATCTAAAAATAATACAATATATTTCATAACGTTTTATAAAATTTAAATTTTGATTGAAGTAGTTATTAACAAAATCCAATAGGTAATTACATTTGACCGCAATGATAATCATGGAAATATTCATGAATTATTTCCATCAACAAAATTAAACAAATTTCAATCGCCAACGATACAATCCCGGTTAATTCCAGTTAGTTAAATTATGCAATTATCCTTATGAATCATTAATTTAAAATATGTAAGATTTCTAAATATATTATATAAAAATAGGGTTGTTATAATGTTAACAATATTTTCTTATTTCATTATACGAGATTTTTCATAATTTGTTTATTAATGTATCCAGTTTTTGTAATAAAATGAAGATAATTTTAGACTACTTATTGGATTGAGTCTGATTATAGTGAAATTGATGTGTAAAGTGTGATTCACGTGCAATTAGCGGATGGTACTCTTGACATTTATGACGTTTATGTCTCATGTCATGCATTAGGAGTAATTCATCCTATAGAATGGATTGAATTGTTTTCGATTTTATAATTCATTTACATGGATGTAATTAGATGACGTTGGTTGTAATCGTATTACTTCGTTGATTGAGCTAAATATGAATGGTAGAATTATGTATGAGAGAGAGAGAGGGGGGCAATCGAAATTAATTTATAAAGTTTCGAAGTGGATTTGAGCCGAAGTGAATTAATTCGAATCGCGTAATTAATGGTCTGCACGGATGGGCGAGGGGAAGAGCGTTGGTTCTGTTTTGTGGTAAAGCTGCACTTTATGTTAATATTTTCGGGTTTTAATTTATGTAAAGTAATCGGGGAGTGTTGAGTTACTCTCGAGCTGCCTTTTTTTACCTTCTTTCACCTCTTACAAGCCAAGAAGAATGTTAATGCCTCTCCGCCTCCTCCATCTCCCACCTCCTGCTTCTCCACGCCGCTCTTTCTACGCGAGACATTTAATATTTAATGGCCAATTAGCATATATTGGCTCAACACCTCACCAAAAATAAAAAAAATAAATAAATAACAACAGCAAAAAAAAATAAGCGAGTCGAAAAGTCAACCAGATGCAATCGCACGGAACGTAAAAATACAATTCCTTACTCGCTTTCCCAATAACTCTGCCAGTTGCCGGCAATAAATTCACCGTCTCTCCACCTCTTGGAGAATTGATCCTAGATTTGAGGTGACCAGAAGAGTCCTAGTCGTTTATCAAGTACAAGGGCAGCATCCGAAAATGCATTCTGTCATCTCGTAATTAATTAATAAATGCAGACTCAAGATAAAAATCTGTTTCTGTCTTCCGCTTCGTACCATTTTTCATTTCTCCGAGGTCGTGCATTTTTCTGCCCGGGCTAATTTCCATGCGGGCCTCCTCCTTCTTCATTCCTTCCATACTTTTTTTTCTTTGCATTCATCGCAGATAGTCTCCTTTTTCCAGCAAACGGTCCTCCAACACGCGAGCCCATTTCGTTTTCCAATTAATCACGCACATGGGAAGATGGTCTTGCAACCGGAATACTTCTTTCACTTCGTCAGAGAAGGAGGAGGATGGAACGAGAGAAATTCTTTGCTTTCGTGGATGCTTTTAATTGGGGAGTATATTGCTGCCTGCAAGGAAACGCGAATCACGTTCCATGGAAACGCGACGGGAATTGGGAATACATCGACATCCTTAATACACGCTCACACACATACATTCTATATATTCGTATACTCACCGCCATTCTCTATCGCTCTTTCCATCCCCCCATACCATGCATGGTCTGTGTGTGAGCTTGAAGGGCCCTCCCTAAGTACTTTGCCGGTCCTACTTATTTACACGCTGGAGTATTCGCACGTCATGGGATTATGAATAGACGTAGTTTCTGCTCTCTCGTGTGTGCAGCCTTTCGACAAATACGACAGGCCGTGAGCTTAGAAGCAGCCCTGGGGGCCAAGAGAGACGGAATGGATAAAAAGCGTAAGGGTAGCTAAAAGGAACGCTCCCAAAAACGTTTCCATCAAACGTTCCACTATTAACTTAAATTATCTTAAAACTACAATAAAACATTTTCCAATTAATTTAAAACGTAACTAATTTATTTATTCAACAAAATAAGCTTCAAATATCACAAATTAATTAATAATTGAACTGTATAAAAATAGATATTAATTTGAATTTATTTATCAACAATAATTTGTGAAAAATATTTTATAAATTTGATATTGAGAACGCAGTGAAAAACAATAATGATTTAGAATTAATTTAATATATTGAACTTATTATAATAAGTTTTTGTAGAACTCAATAATTTTCTTTTAGTCGGACTTCTTTCAGTTACGGCAATATTTGCTTTACCTATTAGTGCGGCTTTTTTAAGGATGGACGATTGTGAAAGAGTGAGAGCTGGAAGCGGAAAATCTATTGAAATCGAAACGTGTTGGAAAAGGAGAGTGAAAACCGGTCGGCGTTCCAAGAACAACACTTTTCAATTTACTAATCGCTCCCGCAAACACACGGTTTTCGTGTCTTTATTTTCATTCGCTCCTTTCTCTCGCCCTCTTTCACCCTTCAGTGTCAATACCGACTCCACAGTTTCCGTCACGTTTGGGAGGGAAACCAAATATTGCGTAAGCGTATAATTTTTCTTTTCCATTTTCGTTCGTGCCTCGGTATATTTTTGTAGATGAATATAGAAACGAATTTCATTCCGCTTTTGTAAATGTATTATTTGTACGTCTCATGTATGATAAATATTGATAATATTCTTGAAAAGCTCAAAAAACAATAAGTTTATTTATTAAATATATTTCATTATTGTTGTTTTGTATTGTTGAATGCAATCGGATTATATATTTTTTTGGACTTTATGATGTAAACAATGAATGATTAATTGAATGATTCGCGAATTGGAATGGACGTTAAGTAGAGTCGCAATAATTCAGAAGTAAAATTAATTCTAAATAAAATATTCAAATAGATAGAAACGTTATTAATCAATATAAAATTAGGCTACGGCCCGGAGGCGCGCTTAATCCTTGATCCACATATCCTCTAATTGATTTCCACGTGTACATTGATAATTTAGTTATTATTGACGTATCGTTAATTGCGCGATTACTATTTATTCCCACGTGTTTCCTCTGGCTTCCTTCCCAATATTATCATTATCGTCATCTTCTGGTTTGTCTGTCGACGTTTTAAATAATTCATAAAGTTCGTGCGGCGCTGCAAGCGAGGGAATAAATTAAGAGGAATATACGGAGTTAGGGGATTCCCCCAAACGCCAACAACATTCGCGTGCATCATTTTATTATTACATAACACCGCGGTCCCGAGGGTGAAACTCTCACCCTATCCTCTTTCCCCCATTCCATTCCACATACCTCTCTCGCAGTCTCACCCACGCTCGATCCTTGCTTCGCACTGGAAACGGGATAAAAGATAAATTCAGAGGATTGGCAAAAGGAGATTTCGTCTCGCTAAATCTTTTTCAAATTGCCTTCCTACTATTCATATTAGTCCATTCACCTAACAAACGTTCATTTAGTCGGTTTCTATGACAACATTATATTAATCTTTATTCAACATTAAAACCACTGTTAAATCAGAACTTTGAAATATCTAGAAAGAAAAAGCTAAACAGAAGCGGTATTGCTTATTGGAAGAAGGAAAGTGAGCACAATAAAGTTCAGAATGTCACCAAAAAAGGCTATCAAGTATCTAGGGGTCTATATTGATAGTAGCCTTACCTATGCCCAACACATCAGAGCAGTAGCTCTTCGTGCGGCGGAGACTACTACAGCCATATGCAGGCTAATGTTAAACAACGGAGGACCGAAGTCGAGCAAGAAAAGAGTGCTAGGGGTAGTGGCGCAGTCTATAATGCTGTATGCAGCTCCCGTATGGGAAGAAGCGATGACGGTAAAAAGTTACAGGAGATTGTTCGAAACTGTCCAGCGGAAGAGCGCAATCAGAATATGTAGTGCATACCGAACAATCTCAAGAGATGCCGTTCAAGTAATAGCGGGAGTGCCACCTATAGAGCTACTTGCCACAGAGAGAAAAGAGCGACTTACGGGCCTCAGCAAAACCGATGCAAGAGAAAGGCTGATGCAAAGGTGGCAAGAGAAATGGCAAAATTCGGAGAAGGGAGCCTGGACCAGAAGAATCATTCCAGAGATTGAGCCCTGGATAAATAGGAAGCATGGGGAAACAACTTTCCATCTGACCCAAGCGCTTTCCGGGCACGGATGTTTTAGCAAATATCTGCACTTCATCGCGAAGAAGGAGGATGAAGGGTGCTGGTATTGCGAGGAGAAGGACAGCCCTGAGCATACCATATTCAGTTGATGCAGGTGGGATGCAAAGAGGCAGGTAACTGAAGCAAGTCTCGGTGTTGCACTGGTCCCGCAGAATTTTGTCAGCGAACTACTGAGGAGCAGCGATAACTGGCAAATTATCTCCGGGTACATAACAGACGTGCTCTCTACCAAGGAAGAAGATGAGCGAAGAATGGAGAGAGAGCAAGAAGGAAATGGCAGTGGAAGCCATGGAGTAATATAAATTGGACAATCAACATTGCAGAGCAGTACTAACATGTAGAACCTGGATGTTGATGAAGAAGAGGAGAGGTTTTTAGTGGGTAAGAATCCCACAGTACCACGTTTCCACCATGGTCCCTATGCAAGGTTTTCCTCTCCAAAAAAAAAAAAAAAAAAAAAAAGAAGAAAGAAAAAGCTAGTAAATCCATAAATAATTTTTGGCTGAAGTTATAGTTAGAAAACTATACTCCATATAAATTTTTTTGGTTATTCCTTAGTTTATAAAAGATATGATTAGTTGTTAAGTGCTAAAATATACTTTTGAAAACATAAACTCTAAAATGTATAACATTATGTAAAATTCTTGTATATTTCATATAAATTTACAAATGAAACTAAAATCAAACGAAATATTTTGCTAATCTAACCTGGCAAGTAAATCTTAGATCAGCAAGTTAATTATATTATAAATATGATCTATGTTATAGAGTTGTAAGTTTTATACATTATTCTGAATTATTGTTGTGAAGCAGTTTTTCGTGGAACATCTATGGATTTTTTGTGTGTGTTTGTTATTTGCTTTTTGTCCATGTTTGTGGATTCGATCGTGAAAAATTGTCGAGTATAGACCACCCAGGGACGTTGAATCGTTCTCCTTCTCTCGCGCACGCACACGACGAAAACAGACCAATTTATATCGCGTTTGGACCTTTTTAAAAAGGGAGAAAGAGAAGACGAAGTGTGTAGGAGAATCGGGAGGGTAAACAAACAAACAAACATTCGATTCGAGTTTGCTTTATCTCGAATTTCCTTGATCCTAGGGTGGGCCGGGTTCCGAAGAAGAATGGCAGCAACTTCTGGAGAAAGTAGGAGAAATTGCGTGGGTGAAAATAAAATAAATATGGCTTAGCTATGTCATGTGTCGAAGATATAAGGAAAGGAACGATGTTATTTTTTGTACTCTGCGTGCACTTACGCATTATTATTACGATACTTGTGTGGCGTATAAAGAGGGGACTCTTTCTGCCTGCCTCGCTATATTATTCTTGGCCCTTTAAAGATAATAACTGGAGGGGCTTGATAAGTGGATAACAAGAACATTGACAACGAAGCAAGAGAAGAAAAAATAAGGACTTTCTTTCTTCGCACAGAATAAAGTTATACTTTCTCACGATTAATAATAAAAATAATAATCAACGCTTTGATGGGTTTAAACTGCTATACAAAAAAAAATGAAATTTTCAACTTAGTTATTGACTTTCTGTATTTAATATTGAATAGAGATTGTCTCCAAGTTTTAATGTGTTTGAAATATTTGTACTATTTGTTAGGATTATTTTAGGGCAATAAAATGCTACTATAATCAGTATAAAATATTAGAAATATCTGCAATCTTCATGTAGACAATCTACTTTCATCATATAGAAAAACTTTTAAAACTTAATTATTTTTCATATATTTTACAAATCTATTTATTTTCTTATTGACCTCCACAATTCCAATGGATTTAATTAATTCTATTTTGATATTCAAATTCGCCACCGCCCTTTTTATATATTTTTAAATTTCCCGGGTAAATTCTGAATAAATACTGTGATAGTAATTGATCTGTGTAAATATATATAGAGTATTCCTATTTTTTGGTATTATTTGGTCTGATTCGAACTAACAACCTTTGAATTCGATAGAGAGCTTTTAATCTAATATTAAGCATAAAAGTGTTTACTGAAATATATCGTATTTTGTTTATATGCTTTTTATTTATACAATAATATTTATGCATTTATTTAGGAATATACATGATTGTGTAATTAAATATCAAAATGTTGAAAATAAAACGTTAATATTAACAATACTATATATTCAATTTCAACTAATGCATTTTGATTTTTGAAATATGATCGTATGGAATATGAGCACATATATTTAATTAAAATAGTATACGCGTGGTTGGTGGGATGGTATGTCATTCAAATAATGCATAATTAAATAGACCCGTTGGATGCGAGTAGAAAGGAACGTGGAAAAAGCAGACTTTGAAAAGTGGATAGGTTTAATTATTTTCATTATGATGAAGCACAAAAAAAAGCGCACGTTTCTTTAGAAGTGCTTAAACAAAGCAAGAGAAGAGGTACAGGCAATGTAGTTGCTTGCTGCCGTTGTCTAGCGTCTCTTTCTTCCATTTTGTTTCCTCCCTCTTTTTCTCTTTTTCCATTATGCAAGGCAATAATTCAGAACCCCGGTTCTCGGTGTATACCGGCTTGTGCTGGTACCTTTATGCCCCCCTCGGGCCAACCCATACCTCCACGGATTATACAACTTCGGAATAGTTGATTACACGCCGCATAAATGCGCACTATTCAAATGACCGGACATTAAGAAAAACGAAAAGAAAAAAAAATTGAGGAGCGAAGAGGAGGACGAACAACGAGTCCACCTATTGTCTGCCGTGCAAAGCAAGGCACGTCGCGTCCATTCAGCGATAAGAAGCAAGGACGAAGGCTCAGGTAACCGCTGCATCTATTACGATAATCTCTTTGAACCGCGCACAAATAAAAGGGGAGATTAATAAAAGGCGGATTAATGTATTTAAGTATCAGGTTTAGGGACGAGCATAATACTTACGTGGATATTTTATGAAATTAATTACTTTTTACTTTCTCAACCACAATATTTTGTTACTGTTCTGCATTTCAATTTTGACCCATTTTATGTATATTTTTAATCCGTCTTATACGAGTCTTACAATTCATACAAATATTATAATTGTATTCCTTATTATTCAATATTCCAGCTCCCTTTATAAATAGACTTTCCAAATTTTAATTGAAAAAAATAGTCAATAGTCTTCTAACAGTTATATTTGTATATTTCTTATTAAACGCAGTTCTACGTAACATTAACCTTTTATAGTATCATGCTGATGAAATTACTTAACTTTTATAATTTTCTGAAGATAATTTTAAAATTTATGTTTTTTTTTCAGGAATAAACAAAAAGAAAAACTTCCCCTATAATCTGGATGCAATTAAAATTAAATAAACCAAAAATTAAATTTAAATTAAATCCCTTTGATGTTTTTAATTATTAAAATTTGCATATCTGTTGAAATCAACGTTATTGCAATATTATTCTAATTTATACGAAAATTTTCAAAAAATATTAATAATTGCATCAAAGATTCTAAATTTGAAATATATAAAATCAGCTTATTATTCTCCGATTAATCTTAAAATGACTTTTAACTGTAATTATTTCATAAATCTAGAAATTATTACAACTTTCTATACAAAGATATATATTTTTTATGTGTTTTGAACTTCACATTGAAAGTTGTTCGGATAACATTTAATTGCTTAACTACTCTTCGCAAATGTTAAAGGCGAGCATGTTTACATTATAATAGATTTAAATGAGAAATAAGCGGAAGTGCTTCGATGTTTTTCAATTAATGTTCTTAAAAACGCAGTGCATACGAAACGTGGGTCGCAAAAGGGTGGTTTCCGTATTAATAAATAATAGCGCCGTGGGGTTTGAGGGTGAGGGCAATTACTGGCCTCGTACCCGTCGTACTACCAGTAATTAATGATAGAAGACGGCGGCGCCGTCTTTCTTTCTCTCTTCCACCCGCCTACGTGCGACTCTCCCCATCTCCTTTACCATGTTTCATGCTTGCAACACACGGCCCTAATTAAAAGACTAATCTTGTTAGAAGAATCGATAAGAGGGGAATACATTACGTAATGTCGTAATGACAATAATAATAATAACAATAATAATGATGATAAAAACAAGGATGAGAGGCAAGCAGCAAACAAAGCACAAGCGAAGTAGGTCAGCGTGGATCGTGGTCCTCTTAGAAATAATACGTATAAAAAGCGTATCTTTATCTTTATCATAAGATGAGAAATAAGTAAGAGAGCAAACATTCTGGATTTATTACGGGAAGGTGGGATTAAGATTAAGGAGAGATGTCGCTTTACGAGTGCTGGTTGCTTCTTCGGCTTCCTACGAACGAACGCTCCTTCGCTCGTCATCCGCTCGCTTGATTTATATTTGGATTACATTTTAACATTTAATGCGCCTTAATTGGACTCTATTGGTTCGGATGGAGATAAAAAGGCGGAGAGGAGAGGCTTTAATTGTTATTTTATTACGCAAACGGCCGCTTCTCCTCTTAATTAATCTAATTACGATGCATAAATCTCGCATTAAATCTGAGATGGAACGGATGGAGCGGCATGGGGTCCGTCTGTCTCCGCTCTAAGAGGAAAGAACTTAATTGCCGAATTTAATTGTGCCTCATTCGGAATTGGATTTGCTTCAATCGTCTTACAAGGATTACAAAGTGTTGCATTTCTGTCTCTCAACATTCCGAAAACAATAATTACAACTGTATCGACCGAAACACACAAAAAATACAACAATTGAATAGCTATGTCTTCTATACCTTATAACAACTAAAATAATGAACACATTCATTCACAATTTATAATTTAATTAGTGATATTAAAATATATCTAAATTAAATAAGACTAAAAACTGTATAAATTATTTCCGATTTAAGAATACTAAAGTGTGATTACGTATATCGCATGCTTTGCTTGCTTTCTTAATTAATACGAACATGCTTGAATCAAGCGAGAAAACCACTTTAAAAACGGAACTAGGTCTTTGCTTTTACTTATAAAAAATAATTAATCTATTAATATTAATTATGTGATAATATGCCAGATTTTAATATATTGAGGACAATTTATGTATAATTAATTATTATTAAAACTAATTATGTAATTATTGAATTTAAAAAGAAAGGTAGTTTTATAAATTATTTTCAGAATTATTAATATTTAATTTTTAATTAATTAGTAATTTTTGGGCATTAAGATCTTTAGTGTAGTAGTATTTAATTCCTAAGAAAAATGTTGGGGCTTGGATGCAATGCAGTTATAATTGCATGATCATAAATAGTTTTCAAAGAAGAATGTAGTATTTATATAACGATCACAAATGATTGCGTACAGAGCAAATAAAGTAAAATGTTAAATGGTTAAGGGAGAGGAAGACAATAGAGTGTACGGAGTTGATAATGTAATGTAGGGACGTTGCTCGTAAGCGTATCGCATCGTATCAGCATGCACATAATATACGAAGAATGAGGGAGGGAGAGAGAGAGATAGAATGGGTGTAGGTGTGGATACGAGTATGAGAGAGAGAGAGAGAGAGGACACGGCAAGGCCTTCCAGGTCTGGAATTTAATTTATTTGGCAATCCTGGCGTGCTGCATATAATCTTCGGCCTACGTTCCGCAGTCGTAGCCGCATCAGCAGTGGCAACGGCTGCGGAGGCGGCGGCGGTGGAGGCGGTAGCAGCCGCAGAGTGAGATGGAATAAAAGGCGAGCGGACGACGTGGCCGGCAGCCAAATAGCAGCATGCGACGACCATCGCCGCCTCCAAACCCATGCGGAGATCGCATTACAGATAGAGATGTGGTGGTAACATTACCATACCGTAACCGTAGCAACCGACAGAGTAACAGGAGAAAAACGAAACAAATGACTATGTTTCCATTGTTATCGGAGCCCACTCGCGCGCTCTCCACAAACTGTCCATTATAAACGGTTCTAATTCAATTTTACCAAGATAAAAAAAAATGTAACAACAACAATGAAATAAGAACAAATACTTTGAAAATTGCGGAAGAACAGTAATGAGTGGTGCGCGCTCTTGCGAACAATTATTTTCTCAGGTACATATAATAATTAAGGCAATGTCACCGATATCCATTGAATTTATTGCAAATTGATAATGATACTCCTTCAAAGCAAATTACAGCTAAAATTTGCTTTGAAACGATATTTTTTTGACGTAGTATATTAATACACTTATGTAACATGATATACTTTTGTCTAACAAACCTAATTCCATTGTACATAATGAATATAGTATAATTGCAACTGTTAGTTCAATTTAAGTTCAATAATAATCAATAATTGTATAATGCGTACGCATTATAATCTTAATGACCAATTACCATATAAGTAAACGCGTTGTTTATATAATAATTAAGATTATTTTTGGAATCATCAGAGAGGGTGGATTATGAAATATTTCTATAATTTAATTTCAGTGGATAATGAATCCGAAAAGCAGGTCTCATCGCTGTTGACAGCAATTTAATGTTTGACGCGATTTAATTACCGCTCGATAGGATCCGATCAGTAATTTCCATTCGGCTGCTCCTAGATTGAATTTTCCGAATTGCAGCAAATCGGAAGTGAATTCCTCTCAACCGTATTTATCGAATTTTCTTCTAGCGAGGTCACAGCTTCCCTTTCGACTGCCGAATGTATAATGATAGTTTAATTGTAATTTACTTGCAGCAACTAGTATTGAAAATGTTGGATAAAAATTCAAAACACTTTTATAAAAATTATGTGTTTAACTTAGTTTTATCTTTCTAATTATAATATGAAACATGGCATTGCATAACTTAATTAAGAATACGAAAATATTTGAATATTTAATTCTATAATAACCAAGCATAGCAATTATAGGATAGCATGTTGAAATGTCAGCCTTTGGTACCTTTATATTTATATTTGAGCAAATTAAAATGTCGGAAGGAAAATGGTTTGCGCTAACGGGAGTATTTGAATGTCACGATTTTCTTAAATCGGTGATCGAATTGGTTAGTGGCATTTAGTGTATGGATCATTAGTGTCGCTTTGATCCTTGCATCCCCGTAAGCGGCGCAGCTTTCGGTAAATTGGAGGGCAATAATTATGGACGTTCAGACAGTTTGCATCATGCGATGGCTGCAAACAACTTGGGAATCGGATCAAACGTGGATGCAAGAAAATTTAGTCTCCTCGACTGCTTTATTATTGTGCAGTTGGAGGCGGTGTTGTAGACGGCGGCGACGAAGGCCGCTTCGGACAGCGTCGAAACTAATTTAAGTTTAGCGCTCCAGCCGCATTTATATTAATTGGGGTTGTGGAAAATGAAAAATTCAATTAAGCTGAATTCATGAGTAGCTCCGCATACACAACAGAAACAGCAACAGCGCAGGGGAAAACGTAAAATAATCTTAGGCCGCCGCTTTGAAAGCCCATCAGAAACTTCGGAATTCATAAGGAGCTTAAAGAAGCTACTCGAAAGAAAAAGGAGGAGGAAAAAAGAAGTAAAGACTCAGCAAAGGAGAAAGAATGGTTTAATATTTTAAGCCCCTTTTCCCTCTTCGGATGACAGCCGAGTCGTTAATATTTTCCTTCCCCCTTTCGAAAACCGCCGCCGTTGCCATCAAGAGAATCACGAATCATTTTACGATTATTATTACACGAATCAATTTTCCATCAGAGGGATTCGGGGAAAAAGTTCGTTTCTGCATTTTCGCTTTTTTTTTTCTGCCTTCCTCGAAAAACAACATGAAGAGTCGTTAATTTTACTGAATTTAATGAAACGCCAAGGGCCTTGATTTATTCATCAAACACTTCTGTAGTGGAGCACCATACGAATTACGAAATAATAACCCCGGGATATGCAAATCATAAATTAATCTAAATGGCTTTTTCATATTTAACCATTAAAATAATTGATACAGTTGCTTGAAAAACTTAATAGCTTTTCTGATTGTCGATATATTAATTCTCAATGCGAAAATTAAATATTATTTTTATAGTTTTCTACTTAGAAATAGTTTTGTGCTCGTAATATAATTTGTTTCATTAATCCATTTTATATTCTTACAATAACATTTTTTGAAAACTATTTTATTATCATGTCATAAAGTACACTAAATCTGTATGTCTGAGATATACATTGAATGTATAGTTTGTGTAGAGTATTGGTATTATTGTTATATAGAAGTTGGGAGGATATGCGAACGTTGAATATTTAAAATGGATTCAGGTTGAAATTGAAACCCGTTTTCCGTAAAGCAGGGGGATTCCCCTAAGCGTAGGTCGCTGCATCCACAATTTCCCGATGGCGATTTGATTGATACAACTGCCGATCCGGAAAATGCATGTCCAAACTATCGATTGCCGACAGAGGGCGTGTAAATAATTTGCAACAAAATGTCGCGCCCTTCTGCCCACTTGCACATAAGGGCGGAATAGTTGGCTGCCGCGCTACATTGGCGCCTCGTGAAAGTTTAATTGTGTTTCGTTTTAATTAATTTCCGGTTTGGCAAAGTTTGTTGTTGTTGGCGGCACTGCCGCCACCGCTGCCTCCGCTTTTGAATAATTTCTGTTGCATTTTGCATTTTCATCGTTGGAATTGATAAAGTCCCCCCGTCTCAACCGGCCGGTCCTTGCGTGCAACTATTTATTTTTAATTTAATATGAAACCGAGGGGTCGGGTTGGAGGTGGTGGTTGATGGGCGGGACTGTAATTGCACTCTAATGCCTGTCTTCGTATGGATCGGGGGTGGTCTGGGGCTCTCCCGAGGGAGTCTAGTTACACTTTTATTCAAAGACACGGACGAACGGATGGATGGATGGACGGACAGCTGAAAGGGATTGCGGGGATCCCTCCTGTACTATCCAGGGGTTGGGGAGTATTAACATTTGTTACGATCCGCCGGTCGCAGGTGGGATCATTTGTGAGGAGACACCAGCCAACTCCATTTCCAAACTTAGAAATCCGACCCCCTGCCTCTTACCTCCTTTATGCTCGTCCTTCTTACACATACATCACTTTGAAATATGTCACTTGCTCGACGATGTGTTTCAGCATTCACCTCCTTCCCCTTTTCCCGATGAGATCTATATCCTGCATTCTTCGTTCTTCTTTATTCCAGTTTTAGCATTTGGGTCGAGGATTAGATAGCGTCGATGTTATTGTAGTCCTTGCTGCTGTTGTTGTTTGTTTTTCATGTCCCCAGGCATCGATCGTTTATTAACGAAGTAATTCCATCCATCCTTCCATCCATCGGCCCGATGGTATTTACTTCACCGTCCTCCCTTCGGGCCCTTTCCATTTCATATTTCCCACTTTAATCATCCGGCTCCGTGCCATTTAAGATGACTCGGCGAATTTCATTTCGTCCGACCCTTAGCTCCCAGTTCTAAACCGAGCAGAAAAATATCTACAAGACCGATAATTGATTTAATACATTATATTTTTCTAACTCATCCTATGATCATCTCTTCAACATTACAAGAAATATTCTCCATTTATTATTGGAGATGAATTTTTATTCATAAAAACTACTTTGATTATTAAACTTGCTCTTATATAATTACTTTAATTTTATATATAGTGCACTCAATTTAATCTACGTGAATCGTGGATATTTGAATTGATGACTTTTTGATATCCATATCCTGGACAGCAAAAAACTAAAAGGATTAGCGATCGATATTCGAATTCGCTTTTGTGAGTTTCGTCAATAGAAATATTAAACGTAATCGTATTGCAACAATAGTTATAAAATGGGTATGAATCAATGTAATGTGAAATATGATTTTCAGTTTATTTGGTTATGAGAAAAAATATGAAAATATAACAATAATTAAAGCATAATAATATTTAAAACTAAATATAAATTCAATATCACATATTTATTAAAAGATGATTAAAAATCGATATTATAGTACTGTGATGTGCTGGATGTTCTTGTCCAAAATGTAACCTTTAATGGAGCTGAAGACGTGAGATATGTTCTCCGTATCCACGGTTGTGGTGAAATGCTGGTAGACTTTCTTGCTTGGATCTCGTTTCACGGCTGTGAAAAGTGCTTCAATGAAAACTTCAACTTCTTTAATGGAATGCGGATCTCCAGTGTACTTGGGAAAATACCAGCTAATGTTTGTGGTAGTATCAGCGAGCTTTTTCACAAAGAGATCGTGTTTGTTCAAAAACAGAATCTTAAGCATATTGGCAAAAATATTATTATTAATGATCGTGTCGTAGATTTGAATGCTTTCCTCAAGTCTGTTGGTTTTTCGATCCTCCATAAGTATTTGGTCAAATTCCGAGATGGATGCTAAGAAGAGTATGGCGGTAACGGAATCGAAGCACTGCAGCCACTTCTGTCTTTGCGATCGTTGCCCACCGATATCCACGAAAACAAAAGGAGTATTATTTATATTGATCTTAACTTCAGACACTCCTTTCGTAGTTTTTCTACATAACAAAATGTCTTTAGTGTTTGGCAAGTAGGAGTACTTGGATATCCTTGCCAAGTCGTTAAAGTAGTACTCGACGGAATCGGCCAGTTGAAATTCCCTTCTCCTGCTGAAAGCTAATTTAATACCTGAGTCCTTCCAAAGGATATTTATCAACGGGGCAACACCCCTGAACTCCTGCATTTCCATGTCTTTGCACTCAATTTGTATCAATTTTTGTCCATTTCTGTAATTGTGATTATCCTCTAGCCGAATCTTCAGCTTAATACAAGCATCCACCAATATTTGCATTCCCTTTACAACGTTCTCGTAAATTATCCTCCTGTATTCTCTAATTTCTTTATCCTCGAAACGGATATTGTGAATGATCTTCATCTGCTTCAAAAACGTCGATTTACCACTATCTCCAGCTCCTAAAAGCAATATCTTGATTTGATTCTTCTGCTCCTTTCGCTCAATTTTTAGCATTCTGTCGATCTTCGCGCTCTTATACTTCTGATCATACACATCGCAGCACGACTTCGATTCGTGAATGCAGCAATACTCTTTCATCCAAAACATTTCGTCGACTGATCATTGCAAAACCATCACTCCCTTTATATACCAAAAAAAAACTTCACTCTAATCCATTTCAAAAATATTATTCCATTTTCCGAAATGTAAAAATAATTGCGTTTTTATTACGGTCCGAAATTGTAACTTTCTTTCCCGAGAAATATACGAGTTTTATTGATTTATTGCTTTGTTTTTGAAAGCATTTATTGTTTGCTTAGGGATGTCATTAAATGGAGATGTTATTGTTGTAGTTCCAGGTATGAATGCGGTGTGATTACGTGATGAAATTTAGTGGCTGTTCCGCCGGATTAAATGCAAATCGTAAATTATTGCGCATTGATTAGAGATTCGAGGCCGATTTTGCAAGCTATTCACTAAATTTGCGATTTGCGACTTCCCAACAATCCCTAATTACGGATTAATACGTTGAACTCTTCAATAATTAACACAGCGACAACCGCAACCGAACGAAATAATTGCTGTTTGCTGCACGGTTCGCTCTTTATTTGTTGTTTGTTGTGTTGCAAAACATTTTTGTTACAAGTATCATTTACGTAAGTATTATTGACAATTATAGCAAATTCACGAATAAATGCTACGCAATTCTTTTAAACAATTTTTATCAAGAGTATATCCGAATAATTTCGTAATATAAGTTACAAGAAAAATTTAGTAATTTTATTCAAATAACCTTTGATGCAACTTTTATAAGCTCCTTACTTTGTAGATATTAAATTTTCTTCAAATAATATTATCCTGAATAATGGTATTATTTTTGCAGTAAATTTAAGCTTTGATAGGAATTCTGCTGAGATTAAATGAAAAACCGACTATGAAAGGCCAGTTGAGTATGGATCCTTAAGTCTATAAGTATTGGAGGCTTTACAAATACTCGTGCACCTCGTGATCAAACAGAAATTTATTGATTAAAAATTATTCCCAGAAAGCGCTTACGCAAATATTTGTCCGTATTTCATATTTGGTTATATTTTATGATCATCGTATTGGAAATTACAAAATTTCAGGTACTTTTTCAAACTACATTAATTGTTAGAGTTTACGAATTATCAGAAGTTGTAATGCGAACTGGGAAAATTACGATCCTTGATGGATTGCCAGAGGAGAAAAGTGAGTTTGAGAGAGAGTTGTTGGGGTGAGGAAAAAAGGAAATTTGTTGCAGATTCGGTTCGGGTTTGGTTCTTTCTTCTTGAAGCGGCAAAGTACATTAAGATTTTCGTCCGGCGATAAGGAGGGAACTTTTCAAGCGGCATTATGTCAAGTCGGAGCCCGGTTTCTCTAATCTGGCTGTCTTTCCATCCTTCTCCTGCATCCAACGTCCCTCATCCACAGAGGCATTCCCCTCTGACATCAGCCAGAGGCGAGCGTTCACGGAATTTCTTTTCCACTTATGAAAATTACATATTACGAGAACTATCATCTCTCTCACTCTATGTCTCTATTTCTCTGTCCCTCGTGCATATTCTTCTAAATAAAAGTTACGAGTAATATACGTTAAAAAGATCTCCAGGAAATTAGGTTGGGAGAAGAATTTTCACCGATTGTTTCCATCGAATGAATCTGTACAACTGCGAATATGAATACCTCGGTATAATAAATTTACCAACAAAGCGAGAGGCGTCTCTGCAGATGAAAGCGAAGCAAAGGAGGAGAGAAAGAAAGGAGAAGAAAAAAAATATACAAGATGAAAAAGTAAATCAGTTTCGGGGGAGGAGAGGCCGGGCGGCGTTTGACGCGGGTTTCCAATTATACAGGAACGAATTGGATTTGATTTATTTCAATTGCAGCTCACTTAACGTTAACGTGCTCTTTTTCTTCTCGCTCCTTACACATTTTCCTTTTCGTTTTTCTTCGCCGTTCGCATCTAAAACATTTTTTCCCTTTTCCACTTGTTTAAACATTTCGATTTTAATTAATCATTCCTCACAAAAGAAAGGATCTTAATTAAAAACACAATTCAATTAATTTATTAAGTTTATTGGTCATTAAATATTAAATTTAAAGAATCATGTATTTTGGTTGCATTTAATTAAAAGTGTCCTGACATCAAAATTGTACATCGAGAAAATATATAAAAATTACGCTCCGACGTTTCAATACGTTAATTGGAGCTGTAAAAACAATGATTTTTTAATTCTATTAAGTTTCGCTGCTGCGAGGCTATCTTGCATTCTATTATTTACATTTTCGTGATGTTATTTATGCCTCGTTTTTCGCTGCGCTGCAGGTCGGGATAATTAAAATATGTGCGTCGGTATTCCTTTCGGAGCGGATTCCTACGTTCCTACAATTTATACATTCTGTACTTCCTTTTTTTTTTGGACTCTTTGTTTTCATTTTCTGCCTTTCTCTCCCTTTTTGCGCTTGCACTACGTGTATCTGTCGTTCTCTCTCTCTCTCTCTCTTTTTATGTGTTACTGGGCCCGAGGGAATTTGCGAAAATATTCCGGAGCCAGGGCCGGTGAACAAGTCCTGCCCAAACTAAATGCAAGCTTCAAACAGTCCATAAAAAAGTGCACAACCAACTAAATGTTCGTAGTAGAACTTTAATTTATTTTTTACTTTTGTTGGTTCGAAGTACGTCCCCAACATTCTGCAAACTTATTTATTTCTTATTTGTCTTCTAAATATCTCTTATTTTGAATAATTTAAAATTATATTTTAATTTTAACTATGAAATGCAGCATTTTAAATTTATTAAACTTTGTGCTTTTCATATGATATTCTGTATTTTAATTTTGCTTAGGTAAATTAATTCCTGATGTGATAAGGGAAATCCGGTTTTGGGAAATAGGCATTTCGTGTTTTTTTTTGTGCCTTCCCTTTCTGTTTTCAAACAAAGGCCCTTTTCCCTAAGGAGCGTTGGGAATTCACTTCTGTGAAACGCTTATGCTCCGAATGCATAATGGGCGAAGATCGTAAATTATAAAAATTTCGAAGTTAATCTTCCTCTTGCAGCTCTTGCCTCTTTCACGTCACGATTGATTACACCTCCGCCGTCTTCCACTTACTACCTTCTCGCCGAATTCGATGGACGTTGAAAGACGGCGAGATGGATGTGCGGGGGTGGATCAATAGGTGTGCGAGTAAGAGGACTGTCGTTTAAAGCAATTGGTGGAAGAGAGAAAGAGCGATAGAGCAGGAAGGATGTGTGTATTATTGGGTGTGCGGTGGCTCTAAATCTGTCCATTTCGGTCGGATGCTTTTGGCCCAAGGGCTCAGGGCATAATCTCATTATTTCCATCAGCGCGAAAAGAGAAATATAAAAATAAATAAATAAGGTTACGAAGCCCGCACTAAACTTCGCAATAGAGTGAGAGAGAGAAAGAGATGAGGATCCGGAAATCCAGGAGCGTTGTATAAAGACAGACATGTATACCTATCGATTCTGGGAGTAAAAGGATCCGAGGGATAATAATAAACCCAAACGAAATATTATCTTTTGGTCCTTCGCGTTTCCCCCCATTCTTCCGACAATGTTATTCTTATTAATTTTTATTGCTCCCTTCTCCGCATCTATATTCTATTTTACTTTTGTTCTTGGTCCCAATCCATCCGCAGCGTTCGGTTTGCGTCGTTAAATTGGATTCGTCGTTCACAGAATAAATGGCGATTGTGTTTTATGCAATTTACTTTTATTGCGACCGCGGAAACCGCAAATAAAAATCGCAAAGGGAATCAACGGACGCTGTGAAAATAAAGGATAAACGAATGTCGAAAGGGGAACGAAGGAGAGAGCGTAAAAAAGAGCGAAAGAGAGACGAGGATAGAGGGACCGTGGAATGGAATCGCTCAGCATGGAAACACGCACAAACAAAGACAGGCACGCACCATTTGAACTATTCCTTTCAAGGAATAATCATCGTCGTGCCATAACGAATTCCCTCTGGTTCGGTCTCGTTATGAATAAGTTACAATTCGCAATCCTCTCCTCGGAAACTAACAAAAGGAAATAACTTTTCAAACAAACGAGAAACCGAGGCTGCTTTTCGTAGCTCATGGTCGAAGCGCTGATGGACTCACGGAGAATACCTCATAAATTATAAGTTACTCGCATTTGGAATTGCTCCTATTGTCAATAGAATGTATCATCCGCCTTCGGGGTCAACTACATTATGGATTTCACGATAACTTCTCAGTACATAGCAGAAGCTTAAATTATAAACTAAAATTATCTGTAATTCAGAGCCTCGGGTATTCGATTATATTAAAATAGTTTTTTTTAGTTAAAACTACTTCTAAAATAATGTAATAAAAAACTAATTATTAATCATTTGCATAATGAAACTAGACTAGCCGCGAGATCATTTATGATTAATGGGTGATTGGTAGTCAAATTATGTCAAGTTTTCTTAAAGGAAGTTCGGATAATAAAACGACGGAGGTGAAAAAAAAGATGTGATTTAATATATATATATAACCTTGTGTCACTTTCAAAACATTTCAAACTGCTCTATATATGTGTGTATATATATATTGTTGGAAGGGGAGGCTGAGTAGAGAAGATCAGAACATAAAAAAGCGTGTAAAAGTGTTAGTTCACGCACGCACCCCATTACGGGGAGTTTCACCCTCCTGTCAAGGTCTCCATGGTTCCCTTCTCGTTTATGGGTCCGTCCGTCCCCCATGAAGTTAATAAAAGCGACGGGATGAGATTTCATTACCGATTCCGTCCTCCTTTCGCTTGCATCCTCCGATTTAACAGCAACTCAGATGAGATGTGATTAAACAATTTTCCATTTCCAGGAAGTGTATGCATTATTTATTTCTCCATTCCGTTCTTTTACTTTTATGATTAAACACGCCTCGCATACAAAGCACTTCTTTGCGTGCGATGGATGGAGAGAGAGAAAGAGATATATAGAGATGCAGAAAGAGCGATCATTTGGAAAGGGTTGGAGCAAGAAAAATATGAGAGGAATGTAATAAAGTCTATTCATAAATCACAGAAATTCGTTGCCACCAGATATCATCCGAGCACGAGAACATAAATCCCAGATGGCCGATCACCTTCCTTCCTCTCCTCCTTTAATTGATCTTCCCTCTCGTTTCTGGTGATTCTCAAGAACTGTTAATTATATTACGAAGCCATTCTCGTTCCCGGTAATCATAACGACGTTTATTTAAAACAGTTTTCTTGTGAAAAATTAAATTGATGTTACCGAAGAATGGATGATGGGATGGGATGGGTTGGGATGGATGTGAGAATGGAGAATAAAAAAGACTCGTCGCGTCCTGGGGATACTTTAATGGGTTGTATGTGATGGAATGACGGGAATTCTCTTCGTCGTGATGCGAGAAGCACAATAGGGGGAAAAAAGCGTAGAAACCCACTGAAATTCGTGCCGCGCCAAATAACAATAATACCGATGGTAGTATTAAGAATGCAATGGAGAATTTTCCGAAAATCGCCTGAGGCATTTTCTGCTGCATTCACACACTTTTACTCCAACGTAATGAATTTAATAAGTTTCCAATTTCACATTTAGCAAATCTCAAAATAATTATAACTTATTTTAATCAATTAATCAGCATAATATTCAAATTTAAAACACAAATACTTTAATAGTTTTAAAACAACACACAAAAAACTGCTTTAAGTAAATCTTCCAAAACGATTTGACTTTACTTTGTAATAAAAGCAAAATGTTGAATAAATTACTTTTGAAATGATTAAATCTATTTAAATTAATACCAATTAATTGAAAACAAACATTTGATTGTCTGCAATCTAGTATAAATACCTTCGATTCGGCAGATTAGTCAGCAATTCACTATAATTGAGTATTGTTCCTCTTTGTTATGTCAACATCTGCAGAGCATGAGAGGTAATCATGTTACTGTTGCGGTACATAAAAAATAGATTTGGGACAGTTGCATATATAATATTGATCTCCGTGCAATTGCTTGTCTCGACTTAAGCTTGTCTTATCTACTAAAACGCTGATGATCATCACTAAATATATCTTAACAAAAAATGGAATAATCATCTCACAGATTACATTGATTGATCACGTTAATACTAGAGAAATATTTCATAACACAGTGTAACAATAAAATAAAATTAATCTACGAGTCATTAATTAATTTAGTAAATGTAATTATTAAATAAATAGACAGTGAAAATTAATTTATTTGATGCAACGTTTGGTATGGTTTCATTTGTGTCGTATACAAAAAAAGGAAATTTTGTATTCATATAATTTAGAATTAATTTAATTCGAACGATTTTGAATATAAATTGCGTTCGGATAATTTCGGACAAATGCGACTATTACGACTCTTAAGTGTGTTTGGTGAATTTGATATCACATTAATATTGAAGTGAGTGCAAAGCGATTCAGCGAAAAAGCGCATTTATTTGACAAAAATTGCATTCGAAGAACTGCTTTGCATATGCTAGCTGGAAGCTATTATTTGTTTCTTTTAAGCAATTTTTCCTGTAATTTTAGATCTGCCTTGTAATGAATCTGCATAATATCGTAATATGTTTTTTTCTCTGTTTCCCTTTACAAATTCCAATGCTTAATTTTTTTTTATGCAGGGGTAAAGTTTTAGTATTAATGAATCGCAGCTTCGTTTAAGTTCTCTCTTTCTCTAGTCCAGTTTTAAGTTGGATTTGTTATCTCGCTCGTATGCACGGATTGCCGTGTGTCCACATGATTTTCCCTTAACGTAATGGGATTTCAGTGGGGGTTGACGCTGTGGGGGAGAGAATGTAGTCAGCTAAAGAGAGCGAGAGAGAGTAGCATTGTGTTCGAGTTGAGTGGCTCCAATTTTAGGGTGCTTTAATTGCCCTTAATCACCCGTAAGCATTCACGAATCCAACAAAAAAAAAACATCCCCCTCGTAGACCAAGGGACGACGACGACAACAACAACACAAAATTTCTCCCACATTTATAATACAATTCACCGCTTTTTTTTATTCCCTCTCCTTCTCATTATTTAAACTCGAATCAATCAATCGAGAAATTGAATTGCAAATCTCTCATTCACATCAAAATTTACCAACAGTCATAGAATACAAAAGAAAAAAGAAATTAAACGAAGCAAATGCAAATTGGGAACTACATTTTAAAGAATTCGGAGCAAACAAGAAAACAGTTAATTGGAAAAGCTCGTTTCGTGAAGAAAAACAAGTTCATTTTTTTTCTCATCTAAGTCTGCTGAGTTACTTGATATGTTTTACTGAAAAACTTGATGAATTAAACATTCGAGCGCAGCGGACGAAAATAAAAAGCTAATTAATAATCTAAGAGGTTCTTTTTTCTCCCGCTTCTTCTTCTCGTCTTTCGCTTTCCAAGCGGACAAAATGTTTCTCATCGAGATTTTTTTCTTTCTTTCTGGTTAATTCGTTGTCAAATTAATTAAACACATTCATTCTAACACAAAAAAAAAATATTAAGATACAACGAAGTTCGCTGAGAACATTTTCATTCCACATCTAAAATTATATAACTTAAAACGCATACTAAAAGCGCTAATTCATATTTAATGAAATGCAAAATTAAAATTTATTAATCTTAGCTTTCATATATTTAGATTGAAATATTCTATTTTTTCAATTAAATTTATTTACATTTAAATATTTTTATTTTTTATAATTATTATAATTAATGTGCATAATAATATTAATTAATTAATATACATTTATCTCCTGGCTATGTTACTTTTAAGAAATTTCAAGAATTATTAAAGTATTTATTATAAAAAAATATAAAACTTACATCACTAAAATGTGAACATCTCGATTTGTTACTTGAAATAAATCTTGGAAATACATTGATAGCATAGATTCACATTACACTACGATTGAAACGTGGTTAACAACGTGATTTTCAATTGCGTTTTAATCAAAAGTTATATGATATTTCATATAATTGAATTGGAAAATGCAAGGAAAAATTGCTACAGGGCATTGAACGATTGAGAAAAAATACAACATCCATATTATTATAACCATTGCTTCAGTTAGTTTTTTTTCACTAATTGAAATTAGATTATACATTTATTTTATATTATAAATTATTCTTCAATTAAAATATTGCGAAGAACTGAATTTTCAAATTCATTTGAATGAGATATATTATTGTTATAAGGCATTGAACAATAGAAAAAAATACAATTTCTATATTATTATAACCATTGCTTCAATTAGTTTTTTTTCACTAATTGAAATTAGATTATAAATTTATTTTATATTATAAATTATTCTTCGATTAAAATATTGCGAAGAATTGAATTTTCAATTTCATTTGAATGAGATATATTATTTTACTTATTTGCATTGAGAAATGTGATGTAAAATTGCCGTGGGGTATGAAATTCCTTCGTTGTTCGAATGGATTGTAAATAGCTATTGACAAAAAGAGAAAGACTTTCATGCTAAACGTATTTCAATACAATCTGTAGTGCTGAACGTGGTGTATTATTTTTTTAAATAATTAAAATGGCGGTTTCGTTTTAGATTACAGATTAACTGGTTTTTATGCGGCATAATTGTCTGTCGATTACGCCGAAAGCCATTTAGGCGCACAATGGAAATGCCATCGCGCAGTCGGATAATGGCGTTTTGATGGGATATAAAATAATAATAATATGGAAATAATGAAGGAGGCCCGATTCGAGTATCGCATGTCTCCCCAAAAAAAGAGCGTGCATTAAAATGCGAGCGCTCCCCGAAAGAAATAAAAAATAATGAACCATTCCTATGGTTTTTCGTTGATTACGACTAGGTAGAAGGAACGTCGGGAAAAGCGACAGCAGCTAGGGTTTATTAATTATGATCGTCGGACACGTTCATTATCGACAATAAAACATGATTGATTTGGGGCTCCGTGCGCTCGCTATTATTGTTATTATTCTCGTGCGCATTTTTGTACGTCGTTATGTATATTCTGTTTGGGTTCGTTCGGGCGAAGGGCCGGCAGCTGGCCGGGACCGAAACTAATTCCGAAAGCCGCAATAAACGGACTGAAAGAGAAGTGTAATAAATAATAACAGAGGGGAATCCCCTGGCGCAACGTAATTATTTTCCCGTTCGGAACAAACAAAAAATATAAATAAAATAAAGAGGGGAACGTTGGTAATTGCGTATATACACGTTATCATTATTTACGTATTCCTGCTCTTACTGATTCGATATGTGATGTCCCTCAACATTGTAGTTGATTAAGATGTTTATAAACTAATAAAAAAATGTTTGGATGCAACGCTGCATCCGCACTTTGCGTGCATTAAGAGATTATTGTCTGTCAGTCGTACCAACTACTGCTAGTTATTGCTGAAACTGAACTGTAACATATTAATAGCAGTTGGTACGCCCGTCAGACATTTACGTCTCTTGTCACGCAAAGTGCGAATGCCAGAGCATTATATATCGTTATTGGTTCTTTTGATCTGCGAAATCAAAGGCAAAGAGAATAGTTACATTCCAGCAATACAATGCACCATCGCAGAAGTCCCTCAGTTAACGTACGTAATGTACGTTAATCGAATAGCAAAATAAAATACTGAATAATTGAACAACAACAAAAAAACTTAAGTGGAAAACATGTTAAATATTTCCTAACTACGTTCGTACGTACATTTGTACGTTAGTCTGAATCTTTTCCTGTTTTCAAATGTGATGAAATGGATGATTGATAAATAATTGTAGAAACTGTTCGATTCATCATTGAATAATGATGATATATAAGATGACTACGTTCGTACGGACATATGTACGTTAGTCTGAATCTTTTACTGTTTTCAAATCTGATGAAATGGATGATTGATAAATAATTGTAGAAACTGTTCGATTCATCATTGAATGATGATGATCTATAAGATGACTACGTTCGTACGGACATATGTACGTTAGTTTGAATCTTTTCCTGTTTTCAAATCTGATGAAATGGATGATTGATAAATAATTGTAGAAACTGTTCGATTCATCATTGAATAATGATGATCTATAAGATGACTACGTTCGTACGGACATTTGTACGTTAGTCTGAATCTGAATCTGTTTTCAAATCTGATGAAATGGATGATTGATAAATAATTGTAGAAACTGTTCGATTCATTATTGAATGATGATGATCTATAAGATGAACTAGCGCTCGTCGTTACAATGTGTGTCCGTGTGTGTAATAATGATTATAATATGAATGGCAATGAGCGTGGGTCGTGGTATCGGGCTTGGAGTTAATTAGCAATAGACTAGTCGGTAGTTGCAGTTCAGACCGTGGTAAATGGAATTAATAGAGCGCGCGTTGAGCTTAATGAATTTCTAATTGCCATGCAGCAAACCCCCATCCCCATATTATTAATTATCCAACATTTGCGTATATATTTATAGTATGTTATATATGGATGGATTGCGTAATTGTAAGAAAGTAATTAACAATCAATTCTTACCGCAAACCGCTATTCCGATTGGAACATCACAATCAATTATGTGCCGTTGTGCATGTATAACGCATATCATGGTGAACACGTTTTGGAAATGTTCCTGCGATTCCGTCCGAATTGAACATGCTGGAACTGGGCCTCAGATGGTCGTGCATTTATGTAACATTGTAATAAAAGGTTTCGATATCTCCACGTTGCCTGGAAACGGATAAGCGACTTAATAGGGATATACTATTCGACCAATAAAACATCCCCTATTTTTTTTCATACCACAACCAATCGAAATCGGTTACTTAATTCATTTTACTTAATTTTATAATGAATTTGTTTGTCGAAAATGATAACTAATTTAATGATACTGAAATATAGTAATTGTGTTAGTAATTTTAATTATTAAATAATTATTACTTTAAACTAATTAGTTTTTAAGGATTTCCATAATCGTTTTCGATTTGGTGTATTATTATTTTATCGATAAATTTGAAATAAATTATTTTCTTAGAAACTGCGAAAGTTTAAATAATAATACAAATATAAATTGAACCTGAATAATTTGTAAATCGTCGTTAAATTATAAGTTTGCCTATTATATAATATAAGCGAGTCGATCATTCTTAAACTTGGATCGGTATTATCCAAAAGTTCATCGGAAAAGCGAGTTCGTGTTCTTGTTCGATGTGCGCGTTACTTCTGGTAGGATGGTCTGAGCATTGTTCTCAAGCAAATTAAAAACTTTCAACTATTTACGGTATATCGTAAATTTTCGTATAATTAATGCATTTTCAAGTCATTAGTCTAAGTGATTTTCGTCGGAAAGATATCCATACAATCTGTAAAATTGTTTTTCCTTTTCAATTGATTCTGATTGTTCTCGGAAATACAACCGTGACGTATCGCATTCATCGCATGAACTACGGCTGTGGTTAGGGGGTGGTCTTCCATCTCATAGAAAAGGGAGGTCCATTGGCGCCACTTTCTATACTGTTTTCTATTCGCCCAAACACACGAAGACTTTACTTTGTAAAAAGACTTTGAAAACAGTTTTCCTACACCCCCACATTAACCTCATTCTCATCCTGTGTTTTCTTTGATCTCAGAATAAAATATTGATCGATATTAGAATACTTGGAAATATTTCAAACTTCGATCTGCAAGGATATAAATATAATATATTATTAGTAAAACGGAATTAATTTAGAACCATTTTGAGCCTTTCTTCAAATTTGATCTTATTTGTATATAAATAAAATTGGTCTAATATGTTTTTGCTGTAATATTAATTAAATCTGTTTGGATTATAAAATAACAAAACAAAAATAGTTATATACCGAGGACTAAGAACAAATTAGATAAATTGGAATAAATAAAATGAGCAAGTTTATGGCAAAAAAAATAAACAGGAGGTTAATATTACATGTAATATGTAGCTCAAGGTTTAATGTATTATACAAATATTAACTATAATTTCAATGTAACAATAGACTTTCATTTTTAATGTATGTTCATTTTTATGTATATTGATAAAAAACTGTTATATTTAAATCAATTAAATTTTACTACTTGAAATTTGAAGTTATTTTAATTATTGAGGGCTATTTTGTAAATAAAAATGAATGATTTGATGATAATTATCTTTAATTATGGTGTAGTGAAATTATTGCGGATGGAAACTGTTACTGTTGTTGTTGTTGTTGCATTGTATCAAAATTGGAAACGTGAATGTTCTAGGAAGTGTGTCAGATGAGCTGTAGGAAACGTTTAATTATTCGGCTCGTATTAGCGGAATTGGGACGGTCCGGTTATTCTTCATGCGGCGAAGGCTTCTGTACGTTGAATTGAATCGAATATCGTCATCGGCCTTATACACAGACGTGCGGTGCGGTTGGTCTGCTCGCTTTTTCTTCGTCGCACCATTTGGACTTCCTCCTGCCGTCCACTTCTTCACGGACCGACCGACTGGAAACCCGATATGGTGTCTTTGTTTCTCTGGGCAATAATGGTTTATGTATGACCGGAATGGGGCTGCGCGAGTTCCATGGACATGGATGGTGCCGTCCATTCGGGGCGAATTGAGAACGCGATGACAAAAACGGACGAAGACATGCCATGCCATCCATGTCTGCTCATCTCGCTATTCTCCATCCCTTTCTTCTCCATTATCTCTCTGCTATTCTCTCACAATCTATCTCTCTTGTATACACTTCTGCCACTCTTTTCACGCTCCTGCTGCTCGTTCGTCTCTCCTCTATCCATTTCCATTCTCGCTCAAAACATATGAAATTAGAAACACGCACGACACGATGGCTGCCGCGCTATTTGTTATTCTAAATACATTTCAACCCTCCCCTGTGGAAAGCGCCGCATCATTGAACACCGACAATGCTCCTCTTGCACTACCGACACTATACCACATCCAAATACAGCCTGTTTAAATACGATATAACTCCTTGTATCTCTCTCCCTGTCTCTGTGTGTATGTGTGCTGAAGCGAGTTGGAGAGCGAACGATAAAGGTAAAATGAGAAGAGAGAGAGAGAGAGAGGGAGTGCGGGAAAGGGAGAACGACTGAAATCCCTTAAATGCTTATCAGAGTGCGGAATCTCGCCAAAGTCCTAATCCCGAAATCATCATTCCCTGCGAACGGTTTTCCTAATCTGATTACAACTCGAGGCATTTCCCTCTTTGTCCTCAACATTTTTACCATTAACCCCTTATTATCAACTCAACAAAGAAACGAATTTATTCACACACACAAACAACAGCAAATTGCATATTCCTTCACATTCTTATTCTTTATGATTTATCGAATATTACAGCAAATCGTCAAAAAAATCCTACACCAAAGTAATGGTTTCGAAACTCAGACCTAAATATCTATTTCCAATTTTCCTTTTTTTTAATAACTGCCAATTTCAGTTTATAAACTTAAACGCAAATTGCCTTGCCCCATAAGGTCCCTAATCTATGAAGATTACAGTAAAAAAAAACTAAGAAATATCTTTTTTTTTAAATAGTATAGAAAAATGATCCAAATTAAGCAGAAATTTTAGATATTGACAAAATTAGTTTCAATTTCCTTATTAGTTCGGTACAAATTATATCTTAAATGAAGAGGATTAATTACAAGCATGAAATTCAATGAATTGACTATAGAATTATCATTATAGTATATTAACACCATTTAATTTCTGAATAGTATTATTTCCTTATAGAAATCTGTAAAGATGTTATTTCATGCATTTATTGGGAAATTTGTGTAAAAATTCAAGGAAAGTGTAACATAAGATTACACTTCAATTACATAATCTTAACATTTAAGTTATATTATAGCAAACTATCACCGGATGGACTTAAAACAGCGCGTCATTTCGTCGTCGTGCATTTTCGCAAGATTTTCCACTCGCATTCAAATGTCAGATGATTCAATTCCGCGGACCGTTCGCTCCGTTGCTTAATCAAATATTAATAGAATTGTCACGGATGACATATCATTTAAAACGTGTTCCGTAGCTGGCCGGGTGGTGCCCGTCCCAAGCCCAGTTGTAAAAGGAATGGCGGGGAATCCCCTGCATCCATCCGTCGTCCCTCATACATTTTTAATATCAAATTTTCTTGCAACGACTTTTAACTTTCTTCATCTTCCAGACATATGAAAATGTAAAATTTTAGGTGAAATCCTTCTGTTATTAACTTAAAAATACTCGATTAGTAATATTTTTTATTTCAAACAAAATAATTCAACTTATTACACAAAATCATTAAATTATTTAAAATTTTCCAATATTTTTTTCTAGCGACAGACAAAAATAAATATTAGAGTTCAATGTTTTATGATAATATGAAACCACTTTAAAGAAAGTCAATATAGGAAACCGAAACTAAATACAAATAACTTAGTAAGTAAATATTTGAAGTTAAGAGAAAACGTTGAAATTTTATGCATGTTTTTAAAAATATTAATAAAATTAACATTTATATTTAGTTAATTTGTTACATAATTGTAATTCGATCCATATTGTTGTTGTTATCGATGTCCATATTTCATATATAGTTAACTTCAATTGTAACAAAATTTTAGAAGAAATAGTACATAATAAAAGTTATAGATAATTTAGAAATAATATTGAGATTTAACTTTTCAGTATTTTGTGTACTTGGAATTATTGAAAATGTTATTTTTCAACATGGGTAGTTGTATTTGAAAGTTTACAATGGTTAAAAATTTCGTAAGCAATGACGGTTTATGTTTTAAGTTGTGCTATTGTTGTTGATGTTGTGTTGTTGGGTCTTTCAAATTTATTATTGCCTTTTTGTTTTGCGTTCTTCGCTGTCGGTGATGCCGGAATACGAGGGTAATTTCGCTGCATGGAATTGTCAATTCGACGTGTAACCATAATCCATTCGGGGCCGCGATGCGCCGTTGTTCCAGCCGCCCCCCAGCCCCCGTGCCTACGTTCGCGTTTTATGTTGGGCCTAGACCGGCAATGCTGAAACGCGAAAGAGAAGGAGGGCCGCAGTAATGTAATATAATATAATGGTAGCGATAAAACCGGTGTATATGGCCGTTGCCGCCCGCCGCCTCCGCTTCCGACCCCGCCGCCTCCACCGCTTGCACCACCGAAAGGGCCTCCGTTCGTTTCGTTTTAGTTAATGGCCCTTCGTGGCCATATCCGTAATATTATTTTAATGGCCGCCGCAGCACACAGTGCGCCGAAAACGGGGCCAGCAGCCGCGGCCGTTCGTACCCTCCAAAAGGGCACAAGCCCGAGGAATATTTGTCACACTCTTGCCATTTAATGTTATAGCATTATTTAATATGAAACACTGCGCGCTGCAGTCACTGAATTACCAAGCGCTTGGACGATGAGTAAGAGGAAAAGGCATCACAATCATCTGTTACACAATCGAATTGTCAATCATTTGCGTATTTTGCGAATTCATAATAAAATAGTTATTGTGTTTTCATTAATTTATTATACTTAAACTTGAGGTTTGTGTTTTGAATTTGATAGCTATCGTACAGAATTCAGAGAAGTATAATTGAATTCAGAGTAATTGCTAGTAGAAATGGGAATAAAGTAATAAATATGTGACATTGTTCGTCGAATAAACTTTCTTTACGGTATTTCACAGAACGAACAGACGACATTTCCTGCAAAGCAATTTATTTAAACGGGGAATCAATTTAAATGGCCTAGCTGCTATTGTCGTACGAAAAATCCTTGTCATCAGGCAATTTATGGTCATGCGTCACGCGGCCATTTAAAACGTCAGTGTTTGAACTTTCGAAAAAATTGGATGGAATAGAATTTTTGGGGAACATTTTTGTATGGAAACAACCCCAACCCCCTGTTACTGTTTGTATTTGCCAAACTCCAATTTTTCTCTTTCAAGCGGATGCTATTTTTGGGATACATCCCAGGCTAGGATACACAAAGCCCCATCGATGGTCAGAGTTTGGCAGAAGGATCACTTTTAATCGCAGCCGTTTTATTGACCGTAAATAATCCGAAATTGAAAATGCGACCTCGGCATGTAAATTTGCGCAAATGATTGCCGAGGAACTCCGTAAGCGGAAATTATTGGCGATGATCATTGCGTATGCGTTCATCCATGCATCGAATCCAACGCTGGATTTCGGACTGCACGAATAAAATAGTAAATGGCGAACTGATTGATAAATCCTGCGATCGTTGCATTTTTAATTTCTCCGTTTTTATTATTTGTATTTTCCGCCGGGAAATGATTAATTGGCTTTTGATCCGGACCGACGATGGCGGCGGCGGTGGCGGCCGCTAGGGCGCCCATTAAATATACATTCGTGGGGAATGGGAATGAATGGATGGACTAGGCTCATACAAAACTGGATTCTCCCGCTGGCATTGGGATATTTCGATAGCCAAACGACTCGGAAACACATCAACTGCATACCCAACTCCCTTTTTATCGCTCTCGTTATTACTGTTTTTTTTCTTTCTAGCCGCCTCACTTGATTCCATCTTAATGTTGTTCTTTTGTTCCGATCTCTTTTTTTTTTATTGTAACCAATGACAAATAGCCGCGCTCCTATTAAAAACAATGGCAATTGATGCATTGTAATCAAGGTACGGTCTGTCGCAGATTATTGTGTTCTTTTGTAACACATACTATTGTTTAAGATATTTTTTCATAATTGCAAATTAATAACAATGAGTCCAAATAGTTATAGTAATATTACTTAAATATAAAAGTAGACTATTTCTTTCTTTTATGAAAATTAAATTATTTTGTTCCTTTGTAACAACATAAATTCTATTGATTTGTTTTATCTATAAATATGTATTGGACGAAAGGTTATCGACTTAAGTAATCATAATTTCTTTGTGCATGATTAATCCTCGAATGAGTTAAACTATATGTACGAAATATATATGTCTCTAATATTACTTGAGATTCAATAAAAAAATCTTTACTTTGTTTCATATCTTAATGTATTAAAATATAATAAACTAATACTGATTATTGCCGAGTATCAATTCTAGATTGTAGCTTGCCCCAGATTCCATTTGATCTATTTCGGTTACGTTCCATTTCTTGTCCACGTTCTCTTGGCAATGACGACTTAAGTCCCCTTTGTTTCAGCCGCGAAAATTCTATTGTTTTTTGTTTGTTCTCTTTCATTACGTATTCCTTTGTTCCTTTCCCTCTTTAACATTCCATTATATGCCGATCAATTTTCCAACCATCTGCAATTCTAAAACAAGCCAAATTTACTTTCGTGTTCAATAATAATTGATGAATTACGACACTCTCTCCATCTCCGTTCCACATCAAATGATTCGGAACATTTTTTTTTGTTCATTCTACGTCGAAACGCACTCAGCAATACGAAAAGATTGCTTCGACTTTTGTTTTCCGCAAATAACTCCATTGTTTCGTGCCATTGTTTGCTCCGCGTTTCCATTCGGAAATGCGAATTGGATAGGTAGGCAATGCGCGAAGAAGTTCAGTGATCTTCACAGGACGTTAGATTTCACAGTTCATTGGAAATTAAAACCTGTAAGCAAATATTTCATTAAAAAAAAGGAGGAAAGTATTCGAGGGGGTAGGTATTTAGTTATGTAAGCGTTCTTAATTGGAGCGGGAGAACGCCGATAATTACCAGCAATTTTCTACCTCCCTTAATTAGTTTAGCCTGGGGCGACTCAGGGTTGTGGGTGGTTGGAAACAGTCGGTTGGTAAGACAACAGCTGTTTGCTATTGGCCTCCTTTCCGTCGCTCGAATGCATGCATATTTGAATATCACCAGAAGAAAGAAAACGAAATACTGAAAACTTTCCCGCATTCATAAAATGAATTGAATTAAATTGGTTTAAGTAAAACAAATACGAAATTCTAATATTTCAATTCAAATGTAATTAATATGTTGATTATTTGAAGCCATTAAGAAATACCAGAAAGAAAGCGAAGTAATTGAATTTTTGCTGAAGTAAGAAACGGGAGCGCCTTTGCACCGTCTCGTAGGGAAGATAATAAGGAGGGATTCCTCTCTAATGAGTCTCTTTGAAGCAGCAAGGAGAAATAAAAAAAATTGTAAGGGAATGGAAAGAATCCAGGACAGTTAATTTCGCTGGGCTTCTTTAGGGGAGTGGAAGAAAAAATACTGGCGGATGATAAACATAAAAACGGGGGCAGGAATGAAACGTGCTCAGTTGACACTAAGTAGAAAATAACGGCCCGATGGTTTACGATGATCATAATTTTGGCGGTATTAACGAAACGTATGGTCGTACTACATTCACGCAGGAAAATAAATAAATAATACAATTCCAGTGCGACATTCATTCGGAAAAATACACAGAAAAGCGAAATTGATAACCGAACATATCATTGCAAACAGCGTTTTTGATTAAATTTCTATTTCGATTCATTCACGATGCAAAAAATTGGGATAAAATAAAGATTTACAATTAATAAAATTAATTGGATATTATTCATCAATATTATTAATCAAATATATATTATAAAATATAATGCTTAAAATTAAAATACTAAAAAATGTAATAAAATTGTATAAGATATCTTATTAAATATTTCAGTATTTCAATTTAAAACATTATATTGTATAATGTATGTTAATAAAATATAAACTAATAAATTTTTTAACCAATATTTAGTATAAAATTGAAAGCGTATTTTTTTGTGGTTCAAAAATTACTTTATTCTTCAATATAAATCAATAAAATTAATTTCAGGCATAAATTAAATTTTTTATTATATATGGAACATGGTTAAACATAAATCTTTCATAAAGAAAATATATTTCCAATTCTTTGAAAACCGAAACAATTTTCCAAATTTAAACCAAAATAATTGATTATTTAAACTTTTATAACAGTAAATCATATGTAAAACATTCCATTATCTGTCACTTAGTAGTAAATTCCTATTTCGCTTGTCCATTTTTTTTTTGTAATTTGAAGAAAGAAATTTTCAATTTAATTTTTATACAAACGTTATTTAAATTGTTGAGAAAAAATTTAATTTTCATTGAGTTTTATTTAATTTTCCTTTTTTATGTCTTTTTAATGCGTATTTAAATATTATTAAATATTTCTTTATAATATGTAAAAATTCAATGCGTCAAGGGATGAAGCTAAAAAAAGGGTCGCAATAAAAATTAAAAAATTGAGTACAATTCTAGAAAAAAAAATTGTTATTATTTATAAATTAAGAATTTTTATTTATCGTTGTTTCTAATATAATATAAATTTGTATGGATAATTATGATAAAACATACAAATGTTCGATAAAAATGTAATAAAAATTAAGAGATTAGCAATAAATCGCCTTATATGGTTACGAAAATGCGACACATCTGCGCAACGATAAATTAACTGCACCTGCAAATCAATTGTAATCGCGAAACCAATCCTTATATGGACAGGCAATAAATTTATTGAAAATGCATAATTTTTTAATCAGTTCAGTGCGAGACTCGGGGTGGTACGGACGTGCTTCATAAAATGAAAAGTACACAAATATACAATTTTAAGCTACATTATTTTTACTTTGTGTCTCCTCTTAATTACGGTGTGAATTTTCTTAGAAAATTCTTCGTGTTTTTGAGTCAAAATAGGTAAAGGCCATAATTAAATCCAAACCTTTCCATAATTTTAAAATTTACATATATTGTACCACTTCCATCTATAAAACCAAATTCCATCCAATCCTCAAATTTGGTTTCCTTTTACAATCCTAATGCCTAAACCTGAAAAGCTTTCCCCAAACTTTCCAAAAAGCGTCAACAAAAAAGCCTTTTTAAATGAATTCCTATAATCCTAAAACAACATTTCTTAAGATGTCCTTAAATTTCCATTCAAATAATCTAACATCACCTTTCATTCCCAGTTCTTCTTCTTGAAACACTAATATCCTAAATTGAAACATTCTTTTCAACACTGCGTCACAAATTGAAAATTATAAATTTGAAATAAAATTCATTATTTTTTGTACCCTTATAAGGATTGGTTTAGTGTTTGCGATAAACAGATGTTCTATTATGACGTAGACTAGAGACGTCTATTTATTATAATTATTCGTTAATCTCTTAACTTTTATTAGATTTTGATCGACTATTTAAATGTTCTGTCGTTTGGAGTAAAAAGTATATTGAATAACAATAGAAATTTAACAATCGGTAAATCTTTAAATTATTTATAATTAAATTGAGCACAAAAATGATGTTTTAATTTATGAATAATAGGGTTGTGAGGAATATTGATGAAGTTGGATTCTTTTTAAATTAATTTATACATGTTTTGGTATATTTAATTATAGTGTTGCGATAAAATGATAAATATAAAAGTTGAGACTTTTCAGGATAGATTTTGGAATGGATAAAATATACTAGAGAATGTATAAGTTACGATTGAAAGCATTGGGATTGACGTTAGACATAACGCATAAAAATAGGTTATATAAGGGTTAGGGGGATTTCATACGGAACATCTTGAAGTGGAAAGAAAGATCTGGGGTAAAAAGCGAGGATATTGATTCTAAGGAAATAATGTTGGATATATTTCTTGACTAACATTATCAATAAGGATGTAGATTTAAATGAGAGTTTGAAAATAAATCATTGATGATAGAAAAGATACATCAATGAACAAAGTACTCGAGTGTCCTCAAGGTAGGAGGTTTTGATATTAGAGGTAAGTATAGTCAGATGGATGTCTTACTAAGTAGTAATCTATCTTCAATATAGGAATTAGGGTGTATTATGTATTAATGGTAATATGAAGAAGTTGATTTTTGTTAACTTAGGCTTGTCAAGTTTGAAGGAGTGATGAAGGACTGAGGAATTAACACCAAGATTTTGAAAAAGTATAGATGAAGAAAAGTACAGGAATCTCTAAATCAAGGTAAATCTTCACGAACAAAAGGACTAATTAATTTTATTTGTTTAACAAGATTTGATTTTATTATATAAGGATTTTGCTAAAGAAGCACGACCGTCCAACCCCGCGTCTCGCACAGAACTGATTCTCAAATTATGCATTTTTTAATAAATTTATTGCTTATCCATATAAGGATTGGTTTCGCATTTGCAGCTGCGGCTGATTCATAGTCACGCAGATAACGCATATTTATTGCTTTTTTAAGGAATATGTAGATATTTTATTATTTTTATTTAAATTCAATTCAATAATTACATTTTTTATCATTGTATTAAGTTTTATTTTTGTATTTTATATTAATAACATTTATTAATTACAAAATGTGACGAAAGTCTTTCCGACTTCAATACAAATTATTAATTTATAAATATTAACGAGATTTTACATATTACAGCCCTTTGTATGTAAGCAACAATAAATTATGTCTATTATTAAAATTTTTTAAATATTTTTTTCCTACAAATTATTTAAATTTGAAGAAATATTTTTACAATAATCTCCGTCTTATAATTAATAATATTTTACAAAACATAAAATATTTATACAATTATTACTGCATACATTTTTTTTTTAAATAAAAAATATAAATGAAATTCTATTGACCAAATATCTGTTTGTAAATTTCTCTTGAAACGTAAAGAAACCAATTGCCTTTGAATCTGATTGTCACGGTAGATGAAAAGCAAGCAACCTTCGACGAGATGACTTACCATTAACAACAACAACAATCCTCTGCGAAATAAAAGTAACGCATCTGCTAAGATTCGAAAGAGAACGAGCTTCTCAACCTAACAAACAATACAGTTACAATTATTCTCTTTGAATATCGCAAAATTTTTAAAAATTTCAGCTTTGAGATTTTTGATTTGATTCTAATAGTTATAGCTCAAATTGCTAGAAAAATATGTTAATCTGAATGCTGAATATGGAATGCGTTTACTAAATCTTTAATAGAATCCAATATTTTGTGTCAAGAATTACTGAAGCACTTATGTTTCAATAATTAAGAAAGGATTCAAAAAGCAACTCGAGAAAATATATTTATAGTGAAATAATGCCTTTCATTTCATTTTATATCATTCCATACATTTTTTTCAGATTTTTCTAGAATGCTGCAAAAAAATTGTAAGTTGACAAAGTTTGAAGATCGCTAATGTGAAAATGTATCATTCATAAAGCAACCGTTTCATGGATGAAATTTCGTGAGAAATTGAATTATTCTAAGTAATAACAGTTACCGAAATTTTCTTAATAATCTATTTAGTAACTGGTATTTTGTATAGATAGCATCAACTGGGCTAATGCGAAACCAATTACGTAACCAAGGCAATTGAAAGTATATTAACGAAGGAAGGCCTTTTGACGTATGACATATGAATGTGGAATCAATCATCTCCGCGCTGCGATTTATCTTTTCCTCGTGTTTGCTCAGTTATTAACCACATTTTTTCAACGTAATCTCCGTGCATCTCTGTGCGCCGAATAGTGCACGCATAACCGGTAATAGCATTATTAATTGCCGTGGGGTCCGAAGTGGGTCTGCGACCTGGGTGGCTGCAATCATTAATTACTCTCTGCGATTTTCCACTCCAAATGGAAAGCAAAACAAGTGAAATGGTATGGGAAAGAATGAGAAGGACGAATATAGACAGAGAGAGAGAAATGGCAAGGCAAAAGTCAACATCGGAGAGTGGCCGTTCCATGTCATCCGCCCTTATCGATCCGAAGGAAAAAGATATTTCATTCTCTTATTTCTTCTTTGCTTTGTATTGGGTTTCGAGGACCCCGCTGTGGGCAATAAACGAACGAACGAACGTTGTGGGGGTATAGATCTCCTTATAATTATCACATTTTACAGACGAAAATGCTCAGGGCGATCGGCAAGGATCTTTCCGGGAATATTTTATGTGCATTGAAGTAAAATTACAGTTGTCGGGCTCAGAAAGACGCAATAAGAAAACGGCGACAAAAAAAAGTAAAAACATCTAATAATAAAAGCGGACTTTGCTTGCAGGTGAGAAACTAGAGAGGAATTGTATGGAAACAGTGAAGGAGGGAGGTGAGATGATGTATAGGGTTACTATTATGCAATATTCTGTTACAAAACGGAGAAACATAAGACGTCGCCGCGTACTCCGGTTACCATCGACGTCTTTCCTTACAATTTACACGCTCCGCACTCCGCCGATTGCGTAACAAAGTGCGTCTTCCACTTTCGAATCTGGAGAGTGCGGCGCTTGGTTTTGAGGAAGGTCCTCCTACTCGTAGACCGGATGTCGGCTCCATTAACGGCCAGGAAATTCGCTCCAGATCCGCAGCGAATGTCCTCTGTCAAAATGACATTTCCAATTTAGCATCCACGTTCCGTGCATTTTTGTGTCCAGCCAACCTAAATCTCCTCCAACTTTTATCCTTTTGATTTATATTATAATCCTGCTGCCACTTATCCTCCACTTCAATTTATCACTTGCAGAATGGCCCGATTTTAGAGATTTAATTTGAACAGACGAATGAGTCTACGGTAGTATTAACTTATTTATATAAGTAAACCTATGCACTAACAGTAAGGATTTGCAATGTTCTTTATTTTGTAATAATATTATACATAATTGTTACAACGATATAACATAGCATAACAATTTTGATTGACTAATTAGAAATTGCAAAAACTATCAAAAAAATAATCAGTATTGAAAAATACGAAGAGTTTTGGTTCAAAGGAAATGTGTTTTTGAAATTGTGATAATTAAGCTGAAATGGGGATTGCGTTTATTAATAGATTGTAATAATATGGAAGCCACACAAGCTTCTTTTTTTGTTCGAATGGTCGTTTAATTGCTCTTCAATTTCAGTAAAGCAAGTTGGAAGGCTTTTCTTGAGGCGGCGACTTTCGGGACAGATCTTTCCTTTGAAGTGCGTCGGAACGCCGCAGATCTCGAGGATGGCACATAAACTTGAGTGGTTTCCGGCTCGGAATTTACTTAAGAGTAGAGGAGATGATAGGGACGTGAAAACATTAAAAAAAATAATAATAAAGTGCTGGCAAAACGACATTTCAAACGCACCGAAAATCATTATAAACAAATAAATGAAAAAATATGTATATACGCACGGTTATTGCAAGCGCATGTGCGCATCTTTTATACTTCTTTAATTGAGCCAACATCCCCCAAAAATGCAGGCCGGACGCCGTTTCCGGTTTCGTCTTCTGCACTTAATTGACCAAACATCCTGCGTTTTTCGCACCACACCCAATCCATATCGATATTTCGGAAATTAGGGAGTGACAGTTCATAATCCTACAATATATTTCCTGATAAAAGTAAAATTTAACTAAATTATTAATATAATAAGAAAAACTTACTATTAAAAAGTATTGGATTGAAGCCAACGCGAAATAATAATAATACATAATAATCGTAATTAGTGAATCACGAGATATTTCTGTTGTACGTAAAGAAAATTCAGTTCTCCCGACACGTCTTAGCAAATGTGTCTTTAATTGAATGAGATTTCCGCTAAAACGTGGATAAACATCAAGACTTCAGACCTCCGACGAGATTGGGATAATGGGACGCAGGTGGTGCCTTTCCAACACCAGTAGATCTTTGGCTTTTAATTAAGACCTTATTTCGGTCCGCTCCTTGTTATTATTTCCTTTTACGTCTCGTCGTCATTTCCTTCTGCGTGTCGTATAACATTATTATAGTTTTTCCCTATTAAATAAATCAGTGGGCGTTTAATTCGAATGGAAAACGACATGTGTCTGTGCCATTGTCTGTAAAATCTAATCGCAGTATTTTCAAAAACATATTTAAAACATTTTCAGTTTTGTAATTTAATAATTCAAATATTTTATTATTTACGTAACTGTAACTTACAGATGGATTTATAAATGGTAGAATTTTGTAGACCTAATCTAAAGGAAACATGTTTCTTTCTACATCAGGAATAACAAACAAATTGAATATTTCGAACTTAGTTTTCATATCAGAAGAACGATCAAAGTTGTAGATATATTATTTGTATATTTTTGTCTCTTGTAAATAATACAGTTATCTTAAATTATTTGTTACAAAGATAACTGAGACAGTTTTAGTAAAATGTAGTTTTAGTATTTGTATCTCATTAGGAGACAATTGTAGATATAGGATATAGAGACATAATATTTCAAAAATATGTTTACTATATGATCTAATTTCACCTAACCATCAATAACATATTATGGCATCGGAATTTGATGAAAATATTATATTGTCTCTAATTATAACTTTTTTAATTCACAAGTCGCATGACGTTATGCAGTTTGTGTAAATTAAACACTTTTTTAAATATTACTAATATTAGAAAGTCATGTTGGAAGTTTGTTTAAAGTACAAATATTAAATCAATATCTGAAATTATCGTCATTAAACATTTAAAAAATAAATGGTTGATGTGCGTAATTGATCAAATATTTACGCGTTGTTCAGATGTACACCACATTGTGAATATTGCTTCAATTGTCTGAAAACTATTATTAAATGTCATCTGTCAATGTCAGTGTCATAGGCATCGTGACTTGCGCGTTTCTGAGATGGCAGAGGCAGATGGAAAACGCAATTGACACATCCATCCTCGCTCACCTTATTATGGGAATTATTCAGTGAATTTTAGTGGAGATAATTTGCATATACATTGAAGTTCCTTGCTGTTTCGCGCGCTCTCACACAAACGCGCACGCATTCCTTCCTCCTCGCTGCTGCCATTACACGATCCGCCATCCTCTTTCCTCCCGCAAAACCTTCGCCAACACTCGCTCACTTCTTTCACCTTATACCGTCTACGTGCATTTGCGTCTGCCTTCGCTTTGTAAATTGCATTAAAGCCAATTTGTCGTCGCATTAATTGCCATTCGTTTCATAAATCAAATATCATCAAAGGGCGTTCCCTCATGAATTGTAGATGCTTTTTGTGCAACGGACGCATTCTTGATGGTCCTCTTTTCGCTCCGTTCGAAGGAGGAGGATTGTATTCAACCCCGCAAATTGCGTTTTCGCCCCGTGGACGTAATCAGGATTGACGCTTGTACAACGTCTGCGTCTCGGGGATATGGACGTGTCCTCTAACGCAAGCCCCGATCTGACCCAGCCTCTCTAGAGCTCAAAGTCGGAATCAGGAGCATCCGTTATCCTCCTCGCTGCCGGCCCAGGATTCTGGGCCCTTCACTTCGTTGCTCCCATAAAGGTCTCAAGGGTCTGCACGGCCAGGATGACGGCACGATTCGCTGGCTTTTAATCCACCCCCGAAGACACTTTGGCACGTACACGAACTAGCTCTTCCTCTTCGGAAATATTCCGGTCCCTCTCCGATTATATTAAAATATTTCGGCCGGATCCAATTTCCGCAAATTGCATCTTCATCCTCTTCTCGGACATCGATTACTGAGACGCTCTTCCTCTATCAGTAGACACGTTTCTAATTTAATTACTAAATACTCCCCAATCTTGAACAGCTTTATTTAAGTAAACTACCCGTTCACATTATGATTATATATTAATGACACAGGAATTACAAACTGAACAAATTATATATTGAATAATTAACATATATTTTAAGTTAAACTTGATATTTTCAATCAACAAACAATAATAGTCTTATACCTATTTAACGTTGCGAACAGCTGTCACTACAATGATCTGTGTTTGCTAGATAACAGGAGTTCAGTGTGCTGCACAGCATCAAGATGCTATTGGAATTGGATGCGGTTGGATGTGATCGAAATGCGGTCAAACGGCCAACCACATCCAATCAATAGGATGTGGTTGCAGATTAAAAGCAACCACACTCCATCAACGTCATCTTAAGCCCGAACATTTGCGGGGGTACGTTCTCGCACCCCTCGCGCCTGTGAGAACAAAGACTATCCATCGCTTTTCCCCTTGAAGGGTTGTAAAATAGTACTACTCGAATGCGCACGATGTGTTTCTGATGTTCGGTCTGAAAGATGAAAACACAAAGTCGAGGTCCATGCTACATCGTGTGTGGCTGAAGAGAAACACTCTTCGGATTGCTCTTGGAGCAGCTGTGTTTCTTCTCTATCACAGACCTCCCGCTTAGATCCATCTATCCGTTCACTAAATGCACCAAATTAAAAAAAAAAGTATACAGTCGAACAATTAATAATACGAAATAAATACTTGTTACTTATCTACAACTAATTCATGCATATTTGGAGTAAATAAACAAATTTTTTAAATTTATATTATAATTTATTAGGTTAAAAACATTCGTTATTCATATAGTTATGTGTAATTAATGAATGGATCATGGAGTGATTTATGTGAAGGAGTTTTTTTTTATCTCACGTACTTTGTTTTTAGGGCCCTGAGGTCTCCAAGGATGAACAAAAAAAGTGGGTTATTATTGCACCGCTCTACGGAGGAGACTATAGCCGGCCTCGTCCTGCGGACACTCCTCCCAATCCCATCAACGATTCTCTGTTATTATACTAGCAAATGTGTTCTTATACTCAGATAAAGAAACGTAACATTAAATATAAATAACGAAATAACTGTCGTTTCAGTCTTAATCATAAATAATTACATATGATGTTGTTTTTTACAAACTCAAGGAAACAACCTGAATTATATTTTATTGATTTCAAATTAAGTTCTATTCATATTACAAAGCATCAATTCTAAAAAAACTTTCCAAGTTAATTAATTGTTTGAATTATAATTTAGAAGAATATACACTAATCACTTTCGTAATGATCGAATTAGTTTTTCTCAGAAACTTCTGTAGCGTGAAAAAAAAATGTATGCACAATAAAATGCAATTGAAAACGAGTTTCACTGCGTTTTTCCAATAATTAATGAATGATTCCGCTGGACGGCAAGTGAAAACGAAAACAAAAAATAAAAATGAACGAAACGTAAAACCTTTCCATTTCGTATAAATAATAAATCCTCTGATTACATTACTCGCATCCGTGAAACCGCAGGTTCTTCATTTCGTTCCGTCCTTCTTCGTTCTTTCCATCTTCGGTCGTCTCTCCTTTCTCGCTCCTCGGATTTCAATACAGATGTGCCATATAAAGTGTAATCTCTATAAATTATGATCGTGGAATCGTTAATTGCAATTCCAAGTAAGAAAGAGAATGACGGGTATCGAAGAAATAACGTCACTAGAAATAATAAAAAGCGATTCGACTAAAAACCAATTACATTATTATGTTACAATTTACTGACATCCAATAAATATTTTAAACATTTATAATTTATATCGTCTTTGTAATAATAATAATTAATAAAATGAGGTAAATCACAAAAAGGAAAGGAAGATACATTATTTTTTTATTCTTTTGTAACCTGTCAAATTCAATTCTTGCACGGGCTTTGAACGTGATTGATACTTTTAATTAAACGTTTCATGTTACATAACTTCTTTTAACTTTCTTAATGCAGTGCAGAAATGTATAGTTTACGACCATTTTACTGATGTCTTACATCGATTTACATATACTTTTAACAATTTATAAATTATATTTTTAAATATCGCTTGAATGCTGCGAATGTTTAGCGTTCGGTTTAATTTAATTTTAAATTCAATCGCGCGAATTGCGTGTAATGTATAAGTAAAATGCCTGCTATAAGCGTATTTATTGATAACCAATACCGCCGGGAGAATTTCAATTAAAAAACGCCTTCGTTTTTAATGGAAATTCTATGTGATTTGGGATCGGTGGGAATTGGAAGAATGTTAAGAGAGAGTAATCTGGAGATAATTAAATTGCTTATTAGGTGATGCACAAATCGTGACTTTAACCGACGACTAGGCAGAACTTATCATAGCAATAGCCATTAGGGCTACTTACATTCATTAACTTTTTTTTTCGTTTTTTAATTTAAATAAACTTAAAGCATTTACGAATTTCGCTTAAGTTACGTTTTCACATTTAATACATTCCAATATTTTATTAATCTTAAATATTTATTTTAAAATGATTTTTTTTTTACTTATTTAGGACATTAGTCTATTTTATAAATCTTCTAGGAAGCTACTTAAAAAAATATGTTTTTCTGAAAAAAGGTTCAAGATGTAAAATCTTACCAATTATGTATGTGAAGTGCGACCAGAATGTTATCTTATCTTCACATCAAAACTACCATCATTAAATAAGTCAACAGTTGCTACATTTACAGATGACATAGCATTAACTCAAAAACACTTAAATCATATAGAAATAAAGGCTCAGAAAAGCGTTTTTAAATCAATAAAACTACAAATACTATGATAACGACACTTTTTTTCTTTTGATTAATAATTGATGATTAAATTATTGTTATTTATCAATGATAAAAGAAATTTGAAATTAGGAAATTTTTCGATTAAATAATTCCATTCGTTTGTACTTGGTATTTATGATATTTCATATTGTCTTTATATTCTATTGTATTGTTGTTTTTTTTTTCTCTCCAGTCATTCCACCTTTCTAAAGCTTCTGTCTTTGATTAATGAACGATGTTGGCGTGCCGGTTATGATTCATACCGTGCTTTTATAGTTTCCAATATAAATCCAGCAGTTCTCTGTCCTCCTGCGACCGTCCTCCGCACCGCTCTGTGTCCTCTTTTATTTCGTCTCCTTCGTGCATTTTACGATTCATCTTTATTATTTCTCCTCTCATACATTTCGTAATGTTTTCCAGCGCGTTTCGCATTGATCGCTCGAGCGTTTATTTATCTCGCATGAATCAAGAGCACCAGAACCGAAACCGAAGAGGACACAAAAAAAGCATGATGATGATGATGGTCTGGAGACGCAATGAGCCGCTCCTTTTTTTCCTCCTCGTCCTTTCACTCTCCGAGACCATTCTTCCTTTTTAATCCGCACAAATGCATTCATTCCGCATTCATCGTGAATGACCTAGGTCCCGGGGCTTCGACCCCAAATAAAATCCCTACCTTCACAGGAGGCTCCCTCCTCTCACTCACTCACCGTATTCCCATTGCATACATAGTTAGTTTTTATATTCCAATGTTCTGCCGGGCTCGAATATCCAACGTGTCAGTTATTTCCTTTGCAAGGTTTCCCCCTGGATTGCTGCACAACAGGAGCGCAAAGTTCTTCCACGAAACGAATTTCGTTTCCACGGAAAGCACACTGAATTTATTGGCGAGATCGTTATCTCTCCGTGAAGTCCGGGCCCATATTGTCTACAGCTAGGAATAACTCAAAACCACTAGATTCCCTTTAGAGATAGGAACTTGGATGGAGCAAAAATGCAATTAGAAAGGACAAACTTTCTTCTACATCAATTCCAACCGAAAACAGTTTCAACTTATATTTCAACCCAGATTAATTCAATTATTATGTAATAATCGTTTCTGGTTATTTTTTTCAATTCATTTTAAGTTTAGTATTCTCGTTATTTGTCAACACATATTTTAACCATTTTTATATAAATTGAGGACATAACTAACAAAAGAGTTGCAAGTGCACGGTGTTCCCTTTCAAATGTCTCCCCCTTTCCGTTAGATGTAATTCATGCTGTTTTTTTTTCTCTCTTATTTATTCGGTATCGGTCTTTCTTCTCGTTCACGCTTTATTATTGGATTTTTACATGATTATTCCGCGATTCGCCTTTGTTGCAATTTTCTATTTGCTCGTAACGAATCGATGATTAATGGCACAGAACGCAAATCCGACACACACATACAGCAAACGTAAAGAATCAGACAATAAGGCTGAAACACGAACGTTTCTTGGAAAGGAAAGAAAGTGAAGCATTTAAAGCGCCAATTACACTCGAAATATAGAATTCTAACAACACAAAACAACAAAAAATAGAAACGAAGAAGTAAAACATGATTTTAAATTAAGTTAGGTAATAAGAAAAGGAAGTCGTGAGAAGTGGTTTCGTTTTATCCATTAGCCCAATTATGTTGGGATCAGGTTTAGGACATTCAGCGAGAATTTTCGATCGTCCATCAATTAAGCGGAAATCTTAACAAATCCGTAATTGCCTCGGATGATTGAAGAAGGATGTATTTGAAAAGAGAGAAAGATAGACATGATGTTGTTCGTAAAGGACGAAGGCCTTCCATCATTAATAACATAAATCTGTTGTAGTCGTTTCGAATGGCATAAATAACTAGCGGCATTATCTTAGATAGAATGGGATTCCGATCTGCTACGGAACGGGCAAGATTCATATCGCCGTAGAAAATGCATGCTACATACTTTCTGCCGGTCGTCTGCGCTTCGCGACTGCATAAACCATTCCGAGATGAAGAAACTTGGGATCGTCGTCTATTAATCGCGCTGGACGGGGAAAACTGCGCTCCAGTTTTTGGATGCAAAGTTAGGCGAGAGCTTTGGAAGTTAGTAAATATGTCACGGTTCGATTTTATTCGCGAAAAGTGCAAATGCGAGGAGTGCGAGTAGGATGAGCTCATCCCTATGTTGTGTTCTTAGGATTGCTCCTTCGGTTCTACGGAGAAACGGAATAAATATGTAAATGCGTACAGAAAGAGAGGACGGCCGCCTCGAGCCTCTTCTCACGAATCCCTCTCACTATTATTTTATCGCCATGCGATTCGAAATTTATTGGGCCGAGGGTCTGTTTTATGCGCGTATTTTCATATGAGAAGGCTGCCGATATGAACGCACGAAAGGGCGGGACGTGTTTGTGGGGTTGCTCGGTGTGGTCTTCGGATGGCGGCATGCGAAGGGACATTGTGAACAGCGGAAGATAGAGACGTTCGTCGGAAGATTAAAGGGAGGCGAACGCAAGGAGAATGGACGGACCGGCCGAGCAGATCAAGGAAACCAGATCCGAATCTCCTCCGTCTTTTATATTTGCATATCAAATTTTAATCGATTGCCTAGATATTTATGGACCCGCCGCTGACCATTCCAATAAATAGTCCTCTCAGTTTTTACTGCCTTGCCCTTCTATTCAAAAGGTCAATACTATTTTATTTGCTCTCTTGACACATTTACTTTTCTTTCAATCAATATAAAAAAAAACAATTCCTTCTCCATTAATAATCATATATTATAAAATAGTTTACATAATATTGTAATATTATATCAAATATAATTCTAATATTAACTAATCAATAATAATAACTGGTCATACAAAAAAAATGGAAAAAAAAATGATATTTCCAATTATTAAAAACAATTACAACTGTGCTTTTCAATATTTCATTTTTAATATCCGTTGAACTGTATAATAAATAAAAACAAAATATTTCAAAATATTATAAAAAAAATATGATTGTTTCAAAGTTTACACAAGGAAAATATGAAATTATATATTGAAATATGAAATATAATTTATGGAAACCTATTAACAATTATTAAATTTATCTATAGTTTCTGCTAATTTGTATAGCGGAAATAGGTAATTAAATATCTATTTTAATACCATAAACGTGTGTTTACGTGGTTTTCAATATCTGGGTCGAATTTATAATAAAGTTGCATAGAACGGAATATAATTCATTATTGATTTGTGAGTCAATATATTATTTAAATTAAACTTTAATAATAATATTCACTATTTGATGGAAAATGTTGCATGTTTTCTATTTATGAAATAGAATTCATTGATGTGATATAATTGTAATAAATTGAATGTGTTTCAATATTAAAAATGATGAATTAAAATTTGATGGCGCATTCTGTAGATTATTTGGTTAGTATAGAAATAAATATCGATTAGTAAATATTTGTTTTGTAGTGGCTTGAAATGCTACAAGTTTATTGGACGGTTGAAGTTCATGTTGAATATGTAAGTAAAGGCTATTGACGTTTCAGTGCGTTTCCTCCTCGTGATTAGTATCCGAGGTAGTTTTCGTTTATTTTTGACGTGAAAGAAGAAAAGTCGCTTTCATGCAGACGCTGCGGGTTTATGCATTAACAGTCAGAAGAGCCAGGCAACATGGACAAAGGACCCCGTCTCTTTTCTGTTTGGAAGAAAGACTTCTCTTCTGACCGTGTGTGAATGTGTGGCGTGGTATATATGCACATGTGCTTGGATGGATTGCTGGCTGGATGGATGGATGGCGAGGTCCTTCTTATCTGAAAAGAGTAAGAGAAGGAGAGAACGAGTTTCATGAAATATTGTATGTATGTTGGACAGGATGTCAGAACAAAAACGGTTTGTTTTCGAGGATCGTGCTCGATCGCGTTTCGTTGCCTGCTAGCTCTTGGATATACTATAACACTACCACTACTACCATCACCATCACTACCATCATCTCGTCTCCTCTGCTCTTCTCTTGCAATTTCTATATGTTTTGTGTTTGAATCAATTGTTCCCGATGGCTGGTTACAGTTAATCCTGAATGTCTGCTTCTCTGTAGATGTGTGCTCTGGCCTATCTCTCTCACTCACTCTCTTTCACTCCATGCCACTCCAAATGGAATTACGTCCATTGTATTCAGCTCACTCACTGAACTCGTTCTATGATTAATATTCCATCAACGACGCGAACAGAAACAATCAAAACCCCCGGTCCATCTCTTCCCTTTCAACGCATTCATCGAACCATCCAACCAACCAACCACCCCATCACCAAATCCGCGGGCGCCACAAACCAAAACAATCGCATTTCCCTTTTTTCAGCCAATTCCTGATATCCTGACATTCGGCATACGTGATTCACCCCTTTGTACGACAACCAAAACAGAAAAGAGAAAAATACACCTGTCTGTTTTGACTAATGGAAAAAGCATTAACGCTATAAAAATATGTCGAATTTGATATTACCATTGTAATCGGTTTATCGTAACTTGTTCTCTTTTTAAAGCAATATCATATTCCTTACTACAATCATAATAATAACATAATAAATTTTGCAGCATGTGCTCGTCGGTGAATATGTGCAAATCGAATGGAAATTAAATGATTCTTTGGGAACGTCGAGGGTCCCAGTTGATTTGAGCAAATTGCGTGCCGCAGAAATTAGATTTGTCTTATTTGCGAAGACGTCGGGAATATGGAAATTCTGCAGGAAAAAGCTCTGCTTTTTATCGCAGAAAGCATTGGCCTAATTGGAAAGGAAGCCCTGCGTCGTCGGGCCGCGCGTGATATTTAATGCCCTTTTGGGCTCGCTTTCCTCTCCGTCCCTTCTCGCTCCCGCCGTTCACCACTCTTTCACTCGCCTCGACCCCCCTTCTTTTTTTTTTCGCTCCATACATATTTTAGAGCACAATCGCTACAAATTGTGCTCGCATTCATGAAAAGCTCGCACAAACGGAGATTTATGCGTATTAAGAGACTCAAACACATAAGCAGACCTTATTTATGTCAGCGATGCTGAAACGCTTTGAATGCGAGTGCGTACGGAAAAAAGTCTGCGCCCCGAAGTGCCATAGAAATACGAAGGACTCCCTTCCTTCTTTTCACTGTTTATTTGCGAAGGGCTTTGATTTTCCGTGGGGGGCCCAAAGCCCTCCCAATTCAATTCAAATCAAATAGCCCGTTCAGTTTAATTACATTTCAAATCTCGCACGCAGACACCACAGTTTCTGACAGCTTGCAGATTTCACTACACTCTTCTGCAAAACATACTCGAGTTCTATATTTTTGGAAAATTTCATAAAAATTCCCATCCTATTCTTAAAATTAAAGACACAGAAGCGTTGAATCCAATACAAAAAAATAGTATTTTAAAGTCTGCATGAATATTTTTGTTTACAAATAAATCTTTCCAATAAAATCATTAGTTATAATATTGATCAATGGTCAATAGCTAATAGTCAACAATTATTTTAAATATATTTTTTTATTGATTTCAAGTGTAGTTTGAGGATTCTTATCAAATCATTTTAAAGAGCGTAAATAATTTATATTTCGTTTCAAAGTCCAAATCTTTTTGCTACCATGTATTTTCATTTATAAGTATTTCGTTAGTTTTGCGTAAAACTGAAATACATGGAAATGATATAATCACAGTTGGAATTATTGCGATGCGTGTGATGAAATAATTTGGTATAAATGAATAATTGGATGAGGTTCGATTTTTGCGGCGAACAGATACGTGACGGCAGGCATTCGAACTTCTGATTAATATTATACATACTTGAAATTGAGTACGTGAGATTTAACATTGATGAATCCATTTCGTTTAATAACTTTTGATCAGGTGTATTATGTTTGTTGCCGTAGCGACGTCATGAGTTTGCAACGACGGGTTGGGTTCCTCGAATGCCAAAGAGAACATATTTGATGGATTTGAGAGGCAGTCAGCAGGATGAGACGGAGAGATAGCGTGGAAGAGAGAGTACGACGGGTGGTACTCGAGGTGAATTTCCGAGTGTAAATACTACACAGCGGAGTTTGGAGTTTGTTCGAACGTAGAACAATGGGATGTGCTTCGTAAGGAAATTAAATGAAATGTGAAAGGGTGGTCCTCTTCAAACCTACTCTCCTCGTCGCTTACTCACTCCTCAGTCTTCAGTCACCACGAACCATCGGTTCCACGAATCCCTACCGCACATAAATGCAACGTTCCTACGAAAACATCGGAGGAAAAGTGGAAACCTGGAACCGGAGGAATCCTTGCTTATCATCATTGTTTGTCGGTGATGATATTTATTTACACCTTAAGCGGCTTTCGGAATGATTTAATGCTGGTCTCCGAATGTTGAGTGTGCATCTGTATGTCCCGGGACTTAGCATTTTGTTGTACACGAGAGGTGAGGGGATTAAATAAAACGCAGTCCGCGTCGTGTAGTGTGAATCTGGCGATCATAAATCCAGATAGAGTGGAATTCTTCGGCCTACAGATAACGCGGCAGATTTAAGGACCTTTATCCACTTTCTAAATTCCATCTAGTACACTTAAGTCTCTTCAAATCCTTGTTATTTCTCGTGTTTTATTTTACCTTTTTAAGTTTTTTCTTCTCTCCTTTTTCTTTTTCGTACCAGTTTCCAAGCGAGCGCCGTTCGCTGTTGCTAGTTACGCCGCATCGACGTCTAATTGCTGGAAAGGGGATGATGACATGCCACGGTCCCTTTGTCGCCCTGAATAATAGGGGAGACCCTTGATAACTACAATCATACGCCCCGGATCGCATCTCGGCAGATGCCGCAACCTCGATCAACGTTCCAATTAAATCAAATGGTCTGCGCATCAATCAAATGACAGATTATTGTTACTTGCTTAATCTGCAATATTTAGTACAGTACAAGCATTTTCAAATTAATTCATAGACATATGTGAAATCTCCGAATAAAACAACAACCTCCAATTTACATGCATTATTACTTATTTACATACAAACTCAATGTAATTAAAGCAGCCAAAACTTAAAGGTTAAGATAATAATTTGCCGACAAACCAAAAGTCAACAAATTATCAAATTAAATTGTAATCAAGTATTTTTTAGCAAATTTCGAAACCATTGAGAACTAGATGAAATCAAAGCATTGAAACTCACATTACAATTCGAAATTGAAATAGATATTTATAAAAAAAATCCTGAAGTTCAACTTAAAATTAACTATATTTGTCCATTAACGATTAATATAATTAGTATTTATATTTCTCAAGTTATTCATGAAATTATAACAGCAATTAAGCTATATTTTATGTTGTTATCTGTTTATCATATCATTACTTAAGAATTACTTACATGTGTAAATTAATCTTTATAATTGCTTGCTACTCATAATAACAAATAAAATTTGTTAAAACAACAACAAAAATATGTTTTCGTATGAATGAAATGGAATGGCACATGAAGTAATTAATGATAAGTAAAATGATATTTCATAAGTTGATTATAGAATATTATTTAGCTGACATGCCTCCTGATAACATGTATTTGTTTTTAGTACACAATTTTTCTCTATCAATCTAAATATAGTAGAATGTATGTTTATTCGCTTAAATTTGTAAAACTTTAGATATTAAATTTAAAATTGTTTTTTTTTTGTGGATCAAATTTATAAATGTTGAATTATCCGGATTACCAATCTAGCTCAACGCGATTCATTGTTGATTTTGTTGATGATGTTGATGTCACGACACACGATAAGCGGACGATAAGAATATATAAAAGCGAATAAAAAAAAATATATGTAAAAGAGCAAAAGTGGAATTCGGCGCCGGAGTCGATTTGTTTTCGGTTTCGCCGCCGTATCTAGAATATTGGTCGGCGGTTGAGTGTATTAATTACGACTGATTGATTTATATTGTATATTGTTGGTGCCTGATTATGTACACACATGTATATAGATAAATGTTGCCGGAGCCGCGTTTTCATTTTATCTTGGCCAGACGAACTTATGAAACAGCCTTTCGTGTTCCTTCTATCTTCTTTCCGCTCACCCCCATATTTATTCATTTCAACCCATTGCACAGCAAGCAAACCCTCCAACAAAACAATGAATAATGGAATTTGCAACACCCAGTATACTCATTTTGAAGAATACTTTCTCGGGTTACAAGCAACATTTAAATTGCATCCGCATATATCACATTTAATATATTTTGCTTGCTTCAATTTCTCTAAAGCAAATTTACACATTACTTATTCTTTAGCTGATTTATTAACAGTTATATATAATTTTTAATGTTATTTATTTAATTATTTATCTTGCACAGATTAGTTACAAATCTCAATTTTTCAAGATTAATAACAAATTAATTAATAATGTTATATAATGATTTAATTTATTCATCATTTTCTTTACATTACACTTCACTTTTTATATATTATTAATTGTTATAAAATCTAATGTTAAAGCTACTTTTTTGTCATTTAACTTTAACTTTAAGAGGTAATAAATCATAAATTGGAGTATTATAAAAAGTAAAATGGTAAAATGAAAGTTTCTAAAATAAATTTGGACAAAACATATATTCCCCGAAATCTAAGAATCGTTGATATTGAGTTTTATATAACTGTTTTTTCGTAATTCTGAAAAAAAAACAGCTGTAAGCAAACTAATGGACATTTCACTGACAGTTAAAAACAACGAACTTTAAATTACACAGGACACATCATCCAAATTGCATTTTTTTTTTGTATAATCATGCTGTGACGTTATCTATGATATTCTCCTATTTATATTTTGCGGTTTCTGGTTACCAACAGTTGTGCTCGTCGCTCTTCTCGTAAGTTCTCCTCTATCCTTGTTTCGTTCTCGTCCTGTGGGTTCGTCATCAAGACGAGCGCAAAAGTCTCAAATGACAAATCCGACAGCATTCATTTTCTGTTTTTCGTTGGCGCCGACTGACTCACCCGGTTTTTTTTTCAGAATCGACCGAAAGGCTATATGAAGTCTCACGTGCATTTCCAGCATATTTCAGCTCCGCTTCTAAATAACGTTCAATTATTTAGGTTTCATTTGCTACTGCCTTCAATGAGACGTCGAATAAAAACGTCAAGTTGCGTAACCTTATAAGCCCACCAGTAGATTGGTATCACGAAACAGCATTCGCAACTATGCTGCTTCAATTTGCTTTACCTTTTTACTGACAAAAAGAAAAAAAGTAATAAATATAAAAACGCGATGGCATAAATTTTTGTGTTTCCAATAAAAGTTGTTTGCGATTGATGCAAAGAATTAAAAATAAAAGGATATTAAAACTCTGGTTGTAAATAATACTACTGTTTAATGTCAGATTGAATAATGAAGGATTTCGAATCGCGAGACTCTCGTAAAGGTTGACCTCACTGTAAATGACTGGAACGCCAGAAATGCATGAAATCATTGCTTGACGTCTAGAGTTTACAATTATGGAACGTTGCGTGCGGTTTCGACATAATAGAAGACTCTCGTGGTTCTATTTTCTAAAATGTAAATTGGCTTTGATTGTTCGATGATGAATGCACGTCTCTCTTATATTGTCTTTGCGCATTATACCCATTCCGGACGTTAATTCTTCATCCTTCTTTCTGTCTCACCCTTCTCAGCTCCTTTCCCCATTGACTAGTTTCGGATATAATGAAGACACAATGGGATTTATTTTTTTTCGAGATAAGTGGCAGTTCAAATGGAACGTTGATGAATTTCAATAGAATACACTGCATATGGCCCGGTATTGTACTTTCGGTACACACTCACTTGGTGGTAGAGAGTACTAGGTTAGTCACTACGATGATGTCTCCCATTATTTACTAATAATTACGTTATTTATTGCCTTACGAAATTTAAATACAATACGAAAGCGTCGTTCACATTCCCATCCATCCATCCGATAAAATTGATGGAATAAAGAAACATCAATCACTTGGCCTTTTCAATTTTGTTTTTTCAATTATTAATTCGGCGATTGTTTCGCAACGCGATCAATTGTTTCGTTGCTGTGGAAACACTGAACTTCGGAGATAATGAGGATTAAGCGATGACGATAGTTATTGTTGTCGAGGATTTGATGCAAAGGATAAGATGCGAATAGAGATAGGATGTAAATTATTATGTAATTGCATTACGTTAAAACAGCGCTCGATTTAATATCACATTCGTAATGAGATCGCGCATAGATTTAATAGTTGTAAATGCAATATTACGTGCTACCTACTAAATACTATAAATACAGCGCATAACGTACACAAATATACAATGTTAAATAATAGATATTGCAGTGGATTTATTTGCTTTCGGTTAAGCAAACTTAATTTAAATGAACAAACAATTAAAATATCACCAATAATAATAATATTTATAAGAAACAATATAAACACAATATGGAATAGTTTTTTTACTCATATCGATTAAATAATCTGATGAAAGTTTGGACCTAACTTTATCTTTAATAAATTTCCTACAATTAAATTGTTTGTTCTAACATGAACACCACTTGAATGTACATCGAAAATAAAATAATTATCAGACGTTGACCTATGAATCCGGACACTTATTCGGTCTTCGAAAATACGGAACAATTGGAAGCAATGTATTTATCTTAAGAAAGTTAACTATGTGATCTATCGGCGCAAACTAATTTACTTACTGATTGCGCTGTAAATAAATAAAGAATTATCGTATTACTTAACATTCTTAGATCGTGAGCTACTAAATCATCATCAGCAGAAACCAAATGAGTTTGGATGCGTAGAATTCCGAACCCAATTGCAACATGTTTCTTAAATTACCTCACAAATTCTAATTATTTTTGTTACAAAACTTTGTTGACGGCATTAGAGAGATTTATTTATATCGAACTGATAACGTTTTCATTTTTTTTCGTGTACTCTAAATACTTATGGTTATTTATGAACGTTCATCTCTATAAACTTCAAAATATGTCACATGATTATATATTACATAAAGTTTTTTTCCAGAAAATAATATTGATTAATACTTTGTGTGGAAATGCCTCATCATGAAACTAGTAAATTTATTTGAAGCAGTGACATTTTTTTATTTAAATTAATTGTTTTATAAACAATTATAAAACCACATCTGATTGAAATTTATTTAAAATTAAATGTTAATAAAAATTGATATCGAGAAATAATATGAATATTTGATGTTAATAATAAATATTGACTTAGGATGAAAATCTTATAACATAAGACTCAAATATTTAATAAATTCAGCATACAAATAATATTACCACGAAACGAATCATCTACTAAGAAATTTAAAAAAATGCAAATAATTTAAACTTTAAGATTATTACGGTATTTATTAGAAATCAAATTTATGAATAATTCAACAAATTAATTTATTTTATAATTTTATAATGAAGATAAAAACTATTGTCTAGTTATTATGTAGAAAACTCGAATGGGTTTATATTTATAAACAAAGAATAAAATAAATATGAAATGAGTTAAGTTTGGAGTGCTTGTATTTTTTTGTATTGAGATAAACAGCAAAAGTCTTATGACATTTTTTTTGCAGTATAGTAGCCATTGGAAATGATAATGCTGTCTACTGCAGGACGTAACTTTTAATGAAGTCGATAAAATAGTAGTTAATCAACTGTGAAAACGATTTATCTGGAAACCTATAAAATCCATCTAAAGTTAGTCCGTTCCGTCCATTCAGACATATTTATTTCACCTATAAAGCATTGAAAAATTAGGTAAATTGTTGCCTTTGAGAGAACTTAATAGCCCGTAACTTCGGCGAAGCCGGGTTTCGAAGGGAGGAGGGTAATCCTAATGCACCGATGGCAGAGAACAGCCCGAGATTTGATCGAGCTAGAAAAGACACACAAATGCATTTCAACATCTGCTTCTGCTGTTTCAACGCTCACTTGACATGGCATTTTGCGCATCTTTTTTTCCACCGCAGTCGCATTTCCGGGATAATTCTTTCCTTTCAAGTTAGTTTTCTTCACTTGCCTTATATTTATATTTCAATTTTTGCAATTGCCGAGGTTTGGAATTTTACTTATTTCGTGAGTCTCTGAATCTGGTATAAGAAACAAGTTTTGCATTTTGTTTTGAGGGGTGGCAAGACGATTTGCATGTCTTTTAGGAGTCTTACTATTTGCGCCTGGCCATCTGATCTATGTGCGCTTGCATGAAATGTACGAGTCTCTGCCCATTCGGCCGTAATTGCGGCATAAAACCATTAAAAGTAAATTAACCGTAGCATATGCTGGACACGTAATTTTATAAATGTGTTTATATCTTCCCTCGAAGCTCTCCGCTCCCGTATTCCGACCCCGCCAACCTCCGCTTCTTCGCTTGCAACTGCGCACCCCACCCCACTCGTCCCTCATCAACGTACTTCCAATGCGCTCCGCTCCATTCCGAACGAAATTATATAAGCGCTTTAATGGCACTAATGCTACTAGCATAACAGTTGTTCAGATACACTTTATGTTTCAACATCTGATGGCCTCCATTGAAACTAGAATAAATAAAACGTTGAAAACGGACATTTCCATCTCTAGATCACTAAACAAATGCGAGACGAATAAACAAAACATTAAAAAAAAACATTGTATTCCCGAGTATCTCGAACCTATAAAGTTAGCAGTATTCAACATCCATACAAATACACAACAGAAATCTGCATTCAACAACCCTGTTAATTGACACCACTTTTAACTACTACTTTCATTTTACAATTTGAAGAAGAAATATTCTAACTCTTCATTTTAATATTTATATGTAAATGCAAAACCAATTCATGAATAAGTAAAAAAATATATAAACATATATATGTGGATACATAATTGTGTGAAAATAGAATAATTATAGAGGAATATTCAAACAGGCTACAATTATGAAACTTTCCTCATGAATTTGAAATTAAAATAGGCCTAATCATAATACTTTAATTAGACAGGTTGATAAAGTCTGTTAATTATTTTAATATTGACTTTACTTATGCACCGAAACAAGGAATTATAATTTAATTTTATTCAATTCGTTAATTATTTCAGTTTCATCTTTATAATATAGTCATTATGATTATATAATATTAATTCTAGATATTCAATTCGTTAAATTTTATTGTTTAAATTAAAATTTTACAAGATTTTAAATGAACAGAATTAGCAAAAAAAATAATAAAATTTAAATATGTTTTCAGTTCAGTTAGAGCTGCATTCATTCTATTATTAAGGTGAATTTATGAGAGGCAACAAGGTTAAAATGATGGCTAAAGATAGTATAGAAGTGAGGCGTATAAATATTTATGCAGAAAGCGAACAGTTGAAAGATTTTATGATATTTCGGTAATTTGTGAAAAAGCGGTGCATTTATAGTTTAAATATACTTTTATTTCTATTGCTTCATTGTGTGTTTTTGGGGCGGCGGCGGCAGAAATGGGAAAGGTCCCCCAATTCGTTTTATAGGTGCCATTTCCAAAACTTCGCACCTTTTTCGGTGCAGTTTACGGCCCCTCGAGTCGAGCAACTTTACGTCTTCGACAACAACAAAATAAGAAGTGTTCCCAATAAAAGAAGGGCACCGTCCGCAAATAAGCGCGAAGGAAATGACGTCGTAAAACCATACCCACGACTCGACTCGAGTTTAATCCACAAATTAATTGCATTATTTATTAATAGGTTGCGCAGAAATGCCTTTTTTACTTGTACGAAATTCATTTGCATAGATATGAATATTAATGTGCAAAAGACACATTTTATTTTCACTTCTAATACAAATTTACGATCTGTTTATGTTAACATTTAATAAATTATTTACAAATTTTACGATTATCTGCAGTTACATTAGTAACTTGGTATTTTAACATTTTCATAATATTGGATAATTTATTCTACAAATTACCGTAAAATATCCAATAGATGAAATATTTAATTCCCAGATTTGAGAAGTTCAATAATCTGAAAGTATCGCAGATATTTAGTAAAATTTGTTTTAAATTACATTAATATTTAGTCTAATATGTAAATAATATTAGATCGCAATATTTTTTTTAATGTTTCCGCTATAACTTTGCGTTATAAACATTTATGTTGGCAAAAAGGTTAATGTTTCTGGATATATATTTTGTCAACTAAAGCGTTCGTTATTTATTATATGTTAGTATTACATGATAAATTTATCCGTGTCAACAATTGTTGTTGTTCCCATATTCTTAAATTTAATTCTGTTACTTTCTATTGCTGTCAGAGACATACTAACGCAGCATTGTGTTTGCAATTGAGAAATCAACTGAAGCTGTTTAACAGCTTTATTTGAATTATTTTTTTTGTGCCAATTCTTATACAAATTGCAGATGTACACGTATTATGTACATCGGGCTGAAAGAATGCAGTTAATATATATTATTTATAGCACTTCCATTTGGGGCTATGGACAAAATTTTATTGATATCTTAAAATTGTGTTTTAACGTATCAGTAAATAATAAAGATTGTTGTCATGATACAAACGTAACTATTTCAATATAATTCTAAGTTATTTAAATTAAAATATTAGTGGAAATGAATACATTTTTATTGGTGTAATTTTTTTTTATATAAAATTTACAAACTATTATTCGATGTTTTAGGTATACAGGACACAATTTTGAAGTTGATTTGATGATTGTCATGTTTGGTTGATGTGAGTATCGGATTTAGTATGTGCGCCGTTTGATTGTCGCGAGTTGAAGGAACGTAGTGGAAACATCTATTTAAATAGGATATCTGGTTACGTATTACGATTATTGTTTTCCGTGCCGTTGTATAATAATGATATCTGTAGAGGCGACCGTGCTTGGAGTCGGGCTACGTGTTTGGGCTTTATTATCGGTAATAACGAGTCAGCGACGGGATGGATGAAACATTATATTATTATCAACGTCGTCGTCGTCTTCTCATCATCATCATCATTGTTATTACTATCATTACGGGCACAGAGAGCCGAGACTTTCCTCCGCGTTTCCCCATTCACTGCACGCATTAAGCAAAACCCTACGAGCAGAAGAGAAGAAGAGGAACCGCGGATGAGCAGCTCTTCATTATTTTCTAATAACCGTAACTCCGATCAAATCTGACCTGTTTTCGCCCCGAGAGTTAATAATTTTCAAAAATAAAAAGTTAGGTACCCCTAAAGGAAAGTCTTCCGAATTAAAATGAATCGACTTTTATCACGTCCAATAGATCTTCAGGCCTGTAGAGAACAATGAATTCCGTATCGTTCTGTATCGATCGCAATTTACTCGCACGAGAATACTAATTACAAAGGATTATTTTCAATTGTGTTCTCTCCTTAATCATCATCATCATCGTCGTCTCCGTCTTCGTCACCCTCTCCTCCTTCGATGCAATAGCACGGCAGTCATTAAAATACAATTAACTGTCTCGGCTCTCGACGGATCCGACAGAGACGGATAGACCGACGGACGCATTAGATCAGGATAATTCCGCTCTTCCGCTTCTTTTTGCCTTTCCTTTCATTGCCTCAAATTACCCACAAATGCAATAATTTCCACACCGCGAAACAGAAAAATATCATTAGCCGGCTGTTATTAAACCGTACAAGAGGATAGAAAAATACAGAACACAAATGCACAACAATTGAAATCGCACCTGATAACCTACTTGCTACATGGGTGCCCACATATGGCTGGCTTATACCATTAGACCGATCCATACAACATGTGATTACAAACGTTCAAAGAGCTGTCGTCTTCCTTTTAGAATAGAAATGTTCAATTAAGTTAAACAACAATCCAAATGAAATACAGCAAATACCAGAACACTAACACACAGCATATTTCCAATTATAAATAAGCTAATTAAAACTAACACAAATTACAAGAAAACATTGATACATCTACCAAAATACAGTTACGTAAAAGTTAAGATTTTTAATCTTTCCCATTTCCAGTATACTCCAAAAGAATGCGAACGCAGTAAAAGCTCAACAAAGCATTGTGTGAAAAGAGTACTTTCGGTCTCGCATATTTAACCTGAGTTTATCTAGAAGACAAATGTACATAAGATAATCTGCAGCTGAAATTTAACAACGTCTCGTACATTTTTCTGCTCTGAGAAGACGGATAGAACGAAGTTTACCGTTTGTTAAAAATTATTAAATTACAAATTATATTTTTCGTGCATTTATAATTGGAATCGATAAACTTGTTCGATGTTCGTTGGAAAAATTTCCGCGATTCGATAAAACCCATTAAAACTCTTTATCAATTATTTTTCCATTCGATTTCCATTTGGAAACGAAAATAACAACGTCTTAGCAAAACGAATGATGTGAATTGTTATTCTCTCTGTTTTTTTTGTGTATTGTTTATTGAATACAAACGGTTTGCGTTTTCTTTTCTCTGGTACTTATTTTTATTTTCGTTGATTGCATATCTGCGCACTGACAATGGTTTCTTTCTCTTTTTCTCCTGATCTATGCGAGAACCTTTACCATTAGATTTTTGTTTGCTCATCCGACCTCTCGCTGTCTCCATGAATGAATGGAAAGGGATGATGAATGGCTCCTAATTCGGGGCTGGAGCTGGGGCGGTACAAACATTTCGTTTCCACACCATTCTTCCACGAACGAAAATAATTCGTTGCGCCAATAGCGCACGTACAGAGGAAACGTTAATATGTAGATTAAATATGTTCAGGTGTGCGTTTTCTTTATTTTAAGCGTCGGCCGTGTTTGCATTTGCATATATATGCATATATATTCGAGCCAAAGAAAACATTGACATTGAATGAGCGGTCGGTGCTTCGTTTTCCTTTCCAATTGCTCGCAAAGACCAAATACAATTAAGGCACGTATTACTGAATGACAATCCTGCTGACTAAACGCACATCCATTCCCGTTTGATAATCTATGATGCATGACTATTGGAAACTTTTATAAGTTTGATAAATGAGACAAGTTTGGAACACCATTTCAAACTTTATTCGTTTGACGCAAGTAAAATATCACCAAAGTCATTGCAACGATGACATTTATCTACTTTCGATCCTTCACAAAAAAAAAACGCTGAATGTAAATATTTTTACATTACTACGTAATTCATGTAACTGGAAATATAAGTGCTAAATAAATTAAGAAATAAATAGATTATTTAGTCGACCGATATTAAATCCACTTAAAAGTCATTTATTTATTCACGACATCGATATGTGCGGATTCATCAAACGATGATGAGGATAACAATAATAAACCGAAGGCGTCCGCTTTCCTCGTCCTGGCGAAACAGCGCGAACCGTTGCGAAATTCCGGCCGCAATAACGCGCGTTTGTCACGCAATTGGAAAAGCATTTTTATTTTTGGTATGTATGTCTGTTTGCAATGTATGTGTGTGTGACTGTAGTTAAATTTGCGACGCGAATTTCAATTCTATTTCTGGTCTGCACTTTTGCGAAACACCGCATCTAATTAGGTAAAAGAAATACGGAACGACGCGATTACGTCAATCATTCATATGGTTTTCGCGTAAATACGAGAATTACTGCTCATCGTGCCTTCGACATGACACATTTTTTTTAGCAATGGAAAGCATTTGAGTTCGGAAAATGAAAGCAAATATTATTCTTTTATATGTCTTTCTTCGCTAGAGGCTTTAGCTTAAATGGAACTTTAATTTATCCTTTCAATAATATCTATCGTTATACTTATACTAAAATGGTTCAAGTATATGTAATTGAAAACTAGAACAAGTACTTGTAGCGTATGCGTCAACTTAAGATAGAACCGCACACAAGTCTATTCATACTTTTTGAGATATAAACAAAATTGCGAAGACACTGCTTTTTACGAAGCTTCAATAAAGTTTATTCAAGTTTGAAAGTAAATTTCAAGAAAACGGAAAATGCTATAATAATATCAATACACTCGTTTTAAACAGTGAACATCTGCCTTTAATTTGCGTACTGATTAATATATTTTGCGTTCATACCTTTTGAGATATATTGAAAAATGTGAAGGCACTTTTTCGAAGCTTCAATAAAATTAATTCAAGTTTGACAGTAAATTGCAAGAAAATGGAAAATGTTATAATAATATTACTATAATCATTTCAAAGAGTGAAGATTTGTATTTAATATGCGTGCGTATTAATAAATTTACCGTTCATACTTTTTGAAATATAGGCAAAAAGGTGAAGACACTGTTTTTACAAAGCTTCAATAAAATGTATTCAAGTTTGAAAATGAATTTCAAGAAGACGGCAAATGCTATAATAATATCAATACACTCGTTTAAAACAGTGAACATCTCTCATTAATTTGCGTGCTCGTTAATAAATTTGACGTTCATACTTTATGAGATATATTGAAAAATGTGAAGACTCTTTTTCGAAGCTTCAATAAAATTAATTCAAGTTTGACAGTAAATTGCAAGAAAATGGCAAATGTTATAATAATATTACTATAATTATTTCAAAGAGTGAACATTTGTCTTTAATATGCGTGCGTATTAATAAATTTTCCATTCATACTTTTTGAGATATAAGCAAAATTGTGAAGAGACTGCTTTTTCGAAGCTTCAATAAAGTTTATTCAAGTTTGAAAGTAAATTGCAAGAAAGTGACACATGCTTTAATAATATCAATACATTTATTTTAAACAATGAACATCTGTCTTTAATTTGCGTGCTTATTAATAAATTTGTCGTCATAGTTTTTGAGATATAAGCAAAATTGTGAAAATAGTGCTTTTTCGAAGCTTCAATAAAGTTTATTCAAGTTTAAAAGTGAATAGCAAGAAAACGGCAAATGATATAATAATATTACTATACCCATTTTAAAGAGTGACCATTCGTCTTTAATTTGCGTGCTTATTAATAAATTTGTCGTTCACACGTTTTGAGATATAAGCAAAATTGTGAAAACAGTGTTTTTCGAAGCTTCAATAAAGTTTATTCAAGTTTAAAAGTGAATAGCAAGAAAACGGCAAATGATATAATAATATTACTATACCCATTTTAAAGAGTGACCATCTGTCTTTAATTTGCGTGCTACTAATAAATTTCTTGCTCATAATTTTTTAGATATATTCAAAAATGTGAAGACACTTTTTCGTAGCTTCAATAAAATTTATTCAAATTTGACAGTGAATTGCAAGAAAATGGCAAATAATATTTAAAAACTCTGTCAGTTATGTATAATTAACGCTTACATTCTAAAAGATTTACCAATCAGAAAAAATATATAAATATCATTATTTTTATGTAATTTATTAATATTTATAAAAGACTGGTAAATCAACTATTCTCTAAATACTAAATACATTTTCATTCTACATTATCTTGGCATTATTTTTAATTTTAGCGAAGTTCAAGGATGCGAAGAAAACAACGATTTCCCTCGACGATCCTGGCTCGAATTCAGGAAGCTGACGTCATTCATTTGCAATTAGAAAATCGTTTGAATTCGCCGATAACAAAGAGTTCGACTCACGAAACGAATAAACCGAAATGAGAGACATTCAAACTGAAACTGAAACGAAACATTTTTGCGAGCGGAACGACGAGACGCACTTTAAATAATTAATTGATACGTTGCGAGAACGCGAGTAAAAGCTGTGCAAAGTTGGCAATCTTTTCTGCTTTATTGCGCTACCGGTCTGGATTCTGAGGTAATGGACTTCATCCATTCAGTTATACAATTTCTACTCGTCTAAACCTAACTAATATAATTAAGTAAACCATATATAAATTTGCAACTAATTAAAATTTATACTTAAGCTATTTTTTTTTTCAATTTTTATTTGTTTTTGTTTAAACCTTCAACAGTATAAACTGTATGCATTAGATTATTTTATGAATATATTACATACAGTGCACATATTAGCAAATTAATAAACAACGTACTAGAAAAACATAACTAACCAAAACAAAAGCATACTGAATTGAGTAAACAGTATTCAATAATTCAAGGCAGGATAAGTGGATTTGTTTTCGTTTGAAAAAAAAAAGCAACTAAGATTACGTAATTTCACATTCCCGAAAGACGAATGTACACTCGAACGGGTTCATGGAGCGGAGATTAAAGTCGCTCGAATTTAGTCTATGATTCATATTTGCGACGTAACTAGTTCACAAGATACGATCTGGGAACGGTTCTCAATGTTCACTGCCATCAAGGACTTGGAACGGCGTATCGACGTTTCAGAAGAAGATATTAAAAAAGATTTATTTAAAATTGTTCATATAATTAGTTGCAATTACATAAATATTTACAGTTTCTTATATTTATTTATTAAAGTTTGTTCTTTAATTAAGACTGCACGAATATATAATTGAATGATTATTCTCACTTTCCGAAAGACCGGAGTCAATAATTAACGTAGCGAAAAAGAATATTGTAAGTGAACATTAGCCAAGTTTTGAATAGGAAATTGCGCACTAAATTACGATCTCGCATTACGGTTAATTAGGTTGTGTGCAATTTGGGCTATAAATAATATGTGCGAGTCGGGCACTTTGCCGCGATGCGAACTTAGAAAGTCGATGGATCGAATTATACCGTGTACGGGCATGTTCCGTGCCCGCATTTGCATACAGTTGGAATCGAAAATAAGTCCCAATCCGCGAGTCTAATTAATGTGATTAATTACTTCGCATCGACGTAACTGTATTGATATAAAAATATGCAATTGGTTTTCATGGCCTAATAGCCCGACGCAGTTTGATAACATTAATTTAATACATTATTCGTAAAGTTTGAAATAATGGATAAATAATTGGCACTTCCTAAACGAGCTTTTCACTCGATAAGGTATTTGCCTACGAAGATTAATTGCAAAACTTAGTTCGAGGCGTTTTTAAGCCACAAAATCAATACGCAGCTTGAATCCGGTAAAGTTTCCACAATTATTTTTTTTTATTGTTATTACAGCTCGGAGTTTACTTTTTATAAAAAAATCTACAATAGTTACATTTAATTTTATAATTTGAGTATAAGCTACATTTATCTTCGATACTATAAATTATGCATTCTGAAGCAACATAAATAAGTTATCACGTACAAATTTAATTTAACAATTTGAATATTTTAATATTTGAAATTAAAAATTTAAAAGACGATATTACAAACCGAGGCAATACTTTATTATTATAGTTCCGTATAGTTATTCCGTTTGAAGATTAAAACTGCATTTCTCTTTAATTTATACTTTATCAGATCTTTTTTTATCAGAACTATTCTATAATTGTTTAATTTTTTTTTTGAAAAATTACGTAATAAATCTAACGAAATCAAATGAACTCATGTTTTCCATTTAAAAAGTGTTTGATTTAAATTTAACAATTAATATTTTTATTAGTACGAATAAAATTGGTTTTATAGGGAAATAGAAAAACACTGCTTAATTTTATTTACCTCGTAATTATATTTATTATCAGATCTTTTCATTAGAACTATTATTTAAATTCTATAATTGCTTAATTTTTTGATGATAGACCAAAAATTTTTATTATATACTTAAAAAAAAATCTTTCAAAAATTACATACTAATTCTAACGAAACCAAATTTACTCATGTTTTCGATTTACAAAATTTAACAATTAATGTTTATTTTTTGTAGGAATAAAATTGGTTTTATAGGGAAATTGCTTAATTTTATTACCCTCGTACATTTTGGTAACAAAAGTAGTTAATTGTATTTATTATCAGATCTTTTCAACAGAACTATTAATTAAATTCTATAATTGCTTAATTTCTTAGTAATAGACAAAAAAAAAATATAAAATTACGTACTAAATCTAACGAAACCAGATTAACTCATGTTTTCCATTTACAAAATTTAACAATTAATATTTATTATTTGTAGGAATAAAATTGGTTTTATAGGGAAATAGACAAACATTGCTTAATTTTATTTACCTCGTGGATCTCGCGCACAAAAGTAGTTAATTGTATTTATTAGTTTGATAATACGTTAATTAATTCTGCGCGAATACGCGAGTCGTTGAATTGTCCCTTGATTCGATTCGTTGTTTGTATATGTAATTAAAAACGTGTCGCCATTGACGTCATTGCATTTGGTTACGTCGTGTACTCTCAAATTAGCGACAAACCGCCATTCGAACTTCCAATTAACTTGGCTTTTTGTCTGCACGTGTGTGTTTTTTGGAAATACTCCCATGATTACAAACGAACATAAATTAAAACCGAATGAAACGCTCATCACACGGGATTTCCTTTCACCGGCATTTTCCCCACTCTTGACGCAATCTTCCATTCCCCGTCTCTCTCTCTGCAGCTCAATGCATGAATTCATGCTACTTTGTGGTCTAGTGCAATCAATCACCCTGAAAAATCGATAGCAGAAGGAGAGAAGAAGTAATTAACGATCCGGTCCGTCCCTTATCTTCTCCGGCAGTTATCGAGAGGCCATCGTTTTTCCATATTATTGCTATTACCCAAAAGCAGGTCTGAATTATTCATCCGTTCCGTTTCGCCCGCAGGGAGGAAGAAGTCCCGGATAGAATTTTCCTAATTTGCAATTTAAACAAAACAGAGCGAAAGAAGACGAACAACAAAAAACATTATATAAACTCGGAAACGGAAACTCGATATATGCAAATTTAATCATCTAACGCGGATGATGAATGGACTGTTTTATTTTATAATTTTAGTATGTTTCATCACTTATTTAATGTTTGGTACATTTATTTTTATATTTCCATTAATTGGTCCAAATTGGACGGAGGATCGAATTAGCGGAAGCTCGCTGGGAAATGGAATTAATTAAGACACTGACGCAAATTGCCTTTAATCATCGTAGCGTGGCGATTAGCAGGTTCCCATAAACAATAATTGATGGTATTTTAAGGCCGTGGAAAGTTACAGCTGTCTCAAAATCGCCGTTCGATGATTGTTTAAAATTAATTGCAATGCAGGAAGAAGCATCATTTGACCTAAATTCTCTTGATTTACAATTATTAATTTCAATATATAATAATATATATTTACAAAATTGCCCAATAAGTCATTAATTAAATAATTGGAGAATTTTCTCATTGCGTTAAAAAAGACGAAAGTTTAATACTATTTTATATATAGATTGGAATAAATAAATAATCAACAAATAATTTGCTTTTTTCACGAGTTGAGTAACCATGAGCAATGAACGAAAGTAGTTTTAGTATGTGAAGTGAATATATGTTACATTACAAAATAAATTTAAAAGTTTTAAAAAGATGCGTTGTTTCAATTCGCGTTTCTCACGATCCACAATTAATAAATAGAGAAACCGTTTATTTTTCATTATATTTCCACTATTATTCGCAATTTAAAATGCAGTAACATACAATATTTTTACCTTTCACGGTTGACTCACTAAACTGGGAAATAACGAGTGCAAGTGAATAGAAATAGAACGTGTAATTCGAAAGCAATTACTTTAATTGTCACTGACAAATGTCCAAAGCGCTGCTATTTTCAAACGCGCGATCATTATTATCATCCGCTATTGTCGTTGCTCATTTTTATTTTTGGGATTTTTCACCAACAAATCCATTCCGATTGTGACTATAAATGTGATCGCTCCAAACCGACGCATTTTCCAACGATCGCGTTCAACTACAATATTGACATTTTGCGCAAAGACGTATTGAATTCGATTAATTATCCTCGATAAAATAGTGAAAATGCAATGTGGCAATTCGTGATTCAACGAATCCGAAAGTAATTAACAGTAATTTGTTATTGCTGGAAATGTTTCTATTCGTTAGAAACGTTGTTTTGTGGCGTTACAAATTAAATTAAAATTTGAGTAACATTTAATTAAGACGTGTTTTTTTTTATATAATTGCACACGACTTTTTCTTAATTGGATTAATTAAAAACGAAAAATAATAAAAAAAAAACAGATATGAAACACGTAATAGAAAATTTACGGAATTAATTATTTCGTTTTAATTTTAATTGTTTTTCATTTTTAATGTAATCTAATTTAATCTTTTAATGCATAAATCTTCTACCAAGTTATAAAAGCATTTGTATAATCCAAAACAGTGCACTATCCTCACATCTACAACGTCTATCTTAAATATACTTCCTACATCTGCAGATGTCACAATTCTAATGCCATTCCAAAGTAATCCGGAGTTGAACATTGGCACAGGAAGTGTCGTATTAATATATACCTACGAAACCATATGGACTCAAGTTGATAAAGGAAAAATGAGTCCCACGGTAACTTTAAATAACAAAGATTTACCACATGCGGATAAAGTTTAAAATCTTTCTCATCTGTGTCTAAAATACTACAATCTAACAAAAATTAAATTGAAAGATAAACAATATTTGCAAAATAGAATTAAAAAAAAATCCCCCTGTTTAAAAAACATCATTTTTCACATCTGCAACAGTCATATAATTAGATAATAAGAAAAACATTATCATAAATAACAATTATTACAAAGTTGTTACAAAGGGCTGTTGACCGAAGTTTTTTCTGGTCAAAGATTTTAATTTTGTTAGAAACTTTTGTACTAAACTAAATGTGCGTTCTATGTACGGTAGATGTAAAATATGAAAGATAAAGCAATGGATTACAACATATTTGTGATGAAGATGAAGTGAGCGAATAGAGGATAGCAGCAGTGACGGGAATACCAATAAACAAATCAATTGACTGTTGCGAAAGCGTTGAATAATGAATCCGCGTCCGCTTTGAATATTTTCTAATTACATGAGTAATTGTTGATGTCGGAGCGGATAAATTGTGTACATTTGCGGAGTGTTTCGAATTAATTGCGGAGCGTCCAGAGGCGAAGCAAGGAAGGTGCGGTCCTCGGCAATGCGAAGCCACGAAATGTGTCTTCGTCGTTGTTGCTGTTGTTGTTGTCATCGTCCTCGTAGTCGTTCGTTGTTGTTGTTGTCGTGCCGTTCCCGGAAATTCGAAAATTTATGTTTCTTGTTGGTCGCTGCATCCACTTCACGGTCGCAAGCTGATATTATTATTATTATTACAACGAGACACGATGGGGTCTTTAATGGCTTTGGCCTGTAACTAACTTACTTTAAAAGCTCCAACGGAGGAGGCTCCTGACTGAATACTATCCAAACCGAAGAGAACGGATAGAGGAGGACGGCCGCATTGGGTGCGAGAGGGACCGACGAAAGCGAGCAGAACGAGAGCGGAAAAGGCGAACAACGTGTTTCGTGTTCAAGAGAAAAACTTATCACTTCCTGTCCTTAAATATAATCACCAGAAAACGGAAAAACAACGTTAGGAAACGCAACAGCAGCAGCGAGAGGATAAAGAAATAAGAGAGATGGAATACAACCAGAAACGTCTCTATTTGCGCTTTTACTCCTCTAATTACACATTGAAAAAACTTAACGCGTTATAAATAATATAGTGGAATTTTAGATTTGAATTCACTTGCATCTGTCACAAACAAATTTTCTTCTTTAATTGAAAAAAAAATGTATGGATATTCTAATTACTTATAATAACTGAAATATTTAGTTTAACTACTTCCAAAAGTGTTACCTTAAATTACAATGAAGATGTTATGTATTTTATGAATATTACGAAATCGTGTTCTCGAAATACAACTTTTTATATTTTTATTGTAGTACATGAACATTAAGATGTCCATAAAATAGTGTGTACAAGTTCAAGTGAAACTCAGCTCAGATAATAATAAAAACACAAACGTAACAATAAAAAAAAATTAAACACGAAGACTAATTGTAACGCATTAGATTTAATTTAAGTTTTCACAGTAGCCGAACGAAACAGGAAAGTTGTACACCTCTTAATTTTCGCCGTTGGCTTTAATTGGATTTTACCTGTCGTTCTCACTATTGTTGTTAGAAGCGTTTCCGCGATCTTCGCATTACATCCGTACCGAAGAGCACTCAGACACAGCTGTCACTTTACCTTTTAATTGAGACATCGTTAATATTTCAGTTTATTTCGCTTCGCGCGCAGATCTAAAAAAAAATCTTCAATCAATTTAATGATTCAAACTTGTTATTTTTCCTCTACTCAATATATTCGATGGTTGCTGCTAAATCGCTTCCAATGACTTTCCTCTGCTCTGCTCTGTTATCAATGATAATAACGATATCTATGTGCAACTGGAGTGTAAAATAACGATTGCAAAAACATTTAATGAAAACTTTGATTAAAATTATAACTTTCACTTAATTTGAGATCAATTTATCTTAATTGTAGATTGATCTATGCACAAAAATAAGCGTTTCGTTTACGTAATTTGAGATTTTATCAAAAATATTATGAACTTGGAATTACTTTTTTGACATTTTTAATTATGTTGACATTCTTGCAAACGATACCAAAATTTGAGCGTCGTCAACAAATTTCGCAATTGCAATTCCAATGATCGCTGCCTGTGTCATAGTTTATAAAGTGTTCACTAAATAATACATTGAAATAATTTTGTTAAAAATTTATCTTCAATTTGTAGAATGATATATAATATTTATAAAACTTTTGAATTCTTAGTTTTAATCATATTTATTTATTACAATTGTTAAAATAATTGTTATCGAATGAATTGTAGAATTTTATAGTAGAGAATACTGACATTTTTTGCTTCGATAGGTTTTAATGAAAATTCAGAATCCCAATTCGAAAAGTGCCAGTCTGTTAGTTACTATATTTGATGTGCGAATGCCCGATGGTTGCGTCATCCGCTTTTATGTAAGTCCGACGCGTACGGAACATCGACTTTTATAACAATGCGACGGCAAAGTACGTACGCCTTAACAAGGACTCGGGGCGACACGCATTCAATGAATAATTTCCAGGACAACGACAATCAACATAATTGCTTTCGCGTTCGCTTTTAATCAGTTTATAATTACACCTTTCCGCCGTTCTCGTATGTCCATATATACCCTTCGACAGCTGTCACTCTGGTGACTGTGTTAATTCGTGTCCTGCCTGCTCCGATAACGGGAATTCGAAAACACTGTCTTTTATTTCCACACCAAAAGAGATTGTCCTAAAAGACCCTTGTTTTATATTCATGAAACTCTAATGATGTTCATTTTACTTTCAAAATTAATTAAACATTAGTCATTAGGATTTTCAATAAGTACATATATTTCAAATTAAAAACAAATATAAATTAATTTTGTTTACTGCTAAATTATTTCCGATAATTTCAAACTTAAGTGAAAAGTTGAATAATATTGGTGCAATAAATGTTGTTATTAATTAGCTGCACCGCGAATCACGAATACAAATTACATGCTTTGTGTTGACATAAATGCGGTGCCGCTGTTCGTTATTGAATTAATTAACATTGTACCGCATATTACAAACAACAAAGCGAATTAAAATAAAATTTGTAATTATTGTTTTTCTCGAATCGGATGATCGGAGGAATTTCAGTTTTTTAATTATAATCGAATTTCAGGTTAATTAAATGATGTGTAAAAAAAACACACAATTTATATAGCGCTCTGTAATGACTTACAACCGGAGGCATACGGAATTCCACTAATTTGCAAGAGACATCTGTGGCGGCGATTAAAAATTGATTATGCTGTATGTAATTATAATAAAATGAGCCGTTGCATTCAATGTAAATTTTAACAGCCGCAACAACTCTCCCCTCATTGCAACCTAATTAGGGATGGGATTATTTGGATGGAAATCATTTCTGGATACCGATTAGCAAAGGGTTTTCCCTTTTTTTTTTCTTCCTTGTTGGAAGGATCGTACGCCCTCGGGCGTATTAGCTATGATGTAATCAAGCGAGCTGGGGATGGGCCGGAGCGCATCGGATTGTAGAAGATGGTATTCTTCGGTCCGTAAACATTATATGGTTCCGCTTTCCGTTTTATGGCTGGATCAATACGAAAGCAATTTCGAATTTGTTGCGGCGGACAGCGCCATAAATATTTGTGTTTATCCGTCGGAGGCGGCTGCATCGGACATCGGAGGGCGCAGGGATCACAATTCGAAACCATTAAAATAAACGTACCTAACGTTCCCAATGTTTACCTTCAAACTCGGATACGATGACCAATTCGGAGGAGGAACCGCCTTGCCTCTTTTTATTCTTCTTCTTCTTCATCTTCTGTTTCGCCAAAATTGAAATTGAAAAGTTCCGTTCCACTGCAGACGGTGAACTTTTTTAATTAATCTAAGTAAACTCCTACAGGAAAAACTTTCACAAAGTACTCCTGAAATCCGTTCGCGGACGCCTTTCGATTCCAGTCTTATATCACCGTCAAAAGATTCATCATCCACAAATATCGATTTCTACTTATAAAGACTTTCTTAATAATTATGAAAACTCCAATTTCTTCCAACAACAATAGCTACCGTTTTTGCACTACTATTAATAACATACTTAATTCAATACTTGAAGAATATTTATACTGTAGCAAAACGCTAATATTAATGCAACTGGAACACTTTATGTAAATTAAAATAAAAAAAATAAAAATTGCAAATTTCTCATGGCTCAATCTTGATTAGACTTTGTGAATAGATCAACAAGAAGCGGTAATTTCTGTATACTTGTTAAAACTTATGTTTAAGGTTATATCTTTAAAGGTTAATCGATGACGTGTAATTGACATATATCACAAATATTTCCAATCAATTTCCTGTTGCTATTGTTATAATTGTGCAATTGTTTCCAGCAAATGGAAAAGTAATAATAATTAATGGTAAACATGCACATATTTTTTTGCAAAAGTATTATTATGTAGAAATTACTAATTATTCAAAAAATTTAAAAATAAAGCGACGTTTCCGTTAATGTGAAAAAACGAACTGAACAAACAGAAATATCAATGTCAAATACGGCGCATCGAAAAAAAAATGGTTAGAGTAATTTGCATGTCACAAAATAAAAAATAAACGTGCACAAATTGACGCACGTAATCGATTTTTATTCAAGCAAAACTATTATTAAAACTTCCCGTCGACTTTCTAGCCTCATCCACGGACTTAATTAGTCATTCATGAAGTATAATATAATTTATTAAAAGCTAAAACACAAACAACAATGAATGGACTCGTGAGTGCGAGTGTTTTCTTTCTTGAATTAATCAATTCAATTTACAATTTTAATTTCTGTGACTTAATCAACGCCGTTTCTAAAGCTCCCGCGACGAAAAGAGAAAGACGTAAAGGTTCTCTATTTTTTTAAATGGTTAAAGAACGAAGCGTGTTTTGCAATTATTGGAATTCAAACACGAGAAAATAGAAATTCCCCGAGCGTGAATTTTTATACTTTCCAACGAAAAGTTGCCAATTTTAGAAACGCTTCTGCTCAAATAAATTTTATAAAAACCGTCACTTATTAATAATTGTGAGCAACTTAAATATAAATCTAAGGCTATTAATATATAGAGCTTGTTAGTGAGTGTAAAGGAAACAACTGAAACTGCGCGATTTCATGGCACACTGAAACCATATAAAAGTTCGGTCGATAAAGTAAATGCATTAAAATGTTGCGACAAGTAACCTGAATAGGCTATTCGGTTTGTAGCTGATGTGTGGTGCTCTGTATTTTTTTTTAGTACGCTATTATTAGTAGTTAGCATTTTAAGCCGGGCAAGGACGTCGGTACATTAATAACGGACGATGAATGAATCGAAGTAGGTAAAATCTGTAATAAATAACCAGAACCATTCGATGTAATTGGCTTTCGGGGGGGAGAAACCGAAGAGATAAATAAATAAAACGAGCGAACGAAACGAAATGGAAAAATATTGTAAATAAAAGTACGTAAACAAAAACAAAAATGCGGCACGACATCGAAATTTATGTTCGCATTATAAATATTTTCGCATAAATCAGATTGCCAAAGCGACACGAAACGGTTTTCTTTTTTTTTATTCAGTTTATGTTATTCGTCTTCTGCTGTTGGGTTTCGTTAATGTAATAAATCCATTATGCATCGAATGATTAAAATTTGACATTTATCATATTCTTATAGTTATAGAAATTTGAACACTGCCTAAGAACATGATCAAAATCTACTATTACATTAGTAATTAAATTACCTTTCTAATAAAGTGCACGCATGCAAAGTTTAATATACATATTAAACAGCAATCAGAGTTAAGGTTTCAAATAAATAATATTTAAATATTTAAAGAAACGTAATCATTTATATTTATTTGAAAGTTGATAATCTGAAACATAAAAAATGTTAAAATAGACTAATATAGAAGAATATTAACAAAAAAACTCAAAAGTTAAGTAATTTGTGACACATCTCAATTAAATATATTTAAAATATGACCTTTACATAAAATCGCGTTTCGTTTCAACCTCGCGTCGGCTGATGTTCGATGTTAATTTTCGGATTATCTACACGAAATTGGAATGGAAATGTATTCGCGTTTTATTTTCAATGCGTTAACTGGAAATATATTAAGAGCTGTTGACGGTTTTCGTATAAAATCCAAAAAAAAAACTCGAAGGTTCATTGATCAACTGTATCAAACAGAAACTTCAATGTCAAATGTACCAACGAATATTCGACATTGGTCGCAACGTCAAGGATAAGACATAAACAAATTTGTCAACATTAAAAAAATATGAATATATTTGTTTTTTTCCTAATAAATATTTCCTTTCTGTATACACAGTGCTATAAATATTATACATGTGTATTTTCAACGATTACTAATCTATTGTACCATTTTAGATTTAGGTTCAAATATCATTTTAAATACATTTAAAACCACTATATTTTCTATTTCTAGAAAGATATATGCAAATCCAGATCAACGGTTCTTCTTTCATAACTATTTTTTGATGTAAATTAGATATAGATCATTTGTATGTAATTATAGTTTTTATTGCCTATTTATTTATGGGGCCAATCCTTGTAACGAATAAATTTTTCCTATTAAACATTAAAAAAAATCACTTCAAATAAACGATTTTATGTCTCTAAGGCATTCATGTTAGTTTAGTAGAGTTTGTAGAATCGTTAATTTTATGTTACAGTTTTTAATTATTTTCTGTATATAAATTAAATTATTATAATATTATTACTAACTGCTAAAAACTTTCAGGCATCATAAAGTTCACCGAACGAGCTTAACTATTTTAAATGAAGGTCTAACGTCCTGTAAATAAATATATGACGATGATACCTATTCCACCAAAAAGTTTTAATTCATAAACATTTCTTCGAAATATGTTAACGATTAAATTTAACAATCTCGTCTATATTTTTTTAAAATATAATAAATCATAGATAATATAATAATAATATTACTCATACATAGATTTTGTCATTGAAATATAAATTGAAGAAATTATTGTTTTAATATTATTTTTCTGATAATATCGATTAGGATGAACTATAAATATCTTTTGATGCTGTATTCACGATTGCTAAAGCACTACAAGTCCAAATGGATTAATGTTGTCTTTGTTTGATATAATAGATCGTTCTGTTTACAACTTACAAGTATTTGGCATGCCGAATATTTTTTTAATAGGAATGTACGTCGACGTCCTACATTCTCTGGAAGCCTTGGACATTATGGGTTAATCTGCGCTTAATAACGCCAGCTCGCTCTGTCGTCCGTTTTTTTCTGAATAATACACTTTTCTTTTTCCTTCTCATGCAGAAATGCATTTGGTAAAGGAGATTGCGAAAATAATTTAATAGGATTTGGAGTGGAGCTAATTAGCTTTGTGTGTAGTGTTGCAAGAGCGGTCTTCTGCGAAGCAGAAAAGGATGGAAGGATGCGGTTTCCTTGACGATCGAGAAGAAGATGATGATGCTCCGTGCGGGGTATCCGTCTTGTAATTTGCAACGCATTTCTCCACGCCTTCGGAAAATCGCAATTAAAATTTTATTTATTTCGTCAAATTAAATCTCCGGTAAAAAATAAAGATTTCTCACGTAACTCACTATCTCTGAAGCGAAAACCATATAGTTCTACATGACGTCAGGAAATTGGGAAATGTTGTTGTTCCTGAAAAATTGATTTCGTTCTTCCGGAGTGGGCGAATTTGGGGAATGCCTTTGCTGACGAATTCCTGGCATATTGTGTAACGTCGACCTGGGAACCCGATGAACATGAGGAGTCGCTATCCACTTTTGGCGAAAACTTTCGGCCGTAAATGTCTGGGCCTTAATAAAATATTTGACAAAGTATTCGGCGAAAACCGCACGACTACGACGTCGATAAAACTTCTTATTCCGCCGCCGCTGCCGCCTCCGGTGCCTCCCTCGCACCACCTCTCCACCCACGCGCCGGCACTCGCATACACAGACGAAAAACTTTCCATACTATTATTAACATTATTATAAGCTCCCTTGGCGCTTCAAAATGAAGGGGGACTGCTCCAAGGGAATTTTCGATTAAGTTTCCAACAACCTCTCCACTCCTCTCGCCTCTTCCTCGAATTCATCCAAATAAAAAAAAAGTAACATCGCTGGAAATACACAGCATTACGTATCATCCTTCCTTTCCAGTCTGCAGGACACCTTTACAAAATAAAACGATGAAATATGAAGCAACGTCTACTGAACAAAACATATTAATTACGGTTTCCCATTATCCTGAAATTATTTTTTAACGATCAACTTAATATGACCTCAATAAAATTGTTTATAATTTATTTGTATATTATTTTATAATAGCAACAAACTATACAAAATTCGAAAAATATTAAGTGGACTATAAATATCGCTGTAGTTAAGTTTCATAAACATAGATGACAATGTGAAATTCCATTTAGAATGATTTATTGCTGTAATTTACCAAAAAAAAAAAATAATATTTTCCTACCGACATTTATTGACATCAAATGAGTTGAGTTTTAATGACGCACACAATACATATTTTATTATTTTCATTTTTAGAAATCAGTCATTTTGGTGTTCCGCGAAATATTTTATTTTAAAGATCATTCAATAAATCGATTTCCATGAATTAATACATCATCACAACTTATGTGTGTCTTAAGAAAAAAGTTTTGAAAACGCTATTTTATATCCCAGAAATTACTGTATTGTGTTTACTGCACTTTAACATAAGATAATGTTGTTATATAATCAAAATCAACAAAAACAATATTATTTTTATTAATAAATATGAGTCTGAGATTAAAAAAAAAGTAGAAATTTTAATTAATTGTAAAATGCGCTCGGAACAACAAGCTATTTTGCAAATATTTATTATTTTTGTATTGTTATATAAAATAATTTAATATCGGCATTCCAATTTTTATTTTTTTGTTCGTAAATGCAAATAATTCTTCGTTATTGGATTGCAACGCAATTTTTTAATAAAAAAAAAGTATCGAAAAATAATAGATACGAAAAATATACATAGTTATATGAATTTAATACCAATAAAGAGAAAAAAATAATAATTTATGGATGTATCGGATTTATAACATTACGGTTCGACGAATTTGCATACCAAAAATATTCGCATGCCATTAATATATTTCCGAGATAATAAAATTGAAATAATAAAATAATACATAATGCATACTTCAAAATTTCCATACGGACTTTTTTTTACCACATCCATATTTCCCCATCATTAATAGCATATTGGAAATTTTGCTTTCATTGTATCGCAATTTATTTTATAAAATGCTTTAATTTTAAGACGATAAAACAATCTTTAATTCTCGGAATTAACAATAATAATAAACATCATTAACAAAATTAGTTGTATGAATTAAAATCATTTTTTACTTCAATTTACATAAAACGTAACTAACTTAAGCGTCATATATAGAAATAAATATACTTGTAATTATTTTAAGCTAAAGTAAATTCAGTTTTAGTGGCATAAATATGGAAATAGTTGTTATTAATATTGAAATGAAAACAAGTGTTTGTTTAAAACATGACTTGGTAATAACAGATTGTTTGCTTTTAATGAACAGAAATTAAAATCGATTGCGGTTTTAATTTCGGTAATTATCTGAAAATGTTTATCATCAGTAATTGCGTTTTTTTTGTTGTAAATTTACATAAATTTAATTTGCGCTGAAAATACGTGGAAAACTTTTAATTGTCGATCATATTGTTATTGAAGGCTAATTTAGAAGGGACGTTCCTGTCTGCATTCTGATGGATTATATAATAGGTCTTTTTGTTCCTCTCGAGAAGCTCCTAGAATGTCCTTTCGTCATAGAAATAGCCGCTCTTCTCATCCTCACTTTTATTGACATTTCTCAGAGTTTCTCTCCGTCTATCTCTCTTCTCCGTGCACGTTGAGCAGGAGAAGAAAAGGCTTTTAACGCATATCCCGTCCATAGTCGTAGGACTTTGGGATTTATATTAGTGTCGTTTAGCGGACGTCTGCAACATTCAGAAACTACCGAACGGAGAGGACACACATTTTTATTTATTTTTTTGTTTCCTCCCAGACACTAAAATTTACATCTAAAAACTATTTTCTACCAGTTTACTTAATCTTTAACCCGAACGTCGTAACCAAAAACTTATTAACATTTAAGTATCACATTTGCGCTTTCGCAACAAAAACTTTCAAAAACCCTCGTGTCTCTGGAAACCTTAGTCATCCACACTAGAAGTCTTATATAAATCAAAAACCTTAAATATCATTACAATCAATATTAAAATGAAATAACTGTTGATAATGTTCAATTTAAATAAGTCATGAAAGCGAGGAAGGTTTTGCGAAGCAATTTAGGTGAACGTCTAATTGCGGTAATTTTTCATATGAGCTTATTTTTTTTGTATGCGCTTAATTGAGTGTATTACGCTTGTCGATTTGCATAATAACATTTCATCAAGATTGCATTTTGATTTTTTTTGTGGTCGTAATCCAACCTTATTAAAAACGCATCAATGGGCTGCGACACATTATACCCGGTGGAAATTGCTTTATAATAATGATAATGCCGAGCACGAAAATCTTTTCAAGTGATACCGGGTGGTCGCTACAATAATTTCAATTCTAGTAGTATATTTTTTATTTTATTCCTTAAATTTTTAGATCACAATCATAATTTCTACAACTACTGATTATTTTTTTTGTTAATTTACAAATATTATATAATATTTAAAAAAATATAACATATAACTTATTGTTAAGTAGAAATTTAATAAAATAATGAGTAAAGAAAAAGTTTTGCTTATTCATCATTTTTAAAAAAATCCTTAATTACTTTTTTTTAGATACAAAAAAATTGTGCGTGGACGTAATTTATTTTGCGTTATTTCAATACATAAATTATCGTTGAAAATGATTCAACATAATTAATTTGTAATTGTCAATAAACAGATTAACTGGAACTTCTCCATCTGTTACCAAATTGATTGCAAATTACGTGGACTATTTTAGCATTACGTTTGATGTCATTGGAATTACACGTTCATTTCCATTTAGTTTTGTTGTGTTCTGTTCATATTTTTAATTTTTTTTAATTTTTTTAATTTCCTTTGATGGTACTTTATGGACTTTCAGACACCATCGCGAGTTCGGTTGCTAAGCGACGAGCCTAGGTGACTGCGATGATGATGATGATGATTTATGTTGTTTATTGTTTTTACAAAAGAGCGGTGCGCTTAATGCGCACGTGTCCGACAAAGATAGAGAACAATAAAAGTGACAGAGCAGGAAAAAAAAAATTAAAATATGAAACACTATTACGTCGAACAATAAAACGCGCGCGGCCTTTTGTAATATAAAAGGGTGATTTCATAAAGCAATATCATTACCGGCGGGCCCCGAACGTACACAACAACATCAGCCATGGAACACAAAGCCTCCAATGTGCTTCGAATATAATGGGTACTCTTTATATATATGTACTTATATAAATATATATATAGATTATATAAAATATATTTTTTAGATGCACGGCATAAAATTGAAACAAAGACTCAACATAATTATTATCACATCGAAAAGGAAACAAAAAAAAAGCGAATAACGCCAACGCGAAACAAATGTAATTGTTTGGAAAACAATGGTGGCCTTGGAGTACCTTTCTAGATTTTTCTGGAAAACAACGAACAATCGACTGGAATTTACACTATATTGTTTTTTTCGTTTTCAATACTTTCAATCATTGTATTGTAATTAATTATTATTGAAAATAAATCGAACAATGCTTATAATAAAACAATTATCTTATGAAAATGAAGTTTTCACATTAAAAAACCTATTTTTATAATTTAAAACAACCGCATTATGATTTTATTTTAAAATAAATTTTAAGAATAGGACTATTGAATTAATTGGTTTAAAAAAATGTGGTCAAGCTGAAAAATAAATACCGCTAGGCAATTGAAATATTTCTAATAAATTTCGAGCGGAAGGGGCTGGGAGTTTGTGTCTGCAAGATAATTAAACGCAAGAATTACATGTAAACGCCTTGCGGAGGTAAGAAGCGTGGGAAGTTATCACCAATTAATAATGATCCGCGATATTCGGAACGATTTATGTTCCGCTGTTCCGTCGTATTAATAAATAGAAAACGCCTCGAGGCGACGTCCGAAAATGGATTTTTTATTAACAATTTTTGGCCTCAAAATTTGGATTCCTCCATCGCCAACGCTACCATAAAAAAATGATAAACAACCTACAAATACGCAAAACGTGAGGCCTCAAAATTTGGATTCACCGTCCACTCACTTCTCAACAAAAAATTGCTTTCTTAAGAACTTGTAACAACATAAATCGCATTTTAAAGGAGGAATCGCCCTTGAAACTCGATTATTCTATTAAAAAATGTTCTACAAACTATTTATGATTACGCAAAAAAATAGTCACAGATAATAACAACTTAAAATAAAATTACTAATTTGAATTTAGTAAACAGATTGAATATTTTGCCGTCATTAAACAAATTGCTTTATAAATTAAACATTAGATAACATTATTTAAGAACCCATTATGTAACTACTAAAAAATAATCCAGCGTTTCTGTAATATTACCATGATTAGGTCCAGAAATAATCAATCATCTTCTGCCTTCCGATTATCCTCATGAACAACAGTATTGATCTGTAAAATTAATTTCATTAAACTCCACTAAATTTTAAGCGAAAACTCGTCAAGTATCAATGTATAAAAATAATTTAAATGAATTTGTTAATTAAAGTATAAAGTGATTAAAATTATTTATCTAAACTACAGGTAGCAAATACGTAATTTTTATCAATTAAAATTAATCAAATCAATTAATTTCATATGTACTTGATTATCAAAACATGTTATTATACTATTCGGATAATATTGCGTAAATAATTAGTTAAGGAGATTATATACTTTTTTTTTCTAAGTTTAAAGTCACATATCTTTAATTGGAATAATGAAATGATGTTAATATTAAAGTTGCGGTTCGATAACGTCTTCGGTAATTACGTGCATCTAGAATGAATGTTAAAACATTAGTTCATTGAAATAAATGCTGCGCTATAATTTAACACAAAACTAATTATCTTTAAAGTGCAAACAAAAATAACGATAATGTGTGTTGTTGAACTAAACGATCTTGAAGATCTGAATAGTTAAACTTAAATTTGTTTAAGTAAACTATGATAAAGTAATAAGTTAAAATATGTGCATGTCCTTACCTCTAGATAAAATTATCCGAGCGAAAATAAAGTCCCAGAAGTATGTTTATGATGATTATACACTTGCACATATTTATCGAGTTTAGAAAGAGGACGACGGAAACAGAAGTTCAGTTTAGCTTCTCTATAGTCATCTCGACTTCAAACGATGGAAAGTCTTTCACTTGTTAATTCTCGTATTTTCGGTAGACGATTGAACGACACTGGTTTTGTTTTCTTTTCGAAGATATTTATATCCCATTTGGGCGAACCCTGATGGGATATGCCTACGTAATAGTGCTAGAGAGAATGATTAGAGAAAGTAAATGAAACGAGGGTTGATTTCTATAAAAACAGTAACACGTTTTATTTATAATTTTATAAGCGTATTCATACTATGACTAGCTGTACATGTTTTATTTTTTTTTTAGTTTAGTTTACTTTTATTCAATATATATATATAGTCAATTTTTTTCACATATATATACTTTTATGTCATTATAAATATTTAGATTTTTAGCGATATTCAAATTTACAGTATTCACAATCTTGCGGAAAAGAAATTAATATTTATGTATATATATAGACAGAGAGAGAAGAATTACATACAAAAAAAATTATAACAGGTAAAAATCGCCTAAATTACATAAATTCAGGCGACGTCGTAATACAAAGAAACAAGGCGTTTCTTTTCATTTTTTTTTTCTTAAAGTGTGGATTTGATTGGAAATTAATTAAGTAACATTATATACAAATTCAACTTCTTTGGTCTAGCTATTTCAGCTATAATTCTTTTCACGGAAAATAATTAAGTTAGAAGAAACTAAGAAAAATCAGATCTCCAGAAAAATAAACAAATTGACAATTATATATATATAGATAGATACGTTTTCTTTTTTCTTTGTTAATCATTATTTTTGGTAGTCCAAAATTTTTCCGATTCCGATGATGAATTTGATTCTTTTTTTTTTTATATATATATATACTTTTCTGCGGCGATTCTCACTTTTCGCTCGCTCGAATTTTGGACTCCCAAAATCACAAATGCTTTGTTATTTTTTTTTACTCCCTACAAGACAATATTTCAAAAATAAAAACGCAGGAAAACAATAGTGCTGCAAAACAATCGAGATTTTGGATTATTAGTATTCGTTTGTTTATCTTTCTTCTTCCTCTTTCAACCCACGTAGTTTTTGACACATTCTCTTATTATAATTTATTATTATTATTATTTCTGCTTGTTTCGTTCTATTACACAGTTTCTTTTTCTCCTTCCCTAAACGAATTTTATAACTCGAAGCTTCCATTAATTATTGTCTTTACATGGTGTGTATAATAGAATACTTTTAAAGTTTAGTAAACTAAAAATTATATAAGATACAACGCGAAATCAAAAGTGGAATGTTTAGTTTTAATTAATTTTTTTTTTGGAAATGATTATTTTTTGGCTGATATATATATTTGTATATATATATTTACAACATATATTTGTTAACTATAGGTTTTCAGTTTAAATTCCCATTTGGTTTTCTTTTACAAGCTATAATATTATTATTTTTTGTTTTTAATTAATGTGGAAACATTAAAGGATTTCGTTTGCTCCAAGCATACACGTTAATATAATAAATATTTTCTTTCCTTGATTATTATACTTATTTAGAAGAGAGTTATTACAATACTTTTTCGTCTTTGACAATAAATTTTACACCCACTAAAACAGTTTTCATCTCTTGCTTGCACGAAGTTACGAACACACGGAAGATAACCTCGCCGGTTCTTCGTGTCTAGGCGAGTATTTTGATAGCGGTTAAAGAAGAGTCTTGGTATTTTCTTTGCTTTTGTAATGACTTCTACGTTTTGGCATTCAAAATCAAGGAGAGGTCTAGTAACTAGTGAAAGACAAATGGGAGCAAATGTAAGTTGCGTTGGCGCTCGGTTTTTTTTTTTTTTTTGAAATTATTAGGTAATCCAAAATATGAGATGTTAAATCCGAGAAATACTATTTTCACACTGATAGTCTCGAGTTGCTTCTGGTGTTTTCCTTTTCCATTGTAATCCAGTTATAATGCTGGGGCGAACGTGAGATTTGCGGGGTGGCGGAAAATCAACCAAACGGAGAAAGAAAAAACAAAAGGAGAAGAACAAAACAAGATCGTAGGTCGCAGACACAGCTGTAATGAGGATCACTACCACGCCCGGGGTGGTACGCATGCGCCGTCTTCCTGACGACCTCTTCTTCGAGGTGGTGGTGCTCGTAGTCGTCGAGGGAGAAGGCGATGTCCACCGCCAGATCTATCCTCATAATGATCTAATTCATCAACATCATCTTCAATCATCATCATCATCTTCATCACATTACACACTATTATCACAAGAGAATCATTACACATGATGCACGTCAAACCATCACTGCGATCACACGTTGTAGCACACCTGCTGGATTTGTGGAAAGGTAGATGCGATAGGTATCGCAGAGGTGACGTAGGGGTGAAGTCTATGGGCACGAAGATACTGTCGATACTTCCCGGTTAGGATGTGCTTATCCTCAGGGCGACTCGTTGAACGATCCGTATCGGCGGTCCAATGACTGTGGCTATGGTGATGATGTCCGGCGGCTGCCGCGGCGTTGACGGAGGTTTCAGACGCGACGGTGGCCGCATTGTAATACCGCTGGCACGTAGATATGGGCACTAGGGGCGGCATCGGCTCCCAAAGCTGCTGGCGAGCGGCAACAGCAGCCGCACTCTCCGCCGCCGCGTATTGTACAGGATATTGTGCGGCCTGCTGAGGCACTTGCTGCGGTATCTGCTGACCACGGGCGGCACGCCTCTTGGATCCAACCGCCGCCGTCACCGCCGAACTGGACGTGGAGGACGTCGAAAGAGCGACGGCAATTGAAGAAGTAGTCTGACGTGACGACATCGGAGTTGATGATGTGGTCGTCGTCTGCTGCTGCTGTTGCTGCGACGGTTGTGGCAGGTTATTCACAAACGGACTCCTCCTTTGACTCTCAATCTTCCGGAAGTAGCAGGGGTGGATCATCAGGAGGGGTTCGTTCCGAACGCCGGCCGGAGGTTTGGCTTGATTCGGCAATTCGTATTCGACACTGCAGTCGACGTGCAGAGGTCTGGAATAGTCCTTCGCGACGGTCCTCGTAGGTGGCTGAGGAGGTGGTGGCAACTGCTGGTCGTAACTAGGGTAGCACGTTGCCATGACTGGGCCGTTGTTATTTGTATTAATATTAGGGTCGTCGTCAGCTGTTAGTACTGCGGGCGACTGGATGATGTTGTTATTGTTGCTGCAGTAGTTGTATTTGATGTTACTACTGTTATTGTAGTTGCTGGTTAGTGGTGCGGTGATGTTGCTCACTGACCGAACTGCGGCCCTCGACTGGCAACGCATAGAATCGGATGCGGCGCCGGCGAACGGAATCCAGTTGACTGCCGTCTGGTGGGGGTAGGAAATCGATGCTCCCGACATTTTGACTCAACTGTCTGCGACCACGTCTATCCATCGACTACTACTACTCCAGTCAGCTGCGTCACCGTCGTACACTCATACATCAGCACGCAAACTCGCCCATACACATTCATACACACACACCGCACGCACACACAAACACCGCACGCACTCTCTTCTCAATAACTAAACGACATCGCACTATTTAGATAACCACCCCAAAAATAGAACATTGACAAAATCCATAAAACCATCAAAATCATTACTATTCTTTCTAATTATAATTTATGAATGAACTTAACTTGCTATCTTTGAGATTCACTTCCAACAATAATACTCATCAACCGACCTAATTAATCATCTTCAATAATTCTTCTCTCACTTAATTACGTTCTAGTCCAGCATCACCAGTTGTAAAATTAGAATGAATACTTTCAGATTATACGAAGGCAATTTAAAAAGTTTTTTCCGTTTCGCTTTTAAAACTTTTCAAACAGCCCTCGCATATATTTTGCTACATAATTACCCAAAATTACTATTTGATATTTATAAAATGTAATTCAATGTATAAGTTCGTTATTCGTTCTTTGAATAGTTTATTCCAAAGTAATTTTGTCACGTCCATCATTAAGCATATTTATGACTCAATAAAACATTTATTATATATACATATTCATGTCTATTTCCATTTTCCATATATAACTTGTTTCATCTCAAACATATACTATTATTTTTTTATGTATTTTTATAATAGAATGAATTGATAATTTGTTGTACAAAACTAGATTTAAAAAATGCTATTTTATTGGTAGATTATGTAACATTAAATTATAATGGATATTTTCAATTTTCAACCTGCGAATTGATTAATTTTTAAATAGTTTGATTATTCCGAAATTTAAAACTATTTGCATTACAGTTTCATATTTACCAATTAAATCAATATGAATATGCGTATGCTCGGAGGAGGTCAGCAGCACGGAATAGCAGTATTTATTTTCGTTTTTAGCTCGATAATCGGAAGCAATATGTAAATAAACAAGAGTGGCCGAACGTTTGTTTTCATTTCGTTTTCCGCACTAAAACGCACGCATTCGAAACACAATACAGACTAAATACAATGATGATTCAATATACTACCGTTATATAGTAATAATATAAAAAGGTACTGAAATATCAAAAAAATGCAACACAACACAATCAACACATTTCAATATTGTAAGCTATTTGTTATATATGAAGCAGTTCTATAAAGAAAGAAAGTATTGAAATGTTTTAGTTTTATAATTACGTTTGTGCGTTTATGATTTTAAAATTCTTATTCAACAAAATTTTATGATGTTTTTCCAAAAAGCTTAACTATATCAAAAAATTTGAATACAATATTATTGGAGTTATAATAAAAAATCAATAATTAGTAACACATATTGATAAAAATGTCACTTTTACCCAGAATTTACTCATTCACAAATCCAAGTAAAATTGTTAATCTTTATAAGTTTTATGACCAAAGAACCATAAACAAAATGCACTTTCTTCTTCAATGGAAGCAATGGAGATCCATAAACGCAAATCCCTTAAAATCAGAAACCGTTTTATTACAATCAGACGTAAAAATAAATTTTTCAGATTTTTATGAATACTCAAAATTTTTTCGCATATTTTTTTTTAAATATTACTAATTTATTTGGGATAGATAAATACATTTTGTAAATAAATAAAATAAGTTTTTTCCAAAAAGCTTAGCTATATCTAAAAAGAGGAAAACAATATTATTGGAGTTATAATAAAAATACAATAATTAGTATCAAATATTGATAAAAATGTTACTTTTACCCAGAATTCACTTATTTATTATTTCCTATTAATATACTAAAATCTACTGTACTTTATACAAACACAAGTAAAATTTTTAATCTTTATTAGTTTTACGACCAAAGAACCATAAACAAAATACACCTTCTTCAGTTAGTATACCTGAATGTTTTCAAACTTTATTGAAATATAACCGCAAAGGGTGGAGCTCCATAAACGCAAATCCCTTAAAAATCAGGAACCGTTTTATTACAATCAGACGTAAAAATAAATTTTTCAGATTTTTATGATTACTCAAAATTTTTCGCATATTTTTTTTTAAATATTACAATTTTATTTGGGATAGATAAATACATTTTGTAAATAAATAAATATAAGTTTTTCCAAAAAGCTTAACTATATCAAAAAAAATGGAAAACAATATTATTGGAATAAAAATACAATAATTAGTATCAAATATTGATAAAAATGTTACTTTTACCCAGAATTCGCTTATTTATTATTTCCTATTAATATACTAAAATCTACTGTACTTTATACAAACACAAGTAAAATTTTTAATCTTTATTAGTTTTACGACCAAAGAACCATAAACAAAATACACCTTCTTCAGTTAGTATACCTGAATGTTTTCAAACTTTATTGAAATATAACCACAAAGGGTGGAGCTCCATAAACGCAAATCCCTTAAAAATCAGGAACCGTTTTATTACAATCAGACGTAAAAATAAATTTTTCAGATTTTTATGATTACTCAAAATTTTTCGCATATTTTTTTTTAAATATTACAATTTTATTTGGGATAGATAAATACATTTTGTAAATAAATAAATAAATATAAGTTTTTCCAAAAAGCTTAACTATATCAAAAGAATTGGAAAAAAATATTATTGGAGTTATAATAAAAATACAATAATTAGTATCAAATATTGATAAAAATGTTACTTTTACCCAGAATTCGCTTATTTATTGTTTCCTATTAATATACTAAAATCTACTGTACTTTATACAAATACAAGTAAAAATTTTAATCTTTATTAGTTTTACGACCAAAGAACCATAAACAAAATGCACCTTCTTCAGTTAGTATACCTGTATGTTTTCAAACTTTATTAAAATATAACCGCAAAGGGTGGAGCTCCATAAACACAAATCCCTTAAAAATCCGTTTTACTACAATCAGACGTAAAAATACATTTTTCAGATTTTTATGAATACTCAAAATTTTTCCCATATTTTTTTTTTAAATATTACAAATTTATTTGGGATAGATAAAAATACATTTTGTAAATAAATAAATAGTAAAAATTATAATTTCAAAACAATAATATTATGAATACACAATGAATAAACAAAGTCATTATATTTACCTGCTATTTTATTTTCGAAACAATTAAATTACAATAAATTCATTTATAGGAAGAATAAAATCACCATTATTATTTCCTGTAATTGTTGTCAAATGGTTCAACTATTATTTTTCCATTCTCCGAATGACCATTTCTAGAATTACACTATAAGTAATTATGATGTGTACATCATCACACTTAAAAATCATTTTTTTTCAAGTGACGTAAATTCTTTTGAATATTCTAATATATTATTAATACGCAAATCAAAGAAGAAAAATATTTAAGAAAAATGTGTCTAATAGATTGAAGATGATTTTTAGTTAATATTAATGGAATTTTATCACTCATTGAATAGTTATACTACATCGAAATAATTTAACATCGCTGTTAGGAGTATTGCGTCTTCGGACTATAAAATAACCAATAGTAATTTGGTAAGCAATAAGGTATATCCAATGTTACGCATAGTGTGGTCGCAGCATTAGGCAAATTCAAGTTGAATCGTTTCGAAATCCAACGGCATTTCGGTTTATTGATCGTAAAGTCTTTAATGAAATTACCAGCAAATCCTTTAGGGCTTATTATCTACAGATGAAGGTGGTTTGCATTTGCTCCATAAAAATATAAATAGTACAGAAGTGAACTTATTGCACGTAGATCGAAATAGTCACGAGACGTTTCCACGGCTGTAGCGGAATGGAACTTGGAACTAATTGCGTCAAGTAAATCGCGTTTCGTTTTTAATTTAGCGCTGCGCGTTTTGTTCCCGGGGCTCGACGTGTAATGAGCGTTAAAAATTAATTTTCGTATATATTTTTGGGCGGCGGCAGAATTACATTTTTCATTTCTTTCGTATTTATTTTCTTTTTTCTTTTTGTTAATTTCGTTCCTCCTCTCTTTCCGTTAATTACACCGCTGAAAGAATGAGGATGAGAGCAGGACACAAGTTTATGCGTGCAAGAAAGAGATAGGAGATTCAGCCCAACGGACGCCCGAAAATGTTTCCAAGATGATTAAGCAACTTTCAGAACTATTAATTGCCAAAAGCGAAGCGAGTTTGCTTAGCTGGAGAGCAATATATATATATATAGTATATAGATGTATATATATAATCACATTGTCGGGAATTCCTCTTTTCCAACTGTAATTCCACATGCAGAAACCTTATTTTGAATACACACAGATGCGATGATGTCAGTCGAGGGGACCCTTGGGCGCGGACGTGGATGGCATCACAATTGGCAGAGGAAGACGTTATTTCTTCTTTTATGCCCTTGTTTTTTTGTTGTTTGCTTTATTTTCGTGGGGATCTCGGATCAGTTGTTATTTAGATTGCAATTAAGTCGGACCCAGTTCTCTGACTATTTCTGGCCATAGTCGCTCGTTGTTGTTCGCGTCTCGTGTGTTTCCTTTGCTTCCATGCTAGAATTTAGAGTGGCTCGGTTCGCCTTTCCAAGCCTAATTGTGATTTGTGGCGAGGCGAGGAAAGTTTTACGCCGCCATACATACATACGTACATGTACGGACGAGAAATGCAGTTACGAAATTTAAAACATCGTGCGACGGAAAATAAGGACGAATAACTTCAGAACTAACTTGTTTCGCGGCACTCTGATGAATCTCCAAGTCATCATTTTCAAATTTTCTTAATTACATGCAGACGCCCAAAGGTTGTTTTGATTGCCTTGAACACCACATCACTTACAAAAAACGAATTAAGTTTGATATAAACTTAAAAATAGTTTTTAACGAAGATTTTTTAAATACTAACGAAACAGAAAATTGCATTATTATTGTCGTTTTCTTAGCTTACCTTAGCTATTACTTTTTAAGTATGGAGACAACATTTCGGCATTTGTGAAAATAATTTAAATTTATTGATAAAATCTGAAATTAACATCTGATTTTTATATGTATTTTTAAATAATTGTATTCTAATCTGTAAATTAGTAAATTAGAAATGTGAAAAATCCAATATTAGTTTGTAAAGTTTGATTTAAGCTGGCAAAAATGGAAGGAACGAATTTCGTTTCTGCTTAATTCACAATCTTTATTATGTTATTAATCGGCGAATGTGAATTCCTCGCCTCCGTTATGGAAGTTGATGATCCGTTGAATATTTATGGTCGTGCGCTCGGCGTGCTGAGAATAAATGTCTTCTTTTCTTTTCGGCGATGTGTATTTTGGCTTTAGCTCGGTAAGGGCGTGTATGATGCAAGTAAGGGAAGCAATATGCGCGCTATATGCTATACATCTGTTCATGAAAAGCGCACGTTTCTGGGAAAGATGTGAAACGTGTCATTAATAGTAAAACATTTCAAAAGCGCAGAGCGTGAGCGTGATGAAGAGGGAAGATGGACGGGAACGAAGGTCTCGTGCATCCGAATAAAATAAGCTAATGCCAGCCAGCAAAAGGGAACGCTCGCCTCTCCCTGCTCCTCCACCTTAACGCTACCAAATGAAACCAAAATAAACTACGAAGACACGAAGACAATTCTGCCGACATCTGCAACATTTTTACGTTCTTTGCAAACCTATTTTCTATTTACTCGCTCTCCTCTCCTGAATGCATTCGTGTACGACTTTTATTCTTTATAATAAATGTACAACCATTAGCACGTAATAGGATATCGACCTATAACATCCTTTTTTTAATGCTTTTCCATTAACCAACTGTTAATATATTACACTTTACTTAAAAATCCGACTATCCACCTAATATAAATTCCCAGTTTATTCCTCATAAAAGTATTTGTATTGTTCGAATAATCCTAAAATTAACCATTATCTGCAAAACAATTAAAATTATGTAATAAACACAAATTTTTTAGTGACGCACACACTATTTTTTAACAATAACAAATCAATTATAAATGTATGAGCAATATCATTTAAGTGTCATAATTATAAAGGTGCCCACACACTGAATATAATAACATTCCATTGTAACTTGTATTTTCTTTTTGTAATTGTTGTTATTTTTAAGAGTTGTACATTTTTAAAATCGGTTGAAATAATTTTCCTTTTCTTTCAAGTTTCATTGTAGAAAGAAATTTATGGTTAAATTACTTTTAATTATACGGCTTCTTGAAATTTCCATTTTTTTTTTGCTCATAGGAGGTCCGTAACACGCATCGACGTGTTTATTTCATTAGTCATCATCGCCCAGAAGAAAAACTATATTTAAAAGTACAGTTAATTACATAGGTAATAATACTTTCACTGTGCCTCTACATCATGATCATGCAATAAAAAGTAATATATGTTACGGTTGCTTTGTTGGCGGAAACAGTCGAGAGGAAAAAAAAAGTTTCGATATCATGTCGCAAATTCGAGTTCAATTATATGAAAAAACAATTAAAAGAAATATTTAAATATAAATTTTATTAAGTAAATTTCAAAGAATTCAGAAATAAAGTTAATAAACTTTTTTTTGGGTTCCAATTAGTCGCAAAACTTTCTGTTTTTCCTGTCAAGTAAAATGTGTTAAGCATTATGAAATAGGATCTCCTTATTATTTCTGCAGATCGCGTGGGATGGCATTTCGTGTTCAAAAATTGATACGGGAAAATGCGGGAAACGGAAATTAGACACGACACGACATTCGAGGTCCAAAGGCTGACGGGGCTTCGCTAATTATCGAGGGCAACTCTGGCCCAAGGAACAAACAGAAACCAAAAACCGAACGGAAACTTCGTCTCTTTCACTCGTTCCTTCCTTCTCCTTCGATACTTTCATTATCGGAAACCATTTACAGATAAGTTAACTAATGATGGATTGTGTCCGCCTCGAAACAAGCCCACAAACTAATCTGGGTTTTCTTAATTAATCACAGATAATATTAATAATTTCTACTTCGTTATCCTTCAACTTTTATGATCACTTTTTTTAATAATCATAAAGATTTGGACGAATTTGGAAGAAAACGAGAGATATGAAAACATTAATAAGTTTAAATCTATATTTTACATTAATAATTAATTTTATTATATAATTAATATTTATCTTAATAACCTTCAATAAGCGAGGAAACAAACAGTAAGTAGTGACGTGTATATCAAATAAAAAAGATCGATATTTGAATGACTTCTAAATGTATCATTAAAAAAAAACAATAATGAAGGTTATTGAATAATGTAGAAAAAAAACTATGAGTATTTAACAATTTGAGATTAAGTAATGTAATGATATTTATTGACCTAAATTTAATAAATAAATAAATTTAATGTTTGATGCATATCGAGGATATATCTGATAATTTGGTGTAGTTATTGGGATTGGAAGGGTTTTTGTGGAACATGTTTCTTCCAATACAAATTGCGGTAACAATTGGAGCGACATCTGGCCCCAGTCGTCCGTTTTTGACGTTTGATTGACATTCCTTTAATTTTGAAGATTACACATTCGTCCTGCGCTTGACAGGCTGAAGAGCGCCGATAACAAAAGAGATTCGATCCCGCCTCCCTTCCATGGCCAGCTTCTCTATTTAGTCTAATGTATAATTTCGAATCTGTGAGGGTAAGAGAAACGGTTGCAAGCTTTCTTTTTTCTCCCTTTGAAGACTGGGAGAGCGTAAATTACGTTTTATTCATTTTTTTTTTGTTCGAACTGGAATCAGGTACGAGTGATCTGATTTCGGGAATAATGAAATATAAATTTGCCAGGCATCTGGGGGTCTCTTTCATAAATAGTTTTTTGCCGGGGAAAGAGTGTGTGTTAGAGAGTGTGAGGGATAGTAGAGGAAAGAGGGTCGTCTATATTTTATTTTTTTTTTTCGTAAAAGATTCTTTTGTGCTGCTTTTGGGATGGAGGATTATATATAGGTGGTGTGTATGTGTAAGCGCGCGAAAGTAAGAGCGAGAGAGAGATGCCTTAGAAAATCCCTTTTGAATATTTATTGTAGTCGTGGGGCGGCGGCGGCTTATCCAACCTGACAGGGACAGAATGAATACCTTGACACGGCACGAAAGCAGCTCTCGCCAACCGCACCTTTCTTCTCTACCTCTGCCTCTCTCTGTTGCACATTTTCAGTATCATACGCTTGTGTCTCTTTTCAGCAAACCTAACAGCGCGCCATCGAGTGCCCTTTTGCTGAGCTAACGCCCATCTCGCTCTCCCTTTATCTCTTTATAACTGTATAGATTTATATTCCGGATAGTACGGAAAGGGCGAACTTTGGAAAAAGTTCACTGAGTAAAAATCTTTCTCTCATCCACCATCAGTCCGTTTCATCTCGTTCCAATGTTTGTTCAGTCTTTGCACCAATTGCACACGACATGGTGGGGGGGGTGTGTTAATAATAATGACACATTTTGGAAATCCCCCGAAACGGGAAGAAAGACGAAAAAAATAATGTAACCTCACCCGAAGAAGCGAAACAAAAGTCGTGCATCCCTTCTGACATGTCTCTGTTTTTCGGTCTCGGAATCCGATACGGATCGATTACCATTCGCTTTGTTTTATTTCCACTTTTCCTCTCCACCTGCCCGACCGACAGTGAATTTGCGTATTGCTTTGTCCGTCGTCCTCTTCTTAATTTTCCAACTCTGGAATTGTCCGATTGTTCCAAAGCCAACTGGGCTCCATTATTCATAGAGACCGGGCCCGGTCGGCCGTTGTACAGTTTCAATGGAAGCCCGATGCATAATTCATGCTGATGCCAGACTGTTCAATATTTTCTTGCGATAAGTCGCTAGAATCACTCATTAGAATATTCGGGCATCCTGTCTGTGCCTGTGTGTCTATTGCCTCTATTATATTCGAATACTATACACAAACATTCACACACACACATTCTATATCGGGAATACACATTCACCATTGAATTGAATCATCCGTGTGTCGCCTTCTGGATACATGCATTATTCATTTTCCCGTTTGGAAATTTCATGCAATTGTGTGGCTATGCGTGTTTCGTGAAACTGGAAACTTATTCTATTTAGCCCTCGAACACAGAACTATACAATTTTAGTGTTTAGGCTTTCCTTGGAAGCCATTTAACAAGAAACTTAATTTTCTAGTTTTACGAACAAAACACAGAACCACTAACTACTAGAAAATCGTATTTCAGTGAAATCTACAAATTACGACATAAAACATAATTATATTTAAAATAAAACAGTTTATTCTTAATTACTAGATTTTCATTGATTTATTTATTAATTGTAAGAATACTCGTTTTTGTAGATGTTATTTTATTTATTTTAAGTTATTAAAATCTATGCAGAATTTAGATCTGACGGAGTAATCTTGATGATAAAGTTAGATTTAATTTGCCATTGGTGATTGCGATGAACGAATAGTGAATAATTACGAATTTAATGATGTTTATAAAATGAAGTGATTATGAAATATTGATGTTTGTGTTAATAACGTGAAGAATGCGCAGCAAAATCTTTTCCGAGAACGAGCGATTTAAATGAATCTTGCTTATTTTTGTTGAATCATAGTGTATATCCAAGTTTGCATAAGAAATCCATGAATCACACGGCGAATTGCGAATTGCTAGAAATCGAAGAAAAGACACGCTCTTTGTTGCTTAGGAATTGCGACACTAATTGGACTTTCTTCTACCAGACGATCGATCGATGAATGATTGAATCATATCAAGTACCGAAATGGAGATTTTAAAATAAAGTTTGATAACTTGACATTAGCGCTATTGTTGTTGTTGATATTATTATCACTTATTGTGTTGTGTGTTTCTTGCACGTACGAGTGTAGGTAGAGTGAGTGCGGTTTTGTGACAGGATTTCCTACTATATTGTGACGGTGTTCAATTGTGAATATTTGCGCGTGGATTTCAAAGCGCACGCACATACAATGTGCAATTAAAAATTCTCAATGGACACCGCTCTCCCGATGAACGTTGACGACTGTTGTTTGAGTGCGACGAAGAAAGGAATATCGCAACGGAGACGCGTTTCCAAGTAAATATATCGCGTCGCCCGTAAAATGCCATCATAAAATATTTAATAGTTACGCCGCGTTGCCAACATTGAATTATAAATTAACCAAAACAAGAAACGCTCACCAACTTTTTGAGTTACTTAAAGGTTTAAATTTGAATCTAGTTTTTAACATTTTGCGCTCAAACCTTGCTTCATTTTAGTATTTTCGTCTCATTGCTTTTTTTCTTCTCGCATTTTATTTTTTTTCTTTCGATTGTTATGTGTGCTTTAAATTGGCCCTCGTTAAAAGAAACGGCTGCCAAGCGAAACCCGAAAATTACGATAATTTGGCAAACGCGCCCGGAAAACAAAACGCGAACGTCATTTGTAATACGCGCGTTATCCCGGGAGTAACGTCATAGTCGACGTTTCGTAGACCAATTACATTAATCTTCATCATTTATTATCATTATTATCGCTGGGCAGGTTATTTTTTTTATAAAATGCATCAATTTTTTGTAATATATACCTGAGGTTTACGTTTCAAACTGTTAATTGATGACATTATAATTAATTAAGATCCAGTTAAAATATTGGAACCATTTATTTTCATAAACAAGACTGATAATTTTACTTTTATTTTCTTAACTTCTTCAAACCAGATTTTTTTAAACTCAAATTTTGCAAATAAAAATAACATAACTGAAGATTGTTAGAGAAGAATGTAATAAATTTTAGCAAAAAATTCAATATATAGGTTATTTTATATACGCAATAAATTACTTTTTACAATTCTAAAATTTTCTCTTCAAAATATTCACACCTTTCAAATGTGCCCCAACCAAGGTAGTTTTATGACATCTGCTTACCTGATATAAATTACTTATTTTTGAAATAACCCATTGCGGGAAATTTTATTTATTATTGAAAATTTTACTCCATTTTTATGTTATTATATTACACATTTCCAAAGTATTTACAAAATCGCCGTTCACATTCTCTGCCTATAGCATAAGACCTATTATTGGGTACACTCCCATTCTCCTTGTTCTTGTTCCATCTATCTCCATTGCTGTAAATCTCCTTCTCTAAAGTTTATCGGACAATCCTGAACAAACATAAATAATACTGAAATAGACTTCAGTCTTAACAATAATATTTTATCCGTTTTATCCGTTGAATGAACAGACATCTAAAATTTGCTTTTTATCAGTGAAATTATATATTTATTAATGATAAGTTATTTTAGTGCTAAATTAATTTAAATTTATATAAATTTATTTTTAGAGACGTAACAAAATTTGGTCATGTGAGAAAATTGTATCGATTTGGTGTTTGCTAAGTGGAAAATACACGTGCCATCATCGTGAATATAAACAGATACAAGTGGATGGAGTTGAAGCGGGCGCCCACGTGTATCCTCTTTGATCGGAGCCTGGAAACCGGAAGTCGCGGAGGACTTGCATAACTTAAGGGTCATAACAAGCACCGATTCAAAGGGTCGGAAAATTCGATCCAGCGACGATCGAAGTCGAAGAATGGAATATCATTCCCTTTCGGCGACACCCATCAGAAACACCGGGCGTCCTCGACGATCGTCTATGGTCGAGGGGGAAGTCGGGGCAGATCATTAAACCATAATTACAAGTGTGTATGTGGGATTACAGAAACGGGCTTCAATACTCTGTAATTACGTAACGCGTGTCGCGCCGTCGTCATTACGTTTAATGGACATATTTTGGACGTATTTAAAGGAAAGAGGGAGAAAAAAACAAAACAATCGTTAAATAAATTGGACGAATTTACGTGCACGTCTCGCAGCTTTTACATTTTCCACCATCCATTAATAAACTGATTCAAACTTCAATTAAAGCCTTAAATTATTCCATCAAACTTCCATTTTATTATTATTAATTACTAATTAAATATTCATATTACATCAGTCTAATTTATAAAAATTAAAAATAATGTTTTTTACTTCATCTCTTAATGATTATTTATCGTAGCGATTTAAAAATAAATTTAATAACTTTCCAAAAACCAAATTATGCCTTATTTCTGAAAGTTTACTTTCTTTATTTGCATGCTAATACATTAATTATAATTTGCAACATAAATCACTATTAAACTACAATTAGTGATTTTTTTTTTAATTTTATTTTTTTTAATTTTATTTTTATTTTTTCTTGTAAATATTTTTTAATTATTTAAATGTAATTAGTGAATTTCCCCATAACTAGTTTTCACATTACATTTTTACGAAAAAAATTTCGTGATTTCATAAAACTTGACTGTTATTAAAAATACATTTTGAGAAGAAATTCTTGTTGGAGACATGAAAAACAAGAACTATGAGTTTAGGCTGGTTGAAAATAATATTTAGGACAAAACAATGTTAAAATCGTTTCGAAAATGTTTAGATTGCAGCCATATATCAACGAAGCTTTTGTAACTGCGAACTTTAGGCTTTTCCGCGAAGCCATGTCCAAACCGGATAATTGAATTACGTAAATTGTAGAGAAGACATACACAATCACTTTATTTTTGTCTGACCTCTCCTTTTTCACATTTCTGACTTGCTCTCTCTTTCCTATACTTACATTCAAAAAGAAACTCTAGAGCATTCGGTTTTATTGCATGAATAAAATGTATACGGCTACTAATTTAAATGGGTTGTTAGTGTTTATTCATTTGCCGTTCTTCTTGCTAAAATTTATGGGCCTCGTTCACGGTATTATATTTGGGAGAGTGTGCGAGGGAAAGAGAGAAGAGAGGACTTAATAATAAGGGAAAAGCGGGGTTTTTGTGAGCGACGGGGGGATGATTTTTTTTATTGTTATTTTTCGTACTTAAACTGGGGTGGCTTTTTGGACCCTTCTCCGTTTTCCCCGACCCCCGAGGGCCTAATCAGAGAGGCCCACTTACGCCAGCACCTTGCAATATTTTAGAAGGACCCCATGCAGACAAACGATCACCCTTTTATTTCAAATTCGGAAAGGACAATAGCAAGTGATTTATGAAGGATAAGAAGCTTCGAATTTCATGAAAAATCTGGTCGACTTAAAAAAAAAATCTTTTACTTTTATGTAATTATACGAAAAGCTGACAAAATTTCAAAAAAGCGATAATTTTAATTTAATTACTTTTTTTACATTAAAGGATCAAAACAAAGCAAAGCCGTAGCAAATTACAGAGCAATATGATATTCACTAAAACTCAGGTTCCTTTTGTCGAATTCATCGATACATTTGAGATGCAAGGTTTATGACCACTCCAACAAACTGTATAATAAAAGACGAGATTCTTGGAAGTAAAATCTATTTTTTTGGTTTTGAAAAGATTTGCAATTAGATGAGCTTTAACGAACGACAAACGGACTTAAAAAGCGTGATTGAGGCAAAACTACAGAAAATCTATATTTGATTTATAGAAAAATTGATATTGAAATAATTTAATTTCAGATAATGTTTTCACTTGATTCTAAATATATAAGAAAATTTAATGGCAAGTTGCAAAAAGTTGAAAATTTGTTATATTTGTTTCGCTGCATTTTTGATAAATTAATTTGTACTTTCCGAAATAACCCCATTAATTACCATAATTTCTAGGTAATTTATGACTCAACGAAAATATTGTTTTCATTTTAATTATGCTAATATTTTCACAAGCGACGACACTAATTAGTAATTTAGTGTTTATTTTTAATAAATTGTTGTTAAATTTTCAAAGGCATTTTCCAGTAATTAAAAATAGGTTCACTTTTTTAATCAACTCAAAGAATCATGAAAAAAATGGCCGGTCGCAATCCTGGTATTTAATTTGCTATTTTTTTTTCATATTCTCATTTTGATTGTCTGTTTGTCGGGGCAGGAGTGGAAACGGTTATTTGCATTTCTCTGTTCATGTTTAGTTTGCGCCGCTTTTGAACTAATTTCGAAGCCCTCTTTATATGGATGTGTATATAAGGCAATTAGTTCAAACTCGACGTGAGAGTCGGTTGGATTGGACAGGGCTGGTTTTGCGTCGGGGCAGGGCGGGGGTGTAAGGTAGGTAGGTTAGTGAATGCCAGAGATGCGACGAGGGAAGTGAAAACCCGGGCCGAAATCTCATTAAAGCAAACAATGGAAGAGTAGTAAGGGCACCCCTCGTGTTTCGCCATTCGCCGTCGCGGAACTGGAAATTCGCTAAATCTCTCTGGTCCGTTCGACTGTTTTTACGGAGAACGGAGCGATGTGTGCTTTATGTTTCAGGGTTTTTGGTGGAAAGATTCAAATAATTGTTTCAAAAGTTAAACGCTAATTGTCTATTGTTCAAAATCGAGTTCGATTTCCGCTATACACCTGAAACATTTCATAGCGGAATGTTCAAAGCTGAATGATTCAAACTATTTCAATTTACATCAAATTACACAACATTTAATTTGTTCTATTGATGTTGTGTTTATTGGATAAAAGACCTATGTCAATAGACCGATGCAATGATTCTGTATTTCACATGATACTATTTTATTAGATATTCTACACAAACTACATGTTCAAAATTTTAAAATTCCATATCCAATTTTCACATAATAATAAAACTTACATAACTATAATAAACGCAGCAAAGACATTTATTACATATAAAATTTGCAACATGTCACTAAAAATACTACCATTAAATCTTTCATGCTTTTAACAATTACTTATGTCATAGATTTGACTTGCATAGCAATTTATTATAGTTGGCACAAATAAATGTATTTTTTATTATGTTTTGAAAGTTAGAAATTTACTGAGATATTCATTATTTGTGTTAGCATTTAAAATAAGTCTAAAAATATAATACATACAGATCAGTGGGTTTTAAAGGTGAGTGGTGCAGCCAAGAAATAAATACCGGCTGACAAAGTGCATTAACTGAATTCGTCATTGCAAGATAAAGGAATAAATACAAAAATAAGTTTATTTATCGCAAGATCTTAACAATAATTTTATATAATGACGAAAATAATAGTGAATTTAGAATCTATGAATTATACGTCAAGAAATTTAAGTTTGAAAGTTTAAACTATTTCATTAAAGTTATAATTATTTTTATTCGATAAATAAATTAATGAAAATAACAAATTCTAGGATATTTTCAAAATTAAGATACTGTTTATTCTTGAATATTGTGTATGGAAAAAGTCGAACACGAAATTGTAAAAATATTTATTGGCTCAATTGTAATGAGTTTATCCTATCGTAAACATTTACTTTTTATTGGCTAATATACTTTTTTATTGTTGAGCGCTATTATATTGACCATCAAATAATATTGTTCGATCTCGCAAAAAAATCTCGATTTGTTGAAATAATTATTAATGAAGATGCAAATTTAAGAAGTAATATATATGAAATTATTGTAAAGGTAATATTATTGTCTTAATATGTATTTGGAAAATTTGAAAATAATGAATGCGATAATTGCGATCCGAAGATTGGGATTTTAATGAATGTTATTTCATGTTTAAATCGAAATAATGCCAGAAGTCGGAGACGGCTCGCAGTTAAAGCAATTAATTTTTGGATTGGATTTCTTTGAACGTTAGATAATTGGGTACAGTTAAATTGCCGGGCGCGTCGGCGTAAATAACGTGGATATTAGCAGCGGAGAAGCGGAACACATACAAAAAAAAAAAGGAAGGGGTTTCTCCAGTCTACCTGGGCGAAGCTTGCATAATTACAATTATTAGTGGAACGGGAGATGGCGAGATAGGGGGAAGAACAAATGGGGGGATTATTATGGGGAAAAGGAGCGTGTGTGCGTGTTTTCGAATTTTCAATTTAAATGAATTGTTGCAATGATTTTTCTGGTTTTGTGGATGAGCGTGTTGGAAGGAGATCGATTCGTGAGGATGATGATCATTTTGGTGATGGAGCCTTCTGCACGATGAGGCAAGGGGTGTTTTTGTCGTATGCATGCCATTAACCTCTTATCGGAAGCTCGGATCTCACATAAGGCAGTTACCCGTCGCCATCATCAGTTCTGGTCTCCTCTCTTCCACTCCACTCTCCACCACACGTTCATTTACCCGTACGAAGCAGAACAGTTCAGAGGAGATATTAGATATCTCCGCACTAAACTGAGCACACAATATCTCAAACACACATACATAGTAGTACTTAGTGCACACACACATAGAGAACGTGGGAGACAGACAGACAAGTAATATTTAGGGTGTTGGATAGAGATGGATGCAAATGCTGTAGTCTGCAGCCTGTATACGATGCGTGCAAGAGAGACAGTTACATATATACATATAGAGAGAGAGAGCAGAAGGGAGAGATAATGAATGCGTTGGGGGCGGCTCTGACTGATAACCACCATCGCCGCCAGCGGCAGGGATCAACCGAAACTATCTCTGGTCCCGAAAATTTGTAGCCCAACTAATTCAAGCACGAACTCAGCTCAACTCCGCGATATCTCATCATCGTTCCATAAAGGACGTAACAATAGCCCTTTCCAAACCAGAAACTAATTGTCGAAAACTTGAATTAACTGAAATATACCTTTTTATTCAATATGCAAGAATTCCATGAATATATAATAATTGCAAAAAACTATTAAAAGTCAAGAAGATGCGAAAATGTGCAAATCAAAAAGTTCATTGCAAATTTATGAAAATACATAATAATTTTATTTATTATAGTCTACAGTCTTTCTAAAAATTTAATTTTCTTGTAAATTTAAATTATTTAAAAAATAGTTCTTTGGTTTTAATTAGTGTCAATAAAAATTTCTAAATAAATTTAAAATTGTATTTTACGTCAATATGTAAATATTAGTAATAATACTAAAGCATAATGAAAAATATGATCTCAAAATTTCTATCTGCAGGATACAAAATATTTCGTTATTATTTCTAACAATAAATGATTCTTGTTCTGATCGACTGATATATTAAGCAATCCAGAAAATAGGTATACATTTACCTTTTTGGGATTTTAACTAAATTTTAAAAATAGTTGGCCTATGAGGTAGAAAAAACTATTTGTATTTAATGATTGTGCACTTTTATTCCACCAAATACACTAACAAAAACATCTTCCAATTGGAAGAAATGCTAGTATGCAAATTACTACTGAATGCGATGATTTATTGTCTACATAAATTCTTGGAAGACATAGTTTTGGGTATGTTATATATGTCGTACCTTTGGAATTATAATGGTTGGGCAAATGCGTTTTTTTCCCTTTTCCGTTGAAATTGTTATATAGGACTCAGGGTGGGGTTTCGGTGGGACAGAGACGGAGGTTGTAATTCATAGTTGAAAATTTGATTTCCTTTCGCTTCGGACATTGTTGTTGGGATTGGCGGTGATTTATGGGGGGCTGCTGTGCGTCGTTCTATATTTGAAAATCCGGGGGGGCCGCAGCATCCGCTTTTACAACTGTGCACAACTCTCCGCCGCCTCCGCCCCTCATCCTACATTTCTCTCACTCGCGCTCTCAATCTCTCTCTCTTTCTCATGCCATCTCCGAGTCCTTGCAGCATTGCAACTGCCTAGTAAACAGCATGGATGCACTTGCACACCAGTCCGACCATCCAACCATGGCCATCGGGTCGAGCAGCGAGAGCTTCGGCCCCCTTTAACAATCAAACCGTAATGAATGACTTTACTTCATCAATTAGCCCATTGGGATGAAGCCCGACTGGCTGCGCCTGAATGCCAGAGGGAGATGGCGATGGGCCAGACGGAGAACGCGCGGAAGGCCAATAATAACGACCCACCTTGTTCGGGGAGCTCTCCTTAATTATCTCTTCTTTTATCTCGCATCGGGATAATAGACGTGCCTTTAAAATTCTTTTAATATTCTTCTGATTGCGGATCGTCCCCTCCTCACCGCTTTCCGCCTCATCGAATATAATTGAAATCGCTACCTCCATCATCATTCCATTCTCATTTCATCAACAAAGTTCAAATATATGATATTTTTTATTCTACTTCATTTACAAATTAAATTCATTTAATTATTATTTCGAAAAATTGAGCTAAACATATATAATTGTGACAATTATTATAATTATTCAAGTCATTTTTCGTACTTTCCAATCTTTTCGTTTCGTAACTTTGACACGTAATAAACTAATAAAGCTGTTTCCATGTTGTGCTATATCTCAAAGTCCTAGTATTGTGTACGAAACTAAAAAAAATACAACTGAAGTGCCGAAAAGATGGCAGAAATCGGGCTGTAATGATAATAAACATGGTTTGAGGTTTAACAAAAGCGAATAAATTATGTACACTTTCATCCTTTCAGACGTTTCTCTCTCTCTCTTTCTGCTTAACTTAATAATCCAAAAGCATCACAGAGCGATGCTTGCATGTTTATTTATTTTTCATGTTTGAAGCGGAAGCGGACGTGACAATGCTGTAACATTTGCGCTCCACTCGAATTGATCCAATTACCTTAAACACGTTAACGCATTATTTTAGTTACCATTAATTAATTAAATAATTAATAGACTGCCCCAATATTTAATCGCCGCTAAACTAATATTAGCATTGCCCCAATTAACAGGAGTACTTTTCGATTCCAATATCACTAAAATTACCGAAATTATCTATATGGTAATGTGAATTAAGCCACAGAAAAATTTGTCATACTTAACAATCAGACAATCATTCACATTTTATTTTAATATCAAATAAAAATGTAAATTCAAATAACGCAGCTACTAATTAAACGATTCAATAATTATAATATTTTTCATACTGAATATTATTAAAAGTTTTTTATTGCTGAAAAACAATAATAATAATAACAAATATATTGAACTGAAATTATATACATGATAGACATTTTGTGGAGTATTATTACGAAATATTAATGTAAATTATTCTTGGTTCTTAATCTTAACATAAAAATTATAATTTATTGTGAAAGTAAACTAAAAAATACGTACCTTTTTTATAAAAAAACTTAAGTGAATTATACAATATTATAAAAGAATCTGAATAGATAATACCGTGAACGGTTAAAGGTGTAGAAGAAAATAGCAAATTTATGTAAATATTAATAGAAGTTCTTTATTGAACTCTGCCATAACCCTAGACATAAAAGAGAAAATGATCTTTCGTTAACATAATAGTGTATATAATTATATGTATATATATATATATATATATGTATAAGTATTATAGTGTATATGTTTCAATTAAATATAGCTTCTATGATTTTGCATGACATTTACGCCTACATAGAAAAAAAATAGTATCAAAATATCATCCTTTGTGAAAATAATCTACTACCCACTACAATACTTTTGTACTACAGTTACAACAAAAAAAATGGTAGGTAAAAACGTATAAAATTACACTTCAAATATAAATTAAAACAATGTTGTTGCTTTCAGAGACATGATTTAGAATTACTACAAAATTAAATTAATAGTAATGATAATTAACAGATCTAAAATGTGCTGAAGATTTTTCAATCCTCTCGACACGAACACATAATAATAATATTATTCAATCAAAAAATGGATTTCTTCTTTCGGTGGTGTTGAATGGTCAAATAAACAAAAAAAAATATACATTGGTGATTATTTATTATTTACTAGAACCTCTCTCTAAAGAATAGTGATTGATTAAAAATCCGAAAACAAGCAAAAACTATATAATATAAAAGAACACTTAATAATTATCAAGTAACTAATGTATTTACAGCTATGATAATAATAATAATAAAAATAAGTTTATGGCAGTAAAAAATAAATGTTAAAATGAAAATGAAAGATTGCGAGTGCGAGTTGTGAAATTAGATCGGTTCAAAGTGAAAACGGAAAATACGTTTGTTAAACGGTTTTGTTTATATTGCAATCCTTGCCCCTTCGCCTTCCTCTTAAAGTTGTTCTTTTCTCTTGATTAAACTTTCCAAAATTATCCACACCACCTCTCTTATTTATTGCTTACTACCTACTAGTATCACCCACGGTCGTATCAAAGGAAGAAACTTCCTTCGTCCTTGCTTACATCATACATTTATATTTGTTTTCCATTCTTTTTTCTATTAAACTGCTCCTACTTTTTTTCCATCTAATAGCTTGTATATAATATATATAATTTTTCATTTAACTCTTTCATTTAGTATATATATAAAATCTTTTTATAAAAAAAAACAATTAAAATAAACGCAAACTCCTAATGCTAAGTGTTTAACACTACCGTAGCGAAGGGGCAGACCGTGAAGGTTCAAAATACGACCGCCTCTTCGAGCGGCTTCTGCACCAGCTAAATGTTACCGGTTGCATCTAATGCCTGCAGGAGGTCGTCACCTTGTAGCAGGAAGTTGTTTACAGGGGCGTTAACCTCGTAATCCTGCTGGGTGAGGTCTAAGAGGGAAGGAATCCCGTCTGTGCTGAGCAACGAGATACCCCTACGTAGAATCCTCTTTTCGCCCCCATCGCTTCTTTGAGGCTCTCCTATTCTCGCCGCCAGCTTCAACTGTTGCGCCCTCAGAAAATCCACCAATTCCTTCTCGCTTATCAATCGGTCGGTCTTCAAGTTTTGCTGACTAGAAGGTATTTCCTTAAAAGAAAAACGATAAAATTAATATTTCTATGAATAATATATGAAATAAAAGAAAAATAACGGATAAAAGACATTCCAAATAATTCAACGCGATAAAAAAAGTCCACTTTGTTTCCTATAACTATTTCATGGTTGTAACTGCCTTATTTTAAAATATTATAGTAGATTTCTACAATCCTCTCTGACAAACCTATCTCATAAATTAATTTCCAAATATCTATTTTTTACTCCTTCTTTAATAAGTATTTATCTATTTCAATTGAATTACTCATTTTATATTTTTGAAATTTAATGCATAAATTTTATTGACGACTATATAATTATTAGGAAGTTTAGGCATTTACTATTATTGCATATTTAAAAAGAAAAACCTATACAAAGACATAATAAAAAATAAATATATTTTCTCTAAACATGAAAACGCATGTTTCTATTTTATTTATGAGAGTAGGCAGGACTAGGATTGTTGAAATAATTTTATTGTCATGTTTCTGTATTTTTTAATATTTAATTAATCTATCACAGCTCACTTAATTCTAAACGTAAAAAATAAAGACTTGTATATATTTATTGTAAGAACGTCGCAACGCTTAGTTTTCATCGTTTCTTATTATGTAACATATAAATAAAAATATATATATATTCTATAATAATAGTAACGAATTAGATACTAGGTTCCGTTTTGTTAACTAGAGGTTTGGAGACAAAGTGGCATGGCAGTATATTATAGTAACGATTTAATCCCTGAACTTTTGCTTAATTAAATCTGGTAATAATTATGAATATGGCTTCTGCGTTGAGTTGCAAAAATACATGTAAAATTCCGTATTCGTTCCTTTCTCCTCGGCACACAGCCTTAGCCCATTCATAGAAGGAGCTGTTTCGTTTTTTGGCGAATATCTTTTATCATTCTATATCGTTCTTTTGGTCGGACTCAGAGCTTCTTTCTAGGTGCTAGGCATATGTAGCCTGCTCGTATATCGAAGCCGCTTACCAAGAGGTTCATGAGAACACTTTCGCTGGGCTGAGAGACGCAGGCAGCTTTAGGACCGCCAGAATCAAGCAGCCAATTGCTCTTTCCCTTGGATGCTACCCTGGAACGGCTCGCAGCATGCGTGTTGTTAGACATCAACTGCTGCAGCAGCTCCGAAGTCATGCCCGATTTCGGTTCGCACTTCGTCCTCTTGTTCGAGGTCGACTCATAGCTCGTCGAGTTCATGCGCTTATGGGATTGCTCGCCTGTGGGCACCTTCGACAAATCCCAGTTGACCTGACCTAAAATAACATTTTGTTAAAACTTCATTACTATTTTCTAATGAATTATGCTACCTTTGTCATAGTAATTATTAAAACTTTTTCCTGTCGACGCAGCCGTGTTGTTCTGTATAATGGTTCCACCATGGTCGTTGCTCCTGATCGGACGCTTATTGTTTACTCCAGAGCTAAGCAACTGCGCTAGGCTGGATGTCGTCTCCGGAGGGTCGGTGTTCTTTGCGGGCCTCTCAACATTTGAGCTCCACATCAGGTCGTTAGTGACTACTAACGGCAGATCTTCTCCCATTGTCATGGGTATATACGGAGCCTTCATGTCCATATCCTCCTCCATCAAAGTCACGAACGAGGACATCTGGTCTTCGTCACTGAACGAGTCCGCAGGACTGTTTAGGGACTGCATACTGCAATCCGAGCTCTAGAATATCTATAGTTAAGAAAACCCATCCATACTACTGGAGTTTAAAAACTCAAACCTTGACGATGTGATCTGGCGACAAAATTTGCGACAACCCTTCATTCTTGTATATAAACGGATCTCCTATGATTGCGGAGTACGAATCAAAAAAGCCGTCAAACAAATTTGTATCTTCGGATGGTAGCGAGTCGATTTTCTCTATGCTATCGTCATTCATGTTCACCAGGTTCAAGAAAGTCTCTCCGAAGAGACGATTACCTAAACTCACTACCTCGCCAGCCTCTGGCGCTAAATACGTCAAATCTTCTGGCTCATCTTTCAACACTACAAAAAAACATCGATTATTATAATTGTCTTCAATTGCGACTATTAACCAGCTTATGCAAACAACCAAACATTCCACTCATTTAAATGCCGTATATCGGGCTTCAGAAATGCAATACATATCAATAATATATTACATATACATCAATTACTTAAATTACACTTTAAATTTTCCATATATTCATGACTATAAAAATCATTATCGACTTGATTCATTCCATGTGTGTACTCAATTCTAATCAAAACGTAAAACCCCAAATGAAATTATATAAATTTCTCAAAAAAAAATGTTTCCGAATTTGGGGTTTTTCCAGGAACGTTGCATCATCGTCGATAATAACGACAATAATAACTATAATTTTGGCGGGTTCGTTCCTCCTCGCACGTACTTATTTCACCTCTATTTCTTTCCATCACGTGTGCAGGAAGTTCTGCGGTGATCAAAACACTGCTGTCCGTACATGTGTAATTACGACTTAGGTAATAATATTCGAAATAACTGTGAATCGCGTACTTTTACCTCGCAAAGAAATCAAAAATGAATGGAACAAAAAAAAAACTGCTATGAACAGAAGCTATATATCCTTGGAATTCTTAATCACTTTTTACTTGCACCGAGTCAAGTTTTCCTTTCTGCGACATAAAACACTCGTTAATATTTTTCAAGTCCAAATTTTAGTTGATAAGATTTTCACAATCGCCAATTTCAAAACGTAAATAAGCTTATTTCGAGATAAAGTGATTAATTAGATTTTTTCTTCATACAGTTGTCCAAAGTCTCCACTAAATGATCCAATTTTAATTAAAAATATTTTTCTATTTACTGAAAAATTCGCTCTATTCATATGTACAAATGTAAAAATGAAGTCGGATAAAATATAACTCACTTAATAAGATATCAGATATACTGTAATATTAATTTTTAATGAATATATCAATTTCCAAATAAAACGATGTTCTTAGTAAATAAATGAAAGAATGCGAGAGTAGTCTAATAATAATGTTGTTTGTGAATAAACTACAATTTTTTTTGTGATCCACGCGCGATTAACTTTAGTTTGCAATTAATTCAACAGCGAAAAAAATATACGTGAATAGCCTCGTTTTCGTTCAAGGATGAATCGATGATTTTTATGCAATAATTATATACCTGTTACCAGTGTTTCAAAGTCTAAAAAATAGGTATGTGCTAGAAGACACGTTTTCAACTCTTGGACTTCTTGGACTTTTGGATTTGCAAATAGAGACGAGCTTTCAAGTGAAATTAATAAAATGAGTTTACAAGCTATTATACGAGTATATAAAAAAGACATGATTGGAATACAGTGCACTTGTAATTAATTCATTTTAAATATGATATACAAAATTAACCGAATGATATTTTCAATACAATTATTCTTCAATTGTAAATAGAGAATATACGGTTTATTAATATGATGATAACTTGTAATCTCAAGTTACTACACATGTGTCACAAATAGATGTATGTTATCATGTGCAATTTTACATCACTCTCAGATATTACATTCTTCGGACTTTCGAATATTCTCTTAGATACCGATCGTTTTGTAAACTTTGCTTTGCTTTATGTTTATTTGATTTTCCTTGTTCTATTTTGAATCGTGATTTATATCATCGCACCTTGTTTTGGACTATATGGAATTGTTCGGCTTGGATCAATTGCATTTGCGTCGTTTGGCGTGTATTATTTATTTATTATGCAATGCTGTGAAGCAGGCCGCGCGCTAATTTTAATTGGCGACATTTCAGCCAGGTGTTTATTGCCCTCCATGCAATATTCTTTAGATTAGCTTTTCCGAAGGTTCAATACCAATACCGCACATAACACACTCACACTAAATTTGTTTTGGAAACGTTTGGTCGCTGCTGCTCGTTGTTTGGTTGCTTTTTTGCGGTACTTACTGGTGATGCCCGGTTCCTCGTCCGAAAATGTGATATATCCTTTGCTCATCTCCTCCGTTCTGGGAGCAAATATTTTGGAGGTGGCCGTCTGAGGCCTGGGCGACTGTGACGAAGCTCTGGTCTCCTCCAAGAAGTTTCCGATATTCTGGAAGAGCCTCTCGGTGACAGATTGCGGCTTCTCAATGTTGGACGAGGAAGTCGAAGTTTGTGGCTCTTCTTCCAGAACTTCTGGAACTACCAAATCGGTTGGATCGGCGATCTCGACGATATCGTTGATGATCTGTGGCACGGAGATAGTGGTCTCCGTCTTCACATCAGTTGATGGTTCTGGGATAGATGCAATGCTGGCGCTGGCCAATTGGAACTCAGCATATATTTCATCTTTGCACTCAATCTCACTAGAAATAAATCCCCCAATTGTTTTCCAGAAATGAGATACAACTAAATGCAGGAGTAGAACTGTGACTGTCCAGTGAGAGAAATAATGAGAAATACCACTCGCGGTTTTCAAGAGATACAACACATCCAAGGTAAATAGGATTCAGTCTTGGACAAAGACCAATTTGATATGCTAGGTCGATGTCTGTATACGTATTACTATGTAAGAAAGGAGAGGTTTTTGGAGGCAGTTGCTTCGACTGCTAGAGCTATTGTGAGATTATACGGTCGCTCGTCGATCGTGTCGCCTTCCCTCGGTCGTACAACTCGTGATCCGACAATTACGAATCCGTTAAATCGTGTCGCTTGCAACAAACCAGAAACAAATTCCACTCCTCGTTTAAAACAACAACAAAAAACGTATGAAACAATGCAAAGCGAGTGATTTTCCGCAGCAATTCGCATGCATTGCATATTCTAATTAAATCAACAGAAATATTTATAATTTGTAAATACTTTCATCTCTAAACAAATTAGCTTTTCATCTGACAAATCCTGCTGAATATTATTTTTTAACAAATAAATAGACATAAGAGGAATTTACTTGAAATATTATCATAAACCTTTCTTTAAGTGAAATGCGCTGTTACACTATACACTATATCATATAAATATAAATTATTTTTAAACTAAATCATTTACGGAATTTTCAAATGACATAAAATTTATGAACAATTTAAGAAAATATAACTTTATAATCCAATAATTTTGAAGTTCAACCAATTAAAGATTAAATATCAATTAAAACACAGTTTCAATTTATTGTTTAAACGTTACCACGGAGATTTTGCAATCCATTTTTTTTGTATTGTATATAAATACGATAAGACTACGCTTCGAAAGCGATAAAAATATATTTATTCGAATTAATTAGGTAATCAATTTCCAGATTCGCTTCGGGATTACGACTATCGCTGCGAATTGAAAAATAACCATCTTCGTTTAATGCTATTTTGTAATACGCTTTTGTACAAAACAACATCAGAGATAACGTGTTGTTGTTGTCGTCGTTGCCGATGGGATGATCTCGATTATCGTTCGATGCCGATCATGACCTCCACTTTCTTCCAGTTACCAAGGCAATTAAAAAAAAGTGTATCATTTACATTAATAACACAATCAAATAAAGAGTTTTGCTGTACATTCTAAAGATTTTTTTTAATATAAAGATGTGTATAAATAAGCCGTCCTTGAGGTCAAAGGCAATCTGCCAAAAAAGAGATTCACTTTCGTTGCGTTTATTAAACTCGCCTTCATTTCGCCGCTCGGCCTTACGTAATGAAACGATGATGCATTTTCCTGTTTCCAGATACCCGAACTTTGGGACGTTTGCGTCATTTCACAGATAGTTCGCCAATTGCCTAAGATTATGTCAAAGAAGAAATAACATGCCATTTATCTGTTTTCGATCGAAATTACAAGTATTTAGTATTTTATTATAGTATTCGATCTAATCACTAGAATTACTCAATACGTTGCCGGTCAAAAGGGCGCAAGTAAAAGAATGATATGTCGATTGCAAGATTGGTAATACGAATAACGAGATGCATCTCTCGGGTTTATGCCCTGATAAGCAAAAACAGTGGCGCGATAATCTCGTTACGCAACAAGCGACAGCACCCGGTCGTCAACGCAACGCGACACTTGTTTTCTGTTCGCAGATTGCGTAACAAAGTGCTCGCGTTGATTGCCGTCAATTCAGGCAATTTAGAGGCGAGCTCTGGATTCGAATTGAAAACGAAAATTAGATAAAAAAAAAAACTAGAGCAAAATCATGCATTTTGTGCAAGCGTTCGAGCATACAGTCGAGCGTTTACTTTTTGGTACCCCATTGGCCTTGACAGAAATTTTGGGGACCCTGTTGTAGGGGAGGAGAGGGTCAACTAGCGCGATTATTATCGTATTTTATCAAATTGCTCCGAACGCGCGCATTACGGCAATTGCCAATGAAATCGGTATTGTGATAAATTACCTTTCATTGATTTAAATTGCGTCCGCCTCGATGGGTCAACTGCTTTAATGATAATGATGGAGCTGACGCCGATGCCGATAATATTAAGTATAGTATGGATCTTATGATACAATACGCACATATGAGTATAGCACAACGTTTAAATGCGCACTTTCACTAATGCACTCTTCTTATATACGCAGAACAAGTGGATCAACAGATCATTCGGCCACATTATTAAATATCGTAACAAGATCCTAACAAATTTATAAAATAAAATGTTTTTGACTGAATGAGTAATAATACATTTTGAAAAATGACAAAACATAAAAGTTTTCGATAAAATATATCAGTAACAGCCTCTCGGTCTCTTAAAATCAACGTCAACGTAATTTAATTGTTGATTTTAGTTTAAAGAATATAATTTAAAAAGATTCATAATTTATTTTCTTTGAAAAATATCTGTTAATTTTGGACTATCAAGAAAAGAGAAATAGCTTAAACTGCGTTGACTTAATTGCGATGAATCCATTAAAATTGTGATCACCAGTGAAGATACAGTAAATTGTTCTCGTGCAATTTTCCTATTAAAAACAATAACGAGAATAAAATGATTCTATTAAACGATACATCATTATAGATCTTTAAAAAATGTCTATATATCATATCAACCGCGTATTTTGAGTTTGCACAACATAGTTCGATGGAGCTAGTCTATGAATATGATAATAAAAGTGCTTCCAGTATCGGGGATATCGGAATGGGCTCTTTGATTTATTGATTGATCATCGATAGATAATCCAAAGAAAATAAAACGCTATAGATAAGATTATGGTAGGTGTGGCAAAAACGATAAAAAAAAATTAACTCAGGGAAAGTGATTCGGTGTTCAAATTACTCACGATTGTTCAATTTTTGATATATTATTTTTATTTAATTCAATTAATTATCTTTCTTTAAAGTTGTAGACTTTTCGAGGAATGCGTCATGACTGGTATCCCGATGACAGTGATGGGAGAAGCGGTGGCGCCGTAAGAGCATAGAATAGATTGTATGAAAGGAACACGGCTAATGATGCTTTCCTAATAGGTAAATTACGTGCGTTACTGCGAAGACCGGCGAAAGGCGGGAAGTCCGAAGACCTCGGGTTTGAATTCAAGAAGGCTCTCCAGCACTACGGCCGCGCCTTTACAGAGCTTCCTGTCCATCCTTTTGTCGGGTATCAAAACACACTGCATACCAGCGGCGAGTGCGCCTTGCAATCCGTTTGGCGCGTCCTCGAACACCAGGCAATCGGCTGGCTTTACACCATCAGCAAATCTTTTGGCGCAAATTAGGTAGATGTCTGGGCTGGGTTTGCACTTGGTTACCTCGCTGTCAGAACCGCCCGTGACGATGTGATGGAAAAGCCGGAAAAAATCAGAGTGACGACGCGATTTCAAATTGTGCGTGGCCTGACGAGACGAAGTGGCGATCGCAATCGGTACTTTGTGCTTGACCAGATGATTGACTAATCGCTCTGCACCGGGTAGAAGCTCGCTCTTAGGAAGCAGTACATCGAACTGCTCCTGCAGAAGTCTCAAAAACTCCGTCACGTCTACAGGTAGCACCAGGTCATCGATGATGATCCTCGAGGAATCTATTGCATTCATACCCAAAATTTTCTTTTTAGTTTCCCAACTGAAGTGCTTGTCAAATTTGGAAGCAACATTTTCGGTCGCTTCGCCATAAAGCTCCTCCGTGTCCATCAGCAAACCATCCACGTCGAAAATGACGTGAGTCACTTTTCGAAATGTCATACCAGCATTACCAGGTGATGAACGTCTCGCGATCGTGGTCCGGATAGTCCGGATTAACGGTTCAAATCGCAGCCCTCCGATAATAGATATGTTTGTTTACTGGGTTGCCTTTTCTGATCACGTAAGGTACAAGCCGTTTAGCAAATCACTTTTCTGTCTCTCTCTACAAATACAGGGTGTCTCAACAAAAATAGCTTATAATATAATAAGGTTAAGGTTACGTCGCGCGGAGCATCAGAAACAACAACAATATGGAAACAAATAAATAAAATAGTTCGAGATACGCGATGAAGCGTATTCAGATGAACACAGTGGATGTTGATTGCCAAATATCTCCATATAAAAATAACGTATGCTTGTTGCAATTTTATAAATAGGCCCTCGGGGCCAATGTATGCGAAACGTTTAATGTCCTCGCAGCTGCTACCACCCACAGCCAGCAACAAAAATGCAAACAAACTAAACTTGCGTTTTAATTTTTATCTTCTAAACTTTATTTGTAATCAATTTCAAAATTTATCAAGGTATGAAATATTTCATAATATTAAATTTAATTAGTGTAATTTTTTCTGTTCACATTTTATGTCACATGGAACAAATATCAATTATATTGATACTATTTAAATATATATAATCAATAGTTTTCAATATACTTACGACAAAATTAAGTAGACTAACTTCAGGGTATAGAAACGTATATAACACGAAATACGTTATATTAAGTATTATATAAAATGTTTATTTGTTGTTGGATGTGTTTTTGTTCTCTTGTTATGTACATTTTCTCTCTAAAATTGGAAGAAAACGAAGAGCACGGCACAAATTATACAATGCTCAAGTTTTTCAATACCATCATTAAATATCCGCGAGAATCAAACTGAAAGCGAAACATTAAAGGAGCCCAGCAAAAATATAAATAATTTACAATTTAAGTAATCAAAATTAGGCAAGAAAAAATACGTGACAATGAAAAATATAAGAATTTTAATTAAATATTATTAAATATCTTTATTAGCCACAATTATGACTAAACTGCTATCGAGGTCTATACGCTCCTGAAATTTAATTTTGGACTCCTTTATAAGCAATGCAAATATAAAATAGTTCCTACCTTATAACATAATTCACGCAGACGACGCTCTGTGGTTTCTGGATCTTGTCGTAGATAAGCGTGGCCTGAGTCAAAACCCAGACGTATCCTCCGGTCTTCGCGAGGAATCTATATCTGCCGGTCTCGGTTTGACCTTTAGAAAATACTAAAAAAAAAAAAGTTTAATATTTCATTTTGAACATGTTCAAAAATTATTTAAGATATTTTCAAAAACTTTTTTTTGAAAGTTTATTTATATAATACATAGAGTTTATATAATTATGATTAATCTCTAGCATTGGAATTTTTTAATTTGTTTTAATAGTCAAGGACGAGTCCAAGTAAAATTATCGATTTTTTACCGGTATAAAAGCCAACTAATAAAATTCAGGATTGTGCGCCCGTCAAGTAAACAAGCGACAAGCTTTTATATAAAGGAAAATATATATCATTTTCCCCATCGTCTTTGCTGATTAACATCTTGAAGAGATTTATTCTCAATAGCTTGTATAAATATTTGTAGGGTAACGGTACTTACAGCATTTGTAGGCCGATGTGATCACTTCGGAATCCAATGCATGTGAATACGAATAGATCGATTTTCCGATGAGGTCCTCTGGATTGTATCCCAAGAATTCCAACATCCTGCAAAATACAAGACAAATAAGAGCGCTGTTCAAAGGGATACATTTAAGATGGACTCACTTGTCATCGGCATAAGTGAATGTCATGTTCATATTATGTTTGGTGAGAAAAGTCTGACTGGGGAGCGGTGCTTCAATATTCGAGGGATGCTGAATCGGCTGCCCGATGGCCACTAGGCATTTCTTAACGCTGCCATCATTCGCTGAAGTATTGCTGCTACTGCTACTACATCCATCTGCCGATTCCTTGCCTTCATCCACTTCTTGAAGCATATGCCCAGTAAAATGTATTACCTAAATAATAACCATATGTCAATTTGGTTGCATACAATTTCAGTTCAAGTGTTATGTCATAATTGTAATTACGATGATTTTATATACACTTATAATTTCAATTCAGGACTACTAAACTAAAAATATTTACTTTGTATGTAGCGGATTTAAGGTTGACCGATCTTCCTTTACTGGTGAGTGTACACTTTAGCCGTAGGAAGAACGACTTTGATGTTTCGCTGACCTGCTGCGATTTCGCCGACAAAATGTCTTTGATTTCGTCGTGATCGCACGGGTGGCAATAATCGTATACATTTTGTCCCATCAAATCGACCTACGAACAAGAAATAACCCAATTAAATTACATTGTTTAGGGTACAGCATAAGGTATTTTTACTCACTTGCGAGATGCCTAGGAAAGAGTATACATTATCGGATACGTAGATGAAATCGCCTTCGTCGGATAGGGCGATAGCGAATCCGTCCAGCGATTTGAGAACTAGGGATTCCTCGGAACAGATCGCCTCAATCTCGTTCTTTACCACCTTTGGTTCCGGTACTGAAAACATAAAAAGAAAATTGGTGTTTCTTTAAAATGAAAACGAAATTATGCACACTTCGAACTCTAACCTAATTTGATCATGTCCCTGACTTTGAGATAGGCTATAGCAAGCCGCATCACGGATGCTTTGTCCAGCTGCGAGACCTTATCTTGGGACAAGGGCAACGCATTCGATAGATCCGTGAATATCTCTGTCTCTCGTGACCGGCGACAACGAGCGGCGTCGCGGCATTTCTCCTTTCGCTTCTCATTATTCCTGCAAAAAGAAATAGAATATCAAAACACATTCAATACGATACACACAGACATTTCTTCAGAAACACGGAAATCATAAGAATAAAAAAATTATATAAATGAATTAAAAAACAGATTTTGATGAAATTAATCTGAATAAAAATAAAAAGTTAATTATTGAATTTAAGTCTGACAAATCGTTATAATTATTTAATGTTATTTGTTTTGAGCTTGTATTGATTTTCAATAGTAATTAAATATGCTAGTAATATCGACAAACATAAACTCGAAATTCCAGTAACTGAGAGTCGTCTACGGTATCACAGTATTGCGAAATCAGAATCTCTTGGGCAACGACCGATTTCGAGGTGAAATCTTGTTAAAAATACCGTCGCTTTCCTGGTTAATGTATTCTGTTTGCTAGCAGATTCGGCCATCGGAGAGAATGAATAAACAAGCAAAACAGCGGCGCCTCGATGGACAACGAAAGCAAGAAAGAAAATAAAGGAGCGTTTCCTGTGTTTTGGATACAAGCAAACACTTTTCGCAAATTGAAGTCGCCTTGAGCGGGGATCGCAATAAAACTGCTTCCAAGAATATTGCCGGTCCCGTTAATCGTTTTGTAAGCAGCAAGTGAAAAAAAAATACGTATAATAATAGGCGCAGCCTGAAAACAAATTTATTAGGAATAGAAATCTTATTTGATTTGTTTTTTTTTCTTCTTTGTTTTGTTAGAACCGTGTCAGCTTTCGCCATGTTGGGCGATGCCATTTCTGTTCCAATTGACGATGCGACAGGTGTTATGGTTGCAATGAATGAATTTCGGACACGTTTCTAAACGCGCTCCATGGCAATAACACACAAGAACTTTTACTTTTCGTTCGGTAGCTTCAAAAGCCACGAAATGACGCTACCTTTTATCTTGGAAAATTTTCGTTACATCAAGTGATTTATGATGGTTTTGGAAATAAATAAAAACGTCAGTATTAATAATATAAAAAAAAAACTTATATATAGATCGCGTCGATTTATCGGCGATTGTTATTATATTTTACCCTTATCAGAAGTTCGTGTAGATTTAATCACGAATTAAATAACCGTTTTCATTCTATTTCACTTAATCGTCTTTCAGAATACCAATAATTGATGAATTTTTCAAGTGATCCTCATTAATAAGTTTTTTTTTTGTATTATTTCGATATACTTATCCGGTAGATAACGACATTTTTATTATCCTTGCACGACTTTGGATTACAACTATATAATATTGTTGCTTTCCTTTCACGGAATGTCTGTTGCTGTTAATGTACTATCTAGGTCAGCGCAGTTAATTCAACATTTTAGAGAAATGATGAATGCATTTAAAGCAGCAATTGTATCTCTGAAACCTTCTATTCAATTTACCACCGTAAACAACAAAATTAAACGTATTTTGTTTATCCCATTATCCCAATAGCGGCACAAATAAACTGCAGCCTCTCAGAACAAACAGTTTAATTTTAGATCCATTATTCAAGGCTTCACCTAGCTGCTATGGTAATAATTAAGTAATAAGTCCATTCCTTTCGCATACAATTATTATAAACTAGTTTGTTACCATGGAAACGCGTCACTTTATCGGATGATATAATTATGTAGTTGGACAAAAATGGAGTTTGCTTTTGAAAATCATGAATTAAACATGTTGTCGATTCTCGCCATTGACCACATCCAGGTCGACTTTGATGAATATTGATTTGCTAGTTCTCGTAATTCGGTGTTTCTGGTTTTTCCAGAGACGCCGTGGAAAAGTAAGAACAGGAAACGCGGGCACCAAACAACGGATTCAGTAATTATCAAAAACATTTATTAGAAATTGATAATAAATTCAAAAAAATAAAAATCACGAAGAAATGTAGGACATCGCCAGGAAATTCATTTTCTCAAATAAGAATCTCGTGTATTTTTAGTATGGAATTTAAAATATACAAGATCGAGTAGCTACGAACTCATCGATCTATTTTAAAACGTTCGATTCATTATGATGTTCATTGTAAACTTTATTTTGATACTGTTCTTATTATGAAGATATTATTTAATATCAACAAACTAAATTTATGAAATTGATAAAAGTCTACTACTTAGTCAAAGGAATATTTTATTTATTTCCCATTATAAGCATCCCATTTGGCAAGTAATAGTTTTTAATAACTTTTTTAATTCCAAGGTGTTTTCCTTATTAATCGACAAAAACAACTCCAAACAGACAAACACTGTGGATGTTATTTCGTTAAATTAACTAGCAATATTACAATAATCATATTAATAATAGTTAATCTATTAATATTATTGTTATTTGAATATGTTTTAGTTTTTATCATTTATACGACTGTTACAATAAAAAATATTATTATTGGGATAGAAAGACCTTCGGTCAATAGCCCTTTGTAATAGTTATACTTTTTTATTCTCTATTATTATTAATATTATTATTTTTTTTAAGTCGTATTGTAATTTAGTTACAATTTAATATTTTTAAATGATTTAAGTCTAAAAATGATTTCATGCTCAGTTGTCCTTATAGTAAAAAGTAAATTTAAAACATTAAAATCGACAAAGTTTATATCGCTTTCTAGCAAATTCAGAATAATATAAAACTAATTAATTGAAAATTGAAGCAAATTATTTTTTTTGTACTGACGCAAACATTAACAAATTGCAACGCATTCTGTAACACGTTTTAATTTATGGTTTGCGAAGCAGTAATAATTGCCAATTTTGCAGTGACTTTGTTTATTCGTGCGCTCGACTAAATCAATGAGTGCATTCTTTATATTCTTTAAATACATTTGAGCAGGAATCTTTGGCATGTTACAATTATAAACTATAATAATCTAAAAACTAACGTTCTATTAGTTTCTATTTCATAAAATTAAAATAGAAAAAGTCTAAATAATGATTACAGGAAAATTACGTTGAGACCGAAAAAGTTGATTGAATATCATATGAGGCAATTAAATTGTGGGAAAATATAATAATAGCGGGATTTAATAGACTTGTGGAAAGGCGATTAGAGCTTTTCGATGATTTTATAATATGAGATTAGACTGGTTTCACGTGCTTCCACTTTTGACGTAAAGCGTTTCGAAACAATCTTGTTCACTGGTACTTGGTAATCAGTGGAGCCTTCCTTACATGAAGTCTTCCATATCGACGACGGTCACGAATTGGCAAGAGGTGTAACATCCCTCGGCGTAGTAGTTATAACACTGCTTATCATAATCCCAGTTTGAGTAGGTCTGGCATGGGAGGTTGAGGCTAGCGGCGACGGGACCTATGGGCCTCGCCGCCGAATACACGAACTCCTGCTGTTGCTGCTGCTGCCGATGGTCGCCATAAGCACCGTTAACATGGAAATCATCATCATGACCGTACCAGCACTCAGATGGCGCTGGCTGGTGGTACGCAAAGTCCACGTTCACGTTACAATTCATCCCGAGATCAAAGCAATCCACACGTGATTAGATCCCGCAAACGGAATCACAATTCAAAACAATAAAAAAATAACAACAAAGATCGATCGATCACATAATCTAGACTTTGTAAATCCGCAAACACTAAAGCATCGCTTATTTTACAATTACTCCCCTTTAAGTGACCGATCTTCTTTTCTTGAAGTATTTTTCGCTTTCTCTCAAGTTATTCATCCGCAGGTTTTCCGATCAAACCCTAGCCCAACGCACAACCGAAACATGAACTGCTTGATTGCTGCCTTCTATTCGCTCGAGCCAGTCGTCTCTCTTTATCACTATCTTATCTCACGAAAACGTATGTTCTTAAAATGTATCTGTCGCCAGATATTCAAATATCATCTAATATCGTAATATGCGATCACCAACCACCACAACCTCAGGGGTTGAAACAACCCCAAACAAAACATAAAATCGTAATAATAAAGTAAAATTAAGAAAAAACGCATTTCAAGTTTTCGCTCTATTACTTAATGAATAATTATAATATTCACAGGTGACTTACGTTTTTCGAGGATTCCTCGGAATCTCTAACACCGTTGTCGGACAATTCAAACACATCGTGTTCGTATTATTGTCCCTAATTCAATTTCGTATTTCGTATTAACTACTGTTATCGTCCTGTTAAGTAATATGACTTAAACGCTAAGTCGTGTACTGACCGACGAACGCGCGTCGATTTGGAACTAGACGAAATCTGCACGTGAAGCAAATTAATGACCGCCTCTGTCTGACATAGAGAGTGACGGCGTCTTGGTACCAAGAGAAAAAAAAACGATAAGAATAATTAAAATAAAATACAAATTTAAAAACAGATGATATACGCTTTTATAACAACAAACAAAAGTGCGTTCTACGAAATGATTACTTTAGTGAAGATTTATCACATAAAAACTGGTTTTAACATTATGAATAATATCTTAATTATATATGCCATCTAGTAAACAAATTAGAAACTCAATGTTTTGATTAAAAAAAAAATTAAATAAAATATAAACATTTAATTTTAATTCATCGTCAACAGCAAATTTTCAATTTAGTTAATATTAAATTGATATTAATTAATTTTGTTTATCGAACACCTAAAAATAAATAATAACAATATTTATTGCTACAATAATACAAAAAAAAACACTTGAATAATTGCAACGTCTATCGTAAGTCTTTTAGCCTTTCAATTAATCATAAAACAGTACAATCAAATTTATTTTTTCTATATTTAAACTTTTACACAACATGTGAACTTAAATCTTAGCAATGATTTTTAATGATTAGAATAATCAATGTCTTTACTCGTTTTTACTATTAATTACTTGCAAAACTATAGATATATTTATTGATATCAGATATAGCTTTTTTGTTTCATTTGATCCTAGCTGTGATTCGAACGACTTATGATAAAATAGATTATAGATCATATGAACATTGTTGCAATATTCGTATATTTTCTCATTTTCATTCCACTATGAACTACCATAAATTTAAACTCACACATGTCCAAATCAATTATATAATATGTCGAATTCAATGTTATCGAACGCTTTATGATATTTACATGTTCGCACCCGGATTAATTATAATTTTTTTATTTGCAGTCTCAGACGATCGTTTTATCGTTGATCGATAAGTATTTTTGTTTTCAAATCTTTTTTGATTATTTTTGATATTTAAAGTAAATATAAAAGCGCCAAACAATAACAAAAATATGTTATCCTCCTTTTTTATCCATTGTTTTGTATGTTTTTGTATAATACATGTGATAATAGTCAATGAGAAAATTATATTGTGATTTTAATTTAATTAATCTTCTAAACAATAAATATTATTTCTGTCTATTATAATTGTCTAGAGAAGTAATAAGAGTTTAAATGCTGTTGTCGAATCATTCTTTTCCATTAATATTTTGCAACACGAAAACACTTTTGGATGCAACGGAAATATAAAATGGCTTCGCCGCTCCATTGAATGCAAATCATATGTGCACATGCACCCAAAGGCAAGAAAATTATGTATGCAGATTATGTGCCATGAAAATCAATCGACCGAATTCTATCAGGTTTTAATTTCAATAAGTCAAAGATAAATTCGACACGAGGATATATTATATTCGATTAACTTGTAATGTCAATTAGAGATAGCGACAGTTGTAATTTACATAATAGGAATGTATATTGCATGACTTCAAGGTCAGAAGTCAGGAAAAATATCTAGAAAAATCGATATAGAAAATTGCGAATCTGGAATCTTTTCAGGTCAATTTCAGGTCAAGTCTTTACACATCAATGATAGTTCAATCTATCGAACACCATAAAATTAGTTTAATAATAATTTAATTTTGAACAAACGCTATTAGAAGCTTTTATTTTTGCCATATTCTTTACAAAAGTAAGTATATTTATTTTAATCTTAAATATGATGTAATCATCGTTGTTGCCGAGCAATTTTTAGTGAAAAGTAAGAACAAATATTCTTGAAATAATTATTATAATCATATTTATAGTGTTGGTATATAAATAAAACGATTAAACTGCAATATAATCTTTAATAGATAATATTTGCAGTCAATGGTTTGTTTATCTATTATAAACTGTGTTAATAATATATACGATAAATCATATAATGAAGGCGGAAACAAGAATTAAATTAAATTTTCAAAGGAAATCGTACAAACTACGCATGATTTCAGAATAATAAATTTTGAAAAATGAACAATATTGAAAGAATGCCAATGGCCATTTACAGTTAATTATTAATAATCGATAGAAAATATATCGGATAAGATTCAATAAAATAATAACAAACTATGCAGTGTGTTCTAATTTAATTCATATTTAGAACAAATATCAATCATCTGATTCGGGTATGTTTGGTTGCATACGATCACACCTTTAAACAATTATGAAACAGTATTTTCTGTACATTACTCAATGATCGAAAACATGGAGATGATCTGATTTATTTTCAAAGGATCTGTTATAAAAATAGGTTCTTTCTCTGATTGTGTCGGTGGGATCACGCGGAAAATCACATTTCTGTTGAGACTCCGTAAATAGACCAGAGTCCCGTGTCCAATACTCAGAACTTATATAATTACAACTGTTTTTTTGTGCTGTTTCTGAAAGTCGGATAAGATTAAAAGAAACAACCGTTCGTAGGACGTGCCGAAGATCCCGTCCACCAAATAATTGTAGTGTAATTCAATGTAAAATCAGCACATAGTGATAGAGCTGTTTCCGCGAATCTCAGATCTAAATTCTTCTGCGAACTCTGATAAAGTAACACGAATGATAATTGAAATGCTAATGGTGCCACGGGCGATCATTTAATCTATCCGTATATTTATTTATGAATGCTGCAATTTAAATTCGCACGCAATACACGTGTTACCAAGACTTTCAAAGAGAGAGAGGAGGAAAAAAACGAAACGGAGGGTTTCGTAATCAACAGGTGGCGCGCTCTTCTCCAGTCTGATGGATTGGAATTGTTTATTGTTCGCCCAGGTAGGTTTCAAGAGGTTTTCATCAAATGGATGCGGAAACTAGGACTTGCGTTAAGGGATTAAAATACCAACGAGCATTGAAATCTCGTAACGTAGCATCATCTCCATCATATAGAAATACTTATGTATAACGAACATAATGGAAGCTGTACCTTTTATGGTTTTGAACCTTTCCCTTCTTCCCAGAGGCCAAATCCTTTTCGTGTATAACTATGCACATTGTTCTAATCCTTCTCTTGTGGATACTTCACCGTATACTAATTGGATAATCCTCAGTGAACTAATTAACGCCACATACGGCTCTCTCTTTTCAACACGCGTAGAACCGGTTTACCACTAAACGCAACGAACAGGATCGACGGTATATCGTAGAATGGCGGAGGCGGCGGTTGCGAGAAAGTTTTTTTCGTCTCTTTCTGCATATGTCTCTCTTGCGCAATTTTAGTAAAAATTCGCGGAAACACGTCTGTTCTTTTTCCATAACTTTCATTATATTTCCTTACTAACGTCACTATACTTCCTCATAATTTGCTTATTGTTTCACTGGCTTCATTATTTTTTATTTCAGAATTAGATATAATTCCAATTGGTACAAAAAAATAATATTTAATATTCAAAGGAAAGCAATATCTGATTCATAAAGTAAACTCCCTTTTTGTATACTTGCGTTTTAATTATACTATATTAGACATTAATACAAGAATTAAGCCAAAAAGGCACATTTAAATGTATACAAAAATACTCTAACTATTTATCTTTAATCGCATCATCTTTAGAAATGCTATTTTAATACATTTATCAAAATATATAAATTATTTTCATAATTACGTAATATTTGGAAATCGGATTAAAAAATATTGATTTTGGTTATAATTCTTAACACATATTTCATACTCATTAATACAAGTATTTATCATATAATAATTATTTTATAATCATACATTTTACGTCTTATTAAAATTACATCATTTTCTAGAATGTATCAATCACGACTATAAGATTCTGAGAATAGCGATTTACTATCTATATACACAAATATTATCATTTAGCATTATCAAATGGGGAAAATCAATATTTAATAAATAATTAAGCAAAAAATTTATTTGGGATGGAAGACCTATGATCAGTAGCTTATTATATTCAATTAATTACATTATTTTTTTATTATTCTATAAAAATATGGTTATTGCTAAATTATCAATCAATAATTGCCTAATTTTACACATAAACTATTATTTTTTTGTGCAAATTGAAAATTCTAAATTTTGGTAAGTCTATATTGTATTTAGGAACCCTTCACGAAAAATCTATAATCTACATTAAATCGTATATCTAATTATATATTAAAGTAAACCAACATGAGTAAGGTGTGGATATTTATATATGATTACCTAAACAAAATAGGAATTATACATTCAATGATTGGATTTCTTAATGGCATGTTTTCGTTTAAATTAAGAAACCAAATAGCCATTTACATTCGTTACGCCATCCAGTCCATAATTGTTATTGTTTTATTTATTCTTCCTATTTACGTCAGACAAGCATAGTTTGCATAGGCTGCGTAACTAAATACGACCATTAAGTGTAGAATAATCCGGGTATTCGCTGTCGGAAGGGAAATCCGAATACAACAGTTACAAGTTTACAAGTCGTCGAGATCATTTACTGTCTGATACTACAAAGTCAATTACTCACTTTATCGCTCACTTAGCCAATGTCCAGAAAATCGTATAAATAGAAATCTTCGATAGATAAGAATGTACAATGTGAAGTTTTTTTTTAGTTAATCAATGCGGTTAACTGTTCAACGAATTCAGGAGCCAACGATAAATTATGGAAAATACCGAGCTTGGGTTGAGTGGTTTTGGGCTTTCAAAATAGACGCTATTTCAGTGCGATGCATTTTACGACCCGTGGACTGTCTCGCCATCAAATAGCTTTTTGTAATTACAAAATTCCGTAAATCCTAATCTGGGAATTTCATCCTTGCGATAGTCTACTTCTACGAAGTAACAAAATCTGCATTTACACTAAAAATGAAACAAACATGTTAAAAAACAACTCAAAGTTCTTTATGTTGAGTAATTGCTTATTATATTTTTTTTCAGTTTAAATTACAAAATAGCTTTGAAAAGTACAAAAAAACTGATGCAATTACAGATTTGTCGGACAAAAGGATTGGAACAAAAAATATAATGAACAAATAAAATAGTACGAGTGTTTTGCATGAATAATTGATCAATAGTTAAATGGAGAAAAAAAAATCGAGTTACGCTCGCCACATTCGAGAGAAACCGTTTTACAACCGACCTGGATGTCCTTCGACTTCATTAATCCCAGTTTTTAAACTTTTACAGTTAATTATCCGAAATCCCAACCCAAAACATAAACCGCAATTTCTTCACGATTGGACTTCGTGTTTTTTAAAACATTTATTTTGACTAATAGGATATTCCGTAGATAAATGTATAAATAAAATTTACGTCGAAAGAATATTATAAAACTGCGCAAATCGTAGAATGTCCAGGAATTGAAATACTTTGAATTTTTCTTTGACATTACAATACGTGCCACATTATTCAACTATCACAGATTTATCTTCTTTTCCAAGAAATGTAGTCTAATGCATCATTAAAAATTTCCTGATCAGATTATTTATTAAACGTTCATTTTCAATTATAATCAAAATCCTATTTAATTCCTGTTATAGAATCTCAATACCTTCAAATTTGTTATTGCCTACATTTATGTTATTTAAAGAAAAATATTAATAAGTTCGTTCCGCAACGATAAATCCAGAATCTGGGTCAGAATAATAAACGTCGAGACGTAATGAACAACAAACTTGAAAACGCATTGTATATTAAATCTGTTGGATTCAAAGAGAGTTTACGAATTGAAACGTGTTGTAGGTATCTCACAAAAGTATTCCATCCCTTTTGAAGGTTACCAATTTAATCCAACATTAATCTTCCCGTCCCCACAACAATCCAGTCCATCTAAAGAACGCCCGAAAAACATTTCTAGGCTTATAAATAAAATTAGAAAGTTTTGGATAACATTTTCAATTAATACCACTCATCTTTGTAGATTTAAAGGATAGGTGTTACAGAATAACAATATTTATATTGAAATAAAATATTAATTATGGAATTATTATAACAAAACATCAGCACGACAGACAATATAGTTGCCTATCTTAAATCGTAAAATATAAAAAAATACTTGTTACGTTCATATGGAGACAAGATGAGAGGCAATTAAAATACAAATGCGTGCCTTGATTCGCACGTGGATACTTTGAATAGGAATTGCGTGTAAATCGAATCAGCAGACCCGAATAATAAATGTTCGGGGTCTACAACCTCTCGCAATGAATGAGATCTACTAATTATTGATACCACAGACCCTATAAATGAAATGAATGTATATATTTATAATATAATATATAATAACGAAACGATACAACAATCAGTTCGACATTGACCGAGGACAAACTCATCGTCGCGGTATTTGAATCGAAGCCATTCGCGAAACAAGTTGGCGTATCCTCACGCTATCAGACGGATCAAAATTGGTTTACGTAACTACTTTTGTATACACACATCATACATTTGCAACAGACAATTCTTATTTTAGCAGCCGTTTCTGGACTTTCGAATGATTATTTTGTGGTTACGAAGTCATTGAACTATATTCAATTGGATTGAATCCGTGCCAAGGTACACTCAATAATGAATTATCATTTATAATAATAATAATAATACAATTCACTTCATCAAAAATTGTAAGCAATTTTACCGCGCTGCGAAACGAACACAGGACTTTTACTTATTATTCTCGACTTAATCTATGACAATCCAAAAATATCAGCGTGATAACGTGTCAAGTTCAATAATATATCCGTGTGCAAAAATGAAACAACATTAAAAGAATTTAATTATTTTCATGAACTGTCTTATGCAAAATATGTTTTAACATATTTTTTATTGGTATTCTTAAATTATTGAAATTAATTTCGGTTTTGGCATTAGCACACAATGATTCATCATCATCATTGTAATGACAATTACGCAACATTAAACTTCTTGGGTGGACACAAATCAAAGGTCGACATAACATTAATGTGCATTGTACATTTGAATATTTTCATCGTCAACATCAGACAAAGGCCAGTAACGAAAGATTGTGTCTGTTTGCAGTAACCAATCTAAGTTTCCTTCTCGACATAAGGAAACAGCAATGAATAACGGAGGAATTCGAGAAAATAAAATAAAACTCGTGGGTGCATTAAACTATTATCAAAAAATGATTTCGATTCCCATGATAACAGTGGTACTTTATCTGGCGGTATTCGCTAAAACGCAATACAGATTAAATAAAACAAATCTCAGAAAATTGAAGATTTTCATTGCTGAAATTCAACTTTGAACATCCAATTAACGGAGTTCTACCGTAAACGTAAACAGGAAACCTCCGAAATTAATTAGCGATTTAAAAATTATGAGGCGCGCGAGTAATTTATCGATTACTGCCAATTCAAGAAATGATTGAATATGCATTCGCAGGATTTTATTGGGTTTATATTGCCTATTTAATTTGGATTTTATACTTCCATTGATATTGCTTATTTCATTTACACACGGCATGTAATCTATTGTTTTTTGAATTTCATATGATAAGACTTATAGACTTTGCTGTTAGGGATAAAATTACGGAGACGATATTAGACTCTATGTTTGTTTGTTTTTCTTCCTAGCAGCTGATGGGATTATAACATATTTTGGGTATAGTATCATTTAGATAGTGACAATTATTATTTTAAAATACCATCAAATATTGTAAGATTCTGAAATGAAATTACTCCGCATTCTTTAATATGACTTTAAAATCAATAAAGAAAAACATATTCAAATTACTTATTATATTCCCGCCAATATTGTATCTGATACGAAAGGTGACAGAATATGACCAATGAATAAAATTCCATTATGTGGTGGACTGAAGCACTGAAAGGAAGGCAGAAAGTTGTATTATCATCGATGTACGAAATGCGTAATATGAATTTTTTGCAAATTATCTTTATGTTTAATTATCTTTCTTGTTTATGGTAAAGTAAATGGTCTTGATGAATTATTATATTTTTCTACAAAATAAGTGAGTATGTTTCTGACAAATATCGTTTAATTTCATAATTACGAGCTGATGATATGGGGAGTATTGTCATGTACTTAAGTACATAGCAGAGGTTGCGAAGCCTAAAATCTAATATTGTCAGTAATAGTATGAAATGTGATGAGGGAATTAACGAAGTAAAAATACAATAACAACAATTTAGGCTCAAATATTTGTACATTGGAGAGATAATACCGGTATCTTCGATTCGGAAGCAAACATGAGTCAATAATCAAAGTAGCTGTTCTTTTACGTTGAAATAATATATTAAAATGATCTCTAAATGTAACAATTATTTCATATAAATCTGTGTTTTTATCAAGCAAAGTGGAAATCCTGACACTTTTTATTTGTTATCAAATTAGACGAAAATGAAGGAGCGAAATTCCCGAATTTCGGTGGATTTTAACTGAGTATAACGATGATTGTTAGTCCGAGAGACTAGTATCATTTCGCAAAGCCAATAAGATTGTAGTAAGATAAAGCTCTCGAGTGCGATTTAATTAGTACTTATAAAAGGAAAAAAATCGTGAAAGGAAATACCGTATAGGTGCATCTTGTTTTGAATACACAGAGGGATGATGATGATGATATATATTTTATATTAGGACATTATTTTTTTCTTTTAAATAGGTTATAACAATTGAATGCGGCTGTGCTTCAAACACGAGTTGTACGGTCGTCTCTGTCGGACGCATTCCGATTCATTAGGATTGGGAACGCGTATGTTCTTTTTTTTGTGTGTAACCTCGTTTAACCCAAATGACGAAACTTGGATCGTCCGAAATGAAGAAAGTAAACAACAACGAGACGTCGGGTAAAGGATGGACGCATTAAGGATGGTTTGTTATACTTGGATGTCGACATAGGTTTGTGTGGTACTCACTTCTTCTTCTCCCGCTGGGGCTTCTGCTTGTTGACGGTCGTAACCATTGTTTATGCAATTGATACTTCTTAGTCACTGCTAAGGAAGTATATAGGTGATATAGAGCACCTAGCGCGCACTAATTAACTGATTGTTTGTCTTCGTTGACGAAGGGTCTTCTCCTTCGTGTCGGTAGTAGGATCGTTTCGAAAGCACCGCGCACTGCACACACTCGCGCGGTACGAAATCATCAATACAATGGGACAAGTGTTTCCTATATTACCAATAGATTTATACGCGCACATTAAACTTTCTGCCTGCTGTTCCGTCCTCTGTGACGTCAAATTTTTATTATGCCCACTAATAATTAACTAGTTAGGCCACAGCTGCTCGCTGGCATACACTTAAACGTCAAACAACTGCGACATCTTTCGGAGACATCGCGCACTTGCATCTTCTTTTAGACTCCAACAGATGTCAAATAAAATTTAGCAATAATTCGGGGATTTCCCTGCTCAGGAACGGATTAGGGCATTTATATTTGCTGATTACTGTCAAATCAAATAGGCCCTCTTGGCGATCAAGAAGAAATAAAATAACTGACCCAAACTTGGGTTCATTGGGTGGCAGACAAACAGTGTTGGTTGAATATTCCAAACAGTGTTAGCCGAGGGTACTCAAGTACTGTTAATCGAGACCACACAAAAGAGTTAGCCTAGGGTCCACAAACTTAACAGTCCGTCCCTGTCCTTTCTATCAATTATTATACTATTCATATATAATGTATTTCATATATAATTATAGTATGATTTTGGATTGTAATGTACAAAATTTCAACAACATTCAAAATCTTGTAAACTAAAATAGTATCAAAATGCAAGCAATAAAATATTAAACTGATTGATTTTAGTGGGTCGAGATTTTAAAAATTAAAATTCATTTAGATTTGACGAAAATGTATTTAAAACAAATTAACTCATCGAAGATGAAGTGGGTCGTAATAGATTTGGTTTTCAAAAACAGGGCGCAAGGTTTAAAACTTTGAACTCGTTATAAAGCCCAGAGTAGTATTGAACTTATGTTAAATACTTAAATTATGATTGCAATATCTTTTGCATATTTAATGAGAGTAAATAAAATAATAGATTAATACTTTCTATTATTTGTTTGTGGAATACATGCAATAATATTTTATTTATTTACAACAAGATTGGACTATTTCGAATAGTTATCTAATATTGTTACTTTCATAATGAAAATCAATAATTTTATAATTTAAGAAAATTATAATTTCAAGTAATTGATTGTAGCTTCATATGGATTGAGCGCCAAGTTCCACTTAATCATGTCATGTTTTGCTTTTTCGACAGCAAATAGGTGCAGTTTACTCTTAATTAGATCGGTCACCCTATAATTAAAATACAATTTACTGGACGTTACGTGCTTTGCCGTTCATAATTGTAATTAAGGAAAAGAAAATAATGCACTAATTAACTAATAACATGTTGATTACAAACTCATTATAGACCACTTACAAACGTCATATTAATAATAAATTGTTACGTGCCTAAACAGCGCAGTTAAGAAATGCATCAAAAAAGAACTGAATTATTAATTTATAAATAACCGTTTTCAAATGGATTATATGCGTTAAATCGTTTCACGAATTTCAAATAAATACCAAATTTGTTGGAAGAAATAACAACATTGATATTTGACTATTGACTATAATGTTGTAGAAGAATATTAGTATTAGAGTAATAGATTATTCGACCTTAAAGGATTAATTCTTAAAGGATTAATTTTAAATTTCAGAAGTACATAGAAGATAACGATATAGTCCACCAAATATACGCTTTTTATTCTCCGATTTGAAATTATTTTTGTAAACAGTACTCATACAAAGACCGATAATACCTAGAAAATAAGATATGAGAATATATAAATATAGATATATAAATCCATTTGTTTTGTAACCTCTGACCTCTGTGACAGACTTGAGCCATGTAATTATAAAAGGTAAATCCAACAGCGGTTCAAATTACGTCATCTTTCGAACATGATTTACTTAGTGCCTTAGTCCTTAGTAGTGTATAAAAAATTGTTATGAAGCTATTATGTTTGTGTCTCATTGCCTACCCAATATGCGCCACTGATTACAATATATAATATTATCAGTAGGATTTCAGCCTAAAATAAATAGGTGACATACGGTGAATCACCAGTTTAGTCCCCAGTTAATATACGAACTCTGCGGTGGTGATAAAGTGATGGAAATTATATAAAAACATGGCAGAACAAAAAGCATTTGATAATTTCAAATCAATGGTAAATGGGGATGTTAAATTTCAATTCAATCAACTGGAAGATGCTATTACAGTTTGTAGGCTAAATGTAAATATTTGACTTTGCAAATTGAACTATTTAACTGTATAGTTTTATTAATTTCCAGAATATTGATTTACTCTTGTGCATATTAAATCAATCGGATGAGTATGGCATTGCTCTTACAAAGGGCAATTTATTACATTCCACTATAGGCAATAAGTATATTCACAATGTTTTTTGGGATATCAGCGATGAATCTGTAAAAGTGCCTTTAATCAATATTTGCAATAATCATTTAAAATGTCCTGAAGTGGTTGATGCTATCACAAACAACATATCAAGCATATTCATATTTAGATTTAATCCATCTGCTGTATTAAAATCTGTGATCCAAGATAGCAATCAACATGTAGTTGATAGTGCTGCAAATCATATTATTTCTGTACTTCAAAATCCGAAGCATTTAAAGACAACAGCTTTTGGCAAAAATATTAACAAAAGTTTTGATGATGCAGTCCAAAATGCTATCTCCAAGGTTTAATTTAATCATATCTTGTAGCAACATTCATCAATTTGTCTTTGTAGGAGATTCCTCTTCTGGTGTATGTATGCAATAGTGAAGATATTTTTAGTAAAATGTTTTATAATCTGCTATTCGAACATGATCTTAGTAGTGTATTCACTAATTATTCTATATATACTTTCGATATCAACGAAAAAAATGAAGAGAATCGCTTTGTTTTAAAAAAGCAGAAAGCACTTTCAAACGTCTGGAGTCATTATGAAAGTAAAGACAGCGGGCTGTTTGTTTATCATACTATCAATGACGAATTAAAGTTGCTTAAGATCTTTGATGCGACAATCAAAGATGAAGGGTTGTTTATTTTTGAACTCAATAAAATTAGTACTACTGTTCAGGAGGACTATGAGACGTTACACAGTTGAGTATTTTAAAAATCAATTAACCTCTATCATTAGTAATATTAATATTTGTTAAAAGAATCCCTGGAAAAGAAGGGCGTTGAGGCTTTCATTTCAAATTATGAACGTAAATTTGGAGAATGTCATCCTGAGTTCTTGGATACCCATCTAGGCAAAGTAATATATGACTGTGTATCCACTGAACCGGCATATTTGGTAAGACATTATGTAGCAGTATTTGTTGCATTATTCATTGAAAAAATTGTAGCAAAAATGTTTGGTATTGTATTTGCATTGCGCGAACTCTGTGTTCAGCGACTCATTTACAACGCTGTTAGGTAACGTCGATTTGATCCATCATCTGAAGTACTTTTCTTTTGTTGCTTGGGATATTGATGACACTTCAAGGCACAAGTCCCAAATACATCTGCTTGTAAAATACTTCAACCTTAATATTTTGAAGGAATTTATTGAAAAGGGAAGGTCTGCCGTCTTCTTCTTTTTGCCAATAAATGGCGAACCACAAGTTTTTTCATATTTTTCCGAAAAGTTGGAATATGAACATTTGATGATCAATATTATAGCGATTGAAGATGCTTTAACTGCGTCTCATGGTATCACAGATTTCATTGAGCTGCGTGCGAATGAGTCCACGAAAATAGCCACGTGCTGCCCAAGTTTGAAAGTTTCTTTGACGGATTTAATTCAAGACAAATATTTAAACTGTCGAAACACGATTGAGGTAAGTAAGTTCTTACTGCACATTTCTTGACTAAAGATTGTAAACTAATGTTATTACAATAGTCACAACAAAGCATTTTTTTAATAACTTGATATTTCATATCACTTATTTGAAATTTTCTGCAGAGAAAAATGCTTCTGATGTATTTCTACAAAGAGGGTGGTCCAGTTACAAAACATTTTGATAATCTGCTACAGAAACGGCCAGAATTGGTATCAATGATAAATGAGAAATTCCACTTTTTAGCATGGGATGTGTCGAGAAAAGATTTGGTTAAAGTTCTGGAGTTATCAATTGAAAGGAATTTTAAAGACAAAAATATGATTAAACTTTTAAGGGAGGGTGTACCAGGACTGTTCGTTTTCATGCCGATTGCCGAATGTCTTACGTTATTTAAGTTCATACCGTACGATGCGTCTAAAAGTAAAATTGTCAATACTCTGAAGGAATGCTCGAAGTATTTCACAACTGAACTTGAAATCGAAATGCATCTGCAGAACAATTTTACAAATAACAGAGATGAATCGAAACCAGAAGTTGTCCATCAGATCATGTACGAACAAATGGGAAACAGGGATTACGATTGTTTCGAATTGGATCGGGATGGTCACGAGCAGTACTTGTTCCGAAAAGTAGCATACGCTTACTTCGGCCCTCCCAAGGACGAGAAAGACATGTACGACAAGACACAAACGAGTACTATAAATGATATGATCGAGGTAATCAAGAAACAGTGTCTTATGTATACAAATGATCCTAATCTGGTCGTATTCGCGTGTATCTACAATATAACCACACCACTTCCAAGCGAGAAATTGGAAAAGTGCAAGAAGGATAAAGATTATAATCCGTTCACGGATTTTAATGCAAAACCGATATTTGTAGTGCCCAAGTGCGCTGATGTTGAAATTTCATGTCGTACTTTTATTGATACCGACTTGAGGGTGTACAGCAATTGGGAGGCATATTTAGAAGGAAACAAACTCGATAAATGCCTGTGCGTAACTCCAAAGGACGGACGATATCAAGGAGACTGCTGGAACAGAGTAATACTGGAGTACAACCCTTCGCCGGCTTGCGGTTTGGGTATTCAAGTTTTGAATACCATTGATATTGCAGCAATGGCAGTAGGTGTGGCTGCTGGTGTAGGAGGCCTGGTTGTATTGATACCGGCCGCAGCTATTGCAGCACCAATCCTCGTTCCGATAACCATAGTTTCTGGTACTGCAGTTTCTGTTTATTCATTGTTTCGCAGTGGACACAGTTTATATGACAGATTTACTCACAAACAGGTAACATTTGTTAGAGGATGCCAATGACTCAAAAATAAAATCATGTTATTTTTTAGACTATGAGCATGATGGATGGTGAAGCACGCGGAGCTTATTTAAATATAGCGGCAGGAGCATTAGGCTTCGCTGGAGCGGGTGCACGAATTGCACTCACCACTTTTATCAGCAACGGTGGCTCAGTCGGTATCGTAAGTACCACTAGTTATAATTATTTGTTATACAAGAAAACTATATGAGAACTGGCAAAAAATATCTTTTATATAGGCCATTCGAGGTGCAGTTAATGGTTTGACTGGAGCAAATGTTTTGATGAGTGGTGTAGCCATTAGTAATTCCACCTACGAAGTATATAATCAATGGCAATCTAATAATGAAGTTTGCTATTTGACATGGATCCAATTATCTTCGTCAATTCTTTTCTTCAGTCACTCTGTCTATAATTCGCAATCGGCTGGTACCATTATCACTGAAACTCAGCAGCAAGCGTTAGAAGATATTAGTGCATCGTTACGCAGCAATCGACACAGGAAAACTTTTAACAAAATGACAAAGGAAACAGTGGCGATTCATGGCGATCATCAGGGTAAAGCTAAAGTCATTGCATACATCAAGAATTTGGGAAGTTCACGTGATGATGTGCTAGCAAACCTGACCAGAAATAACAAGATGTTGAATCAGAAAGGTATTCGGTACTTTGTCGACGAAGGCAATATTCAATTCAATAACATCAAAGTTGATATCAGCAGCCTAGGCAAAGGACCGACACACCAACAAAGCGCCAATCGCGTAAATTTATCCATGATGGGTGATTACTGTTCAAAGAACTATTATTCAATTGCACTGAATTTATTCGAAACTATGCCAAAGGTATACAAAATCATGCAGGAAGCTGATTCTATGAAAATTGCCTTTAGGTCGCTGTTTCGATTATTTAGCAGACATGTAGCAGAGAAGTTAACTGTTTTAGTGCCCTCGTTGTTGGGATTGACATGGCTGAATCAAAGCTTATTGCAACTATATCCCAGCGCTCAATTGCCTTTTAAAGTGCTTAAACTTATTATAGGTTTCTTTACTAAAATGGCAGAAGATATAATGAAAACTGAAGGTATAGACTCATCAAAATGGGGATACAAACTTGTACAATATATAGAATTGGCTATTACCATCGCCACAGTGAGCATGGTCGACGTTATACGAGATTTAGCTGAATATATTAATAACTATATATTGGACACAATTTTATCCTCAGCTGATACCATATCTTCAGATAGATTAGCTATTGAAAGTCAACGAAGTACCGCCAATCGTTCCAAGTGCACAGTATGTTCAGGTTTCTTTTACAATATTTAATATTATAGATTTTTATATGTATCACATATTCTGATGAATTTCAAACCAAATAAGAAAATAATGCAAGTGGGCGTGGGAAATTTTGTGGTATTAATATAGGCACAATCATAATAAAAAAAAACGTATATTTTAATAAAAAAAATATTTTATTCCAGTTATAATTAAGCTAAACAAATATTTTAGTGTATATACATATTTGCAAATATTTATATATAACCATTGTTAAATATATTGAATATTTTTTCAAAATTTATTTATTGCTGTAATAAATATTATTTATATATAGTCTTCTATGCCAGTGTTTCCTGATCATTTTCAGTCGCTGAAAACCTCGCATAAATAAATAATTTTAGATTAGCGGGGAGGTGAATTTTTCATGGTTTGGGAGGCCGTGGGGGTTAACCCAATATTTATTTTATGGAACACTTCCAGTTTTCAGTCTATTTGTGGAACAACGGTTGGGAAGTACATTACTAGGCAACCTAAAGTGCTGCCAAGTTAAATGTGCATCAGTTTGAGACGAGTGAGTGTTGCTTTCCTCATTTACTTTTAAATATTTTTTTTATTAATTCGATAATCATCGAATACGCCATGCAATGAATAAGTACTACTACTTAGATGTTATTTTGTTAGTATTTTTGGGTATTATTGTCTCAAAGTGTTTTAGAACCGAAACCTGAAGTTATGTCTGTTTCTAACCTTAAAATTATTTTTGCAGGGAGTTTGAGCCGCAGGAGGAACCCGAAGAAATACTGGCAGTGTACTTCAAGCAGTGCATCATACAATCTTTACAGGAATTATTTGGTGAGATTGGAGCAACAGTCCCTGTTGACATACTTAGATACAGTCCAGAAACCAGGAGGGCTGTTTTGAGAGTGCCAGATTATAATTACGTTAAACTCCGGTCAAGTCTAACTTTAGTGAGCCGATATCAAGATAAAAAGTGCCTTTTCCGTGTTTGCAAAGCAGCACCTTTACTTTTGAATCTCCTTGGTGACAGTAGAGATTACATTCAGTAAGTAAACTTAATTCTTGATTTTGTGCCATAGTACATAAACATAATTATTTCAGTTAAAATGTCGGAATGTGTAAAACGTGGTCCCAAGGACAAGGACACCATTATTTTTGCAACAAAGGAGGACCATTCTGTTCCTAGCAAAATATCACTGCCTGAACCTGAACAACAGCCAGGGCTTATTATGCCAGATGGAAAGATCAACTGGAACTGTCCGTGTTTGGGCGGTATGGCGACTGGACCCTGTGGAGTAGAGTTCAGGGATGCTTTTAGTTGTTTCCACTATTCAGATTCGGAACCCAAAGGTATGCTATTTTAAATTTGAAATGTACAAATTTTCTTTACGTGTCTCTATTTCGCAGGATCCGATTGTTACGATAAATTTAAAGACATGCAGACTTGCATGCAAAGGTATCCTACCTTGTACAATAAAGACTTAGCTGATGACGACGAGTTGTCGGAGGCTATCGAAAAATCGGAGAAGGCAACGGCGGAGGCTAAGGCCAAAGAAAAATGATTATTACATTCCTCTGCTCTAGTTGATTAGTTCACATTTTAGTTTAATAAACTATTACCGTTAATATTGTAGCTTTATTTCTACGAACTTGGATAATCATAAATACTGATTATTGATATAAATTAAAATAGATCTTGTGGAGTTATAATATTCATTTTATTAACTCATATTACAATCTTAAAAATAATTGATCTTAATTGATATATTTTATTCAGATGCTTGCATAGATGTTTTATACATTAACATATAAAAATATCTTACAATGTTAGCAACTTTTTACTTAGTATCTGGATGTGGAAAAGAAATAGACGTAAAGGGTAACCGTAAAAATGCAGCTTTATTTCAGTTGTAAACAAAAATTATTACCATGATAATCATAAGACAATAAGATAACAACAGTTAAATCATTTTTGTAATATTATTTCCTCAATGTTCCATATTCTCAACATATTTCCTCATTTAAAGTACATGTATATATATAGTTATATTTATAACACATATATATATATATTTTTTCATAACAAAAACTTAGTTAATTTCATTTCTCATTATAAATATTTTTTGTTTAGTTTCCATTTGGTTTTAACCACCTCGAACCGAAATAAAGACAGTAGCGATGCGCAAAAATTCAAAAGGAGGCACTTTCTACGTTTCTCTTCATATCTCATAATATTTACATGTTACTCTTTTAAAGTTAAATTATTCTCAAGTACGTTCTGCTTAACGTACCGGACGAGAATAACAAAAACAAGAAAAGATAAATAAATCCTAACAACTGAAACTAAAACAAGATGGTATACGAGTACGTGCTTTGTTTTTGTGTTTTTTTTGTGTTATTTTTTTCTTACGTCGTAGGACGATGGTGAGATTATTGTTTCCTAAACGAAACAAGAAAATCTAAGAAATGAAAATTTAAAAATAAGATTAACGCACGCACAATTGCACTTATCACTCTTTTTTACATTTTTCCTTCGTTTTATCGCTATTATTTCGTAAAAGCACACCAGCGCATACATTCTGTTTGCTTGACTCATGCTTAGATGGTTTCTACATTCATTGTTATTTTTTCTTTTCTTCTTCTTAATCGAATTCATTAATAATTACTTTCAAATGAGCATTTACGTTTATTTTTTTATACTCTACTTTTCTTTTATTTGAAATATAATCGCTTTATATGGGTGGAATCATCCGCGCATATATTTGTCAGAAATACTGGGGGTTGAATAAATCAGAACGAAACGTACTCAAATCTACGTGTTTAAATGTGCTTAATACTTCATCATTTTTTTTTTACATTCGAAATGAAAAAAACAACAAAAGTACTGCTCAACATAAACTAATTACTTCATTCCTCTTGTTTAATTATATTATTATAGTTTCTTTATTATTCAACTTCAGTCTAGGCTAGGATTTCATCATGGCAAGTATTCGTGAAACCTAAATAATCAGAGATAGAGAGAGAGATATGAAACGGAAATGGGAGATTCAATTAATGTTTGTAGTTGTTGTTTTCTCTAAATTTATAAACTTGTTTCAATGTCGTTTTACGTTGTTGTCGCGCTGTGAACAGACTTATCCCGGCTCCACCGTCTTTGAACATCTCCCCTCGACCTCCTCAATCTAATAACTAATACCAAAGGCCATGCTGGCCAAAATAATAAGCTAAATCTCGCCAAACTCACACGGATCATATCACATTCTACACACATCACATGTTTAATCATATATTATTTTTATTTTTAAATATCATTTATAATATAATATACTCTCTATTTATATTTATTTATTTACACAAAGTGAGTTTTATTTAATTTAAGAACAAAACCTGATCTGTATAATGATTAATTTAAATTTAATTTGTGCCTTCTCTTAATTCCCTGTTAATGAAAATAAAAAGAACAAATAAAGAAGGGAATACTTTCTTCGTTCAATAAATTCACTAAAGACGCGTGTGTAAATTAATTACAAAATCAAATTATGTACAATATCTAAATGTACAGAGTCAACAAAATGCGATTCAATAATATCTCAACACTTTCTAATATAGAATATCTTTATTACTATTTCGGTTTCGTTGGATTTCCACTCAATTTACTCACTCCAAAAAGCTGTAATTGACTAAGCATCTTCCTTAAAATATTACTTTTTCTGTCCCTACATATTTCATTCAATGTATATAAAAAAAAACAAGTCTTTTCACAGCGACAACCACTATATAAAAGAAATACACAATTGTAAAAATCTAAAATTATCAGTCATCTACTTGTTTATTTTTTTTGTATTTTTTAATTAGTTTATTTTTGTATTTTGTGAAATACAAATCTCTAACCACCGAAAATTCGCCAAAATTGGTTGTCGAAATACATCATTTCAAAAGTACGAAAAACTAAAAACAAATTATAAATAAAATCCGATTAGTTTTAACGCGTCGTTAATTATTTTAGCATATTAAACATTATATAAACAACTTAATATTTTTTTCATAATTTGTAGATAATATAACAACAATTATATATAAGTAATGGCTACATTTCAACAACATATATAAATCATCTTAGAGTAGGCAACCAATTTTGCATAGTCTTCGGTGATTCGGTTTCGTCATTGATTATGAAGGAAAATTGCGCATATCACTAAGTTTCCATATACATTCTCAACGAAACAAAGGCACCCTAATAACAAAGAAAGAAAGAAAAATCATTCCGTTCGATTTATATATATTTTTTGATTTCCAATCACTTTTCGTTCAGAACGCGCAAGCCTTTTTTTATCCATGCATTTTCGAGTGACACATCTACGAAATTAAAAATGAAGTCGTTATGAAGACACGAAGCGAACGTTACTTCTAGTATTTTTTATATCATCTACTTCCTTCCCGTTTCCTTTGAACTTCATGTTTTTCATCTTCCACTATGATCAATTAGAAAATTCAAATCCAATAATAATTTTTCATCTTGTTTCAACTTTAAAGATCACAGCTAAACAATGTTCCATTCATTTATCAATTAATTAAATATATGTATGTTCATCCTTTTTTTAGTGCAATTTACTATTACGCCGATATAACAACAGGGTTGAAAAATGAAACGTTAACGGAAAATAATTACCATCGTACTATTATTTCCGTTTTAGGCCTAATCAAATTCATTAATATCATTCCTCCGTTAAGTGTTCGGAGGTTCCAAGGGGTGCGTGTTACTCATTAGTACAGTGTGCTTGATTAACATCTCTTACGCCTCCAAAATAATCGAACATTGAATGAGCCAGGACCTCGGTTTTTGGTTTTCTCTTCTTGCAATGTTTTCTTTGTCGCTTCGGAAGTGAGAATGAAACAATAAATTATTTATATAATATAAGTATATACAGTATTCACGATATTTACAAATATGAATCGTTTGTTTGGCCTGTTCGAGTTTTAAATGATGCCTTTAACATAGTTCCATTTTGTATTTAATTAATTGACTAATTCCATCCGTCGCACTCGAGAAATGTTCAATTCCAATGTTAGTGATATTATATTTCTTTTCACACCTTCCCTTGCAAACGCACACATTTTGATTTACCTTCGTCCCGCTCATATCCAAAAACGTGAATTCGCTAACTTTTGTACTTTAATACTAATATATTGTAAAATAGTTGCTTTTTAAAGTATTTATGAGCTCCTATGATGTTTCGCTATCCTTTCATTAAAAATCCCGGCGCATCAACCGTTTTTCGGATACGTAAAATTTTTATGATGCATTTTATGAAATGATTTCTTTCTGCAATGCCTCCAAACAACATTCCGATGATCAAAATTATTAAACTATTTGCTCTAACGTGTTGCTTTTTTTTTTGCAAAGAGAGAGAAAGAGAGATCTTGCAGTAATTATTTAATTTCTAAATAAATCTGTTATTATGCAAGCAATTCCTTTAATTAACCAAGCAACTGAAGAGAATTTAGAAAAGAATAACCGTGCGAACCAAAAACCGGGGCTAAGTTGAGTATATTTTGTTAAAGTATTTTCGGCTTGCTTCAAATTATCGCAGCTTAACACCTAATTACATATTTTTTTGATCACATAATAATATTGTGTGCTTTTCTCTCTGTTTCCTCTTTTCTACAATGTATTTTTTGTCTGTATATAATAAAAACCATCATTTTTTCTGTCCTTGTTAAGCTAAACATAAAATATAAATTATCTAATATTGCACATTACTAGCGTTTCGTTAGTGTCCATGTAGCACACGTATTGCTTTCTATTTCATAATTAATATACAAGAAGTATACATGTAATATATAGGTGGAGTCGATTCTGTTGTGTTTTGTTTATGAAGAAACGGCTGTTCTTCTCTTATCATTATTATAATTTGTTGGTGTGGGTTTCCTTTTGGTTGATACACACATGCACTCTAGAGTTTGTTACTGAAAGTTAGAATGGATGAAGAAAAATAGTTGCTGTGGTGATTTGCGGAGTACTACTACGAGTGGATGTTGTTGTTGTTGCTGTTGTTGTTGTTGAAGGTTTCGAAGAGTAGGATGTAGTTGACGATGCGCCCATGGCGCGGGCCGAGATAAAGATATATTTAGAGCAGAGGAGCACTAGTGCGTGGAGTGCCGTCATTGAAAAGCTGACTCCTTGTGAAAGGTATCCGATTTGTGGAAGGGTGGTCTGCCGTTGTGGTCGTTGCCGCCGCGCGACAACGGTATATCTTGCGAAGCGAAGTTGTTCTCCGACTTCGGCCTGGGCAGTGTGGACATCTTCTGCAGCGTCCTTCCGAGCTCCTGGAGGCTGTGGTCGCTCGAGTGGAGACGAGCTATCGACTCGTCCGACATATTCACGTTGTCCGCCTCCGCAGCAAGCGCATTTACTACGGCGTTTATCGTTTTGCTCTCGCTGCCCAAATCTTCCTCCCGATGGGTAACTAAGTTCGGATTCTTTCCGATTTTGTTCAACCTAAGCACAAATTAAGTAATTAACATCAAATCCAACAACAATTACGTAAAAAAGGCAAGCATGTTTATACAGCAAATATTTCGGATTCACATTTAAATCAATGACCAAGAAAATTAGTTCCATCTGAGTAGCAAAATATTAATTTAAATGTAGAACAATATTAAACAACATTTACAAGCATTTTAGATATAATAGAAAATATCACTGATGTAATTGAATCCGAAATTAGCTTGTACATTGGTAACAACTTATCATGATCATTCTATTATTGCATAAAAACAAACTTTGTTCTACTTAAAAATATAAATCAAATTGTGTTCAAGTAAAGCATGTTTCTTAAAAATAAGCTTACAAATAGTAAGTAATAATAAATAATAACAATCTAATATAATATGTGTTTACAGTATAAATATTTAGGTCAGAGTTGGTGCAGTTTAGTTTTCGATTCGTATTAGAAATATATATAAATCTCGCTTTCATTTATTTCTTTCAAGATCTGAACTAAAAAATCAGAAGGTAGTAAAATAAAAAAGCATATAACTATTTAAAATTAGGTTATTAGCGTTATTATCTATAAACAGTTTGTTTTAGTGGAGAACTTTAAATATGCTTGTTGTAATTAAATATACAACCCTAATAAAAAAAGAGTCTGTCTGAATTAGAACAGAACAAAGTTTACAGTGTTATTATAACTACAATTGCATCAAAAATAGCTGTTTTTCTTTTGTCAATAATGGATTTAATTGATAAAATCATATTTTAGTCGATTATCAACAAAACAAAATATTTCAGCGAGATGCAACTGGCGATTCTGTAATCAACTCGTTAGTGAGCAAATGGGTGCTATAGAGAAATAATATGAAACGAAAATACTTCACCGATCATCGAAAACGTGAGTGATTTTTGTTTTGCTTTTCTAAAATTTTGCCTCGTCGTCTTATTAATAAATACCTGCAAGTAGAAAAGAAAAAGTACAATGAGTAATTGCTGGTTTCTGGCAAAGAAGTCCCGGTAAGAAAAATGTAATACAGGAATTCTTGTTGATTTTTTAAAAAATATATTGTTGTTGGTAAAAGATCACGTGTTTGTGTTTTATTGAATTAAATAGTCTTTCGTATGATCACTTTCTTTCAGTTGCATCGCCCTTGATTTTATGTGTCTGTGTTTGTGTCGAAACCAAAGAATAAAAATAAAACAGAAACGATAATCAAATGTGTTTCCAGAGGTGTCAAGAATTACGAGACAAATAGTAAACTATTTAAGGAAAGCTGTAACTCTTTCAAAGTCCGTGCAGTTGATTTGGAATAAATACTAGCGTTACCAAAAAAAATCCAAAATTATTAATTTTAATATTTGAGAAATTGTATTGTTTGTGCTTTGAAAGGATTAAAGTAGATCTTGATTCATGGTGGGTTTAAGTTCTGTATAATAGTAGATACAGAGTTGAAGAAAACTAGTAAAGAGATTTGCAAATAATGGGTCTAATTGAATTTGGTGTTTCAGAAGGGCACTGGACTTAAATAAACAATGTGGTGGATTGGAATTTGTAGTTTGGAAACAGCAGCAGACAACAAAGAAGCGATGAACGATCCAAATAATTAGTAAGTAATTCAATAAAACCATCTTGGGTTTCTTATACCAACCAACGCACTGACCTCTCCGCGGCTACCGACTCCATGGTCCGTCGCATCAGCGGGTACTGATCCAGCACGGCGTTGAAGTGGTCGACGGATAACGAGAAGAGATTGCAGTACGTCTCAGCTCTGACGGAAGCGACGCGTCGGGCGTTTGTCAACAGACAGATCTCTCCGAAGTAGCTGCCATCGCTCAGGCTCGTCGCCACATCTCCATTGGCCATCACGATGTCCACTATACCCTCTTGTATGAAGTACATCTTTGCACCAATTGTACCTTCCTTTATAATAATATCACCTGAAACCAAATGAAGGCCGTTTTAGTCGGATGGTTTAGATTATTTGTTAATTATGATGAATCTAACCTGGTTGGAAGACTTCATATCTAAGCTTAGTGACCACGTCGGAGACGAAGTTCGAATCGGCGTTCGCGAAGAAAGGCACCGAGGCCACCAGCGACCGACAATTGTAGTTGATCACGTCCTCGCGAAGCTTCTCGGACAGCTCTCCAAGGATGCACTCCTCGTCGAAGAACTTCCCCTGATACCTGTGCTCGAAGTACTCGGTGATTCTCTGTCTCATCTCCCGAGGGAGCTTCCTATATGCCATGTACTCTTCCACCTGTTTCACCTAAAATACAAAAACATAATCCAACATTCAATACACAATAATCTACTGCTATGTATATCATATAATCGTATAATAAGAATCAATTACCATTGATTGTCGTATTGTAACATTCTTATAAAACTCACCTTTTCTCTATACTGTCTTCGAGAAGAATCTAAACTTTGGATCAAGTTAGTAGCATGACCCAGGAACAGGGCATAGCACGTGGCTCCAGAGATCATTGACAGCATCGTTAGCCACATGTCAGTTAGCGATTGTGGCGGAAAACGGCCGTAACCGATGCACAGCATATGGGACATGGCTTTGAATAACGCCCAGGAATACTGTTCTAACCAGGAAGCTTCCTGCAAATATTCCAACACACTTCTTCAGCACACTTCTTCATGCATATTACGCATATTTCAATTATTAATTTTAAATGTGTTAAATTTCAGGAATATTTGGAAATTTCATAATGATAAAAATTTATATTTGGATTTTTTTTATAAAAGTCTAAAAAGAAAACGGAAATTACACGGGATTTAGAATAATGAATTAGTGCGCACATAAAAGTGGCACGGCGATTATTATTATTAACGGTTAGGAGTTATTTTTTACGTCCGCCGTAGAATTTAGCCAGAATTTACGACATGTAGTTTTCTGCATTTGTATATATTTAATCCACCGGCTCTCTTCGCGGAAGATTTAAGTGGCGCGCTGAGAAATAAAGGAGATTCTCGGTGTAGACCATAAAACAGTTTATTCCATGGAAGATCCCGAATTTATGGATTTGGGTCAAAACCACATTATAAATACCAAAGAGCTTCCGGCTGTCATACGCGAACCAAGTGAATAAATACAGTTTATATTTGTAAAATAATCACTTGTTAGATCATAAACTATATATAATCAATCTAGACTACTACTACTACTTAGTATGATGGATTTAAGATGAAAATAATATATTATGTAATGGTAGAATTACCTGTAAATCGTTGATGGCAACCCATGAGTTAGATGGGAATCCCTGCAGCATGGGAACTAAAAATTGCAGACACCCGGACCAATGCCCGATGAGCAACATCATGCAAATCAAATTAAAAATCCGCATGAAAACACTGGCCATATTAAGAAACTGAAACACAACGTAGAAAATCAAAGTTCTTATGAATTCATCGAAATTGGATGCGCAACACGACATTTAGGAAAATACATAAATAAAAGTTACAACGAAATCATAAACCTCGCTTCCTCGCACTCCCTCGAAAATAGAATAAAATTTATTGTAAATTTAATCAGAATGGAGATACGACGAAGGAGGTACTACTTTCAATATCCAAGGTGATGTACTTGCTTCAATTGAATAATCTCATCAAATAAATCATCTTGAATATACATAAATAAATAGATAAATAAAAAAATTGATCGATTCACGAACACTTCTAAAAAAAATATTTCTAATGAATTTGTATTTTCTTTAAGAAAACTAACTTTAATTTGTATACAAACACAATTGTAAAAACATTCCACAACAACCTATGCAACAACAAAACAGTAGGACTTTATTTCTAATATAGATTGTTATGTAATCTTAATAAATATGATATGATTTTCTACTCCAAAGTAATTTGTTCTTTAAATTAGTGTCAGAAAAGTCTAAACAAATAATAGTTCGACAATATAACATGCTAAAAATCATAAAAATTATGTGCTCGTGAATCGAAATCGTTAAATAATTGTTCATTCAATAAAAAAAAATGCTGAAACACAAAACATATATTTAGGTGTGTATAAATATTGTAAAATAAATAAACTTTTCAACTATGTTCAAAATTAAATGTAAACGACAAATAAAACAAAAATGTACGATAAAAAGAATTAATTAAAAAAAAACTGGAGCGTAGCTAAAATCAGAGATCAACTTATAAAACAAACAATAATAAGAAGCCTATAGAATAAGTATATATATATATATATATAAGAAGAATACAACAGTACATCGAAACAATCGACAAAATAATAAATTAACAATTCAAGAAGAAATCAATTTCAATTGTTCCTGCTGTCTCGTTCTGGGGAGTTTTTCATTAATTTTATGCTTATTTTTTGTTGTAATTATTTTATTTTGTATAAAAATTAAAATAGCGAAACAATAAATAAGACATATGTAATACCAACAAAAACCAGTTAGGTGTTGTTACCTTAGTATTCGCATCGCATTTGCAAACAATTGAAAGCCACTGCATCAATACAATAACAACTAAATAATAAACAGAGAACGAAGCAAACTAAACGAATGCGAGAATAAAGGAGAAAGCAACCAAATAAGATTTCTCAACAAGATACAGGCAAGAAAAAAAAATAGAAGAGAAAAGCTGCGGAAGGCTCTTATACTTCGCAAGTTTCTTGTTTAATTTGTATATAGTTTACGATTTGCTAGAGCGAATCTTTTGAAATTCACTTAAAAAGCAATATCAAATAAGATAGGTTTGACGTGTGTATTTCATGGAAAAAGGCATGCCTAATGGTGTATGTTATAAATATCGCGGTAAAATCAAATAAAGATTTATTTCATATTAAGTGAAGAAAAGCGAAGCGCAAATTATATTACGTATAGAATTTTGTGTCTCTTGTCGCTAGTATTTCTTGTGTGTCGCAAATATGTCTGTGTGTAGATTATCCCGATTTTCTCTCCTGCTTCGTCTCGTGCATTTTCAAACTGTCCGAGGGAAAACGTTAATTTTTTGTGTGTATTTAAAACGGTTCCGTTCACAACCCATGTACCAAACATCAGACCAAAGTAGTAAAATATGTGTATTTAAAATGAAAAAAAAGCATCAAGCTGTAACTGTAACTTCACGAAACTAGAAAAGAAAAACGGGACGAAAGTCCAACGAAACTTACCTCGCTTTAATCTAAATCAGATTTGTAAGAAAAACCGAAGTAAACGCATGCAGACAAAATTGTTAACTTTGTACCGTAGTCGAACAGTGGAGTGTGTCTAGAGAACATGTGTGATTGAGTGTATGATTATATGTGTGTAGCATGCACTAAATAAATGAAGTAGAAAACAAACAAACAAACAAAAATAGAGTAAACGGAAATTGGAAGCGAAAATAAAAAATGTATTTACCGCTCGAGCTTGAACTTTTTTTCATGTACATACTTTCGTAGCGTAAAGAAAATAAAATCAAATATGATTTGTAATTGTTGTCAATGTTTGTTTTTTTTGTTGTATATTTATTTTTGTTCGAAATCTCGACAAATGAGAAATAAAAGGAAGCAGAGGCGCCACGGTCGGTCATGCGTAAGGCTGAAGCAAGCTCCAAGCGTGTTACCTTAAATATCAGATTGCTTTTGCTGTATTTAGACTTGTTGAGCTCCGAACTGAGGCGCCCCCTTCGTTCCGTTCGCTTTTTTTGAAGATTCTGCAAGATCTAGAAAAAGCGAAGAACACAAGGTAGTAGAGAAAAGCGTGGAACGAAAGATTCCAGAGAAGAACGACTTAAATCGAGAACAAAATAAGAAAGAAATGAGAACATAAATAAGTAAAAATAAAAGGAAAACCAAACCAATAAACGATAGATTAGAGTAAATAAACAAGACAGAGAAAATAAAATAAATCAAATTAGAGCTTGAAACGGAGTTTAATATATTATTAGTAATTATCTTCAGTTTAAATATATTAATTAACTTTTGTGCAGTGCTTGAAGCGAACACGGACAAGAGCGCAGCATTCAAGAACAACAGAAACAAAAAGAAGTTAACGAAACGAAAAGAAAACAGCTGCATTAATAATGCCATAGAACACTCAATGCACAAAGCGAAATGGTCCAACAACACAAGCTAGAGTTAAGATACAGAGAGATAGAGGCAATATTGCGGATATAACAGTACACGGTTTAAAGCATTCATTCATTAATTACGAATCCAAAAAGAAATGATTTACAAATAATCAAAAGGGACAAAATTGCTTCGTCTAAATACGAATGTGAAGATGATGAGCGGTGAAATCGAAAAAAAAAAGCGACAAAAAAAATGTTTTTTTAAAATTATATTTTACTCAATGCAAAGCAAAACAGAAATATTTACAAGTTACTTATTTGCAATTTCAGGAAAACAATAAAATCAAAAATAACACGATCAAATAAAAATTATAGAAAGTAGAAGAAGAAGAGAAAAATTACAAGAAGAAAATTAAATCTGCAGAGTGAATAAAAGAACTGTATGTTTTACTTACCATGCAGATGAATCTTTGAATATAAAAATGAGTGAATTGTGATTTTTGCACATGTGATAAAGTTAATTAAAGATATATATTTTTTAAAGCAAATGTGAATTAACATTAATTATTTAAATATAAAATAAATCAAAGAAATGTTGTCCCTTTTTGTAATAGACGAGGAAAGAAAAAGGAAGATTTGATTAGAAGGGTTGTGCCATGTAGATAAAATAAAATATAAAAATGATGAAGTTTGATATGTTAAATACACACAAAAGCGAAGTTTTAATTGCCTTCTCTTGTTCAATAATTATGATTTCATGAAAGTGAATAGTAGAAATGTAAAGAAGGTAACTAAAACTGCGGATTCAAGATGATAATCGTATTAAATTAGAAAATAATTTTATGTCGATGTGGTGAATGTATGTATATAGGTTTTTCGTTTTCTTTCTTTTATCATTAATCATTAATGTATGAGTATTGGCGGCCTGCGAAAAGCTGTGAGAGAGGAATAAAACATGAAACAACATATGGACGGAAATAAATAAATTTACATATAAATATCTCTCTCTCTGCTTAACCATCTGCGGTCCACTAAGGTTAATCAATTAAAGTCTAAGAACACCTTCATAACAAAAATTATAAAAAAAAATCAACACATCAACTTACAAGAAAGCCGTGATAGGTAAAGAACAACAACAAATAAACGAAACTAAAAACAAAAAGGAAAAATAAGTTGTATCAACTTAAAAAAAAAATAAACGGGTTCAACACACATTTGGGTTCCAATCTACAACGTCCCCTAGATTCTCATAACATTTAAGTAACACTACACAACGAACGTGCGTCAATTCGTTTCTGCAACACAAACAAATCGTAAACAACAAATAAACATGTCAAGGGAGCCCCAGCATCCTCAGCCATCGATGAAAAATAAAGGGGAAAGAGCGGATGGCGAGAAGACACAATATCTTGGATTCGTGGATTATTCAAAATTATTTTTTTTTGCGTGTAAATACTTTTCTTTTTCGAATACTTTCAATATTCGAAGTGTATCAATCATAATAAGAGTAACAACAAAAATAATCAAGATGCAACAACATTTCTCGGCATACACACAAACGAAAATAAAAGAAAAACTCTAATCAAAACACATTTAGAAATAAATACGTTGAGACGACTATGACCTGCTAAACATCTACATTCCATTAAATATAAGGACCCGGCGCATCCACACGCATACACACAGTAAAAATAAAAGAGAACTTCTAAAGCCAACCAAATAAGTAAGCCCACTGATTTCGTATTTAGTTTGACAACAATTGGACATACTAAACTTCTCATACCAAATCACAACATATATATATTTATGTAATATATTAAAAGCAGCGCTCAGGTGTCCACTTAAGATTTTCTTTTCTCTGACTCACGACCACATAGAATACACAAAGGAAACGAAAATGAAATCATAAAATAACACAAAAGAAAAACACACAAAATATATAATGAAAATGAAAAGAATAACATTAAAGTAGTGAGAAAAACGTGTTTTGAAAGCACCTCGGTGGTCCTGTCTCTGGGTGGGGTAATTGGGGTACCGTCTTCGGCAAAATCGGTCTGCCTGCCTTGAGGTTGTTGGTACATGGGGATCTGCGGCCCACACCAAAATATTTTGCTCAAAAACAAAATGGAAACAACACCACTTCAGAATTGTTCTTAAACTAAACACACATAGAGAAAAAGAGAAACACACCAGTGCGCTGTCAACACCCAAATTTTACGTAAAATATACCTTACAAATAAAAAATGTCACCAAAAAGTGTAGCCAACATACACACACTTTTTACTGCTTATATTGATGATTTGTTATTGTTGTTGCTAATGTTTTTTGTTGTATGTATCCTTCGCGAGTTTATTTTGGTATTTGTGAGTTACTATATGAAATAATATCAAGAGACGTAATAAGACACACAGGAAACGGAAATATATAAAAGAGAAAAAAACACACAATAGGAACGAGACAAAGAAAAGAAAATAAGACCTAGAAAATTAAATTGAAAACGGAAAATTAAAAACGGTGATAGTGACCATATTATAATTGAAAGCTCAAATCTAAGTTGGTAGAACAAGTGCACGGTGGATTTGATGGAAATCCCTAAAGACGTCTGAACTTTATTAATATTATGGAACATATTAAAAGAACAAAAAAAAGGCGCGCGTTTCAAAAAAATAAAAAACAACAAAATATACGTATTATATAGCCTGGGGCGCATTCCAAGCTTTGGCAAAAAGCTCCCTTCCTCCATTACTCCCGTGACCTTGAAGGATGTTTCCCCGGTACAAATAAAATCGCAAAAAAAATTAAATTTACCAAATTATTTTAGTGCGGAAGTAATGGAAGCTGTAAAACGATATAATTAAATGGAAACGGTAATCAAGAGAAATCAAATAAATAAATAAAAATAGTAACCATAATCAAGGATGAGAAAAAAAAGAGCTCGAAATGAAAGTGGGCGGGTACTTACATAGACTTCCTCCCATTGGCTGACATAACGAACAAGGCGGGAGAGTCGCAGCAGGCGCACGAGGGATAGCAGCTTGGCGAGACGTAGGATGCGCAAGGCGCGTCCCGCGTGCAGGATTTGGAAACTGTCGCCGAAATCCTGGAACAGTGGGTTTAATATCTCTGGTAATTCGCTAATGAACATCTACAGCCCAGCAAATCTAGCAAACAGTAAGTATGGGCCCCACATACATTAATGGGTGTCGGAAAAGGAATTTTCATGACTCTTTATTTGGAAATCAAGGTAATTTTGGAATTTCTGGTTCGAGGAGCCACAGATGCAACATCGAGAAACAAACATTCCCCATTAATTGCATGCTCACTTTCAGGCATTAACTCTTACATCAAAGAATTTAAAGATTCTAATAGAATAGATAGATTCTATACACCCAACATAACAGCTTAAAAATAAATTTTTAAATTGAATATTATAGAAATATAATAAAATAATGAAGATTTCGGTCAATAGACGTCTGTATGTATAATAAATTATATTTTTTATTATATTGAAATACGTTAATTGGAAGAATTGTAAATAGATGTTTGTAAGGGCATTATTCCCACGACGAACTTGAATTACACAATCTCATGCCGTACAATGGAATCGTATTTGCTCGACAATTTAATTAGTAAAGCAAATACAATTGTACGTAATTGTTTAATCGTCGCTGCAGCTTCCACCGACCGCGGAGTCAAACACCCTAAGTCTCCTGTTGAATCTCAACGATTTCAAACGAGCAAACGAAATAAAATCAACAAACAAACAACGAGACTAAATGCAATACGTCCGCATTCTGTGTACAACAACGATTTCCAAGCACCTTCGTCAACTTAATTAAAAATCTTTTTATTTCCAACTTCGACTTTAATTAAGATCAATGTATTATAAATTCAATTAAGTTTACGAAGGAATTCACTTGCTTTACGACCGAGCTTCCTAACCTCATTATTCGCATCCAATTTATGAAGTAAATTGTGATGTAATTGCGATAAATTATATAGGTCATGCTAGTTTAATAAAGAATTAATTTCAACAGTTTATGCGGTTTTCCAAAGATTAGGAAGCTTATATCGCAAGAACAGATGTTGCTCGTTTAGCATACTTACTTGGTTGAATATAAGAAATATATAATCTAGAGGGATGGACGAGATGAGGTCGAGGAAAAACCACGTCCTCAAGTAATGTTTGGCGATCAGTTTCGGGTCGAGAATCACCTGCTCCGCGTTGTCCTGTTGCATAATACCTGAATAAAATTGATATATTTAAAGTATGTTCCATTGTCGCGGTTTTGCTTTTATGCGTTCAGTTACTCCACCTGTTCTAAAGTTGACGACGATATCTATCAGAAAAATTGTGTCCGAGAGACAGTTAAACGCAATCCATCGTGTACTCAAATCATCGTTAAAGAAACTAATCGCTACGGGCAGGATGATCAGATTCGCCACTAGAAGAAGCAGCATGCAGAGGTCCCAGTAAAATCTAAACAGAAGAAACAAAACATAAATATTTATCAATATAGTTATTATATAATTCTTTATAAAATTAATGAGATTAACGAAATAAATTCAATCAGGAAATGAGAAAGTTCCGCATCGAATGTTTTCAAACCTCACGTGGATAAAATAAAAACGACGGAATGTGCATATCTCCTTGTGCAGTTTATACATAATGAATGAACGAAGCGCGTAGAAAGTGATGTTTATTTTTATTTTCGCTCGTAGTATGGGAGATTTTTACATAATTGATAATATAATATGAAATGATCGGAGTTACGACCAGTTGTGTGTGAAAGTTGTTCGGATATGTCGGAACGAAATTAAGCAATAACGTCTGAACCGCGTGTTGGTTTTAATTCGGCGAATGCTTTGGCAGTGAGGATTGAGATGGAGAATGGCTTGGGAGGAAGGCTGTTCCAATCGTTCTTGTTGTTGGTGTCCAATTTTTTGTTGGTGACAGTACCGCCCGATATCAGTAGAAAACATCCAGACTATGGATTGAATGCGGTAAGGGTGAAGTGTAGAGTGATGTCTTTGTGTTTAATTTATTTGTTCTTTCTTGGTGGGTGGTTTTCTAGTTGGAAATATCACGAAAATACGGATATCGGTCGGAGGAGCACAATGTAATAACGGAGGACGGGTACATCCTGACGTTGCACCGAATCGCGCCAAGGGGCTTAGGGTTGTCGGATCGCAGATCTAGCGCTGGTGCGGTTCTCATGTTTCACGGATTACTGCTTAGTTCTGTGGACTGGGTTAACGCCGGTCCCGGAAGGGCATTGGGTTTGCTCCTCTCAGACAACGGATATGACGTGTGGTTGGCAAATGCACGCGGGACCACCTGGTGCAGGAATCATACGACACTTTCACCGGATGATCCACTCTTTTGGGATTTTAGGTAATCATAATTTTGAATATTCTTTAAAATAACTTTTTCATTCTAAAATTGTATTTTCACTGAAGTTAACTAACTTTTCATTTTTGTTAAAGCTTACACGAGATGGCCAAATATGATGTACCTGCGATGATCGATTACGTTTCTGAAGTATCGAACGAAAAGAGCATATTCTACGTGGGACATTCTCAGGGTAATATGATTATGTACGCGACGGTCGCACTTCGCCCAGAGTATAATTTAAAAATCCGATTGGGAATCAATTTGGCTCCTGTTATCTACGGAATCAGGCAAAAAAATATACTCTTCGGAATGATCCGCAACTATAATCGCCAAATACTGGTGCGTTAAAGCCGAAAACAAAAAGAACTAAAGTAATGTGATATCCTCCTATTAGATGACTGCCAACAGGGTGGGTGTGAATCAGATTGGAAGGCACAGCGAGCTCATTGCGAACATCACCTACATGGGTTGCAGACCAGGATCACCGTTTCAGTCAATCTGCCATGCGATGGTACAATCGATGGTCGGATTTAATCCGGAACAGTTGGACGCAGTAAGTATGCTTTTCGCATTTTTATCATGCGAATAACGCATTTCTATTCCGCTCAGGACCTTCTGCCGATGTTCCTGAGTAACATGCCTGCAGGCGGTTCCCTCAAGCAACTGCTCCACATCACGCAAAACTTCAATACAGGTAAAAAATGTTACAAACACTACAAACAAGTGATTGATTTTAAATTCCTTGAATGTTTAACACCTTTCTAATTTGCAAATTATTTTAGCACTTTCTACGGAAGTGGTAATTCTCAACATTCTCAAATTGTTAAGAAAAAAAAACATTACAATACTTTTGATTAAAATAGTGGTTAAGAATAGAAATTGCAATCAAGGTATTTTAATTAAATGCATATAAAGTAACAGAATAAAAGTAAAGAAACAAACTACAGTTAATTTACATTAGATTGAAAGTAAATTGTTGGACTAGGTCATTGCACATTAAACATTTTTTTTGTTAATGCATAACAGTTACAACATTTTTTTCCAAACACACCTTTTACTAATTCCAATTTATTATATCATGAAGTATTAGCTAATTTTAACAAAAATATATATATATTATTTTGATAATTACACAATTTTTTTTAACAAGAAGTTAAATATTATATATAAAATATCGCGAAATGTGTTGTTTGCAAATTGGAATTTAATATGACGTTACGTATGATAATTAATAATGTTATTTTTTTCTTATTTATAATAAAAAAATGTTATTGTATTTATTTGAGATTATTAACTGCATATTAAAATTTAATGTTTCCTGTAGGTATATTTCAGTCGTACGATCTTGGGCCGGAGGAGAATCAGCGGAGATACGGACAGAGAGAACCGTTGAAATATAATCTCGACCTTGTGACCCTTCCGATGGCGTTCTTCTACAGCGGAAACGATTGGTTATCGACGGAAGCAGTAAGTGTGCCGATACACTCTAAAATTGGATTATAAACATTTATTTATCGATTCGCTGCAGGACGTGGAACGGATATCACGCGAGCTGCCAAACATAGTGATCAAACACAGGCTCTCCACGTTCACACATTTGGACTACCTCTGGGGAAAAGATGCTGCCGAAAGTGTACATTCTCATGTGTTAGCTGCGATGCGACATTATTGACGTTAACCACGATGATTGGCATAAATTCCGTATTGACCTCGAGTGTTATCGAACTAATAATTAGTTTGTATGTCATCCATGCTACGAATGTTTGCAGTAATCAAATTCGAATTTGTTGCCCACTCATCTTCTGCGATTTCTGTTAGATATAAAACGACCAGATCGCAGCTTCGGTCGCAGTCTTGAATGCTAAAACTTCGAGGATTATCCAAAAATGGGTTACGATTTTAATGGTAAAGTGGCCGTTGTTACTGGTGGTGCAAACGGCATCGGGCTGTGCATCGTTAAAGAGTTTTTGCTAAACGGAGCCAAGGTCAGTCAGGTCACCACAAACTAATCGCATGCGACCTAATTTTAGTGACATAATCTTCCACTGTTTTGCATTTAATTATGTTTCATAAATTAAATAAATGTCTATTTTATTTTTCTTCTTAAATATCCATAGTTCACGTGTTACTTAATTTCCAAAATCAATCATATTTAATTAAGATATATAATAGTTATTTCCAATTTATTATCCGGTAATTAGTAAATAGTTTTTAGGACTAATAGATTTATAAATACAAAATGTGTAAAAAGTAACTAACCAACTTTGAAAATTAAACAACATTAAACAACAAACTTTTTACTATAAAATTTTTAGGAAAAATGATAAACTCAGTCTTAATGATATACATGCCATATTAATTTTAAAATACAGATAAAACTTGTTAACTAAGAATAATAAACTACAATTTACTGAAATTATATTACTTGCATTAATCTTGTTTATAATAGTGATAAAACGTATTAAAGTATAAGTATTTTGTGTTTTGATGATTAGTTTTAATTATATAACTACGATCTTTGTTTTATTAGCTATACGTGATAGATAAGCTGTTTTCATATTGAAGTGTTTTAAAATCAATAGAGATTATTTTGTTTGTTTGTACTTTAGCATCCTCGGCAACAATCATAGTAATTTTCAGATATTACAAAAGGATTGATGTATGATCAAATTACTCTGAGAAATTGAATATCCTCGTTTTGCACAACGAAAAACATTTTTATTGTATATTTGTTTCTTCATTTCATTTGTCCTGAATGCATTTTTACGTAATATGTAATAATATTTTATTGGTCGTCGGGTCTCGTAAAATAATAAAATTTTATGTTGCAGGGCGTCGTTATAGCGGACGTTAACGTCGCGCTTGGTGAGAATGCTGTAAAAGAGTTGGGAGCTGATAGAACATGTTTCATCCGGACCGATGTCACGAACTCCGCTCAGCTTGAAGGTAAAATTGCAGGACAGCATACGCAATCAATTTAAGTCTAATTGATCATTTGATTATTTGTTACATTTAGATAGCTTCAAACTGGCGATCAGCACTTTCGGTGGATTGGATATAGTTTGTAACAATGCGGGCATCTTTAACGAAAAGAATTGGCGTTTTACGATTAATGTTAACATTGTAAGTGCACAAATTCAATTGCTATTGTAATCTTGATGAATAAATCTGGTATTTCCTTAAATTTTCAGAATGCCGTTGTGGATGGAATATTGTTGGCTTTTAAATATCTGGGAAAGAACCATGGGCGAAAGGGTGGAATCATTATGACAACAAGTTCTATCTTCGGTGTGCAACCGATGGCATGTGCACCCATCTACTCGGCCACCAAATTCTTCGTTAATAATTTGACGCGAGCCTTCGGAACGCCGTTCTACTTTAACCTGACAGGTGTCAAATTAGTAACGATATGCCCGGGTATGACTGAAACCGCGATGCCTTTAGGTGCTCAGGGCTTGGAAGACATGGAAGGCCTTCCGCAGTACATGCAACAGAAGTTCTCCAAGCTGATACCGCAAACGTAACACTTTTGTAATTAACTCTTGGATCTTGAAATAACATGACATTTTCAGTGCCGAGCACGCAGCCAAAGGGGCGATAATTGTCATGAAGGAAGGTGCTAATGGGAGTACGTGGGTCGTCGCTGAAAACAAACCCCCGTACGAGCATAAACCAGATGTACCCACAGGAATTTAAAACAAACTTTATAAAACATTATTTTTAAGTATTATTATAATTCTTTATCAAATTACAAATAAATTTCAATACATACGTCGTAACAAGATTCTCGAATAAATTATCCAACAGATAAATTATTACTTTCATTTGTATTAGTTGAAATGGTTGCATAACTTGTTAGATAATATTTACTTAATATTACTATACGAATCATCTACTTTTTGTTTGTTATTAGTTCATGATGTAACAACTATTTTTAGTACATGATTTGCATTTCGTAATACAAAGTTACAATTTATGAATTCAATCAATATATTTTTTCAATATTATTAAAAAAACAAGGTTATTACGTTTATTTAACACCTTATATAATAGTAAACATAATTTATAAATTTTCCTTAATAATTAGTAATATAAAATAAAGTAGATTTTAATTATTTTTATGCTAATAAAAAAATTAAAATATTTTAACAGAATTGATATGTTACGTAATGGTTTATTAGAAATCATCGTTAGTTTAATTGAAATCTTTGTATGAGCATTATATTATAAAAGTAAAAACATAAGTTATCTAATGTCAGATTAATTTGTAGGTAGTGCACGTCACGAGATTGATTAATCCATTGTGAGAAGAATAGAGTAAAACGTACGAGCTTAGATTTGAATAATGTCCATTTGGATTAAAGGCGCAATTGTTAGAAGAATTGCGGACTGCGTTCTACGAAGAAATTACAGTTATAATTTCGATGGCAGGGTGATTTTAATCACTGGCGGTTCGCTTGGAATCGGCTTGGATTTCGCCAGGATTCTTCTAGAAAAGAACATCAAGGTTTGCGAAAGCTTGGAATGCATTATGTACGTTTTCATTAATTTTATCTCTCTTGGAATATTACAAAAAGGGCGTCGTTTTGGCTGACGTCAATGAAAAAGATGGCATGACAGCCGTAAAGAAGTTCGGACAAAAAGCAATCTTCCTGAAGACCGACGTTTCGAAGAAATCAGAGATGGAAGGTGCGATGAATTTTTGATAAAGCTTCTGTTATATTCTTCATTTTTTTAGCATGTTTCAACGAGACTTTGAAAAAGTTCGGAAAAATCGATATTGTTATCAATAACGCTGGGATCTTGGATGAAGAGAGGTATGAGCTGTTGATAGACATTAATGTTGTAAGTTGTATTAAGATTTTCTTATACTTCATGTTGCAAGAAAGATCTACTTATTTATAGAAAGGTGTTATTTATGGAACATTGCTTGGGTTCAAGCATATGGGGAAACATAGGAAAGGTAAAGGTGGGATTGTGGTGAACGTGGCTTCCATCGTTGGAGTGCGGCAATTCGCTGGATTTCCGGTCTACACCGGAACCAAACATTTCGTTATAGGTTTCTCGCGTGCTATTGGATCGCCCTTCTATTACGATAACACTGGTGTTAAAATCTTGTCGATTCTTCCCGGATTCACGGAGACCGTTTTAATCCATAAAGTGCCCACTCTCAAGGAATTCGAAGACCTTAAGCTGAACGACTACACCAATAATAAGATAGCAACTTTCCCAGCGCAACCGTAATAAGTGTTTCATATCTATCGGGAAAACACATGTAAAGGATTTTTTGGATTTTTAGAGTTAGCTTTTGCAGCGAGGTTCTCATAGATCTTATAAATAGAGGCGAAAATGGAAGCACCTGGATCACGGAGCTCTCCAAGCCCGGATACGAGGTGAAACCAGTAACGCCGACAATCTTTTAAGTGACTTTGTTCATTTCGAATTTAATTTTACTTTAATAAATGTATAAATATTGTATCTACTTATGTTTTTTATGAATTCGGTAAAGTTGGCTTGTCTGTTTTTATTAATAGAGTGACGTCCTCGTGACGCTTCATAATCCATGTCACAAAAGAGGGTAGCATGTGTTCGGGTATGAAATTTAATGGTCTGCTGCGCTTTTGGCCGCCGCCAGTTCAGATTTTCCAAATTCGAAACATATATATTGGCGATACTGAAGGAGGACCGAAGCCGAAAGCATTCGACAAGGAAAAACTGAAAAAGTACAAGGACGAACTGATTGGCAAAGACACTGGTAAAAATTACAAGTACGAGGAGAAGGTGGCGATAATCACGGGCGGTGCATCTGGTATTGGTTACGAGTTGGCTAAATCGTTGGCCGACAAGAATCTCAAGGTACTCTCTACAATAATATTACGTGCCACAATACGATCAATCTGTTTAAAAGGGCGTCGTTATTGCTGATATAAATGTCGAGGCTGGAGAAAGGGCGGTCCGACAATTGGGAAATAACGTGATGTTCGTGAAGACAAACGTGCAGAACAACTCTGAGCTTAAAGGTGCGTCACCAAAATATTGCGATGGTACCAATCGTAAATTCGTTCATCATCATTATTATAGGTTGCTTTAGGAGGGTGATGAAGAAGTACCATAAATTAGATTTATTGATCAACAACGCCGGGATCTACAATGAACGCAACATCGACAAAGTGCTAAACACGAATGTCGTTAGTAATGTTGCTTTTTGCATATAAACTTATAATAATTAACTATCATTGTGATGCAGGGGGCAATGATGTACGGTACTTTTTACGGGTTCATGTTTATGGGAAAGCATCGGCGAAGAAACGGTGGTCTCATCATCAATGTGAGTTCCGTAGCTGGAATACGGCAGTATGCGGGATTTCCGATCTACACCGGTGCTAGTCACTTTGTGGTAGGATTCTCCAGAAGTATGGGATCACCCTTCTTCTATGATCTTACAGGCGTGAAGGTCTTCACCTTGTGCCCAGGATTTACGGACACCCACCATCTGAAGGATATCAACGTTCTTCGCGGCTTCGATAACCTCAAATCTTATACTATATCTACAATCTCCAGCAAAATGCATCAATCGTAATAACAACAAACCACTTCAAAAATAACTCAAAAAATACATTTGATTTTTTGTTTGTAGTCCCACCGTTTTTGGACCTGCTCTGCTTACAGTCATCGAAAACGGTCGAAACGGATGCACCTGGATTGTCGAAGATGGTAAACCGGCTTACGAAATCTTACCCAATGAGCCCACCGTCATCTAGGCGAACTATACATAATTTTATGTAATTTATTTAAGTATAAAAAAAGATAAACAACGAAAGCAATTATTTCATTTGAAATCGTTATCGCTTCCTTATCATATATGTGTGTTGAGTTTGATATATGTGTGTGCGTGTATATATAACATGGAATCTCATATAGTATACGTGCAATATTGAACCAAATATAAACAGTTTTTTCCTTTCAAAACACGCTATGGATCTCTCAGGAAAAGTTGCGTTGATCACGGGTGGAGCAAACGGAATAGGTTTGAAAATTGTCAAGCAATTGATCAAAGCTAACGTTCAGGTATAGTTTATAAATATGTTTTAAACTGCATGCACTATTACATCATTCCAGGGAATTACAGTTATCGATGTGGATGAAGCATCTGGGAAAAAAATAGAGAATGAGTTCGGTTTAAACAAAATACAGTTCTTGAAAGTTGATATTAGGAATGAGTCGGAATTTAGAGGTAATGCAAGTGATAATCTCGAAAAGTAATACATCGTTAATTTTAATTCAGGAGCTTTCGAGAAGACCATATCGAAATTCGGTCAGTTGAATATTGTGATAAATAACGCAGGTATTTGCAATGACCAAAAACTGGATGATACGATCGATATAAATGCGGTGAGTATGAGATTCACACATATCTTGACCAGTTTAACTCATATGACTATTCTAGAAAGCATGCTTGCGAGGCATGTTGCTGGGCTTCGAATTTATGGGCAAAAATAAGTCTGGATCGGGTGGAGTTATCATAAACACAACTTCCATTTCCGGTATTCATCCCACGTTTATCTTTCCCGTGTATTCGGCAACCAAAAACTTCGTCGTATCTCTGACTCGTTGCTACGGGCATCCTTTCTACTATGATTTGACGGGTGTCAAAGTGGTGGCGGTAGCACCGGGCGCCACTGAGACTAGGATCATACAGGAATTCTCCTGTTCGAAGGATTTCGAAGGACTCTCCGACGCTGTAGTCGCCAGTCCAAACTTCGCTATACAACCGTAAGGCTAATTATTCAATCAAATAATGTCCAACAAATCAATGTTTTTACTTTTTATGTCGATTACAGTACCGAAGTTGTCGCAAATGTTTTTATAAACATTTTAAGCGAAGGTGATAATGGAAGCGTTTGGATCATCAATAACAACAAACCGGCTTACGAAGTAAAAAATTTACCAGTTTTTTATGAAAATATGCCAATGTAATTGCTTTAAACAAGAATAAAACGTTTGTTCTAATTTATACTGCAAGATTTTATTTAAATTATAATACAATCCAAGGTAAAACACTAAAACCTAAATATCCTAATATCTCCAAGATAGTATTTTTCTGTTTAATTGGCAACTATAGATATCGATATTTTTATCATCTTATCGTTTTCGTTTATCTGCGATTAAATACTGTTCAAATATTAATAATTATATTATTGACGTTGTAATAATTTTTGAAATATTAGTATATGTTTTATATATTTAAAAGGAGCTAAAAGATCAATAGCCCTTTGTTTTCAAAGATTTGTAGACATTCAAAAAATTTCGTTTATTATTATTTAAATTTAAAAAAATACAAATAAATTATATAATAATGTCTATATAGTACGTAAGATCTCGAGTATATTATATTGAATAGTTATAACTTTAAATCAAGGATCTGCATTATACACATTGTAGTTAAGATTTTATTATATAACACAATTTGTGTTTTAATATTAATTGTCATCTAATGATAATACAACACATAAAATTAAAATTGAGTAATTTTTTAAATAAAAACAACAAAAATATTTACGATAAAATTATGTATGTTAATCGTTGTTATCAGTAAATCCGTCTGTATAAAAGTACGAATTTGTATATTCTGAATATCATTTAATGACACTACTTTTTTTAATTCATTAAATGAATTGAGTTTTGTTTCCATTGAATCTCATTAATTCATATAATCTAATATAAATATACAAATGTAAATACCATCTGCTGCTACACAAAAGTATATTATGTGAGTAACATTTAAATAATTGTATTAGCTTATATTATATTTCAAACATGTTTCTTTTTTGTTTCTCTAGTTATACGAATAAAATACCGTTATTTTTTAACAGTGTTTTCGTTTTTTTTTAGCAACTACTTTTTGAAGGCCATTCCACCTCTTTATTTTTGTGATACTATATATTGTTAAATGCTTTTGCTCATTATAACGTTATAATTTTACAAACACACTTAGCAACAAATTTTGGCTTCTATAAATATACTAGTTTATTGCACATATTGCTCAGTTTATTGCTGAACTTGCTTGGTTAAAGGTTGTCTTGTTTCTTCAGTTATTAAACACAATGGACTTCAGTGATAAAGTTGCTTTGGTTACGGGTGGAGCGTCAGGTTTGGGACTGGAATGCGTTAAATGCTTATTAAAGCAGAACATTAAGGTGAGTGAATATCATAAAATATTATATAAAATAAATAAATAAATATATGTTTTAGGGAGTAACTATAGCAGATCTGAATCCATCCGGGATTGAAGTGGCCAAAGAATTAGGGTCTAAAGTGATTTTTACTAATGTTGACGTTAGTGATGAAAAGCAATTTCAAGGTAAGTATCTTTTAATTTAGTGTAATATATTATAACTCTTGTTGGTATAGAATGCTTAAAAAAGACATTGGATACTTTCGGTGGGTTGGATATTCTGGTGAACAATGCCGGTATCAGTTGCGGTGCGAAGTGGGAAAAGGCAATTAGTGTAAATGCGGTGAGTATCTTTTGATAATCGCATATCGATAAATCAATCAAGTTTGTATTTTAGACAGCTGTAGCTAGATGCACGTTTATGGCTATTGATGTAATGAGAAAAGACAAGGGCGGTAATGGAGGTATGATTGTGAATACAAGCTCTATCTTAGGCCTCAGGCCTACCTATATGGCTCCGATCTACGCTGCAACCAAGAGCTTTGTGCTGAGCTTTACGAGATCCATGGGTACCAACTATTTCTACAATAAAACTGGAGTCAAAGTTTTGTGTCTTGCACCTGGTTTCACCATTACACCTTTGACTAGTACAGCAACACCTTACGCAAATTTCGAAGATATGCAGGACCACACACTGGAATGTTTAAAAAAGCAGATATTTCAGCAGTGAGTCATATTCGACCAGGGCTCTTTTTGAAACATTATTTAAATCTCTACATTTCAGATCCGAAGTCGTCGGACAGGCTTTCATCGATGTAATGAATTCAGGCAAAAATGGAAGTGTCTGGGTAATCAGGGACAATCTACCACTATACGAGCAAGAGCCTCAATTTGAAAACTTATCATAATTTAATATTGTTTCTTCAAAGAAAAAAAAAACAACATAAAAATGGAGATGATTATGAAATATATTAAATGATTACTTAATAAAAAATTAAAATACATTGATATAACCTGACCTTTTCAGTTTAATCCAAATTATTTTTACAACAAATATCTGATTGGTTACTTGCATTTATTAATGCGCATACATTTGTGTTTATGAAAATATTTGTCTGTAATTTAAATGATAATTGCAATTAACTATTGGAGAATTGGATAAATATAAATAATTATCGAACGATTTAATTAATTTATATTTAGCGAAGATATCGAGTGATTTGCGAATCAGCGTACTTTGTATAAAAGTGTCAACAACATCGATTTCGATTCATAAATAGCAACAAGTTCAGTGAGCAACATGGTCTTTGATTGCAAAGGAAAAGTAGGTCTGGTGACTGGTGGAGCTTCAGGAATTGGCCTAGGGTATGTGAGAAAACTTTTAAGCAAAGGTTTCAAGGTAAGTGTAGTTGAAATACATACAGCGTGAAAATTATCGAATAATTCATAGGGCGTAGCAATTCTGGATATAGATGAGTCCAAAGGGAATCAGGTTGCTGCAGAGTTGGGACCTAAAGCATTTTTCTTGAAGGTCGATGTCATAAATAAAGATAAACTTAGAGGTGCGTAGAAAACAACGAATTTTTGTTTTAAATAAAAACATTTGGGTTGCAGACGCATTTCTGAAGACAATTGAGAAATTTGGTGGACTGGACCTAGTGATCAACCATGCGGGGATTTGCAAGGAATCAGAGTTTGAGCTAATGATCGATTTAAATGCTGTTAGTTAATATTTTCAGTTTAATGTTTTTTTGTTATTTTGAATTGGTCATTGGGTTTCAGAAAGCCGTTGTTGCTGGAACTTTATTGGCCATAGAATTCATGAGAAAAGATAAGGGAGGAAAAGGGGGATTCGTTGTAAATACTAGTTCCATTTTGGGTTTGAGTGGAGCCAGTCTTGTACCCGTATATTCCGCGACAAAGCACTTTATCATCGGTTTCGGCAAGTCATTGGGAACTCCAGTTTACTACGAAAAGACCGGGATCAAGGTGATCACCATAGCACCAGGACTAACTGATAACACATTCGCTGATGATGCCAAATTCAATTCTGGTTTTGATGGGTTAGAGGAGCGCCGACCGATTCTCAAAAAACAATTCAAACTGCAAACGTAATTAATTATTATTTTTTATTAAATATTGATTAAATAATATTTTTAATTGATTAATTGTAGGGTGGACACAGTGGCAGATTGTTTGTTATTGGCTTTGAACGTTGGAAATAATGGAAGCGTTTGGGTAGTGGAAGATGGACTGGATCCTTTCGAATTCAAACCGGAAAGACCGACTGTAATATAATAATATCCGCGTAGAATGTTTCATATGATTGGATTGAATTCGAATGAAGGCTGTTGTTGTTGTTGTTGTTGTAAATACTAACATCTAACGATTATGCTACAATAAATAACGTGAATTGAGTTGGTGACTTTATTGACCTTTGTGCGCGACGATAGTAGCAGCGGCGACCCGAGATAAAACATTAAATTCTCATCCGCCATCTCGAAGCGAGAGTGCTAGGATGGAATTATTAAAATCCAAAGAGGTACTTTTGTGCGCAGAAGCTACGGAACAGGGAATTGCATTGGTTAACTTCCTCATCCACGAGCAGAGCGTTAAGGTAAAAATTGTATTTTCCCAAAAATAGTTTCGTTATTTATTTATGTATGTCGACGCGAAGGCCTTGACCGTAGTATGTACGGAATCCACGAGATTGCGAGATGCGGTGGGAGATGATGAGCGACTAACGGTGCTGGCGGCGGATGCTGGAAATTTATACCAAATGGAAGGTTATTTGTAACTGGCGTTAATGTTGTTCGATACTAAAAGATTCGCTGGTGATTCGCAGGGGTTTACGCGAATGTAGTAAAGCACGTCAAGAAGAAATTGGATCTGATCATCAACCACAAATCGATACGATGCGGAGACGAGGATTGGGAGGACCAAATCACAAGACACATCGTAAGTTAGCCTATAAGAAATTACTTCTGATCTTTTTAGCTCTGGTTTTTCTCGTCTGCAGAACTCTTTAATATCGAGCACGCTGCTATGCATCAAGCATTTGGGCAAAATGAACTCGGGCCCTGGGGGTCTGGTGATCAATTCGGTGGCGATCGAGCAAGAAGTCGATGGTAACGAAGAAGCGACATCGAGCATACGTAATTTGTTAATGGACCTCGATAAATCGTTTGGGGATCCGTACTACTTCCGGTCCACTGGGGTGCAAATTCTAACGACGTGCTCAAAGATGATTGATGAACGTGCACCGGGGGTCTGCTCCACTTCCGGCACCACTGCTACCTCCAGGTGGGCTTAATAACACTACCACTACTACACGATCTAGCGCATACGCTATGCAAATATACAAACCGAACCAGGGCCGAAGGGATATATTTATGGGCCGGCTTCGAACTTCATCCCCTTTCGTTTCTTTACTCTCGTCCCTTATTTTTAGATGCAACGATCGGGGCGTCGGAGAGTCCCTATTAAGGGCGATGCGGGACCGACGGAGCGATTTAGAGAATGCGGAGGAATTTCAAATTTCCGTCGAGGATTGAAACCAGCTTCCACAAGACATACACATACATACCACGAATGAAAAAAAGGAAAATATATATACACACACACACAAAATACCTAAGGCATATTGGTATAATCCGAATATCAGATAGATGAACGAAACCGAACAGGTATAACCCAAAAAATTTTTTTTTTTCAATAAAACGAGTAGATTGTAAAAATTCAATTTCCTTGAATCGAATCGCATTTTTCCAGTTGGTTTATAAAAATAAAACAATCGTTAAATCTTCATAAAAAATAACATTATGACAATAAACATAATTAATCTACCGCTGTGAATAACTGTAGCATCATTAAACCTATTATTAGTTGTTATGCAATACAATATTTGCCTACATCAAAACATTTTGATTTAAAAGTATTATTTGGATAAAATTATTGTTCAATGTATTTGTTTTAAATCAATTTATCTCAAGCCAAATTTAAATTAATATTATATCAATAAGAAAATTGATTCATCCCTGTAATGAGTCTATATAGGTATAATGATATACTACTGTATCAATGCTTTTTAATGAGAGTCAAAATTTACTTTTTGTTTGAATCTGTGTTTATCGATTGTTGCGGTGAAGTTGTGCAAATGTTACGTAAAACTCATAATCGCACAGGGATACTCGTATTTGCATATGTGGCCGAATATTGTGGAGAGATGAACGTTTTAATAATGAAGTGATGCTCTGCATGAAATTATAATCCGAATCGATTCCGTTTTGCAGTCCTAATTACTAGGCTCGCATAAAACTGCTCGTTTACAAACATGTAGAATCGACCCTAACCTCATCCAGCAGAAAATCTCGTGAATTTTTAAAACTCCAAAATTGCATGCATACAGTGAAAGGAAATTGCGGGAGAAACAAGCGCTCCGAGCAGTTTTAAAATACAGTCTACGCATAAACGAAAATCGCGAAACAAGTACACTGCATTTAGATCTCAAAAATTAAATCCGTAAAAGCTGATTGAAATGATTAATCATGTTCAGGTAATTACTTGTACGTATTTATGTGCAGGCAGCTACGATGTTCATGGAATTGAACATGGAAAGGAGGATTCTTGGTGAAAAGGCGAGTAAAGCGAGACATGGCCCAATTTTCGGGAAAGGCACTAAATTTACAACGTTTCTGTGAAAGGTGAAATACTTTTTGCGGCGAATTGCATATGGATGTGGCCGTGCTAAAATAATAATGTCGGATCAAAGAGAGATGTGAGCTCAAGAGCTGTTTCAGTACGTACATCTTGATTATGAAGAAACCTTGAACTCAGAAGTACGTTGAACACGTCTCACACATTTGCTTATTATTAATATCTAGATATTACATAACACACTATTTTCATATCATGAATGCATTTCTAGTTGTTAGATTATGATCATCAATGACAGCATTAGCTCTTTATTTTTAAAGTCTATTGGCGGTGGTTGAAAGTATATTTATTCGGTAGTAACAAGTGGAACAATATGGACAAACAATTACAATTATAGATTAACTTACTTGGCTAAGTGAACGAGCGAATATGGGACGTTATGAGTATGCTCACATCTCGTATTTTCCTCAGCATGTAGTTCTTGAAGTACTTGTATGATTCTTTGAACGATTTCGGTTTCCTCGAGAACGCGTCCTCTTTAGCTGAGGTCCTCGACAACGTCATACCGTCGCATTTGCACAGGAACATCGGCAATGCGCTCATCCTAAATTCCCTGATTTTATGAGATTTATATCTTCTTTTTATCTTCAGTTTGCGATGAAGTTGAATCGCAGTAATTAAAAAAAAGAAAATATAAATCTCATAAAATCAGAGAATTTAGGTTGAGCGCATTGCCGATGTTCCTGTGCAAATGCGACGATATGACGTTGACCTTGGCTAAAGAGGACGCGCTCTCGAGGAAACCGAAATCGTTCGAAGAATCTTACCAGCATTTCAAGAACTACATGCTGAAGAAAATACGAGATGTGAGTATACTCATAACCGGGATAAGAGTTGAAATAAGAGAGGGAATATACCTGGGCTCATCCCTTATATAGAGAGGCGGTACCGTTATCCCTTACCTGTATATGGAATTTTCCAGCAACGAAATAGTTTTATGGAATTTTCCAAGAAAGGGATTTGTTTATGGCCCCACAGTACCCCCTGCTAGTAATTTGATCCATGAATCAAAGAGAAATAAAATAAAAAAATTAAGTAAACTTTTTAGGAACTTTCTGCTTGATACCTATCGACGAATAGAACTCTTCGGGCAGATTAAGTCGTCTCGGGGACTGATGGTGCTGAAGGTCTTAATTTCGTTATACATAATACAATAATAAGGGATTCTCCGTGGATGCACGGATACGATCACCTGGAGAAGGTAGTTGACGTCCAGGGGATTCGCCGCTGCTGGATCGTCATGTCAGCGATAAATGCCTCTGCGATTGAGTCCTCTGGTGATCTTGGTGTATCGTATGCTACTTGTAAATGCTGATAGTGATGCAGCGAAGTTACCGATGATCTTGTTGATGTTGAGTCAAAGGTGTGACAAGATCGTGTTGAATTAAAGTTGATATAATATACGAAAATGATGGGAAATAGGATAAAGGAAGGATGATCGACGTCGGGTCGTCGGAGACACTGGAGAGTCAGAGACTGGGAAATTCTAAGGGTGAAAGAGATCCCTGATTCGTTTGGCAACATACCTTCCAGCAGAATGCGGCAAATATTTGGCATTCTACTCTTTGTCTGCAATATAATCTTTCAGAGACATGTCGTTGATTTGGTCATCATCGTAGCTCCACTTGCCGATCAGTTTAATTTCTGGAGTTTCAGCTATGGATGGGGCTCCAGTAATGCATTTTCACAACTTTCTTCGAAAACCGCCATTTTATACACTTTTATCGCACTAACAGCGATCATGTCGTGGTCACCAATTTGGCGTTGGTAAGTAACAAATGGAACAATATGGACAAACACTTACAATTATACAGTAACTTACTAGGGACAAGCCCGAGGCAAGTGAGCCAAGTGAATGAGCGAGTTGAAGGAATAAGAGTTGAAATAAGAGATCTGAATAAGAGAGGGAATATACCTGGGCTCATCCCTTATATACTCTAGGAGGCGATACCGTTATCCCTTTTCAGTATATGAAATTTTCCAGCAACGAAATCTTTTTATGGAATTTTCCAGGAAAGCGATTTGTTCATGGCCCCACAGTCTGAATAAACTTTCTTAATCAGTTTCATTATAACATTCATTACAGTAAATATTCTATTTATTTATAAGTACTATTTGCATAATTATATTGATATTATTATATAATATTTAATACATGTTAATTGTTGCAACAAATGTTATTATAATTAATTTAGAATTTATACTTTACACACAAATAATGTAATATTATTTATTGCAACAACCATAAAATTATTATTGATTAATTATTCATTTTATGAAAACTAAATGAGGAATTTCGTATAAAAAAATGAATATATAATTTAATATTTCAAATTAAATTAACTCAATTAAGTTAATTACTTTTATGGAATAATTTATTCAAGATTTTCCAAGTAGATCATTTGATAATTGATTTAAGAAAAATATATTTATGCGAACCTTAAATGAAAGTCGTTTAAGGATTACAAGGTCTTTGGGTCACAAAAGTCAAGATCGCGTGCAAATAGTACGCTCGCTCATTAGTGGATCGAATCGTGTTCTACTCGTTCCACATCTTTACTTGATTGTATATCAGGCATTAAAGAAATATTAGAGAGGTCATAATTCCGAGAAAAATGGAACTTTGTGGTGGATGCGCCGGGTATCAGCATTTGTATGCAAAGCACAAAAACTGTAATAGAAAGCCATTGGATGAATGCAGTGGAAATTGAAGATAGGGTGAGATTTTGAGCAGATGTTGAGGAAGGCGGATTGCATAATAAATGGAAATAATAACGCGGAATGCGTGAGCAAGGAGTAAAAATACGCGCGTGCTGGTAAAAATAGCGCGCGGCGCGGTATAAGTGTTGTATTATTTATTGAAAGGGGTCCCGTTTGATGTTTCTACCGTGTAAATACGAGTCCGCTATATTTACGCAGATTTCTCAAAGAAAAAGACACGCAGCAACGGATTGCATTTTTACATTGAAAACGAATCTGAATATACACTTTATTCAGAACAACTGCGCTTCAAACGATGTTATTACTATATTAAAATAGAAAAGTAACTACTTTAATTTGTATGACAATTGCAACATCCGCTTAACTCTAATTTAAATTAGTAAATTCTTATAATTATATAATTTTAATATAAATTGCAATCATGTAATTTCAATGGAAAATAATTATAATTATAAGAAATATTTTATATAAAATTAGACAGAAATAAAGATTTTCAAATAAAGAAATCTTAGTGTATAAATTATTTTCTTACCAACCAAGAGTTCTCATCAGTTTATCAGGACTTACCTAAAACAAAGAAATTAAAATTATTTTTTTTTTATAATATAAATATGTAAAAATGTTGTGCTTTTATATATTTTAATAAATTTTACTATTCGAATAAAGTGCAAGTTTATTCCAGTAGAAACAGTATAAAATTTTGAAAATGCAATTATTTAATTGATTTTAAATTTTACATAGAATAAATTTATTGCCTAAAAATATTCAAATTACAATGTAGCGATTATATTCAGAAATGTAAATGATTTGTTATTTCAATTTTGTGGATTTTACAGAAGTAGAAAGAATAACGGATATACGATTATCTTAATTCATCAATATACAATTTGTGTGTTATAATAAGATTTATTAAATGTGAACTTCCGGCGGATGAAGCTTGAAGCGTTCAATTCAGGTCTATGCAAACGCTGCAAATGTGGTTGCCTATTACAAAATTGAAAGTTTGGATTCCGGTAGTTGAAAGATGCAAGCGAGCGTTTAGATGAGAGAAGTTTGCATCGCCTATTTTTTTTCTGCGTACCGTGCGGAAAGTTTTTCTTTTTAATTATTCTTTTTCCAGTGATGTTTGAAGAGCCTGTAATTAAAGAGTCGGTTTTAATTGGAAAACATTGTGGCACCAATTTAATATTTCACCAGCTTTTTCTCTGGACCGTAAATGAAAAGAGAGAAAGAAAGATATAAAAATAAAATGGAGGATCAGCAACAATTGCCTTCGTAGTGGCAATTAAAGAGTAAGTTGTAACTTGGGCATGGGACGGACGGATGACATTTGGTCGTTCTGATGAATGATTAATGGCGGTCGCTGCGATGGCGTCTGTCATGCCATAATTAAATCCCGAATATTAGATGAGACGAGGTACAACAAGCAGCTCTCGCATCTGGACCCCCTATCAATGTTGTCTGCTTTCGCAAACACGAATTTTAATCAAAGCATTATGCGGTTCTACGGCCAAGCGACAACCCTTTAACAAACATTAACAGCCACCCGCAAAATTGTCATGCTCACTTTGTGTTTGTACGATCGGTTAGTAACCCTTACATATTAACAAGTTACCAACTATGACTATGATTAATTGCCGATATTTAATATCCAATCAGGCAAATAGTTGACGTTGATTAAACACTGACCATTCGATTAGAAATTCCAAATAACCCGGAAATTGTTTGCATGATTGCAAATCACAAATATATATTTTATCTCGAAGAAGATAATGATTTCCAAGTGAAATAAAATACTGCTTTTTCATTACTTATAAGCGAAATTGTTTGTTTATCAATTTATAATGAAATTAATTATAATTCCCACATAATGGAAGTTCCTAGCGATTATGGAAATTATCGGAATTAATAAATAGATGCTATAAATTTTATCTCAAAGCAATAACAGAAAATAATGATTTCTAAGAGAAATCAAAACATTAGTTATGAGCGAAATTGTTTGTTTATCAAGCAATTGGCGAATACGACAATATGTTTACAATCAGAGTGAATAAGAATTTATTTAACCTCACTTGCAAAGATCAAACTGTACATTCGATGTAAAGCGAATTGCAAAACGTAAAAAAAAGAGGATTCGTAATGCAATTTCTCTGTAATACATTTCGCTCACGACTACAAAACAATACAATCGGATTGTTTCGTGTATTAAGTATAAACTAGTGAAGTTTGTCAATACAACGGATGAAAGACGCTTTTAATCTAAATAAGACTTGCGATGCGGGAGAACCGCAAGGTGATTTTATTTATTCACGGAAGGAAATTTATAGAAGCTGAAGGGAGGAAAATGAATGCGGTGGATGGCGAGATGAAACGAAATATGAATAATGAAATGAAAACACCGGTGAACAACGAATAATACAAAAAAAAAACACAGAGAAAGACATTTTTTTTTGTATTTCGTTATTCAACGGTGCGTTTTTTTTCAGAAGTAATGTCAATGAGATTTATAATATTATAATGAACATATCTTAACTTTGAGATTAAAATATGATAAAAGTTTTGGATTATTACTACTAATACTAATAATAATTAATAATGTTGGTAACTTTGGCAATTAACAAATATATTTTCGCTACAACAATCAGTTACTAAATTGGTAGCTACTAGTAAATTGAATTGAATTTGGGGAATTACAATTGGAACAAAAGGGTTTAACCCTGCATGGGTGAAATTATTGTGCGAGTATTTTGCCGTTGGGGGAGCATCCATTCGATTTGGAAGTTGGCAGAGCAAAGACAATATTGAATTAGGATAGAGGAAGGGGTGCGAAATTTCCATTGCAAATTGACCGATTTTAATCCCCGCAATGATCATTACTGACACCTGTAACGGACAGATTGGAAATTACAGTTAACCGTTTAATAATTTGCATTTCATCCGGCGAGCGCCAAAATCGATTTTCAAACTAACAAAAAAAAGAGAAGAAAAACCAGAATTGCGTGTGCAATACAAAAATTGAACTGAAATCCGCCAATTGTGTGGCCTATGAAGTCACGTTTTTTAATACGATATTTTCGGGATTTCCGCTTCCGCAATTTTGTCGGCTCGCTTTGTTTGTGTACGGGACAGTTTTTGGTACAATTTTTCTTCGTTTTCGGTGTAATTCGTATGAGAAAAGCGAATCGAAAACGGAAACTGTAGATTACGGTACGGTTTTTTTTGGGCTGTGGGCTCGGAGCCCACACTGCGCGAAAATTAAGTGACTAATTTGCACGGCCTTCGCGTTCTAAAATAAAGCTTACCGAATGATTTAAACAGAAGCAATTAAAGCACTTTAACGGCCATTTCTTCCGAGTCGTTTCAGGATGAGCGAAGACACGAGAAGAGTGTTGCAGGGGGGGGAAACATGTATGGTGAAATGATCGATCATTATGTCATTACTCGATGAATATTTATAGGCCATCAATCATCGTATTTTTCTCCAGATTTCTCTTTCTGTTCCGCTCAGTTCCACGATTTCAGTTTCTTCCCGGAAAAATATATCTAAATTTAAAACGTGCATTGTTCGAACAGCCGTATCAAACGGCTGTTTTGTTTTCCTGCCAGAATTATTAGCATTTTTCATCCATAACGCAAAGTTAATGCGTTATAAATTATATGTGTATTTCAAATCTTACAAATATTCTCATAAAACGCCTCACAAAACCTCACAGACTTCAATCAATGTCTAGCAAATTTTTAACATATCAAATAAAAATGTCAAAAAAACTTGAAATACACCAATTGTTAAAATAATAAAAGAAAAATATTATTAATAATTTATAAAAAATAATTTATACCTCAAAATAAGCACACAATTCAATGACGAAATTTACATCTAGATTCCAAAGTTAATAATAAGGTTGTCCTTGTGTACAAACTATGATTCGTTCTTATACAATGTAGATTAATGCAACAATGTTTTTGTTATGTAATGCTTTCATTTCGCGGTTTAGTTTAGAATTTTAATTTTTCTTTTCTTCAAAAATAATTTTGAAACGAAAGTTACGTTATTCAAGGCTTTAAACAAAATTGTTATTATACAATGTTATAATTAATAAATACAGTCAACACATAAACTGTTGCAGTAGAAATATGATATGCATTTAAATGATAATATTACATTAGGCATGATAATAGTAATAAATAAAAGTTTGTAATTTGACCAGGATGATTTTAGTACTTTTTCAGTAAAATCAGACGTGATAAAGATTTTTACTTCAGACATAAAAACAATGAATCTTTTAGGAGAATCGATTTATTCGATATAATTTTTACATTTACGTTATACAATTCTATAATTAAGATCATAGCGTAGATAGAAAATAACAATTATAGAAATGTACGCAGATCATTGGTGAATTTACGTTTTTGTTTTTGAGTGGAAGAGAACATATGTACGGCTCGTATATTGCTTTAAAAATAACTGCGGGAAAATAATCAAAGCGCACGAATCGATATGAAATAAGTTAACGAAAACTACGATTTAGGCATATGCGAAACTAATTAAGAGGATTTCTCATAGTACGACTGAAAATTCATCTAAATTCCGAATGTAAAATTGAGTTTGCCGAAACTAATAATAAATCGGATCAAACCGGATGTCGTGAATCCTTGACCTTTCCGCCGATCGCAAAACTGTGCCACTTGCAGAAAATTGAAAAGTTACTTCGTTTTGGGTACGCTTTATTTGCAAAGCAAAAATAATACATAAAAGTACCGCGCATCAAAGTTTTATTGCGGTCAAGATACAAAAAACTTTCGCAATTTGTAGTCAAGAACCTTGGCCATTATTAAATGATCTATATATTATATATCTTTATACTTTATTTAAACGATTAATAGTTTCTTATTTTTAACTCTTAACATACTTTCAATAATCCATTTATTTTTTATTAAATTGAAACTGTTTGGATCTTACATTTTTTCTTGGCATCTACAATGTACATTTTCTATTTAAATAATAGTTGAAGATATGATTGAAGACTGCTTGTTCAGTATTATGTAAAATAATAGTTAAACAAATAGCAGTCACGTGGTTCAGTCATTGTTTCGAACAATGCATCTTTCTCGGAACGCTTTCGAGCCGTTCGGTCAATGCATGAAAGATAATATATCTTTAATGCATTTAATAATAATTCGCGCAGAATGGGAGTCCCTGGCGATGATGGGAATTATCGGAATTAATAACCGCAACCGAGTAAAGTGTCAAAATGGTCGAGCGTGTGGCTTTAATAATAATTAAAGTGCAATCAACGCCGTTGTGAGCCGTGACGTTTCCATTATTTTATGCAGGAAAGCCACTCCAGCAGTCAGGAGTGTTGAAGAGTCTCGACCTACACCACTGACGTTCTGCAACTTACGAAGACGCGTTTTAGTTCGATACTCCAACTGTCATCATCTGCTATTTTTAACGTGCAATTGATATACAGCGTTTGTGTGTCGCATGCAAATACTTTCCATAACGATCTTCGAATATTGTAGCATATCTGGAGCAAGGCTCCTTCATAATACGAGAAACGGAGGAAGACTCATACATATTTATATGAGATATTTGTTGTTGATCTTCACGTTTGTCTGCTTTTAAGATTTTGATATCACAATAATATGTGCGAAATTCGTTCAAGCATTGGTGGAAGGGTAAACAGAATATTGAAGGAATGCTCGAAGTGCCCGAATCTAGGGCAGAACAATTATAATTTGAGAAATAATCAATGCATAACTGTCGGAGGTCATATACACATACGAAATTACCATATTCGAAAATGCCGAGCGATTATTTAATTATATTCATATTTACAATTAACAACTTATTTTTTTTGTAATTATAAAAATCTTAATCCTCATCAATTATTATTACTCTGAATTGTTGCCCAACATGTGGCAATTTAGAAAATAATATTAGTTTATGTCTACTAGTGTTTCCAACAACGTATAAGGAAACCGCATGAAACGTAAACAATAAGAAAAACGGATTGAATTGTTGCCAACTAATATTTTTAAATGGATCCACGATTTTAAATTGATTTATTTGAATTCTCGTCGTTTTAAAAATAAACCGTTTTAACCCCGGGCTTCATTATTATTATCAATTCGTTCTGCTGTAAACAGACACACATACATACACAAAGAAAGATGCGAGAAAGATCCGACGGGTCGGAATAATTTGCGATGATTGGAAGTGTTGATTTAGGCCAGGGCGTTTCTGGAAATCCGAAGATTTCTCGTATTTATTTTCGCGTCTACTGCCAATGATGGATGCGTGTTTACACGATGGGGAAGGAGAGAGAAATGGAGGAAATTGTTCAAAAAGCGGCCAGAAATCACACTGATTTCCTTTTCACGGCGCGTGGAAAACCTGCCTTTCCGCGATCTAAATACGTGTTCTTGCCCGGTTTACGTTTCCCATCGCCCGTTTTTTAAGTACATCGACGTGTAAACACACAAATCAAACTTTAAATAACGTCCAGAACGAAGCCGTCGATTGCTCATCCGAATTCACACGTCGGCAATGTTCAGAATGGCGTGAGATCACTGTAATTCTTCAATTACAACCGAAAAACTAAATTATAATACAATCTATTTTACTTATTGTAGAAAACATCAATAGTTTGGAATTAAGTAAAATTAACAAATATTAACATGCAATTCTGCTATTGCAACACGTATTACTGTTAAATTTAAAGTGATTATATAACCTAGTTAATAAAAATTAAAATTGAATAATGTTAGAATAAAATTAGAAAATGTAGATTATAATAAATTTGAGTTGTAGGTAAGACGAATATCCACAAGGCATTTGCTTTAATAAACGTGAAAAAAAGTAGAGTAAACTCATTAAATTTATTTCTTTTAGTAGCAGAGTGCTGCATGGAAACTAGTTGGATCTGGTTGGATTTTAATGAAATATAAATTGCAAATGCAGTCACAACAGCAGCAGAAGCAGTCTGAATATCTGAACAACCTTTAACTTATTTAAACAAGTTTAACTTGAGCTTAGCCTTAGCGCGAGCTTGCACAGCCAAGGAGCGAGAAGGATTCAATTGTGAATGAGATCGAGAAATGAATAAGTGAAGATTTATAAGAGTGGAAAATGCTGTATCAATCATCATCCTCGGAGAAGAAGGCAAAACACTTTACCGTCCATGCACTTACGGCAATTTATCGCTCGCAACCCGCAAGAGAAAGAAATGCATTTTGTAATAGCAATTCAACTAAATGCGACTTTTCGAGCGATTTCGTTTAAATTTTCAAGTAAAATATAGCATCGAAACTCAATCATAAGGTCTTCGCTGCAATTATACTGAATCGGATATGGCTTTGAAATCTCCAATAACATTTTCTTGATCTTGAAAACCGCTTTATATTTTCTTATTGACACAGATAATAATAAGAAATGGGATTTATTCGTTTTCAAATTCAAGGTCCTCTGCGGATAATCAAACATCTCGGATTACATTCCGTTCTTGATTTTCATCTCCATATATTAATTTCGTTTCACTCTCAATAATTATTTTACACATTTTTACTTGCATTTCTTGTTAGTTATTATTTAATTAAATATAAACGTAACATACTCATACCAACGCTAATCCGTGTCAATTTAGAATGTTCAATCGGATATGACTCAAGTGTACTTTCTAAACTCTTATAATTAATGCATTTTCCAGCACATTTCCCTTCCGAATAAAAAACATGGTAATATTAAACAACACTTCAGGTAACAATTTTTAATATATTTTATTAATCAATGGGAATTTTTAGGTGAATAGCGTAAAAATATCTACAACAATTAATGCAAAATAAAGAATAGAATAATTATGATTAAACCCGACAATTTGTTGATTCTCATCATTCTAAATTATTACATAAATCGTTTCGCAATAATTTCTAACAACAACAATAATATCTATTAATAACAAATTTTAATTATATATTTTTTAATGGTGAAACGAATTTCGGCGTATTATTGAATAATTGCTTTAACAAACTCACTTTAAATTTTCAGTTTAAGAACATTTTTGTAGCTATATTTTTTGTATCATGCACATAAATATTGTAGAATTTAAAATTGAGATAACTTCATTTGTAGGAAGATGATGTGTAAGTCCGTAAAAAAAAATTCAATTATTATATAAATTAATCTCACAATAATCTATTTGATGATGATTTTGTAGATTGACGATAAATTGAAAATCGTTTCGAAAGGTTTAACGAAATTCGACAAGCCTATAATTAGAATATAGCAGTCACAAATAAAATCAGGTGCGCCGATTTATTTATCGCGAGTTGAAATGGGATTACGCGGTCGGATATTTCGCAATTATTTATGGGATCAGTGCAGTTTTCCTAAATTGGAAGGTATTGCACATTCATTAAAAGGTTGCGAGATTAAAAAAGCATACGTTCACGTTAACTATTAAAATAAAACAACAATCCACACATTGGATCTATCTTTATGACAAAAAAATGTTTATTTTTTATAATACATAAAATAATATTATAATTTAAGTACAGTTGAAAATAGTGACATTTTTTTAAATAAGTCAACAACTTTAATTAAAATTGATATACAAAGACTTGAAATGCTTTAAATTGTATATTTAACATTTAATATTATTTTAATAACAAATTTACAGTAAATTATAAAACTAGTGGGATAATTTACGTATCGCTCTGTATATAAAATTACCCATAACACGATCATAATACGTTCGACCTCTTCTTCATTGTTATTTTATTATTATTAAATGTTAATTTGCGCTGTTGCCTATTATTTCCGTATCCACATAACAATTATTTCCGTTTTCGTTGTTATCAATAACACATAATTTAAATACAAGCGTACCGGCAATTACTTCTGACATGTACATTAAAGCTTCAACTAACATCAGAAAAAAGACGTACACTCATACATTTACTAAATCAACAAGTTTCCACGTAGTTTTTGTTCGAAACAATAAAAATAAATAGATTGTTCCGCGAAATGATTAAATGAGAGCCGACTTACAACTATTTTCGCAAATGCACATAAACCAAACGAATCTTACATTATACACAGTTTTATGAACATTACTTTTTTTATGAAGTGATAATTTTGTATTAGAGCATTGTTAAAGTTTCGTTTCTATTGTTGCTAGTTTATTTATATGTATCTAAACTGCAATTCAAGATTAGGCTACATGTGCTGTAATAAATATAAATTTAAAAAAAAATTACATAATTGCTAAAATTTAGTTAAAAATTTATATGCACTATTCCTTTAGATGGATTGTGAGTCATCGAATACGTGTATGACCTTGAATTGGAAATTCGATTTCTTGCATTCGATTATTACAAGTTGCACGAAACGAGGAACATCGCTTGAATATATTCCAACTGTAGAAGTTATATAATAATTCCAATTTAAAAATTGCTGCAATTGTAAATTTGCAAATATGTTAATTACGATAAGTTATTCGCTACTTCAGTTGTAGACGAATTTAAATTTCAAATTATAAATAATAATTAACTGAACGCGATATTTCCATTTGAATATTTCAGCGCGAAATTTAATATGTATATTATATCAAAAAGAAACAACATTATTTTACGTTTCGAAATAATAATTTGAGATTCATTATTTTTTAATTGCACGCATAAATATAAGTTCTGTACTAAAAAAAAATATAATAGAAATGTTCACCAACAATTGGTAAAATGTGATTTATGTAAAGCGTAGATGAATGGAGATGGCAGTCAATGGCCTTTCGCTCTTATAGTCACGTCGAAATTTGCATAAACTCGTCCAATGATTCGCAACCGATTCGAGCAGGACGATAAACAGTTATGATTAATTGAACGTTTCCGTTGGTGTCGACAATTTGAAATCGAACAGATTATAATGTTAATTAGAACATCAATTTAACGCACGATCAAAAGCCAATTACACGAATACAATCTACGAATAACAAAGTAAAGACACGGAAATGGTGTGTTATAATGAATGTAATTGGATTTGTTTGCAAATCGCACTGGAATGTTATTTAGAATTTCTTCTATTTATTTTTATTTCTAATCTGAATTTATTGACCGGATTTCATTTTCCTTTTGATTTCTTTGCTTATTTTTTACTCATCGACAAAAGTCCAATTCTTTACATCACAAACCTGTTATTATTCTATACAAAAAATTTGATTAAAATTATCTTATCTTGCTTAGCTTGTTTAAATCGTAGTGAATGTATTAGATTCACCGGTTTCCCTAGGCAGTTTCGGACCTCCCGTTGATTAAAATTATATAAATAATAATTATTAATGTGTATGTTGAAAAACCCAAAGACGTCATATTCTCTTACATCGTGACCTAAAATATTTTCCAAAACTATTTTGTAGAATGAAACAATAAAATAATTCGTAAATATAAATTTTATTTCAAGATTTCTAACACATTTTATTTTACGTCTCTCCAATCATCACAGAAAATAAATGTAAATTTATATCAAATCTTATTTGGGATTGAACTATATTTCTCACTTTTCCAAATTCAATATGAATTATTGTGATTGTACGAAAAATGTGTTTCTTTTTTTTTCGCGAATGAAATGTAATTTTGCAGGACGGAAATGGAATTATGAATAGGAAATAGAAGCACCTCTGTGCGGTTGGACTGAATGAAATGGAAAAACTTGAATGAATCCGCGGGTGAAAGTAAGTGCTGGAATGATTGCGAAACGCGATCCGCATAATTGAAGAGTACATCTCGCTCGCACACTAGGAGTCATCCGGCAGGATAGGAAACGGCAACTGTTCATTTTCGAGCTCTATTTATAAATGATTATATAAGTTTCCATCGCGTAACGCTATTTTTGCGCATTGTCCCGTCCGTGATTACGTGCAAAAAAAAAATAATACTGGAATCATCGAGATTGAAGCTGCAAAATCACAGCTAGTGATTCTAACATACGTAATTATGGATGAATTTTTCAATTAATAAATTCAGCTTGATTTTTTTTCTTCTTATTTTTAGACCGTTTTCGCACGTGCACGAGTGTCGATTCCAATCCGATCCATTACGGACCGGAGAGTGGCAAAGAGGAACGAGTGCGAGGAAATAGATTTTTCTATATCGAAATATTTCGGTTCGCCTGCCAATTTTTGACGTACGTCCACTTTGCGAAGCGCATTTCTAAATGCCAATTCCCACTAATCCCCGTACATATTTAATCCGGCCCACGCGTTCACATCTATGTTTATAATATATACATTACATTTACATTTCGCCTCTGATGCTACGAAATGTTTCAACCTTTTAAAAATCTTAAAAGTTTAGATTTTAACTCCCCCTTTGAAGTCAAGTTCATTCATTCACACTATAGTGACATAATTAACTCTCAGGCTTACCAATTACATTATTAACTGCGCAATATAGTAATTGGTAGAACTGGTAGCTGCAATTGAACACTGTGATGTCATGTGTAATAATTTACATACATTTATACTATATTTAGTAATAAAGCGCTACAATCATTAAGTTACTTATTACACATAATATTATGAAATACATGAATTAGATTGATAATTTGTGTTGAGTATCGAAATCGACGAGAACTGAACTTCATAAAATTGTTTCAAAATATTTCCATTTCATAAACTTATTTTTTTCAAATATTCGTCGAGTACCGAAAACGAGTGTCAAATTTGAACAGTTCCGAAATCGTTGAAGTTTTATTCGTAAGTAATAAAATAAAATTAGTGTATTTCCATATAAGATTTGTTTAGAGAATAGAATTTTCATATTATTTTGAAGACAAAGTGTATCGTTGGAACTAAGCCTTTCTAATTGGAGTGATGTATTGGAATCGACTTTTTTTTTTGGTTCAGTTTGATTTGTTTCGTCTTTGTGTTTTTGGGTTTCGCACGCGATAGATTTATCGGCTTCTCGGTTGTCCGTCGGTGCGTCCGAATTATAGGGGTTGACCTCTCGAAAGGTAGTTCGGCCTTTCCTGCAACCCCAATCGAACCAATCGAGATTCCGCCACCCAAGTTAATTATGTCCTATCCTTCCGCAGGAATTTATGTCCGACACGTGAGAAATTTACTCTCTGATTACATTTTCATGAATAAAAAAAACGAATATACGATTTTTAATTATAGTAAATCTAATTAGAGTTCCGCACTTCAATAGATTCTCATGAAATTTTCGCAAAATTCACCAGAAACCGCAAACGAAATCCCATAAATTCTCTACAAGAAATATATTAGTAATACACAACGTGTTTATAATTTACAGCACACAAAAAAAATATTGAAATAAATCAAATTATTAATATAAATCTGATAAATTGAAAAATATATTTATATGAATATCAAGAAATATAAGATATTATAATTTCCACTCATTCTCATGTTTTAAAATCAAGTCTGTAAAAATTCTACGAATATTATAAGCGTTTTATTCTCTCAATTTTTTTTGTGTGAACATTTTCCTGTGTATTCATGCATTTTTCGTATAAAACCTGATGCCCTTGAATGGCCAATTCAAATGCCGGCACATTTTACCAAGATACAATTTTATAAATAAACTACAATATTAAGTAACGAGATAGTCTTTGTTGCTTCAATTCTAATTAATTATAATTATGTGAAATTTTTTAAAACAATTTATTTTACGTAACTAATTGATTAATAATTATAGTTTTAATTGTTTTTCTTTAATAATTTTATTTTATAATAAATTATAATTGGAAAATATGCTAGTAAAATAATTTAATGAGTCTAAATTTAAGTTTACGTTTTTATTTATATAAATATTGGAAGCTGTTCCTCGCATTCGTTTCGCATTATTTTTGGAAGTAAATACTTGCAAATGAAGATTTTACGTAATAAATTGAGCGTAATTTGAAAATTGAGGCGGCGATTAATGTGGAGCGACGTTGGCCAGTGGAGAAATAATATTACTTACTTACATTATTAAAGCAGCTATGTATATAATTTGCTAATCTTGAGACGTAATGCGCCTGCCCGCATGTGTGTATTTGTAAATACGTATGCGTGCACGTACGTGTGTGTGTGTGTGCGTTCGAGTGTGTGCTTTAGAAGTCATAATATACGTTCTACATAAACAGATAATCTGCATGTATGTACTTGGTTGGAATTCGTAGCTTGTGGCTATGGCAACTATAAACCAGATAATAAACTATTTTCGTGAACGCAATCATCTTTTTTTATTGCCTACTGCTTCGAGGCTGCGAATTATCCAGAAATACAATCCTTAATCTCACTTAATAACTAATCACTAATTAATACATTATAATAATCGTCATAAGACTTCATATAAAAATCTTGCCATTACATAAGTCGCTATAACTAAGAAAATTCTTGATACTTTCTGCAGCAAACCTTCATCCCAGTTAGACCTCACTTTAATCATTCTTATCTACTTTTTTTTGCAGAATAAACTTCGGTCTTAATAATAATAATTAAATCCGTAAACAAAAATTGTGCTCGCCTCTAAATCTCAATAATTCTTCTTTAATTGCTTCAGTATATATAAGGACTTATGATAACATAGTTTTCACTATCTGGTTCGTTTATAGCAATTATAATAAACTTTATAATGATTAGTCAATAAGGAAATCTGATTCTCAAATATTATATAACAGGGACATAATTTTTGTATAGTAAAAATCACATAAAGTACTCATTATTTGGAAAATCGATCATTACCTTAAGTTTTAATTTAAGTTAAAATTCACATGTTTCTATGCTCGTAAAAACTAAAGTAGTTTTTATAGTTCAAACTAAGAAAACTAATATTTTAATGTTCTCTTTATAGTTAAAGTTAGTCCATATTCTATTGTTAGCAATTATGTTTGCATAAAATAACACACTTCCAGTTAACGAAATTGTGTAACGAAAGTTTAAGGCGTTACAGATATTAATTTATTTAAAGTTTAGAATTTGTATATATATTAAAATTTGATCTTTATAACTATGCATATATTAAATATTGGAGTGAGAAGTGAACACATTAAGAAAAAAGAAAAAGTCGTTTTTAATAACCGGAGTCAGTTACATAATAATCGACCGCGCACGCAGCAGTTGCTAATTCCATTTTAATCATGTCCATGAAGTCTTTTAAAACAGTTAAAGCAGATTCATTAATTATTTGCATTCAGTAAACTATTTTAATCGTTCACGCTCATTTCGTGCCTAGCTCGAAACGTTTTTTGTTCGCACGTTTTAAGAATTAAACACCCAAACATATAGAAGAGCGAACGCCTTGAAACATATTTTCTAAATAATAAACAACCTTAGTGCGCATTTATCAATAAAATTCTCCGGAAGTTAACTCCGAATTATCACAAGATTAACTAAAAACCCATTTTTTAAAAATTTCGTAAAAATTATGTCGTTGATAAATTTAAAACTTATTAATAACAAGAATTGTTTGTTGTTCATTTTAGTATTGAGATTAAAAAATTAATTAGTTAAAATTTGCTTTTATTATACAAATGATAATTACGTCAGAATTTATACTGAAAGTTTACATTTTTCTTCGTAAACATTATATGTGCATTTACGAATAAGAAACAAGATTTATTTTCGTTTTATTTATTCCATTGGGAAAAAAATAAAAGTCTATAATAAATCACTGCTGAAGTATTTACAAAAACGCATTGATTCTTATTAATCATTAATTGAATTATTTAGATAATATCATTGAAAATACAAAATGTTATATAATTATTTTATAGGTTTAGAAAGTAGAACAGCTAAAAATAAATTATCAAATTAAATGTTTAAATTAAAGTAATATTAATTATATTTCGCTTTTGATTGAAAATTAAGATTCTAATTTTAAATTTATTTATTATCTATAATAATATGGATTAATATGGATTTCATAAAATAATGGTTTTGGTTGTGATATTATGTATTTTCTTTAATAACAACAAGATTTAAGTAAAATAAAATATATTCGAAATGAAAATACTATATGTGAATTTTATTAAAAAAGGTACTTGAACTACCTAGTAGTTATTTTTTTCTAAATTATGTATTTGTGAATTTGTTTAAATTAATACAAATATGATAAAAAAACAATTATTTACCTTTATTAATAATTATTATTATTAATAAATGTATTTAAAAAGTAATAAATTGTTGGTGAATAATATTCCTTTGTTCAGATTATTTTCTTAAAAATAATTATTTATAATATAATAGTCAATTTTTATATAGTTAACAAATCATTTAAAATTTGAATATTTTTTTAATTAATTAATTTATAAAAGCAACATTGCAAGATCTATCAGAGATATGATACTTTTCAACTCAGCTGATTTAACCGCTTCATACTTTTTCTTGTGGGTGTATTAGAAAGAGTAAATCGTAAACATTATTAAAGTTGTTTCTATATTTCAGTATAAATTTGTATTGTGTTGATTAATATGAAATGTTTCTAAAAGGTAATAACGTTATAATTGAAATTCTAAAGAATAAGAAATAATGCAATTGTTGAATAGTAATGAAAATTGTGTGTGTAGTCGTATTTATGAATTATGATGAAAGTATTATACAACTGTCTATGAATAACTAATCACTTTAGCGATTGGCTACTTCGGAATAAACGTTTTCGTCACGTGCGGTTTGGAATTGAAGTGTGTTTTGATTAAGCTGCGAGTCTTTATTTTGTTTGGACGTGAAGCGGGAATACGTTTGAAAGTAACGTTTCAGTTGAAAGTAAGTGTAGAGTGGAAGACTTACCGGAAGCTGGAGCAAGGATGTATCACCCAGTGTCCTGCAGCCTTCTGACGGATGCGTTCTTTCATGAGGGCCTTTTTGGACCCGAAGAGCTTCATGGCCAGCTTGTTGTCGGTGGGCTGGAAGAGGGCCTGCAGCTGGTTCTTGAGGAAGCTCTGCTTGCTGGCTTCCGTGGAGCCCATAGGGGTAGGACCCGGTTCCTCCTTGGGGGTGCCATACAGGGAAGCGTCGTCCACCCCGAAGTGGACTTTGCCGGTACTGCCTTTGTAGTTCATGTCGTTGGTGAGGAAGTCCGGAATGAGAAGAGTCTCGTCATCGAGTGCGGTCACCAGCGAGTCGGTGCACGTGTTCGTGTTCTCGATACTGATTTTGATCGAGTCATCCTTGGCCAAGCGGTGAGGCGGCGGCGTCCGGATCTCCTCTTCGGACTGAGCCGCGGCGACCCGTCCGTTTGCTAACCGCAGACTGGGCACGCGCCGGGCGCCGCCGACGCCACCGACGCCACCGCCTCCTCCACCTCCTCCTCCTCCGATGTCGCCACCGTTTCCAAAACCACCCCCTCCCGGCCCGCCGATGCCACCACCTCCAACGCCGCGGCGATCTCCGACATCCCCACCGTCCCTTCAAGAAAAAAAAAACACAACAAACATGTCAGTCAGTATAAACGAACTTCTTGCAACAACAATTTAAAAAGAAAACAACAACAATAACAAACATCATCATGCTACATCAAGCACATATCATAAACAAATACAGAATAGAAAAATAAAAGTCAATGTAATTTTTAAAATTTGGGAAATTCATCTACACAACCCCAGAAAATATGAAAATCTTTAAATACAGACAATAACCTAATACATAAATCAACATATTAGAATATATACACATTATAACAATATGTCATTTCAAACTATTTTCATCCATGTTTTTGTCACCTGTGAAACGGAAATCCAACATAAAAGTCTCTGGATACATAATTTAAAGAAGTTCAGGTGTTTACAAGACAATACACTTATTCACAATTGAGAACAAGTTCTGATCATACATACATAACCTCTTGTTTTAATACTTATTCTTAAATTATAAACGGAAAATTTGCATTTTTTGTTATTGAAATTCTAAAATAGTTGCAAACTATAATATTGATTCTGAAATGTTATGCATTTGGTAAATTTTACTATTGAACTAGTTTTCACCGGAGGAAGATTGGAATCGAAAACAGATAGGAAGGAAAATGTATTTCCGGGTGGTTTTGAATCCTATTAGAAGACTGCTGCAGAGCGCCACACGGATCGATGAGAATTTACACACCGAAAACCATTAATATTCGAATATATACATCGCTGAATGTAGGTGGAAAAACAAGGGCTCAGGGTTGCAAAACACGCATGTAATTAATTAATAATAGAAGCGAAGCTGTACCACAACTCCAAATGCAATCTCATGTCAAAATAACTAGACGTGGGAGAAATATCGTTGCCTGTTTAAACTAGTTTAAAAAAAAATTGAAAAGTAGGTATAATAGATTCCGCAACATAACGGAATGCAAATAACCGATCTAGGTGTGATCTGAATCTGAAAATCTAAAGCCTAGCAAGGTCGCAATAATAAAAAAGAAAGCGTTCATTTTCGATGCCTTTATCTATGAATTAAATATTTGTGAGTGCATTAATATTATACGAAAAACTTATACAATTCCAAGAAAACGAGAACTTGCTTTAATTTCATTTCCAAATTAGATTGGATCGGCTAAAGAATTTCTCGTGCAACCATAAAAGTTGATGATCTCAATATCCAATATTTCTTACAAGCAATAACAACAGGAAAGTCCATTAAACGTTATTATTCAATTATCGTTGTTCGTGATTTGGAACTTCCAAAATGTTCTTATACAGCAATTAATTTACTAAATTGATAATTTAAGTTAATGATTTGTTAATAGTTTTTTACGAAGAAATAATAATAATTATTATTTTTTGATAATTAAATGGTATTCTAATTGATTCCTTAATTAAATGATGACTGTTCATATCTTGGCTTTTTGATGCACGAAAAATACATTTTATCCAATTTATGTATTTCCATCTTCCGATTATTTCTATAATAATATTCGGGTTATTCTATTAAAACAGTTTCTAACAAAAATAATATATAAAAATTTCATGTTAAAAATTCTTATAGAAAATAGTTTAAGCAATGATATTCGAAAACTTTCTCGGTAAGCGGAAGATATAATAAATGCAGTAATATGAAAGTTCATGCAAACAAAAAATATTGTTTTTCTAGAAAACTGCTGATAAGTGTTCATTATCAAAAATGAATTATTCATTGGTTCCAATTAAAAAAATATTTATTTTTATATATATATATATGAATATGAAAAGGTTACTGTAATCTATTACATATATAAAACATTAGTTTAAAGTTGATACCATTCGATTTGGTTTGATAATTAAATAAGTTTTCTTTGAGTTTCTAGGAAGATGTTAATATTGCATCATAACACTAATTAATTAATATTTGGAATTTCATGTTTCGATAAAACAAGACAAGATTCATAAAATTGTTCAAAGTTTCCCATTTATTATTATCTTGTAAATGGGAAACTTTGGAATTATTCGTTCGCTGATGCGAGTAATTCCATAAAAAGAAGATTAAAATTCATTGGCAATAATAATAATGCTGCGATTTGTCTGGAGATTCACAGAGATCATAGAGGAGTGAGATAGAAAAGGTCAAAATAATCAATTAGAATGCAAAGAAATTACATATAAAAAAAAGAAACAGAAATATAGATGTGTTATGCCGCCAGTTATGTAATTAAAAGCAATTGGTAAATTATCCGCTGTATATCTGTTTGAGCAAAACGTTAATTGAATTCTTTGTTTAATGTGTATTGGAAAAGGCGAGAATAGTTTGAATAGAGAGATGGACAATGGTAGAATGCGAGGGGAGGTGGCATATTATCAATAAATAAAATCGTCCTTGACGAGGGCCGCTTCCTCTTATCAAGCGGAGCGCGCTCCAAATACAAAAATTGCCGCGCAATTTATGCAACAATAAACAAATTAATAGGCAAAGCGAAAAGGGAACGTTGTTGCTTCGAGCGTAAAGGGCGTAAAGATGATGAAGACAAAAGGAAAGAAGGAGCCGCTGCCGTTTTTCTTGCCATTACTTGTAATTTATATCCAGGCGAAAAGATAAATTACGGCTGTTGTTCTTCGTTCTCTACCTGGAAAAAGAAGGTGGAAATTGGGATGCGGCAAGCGTGACGAATTTCGATCCGGCTTTCTTCCTCCGACAACTGCGGCGCTGGATCAATTAAGGAAATGAGCTCGTTGTTGGAAATATAGTCACCAATTAAACACGAAAACTGAACGAAAGGCTACTCAAGTCCGAGCTCAAAGATATACGTGCTGTTTGTTGCACGCACTTAAACATACACATAATTCGAGTGTGCAGTTTAAACTGGTATAGACTAATTAGAATATTGCGCAACATTGAAACGTTAATAAATAAATACAAAATAAAGTATAATTGAATACGCTGCGCTCGGATTGTTTGTTATTTACGGATGCAGACGAATTCTATAAATCCGATAAGTTCTACGCTGAAATTATGGTTGCTGCTATCCGGCAAACTTTCTGCAGTTCAGTTAGAACTTCAGCAGTTGTAAACTAGCAGATACCCGTACAAATCTCGTATTCCTCGCTTGATCTAATATTCAGATAAAGTTTGACTTTGCCCTTATTGGTAAAGCACTTACCATGATCATCAACATCAATGCTTAATTATTTGCACGCACCTAATTATAAATACGTAACTCAAAAATAATATCTACAAAAATACACTAAATTTACGCAGAAAATACGACTAATGTATTCATACTCAATAAAACTTTTCGCTTTCACCATCCATACCCTTAATATTTTTTGTTTGCTTCCACTCAATATTTTTTTTTCACCCAGATTTTTTCCATCGCTTGGACCAACCCTTATTCCCTTTCTTTTCGTAACCGCATTTTTCAATAGCCATATATCATAAAGAAGGGTACCGATCAAAAAAAATATATATAATAATAATATCCCTTCACCCGTCAAACGCAATCCCATCCCAGAAAAAAGAAGCATAAAACAAAGATTTATTTCTCGCAACTGATGCACAAAGTTTAAACCAATTATTTTTATACATGTTTTCGTTTAGTTACACAATATTATAAATAGTTTTAATTGGAATGATACATATTTTAAAAGATAAAAATGAAATCATGAAATTGAAAATGTATTTGTAAATTAGAATGAGTATGCATTAGCCAAATTATAATGGAATATGCATTATTATTTTGCTTTGGTTTATTTCAATTGAAAAATATTAATCCCGACTGGCCGATGTCCAAATTGAAAAGTGCATAAGCGAATTGAAAAATCTGGAGTAAAAATAGGCATAGTACATATGAATTTAGCGAATATTTTGAGCGTAGCGAATGGAAGGTTTTGTTATTGGTTTTGAGAGCAACAGAGATTATCTTAGCTCTTTTGCCTTTATCAAATTCACGCCTGTCTGGAGGATCGAACTGGAGCGGCAATGGCTTAATCTTGTTTCTACGGAAACGTTTATTATTTAGCTGCGAGAATGGAGCACAGCCTAGATAAGATGGGAGCTCGAATTGTGCTCGATGCGAGGCCGTTACATAACAAGGACAACGATAAACTTCGAATTTGAATCTCCCGCGTCTCGTTCCGCGAGATGTGCAACAAGATTAATTCCATGGAAGGCATAAATCATATCTTCGGAGCTCGAACGGTGAGAGTGAGACAGACTGAAGGGGAATCCTCCCACCCAAGATGTCATGATTAATTGATTAGAGACATGTACACATTGCTGTGCATGCAACGATTTTATACGGAAAATTTTCATACATTACGCAACAGACTCGAACCAAAATCAAAACTTAATGAATTAGATTCTTGTTTAAAAAGTTTTGACAAAAAGTTTATTATGCAATGACTCACTTAATTAAGTGCACGCGAAAACAAAAACTGATAATTAATTCATGGAAACGTAAACGCTTTAAATATTCATAAAATAAAGTTCGATCTCAAGAAAAATGATATTTATAGAAACACATGGATATTATTATATCATCGTTTCAATTAAAACATAAACGCTAGTGCATCATTTTTTTACGAGCTAAGATTGAGATAATACCACAAGAAGCTAGATTTATTGCGCAACGGTCAAAGCCAGTTGGTCATCGATCACCGAAGAATAGTCTGCATCGGTTCGGTTATATTCAGGTTAAATGCGATACGGTTAGACTAGCTAAGGTCGTAAATGCGAATCAAGATCAAATTTAATCCCGGTCAAGGCCCACTCCATAAATACACACACATTCATGTACACGTACTAACAGCTTCTGCTCCCGAAGCACCAGAAAAGCCGGAGGGAAAACGAGCTCGGAATTCCCACGGAGGCCCAACACAATCCCAAGCCATTACATTCCACTTTAACCAAATCCCCAAGAATAATCGAAGCAAATAAAAAAAATATATATAAGGCAAAAAGAACAGGAAAGGCGCAAGCAGGAAAACCACATTGCAGGTGTTCTTTAAGACTAAAAATGTTTTTTCTGTATTATATTAACCCTTTTTCTGTGTAAAATATAAATTTAGTAAATCTAAAAATAGTTGATATATAAATTATTTTCTTTTTCTTCTAATAAAATGTCTATACTAAAAATACACGTTCTTTTTAATAAATTGGCATTGAATTTTCACCTTCCCATAATGAGTTTGAAAAATGAATATTTTTCACATATAAAATAATAAAAATATAATGGAGCAAGAGAAAGACTATCCAATATGAAATTTATTGCATTTAGTCCAAGGAAAAGCGATGCAAATTTTGAAAAACTAAACTTCAAGATCAAATGTTAAATGTTCTTTGAATAAATATTTAAGTTTAATTTTTTTCATATTGCAAATTTAAAAATTACTGTAATTTATTTATAAAATAAAAAATGAATATTTTTCGCATATAAAATAATAAAAATATAATGGAGCAAGAGAAAGACTATCCAATATGAAATTTATTGCATTTAGTCCAAGGAAAAGCGATGCAAATTTTGAAAAACTAAACTTCAAGATCAAATGTTAAATGTTCTTTGAATAAATATTTAAGTTTAATTTTTTTCATATTGCAAATTTAAAAATTACTGTAATTTATTTATAAAATAAAAAATGAATATTTTTCGCATATAAAATAATAAAAATATAATGGAGCAAGAGAAAGACTATCCAATATGAAATTTATTGCATTTAGTCCAAGGAAAAGCGATGCAAATTTTGAAAAACTAAACTTCAAGATCAATTAAATGTTCTTTGAATTAATATTTAACTTTAATATTTTTCATATTTTAAATTTACAAATTATTGTAATTTATTTATAAAATACCGCAACATTTATTTTTAACATGTTTAATAGAATAATAGCCGATAAATGATGTCATACATTCATATGCATTAATTGAGAATTTTGTACTTATTTTAATAAAGATATATCAATGCTTTGTTGCAAACATATGGGACATCAAGAAAAAATAGTAAGACATTGCAAAATCATTGTTTTAAAATTATTGAATTTCTGATAAAAATCAGTGAACAGTAGTTTTTGGTAAATGATTCTTACATATAGTGATTGAGAAGAAATGAAAAAATTTCAATCGTACTTTATTACATAACAACTATCTTGTATATTTAAGTAAATCTAACATACTGAGACAAAGAGAATATTGGTCTTCAATCATAGAAAATAAATATTTATGAATATTTATAAATTATTAAAAATTATATTTTTTTTAATATAAGTTAATAATTAATAGTTATTATATATATTGAAATTTCATTAAAAGTAATTTAAAAAAAAATTATCAGTTGTTAATTGAGAGATCAGAAATATTAAAAATGAAGTAATTAATGTCAATCAATTGCCAGCAAACATAACCAAATTGACATACATTAAAATGTATTAGATGCTTTGCAGTGTTATCTAAACATGTCCATTTGACAGGTGAAATGATTGATCTGAATTGAAGCACAACGGCCGGACATTTGGGAAGCCGTTACGGTCGTATGAACAACAAACGTGGGTGGAGCGAGCATTAAAATTCGTTTGGGTGGAAAATCGGTGAACATTAACATTATGACGTCCGCAATTGGCGCATAAATAATGAATGGCAACACGGACCTAATTAAGTTTTCCACAGAATCGATATCGTGCATTATTGAAGGAATACAGTGGAAACATCGGTTCATGGAATATGAGCAATTTACACGGAAAATCATCGATTGATGAAAATGTCGTTTTTTTGTTATTCTTCAAAAAATTTATTTAATTCAGTTATTATAATTAATCAATTAATTCTATAGAAATCTGATTATAAAAACGGAATTCATCATAAACATCGGTTCGTAAAAAATGAACCGTTTTATTGGATAATCGTCGATTTTGTTGATTTAAATTAATCCCCTAAAACGAAAGCACACAATTACAAAATGAATAAATAACAATGCATATCTTTTTTTCATTCTCCAAAATAATGGTTATTGTTATTAAAATATGGCATTTAGTTTTAATTAATTCTATCGAAATCCGATTACAAAAGCGTGCAAAAAGTAACGAAATTTAATCCATAAATTTCTACAAACCATTGATATGCATATGAATTCAAATATAATTTCTTTCATTATTATTTCTTTGTGGTATTATGAAATTGTCAGTCTTCAATATCATATTACAATTGCATTAAATATTCATGATTCCAGGAACGCAATTGCAATCAATATTAAATATTGAAGAAAGGTACATTTTAAATCAATTATAAAAATGTTACCACGATTGCAGTTTAGAGGCACGCCCAAAGGAGGGCGCTCGGACCAATCAATATTCGCTTTCAGACATTCAGCGAGAGGTGGCGCACCGTGCTCCTAACTGAAAACAATTGTGAAATATACAGGGTGTCTCATCAATCGTTACATAATGAATATATATCAGCAATATTATTAACTGTATAAAGGTGTATACAAAAATACATTTTTATTTATTGAACAATTATCTATAAATTTACAAATTCTTACGTAATGTGCTTGAATAGAAATGTGAAATCTCTCAGTTGTACCAACTATTATAAACTATGCGATCTAGTGCATTAACATGTTGATAATATTTATTTATCATGGAATTCGTTAATATTTTTGTAAATTTGATTTTCTTAACTCAATTTCGGGATTTATCAACATACATTCTAGTAAACTTGGATGCACGAATTATGTAATTAATTTCAAAACACAAAATTGCTTAATTAAAGTCAATTTTTTAAACTATATAATATGACTTAATTCATTTCCCATGACAATGGGTTATATATTTACATAAAAAGAACATACAATTTTTCATGTCGTAACTCCCCTTGGATCGTATTAACAAAAATAGAACAACTTTCATTTCGGTGGAAAATAGAATTAATTCGAGCACGCGATTAACTTTTCACCAGTGCCTCGCCCTCAGCGAGCGTTTTGTTTTCATTCATTTCACTTTCCTGTGGCAAATCTACATTTAGACTGCGTATCGTGATGTCTAACTCGGTTCCAAAATAAACAATCTCGTGGAACGATATAAGAAGCACAAAAAACAAGTTAATAAATAAACGGAGATGGAATTGCGATACTTTATTTACGTAACTATTAAAAAGACATTAAAAGTAAAGGAAGAAAAGTGGTGGTAATCGTAAAATCTTGTCGAGTGTTTAGAGGTCATAAAATGTTGGTTTTTCTATTTTCCTTCAAAAAATCATCAACTATTCCAATTTATCTTGTATAAATGTATATAAATATTTAAATAAAATCAATATAGAAATCTACTCGATGTTTTATAAGCTGTCACGTATCACTCTACTAATTTCATAATATATTTCTTTATTAAAATATTATAAATCATTTCCTACATCAAATAATTTTCTTAGTTTCTTTTCTAATTTTACCGATGTTGTAGAATATATATATAAGAGGATTATTATGCGTGTCTACATCAATTTTCTGTACGCTGCAAACTTTTCGCAGCGTTCATCTCCCTTGTTGTTTTGATAATTGGGTAATAAATTAGGAGACAGTTCCCGTGAGATTCGAAATTTCCGGGATGAAAGAAGTCCTATTTGGGGACGCGAACTTTTCGCACAAAACTTGTACTCGTAATTTGATTAACTTTCATTCGAACGTAAGAAAATCCATTTAAACCGCCCACAGCGTGCCCAAAAAAGACACGCAATTCTTTCCTGTGCAAATAATTCACTTTATCAGTGCATTAAGATTGATTGATTTATTGTACATAACAGGGGTGTCCAGCTACAGTACTTTTAGAAGCCATATTTCAGAATGGAATATTTGAATTTTTGTATTCTGATTTAATTTTGAGTTTCAGAATACTACTATCTATCGTTACTATTATTATTGTATATATTGTTAGGCAATTAATATATTTTTTTTTATCTGGTGGTTTAAAAATTAAAAATGGAAATGTAGGGAAAAGCTGTGAATTTATCGCAATTTAATTAAGATAAAATAGTAATTAATTCTCAGACTACGTGAATTTTCAGCGCATGCGACTGGTTAATTTATGAATTCCGAAATAGATAAAAAGCACTTCCTGTCACATTTTTTCTTTCTTCATTTTTCGATGCGTAATTCATTTCGCTTTCTCACTGTTTTTGTTGCGCGTACCATTTTAATTCTGCATTTTTCGTTCGTTGCCGATTTTAAAGTTTTTTTTTTTGTTCAAGGGTGGATTCCGTTCGAAATCGTGGGATGTGGGGGTTGGGGTAATAGCAGGTGCGCGAGGGGTGGCTTCTTCCGCCGAATCGATACTGGGATAGCGAAATGGGGGGAGTGGGGGTAGACAATCCGCGACCGAACGTCGCCTCCGGCCTTCCCGAAAACAGTAGTAAACCTTTACGGGCTTCTTTTTCTCTTACCTCGCTGCACTCAACCCTCGGCCGCCCTTTCCTACTCCGCCCCTCACAATTATTACTTAATTAAGTAAACTTTACAAGCGTCCAAAGGGGATTTCTTTTCCTCCGTAATGAGATTTCGAATTCGGAAATGATAAACAGCTTTGCGTCGCTCGCGAAAATTAACAACTCCCTAAACAAAACTAACAAACAACTTTCGTATGCAAATGTTGGATTACATGAACATTAACCAAATTTAACCACAACTGTCGAATATAAGCGGATTGCATTGCATGTAGAAGATTACTAACGATTTAAATAATTATTTAATATCAATTTTTATGTTTCTAAATTCACAAACCCTCACAAGTATTATGAAGACAACCTAAAAACTAATGTTACATTTACTGACGAAAATAAAAAGCTATTATATAGATCTCATTATTTAACTATAAATAAAACAACAACAAATTTTTGAGCACGTTTGAAGTGAGCTAACTTTCTTTTTAATTAGCGGCGATTTCGTTACGTTCATTTCCATTTTATGGTAATTTCGGCTGCCTATGTGTGGCTGCTTCTCTGAAGAACAACTGAATCACGCACACGTTGACATTGCATTATGGATGTCGGCGATGTGGCGTGCGGCGGGGGATTCCCCCCTATTAATTATGTCAGACCTTCGCACCCTTCTCAACCTAAATCTGAATTTCCAACCTAAAGCGATTTGCATAAAATGCCGGACGAAACTCGTTCACACCGTTTTCGTTAATTAAAATCAAGTGTCAGATTTGGTGTATCGATAGAGTTAAGTGAATTATTATAAAATTAGTAAGAATTATCATGTTTTCTCAAGTTTCTATATATTCTGTATACACCATCAGTTTGTTGTTTGCTAATTGAGGGTGGGATAACATGGAATTCAATTTAATCCAAGATTGGATTAACTGTCATTATTATTTTTGCTCGTCGAAGATGGTAAGTGTTAAGTTAATAGAATAAGTTGGTCAACACTAATTGGGTTCCAGAGATCTTCTGCTCGTGTTTTAACACGCGATTATATTACCAAGCGTCTCGTGAACCATTACGGTTCGCAGACGTTCCTAGCACAAGGTCTTACCCGACAAGAACATTCGGCACTAATTGGAGATTTGTTACACCGTTTCGACGACGTGCAGGCCCCGCAAATTTGCGAAAATTCCCGCACGTTCAATTCTGTCGTGAAGATTCCTAGCATATTTCATTAAAATTTGAAAATAAATAGAAAATTAAACAACTTAAATAATTAGTTCATAATTTCCATATTGTATACTATTAAAAGTTTATTATTTGGAAGAAAATTAAGAAAACCACTGTACTTAAATTAATTTAAACTAATATTTCAAATATATAAAATCTAAAATATTATTTAATTATTAACATAATAAATCACAGTCATCTTCATAAAATGAACTATGCGTGTGAATTTGTTATTTTCTTTTTATTTTAGGTAGTTTAAGGTCAGACACGAGAGTGTGCGGATCGAAATAAGCAACATTATTCATTTATTACGTAATGGCGTGGGTGGAACCGGCACGGAACGCGCGCTCGGATAAGGAAATCTCGGAAAATTGCGGGGAAAATTAGAAAAATTTTGTGGCGAAGTAAACGTTGCAGGCGCAACTGACAGAAATAGAAAGGGGCGCTGCATTTCAGATGAAAAATTCAACATTGGCCTCGTCGCTGTTCGTGGTGATCGCGTGCCAGATACCGGAGACATTAATTTTTCAAAAAAAAAACAACTAACATAAATAAAGAGTCGTGGTAGCTCCAATCGTAAAGGTAAACTTGAAGAATTTAACTCTTCAAAAGTTCAGTGAAATCGATGTAGATCGTGTGATTTATTTGACCCACTTGCATTTTTTTACAACATTAAAATTCAATTCATCGAATTGATTGAAGATTTTAAAATTACAAATCTATAGTACATATTTCTAAGTGTTCAGTTAAGATAGATATTATACGAATTTGAATTTCAGTTAAATTTCTTTGAAAATTAATATTGTAAATAAATAACATTATTGAAATTTCTGCTGAAATCAGCGTATTATTTTCATATTATATAGAGCGAACGTAACTGAAATTCTACAAATTAATTGCGAGAAGTCTGTCGATGAACAAATATGAAACTGTAATGCTGTGAAACAAGTTTCAATTAGTGCAATACGTGTACCTGGTTATAACGAGACCAAGAGTAATTAAAAAATGTGAAGAAATAAAACAAAACTATTATATACATACTTTTTCAGGAATTCAAGTAATTGAATAAATTTTCTCTCTTTGAAATCATAATATTCTAATGCAAATTATTGAAATTTATTTTGATCATTATTGTCGATTACTTAATTTCTTAATTAGTTCGAAATTGAGGAATGGAAAACTTTTCAACGTTAAATTATATGTAATCTTATTAAGTTTTATTTACATTCTAATATCCAATCAATGTTAAACATTTTTTGGTGTTACGTAATCCCTGAAAGATGCTTTTTAATTAACATAAATTTGATGATAGTCGTCGCTTGGGTACATTAGGTTAATTTTTATACGCAGTGCTCTGATAATTTGTGATTATCTAAATTTGATTAGGGGGCAGCCGCCGTGTATGATACTTGCTGATATACGTTTTAATGAGACGGCGAATCGATAGACGGGAGGCCGAGGATAACCACTCGAACCATCATTTCTCGTCGTCCTTTTTTGCTTTGTGCAAAAGTGTAAGGTTTTACAGCGTATTAAGGGATTTTTCCAAAAGCGCTTGCATCACCCCCGCTCACACCGCCATTATTATTCTTGCAAGACAATAGAGCTCCTTACTCCCCTTGACCCGAGCCACCATTTTTAATTGCAGATTAAAAACAGTATCCAACCAGAATAATTAACTTTGTTGCTTCAATCGCTTTGCGGCTCCTTCTGCACAATTAAAATCAATAACAAAATATGCAAAGGTTATTCATGTTCTTCGATATGTTTCGTAAATTACATTTATTTTGTGTATTAATTGGTCAAACGTAACTAATTATTCAGCTAGGCATTGTCCAAATGCTTAGTTGAAGCGTAAATATTATCCAACAACAAACTACAATTTATTTGCTCGACAAACGATGAAAAGTTTTCCTAAAGCTAATATTAGGAGTACGCCGGCAACGACGACAATACAACAAAATATAAGCGTGTAAAAAGTTGAGCAAATTCGGTCCAATTAACAGCGTTATTATTTCCAGTTACATCATTTTTTTGCATGTAGGAGCGCTGCCGCCCACGGCATTTCCTCCCAAAGGGCCTCAAAACCCTGAGTTTTATATACCTTTTTTATATTTCGTTTGTTTGCTCATAAATTCGTCCACGGGGAGCCCTGAAATATACACGCTCTGTGTATTACCGGTTTTTCGAATGACCCTAAATATTGTCTGTGTACATTCCACCGCAAAAATACGGAATTTTCATTAATAATATGAAGAAAAAAATGTTATTGATTAAATGAAAGAATAAAATATGTGTTAAGAAAGTCAATAAGCAGAATATTGAGAGCACGATCTGATTTGTACGCTTCCTATTATAATGTTAAACCTTTTGTAATCCGACGAATGCATGAATGAATTTTTATTAAAATTTGCCGTGACGGTCGCTTTTCGTCCGCACCCGCAGCAGTGAGTATCGAAACTTCCGGTTTGCCCCGTATGAATGATGCTGCTGCGAGATTATTCAACAATCAAATACCGGAATTCTGCAGCTGTTATTCAGGCTTTAAACGCGAAATACAAGAGAGACCAAAGTCGTGCAATACTGAAAATATACAAATACATTACGATTGCGTTCGAACAGGAGAAGCATAATTAAGTCCCTAAAGGGCTTGCGCTAATAACGACATCTCTTCAAAGTATAAATAACTGGCGAAGACGAGATGAATGCGAGACAGTGCACTTAATGAATAGAAATTGGCAACATAGGTTTTCGATTTCGCTCCGCAGCAACTAAATACACTTATCCGATTCGCTATCTTTCAGGAGACTCGAAACTTCCAATTATCACAGGTTCCTTTTTGGCTGAAGTGAACATACGTATTATATATGACGCAGTACTGTGGATCACATCTGAGGAAATTATGTTAAGTGTTAGCGGAATAAAGGAAACATCACGGAGAGAAAAGTTCTTGTGTTTAGAGTGTTAAGAAATGCAAAAGGAAAGCCTTTTACGTCGAGTGGGCTAGGCAATTAGGGTGCGGCGCGACGCGTCATCTCGAATTTACTTATTATTTTCTGAAGCGCGAGGATTCTTAGTTTACCGCATGAAAGCCTCCTCACTATTTTTAATTTAGAGAGAGGAAAACTACATTTTCACACTTAAAATTATTCACATAGTAAATTAATGAATTAATTAATTAATAGTATACATTTCGTGGATTATGAATAATACCACTTGTAGAAAAATAATAGTATTAAAGTATTTAATAAAATCACTTTGAACCAAAGTGGAAAGCAGGAAACATCGTATTAATATCGTTTATTCGTTACATATTATGATACATAAACATATCGGAGTTACAGCTTCGTGAGTGGATGAAGTGCGAAGGCAAATCTATTTTTAATGGTAGAGCGCAAATCGATTCAATATTATACGAAAATGTTGAATTATAATTCAACACACAACTCGAAGGAAGAGGTGTCGGTGCTCCTTCTCTAATGACGAAAAGCGTGTAGGCGGACAAAGATTGATTTTTATATTACGTATTCTATGGACGTAATATTTTAATATAAATCCCGAAAAGCCTCGTCGCTATAAGCGAGCTGCAAGCGAAGGGAAAGGGTTTACCAGCAGGAATGAGATGTTCTGAAGGAGACGAATGTGGTGTGAAATGGGTATTAATGGCTTTCGCTGTTCACAAAATAAATAAAAATCTATACTAATTGCTTGGAACTAATGCAAGACGCTCTTTAATTTCGAAGCTTACTATTAATGAAGATTAACATCTGTTTCTGATGAAAATATGCATAAATATTAATTAATTTCGTATTTTTAAATTAACTTTTTAAATTAACATATTTTTTTCACAATTTTTTGTATTATTTATTTATTTAAAAAATTATAAAACCATTTATCACCTTCATCTATTTCTTTAGAAGTACTAAGTATATAAATTATATAGCACGTAAATAATCGTGTGTCGTATAGTCGTATTATCTTCAATTTCAATCAAGCAATGGTTACAAACGTAAGTTATAAGAAGAAATCATATTAAAACATATTTACTGCATATTGTGTACTCATAACAAAGAGCAAAATTAAATTATAAAGTTATACAATCAGAACTTTGCCACAAAGAGCATTAATTACATAAAACTTTTAACAACTAATTTATTTAGTGCAATTATTATTTGAAATAATCTAAAATCTTGCAGCATTAGTATTTTAAGAATAATACTACTTTCTATAAATTAAGCCAAAAATGTATTCTACCTTAATTTTCAATTATCGTTTTATTTTTGATGTTTTTATCTTGCTTTTAATGTCAATTTTTCTTTCATTCTTTGCTTCCAAAATAGCGTGTAATATTAACAAAATCCCACTATTTTAGCTTGTTATCATTAGTATTAACCTTGCCGTATTTAATGTTATTTTGGGTACAGCATTTGCCCATAAATGGAATAATAACGAATTGCACGCAACTAATATCGATCATACAACTGGCATGAAATATTCAAAGCTCCCTTCCTCTCCCGCGTTCAATTGCTGCTGCTCTAAATTCACGTAATACCAATAAAGGTAAAAGCATTAAAAAGAAGAAAGAATGGAAGAGGGAAAATCCGGAGAGATGCAAAATCTGTTCGTGAGCTTGGGCGACCGGAAAATTTGCGGATTTAATGGGGTGTGTGTGTATATGGAGTAGAGAACGCGCGGAAGGGGGTCTCTGAAATCTTTTACAAATTGGCGCGAAAACACCTATTTTCGGAGCAATAAGGGCCCACGAGCCCGCATGAACCTCCGGCATCGTTCGCCCCATTTAACACTAAAATCATTTATCTCTCGAAAACCCTCACACTCATACCTACGTAATTCCTCGTGAGATCTTCGACACGACTTCATTGCTAACTCGGACTCTAATAGGTTATATCGAAATCTCTTTCTTATACAAGAATAAATGCACTACTTGCATTACTCATTCAAATATTATGTAAAAGCTCAATAAAGCTTTATTTATGTTATGTAATAATTATATTTATAATTTTTAATAATTATAGTTTTGTATTAAGATTGAAAATATATGAAAGGAAAATCAAAGTTTATTTAACGGTGAGAATTATTAAAAAAATCTATTATGAAACTTCACAATATGTAGAAGTTATATTCCATAAAAGTTTTATGCAAAACATTACTTTTTATGAATACTAAATACTTTAATAACTATTTGGCGCGAAAATAGATCGTAAAAGATATAATCAACATAATTAATATTAGCAACGATATAAATTGATAAAACGTAAACATTTTGCTTCATTAAATGCACGAAAATAAACACAAAAGAAAAATCGTTAACAGCACAATAATGACAAAAGAAATACGAGTCCATTGACCGAATTCTGCTACAGATAATAAAGCAGGAACTGTATTATTAAGATCGCCGATTGTTACAGTCAACAATGAGAAAAATTCAATTATGAGATGCTTCAGTGAAACGAATTATCGGTTAATAAAGAAAATGAATTTATAGATATTTTTTTAATTCATAAAATATTATTAGATTTTATCAATAGTTACTTTTCTTTTATTTAAGAAATATTTAAAAATAATATTAGAAAATATTTACTGTATTTTACGTTTTACGTTTCTTTGTATTATAACTTTTTTATTCAATTTATAATGTTGGACATGAATAAAAAGTAAAATAATCGGTTAAATTTAAATAATATTGAGTACTTCTTTAATTTGGTTTTTCATTACTAATAGTACAAAAAAATAGCGAAAATAAACAGAAATCTTATTATAATTGAAAGTGTGTAATTTCGAGTGTTTAAAAAAAGTGTGTGAAGGCTAGATGAAGCTAGATGTGCAATTCTCTGAAAAGTCTAATTGTAAAAGTTTTTGAGAGTGATAGTGATATTTGTTCGTAGTCTCGCTGTACGTACGAGTCAGTGTCGGTGTTGTAGTTGTGGTTGTTGTTGTTAATGTTGTTTTGATTTTCATTGGATGGTTGCGATCCGGAGCGACGGAGACGCCAGATGGCGTGTCTGGCCGCCACCAGGCGGGCTAGACTGTACCGCGCCACACTGTCTGTCTAAATGAGCCGCCCCCGTTCAGCAGCTCACCAGGCTACACTAACTCTAACCTTGCGACTAGTCGCCGCCACCGCTATCGCCGCCTTTGCCACTTTCTATACCTTCGTTCTGCCGTCCCCGCAACGCGACTCTCTCCTCAATCACCGACGCAAGCGCCGCCCGAACACTAAAAACCCCGCAGAAACAACAACTCCACAAAATAAAAACACGCTACAATTATAACAAACTTTCATAAACTTCATCCAAATTCAAATTTTGCAGAATGTATGCTCTCTCTAATATAATATACATAACTTCATAAATAATACCATTAACTAAATGAAATTAGTCTTATTATAAATTTACAAACATTATATATGAAACCCGGCGCATCCACCATATATTTCTAAAACTCACAAACAAAAATTTGAATAATTATTTAAATATAAACTAATGACGAATATTAATCAAACCAATAGTTAAAAAAAAATAAAAACAGTATATGCTGCTGTTATTATTTAATATAATTAAATTTATTTCCGTGGAATATTTTCAATTTGCAATCAAGGATGTTTGAAATATAACTAAAGTGCATTAAGCTTTCAAAGTTAAATCGATATAATACCACATGAAATATTGCTCTTTAATAATTTAAACTAAAACTTGTTTATTGGCTTATTAATTATGCATCGATCATTGGCACCGCAAAGGCGTTAATTGTTCCAAAGTCCCTAACCTCACCATTGTTGTTAATATTCCATCAACGGAATGGGGCCGCATTTGGTGGTCATCCAGTATCGATAACAACCATCGATGTTTGATCAATCATCATTTAAACTTTCGACAACCTTCTGAAATACACATTATTAGTCGTTCCCATTTCTAAAGCTACGTTCGATGCTAATTACTCGTCAATTACAATTTGTAGAATTTTTCATATTGAATAATTTACACCTTTCCATTTAGAATCATGCAGTTTACCCTTACCGAACCAAAAGCGCAATTCTCATAGGCAACTAGTGTAGCTCGAAACAAGAATTGTTTTTAGAAGGTCGAAATTGCTTTAGTTTTCGTTTTAGTCGTCGAACAAATTAAACTTTCCGCCAAACCACCCGATAGAAATTCAAATTACTTTCCTTTAATGTGCAAATCGTACAAATCCAACTCGTTCTATGCATGTTCGATGTCCGTGTTCTTATCGACATGGGATTCAAAATGGAAATACTCGCGCAACATAATTTTCTGAATTTTTAATTATAAAATTTAAAACCCATCAAATGAATATATTACGTATATCCAGTAGAGAAAAATCGAATCCACGTGTTTTATTCTGAACTGGATTTGACACTTGTGCGATGACTGTTTCAAAATATATTTATAAATTGTTTTCGTTCTTATAGATAAAATGAGATTGTCGCTGAAATAATGTCTTTTTTTTGTTATGTCTTCATCAAGCTGCAAAATAAAGTCTATTATTTGTGTGTTTGCGAGCGTGCACTTTTTATCCGTTCGCGATAGTTGCGCTCCAGGAAATTTTTCCCCTTTTCCCGCGGAGACAAAACAAAATCATCTGTTGCAAGAAAACAGCCCCAGCAAAAAGATAAATGAACCGGCAAACGTATTTGCCGGTTGCTTTCTTCTGGCAGGACGATATCTCTTAAAGTGCTGCGATCTCAGTCGTCCAGATAAACAAACAAATATTTCCACAATCTATTTGAAAAGAACATTTTTATTTTTCAATTTTATCAATCGAAGAGCAATTTCATGTACAAGATTTATGTTCATATTCGATTAAATAAAATTTACTTCAATAGAAATATTTTACATAAAATTTTTCTTATAATAATAATAACATTTATTAATCACATTATGTGACCAAAGGGCTATCGACCTTAGTCTTTCCGCCCAATTTTTCTTAATTAACTAAATTTATATTTTTGTTTGTAAAAATAGGATTGATCTTTTCGGAATTTGTTTTATGTCTCAATTTCTGTGTGTTTGTTTTTTTTTTCGGTTTGTTTGTCGTCCTGACCATTGAAACTTTAGCAATTTGAACGGCAAAGGGAAACTTTTTCATTGAATATGTAATAGCAAGAAATTGATTTTGTTGACGAATTCTACGCAGAATCTGAGTGTAGGACCGTATGCAGGTATGAGGATTATTGAAATTGAAGAGCCAAACATTGAGCTAATTATATTTGCAATTAAATCGAGACGAGATTCCAATGCCAGATTGTTAACCAATTTCGAAGCAATTACAGTTATTACCGGTGCACGTATCCGGCTGCGACAGACAACAAGAAATTTCCACGCAAATTACGTAATTAGCTTACGAGAAACGCAGCGGTCGCTAGAATCTAGTTATTCAATTTTTCTCGTCTCGTCTGGTGCCTCTTTTTCACACCATCCAACAAACGTTCATCCAATCACCGTTTCAAATTAAAATTTTCCGGTTTGCATTTCGATCGATAGTGGATGTATGTTATATGTCAAGTGTATGTAGAGAGAGAGAGAGAGTAAGTGTTCCCACACCCCACACGCGAAGTGAGGGAGGGAATTGGGGATTGGATATGTCGGAAACAATGGCCGGATCAGCGTTTACACATCTGCATTTCAGGCAAGAATTAACATTTAAACAGCACATTGGGCCCAAACAAATAGCTCTCTATGACTGAGGGAGGAAAGGAGCAGGCAGCTAAGGCCTCCTACCTCGATCTCCGTTCTTGGGCTTGACGGATTGCCTCCTACAGCCCTTAATTACAAAAGCCCTAACACAACAATTTAAACCACCCCTCTTCCTCATCCTCAACTACAAGTTTCGTCCGAATAAAACTCAATTACAATACCCACATCATATTTCATCTGAATCAATTAGTTTCAAGTTCAAGGACAAATTATTCAATTCATTACGCAAATATTATTAAATTGCTTTACAGTCAGTCATATTTTCCTATTTAAATAAATAATCTCATGGTTATCCATAATTAAATTGTCACCACTGTTTACTAGAACTATTTAAACTTTATTTAAATATTGATTTAACGTGTCAACCACAAATCGATTTCTTAGCTTATAAAATTTTAAGTAAAAAAATGGTAATTTGCCTCAGTGCATTCTATAACGACATACATTAAGACAAATCGAACAGAATGTAATACTATATAAAATTCTAAAGATACAATAATATTAATGATTAACCAAAATGTGTAAACTGTCATTAAATGTATCAAGTAAAGTTAAAAATTACTAATTTGTTTGAAACGATTATAAGCAGCTTAATCTAGAACTGGCGATAATACAAAAAGAAATGATTGGAGGACTTTGGTGTAAGCGAGCGCTAGAGAGTCGTTAGTTGACCAGGGAAGAAGACGGTGGTGCGCTCTGAAAATAACGCGAGTGAAAAAGTGGCAATCAGCGTGGTGGTAGCTCTGGAGGAAAGCGAAATAATAAGTCCAAAGCTTTGGAAGATAGCCGAGACAAACCGTCACAAACCCAGGCCCAGCCCCACGTCCCAGAGAATATTACACGTAATCATTTGTATTTTTTGTGAAATGAAAAGTAAAGGAAGAAATTAACTTGTTCTTATTGAAGATTGAGTCACGTGAATTTAGTATGCTCGTTTTATTTTCTCCAAAGTTAATAACTGTAAATCCATATGAAAACGATTTGAATTGGCAACTAAGTAATTGGGAAGTTTTGCCGGGCTGAAAAGCGGTTTTAGCTGCGAAAACTGAGGATAATCCGGTCGGCGAGGCGCACGTATTCCTCCTGCGCCTCCACTTTCACTTCCTGCTGGGGAGAGCGCGCGCGTTTATAAAGCCGAAGAATTAAAGACCGAAAACGATCGCAACCAATGTAGGCTGTATCCTTTCGATTCGCATTTTTGCTCGAAAATGCGGTTGCGACGGAGAGGAAGAGTTAGAAGTCGGTGAGTTTGTTGTATTGATCGAGCCACTCTCGGCGCGACACACTTCTTTTGTTGGCAACACCTTCAACCCCCCAGACCCAAGTGTGGACTCGTGGGTGAATGTGTGAAATTTAACCCCTTTCCCCGACCCTGGATTACAAGCGTAAGAGAACTCAAACACGCGAAATCCCAAGGCCGGAATCACTCAAATCAAATCTCTACAAATGAAGAAGCCTACTTCAACCTTACATTATTTTTATATTATAGTCATATCAATTTATTATTTAAATAATTACAAATAATTATATCATCATATTATTCTCATTTCGATTTGCAATAACTAATGAAAATTCATCCATTATTGTCTCCTGCAATTAATGACAATGTAAAAATAAAAGTATTTAAGGTTTGGTACATTAACCAGCTTTAAACAAGCACAGAAATACGGGCGTCCAAATAATAATTTTGAAAATGAAAATAAATACGAGTAATTCAAATAAATTAATTGCTGTTCATTTAAGAGAAGCTTTCAGACTCATTAAAAATATTAAATTTGTCAAAGTTTAATTATCAATATGATATTTTTAGAGTAATTATATTAGTTTTTGAATGAGGTGAACCGCCATTCTTTTCGTTTATTTACCTGTTGTGGCATCTGTTCGTGAATGCCCGAACTAAAACTGAATTCGTGCAAGGAAATGTGTATATATATATATTTATATGTGTAGGTGTGTGATTACGTAAAAGGTTTAAGGACTTTGTAAAAAAACTAATCCGATATTGGTCAGAGGGCGTTGGGGTATTATAAGTAATATTAAGGCTTCAGTTTTTCTAGCGCTTTCTTTCGAAACTTCAGCGCGTCCGCTCCTAAATTAACCATGTTTAGATTTAGGATGTGGGTGAAAGACCACCCCATGAGACCTGCTAGACGACTACAAAAGTTCAAGGGGAGGACAAATCAAGTAAAAAAACTATTTTTAACCCGTGACCTAAGCGAAGAATCGATGCTCTGAACGTTTGGTATACCCACTTCTAAATACTTTCGAGGAATGAATGAAAATATTGGACTTTTCTGGTATCGGAAGACTAACGCTGTGGTAAATTAGGAAAGACCTTGGCCGGAAATTTCTCCCCGTAAATCACGGCGAAGAAGTAAGTCATGAACTACTTTTGATAACGATCTTCACGGTAGGCATGCTAATTCATTGATTCTTCTTAGGTCACACACTCGCGTGGCGAGATTTCAAACGTAGATAAAATGTATTAATTAAAGGAAGAAAGAAAGGGAAATAACTGTGCATCGGACAAGACACATTGGAAAAGACAAAGAAGATCCATCAATAGCCTTGTATTGATCGGGAATTCATAAATAGTCGTAGTCCTCTTGACGTTACTTACCTTGCCTCTACATAGCAAACAACACACACTATTAAAAATAGACACAATTACAAGAAAAAAATACTTAACTTAATTTCAAAAGAAATCTAAATCTACAAAAAGATCTCAAAATCCACACTATTACTCAATAATCAAAATTTTCAAAGTTTCGTTGCAAAAAGGTAAAATTAGAAATAATTAATGTATGTTATGTCATCACAATTATAATTACAAAACGATTTAAAATTTTATTGCGAATAGTTTTGAAAACTGTGAAATTTTCATACATAATTAGATTAATATTATGAATAGCGTTGTATAATTATAATGTAATATCCTTATATTGAATTCTATTCTACGTGCTGGAGAAAGTAATCCGAGAAAAATAAATAATGAGAGATCATGCAATCCAGTATGCAAAGTGGATGTAAGTAAGTATTACGTAAACGCATATGGATGACGAAACAAACAAAATAAATTATTCGAGACGAATTTTCCCCAAAACATACCGAACTACAAAAGTTTAAAGAAGATTATCACATAAACTAAAATCGTGTAATAATAAAATGATTAGCGAATACAAGAGAATGAATATATATGCATGCGCAGTGCGCGTACCGTCCGTTGGGGGGCTCTGAATATCGATTCTTTCTTCCCCATCATCTCTCATCCCTCTCTGGATTCCCTGAGCTTTCTCTCTCTTTCTATCCCTTTTTCCTCCATACCATTTTCCCCTATATCTCGCCTCTTCTTAACTCGCCCTTCTCACTACTTCTTTTTGCCAGCACGCCTAACCTACCCTGCACACATACACCAGGAGTTACTTGTATTCATTCGAGGTACAATCAATATTACACAATACATACCATTAAGAACACGCTCTTTATTATCAGATTACGTAAGTGAATCCGCATCTTATATCTCGTAAAATAAAGAAAATGAAAACACATCTAAATCTTAAAAGTTTTCATACATTTACATTATAAATATTTATATTTTCAATTAAATTGTTTAATACTTCTCATATATAAAATTACTGTTCCGTTTTTGGGGACTAAGAATTTTATTTTTCAGTATACTTGTAAATCAAGGTTTTGAAAACTTTACTATTTAAAGTAATTTATTGAATTTAGTGACTATAGTAATGATGAATAATTTAATGTAGAATCTAAAATATACGAAGACGTTTTATTAAATTTTGTTTTATTTTTACACGCTTAAAAATACGTAATGTACAAATTAAATATAAATGTATTTTGGTATCCAGAATGCAAAAATTATTCTTTTAAATTTTAATTAAAGAATGTCATAAAAAAATAATTAAATGTTTAGGTTTGTTTTGGTTTGTCATGTGCGTTTGAGTTTAGGATTGGGAGATGATAAGAAAGCTTCTCCTCTTTTGGTTGCTACTGTTTCTCCGCCCCTCTTTATTTTTCTCGTTCATCTTTTCGTAATGAGATTAAAAACTTTTCACATTCCTGCGACCCTTCATTTTTCTGACAGCCGCAAAGGGAAAATGTAATTACACGAGCCTCGAAGACTGTTTGCTTTCCTTTGCGTCATTCCGTTCCTTCCATTCTGGAGTTAATAATAAATTATATTTGAAATAATGCAAATATATTGTTGGGGCAATCCCTGTGACGGCTGGCATTGATGATAGGATGAATGCGGTGGCCCCTTTTTGCGTCGGTGGGTCGTGCGATTACGATGACGGTGCATTTATCATTCGCGATGCGGGAATAATTCGCGTATTAAGTGGGGTTTGGGCAGAGGAGGGCCGCTGAACTAGACGCGTGGGCGCATCCGGATTCGCTGAAATTTTCGTATTCCGGAAACTTTCCAGAAACGCACACACACTAAAACCTAACGATCTCAAACCTACAGACGAACGTCACCCAACCAACCCCCCCAAGTTGATGGCACATTTCAAAACGCTCATTAACTTAGCCCACTTCCAAGCACATGGGCTACGATGAATCCAGTTCGTAAAATACGGAGAATAATACGTGTTCCAAAAACCGCACGTCCATACCGATTCGGATCAAGCACCCAACTTACGAAATCATTGAACTAGATAACTAATTTTATATTTTACTCAACACTTATTTCTATAGAACTATACTTTCAATTAACAAAAAAAGCGAAGTACATATCTTAAAGAATTTAAATTAATTTCTATATACAGGTAGTCCTCGACTTAAAAAAATTGGACTTACGACCATTCACACATTGTGTTTGTATTATTTTTACAGGAAAAGCCTTTTTTCTAAAACTCAACTTATAACCGATGACATAAGTCGAGGAATATTCGTACTAGTATCTCTCGTATAACATAAAATACAAAAACATGAAAAAATATCTAAAAATATATCTCTCAATCATGTAAAATAATTCCCAATTAAGATACAATTTCTATAATATGTTTGCTATTTTCTAGAAATGATGTAATTAACAAATAATAGTTTTAAAAGTGTTGAAAGCCACATTAATTTTTTTGGGATGCACAGCGATTTTTTTTAAATAAATTATTATTGAGACTCAAAAATTAACTTGGTTTTTTGACTTTCGCTTTAAAAACTTTAAAAAACTACTCTTGTATGAAAACTGCATGAGATTTTCTGAAACTATCGTGTTATAAGAGGTATACCTGTACAGGTATGCTAATAAATATATAATTATAGTACAAAATAATTTATAAATTGTAAATAAAAAAATATTTTTTCAGGCAGATATTAGATTAGTCTAAGAACAAATTATTTTTAAATACCTGTATATAATAAATTAATTTTGTCAAATATTTTAATCGTATTCAATTAATTTTAAGTGAAAGCCCTAAAAAGACTGATTTAAATTAGATAATAATAAATACTGATCTTTTTGTGAAGATTGTAGTATAGAAACATTTTCCCATGCAATAGCGTTACACAGCAACAGCGAGATGAATGAATTGGTGTAGGAGATTGTGAATAGATTTTTATCTCTTTTGAGAAAACATTTTGAATGGTAGATTTTGTAAACAACATTCTTATATACTTGAGTGGAAAATCTAAATATTAATGGAGTTTGAATGTTTGTGAATTAATTAAGATTTTGAATTCCATCTTGAAAATAGTAAAAATTGGATGGCTGAATGTGAAATGATTGGGTATTGTATATAAATTGAATAGTATACATGCGAAACATAGCATACATCTTGGAAATAAGCTCTTAAAACTACAACATCGACATGTAAGTAGCAAAAAAACTTGATTAAGTCAATATATTTAAAGGATGGAAACAATTAGATTTAGTAATGATTGCTGATAGTGATTGTTTTTTTTTTTGAATTATTCATCGCAACACAACACCAAATAACAACAAATAGACACAAACGCATAGATGACAAGCCTACCTCCATATGGTTGACTGTTCCGCCGATCTAGCCTTTGTGATAAGTAATGCTTTCTCCCCATTTCTAGATAGGAAAAAATGAAAGGTTATATATTCTATCTGAATTTTAAACTTTAGTAATTAATTGTCATTAAAGACTCAAATTTGGATGAAAATTTTTAATTTAATGAGCGGTTATTGGATACATCGCAGCCCCGAGCCTGGAAGGAAAGTAGTGAAGTACGAAACACCATGATTTGTACACAAAAACAACACAAACTAATAACCTAATAGTAGACACAAACATATATAGTATATAACAAGCCTACCTCCATATGACTGGCTGTTCCGCCGATCTAGCCTTTGTGATAAGTAATGTTTTCTCCCCGTTTCTAGATAGGAAAAAAGAGAGATACAATAGGTTAGTATAAAAGTGGAAGATAAGAGACAGTTAGACAGAGAACAGTTAAATAAAACGAATACACACAGATAAATAAGTAAACGGAAGAAATCACTTCGGCAAGAAATTAGTGTTGATATGTTTAAGTGAGTAAGATAGAGAGATGCTTTAATAAATAAATCTCATTGCGAGATTTAGCGAAGGAAGGAAGCAATATAGAAAAAGAGCGAGAGAAAGAGAGAGAAAACGAGGAAAAATCGAGTTTCAATTTAAAGGCGACTCTGACAATTTAATTATACTTCAGGGTCTATGTTAAACGGCTACTTCGAAATATCCCCAACCCTAGGATCTCTTCTACTCTCAGTCCACCCTAAATCGGTAACATTTAATTTATCTGCAATCAATAATGCACATAGCTAACATCAATAAATAGCTTGAACATATACAGTTCAAGTTACTTATAAATAATTCTAATATTGACAATCCGCAACCCATTGAAATTATCATCATGAAAATACTAGGTAAATTAAAAAAAAAATACTTTGTAAATTTGACAAAACTTTAAATTAATCGAATGGGAAGTGAAATAAATTAATAATTTTTGACCTGATTTATATAATTCATCGCCTAAACTGGCGGATTGCAAAAATCCCATTCAGATTTTCTATTTAAACAAACAAAATGATAAATAAAAATAAATATAGTTTTACTCAATGTAAAAAAATAATAATTTACGATCTATCTACTAATATAGTTGTACGATTGTTGTTATTAGAGGAACACAATTAAGTTAGTTCGTATAATTAATTTACAGGTAAGTTTGTCATATATTCTATAGTACATAATAGAGAGACAACTAGAATAAAGGATTCCGAAATTTGTCGCCAAAGTAATTAGCTCAAACACTCCAACCCAAGTTATACAATATAAACAATGTATACAATTTGTTGGCCACAATACAGAATTATTTTTTCAATTCCAGGCATTAAATTTACTTAAATATTTTTTTGAGAATTTTACAAAGAGAAAAAGACAATATAATTATAATATTTTAAATTAATTATGTAGCGAAAGTGATCACAATCTAGCTTATATTTTGTAATGAATTCTTTTATCAACTGTCGCCCCTTTTATATAAGATTATCATCAGCATTATACAGAATGCCTATGCATTGTTTAGAATATCTGTATTAAGATGATTGATTACATATCTTAAGTTAATTAAAAATGACATTGATTGATCTATAATTTATAATCGCTTACATTTAAAAAAAAAATCAATTAAATACAAGCGTTACACAATTTAAATACTTTAACTACTTAAGCAAATATTATACTCAATAAGAGTACTTCATTAAAATTTAAAAGCATTGCTTCATGAATTCGTAAAAAGTAAAAGGAGAAATCGATATAAGTCCACCCTGCAAAAAAAAAACAATTATAAAATAATAATTTTCCGCCAGGGAAAAATCGTAAAACTTAATTATAACAATGAAAAATAAGACGAGAAAGCATTAACAAAAAAAAAAAGGGAAAGATCCGACGCCGATCCAATTAAGTTAATAATTTTTTCCTCTTTGTGTTAATGAGAACTGGGGGAATATTCTTTCCGTGATCGGAATATCATAAACTTCGTTATTCCGTTTTCCCATTAGGCTGCAAACCCGTATCAAAATTCCGGCCGCCCTCGACGCCTCAAACCAGAACGCATTCTGAATACAAGACGTCGAGCTTGATACTTGTATAAAAAAAAAGTTACAAAATTTCTATATGAACTAATAATTCACACTAGGTGTAAGCATGGCACATATTTTTAGAATCCCAATAAAAAAAAGCTTCAGTTTAAGTAAGTAAATAAAACATTGAAATATGTAATAAGCCAAGGAAACATTACTTATTTTATCCTTGTTACAATTTTTTTATTCTATTTTTGTATTTAATTTAAACTTAAAATTATGTCTGCTTCATAAAATCAATAAAAAAAACCTGAAAATTAATATAAAATAACAAAACTAATTAAATTTGTTAACTAATAATACTATCATTTAAACTATAATTACTAATATAAGTAGTATCTACATTTATTTAATTAGTTTCCAATGTATTTTCTTATTTAAAAATTTTAGCTGCATTATTGCAATTAATATTCTTGCTTGGAGCAGAAATAAATTAAAAGATCTAACCATAACATGACGGAATTATTATTAGATTTTGTACTAGGTATGTAAATGTTTAATCAAACGGTCAGAAGTAATAATCGATTTTCTATCCGAAGACCGTATATCACATTAATATTTCATAACCCAATTCCCGGACATATATTTAGAATTATTATATATATATCAAAGTATAACAAGAAAGTACATTATTTTCAGATACAATTTCGTAATTTCGTTAAAAAAAATAAAATAAACAGCTATAACCTTTTGATTCTTTTTAAACACTGGTTACCACAGATACGCGTAAACTTTTCCCGCCGCTACCACTTGGAATATTTGGAATGTTATCCGCATGACAAAACCGCAAATATTTGTACTCTGTTCTGGAGGAAACGAATTGTTTAACTCCTAAAAACATGTAGAACTATATTTAATTAAGATAAGCTTTTATATATTTAAAGCTTTGAAAGGGATTATTTGCTTATTTTAATTGAAACAGATTAACAAGAAATATACATTCAGAATACAGCTGAAGGCTAACGTTTATTTTCACTTGCTTTTCATAGAAATAAAAATAAAATGATTTAAAAAATAGTTTCACATTAAATAAATTAGTTCTTCGTTCTTTTTAGTGGTAAAATCCCAAAAACTAGAAAATATTAAATATTTGTATTTTTAAAATAAGTAAAACTTATTTTTTATGCATTTTTGTAATAAAATTTTTAGAAATTTAAATTTGTATTCTATACTATCTTAAGCTCTGTAGGAAACAATTATTTAATTTTTGTATTCTTAGAATTTAGTTACTCTGGTAATGAGTTTCAGATAGTTTCGTGTATTTGCTGTGTGAAAGGAATGAGAAAGTGTATGTAAAATTCGAGGTCCTTGCGCGACCGGCCGCCTATTGATCAGCAGGAGGAGGCACGGAAGAGTCACACATTCGACCCAGTTCGGGGGCCTGAGGAAATGACATTTCGACGCTACCCGACCCCCACGGCCGGGGATGTTTCAGGTCGGCTCTGTTAACGGGGCGTCGCCTCGGAAGACACAATACTTCAAATACAATCTCACTCTACATTGGTCACCTGCCAGGATTTCCAAAAAATTAAGAACAAAACACGCCAAAGAATTATCAAAAGTATACATGTTCTTTTTATAGCTTAAAGGACTTTAAGGATATCTCAAAAAGCATGCAAAGAATTCATAAAGACCTAATAAAGTGCCTCAAACATGTATTGTTCGGAAAATAACTTTCTTCCGTTTCTGATTCTAGCATCAATCGTCCAGCCTAAATAAGATTTATGTAAAACACTTTGAAGGTGGACTTAAAAAGAGGAATACTTAAATATGAAATTTAATTTTCCGCTTCTAATTAGTAATAACTTGGAAATCAGATTATTATGCAAATATTGATTTTACGTAAGATTCATAGCGGGATTTGATTCACAAAACCAATGTTTTTTTTTATTTGCGCTGTTTGTTTATAGTTAATTGGATTTGCATATTTTTTTCGCCTTCAATGAAATATTTGGCATTGCAGCTAGTACGTTATTTTCCGAGTGAAAATTTCAGAATTTCCGGTGAAAAAAAAAGAACAATATCTAAAACATTCATAGCTCACTATCAGATTATTCAGATCCAAATTCCTTACATTTTTATGTATTTCACTACGAACGAAAATGTGCTTCAATAAAAAATAAATCAATATTATTTAGACTTTATGTTTTTTTTTAATTATATTAGTTTTTATGTTGTTATTAGTGGGAAACTACTTTTGATAATTTAAACTGAAATTTTTAATATTCTAAAGCAGAGTTTTCCAAATATGGGTCGTTTTTAAGATATAAAAATGTATATGATATAATTAAAGTATCTCTGAAAATATCGCTACAGATGACGTTCCTAAAAATTAGGTCGCAAAGTTTGGGAACCTCTGATTTAAAGGATCTAATAGAGATTTACTATATAAATTTGGAATACTTGAAATACACATTAAATTGAAATAAAAGAGTTAATTAAATTAATTCCGGATCCAAAAAAAAACGGAATTCCTATTTATGTCTTAAATCATGTACTGTCGATCAAATACTAAATTGATTACGCGTTGCTTTGACGCTGTGCAAGCACTTAAATTCAATCCTATTTGACTATGTTTATATACAGACCACATAATTTCGTCACCCTCAAACGAACATATATGACATAACTTGACAGTAAAAAGTATATATTTTATGAATCATAAAAAAACGTTGTTCGCACCTACGAAATTTGTATGTAACTGATATTAAATCAGATGTATGTCAACGATAAATTGTAAAATTAGACATTCTAGACAATCTGCAAGGTGCTGAAATACATTTTTAATGAAGATTTATTATTAACACTTTGATAATTAAAGTTGCCTCGATATCGATTGAATTCATTCCCAATCAGTTTACGCTATTTTATTGTAAAATTGTTAGCAATAATGTATTTGCTAAAATTGTCCGGAAGATATTTTTATTTGTCAAAAACACTTAGATCCGAAAATCAAATTCCGAAAATTTATTTCCGTCTGATTCATCTTGAAAACCTCACTTTACCTTAAAACATCTTCACCATTAAGAATATTATCCAATTTTGTGAGAAGAAAATGATCTAAAATGGATGTAGGTCCTTCCGCAAAAGATACAATTTACGAAAGCCTTTCACCACTTACTTTGCTCTAACATCCTGATGATGTCTACTAACAATAGCATTTTAGTAAAGAAATTCCCAAAAAAAAAATACCTTATTAGAATTCTAAAGCTACTAACTATAAGTTTTTCCGTCCGATATTTATAATATCGGACTCGATTATCGAACAAATGATCATAACACGATTATCATATTTATAGAATAAATTATGATTATTGATAACAAAATCCGATTAGAAATTGTAGAGACGTATCATTGAATTGAATTTTCTGAAACTTCTTTTAATATATTACAAAATCAATTTATGTTTGCACAAACGTATGTGTGAATGTACGTGCTTTCTATGAACTTCGCAACGGAATATTCACAATTAGGGACGAACTGAGTTTGGCCCTGAACGTGCGCTTCATTTACTATTCATTCAGTTTGATTGATTTATGCGGAACAAATCCGGATTTAAACTCGATGTTTAAATGAATAAGACAATATCGTATATTGATTAGCCCATAATAAAAAAATAATAAATTTACAGTGGAAAATAAGTTTATTATTTATTTCACCTTCTTTTCAGACATCATTTCAATCAGGTCAGTTATTTATTTATTTGAGACTAGTCCAAAAAATACAATTTTTTACTCAAATTCAATTTGATTTATGAGTTTAACACATACAATTAATATTGGACGAAGTACCGGTCAGATAAAACATTTTTCAATATATACGTTTTAATTATTTTTACATTCGGATTTATCGCTGTGTATTTCAATTTTCACGAAATATGTTTCTAGAAATCACAAAAAATTATGTTTTTCAAATTGAACTTTATAAAATTGATGTTACAATATTGAATAATTTTTTTTTTGATAAATTAAATATTTTGGCTGCATTGTCAAATAAACTTTATTTTATATTTGACAGTAAATTTACTAAATTTGGTGAACCTTTGATGAATTTCAGTTTTTACTTACTTCATTTTTTAAGCCGTTCCTTATTCGTTTATGAATATCTCTGAAAACTTACATTTGTATAAAATCATTCTGATTTACTAAGACAAATCTGTAGTAAACTTTTGATAAACTATAATGAAAATATGAGGTAAATCGCTTTTCTAATTATAGTAAAATTTCAATCCCCGGTCAAAACACAGGTTTTGTATAGCATGAAACGTTATACAATCTACAGACTGTTATCGCGTTGCGACCATCCGGTGTGGCCGGAAATGTTACATTTCGCCCGGCAGTAAATTCACCCCCAATTGTCGGTAACCTCGATTCAATCTTCTAAAGGCGATCCTTCTATTACGATTGAATGCACACAAAAAATGATTATACTTAAAAACCGTTAGAAATTGATGTCTATTTGTCAAAGTTTAATATCAATAATTTAAATCTTTTGTCTTTTCGTTATTTTTTATCGTGAAAATATAATTATGTTTATTCCACGTAGTGGAGCATGTTTAAAATCATATTTCCGGAAATGATTTGTTTCTGTCTTTCGCGTTCTCATTTCTGAGTGTGAATGAGTTAAAATGTTAATTGAATCCAAATGTGATCTCGCAGTTATTTTCCACGAATATTAGGGTCTGAGGATCAATTCGCGGAAAAAAATATTCAGATGAGGACAGCTGCGAGCATATTTCATATCATTATCACCCTCGTCGTGCTTTTTTTTTACTTGCTCGGATTAAACCGTGATTTCGCTTTTATTGGATTTTATTGCTCTGAATGGTAATTTGTGGATCTTGGGATGAACAAAAGCGAGGGTGAGTTTTTTTTTTGGCTGGATTATGCCTGCGGTTCATACAGTTATTACATATATTGTTAGGTCTTCTTCTTTCGTTTTTCCAATAAGATTTACTGCTCCCATCTCTCTCGCTCTCTCTCTCATGGACAAACTCTTTCTCGCTTACTCTTCAACAAACTTTCCAGCTATCGCATTCACTCGTGCCTTGTTTCGGAGGCCTTTGTTCGCTTGCTCCGCTCGTTCGATGCGCGTTTGTTCCGGCGGGATGGAAAAGAGATATAGGAAAAGCTCCTTTTTTTAAACTCCAAGCATTTTTTTTGTCATCTCTGCTCGGAGAGACATTTAAGTGGCCGCAGGTTGAATGAGAGGAAGACAATGCATCACCAACTTTTATGTAACTCCTTTGTTTTATTTTATTAAGTGCGAATTTATTGATATAGACGCCTTCTCATATATTTCACAATATAGAAAGACACTTTTAATTATAATTAATAAAACTAGTACGTACTGAAATTACATTTAGGTTATTACTAAAAAGTTAATAACTAATATAAAGTGTATGAAATCAATGAAGTTTAAAAGTATATCAATGAATACGAGTTAAATCATGGTTTGCATATGAATTGGCACTTGAGACGAGTATCTTTTCATGAACAAAAGTTGACTTTCCGCTTTTTTTTCTGGCTTCCGCAGTTGATATTTCCGTTCGTCAAGTGGTTTTGTATGTGCGCTACACTTTTTTGTTCGTGCAATGTTTCCTCTTTTCTTTCACAGCTTCAAACTGCGCACCACATTTTTAATTTTAATTGCTGCCATTAATTAAGCCGCGCTCAGTTATTCAGTAGGTGAGAAAGGGCGGTGCAATGTTATATAAACATCATCATAGTATGTATGCAGTAGAGCTGGTTCGTTCAGCGAGGACAGTAATTCTAAGCAAATGAATGCCTAATGGCTACACACTCGTTTAAATAGCCTCGTTAGGGACACTTCACTCATTTTAATTGTCTTAAACCTCCAACACACTCACGGACTTGCTTAATGTAATAACAATAAACGAGGAAAACTATGTACAAAAATTGGGCGATTCTTTCTAATTTGTAATTATTCTTATAATTAATAATTATTTATATTTTTTTTTTAAATAACTACCTTTTATAATATAATTTAATTTAATAATAAATTAATTAGTTTAAAAGACATATCTATTTTGTTTGTAACTATTAAAATATTAAATTTGTATATCCAACATGATTGTGAAAGACGTGATGCTTTATTTCAAATTCGATGTAATTCGAAGATTTCCTTAAAGATAAACCTTCCAATAATTCATATATAAATATTTATATCATAACAGGTGAAAAGAGTCGAACCTAAAATATATTACCTAATATTTCTATAAACGAATTATAAGTTGGTGATCTTGTATATTTATTTTATTTTAATTGCACTAAATAATGTTAACTTTCCATATATTATACCTGTATTGTAGTAAAATCGATATTTGTTTTGTTTATCTCACAAGTATATATTCACGATCAAAGGACTAAAACTAGGTTACATCATTCGATGAAGGTTGAATAATAATATTCCAATAATTCAGAGATTCAATTTGCAAATTGGTTGACTAACACTCAAATAAATTACACTTCCAATTTGTGCATGATATGTTGGTTCAATGTTACACTTTGTCAATGAAGCAACAAAATCTATATTGTAAAATATGATTTTTTTTTAAATACATATTAATTAACTTTAGATTCTATAACTAAAATATACATTATATGTTTTATTTATTTCTGATGATATTCAAAAGTACACTCTTGTATGATTTTCTGTATTGATAGCAATATTAAATAATATTAAAGTAGTTTCAAATCAAAATCGCGTAAGTTGAATTCTTTTCTCTGGTAACGTTTTTAGTTATTCTCGACTACAAAATTGATTATTCTTCATTAAAACAATGCAGCTGTTAATTATTTAATTTAGGTTATGAATCGCGTCATTTTGACGAATTTCTAATTTAATTATGAAAATTTACATTTTTCAGGTACCAATTATTTCTTTAACACGAATATCTAATTTCGTTCATGTGTTAAATTGACGTGTAATAAGTATAGAAAACTTTTTTAAATTAAAGTTATACATTAATACAAGTATAATTTACATTATTTATATAAATATTGCCTCTGAATGATACACGTGTAGTTAAGTGATATGAAATCTGGAGTTCCAATTTATATTTCGCGTCAATTCGTTTTCCGCTGAAACCGTGGATGTTATTAGTAAAAAGTAAGCGTGTAGAGCCAAACCATTGACACATGACAGCTGTCAAACGTTGGCTGTATCGGACTAGAGATTTTCAGTTACATAAGCGCTTTCCATGCAATCTCTTTTTCGATTTATTTTCTTTCGTTTTCTCTCTGTTATATAGGTTTATGTGTTTATTGTTGATTTTCCTTCCTGCACAAAGGTTTCGTTTTTTGTTAGACTGTTCTGAATTTAATTGATTAACGTTCAGATTTGCTTTTTTTTTGTTAAAAATTAAATGCGGGCAATACGATGTTATACACTGAAAGGACCACTTTTGACTACCCTTTTGAAGATTGCTAATTGGATTGGTGTGGGATGGGAATAGATTTAATCTGTATCTGTATGGATGTGTGTCGTTGCCAGTGTTATAGCTGATTGATAATCAGCAGGGCTCTGGGTATGTTTGCTTTGTAATTTATGACACTCGATATTTAGTGAGGATGTCTCTCGCACGTTAATTGATGCGCGCCAAAAGGGCCGTGGCCCATGGCCCGATTTTCCAACGGAACGGAAATACCCCAAAATGGTGGAGGCGGTAGATATGGACAGTGGGACGGCGTGTGGCGGTGGCGCTGCGAAGAAGCGGTATAGAGGGTGTGAGGGGTGGTTGCGGCGATCGGCCGGCCTGCTGTTACGTAACGTGAATGAAAACCAGAAATTTCGTGTTGAAAAGTTTTTAATAAAATTTCCATCCACGAATGATAATTGCATAGACTGATAGACAACATATAGTTTTTTTTTGCGTTTTAGTTATTTTCCAATTTTCGAAATTGTCTGTGCGTGTGTTCCGTTGTAGTCATTTGTTGTTGTTGTTGTTTCTTGGTAACATGTCGCGATATTGGCTGTCGTCGTTGATTCTACTTTTAATTACTTACTGATTGTGGAAGTGTTGCACATATCCACCGGGTCCTGACACCCGGCGATGGAGGCTCCTGACAGACATAGGTCTGGACTGAACTCTAGCATCGCCACACAATCACCCCTTGCTCACACCCGGACATAACGCGGGGGTTCTACTTGCGATCCCGGTGCGCCGCTCACTGACTCGATGCCAAAGTCTTTCCCGTTTAACGCCACCCTATGGAGCACATGCGCTACTGCCTCCGACGCCGCGGCCTCATCCCTTTTATGATCTTCAGCCCGCCTACGTCCACATATCCTTGTCCATCCTTTCCTACTTCTTTCGTGTATGCGTGTACAAACCCACGCTCAATTTTGTATTCTTATCTTATGCTTACATCTTGAACTACACCTAAGCGTTTCTCTTTATACTTAGAACAACTAATCTTAAATTATATATGAAAACTATAACTGGAAAAGTAAATTGAACTGAAGAAATATAGGTGAACCACTACTGAAAATTTTATTCTGTATCACATCAATAAAAAAATATCATTCCTCATTCAACTAAAAACATGAGTTATAAATATAATTAAAATATTATCAAATGAGTAGTTTTCTCAATGAAGTTATAAAATGCATTCAATTAAATTATTCTTTTCTTTTGCGTGGACGTAATGCGATTATAATACATATTAAGTAGAGTAATCGCTTTTTATGTAGTATGAAAACAGGGATAAAACGCATGCAATAATGGAATTGGTCTATTCAAAGATTAAATAATAAAATAATTTAATATAAATAAACTAATAATAAATATGAATATTAAAAAAATATAATGATTCATCGAAGCTGAGAGTTGGAAAAAAATATCTTCAGCATTGCAAACATAAATGTGTGGATGCGCCTGGTAATTTAATGTAATGGTTTTGTCTAATATCTTAATAATATAAAATAAAAATAGGTATTATTGTTATCACATAATAATTAAGTTTCTATTATAAAAATTGAAATAATAAATATTATAATTTTTCATATAATAAATATCAATGGATATGCGGTTCGGTTTTATAAAAAAAAGTTATAGTTAATTCTATAGTATATATTTATTATGTAATTTAATTTTTTGGCACAAACAACAACATTGCACGATAATAATAAATATAATATAATTTATATATTTTTATAGATTCAATTTAACTCGGTTTAGTCATTAAAGATATCGGCTTTATCCTGATCCCTCTCCATCTTTCACAATTTTACCAGTGTAGAATCGGTCTTACAAATCGTATAAAAAATACAAATCCATAACATCCGTCGTATATTACAACATATTTCAAGGTTCTGATATAATTGACTGCATCTTCTTGTTGAATTTGCAAATTCTTGTATTGCACGTATATTTTTTTTTTAGATATTTCCGCCGAGTGTTTACATCTTTGTTTGTGCGTTCAAGTTAAAGGATTACGCAAAGGGTGAAGGAACAGCACGCAAACTTCTTATATACGGTCTGCGGTGGCACCAAGTGTAGATCCTCCTCTTCCTCGTCGTCTCCTGATATGCTCATCTCCTCGATGCTGAAGGTATCAGTCAGCTCCTGATGTACACGTGATTCTTTGCGAGACAGCGGAAAAAAGTTCACAATATCCTCTTCGCTACAATTTCTGTAATCTTAGTCGGCACTACAATATTTGTATATGTTACCTATCGTCTGTATCCCATTGGACTAAAGGTTGCTGATCTTTGGCCCCAGGAATCGTAAGCCGCTGGATAGGTATTAGTCCAGACGTAGAACTGTACTCCTGATGCAATCTCCTAGCATGCTCAATACGCGCTTCCAACCTCTTCTGCAGTTGTCTAGATGTAGGACCTGGCGATCTCCCGCTATCAGCGCTCGAACTATCACTGTTCTACAAGAGATGAAAGCAAATAAGTAAAACAAAAAATCAAGTCCCGTAACAACTCACTGGAAATCTGTGGCCAACCTGAATTGGCTTACTCTTAACATGTTGTTCTGCACCATTGTGATCTCCGCTATCTATGCCACTGTCTTCCATCACTTAACATCAGTTTTTCTTCTATTTATATGCTCCTTCAATTTGCACTATAATGTCTGCAGCACTTCCTTTTTCTTCTCTATATACTACGGTTATATTCTAGTTGTATTCGGAGTAGCAGTTGCTGACGGAACCATCTTGCGTATACAGCGTCGGAAAAATCGATATGGGCCGCGCGCAGTTCACGTTTTTCATCGCTTCAATTTTTATAAAGAGATATGTATCACAATGATAAAAATTGATCGAAATGCGAGATGGAATGCGGGCATCGAGGATTCTACATCTTTTAATTTAATTTAATTAGTTATCATCAAACACCATATTGTTATGAGACTTTAATTACATATGACATTAAATTTTTAAATAAATTTAGATTAATGTAGGATTTCGTAATATTTGCATCTATGATTAATATTCATGCACGATATTAATAGCTTATATTCGCTTTTGTATCAGATAAATTCGACTACTAAAATTTAGAATCTATCTTAGTGATTTTCAGTGTTATGAGAATAACTTAGATTTTTAATTATCTGAACGAAATTATATTTAAGTACGTTTTTATTTATAAAATAATAATAATTAAAATATGAATATTGCAATCCAGAACCCGCTTTATATCTTTGTTTCATCGATGGTCTCCTTGGAAACTAAAACACTTTACGTCGTTTATGTTGTCAGATGTGTTACTTTCCCGTTAGTTTAACTGCAAGTTTTGTGTGATTTTCAACTGAATTTTATTATATTTAATACAAATATCAATCTAAGAAGATGCCTCCCAAAACTGCAACCAAGGTTAGAGACAATCACATTTAAATAAAAATAATAAATAAAGATGTATAAATAATTGCAGAAGAAAAAAGTGGCCAGTCCGAATCGGGTTGAGGTCGATGATGATTTAGAGGAATGGAAAAAGTCAAAGCAATTACTAAAGCCGAAAGATCAAATCGAGCTGCAAGACTTTGTAATATTTCAGTTTTCGCATCACGAATGTAGATTTAAATGTAATATGTCTTTTAGGAATTGAAAGAGTTGGTAGGACGTACTTTGGTGATGACAAACAATCAAATTCCTAATAATATTGTTGAATTCAGTTATGCAGAGAAGTCTTTTATACCTGTTCCTCAGATAACTAATTATGTAGTAGCATACGAGTGCAAAGGTACAATAATTCATAAAGATACGGAGGAAGCGAAAATGATTATAGCTGGGACTAATGAGGAAGACGGGGGCCTATTGAACGTGTATAAATCTTTGATTTTCACACCTATCGGCAGTGAAGAGTTCGACGATAAGAAAGAGGAAGAGGTACCATTAGAAGGAGAAGATGTTCCCGAATCTGAAGCCGTCGAAGGCCCTGTCGATGAAAAAGCCGATGAAGAGAAGAAGGAAGAGGAAGAGGAGATCAAACCAGTCTCAGCGAAGAAGCTAACTAATCAGTTTAACTTCTGCGAGAGGGCTGCACTCACATACACACAACCACCTCGCATGCAGGAAACTCAGACTACACCACCGCCAGTAAAGACTTTTTCTGGACACGTGCTTCAATGGATTATTTACGATTCTTATCAAATCGACTACGCTGAACAACTAGCGGAAAAGGAGCGTGAGCGCGAGCGTAAGGAGAAGGACAAAGCTCCTGTTTCAAAATACTCGGGACCACCTCGGAAATCCAAAAAGAAGGTACCGGTTAAGAAGGGATTCAGTGAAGAACAGCAGATTAGGATTTTTGAGTGTTGGAAAGTGTTGGAAAGAATGATCAATTTGAATACCTATGATGAAATTGCTAAAGGTTAGACATACAAAAAAAAATCCAATTCACTTTGCAGAAAGAGTTATATGATTCAATTTAATCGTAAAATGCTTTGATTACAGATTACAGATATTGGGAGGATCCTTCGGATGAATTCAGGGAGGAAGAAGGAACATTATTGCCACTATGGAAATATTCATACGATAAAACAAAAAAGCACACCGTGACTCATATATGCTGGAACCCTTGGTACTATGATCTGTTCATAGTGTGTTTTGGGTATTGTATGTGTAGCAAGTATTTCAATTCGTTTGGATTACATCTGTTTGTATATTTTCTTCAGTGGATTTCCTGAAGCCTTTAACGCAAGGTTACATTTGTTTATTCACTATTAAGAATCCGTCATATCCGGAAAGCATATGCACCACTGAGTCGGCAGTGATGTGCTCCGACATTCATCCCAAATATCCATATATGATGGTTTGCGGAATGTTCGATGGTAACATTCAAGTGTACAACATACAAGCGTCAGCAAGGCAACCGGCTTACATGACTAAATCCCACGAAACTAAACATAGTGGGATAATATGGGCGGTAAGTCCGTAAATTGGATTATTCTCAACGTAATTTCCATCTTGGATACGCTTAGATTAAATGGGTGCCGGATTTACCTGATGGCGAACTAAACTTCTACTCAGTAAGCAACGATGGAAAAGTGAACAATTACGTACTGATGCAGACAGAACTTTCGTTAACGACCATCATCAACTTATATTTAGATAGAGATGCTGCTGCTGGACCAGATGGAACATTAGTAAAGCTAAAATGTAGATTACCATATGAATATTAATTACCTTGTAAGCATTTTAATACTTCCTTAGCTTGCGCCACGTACATCGCCTTACATCCGAGTAATCCTATCGTATACTTAGTGGGAACTGAGGAAGGACTCATTTACAAATGCAGCATTAACTACAACGCACAATACTTGCTGACTTACCAAGCACACACAATGCCCGTCTACAAGATACATTACAACAAGTATAACTCATCTGTGTTCATTTCGTGCAGCGGCGATTGGCGCATTAAGATTTGGGAGGACAATCGAATGTACGTACATATTATCTTATAAGATTCGACTTTTTTTATATTTTCGTTTTAGAGATCCCCTGTTTGTTTTCGACCTAGGTGCGAGTGTAATGGACGTCGAATGGGCACCTTATTCTTCAACAGTCTTTGGAGCTGTCACCACTGAAGGCAAAGTTTACGTGTACGACTTGAACGTGAATAAATATAAACCCATCTGCACTCAAGCCGTTGTTTCCAAGAAACGTAACAAACTCACAACCATTGCCTTCAATTACAACATGCCAATTGTCATAGTGGGAGATGATAAGTAAGATTTTTTTTATTACTTTTTCCAACAAAACAAATAATCCCTCGCCAAATGCACCTTTAATTTTCATATTTGTATTGGAACTAATTGGCATGGGATTATTTTATTCGTATTTATAAATAACAAAAAATATATTATAAAAGGGGAATGGTGACTTGCGTTAAATTATCTCCAAACTTACGAGTTCCGTGCAAACCTCCAAAGAAGCAGCAGCACTTAGACCAATGGACCCTCCAATGCATGAAGCTCGACAGGCTTTTAGCGTTGGTTCGTGAACCTTCGGTCCTCGCTGTTCACACCGAGGTCTCTGCGTCGGACAAATCGTAAAGAATCGCTTTAAGTTTTCATTTATTAATTAAGTTAATACATTTCTGTTTTACATTTAAGCACTAAATAACAACGGTAGTTGGCACAAACAAGTGTTGGAAGAACAAAAGGAGCGTAAAATTTATAACAAATTTTACAAAAATGTAAAAAAAAATAAGAAAAATATAAAATTATCACAATAATGACTAGAAATACATATTTGTTCGTGAATGTGTTTTGCCTTTTAGGAGTAAATTATATTATTGGCATAACTTTCGTGCCTCAGTAGATAATATTTAGTATTCGTTGGGCGTGGTTTTAGTGACGGCGCTCTAAATTCGTCGCTGATACAACAAACTTTGCACCTTATTCATCAAAACAAATACAATTTTTTTTATCGAGTGAATGATGGCACCAGCGACGAGCTTATGCATAACAGTCTACTACTCATTTAAATTCGGGATAATGTAATACTGAAAGTAATATCATGTCAACGTAATAATACTTAATTAACTATATATTAATAGTTTGAGCCTATGTGAATTTAAATTTAAAATCAGGGTAGTGAGCCTTTTCAATAATGCCCCGCCCGAACTTGAGCTCTAGGAAGTCACGAATATTATTGGGACTGGGCACCTGGCGGCCGAGGAACTCGATGCTGGACATGGGATGTAAGAAGTGCTCAGGAAAGTCCATTCCCATACTAGTGAACCATGCATCCTTCAGCATGCTCCCGTTGCGCGCATAGAACGGCAACAAATTCACATGAACGCGATTGGCTTTGCTGAAATGGACTCGATAAAAATTGCCCTCAGTTGCTCGTTCCCAAAGAAAGCCTTTTGCGTCTACGATAGGCTTTGAGGACGCTCTCTTCAACCACGAACACCGTGCCAGGTCGTCCCTATTGAATCCAATGTCCACGTCAAAATCCCACGGTATCACATCTCCCGTCCGCATCGCCCCTATCAGACTACCAATCTCCAACCAATGACGTATACCGGATTCATGAAGTATATTAAATACATGCTGAGCAGTCCTTCGAAGATTAGCCAAACAACAAGGCGGCATGGTCTTATTCTCGTAAATATACGAGGGCGTATAATTAATAATAGACCCAAAACATCTAGCTGTATCTCGATTACACCCATAATTCTCTACCATCCCATTCTCTTTTCTGACCCTCTTCACATTAAATCTCTGGTACAATTTCTTAAATTTATCCTGATCAGATTTTATTTTCAATTTTTGAGAATGATGTGAATGAAACAATGGTTTCCCATCTTGAAATTGTATCCCATATAAAATCTTTACCTACAAAATAAATAATTAATATATTAATAAAAATATCATCATTTCAAGTTACTATTTCAAATTCTAATAGAACTATACAAATATTATTAAGTCTTTAGAACTTACCTTTAATTTAAAATATGTTGTTTGCAGATAAATAGAATGTGGTGATGGCAAAAGAAATGGGTCATTTAATTTGTTCAGTGTACCTAAATCAATCATCATTGCATGTTTCCCTTGAACAAAATCACAATCAGCCTTGACAGTTTTAAATTTAAGACTCCATTCCCTTAGTGTCAAGTTAGCCTGCAAACAAGTCAGATTTTTGCTTTGCGAGTAACCAACAGCAACCATTTTTTCTCCACTATTCATATGGTTTATCATGGTCTGGATGTACTGTCGATGTAGAATTCTACTAGAATCAGGCACAAACAGCACATAGTTGGTCCTGATCAAACTCAGAGGATTGCTTTGATAGGGAACATCAAATTTTGCTGCTAAGTTGATAACCTTAACATTCCTAACAGTCTCATTGCCAGGAAACTGTAATGGAGGATAAGGTAATCCTCTGGATAAAATAAGTATCTGTATGTTGGGAAAAACTTTGATGAATGACTGAACAGTTGCACTAACATCATTTTCATGTAGCTCAAAATCTCGTATTACGACTGTCGTCGATTTACTGACATGATTTATAGACGACTTGGTGATAATGTTTTTAACCGCCTTCGTCTCAAACAGTTTCGATTTCAAGGGTTCGTAGGAATTAAACGTTTTCCAGGTGTAATAAACTAGGACGACGTTCAAGAACACAATGCAGAAGCCGACGTTTTTCGTCAACGAACAACGCATAGTAATTTCGAATTTTTACCTCACATATTCAAATGTATTTTCTTACAAGATATTTCTATAATATCGCCGGATTCAATCATAAAAATAAACAATAACACAACACCATCTGACTGAAGAACTGTCAAACGTCATTACACATATTATAATTATTTTATTTTTTCGTTTGTGTATCTTCCAACAGTTGAAAATGTTAAAATATTATAAACACATAGAAAATCAGAATTAATAAAGATACGTAAAGCAACCAATAATGTATAATTTAGTAATTATTCGAAATGTAAGTAACTTATGTTGGTAATACTTTATGTAGGTTGGTTGTATTGTTTAGAAACCATCTGACAATAGTTGCAAATATCTGTGTCATAGAACATTCATTGGTAATGCGCAATAATATCTAAGGCCTGGAAAAACATTTATTTACTCATATAATTATCATAGTAAAGTGTTAAATTTTCATCAAATGTATGTTCGTAATAGTGTAGTGCATTTAAATTATATAAGCGTAGGATAAAATATAAGGTGTTGGTGCCTTCGTCTGACGACACCAAAGGAGTTCGAGTAGCTGCCATGGGGGAGAGGAACAGCGACGGAGGCGTTCAGCCACTGTACAGGATAGGTCATTATAATTTGGGACAAACTCTTGGTGTGGGCACCTTTGGGAAAGTAAAAATAGGGGAACACCAGAAGACTAAGCACAAGGTTGCTGTGAAGATCCTCAATAGACAAAAGATCAAGAGTCTGGATGTGGTGAGCAAGATCCGCAGGGAAATCCAAAATCTCAAGTTGTTTAGGCACCCACACATCATAAAGCTGTACCAAGTGATAAGCACACCCACTGATATCTTCATGATTATGGAGTATGTCTCTGGTGGTGAACTATTTGAGTATATTGTCAAAAATGGAAAGCTTCAAGAGCATGAGGCTAGGAGATTCTTTCAGCAAATTATATCAGGAGTAGATTATTGTCATCGCCATATGATTGTACACAGGGATCTTAAACCTGAAAATCTTTTACTGGATCACAACATGCATGTAAAAATTGCTGATTTTGGATTATCCAATATGATGATGGATGGAGAATTCTTGAGAACTAGTTGTGGATCACCAAACTATGCAGCACCAGAAGTAATTATTTATTTATTCTTTTTAATCTTGTTAGACATTTCTTAAGTTGATAATAATCACAAATATTAAATATAGGTAATTACTTTTCATCAATATACAAATTAACTTAATTTCAATTTTAAGGTCATATCTGGGAAATTGTATGCTGGACCTGAAGTTGATATTTGGAGTTGCGGTGTAATTTTGTATGCGCTCTTGTGTGGCACTTTGCCTTTCGATGATGAACATGTACCCACTTTGTTCAAGAAGATCAAGTCCGGTATATTCCCGATTCCGGAGTATCTTAACAAGAGTGTGGTCAACTTGCTTTGCCAGATGCTTCAGATTGATCCTATGAAGAGAGCTTCTATAGAGGACATTAAAAAGCATGATTGGTTCCAAAAGGATTGTCCTGGTTATCTGTTCCCATCGCCCATTGAACAAGACTCGAATGTAATTGACAGAAAGGCTGTATCTGAAGTGTGCGACAAGTTTGGTGTACAGTCTGGAGAGGTACACAATGCCCTGCTGAGCGGGGACGCCCACGACCAGCTGGCCATAGCTTATCATTTGATTATCGACAACAAGAGAATTGCAGACGAAGCCGCTAAGGCTGATATTAAGGACTTTTACGTAGCAGGAAGTCCACCTCCCGTGAGCATGAGTCCCAGTCCAGCAGACTTTGGTTCTAGTCCGATGAAACCTCATCCGGAGCGAATTGCACCCTTAAGGGATAGGGTGATTGCCTCGAGCCACGCAGCGACAGGCGAAAGAGGCCGAGGTAATAATATTTCATAATAATCATATTGAGGCTTATCCAGCCTAGTTAACATTTGAAGAGTTGATGTGCATACTTTTAAGGAACTCTCTAGTCAAGAGGGCTAAGTGGCATCTAGGCATCCGTTCACAGAGCAAACCGAATGATATTATGATGGAGGTATATCGAGCTATGCAAGCTTTGGGCTTCGAATGGAAAGTCGTCAATCCTTACCAAGTACGGGTGAGAGAAAAGAGCAAGTTTCACGACAAATACGTGAAAATGTCCTTACAATTATACCAGGTAAACCACATATTTATATAAACTTATATTGTGATTCTATTCATATTCATTTTCAGGTGGACAGTAAAAGTTATTTATTAGATTTTAAAAGTTTATCGAATGACGAAACGGATCCAGGTCAGTTAGGTACATCGATGCCCACACCTGTTTTGAGCGGATTGACAAATCCAAACACGTCCGTCGGGCACCATACGATGGAGTTCTTTGAGATGTGCGCATCTTTGATCATCCAATTAGCTCGCTGATTTTTAAGGGTGCTTACACTTCAACATTTATATTTCATTGAACTTCAACTATTTTTATTTAGTTTTGTAAAATGCAAACCTTTCAGGTACAAACAATTTCAGTTTATTTAGTAGTGGATTTTATTTTAGTTGCAGATAAAGTATGAACGCAAAAGAAATGTATGAGACGGTTTTACGAGAGGATAAAAGATGTGATTTTTAATTGTTATTACCATTATTAATATTATTGATAAGAGTCGTATGTGCATATGAAGTATTGTATGAAATTGATATCAATATATAACAAAAATGTTAAGAAAAGTAGTGTGTGATCATTATACTAAAATTAATAATCTATAAAATTATAACCTTGTTCAAAGCTTATGCACATTTTCAATATTTTTATAAAGTAACAATAATTATTAAATCATGAAGGAATCTAAAATACGCGATAAAATTTAAATCTTACCAATTTATATATTTTTATTTATTTACTTATTGTATACAATAGAACCGTTTATAACAAGACTTAATTTGTAAAAATAATGATTGAATCTGAAACTTAATCATAGTAAAAATTAAAAGCAACTTGTTATAAATTATAAATATCTCTAGTTTAATTCATTATATATACATTAAAATTAGAAATATAATATAAATCGAAATTATATTTTTGTTTCGGGATGAATCACAGATTAAACCTTAGAAATATTTTTATAATAATAATCTATATGGACCGAATTGAGAGAAGTTTTCTTTAAAACATAAAAGATAAGTCATGTTCTCTTGGCGTTCGTGGAAGGCTCTACGTAAGCCCTCAAGTTTTTTATGTAATCGAACATCATTGACACATACGCAGTGTCCAATATGTACTGCGGCAACCAGCCTTTCAGATTCGTATTGAAGACCCATTGGAACTGGCTCTTGTCGTTATCGCTTTTCAGTGGTCTCATAGCCAGGCAACCTACGCCGTTTTCACCCCTAAACAAAGTATGTTATTTAATTCAATTTAATTGAAAAATATTTTTATATACTAAGATTTGATAATGTTTAATTACTCTGTTTATTAATATTTTGTACTCATTTACCTAATATATTTATCATTTGAAGGCACTGATGGATGTTCGGTGGCGACGCAGGCAATAAGGTATGTATCTTCTATAAGGCCCCAATGGCGTAGGGTGACGAAATCTCTGCTCGAGACGGCACCGCGGGCTCCTTCCGCAGATACTTGATAGCAGATGTCTGTATTCTCATTTATGGTCTGTACCTTGTGCGAATCCAATAAAGCCGGATTCCATTTTGGTATATTCTCAACGCGATAAAATAATTCGTCCAACAGGCAACGTGCTGTATTGTTCACAACACCCTAAAATTCAATAACAAACCATAAACTATGCCTACATCAGATTTTTAAAATACACACGGTCAACTTGAAGATCTTTCCAACTTTTGACAATTCCATTACTTCGATTACATCGTTGTGAAACTCTTTAATACACTTCCAATCAACGCTATTCAACATCTCCCATGACTCGAGCAGAACCTTTGCACCCAAATCACAATAATTCTTTTCCTGCAAATGTACATCACTAAGTATCTATTAAAAGTAAGTCTTGGCTACCTACCTGTTCTTCCGCTAATCTTATAGGTGGAAATCTGCGTAATCTTGGAATGGTTTCGAAACCGTGCAGAGAGCCCTCCCTGGACCCCACGGGTGAGTAGAAATTAGCAACACTATCAGTATACATCGATGGATATCCCTGGACATAATTTCGAATCAATGGGGACCGCTCATTATCGGTAGACGCTATACATTAATTCAACAATCTTGACATATCGCTTGAAAGCTTGTTTCTTGATTTTGAAAATCTCACCGATTACGTATTGACGAGCATCGAATTCTCGTGGAATAACACGAAAGTCCAGAAACCAAGCTTCGCCCCATGAAAGCACGAATGAGATTAAGACTAGGAGTACTTGGAACACAGGCTGATTCGTTGTCTGGAACTGCAATTGCAAATATTAAACAATTATTTTCATTGAATCAGCATTAATGAAACTTACATCATAAACAAATACTTTTGCAATCAGAAGAGCACAAGTTGTTGCTGTTGAAATCTGTAATTAAAAAAAATATGAATAGTTCATTATAGCAAATTAGGACATACATACAGCAATGACCACCCAAGAGTTAACATAGAGGAGAGCATAAAAGAACAGCAGCACTGTAAATCTAAAGATTGCCAGCAAAATAACATCAAACAATGATGTGCGAACATCATAATGGTAGATCTGCTTAGATAATGCTGATAAAATATTGTCACCATTCAGCTAAAAAACAAAGTCATTATATTATTGAAAAATGCTGCAGAAAACTCACCATAATGCAAATAAGCCACATTAGAATAGTAAAGAGTAAATCGAAAGTAACAAATAAACAAAAAAACCTTCGCACACTAGACATGCGTCCATTGAGTGCATGTCCTGTAAAGAAGTCTGGTGATATTATATATTCAGGTCTCAAAGAAGTGATTGTGTTGATGCTGTGTGAATGTGCTGCAAATAAAGAGTTAGAAATGACTTGATATTATGTTACTTAGAACTTACATATATCACCTGGGGTTTGATTGGAATAATATTCATTTGCTTGGAGCATTTCCTCTGCTGCATTCCTAATATCTTGATCACTCATTGTACTATCACAAAGGAATTTATTTGTTGATGCATGTATTTACTTAATACATATATGTTCAAATTGGGACAATCACATAACTAGGGTTGATGATAATTGACGTTAAAATTGTACTTGTTCCAATTGAAGCACTTAATGTTTACTTATTATCAACATCATACATTTTTATTACTTTCCCAATTGGATTCCAACCAAATTCTGACACAAACACAGTACTTAGATAACACAACATACACTCATCCTACAGTTCATGCGATGTTTATTGTTTGTCCTCTGTTAAATCTATATTATTTACAGATAGGCTGAAAATGTTTGATTACTCCAAGTTATATCACAGAATAAACATATTATCCAAATAAAAAGAATATTATTAACAGTTAATATAAAAATTTTCAACTTAGAATGCATTACTGCACAAATATTAATGACAAAGACTGTTTGAAATTTAACTTCTAACTTTGAATACAACATGTAAACATACAATTAAGTATATACGTCAGCAGTTATTTTTTTCTTATCTTTCGATTATGATGCTCTTGGTGACTGTAGTGTCAGATTGACTGATGTTAAGTAACAATATACAAAAACAAACATCAAAAAACGACTAACAATATGAATGATATAATTTCAATTATTAACAATGATAAGAATCTGATGTTATTAATACAAATTTTCTGAACATAAAGATTTATTAGGAATGCGATGTATATTCCTCTTATTTACGACCTTAGGAACCATAAATATTTTGATGTAATAATAATATTAATATAAAAAGACAAAAATATATTCATACAATAATAATTATGAAACAAAAAAGATGAACAATTGTTGTAAAGGATCTATGGTTAATAGCTCTTTGCAACAGTTGAATTTTATTTTGATTGTGCTACTGTAATAAGTTTTTTTTATTATTATTGTAATTTATTGCTGCAATAAATAATATTAGTATTATTTGTTGAAAAGGGATATTTGGCCTTAAGTCTTTCCGTCCACTTTTGAATTATATCTTAGGTAATTATAAAATACAATTTATATAGGTTTATAAGTTGTTAGTTTTATTTATTCATAATCGATATAGGTATACATTAAGCAGTTGATTAATATGAGTTTTGCATTGGTTTTAGAAGATCTACTTTTCTTGAAGAGGGAACCAGGCCTGGCAAGCCTCACTGGCGATCTCACACATAGCGGACAAGGCCTTTCCGGCGGAATCGTATTCTGAAAACATACCAGACATTTTAAACACTAGATTTAAGTGGATTATTATAGGATACTTTGACTTACCGATGTTACCGCGCTTTCCGAAAATGGAACCATTGAAGGGTGGCTTCCTGTATGTGGCTTCGACGTCCAAAAATAAGTTACCCATGGTCAGGGCAATGAAGACAAAAATGAAGATTTTGGCGAATTTACCTTCCATTGCTGTGAATTTAGATGAAAATATATTGTTATTATTGTTTATATTTGGAAGAAGTGAACTTACCGATTTTGTTGGTTTGTTGTTGTTTGCTTGCTGAAAGCTGAGATGAATGTGTGATGGTTAGCTTTGGAACGTGGGGTTTATATAGTAGGTAAAGTTATTCGAAAATAGTAAGTGGATTACAAGCCCATTTGGCGGGTTATTAGAGGCGCGATAATGAAATCAGCAACTCTGGCCACCACTGGCGAGCTTTATTTAATGGGATCTGACATGCTGCCCTCCCGTCCAATTAAAACCGACATGTTCTGCTTACTTACTTGCTGAAAAATATTACAACAATTCGATTTACGATATTCTATTTGTTTCCAATTTCCTTCACCAGCAAATTCAATTTTTCGATACAAATTGATTTCAAATTTTATTACGCTTTCTTTGGTGGTCCGACCATTCACTCGGTGACTTCTCACATACACTTTTACTCAACACCCAGATTATTTATCTGATAAAAATATATTTACTTTAACAATAAAAGTATATTTCTAACCGGAAAAGTAAGTTTTAATATATTCTAATAATATTGTTGTATTCTCTTATTATTATTTTTTACTGTTAAGTAACTACTAAAATCAATATTATTAGTATTATTAATACTATTCTATTATAAATTGGTTTTAAACTAAAATACTTTTGAATTATTAAATATTCAATAATCAATTTTCCAATTAAAACATTAAATAACTCAATTCGTAGTTTATATTATATTTAATTGACGCTACTTTTTACTATTATTATCTTTAATTTAATTATTGACGACATAATAAACTCGTTACGTTGAAACCATAATGTGAAACCATTAAAACGATTAAATTAAATGTAAATTAAATTAAATGTTTAAAATTTTGCCCATTTAAATTTAAAATGGTACCCTTTAATTATGACATTTGACATATGAATTGACAGCTGTCACTGTTGGAGGAGTTGTGGATTGTGGAACATAAATAAGATTTATTTAGCGAAGAAATATTAGTGAAAAGATGAGTATTACAGCGGATACTTATATGCCGACTAACGAGGAGCTGACGGTGAAGGAGATCGAGGTGTCTGGTCCGGTTCTGAAGGCCGGTGCCATGCACTTAGGGAAGCGCTGCGAATATCAGAATAATGTGAGGTTAATTATCTAATCACAGAATATAGAAAACATATATGAGCTCTGCCTATAGGAATTCGTTTTGTGCCGCAATGAGACGGGCGATCCAAGGGCCTGCATCAACGAAGGCAAGGAGGTCACCAATTGCGCCATGAATTTCTTCAAAGACGTCAAAAAGTCTTGCTATGGCGAGTTCATGCAATATGTTAACTGTTTGGACAAATCCAGCACTAATCAGGCGTTCTCTCCGTATGTACCAAATTATATCTAAATTAATCAATGTATACTAATTGTAGATCGTTTTAGGTGTCGTAAGACCCAAGGTGTTTTTGATAAATGCATGCAAGACAACTTGAACATGGAGCGTCCGCCGCATGATTACTTTGCTCGTACACACATCCACAAAACGAGTCGCCCAAAGCCTGTACCAGAGCCCAAGCCAGAATACCCAGACCGCAATCCATATCTTCCAGAGGGTACAGAGTTGCCCCCAGCCAAATACGGATCACGTTATATATGGATGTGGTAGATTGTTGCAATACAATTTCCAGATTGTAGTTTAACTTTTAAATGAGAATGTAAAATGTAAATAAATTATCAACCAAGTTGTATTTACAACAAATCTAGTTTTTAAATCCAATTGATATTTTGATATAACTCTTGAAAATCATACACAAATATGATAAATTTCGAATAAAATAATTGTCAAATTAGAGACAATGTTGGTTGCATAAATTTGTTATTATACATGAATGTGTTCACTATTATGATTTTATTTCAAACAAATGGACATTATTAAATATAATATTATTTTATTAATTAAATTAGAAATTCAAAAAAATAAACTAATTGTAAGATATTTTCTGATATTTGGAGAGGGCGCCGCCTGTTGGTATATTAGCCTCACTTAATTTATCAACTTGTCATATGACAAATAGATCAAATCATCACAGCATAAATTCTTGTTGTAACAAACACTTTTTTTGTGTTCTTATTGTTTTAGTTTTGTTTTGACTTTTTGTTGGAGCTGTGGCGGTGCAAGTGCAATCTGTAGGTATACTGAAGGAACATATAAAGAAAGCAGAATGGTTGATCGACTGGGTGAGTTTCTATTAAAAATATATACTGAATGGTTCGACTCCCATTTATTGTTATCAAACTATATGCAGGCATTAACTTGTGGTTTTCCTTTAATTGGAACTCTTTATGATTACTGTTTGATTCACTCATATTGCTCACCACTTTCTAGAAGACACTGTATGCAAGCACAATAGTTGAACAGAAATTGCTTCCAGGGTGGGGAAAAAGTGAAATGGGTCACTGGCAAATGCTGTGTTAAACCAAACAGTCTTAATACAGCTGTTTAATTGTGCTCTTTGCATTTTGGGTATAATCGTGTGAGAAAAATAAAATAGTCAACACTGAAGCAATATGACACAAATCAACATTGAAGGTATATACATTGATATTGTTATGAAGTAATTATATTGCAAAAGTAATTATATTTTCCTTCCATGTATAATAATATTTTTAAAATGATAATTTATATTATCTTTAAATGATAAAAGTAATTATTTGTTAATTTATGCTATAGCATAATGTAAATATGTTTATTACTTGCTTGTGACTAATGATCAATGAATAATTATATCTCAATTATATTTACTAAATGTTTTTTTTTTATTATAAATTAAGTAAGAATATTATTATATTGAAGCATTCTTTCTCAAGGTCTTCAAAAATGTAATAGTCTTTTTATCATTACAAGTCTGTGACTTATCACACATTCATTAATCATCACACTAGATGAGTAATATATATATATTTTATAGAAATTAAGTTTAGAATACTACTACTATGTTGCCAAATAGTGTATGCAAACATGTTTATAGAATTTCAATGTTCAATTGCTTATTTAAAATTCATTCATTCATGTGGGTTTTAAATTATACATTAGTATAATCTATTTATAGAGTTTTCTTCATAAGAATGATTGCATTATTTAATTACACATATTTTGTTTTCAAAATTAACAGTCATGGAATACACTTGATTTTCGTTTTAAATAAATTTCAATTATTTTCTAAATAGTAACACGAAATTAAGTGAAAGTGAGTCAATACAAATTGTGTAGCATGGAGTTGAACGGTTGATGATTTTACTCAGATTTAATTAATTTATTATTCTTTACTTTCAGTAAATAGCGAGGCGAATACGAGGAGAATTTCGATGGTAGAAAGCTGTTTCGGTACTTCTGGACAGGTATGCGAAAACATCAATACAATTTTAAGAAAAAATACAAATTAATTGTATGAATTATGATATTTGAATAATTAATATATGAAATAATAATTTTGTATAGCCTTTGGGCGTGCCTGGAAGAGTTCTAGTAGGCGAAGGTGTACTAACGAAGATGTGTAGAAAGAAACGCAAGGCAAGGCAGTTTTTCTTGTTCAACGATATTTTGGTGTACGGCAACATTGTGATTAATAAAAAAAAGTACAATAAACAGCACATAATTCCGTTGGAGGAAGTCAAGCTACAAAATTTAGACGACGATGCACGTGAGTGTATTTTTTCTTATTCGATGCGCAAAACTGATCCTTGCATTATTATTTTCCATCAGAAAGTTGTAACGGTTGGCTTATTAAGACTGCCTCGAAATCGTTCGCTGTGTATGCGGCCACCAATATAGAAAAGAAAGAGTGGATGGCTCACATCACTAAGTGCATTGAAGACTTGCTCAGGAAGAGTGGCAAAAAGGCCGTCGAGGAGCACGCAGCTGTCTGGGTTCCGGATGGTGATGCCTCTACTTGCATGCACTGTAGGAAAACGCAATTTACATTCGTTAATAGAAGAGTAAGGAATATCTCAATATCGTAATTGAATTATCTTATAGGATTCGTATGATTTAGCATCATTGTCGTAAGTGTGGCGCTGTAGTTTGCGGTCCCTGTTCGAGTAAACGTTATTTACTGCCCAGTCAGAGCTCGAAACCCTTGAGAGTTTGCCTACACTGTTATGAAGAGCTCACCTCTGCCCAAAAACAAACTGCGAACGATCATAATATCAGAAGTACGTGCAAGCTAACATGATTTTTTTTAAAATAGTTTCGATTATTAAGCGTTGCAATTTTTATTTAATTTTTCATTGTAGGCAACGCTGATACTTCGGGCGAGGAAGATACTGACGATGAGGATGAGGCAAATAAAACGGTAGATTCACACGATTTGGTGAGTTACAGCTACTTCTACAAAACTTCTAACTCTCTCTGGCAGCATGTTTAAGAAAAACACTACAAAATTAACCGATGTTATTCATTACCTCTGAGATTATTCTGTCTTGAAAATACTTTTACCTCTTTCTAATCTATAATTACATCTTAATATTACTTTACATTAATACACTTTTTGACAAAAGCATTTCATTAACATTTATTTCTCATGCATTTACAAACATTACTGTTTTTACACAATATTCTTCTTACATTATACAAAAAATAAAAAATAATTTTCTCGAAATGATACCCTTTTTTTAAATTTACCTTTGGAACATATTAAGTGAAAGATAATATACATGATAAGAAAATATACTACAAACATACACATACTACATTGAAATTATTGATTATAATAATTTGTTTCTTTTTCAGCCAAAATTCTATGAATAGCATTGACTTATGTAAATAAACTTCTCCTCTGGAGAGCAAATAATGGATGGTAAAGGAGGAACTGTAAAAGGCATCAAATCAAAATATGCGTTGGCATAAAATACTAATTTTAATGCGGCTTAGGAGATATAGTATCAATCTGAAAGTCTAAAGATTTTTTGAATACCCGTCTAAAAAAGAAGAAACGAAAACTGCCTGTCTTGGTAATAATATAACGAGGTTACTCGCTTATAAATTAGACTAAATTGTTTGTAATCTTAAGATTTCATATGAGATTCTAAAACTGTAATAACCGCTTTTCGGGAGAGAACATTCCAACTTTTTAATGTTTGTTTACATTTTTGTTTCTCTCTCTTTGTTGAGGATTCATGTTTCATTAATAAGTATTAATCGGTGATAAACTCTTGTGATTTAAATGTCAAGTCTACAATCAAAATATTCAGTTTTCGTTTGTTTTCTTTTTCTGTCTTTATTTTTTGCAAAGTAAATTAATTTTGTTGCTTTGGAAGCAAATATGTATATATTTTATTTTCTTAAAACGAATGCTATTATGATTTTTCTTGGGATTGAGTCGTGTACTTTTTGTTTGTTTCTGGTATTATATAAATAGATGCATTATTTATTTTTTATAATAAGTATTTTATGGTTGCACAGTGCTTTCAACTATTGCATAGTATATATATTTACATGAATGAAATATTGTACGAGATACGAGAAGAGGATTGAATCTTGCGACCAAAATGACACGCTTGTAATAAGATTGGGTTTATTTAGTTTGCGTATTCTCACTTAATTGTTTTCTTTCGGTTCTTCATATTACTAATACTCTTGAGTTTATTTTAAATGATTATTGTTTATTACTAACTATCGAAAATAAATTTCTATTTGTATATGTATATAGAGATGGTTGATGAAATGAAATTTTATAAATTATACATGATTATTATATCTTAGAAAACGTTACACTGCATTTGTATTATTTATTTTAAATACCATTCAATTAAAACTCCTATTTCCACATATCCAATAATTGATATTTACTTTATAGAAATTTAACGTCTTATTTGTTCCTCTCAATAAACCAGACTGCATTACGTATAGGTGCTTATTTTAATCTTTCGTTTAAAATAGTAATACAGGCGTCCATTGCGCTACTTTCATTTTCTTACTTTTGTACCTTACCTTATTAATTCATTTTATGAAAAATAAGAATTTAATTATTTCACATAATACTTTTTCATTTTCAATAACTTAGAAATGTTTTATTACTTCCAATTAGTCCCAACGATATTAAGGCAAATATTGTGAAAAATGTGATGTGATGAATTATGTCACTTTTCATCAAATATTCCGAAAGTCATAGTAAAGAAGGTATAATAATTAGTGAAATGCTGCTAGTTGAATATACCTTAGATGAATATGTCATGGAAAACAATAAATTCTTTTTATTTCGCAAAAAAAATAAATTACAAAGGAAATTGCGTTAATAAAGTCTGCGGCTGTGGAACAAACAGAATTTATTATTACATTTTGTTTCTCATTAAACGGCTAATAATTAGTCTAGTCTGCGGATCGCACAACAAGTTTCAATTTACAATGGGGCCTTTTGTACGAGGTTGAACCAATGTCCGCATTCGCACCTGCGGGGTTGGCCCTTATGCAGCCACATCCAGGTAACGTTGGTGGCCTCCTCTTCGCAGATGCAGCCGACGAGGCGGGCATCGAAGGCGGATGGAATCTCGTTGGGCTGACCCTTGGTGCCAGCTCCGCGCTTAATCACCTTCAGATCGAAGGGGTTCTCATTGCCAGCGATCTTGGAAAGGTACTCGCGCTTTTCCAAACCAGTAGAGTGCTCCACAGGATCACCCATGGTAACTGCAATTGAATAACAAAAAATTATATAACATGCTATGCAAGAGATACATCTCATATATTTGGACTCAAAGACAAAGTATGTTTATGCAATTTGAGGTTAGGTAAATAGGAAGCTTGCGTTTGCAGCATCTGCAACAGATCTGTTCCAAGACGAGCCCCAGAAACGAAATTGAGTTCATCGATTATTCATTTATGAGCTTTAACCAAAAGCAAACCAGAAAAATTGTATAGAAAAATTACGTAATGACGGGATTTTCCCCCCTTACGAACCTTTGGTGGCGAAACGCCTAGAGCCGCACAGGGCGTTCCTTCGGGCTACGTTGAGAGCCACTTTTCCACAGAGAGATGCCATTATTTTAGATTTATCTGGCGAAATAACTTCTGACGGAGACCTTCACCGAACTCTGAAATTCTCACGCAAAAATGGTGGAGTCGATACTTTATTTGAGCTCGAGCCACACACGAAAATGTGACAGTTCAACCGAACATAAGCGATCGTGTTCGTGTCAGAACACGATCGCGCCCACTTGAATACCAAAAAATCAATAAACCCTACTTATTAACATTTAAATTGTCCGCTAAAAATAGAGTGTTATAATTAACAAATAAAGGAAAAAGTGCATGTGTCACAGGTTATTGCCTAATTGAACCTATCCTTAATTGGATTATATTCAAATTTCAATACTTAATAACAAGTGATGCCAACACATTGCTTTAAATAATCAATAAACATTTTATTTGGTAAATGGTACCAACTTATATTTATTTTTGATTAAATCGATAATAATTCGAATATTCTTTTAATTACACATTTGGTGTAATTATCCTGTTTCATAATCAAATGTGTTAATCAATTCAATATCTGCTAACTGCAATAAACCATTGTCCCTAGATAAAGTATATTTTATGTAATTCTGATGTAATCTTTTTTTATTCTAATTATTAGCAAGTATAATAATTGATTATGGACGTAATTAAACTATTATAAAACTTCAGTGGTTTTCGTTTTCAATTCAAAAACTTCCATAAGCATTCTCGAAAAAATGTTAATTATATAAAAAAGAATTAGATATATTTTAATGATGTAAATAGTATTTTAATAATAAAAATGTCTTTAAATTTAGAAGAGTTAAATTTATGCTCACTGAGGTAATTGAGAGACAAGGCCATCATTACATCTGCAACTGTACAAATAAACGCGAAAATAGACATGCGAAATTTCTAAGAATATTTAATTACACCGTGAAAATGTAAATGCATAGAACAAATACAAAAAGCGTTTAATAATATAAAGTGAAATTTAATTTAACGAAGAAAAACGTTTTTGTCTAAATTAGTACGTTGACACCAATTTTGTGAAAAGAAACTTGCGCAAAGAAGTAGAATTAAGTTAACTGAACTGTATTCACCTTTAGATATCAAAATTTTAAATTCGACTAAGAAGAAAAAATAATCATTGTTTCACTTAATAATAATATCTATAAATATATAAAAAGAAACCTTATTCTGATCTTATCTGAGATATTTATTATGAACAAAGCAGATTGGATAAGGACTGTGACATGAAACTTATATGAATTTCTCTCTGGGTTTCCCTGTATTCATTGATACAATTTAAATTGTTTTATTTTATTACATTATTTATATTTTTTCTAATACATTTTAATAATCATGTATGCTTTGTGATACATTGAATCAACAGTCATATATGCATGCGGTGTAGTGATAACACGAATCGGCGATTAATTAACAACGCAACTAATCACAATTTATTAATCCCATCCAGTTGTACAATACGCGACGCTGCGCCGTTACGTAACGTAATCCAAAAGTCCGGCGTTTTCGTTGATGGTCTTGGCAGTGTAGATTCAGTGCGTGAGCGCAGATCAAATAGTTAGAATAGAAGGTGCTGTATGTGTGTTTGTTGCACTTGACCTTCGCGAGTTGTAAACTTCCCGTTTGATAGAAATATCAAACATAGAAACAAGTCGCAGAAAGGAGAGAATCAAAGCAGTAGCAAAGAAACAAGCAAGAAGATGTTCAGTAAGGTCGTACTGAGCAGAAACCTGGCTAGGTACTCAAACCCGAGGCACCTCTCGACAAGCAATGCCGCTTTGGCAAAACACAGGTAATTTTGAATACGCATCGTAATTTAAATTTCTACATAAATCGATTCAGATCGTAACAATTATTTTATTAAAATGATTGTTATATCCTTGAAATTTCACGCACTACGAAATAGCATGGTAATTACGATTTCTCTAAATTTAAGCGAATATATTTTTAGTTTGATTATCAAATTCTGCAACTTTTATTGCTTATATCCATTCCAAGTAATCTATTTATCATTGGATTCTTGAAACTTTATCGATTGTGTAAACATACTGCATTTCCAATATGAATCATGTAAATGTTTATATTCTAGCTGCAAGCTGTTGGTTGTTGGCGGAGGGTCAGGTGGATGCGCCGTTGCTGCCAAGTTTGCGAAGAACATGAAGAAGGATGAGATCATCGTGGTAGATCCTGCGGATATGCATTACTATCAGCCTATGTTCACTATGATTGGCGGAGGCATCAAAAAGTTGAAGGATGCCGGTAGAAAGATGGGCGATGTCCTGCCGAAGAACGCCAAATGGCTTAAGGACTCCGTATCCGAGTTCAATCCGAAGAACAACCAGATCCAGACAAAGAACGGCGACATAATCCATTATGATTACATGCTCGTCGGAGTTGGGCTACAGTTGAATTACGAGAAGGTTGAAAGCACTCCAATTAGCTGAATGCTAGAAATTTAATTATTCTTTATTCTTCAGATACCCGGTGTCCTCGAAGGACTATCCATGAAGAACAGCGGCGTTTGCTCTAACTATTCCCCAAAATACGTGGATAGAACGTTCGAAGCTCTACAACAGTTCGAATCGGGCAATGCCATCTTCACTTTCCCTAATTCTCCGGTGAAATGTCCGGGTGCTCCACAAAAAGTCATGTACATCTCCGAACATTACTTCAGAAAAGCAAGTCTTTCCATTCTTATTCAGTCAACGAACCAATTTACAAATTCCGAACTCGTCAATTCTGAATTGTAATGTTTAAATTTTAAATAATTTTAAGGCCACGCAATCAATGATTAGCATTTATCTACGATAATAAATCGCAATTTTAAATATACTTTATCTTTACAGATGGGCAAGCGTGACAAAGCCAATGTTATTTATAACACTTCTTTGCCTGTGCTTTTTGGCGTTAAGAAATACGCGGATGCACTCTGGAAGATCGTCAAGGAGAGGAACATTAATGTGAATTTGAGGACAAATTTGATCGAGGTCAGACCCAGCGAGAAGGTAGCTGTTTTCGAGAACCTGGACAAACCCGAAGAGAAGACCACCATGGAGGTAGTACAATCACGAACAATTTTAGGAAATCCAATCATATTTTGAATGTGTTTTTAAAATTAGCAATGAAAAACTTTACTAAATACGCTAATCAGTACGATTACATCATATAGTTGATAAACAAAGTTGCGCATTTTTAAGACTTCAATAATTAATCATCAGAATGACGACATATATAAATATTGAAATTTCTTGGAATCTTACAACGATACATTTTAAATTGAAAAACCGTTTTATCCAAAATTATCAAAGTATTATTTATAAAAGAAGGAAAATAATATATTTGATTTACATATTTTTTTTCAGTACTCTATGTTACATGTAACACCTCCAATGAGCACTCCCGATGTGTTGAGGACTTGCAAAGATTTGGTAAACGATGCCGGATACGTGGACGTGGATAAAGATACATTAAGAAGCACCAAGTTTGGAAACGTTTTCGCCATAGGTGATTGCGGAAACTCTCCGAACTCGAAGACCGCGGCTTCTGTCGGTACGTTGCAATTTGATAAATCTTTCTATGAAGTGTATCAAATGTTAATGGAGTTAATTTTGCAGCTGCACAGTCGCAAATCGTCTTCAAGAACATGCAAGCAGTCATGAATGGACAAGATCCGAAGAATATCTATGATGGATACGCGTCATGTCCTCTGGTCACCGGATACGGATCTTGCATATTGGCCGAATTCGACTACAATCTTACTCCGACAGAAACTTTCCCCATAAGTCAAGATAAGGAGATGTTCATAATGTACATGATGAAGAAAGACTTCATGCCGCCACTGTACTGGCACATGATGTTGAACGGCTACTGGAACGGGCCCGGTCTCATGCGCTCCGTTATGCACCTAGGCATGAAATAATTCAATTTTAATCTGACCCTGAACACACTATCCAGTATTGCAATAATTAAAAATCATAAATAAATAAATAACGTAATTAAGATTCGATTTTGTTAAATCTATATTACAAGCTCACTTCGGTTATCTTATCGGGATATTTAAGATTACAGAATCGTGAGGGATTAATTAGTAAAGTGAGTATTTCCAAGCACAGATGTATTATCAATTTAAGTTTAAGTGGAGAAACACGCCCTAAACGAAACAAATAAATAAATAAATAAGTACACTGTTGTTATTAACTTTGGATAAATGTTGTAAGAAGCACGAAGATGTTTTGTAACAATAAGCATTCGGACCCGGCCGAGCGCAGGTCTAGGGAAATCCAACGCGAGTTGGAGTACGACGCAAAAGTTGAATCCGAGTACAAGAAGTTACTACTGCTGGGCACCGGCGAAGTCGGCAAGACTACCATCATCAAACAGATGAAGATTATTCATATCAATGGATTCACCGAAGAGTAATTCATATTTCACTTTCTAGTTCCAATTTAGATGTTAGAATTTTTATATAATTCTTTTCAGCGAACGAAAAGAGAAGATACCATTTATCAAACAGAATATCCACGAATCCATTTATCAGATTATTAAACATATGGATTTGTTAAATCCTCCGGTGCGATTAGCGGACGAGAATAACAGACCATCGGTGGAATTTATTATGAATATTGGATCAAAAGAACCATCTAACTTCACCAATGTAAGTAAACAGTTTTCCGTTATTCAATTTATTGATGACTATTTTTCAATTACGCTTTATAATTAATCATGCATTTATTTAATATACTGAAATAATGTCAGTAACTGAGTTCAATATTATTTCAGGAATATTTTGACCACGTGAAAGTGTTATGGGCTGATTCTGGTGTTAAAGAGTGCTTCCAGCGATCTAATGAATACCAACTAATCGACAGCGCTGAACAGTAAGTATGTATTGAATTAAGAATCCAATGTTAACATTTCCATCTTCTTCAGTTTCTTAAACCAAATCGACGTGATTCGAGAGTCCAGCTACGTTCCGAACACTCAGGATATCCTTTTTTGTCGCATCATGACTACTAGCATCTCCAAAATCCAATTCGAAATGAATGTTTCCAAGAAGTACGGAGGTGGCGTCGCCAAGTTCTGGATGTTTGATGTGGGCGGTCAAAGAGGACACCAGAAGAAGTGGATTTCGGTATTTATAATAAAAATACACTCAATTTGTAATTAATTGCATATTTTGTATATACTTAGGTGTTTGAAGGTATCCATGCTGTATTATTTTTAATAGCAGCCAGTGATTTTGATCAGACCTTGCGCGAGGATGAGAAAAAGAATCGTCTGAAAGAGTCTTTAGAAATCTTCGAGAACATTTATTGGGGCAGGTAAAGTTGGAATGATGTAGCAGTGGAATTGGATGAAAATTTATATTTATTCAAGATATCTGCGACAGGCCGGCATGATTGTATTTTTGAACAAGCAGGACATCCTGCAAAAAAAGATCGAGAACGGAAAGCGCATCGACAAATATTTCCCAGATTACAAAACATACCAGCCAAGTGCAAAAGAAGGCAATCCCAGCAGCGAGTACGAAAAAGCCAAACTTTTTATGAGGCATAAATTAATTGTGCGTAATGAAGTGTACCGAGATAATAATGCATTTTAATAATTTCATTTTTAAAGGAAATCACCAAAAAGAAGCCAGATCCGGAGTTACTTTACGTAGCTGGATTGACAATGGAGAAGGAAATTGAGGATAGAGATATTTACGTGCATTTCACTGTTGCGACCGATACGAACAACATTAAAAAAGTTTTCGACAGTGTTCATGATATAATACTTAAACAAAACTTGAGCTCTGCGATATTTTAAGGAGTTTTCATCATTACATTTAAAAAATAATACGTGCAATAAAGTATATATATATATTTATTATCATAAATGGTAATATCTTACAGTTACTTGAGCAGGGACCATTTCAGTTGCTCTTTAGCTGTGAGAAGGACCTGCAATGAATGAGAATGAAGATGACCAAGTTTTATAAAAATTATTTGATTTATTATTAAATTAATATATAATACATAAGCCTATCACGAAAACAGTGAATGTAAAGCATTTGTTACCTGAGCAACTGTCTGTTCCCCAAGTGGAATGTCATCTGTTCTTAGTGCGACCCTGGATACCACTGAGTTGGGATCAGCATCTATTATGATTCCTCCATCACAAATCTCATCTAATGTCAACATTACTATATCCAATGATTCCAAAACTGCCCTTCTCTCAACATTTTTCCTGAGGATTTGACTAACAGAATCGTACAAGCAGTTCAGCACGCTCATCAAAATCAACTACAAACAAATTGTTAATCACACAGCTATATAACTTTAAGTTATAATTATACTTCATTCTCATGTGAGCTGCCCATAACATAGAAGAACAAGTCTACATTACTTTTATAGATGCAGGTCAATCCATCAAGCATTATGATCTCAGCATTGGCTCTATGTGTCTTACTGAAGAGGTTCTTCTCAAAGGCCTTTTGCTCTTTGGGTGTTGGGAATATATTTTTATCATAGTATTTGGCTAATATCCTATTGCCATCGTTATCCAGGATAGCAATACCTTTCACTGTGTACAAACTTGGCTCCTGAAATGATAGAAACGTAAAACCAAATTATGTGAATTTATTTTCTTACTAACAAATAGATGCCCTTCCATTATAATTAATGTATTCTTTCGTTTATGTTTAGATAAATAAAAGTACGTGGCTAACAACACACACTGCAGAATAATGATAAACGTCAACTGTCAAAAAATAAAACTGTCAAATTATTTTCAAAATCTACTTTAGCTCAAATCTAAAATTGTTTTTTTCTGCCTTTTTAAATATATTTTAATAATTTAATGCAAACTTTATTTTAGATTAAAATAATTAAAATTGACTACCAACTTTACATTTGTGATACTGGTTTACTGCACGATACAAATATAAAAGTAAACACGAGCGTATATGCACCGTCACCAGAAACCTTCTATATTTATATAATGACTTTGTTCATATAACTATTTACAAACATAAACAGTCATTTCAATTTCGTTATGTTGACTTGTTAATTGTTTTATCTTTGCAAATTCGTAACAATAAACCAATAATGTATGAAGCTTTGTTTACCGTTATTTTTTCTAAACCAATTAGTGAACCATAACAGAGCCAAAACTTTTATAATACCAATAAAAATAACGGCTTGTACAAACATAGTTTTGAAAATGATATTAATAAATCTGTATGTAGTTTATTAGACATTTAAAAGACCCCAATGCCTCATAACTTGTGAAATATTGTTCTTTATTAGTTTTACAATTGATTTGTTTAAAATGAAAATGTTATTACTTTTAATAACAGTAATAAGTATATAAAGGAAAAATCAATGATTTAGCAAAGTATATTTCATTTACAAACATTGCAAAAATAAACAAATCTTTTTCGTATTTATTATTTAAAAATACAATCGCGTACAAAATAAATTAACTAACAAAAGATGATGGAAAACAAACCAGATAAGATATCAAATTGGTTTGTTTTTATTTTACTCTTTTGGCTGGAAAATTAGGAAATCAACAGGATGGAAAGTAATTTAAATGAATCAATAAAAAAGAGCAATTTTTCTATTATATTGACTTATTCAATGAGTTTCTTGGCTTTGAAGTATCTCCTCAAGTACAGCACCTGCCATGTGGCTAATCCCAATAAGCAAAGCATCGAAAATATAGAGAAGTACAAAACTCGGGAGTTTGTAGATTCTGTAAGAAATAAATAATTACAAAATTATAGAAAAATCATATATAACATATATACCATTTGTGTCTCTCATTTCTTCTTCACGTTTTCTCATCATGGCAAAGTCATTTACAATGTCACTTGACAGATCTTCCAGCCTTCTCAACTCAACTTCAATTGGCTTTAACTTAGCTGCTTCTCCAATCTAAAAATATAACAATTAGATTACATATACTACAACATCTTCTGTTGCCAAACACTAACCCCTTCATAATTTTTGGCTTCAACACCATGTTTTGTAATTAGTGAGATTTCCTGTGCAATGGAACGTTGATCTGCAAATTAAAACAATAGAAATTAGATCACATTTAGTAATTTTTAATGCTTATTAAAATTACGTTGTGGGACACGAGACATAAAACAGATCTCAAATGTATCATAGGTTTCAGTTGTGAATGAAAACTTTCCCTCACTAGGTGCATCCTCTCTTTGTGCCAAGATGTGTCCTTTGGAGTCCCTAACCTAAAGTAACAGATAGTTTAAAACAAAAAATCCTAGATATCCTATGCAATAGTTCTTACAACATAGTCAACTTTTTGACCTGGTGCTTCAGAGACTCCAAATTCGCCAGTTACTAATACATTCTGGTGAAGTTCTTCCTTTAGGCACTTGTGAGTGTTTGGCTCCAATTTCCACATAATACCATTCACACACAGAGCACTGCATAGCAGTAGACAAACTTTCCACAGACCGTCCATTATTTTTAGTAAATAATGTTTAAAAGTAAATGAAATATTCTACTTGTGGAGCGCTGAATATTGTGCTCCCTCACATCAACATCCGTTTGAAAATATCGATGAGCTGGCCAAACCTCACAACCGCACTTGTCAAATTTTCATCACACGCGCTGCCAACTGAAGATCTAAATGATCAAATTTCACCACACGTATTATGTTATAGTTGGTTGGTAGGTTGATTTCTTTTATCTTCCTCTTCAGCACTTTTCAGATAACTTTTCAGTGTTAAATGTGATGTAGGGAGAGAATCACAAATCATAATTTATTAAATATATGGTATTTTAAATAGTTCTTTTTTTAAACAGCTTATACAAAATGTAAATGTTTACAGACTTACACTTAGATAATATATATGTATAAAATTATTTTTGTTTCATTAAATAAATAAATTATATACTATTAGAATTGTTTGTTGAGGAAACTCAACATAACTGGAAGGAAAACTAGGCCATGAAGAGCGCCGATTATGACCATACCCAGATACATTCGGAAGTAAAATATTTTAAATATCTGGGATTTAGCGAACGCCAACACAATTATTCCAAAAAATTTTGTTAACGTAATTCCAGAAAATACCTGTAATGTAATTAGTAGATTAGTTACTGTAATATACAGAATTAGGAAATGGTTGAATCGTACCGAACTTCCCATGGAGCTCAATGCTTGTGTGGCTTTCCCAACAGCCGTTGGTTCTTGCGATCTTTCAAACGCGTGTATGATATGACCACAAAATTCTACAGCAATTCCAACCGACTGAAAAACATTAAAATAAATAAATTAATAATTGATTTATATGTTGAGTGATTTTTTACCATGACCAAGTTGACGAGGGAGACTGCATTTAGCATGATATCCCAGAAGTACATGAGTCCGGCCATATCGATAACAATCATCAAAACGACAAGAAGAGTAACAATAGAGGATAAGAAACTGAAGCCAGTTATTATAAATGTTACTAAAAGTACGGCAATTAAAGAAAATCCTAAAGATTTTACGGTGTCCGTCCAGATTGTAAGATATTGTTCGAAATATACGTAAAACACACTGAAAAATAATTTTAAGTATTGAGTTTACTATATATCAAATTTCAATTTTACCTGTAGGGGAAAATTTCGACGCCATCGATGTCTAATGTTAAAGTTAAATTCTCGCCAATTTTTCTAGCATATTTTAGAGCCTCGTAATATTCTTTGGATGATCTCAATACATTGTGATATGCCATCATATATGAAGCTTTTACTTCTATATTGTATTGCTCGTTCAGTTCCCAATGTAAAGCCTGAAATGAATACAATTTAAACCAGTATGTACATTGAATTGTTGTTTTTAATTAATATAATTAAATATATTCTAATATTATTACTTACATCGGCGTAAGCTGGATGACCTCCCTTACCGCAATTAGGATCGGGATTGTCGTTTAGAAAGAATGGTAAGTATTTATCAAAATAATCTGGCCAGTAATCAACTGAATTATAGGTACACGGAGTGCAGATCTCTGGGTCCTCTATCGTGTGCGGACAAAAGGAATCGTTGTTGTTGAAGTACTTGCAGCAGGTGGACATTTCGCTCCAGTCTTTGAAATCATCGATCCAAGAAGACGGTTGTCGTGAAATGTACGTTCTAAATTAATGTGCAGAATTTCCTTGGATTAAGGAAATTACTTACATATTTGATTGGCCAGAAGCAATGAAGAGTTGTAACGTTATTGAAGACGGATCGCAGGCAATTCCTCCGCAGTACTTCTTCCTAACTGTTTCGTTCGCATAGTCTATTTCGCCCTTCGTCACAAAATAGACCGGTGGTCCGATCCCCATCAAATCTTTCATGTACTGGAATAATATGATTGAATTATTAATTATATATTTGCACTGACATAGTTAAAACTAACTTCGAAATACTTTAGCACGTGGCTATCTTCTGGCATGGACATTTCTTGATCCAAACCTACGGGCATGGTTGGAATCACTGCTATACTTATTGAAACTAGAATCGTGAACAGCACAAGCACGGTGTAGCGAACCCAAGTTCTGGAAAACGAAAAGTTTTGGGACTACCGCTATTTGTAAAACTTAGAACTTACTTCATCAGAAACGGGGTATAATAATTCTTGAAAATTCCGTATAGGAACCCATCGCTATCATTTATATCATCGACTGATTGCCTGATGCAACAGAACAAATCTAAGCGATTTTTCTGAAAAGCAAGTATTCAATTTTGTAGGTACATTTGTCCGTTGAAGTTACTTACCTTGACCCTTGCTTCGTCGAGTGCCATTAACGCAACAAATGCGGTGATCTGAAGAATAAAATCGAAGAACAAAGCAATTGTTGCGTACAATGCGAAAGTATTGACGGCAGGCATGTCAGACAGACAGCCTATGGCAAAGCAGCATATTTCCGAGAGACTCGTTAAGAGCATGCTAGGACCTACTTTAGCCATGGTCTCACCTACTTTTTCCGGTATACTCAAATGATCCATGCTGAAAATGTATACTCTTAGTTAACTTCATCTCTAATTGTAGTATGAAATACCCTTTAGCTCTTTGATGGGTTTGGACCATGATGAATATGTTATCTACTCCCACCGCCAAAACAAGAAATGGGATTACTTCGATGGTGAGTAAAGTTGTAGAGATTCCAACGTAACCGGAAATACCTAAAGAGCAGATCACTGCACACATTACAATAATAATACCTCCGATTCCAAGGATGATTTTCGAATCTAACTGGAAAATAAATAAAAAAATATATTTATGAAATTCTAATTAAAATAAGTCACACACCAGAATAGTTTTAAATGATCGGAAATGGCCCAACATGATTGCTATGTAAATGAACATAACAGCATAACTGATTAAAATGGTAAGCATTTCGGATTTGGAAACTCTTTCAACTTCATCTTCTATTGATCTTTCTGCACTGAAAGCAATATCCAATAGGGGACTTATTCCCCCTCGCTCAATCTCTTCTTTCATGAAATCTACAAACCTGAAATCACCACATGCAATTTTCAATAAATTAAGTAATTAATAATTAAACTTTTACTTCGTCTCCCATTCCATCGCCGGTTCCAGTTCCTCTCTGTTCAATTTGTTAGCGACAATAAATGTCAAGCCTACAGCAGTCGCGTCCGTGTAATCATCGAGACTCATACCTCCCAAAGCTAAGCCGGGTTCTATTGGCCCTCCATAAGGAGCCAAACAACTAACGCTGTAAGGTGTTCTAAAAAGATCATAATATAAATTATAATTTCAAAGAGTTTGTATTTAATTCAAAACCGTGCGCAGCTAATTATAGTGTCAAGATATTTGTCGTCTGAAATGGACATAAATGTCTCCAAATCATTTCCAAAAAGACCGAGCAGTGATTGGACTGTGCAATGATCTATGGTCATTGGTCCTGTGAATTCATTAGTCATCGGCGAATAACACACTTTCTCCAATCCTGCCCCTTCAGCTTGACCAATCTAAAAATAATTGCAGATTCATTGGATTAACTACAATTTTAGAGAAACTACTCACAGCTTCAATTTTCTTTTGTAATTTGAAGACTTCAATAAGAAATGTGCGATTGAATGCAGGCCCTAATGTTATCTCCTTTTCGTAGTATGTGTGTTTGAACTGAAATAGCGTTTTAAATTTATTTTAATTTTATTTCATTTTTCGTTTCGAATAATACCGTTGAAATGCCGACGGTCTTAATGAAAATTTGGTTCGTCCTATAGAAGGGCTTAAAATTAGCGTCGAAGTAGTCCTTCTCAATTCTGCTTCTGCTGCCGGGCGCCGCCCATATTTCCACAGGATTAGTAGTCACTTTTAAATCGAACGCACCATATCCGATTCCAATAACTACCCAAGAGCTCAAACATATCGCCAGTATACTGTGTTTGGCCATCGCTTGAAGAACATTGTTAATTACCGTATTAAACGTTTAGAAATTATATTACCTATGCCAATGGCTCTGAAAACCTTTTGCAGAAATGAATTTACAACGTTTTTTCGTGTTCCTAGCGTTTGATCTTTATTTTCTGTGTTGGAAATATTGTCGATGTCGGAGGAAGTGTTATGTTCATCGATTGTGCTACCGTACTTTGAAGTTTTTCTTGCTGATCTGATTGCTAAGATGGTTACAATGATGGTGACGATAGCAGCTAACACAATGGCAACGATAAAGGTATATCCGTTTAGAATCCAGATTTCAAAGGAGCTTGCTTCCGGCTTATATCTATCCATCGAGCAGATGGCCGGGCAATCGATGCAACTGCACATTGAATCAGGATCGCTGCCCTATCGAAAACAATAAAAAAGAAGCATTATCAATTAGCGCTTAGTTAACGTAGAACATGATTCAAATACCTCAAATAATTCATTGCAGTTTTTGGATTCCGTTTTTGCTGCCGAATTTATATCATTTGTGCTTTCATAATAAATCGGGAATGGAGATACTGGATTCCCATTTCCCAAGTAATCAAAAAACCTTAAATACAAAAGAATTCAATACTATAATATCACTTGAAATTAATCAAATCTATCGAAACATAACAATAATGCAAAACAATTACTTTCATATCTATTATTAACATTACTATGAATTACCATGCGGAGCATCGGTTATTGCGAAATGATATTTAGTTATAACTGTAAACCAAAATAAAGATATCGTAGGTCATGGAACATTAAGAAATACTTAATTTTCGAATTTTAATCAATCGATCGAGTAAAGTAATATATATTATTAATATCTAAAAAATGATAAGGATTATTGTGCAGTCATTTTTCTCGTTACAATATCAAAAATACTTATCTTAACTTATGTTTAAATTTCATTATGTCATTAGTTATAAATAAGTTTGGAATTTCGATGTAACTATATTAGACTACAATGTTGGAAATCAACAGAATTTGGGTCAAGTGAATAGTTCTTTAATATAGATCTTCTACCTTGCTGGATTACAATTGAAAGAGTTGAAGCCTTTCCCGCAAGCTCCATCTATGACGACCCCTCCAGACGATGGGAGCGAGACGCGGCGGCAACTCTCGTATGTTGTATTCATGTACTCTTCGAGGAGCGTAACATTAACAGCTTTAACGAAATATTCATCGTCTATATTGGTCCCATTCTCTATCACTTTTACGAAACTACTTTGCTCGGGGGAGCACGAGAATTCGCATACATTCGCTAGAATATTTTTAACGCAGGTGGGACACCTTCCGAAGATGTTGGATATCGCCGACATAGTAATTGTGTTCTGAGCTTGAACATCGTCGCAGCATAATTTTGGAGTCATCCCATTTTCGAAAAGCCTCGGACAAATCGTTTTCAATTGCTTCGCAACGTTCGGGTCTTCCAGCACCATCGGATCAACGGGTTCTGTATTGTAGCAATTAATGCTCTTGCCGTCATTGTTTAAGCACATTCCGTACATAGAACATTTGGCGTGAACTTGACCCAGCAAAGCCAGAACAACGAACGCTAAATGCAAATATGTCATTTTCTTGTATCACTACACGCACATTTCTTTTTAAATAGATAGAACAGATAAAGTCGTCTTTCCTTTCTCTGGGTCTCTAATAGAACACGCTCCTTCGTCGTCGATCTTACCGCACTAAATTCACATTCTCGAACCAGATTTAATCTTTACCTGATAACGCACAGGTGTTTTATCCGTGAATTTTGGATTGATTAATTCAGATCAATTTTGATAACCCGGCGCGATAATACCTAATATCGCACCTGCACAACGCACACACACAAAGGGTCTTTGTTCTTTGCAACCACGTGGAAAATATTTCTATAATTATAAGAAAAAAAAATCGTAAATGAATTAAAAAAAATGGCAGTATAAAAATATGAAAGCTTTAATTATGAAATAATTATCCTGATTACAATCTGTTCTAAGAATAAATACAAAAGTTTTTTATATCGTTATATCAAAGTATTCTTAGCGAACAATCTATATGTAAGCTGGAGATACTTGTCTTACAATTTTTCAGTGACTTATTTGAATCGTTCCAATCTCAATGATTTTTTATCAAATAATTTTATAGCTACTCATGTTTTTGAATATGACTCATAAAATTAGTTGAATTATTTATTATAACTTATTATTTTTCAAGGTCCATTGCAATAAGTATAATATATAATCTTGTATAATTAAAAATTTATATGCAAACAAACTATATTTAACTATGTATTAAAAGAACAAGTTAGGTCTTTGCTCATCTTTTCCGATTGGACCAAAGTCAATAAAATACAAAATAAATCCTCTTTAACTTGTGCTAAGCTGTAAGTTGTCAATATATATTGAATTGCTGCACTATATTATTTTGTTGAAGTGTGATTGATATTTCTATAAAATTAATTATTTCAACTCCATAGTGTTTCAAAGAATATCGATTACATTATTTGAGAAGATGCGTACAGTTTTTTTTTAAATGGAAATTAAAATTTTGTTAAAAGTGCAAGAAAATGCTAAAATACAAATGTAAAAGTAATATCGGAATCAATAAGTGAATGTATTGTTTTATTCTCGTCTTGATAATATAATTATAGCTTTATATTGATATATTTTTATCAATCGGAGGAACACCTGCAAAACTAGACGATATTACTTTTCTTTCTTTTATTTAATCACTACTTGAGAATTCAACGGAAACTTATCAATAAACTCAGAGATAAGATCACCTGTCGTTTGTACGTCAATTAAATCTGAGAACAGTGTATTGTATCAATAGGAAATTTATAGACTATATTTAAACAATTATGACGAATATAACTGTTAAAATATTATTTTTTGTTTATAGAATATTAATACAAGTAGCAATGTCTTTTGAACGAGTTTTATTGCATTCTCTATCTTAAAAATGATGTCAAGCAATAATGAAAAAAAAAACAACAAGTAAATAAAACAGTTTAAAAATGATTTATTTTAAAAATTTAACTACTTTTTATTTAAACATAAAATATAGAGAAATAGATTCATTCAAAGTAAATGCAAAAATAATAAAATATAAATTAATAATAAAATCCGTAATTGCTTATTTTGTTTTTGATTTTGTACACATACTTTACATATAATACACAAGAAGGTTAATGAAACATACAAAGAAAAATAATGTACAGGAAATATAAAAGTTATAATAGTTTAAGAAGATTAAATAATATTCAAAGGTAAAATTGTTTGTTATTTCAAAATATACAGATATGAAACGTAATCAATTATGAATGTATGCTATATCCCTATTTGAAATTTGAGACAGGAAGTAGCTAGCTATCGAAAGCTTAAAATTAAGCCACGAAAAATTCGTCACTCAATTTATTGCTTAATAACAACTAATCAACAGCTAATTTGATTTAAAACACATTCTGGTAGTGGCCAAGACATAAATTTGTTTTGCTTCGTTCCGGCAATTATCTGAAACAATCGAAATTGTACAAATTATATAAAGGATTTTATAATTCATCGATGAATGTAACTCACGCATTTGTTGGTAACCTCCATGGATAGAAAGAGTCCGCCGGGGCCGGAAAAAGAAGTGATGAATTCCATAGTCTTTGTGTTGTACGCGTAGATGTTACCATTGTAGCAACCCACAAATAAAATGTTGTTGATAATCGTCATGCAGACTACTCCGCTTGCATTACTTTGTTCATGTTTGTGGATAAGCTGCCCATCCTGAAACAGGTCCAAACATTTGTGTCGAATCTGTATTTTACGTGTAAGAATGGTGTAAATATTTTACCTGAAATGTGTAGACGAGTACATCGTGCTGACTTGTCCCGCAATACACATTATTATTATGAAGTAGCATCGTGTATACGGTGGGATTTATCATTCCCTCCATGGTGCGCATAAGAAGTCCAGACATGGCGTCCCGCACAGACACAGGAGAATTTCTGGTTGCCAAAAGCAAAACTCTTCTTGCACCTTCCTGGGTAGCTTTTAATACTAGCAGATCTGTTTCAGATATTGTAATCGAGTCTTCGACTTTATTTTTCTGAAAGCAATTAATTTATGGATTGTTGCTAATGCTTGCTTCGCTTCTAGTCACCTTAATATTATAACGGATTAAATTTCCGGACTGCGAACCGAGGAAGATGTAGCCCCAAGCGGATTCCATGCAGAGGATGGAGTCGTCTACGTCGACTGTGGCAAGCACTTCGTACGTGTCAAGGTTGACCGCAGATAGTGTTCCATTCAGTGATCCAACATAAAGTATTGTCTGTGATTGCTTGGAAGTCACACAAATCGAAGTGATCGCCTTTGAAGCCAATGACAGTGACTTTAGAAGCTTAGATGCATTAATTTTGTAAAAGTATAAAACACCTTTATCGTTTCCGGCCACCACAATGTCATTAACCACCTAAAAATAGACAATTTTATAATTAACCTTTAAACAAATATGATGTAAATCATAATCAATAGAATACATTTTCACCAATTTTCTTTATATTTTCACTTCACAGACCTTTATAACGAGGATAGATCCGTCCCAGCCATCAAAATTAATTTCACAGTTATCGTTAATTTTATAAAATTGGTCCTTTAGTTTGTTCAGATCCTGTTTCATAAGCCTAACCACTAATCGCTTAGTACATTCTGGATATTTGCTACCTTCATTTTCAATTTGCTGTTTCTCCGCCTGACCTTGCTCCGCTTTACCGTAACCCATAGTCTTCAGATCTTCTGTAAAGTCATTCATTACGGTATCAATGCACTCTTCGATGTTGACAGAAGTCAGCTTCATTTTCCTCTTACGTTTGAAATTTGGCTTTTCTACAACCTTTGGAGGACTTGTCTCCTCTGCCGGATTGTCAACCAGGTTACCTAATAACACTTGATGCAACCTTTCCCGTAATTGAAATAGTTTCACGGTTTCCTCGTGTATTATTCGAAGATCTTCTTGCATCTTTACCTGTGACACTTCCAATCTTTTAAGTTCATGATCAGTGTTTTTCAGTTTATTGAGAATAACCTTTTGGTATACCGCCGAATCACTGAATGAACTTTTTTCAGGAATGTGATGTAGTTGCTCTTCCTCCATCTCCCGTTGCAGTTTTAGTTTCATGCTCTTAGGCATAGCGCGATTTAATCTTTTCAACTTAATCTTATCCACAATTGAGAAGTTGTTCTCATTGCTGCCTTCTGAAACTTTTTTGAGAATGCGCGCGATGTATTTTTGGACCTTACCCAAGTTATCCGTGTACTGATCCACATTCTTGTTCTCTTTCAATAAATTTTCTTTGTTCAACTTGATTTTAAGTACAATTCTACCATTCTCCTCCTCGCTAACATGCACGTTTTCAGTGGCACAATCTTCACCGGATATCGCGATTTGTAGCTCTTCCTCTTCAATTTCCATACTGGAATTCTGAGTCTCGATGTTGGGCAGATCCATTGGCAACAGCTTCTTTTCTCCGGGAGATCTCCACAGTTTTCTCGGAGACGTGACTTGCAGTAAATGTTCTTCACATTTCATTTCTTCCAATGGCAGTACATTTAATTCAACATAAGACGAAGAAGGTTGATGTATATTTAATAAATTATCATCTTTTTGTGTGAGAGATATGCGGTCTTCATATGTTTCGTTTCGAATATCTTCTTTATGTAAAGATTCAGGTGTGATCAAAGGTTGTTTCGTCAAAGTCGAAAATTCTTTATGAATTTCGTTTATTGGCTCCTCGTGACATTCCGTAATTAAATTAGCTGGATCATTGGAGGGTTGCTTCTTTAAGATCAACGATTCTGTATTAAACTCATTAATTGTCTCCTCACACTTTTTTGGTGATGATTGTAATGAAATATTTTCAGTAAATTCATCAACAGCTAATGCTTTAATATCTTGAGAATCCTGTTCTTTCTTTGTGCTATTAAGATGTTCATCTTGAGCCTCTTTGCAGTCCCCTTGCTCATTTAATTTAATAGATGGCAAATTCGGTTGATCAATCAATAAATCCTGTTCATTATTTAAATTTTGAGATAGCAGTAGTGTTGAATTTTCATTATTTTGCATTTCCTTGTTTGTTTCAGTTTCAAGTGGCAATTTAATTTCAAGTGGTGATTGCTCAATTTTAGCTTCATTATTTTCTATAATTTCTTTATTTTCAGCTATTGATTGTTCGCCAGCAGTCTCCTTCAGCTTACTTTCCATCTTGTGATCCTCATCTAATTGATCCACAATCAAGGAAATAGAATCCTTAATTATGAATTTATCACCGTCCAAACTATCATCGTCAAAGTTTCCGTAATCACCGTCGAAGGTTTCGTATTTGTAATTTTCTTTAACGTGATCATCAGTTTCGGTCAGCGTATCTTGAACCGTAATCTTTGAAATTTCTGTTTCTTCACTTTTAACTTTATTTGATTCTTCTAAGAGTGTATCTGTGTTACATTCATTATGGTTCCATTTGCTTTTTTTACGTTTCTTTTTATGTTTTTTCGAAGATTGATCAACATTTTTCTCAAACCAATTTTCTACTTTCTTGTCAACTGATTGTTGAATCTCACTGCTTTTTGTAGGAGTGTCTTTTCGTTCTTTACGATCTGACAGTTTAGGTATTTTAAATGATCTTATCTTACCTGGAGTGTTTTTAATTATACCATCCTGAATCATAATTTCTTTAATTATTGGTACCGCATTTTTATTTGCTTCTTCACTGATCGAATTTTCGATTAATTTCGATTCATTCTCCGACCGCTTCTGTATTTCTGTACTCTCGCTCGATTTATTTTCCGAGGCTACTTTCGATGATTGGTCTTCGCTTGTTTTTGATGATCTACACTTTTCTTCTTCTGCTGTTTTATTGAATGTACTGTGTTTATTTTGTTCATATTTAGTCTGATTTCTTTGATTATTATCTGGATTTCTTTTTTGATCATTGTTTCTATCTTGCCAGTTCGATTGGGTATTCCAACTCCTGTCATGTCGTTTTTTTTTACTATCTTGCCAATCGTTTGACCTGTTTCTCTTGTATTGGCTGTTCTGATCTTGTTGATTATAACGCCCGTTATTTGAATCTTTACGAAAAGCACCACGAAAACCTTTCTGCTGAAACCTACTGTTACACTTTTCATCTCGTATTTTTTTCTCGTAGCAATTTTGTTCTTCGTTAATGTTTATTGGTGGTACTACATTATCATCAATATCTTTGCTAATGCTGTCCATAAAGTGGGCAATTCTAAATTTATACTCGTTCTTCTGCGCTGCAAGGTCAATTGGTGGAGAGAACTCTTCGTTAATAACTGTACTCATTTTCACTTTTTCTTCGTCACATGTCTGCTTCATTCTCGCTTTTGCTTCCTCTTCCTTAATTCTTTTCAATTTTTCCTCTTCTTTCAATTTTTTTATTTTTTCCTCTTCTTTCATTTTTTTTATTTTTTCCTCTTCTATCATTTTTCTCGATATTTCGTCTTCTTGCTCTTCCTTTAATTTCTTTATTTTCATTGCCTCCTCCTCGCCAATATTTTTTGATTGATTCATAGCAGCACCGCCTTCATCAAGTTTAGTAGTTAAATCATCCTTTTTAGCATTTTCACTATTGAGATTTAAATAGGACTGATTTGTATCAAAATTGGTCATCTCCAGTATTTGACTGCAATAATTCGAGTCCAAAGTGGCTTTATTGATTGGAGTATTCAAATATTCGAAATCCAAAGGATCTATAGTTTCGTTCTCTTGCGATTCACCGATACAATCAAAGTCCATGTTGAGTATACTAGACAACTGTTCGATGACTTCCTTAGGCATATCTTCAATCCTTATACCGATATCAGGTATTATCGAATTAATTACATCGCAATCGGCACTTCGATGTTCAAAATCCTTACTCATATTTCTCAACGTTCTAGATAACTCTAATCGTTTCTGCATTTGTATCTCTCTGATTATCCGATCATATTCTGATGATCCTCGTTCTACAAAGTTAATCTTCTGGCTCAAACTCATGTTAGAAATGTGCTTTATAATTTTATCATGTACCTCCTTCACATTAATAGTCTTCACCTTTTTAACAGTTTTTACTTGATTATTTTGTGGTGAATTGCTAGCATTGTCATTACTATTATTATAAGACATATCTGGTATTTGATCATTCATTTCCTCCTCATCAATGCAATTCCCTCCAACATATAACTGCTTTTTTATAAATTCACTGGTTTGCTGTATATTCCTTTGTGTGTATTCCTCAGTTCCTGGTAAAGGTGAAGGAGGTTTGGGTGGAGGTATGTTGTAGTGTTGTCGCAGATAAGGTCTCTGCCAACATCCTCTGCCTCGACCTCTTTGATTGTTGTAGTTTTTCATATTATTCCATTTTGGGCTAAAACACATTTAGATTATAAATATTGCATATAAATTTCAATATCTTTACTTGTAATTGTTGTTTCTCGGCCAATTGGAATGATTTCCTCTACCTCCATTGACATTTGCAGAACTGCCTTGGACATTGTTAAATCTCTGCCAGGTCCTGCCTCTGTTACCCCATGTCTGAGCAGGGTTTTCCCATGGACTGTTATTATAGTTCATCCTAAGACACAGTAATCTTTATTTTTAAAATTTATATACAAATAATAGACAATAAACACTAACCTCAGCACTAAGATGAAGCTGACGGGTCGTCACCTTTACAATTGATTGTTCGACTTGAGTTATCATAGATGCACAATCGTTGGACTCGAATTAAACGAACTAACAAAATCCAATTTATAAATATGATTTCATCAATACGATTCCCTATAATCCATCAAGTTATTATCATAGTGAAAAATCATAACAAGACGCCACCACTGTTTATGCAAATACTCATGCACTGCCAACTTTTGTTTGCTAATGTCCCTGGCCACTGTTTTCTAATACAGTGCAGAGGTCGGCAACCCGCGGCTCCGGAGCGGAATGAGTAAGTGCGGCTCTATTCGTTATTAAGGAATTATTGGTTTTATTAGTCACTCCACGTTAGTCATCACTGTGTGCGGCTCCCTAAATATTTGTTTAAGAGATGTAATCTTGAATTCATAGATGATAGGCAACTTAAGAATCACGAAGTTTAAAAGTCGAATTTACCTCAAGTTATATTTATTTAATTTCTGAATGATCCATAAATACGTTTTCCAAGATTAATTAAAACAAAATGAAAAGACATTTAAATTTATTTAGCACATTTATATTTCTTGTTACAAATAAGTACACATATCACAATTAGGGTATTTCTCCTCATTAAATATCATCTAAAACAATTATATCCAGGACCTTTCAGAGAATATGAGAGGGCCGATGCAATTAACTATTAGAGGCAATTCAAAATGTATCTAACATATTCAGAAGTTGGGTAGAACAAAATATGCATTTATTAAAATAATAGCTATGAGCGAGTTACGAGGTCATTTAGGGCCATAATGTTGTTAAGTTGAGGCCGCTAATACTGCGATGTCCAGGGCTACAACACCTCCTTCCACCTCCTCTGATAGGCCATAATTATATCTATATATCATTTATATGCGCTAAATACTAAAAGTTCTTGAGCCAAATCATTATAAATCTCCGTGATGTTATAAGAAATATACATTTTTTTCACAAATACTAAATACAAAGCTCCTGAACTGAACATACAATTTCTATTCTATTCTATCTATGTTTGTTTTGGAGTTTGTCTTACATTTGTTTCACATAGGTTAAGTGAAACATATATTTTTATTAAGTAAATACACATTTTACAGCAGAGACACTAATCTAACCGGTCCGCGAAAAATTAAAAAATGTAGTTACAATAGTAATTTTTCAGGAATAACATTGTTACCGCCGGTTCGCTTAAAAAATATTTCCAGTCCGCTGTAAGTTTTAGGTTGAAAAATACTGGTCTACAGGATACATCTCTACTTATTTATTTATTTAAATTAGGCGATGTTTAAGTTTTCATCTTACTGGAATTGCATTTTTCTTTGAAGTTGTACAATTATGATTATTGGTAATTTTCTTAAAATGGCAGTGAAAATATGTTTTTTTCTTCTTTGCACTCATTAGACCACAAACAAGGTTGTTTTGCCATTTGAAATTTAATTGAAGACCAATATTCATATTTCAGTTTACCACTTTTCGCTTCTTTTACGTTCTACGTCTTACTTTAATATAAGGACTGTTATTTCTACATACACTTAGGCTAATTACTCTCTAAATTATTAATAAATATTTAATTGATTTCTGTAAATTTAATACCTTTTTTATAATATGTAAATAATATTACATGTATTCACTAAAAAATAAACATTTTTAGCACATCTTTTAACTGACGCTAACATTAAGTATAAGAAAACACAATATTATTGCTATTTATAATTTATATTCACCCTTTAACTGATATACACAGTTTTATTTTAAGTGACTTTATAAAGACATATTTAATATTTATAGATTAAAATGCCTTGCATACTTAATATGCAATCGGGATTAGAGAAAGATTGGATGGATAGTTCTATATCATTGGTCCTAATTCTAGATGGACGTCATTACATAATTTCTCATATATAATTTGCGATTGTATATATACAGAAACTGCTTATTAATAGAGCAATCTTATTTACTTCATAGATTAAATGTTTTCTAAACCTATTGTTAGTGTTTGATATTTTGATGTGCGAGTTTATGTTATTTATTGTGTTTGAATTACAATTTTCTAGTCCTGCTAAATCTTAATCATAATAAACTAATCACGTTATATTTTATGTAAATTAAAAACGACAAATCTAAGTTGGATTTAATGAAAAGATTATTTTCGTTTATGTAATTTTTTGATAAAACAGCATTTTTATTGCAGTTTAAAATATTCTTCTGTTTTCTAGTCTGTGTGCCGATAAGTTAAAAATGAAAACGAAAATCGTTGAAATTATAAATGTCTTAGCTTCTAGTACACTTGTAAATAATTTAAAACTATTAATACTGGCGTTAGTTAGTAACCTTACTGTTCTTACTTTTATAAGGTTTTAGCGATTCAGAAGCTGAAGTCCGCGAAGGCGCTCCAATCGACCTCTTCGCACCCTCCGCCGAGCGAGTAGTCCACATTCGTATGGCAATAGAGCGCGGAGTTGGCAGTAACTGTGGCCGCATCTTGGACACAGGCGGCCGAATGCACCGACTGCCCCCAACCCCAGCCATGGCCCCAATCTATCGCCACCCCCGAGAGAACCGTGTGATCGGCATCATCCATCCCTCCGCCACCTTTATTTACTCTTGCCTTGTTCATATCAGTACCGACCTTGCAACCCTTTATGCTCGATACTTGTTGACCTACAAAACACAATGGATCTTAAATTATATTCTTTCACACACTACAGACACGCACTCATACATATAGTGAAAAGGGTTCTGATGGTTATAGAATCGGAATACATTTAAGGGCCAGTCTGAGAAATCTTTCGATAAAAAGAAGTATTTTGGTTGAGAGTTTTACATATAATTTCGGAAGAGGTGAGGATTTGGAATTGGAAAGCATATGCATTTAATGTTGGATCTTTCATTCCTTACACGAAATAAATACTATTACTATTTAATTTCTATAAATGTGATAGCAATAAAAAATAAAACTATAAGTGCTTAGTAAAATGCAAATGTTGGTTTGAATAAATTGGATGTTCACTTTGATTAAATTCTTATAATTATGAGTTATATTTTTATCTTTGTGACGAAATTCAAAAGCATCTAATAATAATTACTTTGGTGAGGTATCAAGGACAATCTCTTCTTCAACGGAAAATGCGACGCCGCCGGCAACTAGAAAACATTAAGCATAATTATATACTCTACTAATTTTTAAATAATTTTTATAAATATTATTTATATGAATATTTTTGGAATAGCTTTAGTAAAAAAATAAACTAAATACTCACTGTTTTGCTTATAGCCATAACCCAATCGCTGCGGAAGCAGAAGAAAACATTAAATTAATAATAATTATGATGGCGATAAACATGCACAAAGGCAAAGTGGAAAGTCATATCGCTTCCGTGACGCGCGGAGCTATTATTGCGCAGCTACATGAGAAGGATAATAATTGGAAGGTGTAGGTGGAGAAAAAAATAATGTTAGGGGATGAGACAGGGATAAAGAGATAGTGTATATAGAACATGCGCATATCGATCAATTTATATTTTGAAAATATCATTTTCCGTCTTTAATTTATTTTGATTACGGGTTTCCAATGTTAACATGTAATTCTGATAAATATTTCTCAATTAGTTTACTTTATTCGAAAGAACAATTCAATCAAATAAAGTTACGATTTGTGGATTATTTTATCTATAAAAAGAGATACGGTGATTCTCAAAAAACGAAATTCTTCCAGTTTAAGGAAATCGAATAAAACTTGCAAGGTATTATTGTGCAATCAGAAGTAGAATTCGTGAACTCCATTTTTATTGTAATCTATTTTTGAAAATAAATGGGCAACACTTTTTCTCGATATTCACTGAGCATTCGACACCGTCTGGCACAACGGCCTTTTCCACAAACTTGTAATGTAAATATTTCCAATGTACATCACCAAAATAGTTCAAAATAATATATACAACAGAAGTGCCTCCGTCAAAATCAGCAACTCTATCTCCACCCCTATCCACCTTCAATCGGGAGTTCCGCAAGGAGCTATACTCTGTCCACTCCTATTTAATATTTTGTGCTGCAACACTCTGACTCCATCCCACCAACATAGTTATCTAATAATTTCAATTGAGTCGATTTACCAGCTGAATACATGCGGATCGGCGGATGCAAAGCTTAACTTGAACTCAGGTCCTTGAACTATTCTATAATAAGTTATATGATTGTTGTGATAGTCTTACCTGAGTTCGGTTGCTGACTGCGCCAAAAGCCAGTAGATAGTATCGGTAGGAGATCGACCTGCTGAGATGGCTAAGAGCTGATCGGTTTCGTAAGAGTTGGGGATGCGTGGACGGCATGGTACGTTCTTTGTCCACTCCCCGACGGCCAGCATTTTCGGAGCTTCGATCAGCTTAACACATCCCCGAGAACAACAGAGTTTCTTGTCCGCAAACCACGCCATCGTCGAATCCTCGTACAATACCATCCATTCCCAGCTCCAGGACTTGCAGAATAAGCCACCTAAATAAACGAGAAGGCAAGCACTTCAACATAAAATCCTACTTGAATAAAATATCCAATGTAGTGACAGAAATTATTTGTATGTTCAAAAACATTACGTGTACATTTTATTTTGTAAATATTTATAATTTCTTGCACTACAAGATTATATAATGAAATGTTTCAAATTATTTAAATCTTGTTATTTAACACGTTTGTAAGTATCTGTAATTTTGATAATACTAATTCGAATAACTAAAATATAATATACTAATAAAACAAAAAGTTTCTTATATACTATATAGAGTTATACTATACTATAGAGTTGAACTATACAAAGAAAAAAATATGAATAAATTCTGTGTTTCTTGCAGACGTTTCGAAATTTAAAATCCAATAAAGAAACAGTCGTCTCGGAACGATGTATTAAACGAACTCGTAGAATAATACGTTTGGAAAAGAGATTTCCTAAAATAAGCTGGTTTTACAAAATTGTAGTATATAACTTTGATTTAAATCGATAACCTTAAACGTTTTAGTTCTCTCAATATAATAAAATTTAAACTTTCTCGAATACGTAAGGAATAACTTGTTTTCCTGGGAATAACACTGAAAATATGTCTGCTACACTTATATAAGCTATCAAAATCTCTTATATTTTTTACTATGAATTATTGTTATACGTTTCGACTAGATCAATTAAGTGCACAAATTAAATTATTTTTGTAAGAAAAATAAGTTATTTCGATTTTGTCTCAATTGAAATGTTATTGAAAGAATATAAACTTATATTTATTTAAATATAATAGTTTTACGGAATTAATTATGTATATCTTAATAATCATATTTTAAATAAAAGTAAAAGTGAAATCTTTATTCGAATTTAATAATTAAAAAAATGAGGGATCATTGGTGTATTTATTTTTCTCTCTAATCTGTATGTAAATACTATTTTCCGGACGGAATGTTTCATTTTTGTTACAATTGTTCCCAAGTTTTTTATATTGTCAAATATAATTAATCCTAAGTAATTAATCACTCAATAAAATAATCAAATAAATAGGATTGCAATTACGAATATAGCACGGAGGGTTAATCGGATTACATAGATTTCAATTGAATTAAACGACCTGGAAAACATAACGTGCGAACAATCTAACTAATATAAAACCTAAAATAATTATCCTGTATGTAAGAGATTATAACATAGACGACATGAATTTTGTTCTATTCTTTATACTATATTTCATTTCCATCATATTTAATTTCATGCAAAAACAAGACAAGTTGTACTATAATAAATAATTGCGCATATTATTTATAAATTTCATGCGTGGATGCGCCGGGTAATTTTTTTTAAATAATAATGTTTTTTCCGAGTCTAAGTTTGCTGAACTTCTTGGACATGATTCGTCTGGCAGGTTTAGGTTTGAAGAGTTGAGTTCCGTCGGAGAGGAATGCTTCGCCGAGGCCGTATTTGTCGCGATCCTTCCGGATGGCTCCGAACGCGACACCACGTTCTACGCTTCCCGTCACGTAGCGCTTGAAGTCGTCCTCGGGGACGGCGTACTCTTCGATGATGTACTTGGTGATCTCCTTCAGGGAAGCACCCTTCTTCGACTGCGTCTGAATATCTCCGATTGCCGCGAGGACAAGTCGAGCAGTCTTACGTTTCTTCGCGGTAGAAGACGAAAGCCCTTTTGCACTGGATGAAGGCTTCATCATCACATTGGGAATTTTATGCAAACACGAATTTAAAAAAAGGTACGAATAACAGAACACACACAAAATGGAAACGTCAGAGAATTTTCTACTTAGCAACAGAACAACAACCGACCTATTGATTACTATGATATTTTCGAAAAGCAAATTTCAAAATTATCTACATATTATTTTTAATATTATTTAAACATAGTTAATATAAAATATTTTGTGGAATGTATTAATCCTTATTTCTTGAGAAGTTTAATATTTGTCGTCTAATGCATAGGTTCCCAATATTTTCCCTAAATAATCGGATTTTTTCCGCGGCCCTTAATACATCAGATTTTTTTCTAAATTTTTAACTTTCTTGAAAAATTGGAAAACTTTCTTTTGCGCCGCGGTGCCCTTATGACGGCGCACACTTTGGAAATCACTGGTCTAATGTATATTTCAATAATATGATATAATTGAAAACTATTTAAATTAATAATTAAGTAAAATAATTAATGTTTAATAAAAATATGAAATCCACTATGCAAAAGCGTAGACAGAAAACATTCTCCATTAAAAATGTCAGTCGGATATGAGTAAAACTCAATTATTCAAATATTGCTTATGCAAATTTCTGCGTATTTCCACTGCAGTTTCAATGTCTGGTGATAATTTGATAGATTCTAATTTTATTATTGATTTTTTAAATTATTAATCTTCATAGTTTTCATTATTTTCGCCTATTATAATTAAAATATACTGAATTTAATTATTTTGTTTTATAAAAATAATATATTATTGTCGATTCATAGTAAAATATATTCTAATAATTATTATATACCAAGAAGATAAATCTAAGACCCAAGTCATGAGACAAAAAAAGGTTGAAGTGTAGAAGATATACTCAAAACGGGAAATTTAAGGCTGTAAATTGAACAATAAATTGAGAATTACAGAATTACAAAATATGCAACCTTTTTGTACTCGGAAAGTTAATACTCAATATTTTTATAATGTTAGATTGAGAAACGTTGCTTTAGAATACTAAAATTATTTTTTTCCTACAATAAGCAAATTTTAATTCCAATTTATTCATTTGCAGTAAAAACCATGATTGGACACGACTCTATTTCCTCCATAAAATCGGTTCGAAAACCCAGCCAAATCTATGTGAGCTCCTTTCGATGCTTACAACAATGGGGCAGGTCAACCAAGACGAAGGTATACACATAAAAAGGAATAGTGGCAACATACACGACAGCCAAAATATAAATTGAAATAAATTGTAAAAAATTGTTTTAACATTTGGAAAGTTTATTAACTTAAATAAAAATGTTAGCTACCGATTTACTTAATGTTCAATATTAACTACTTCAGAAGCAGTTTGAGAGAAATACCTGCGTTGAATCTTGAAAAGTACTCTTATATAAATCTTTTTAGTGTAAGCTCTGGACTTGGGGTCGAGACTGAATTGCGATAATCTCCCCACGATCACAATATAGATAGACTCTTTTCCGGCCGACGCCCATTTAATCAAATGTTTTCTCTTTTATTATATAGCCTCCACTTCAAACATATTCAATCTTAAAGGAGATTTTGGTTAAATCAACTTTTTATACAAAGAAAACGCGTTGAGTTTCATCACTGATATTTTATTCATTTAAATTTGATAAAATTAAAATTAGCAAATTGTGATTCAAACTGGATTCGCAAAATAGTGTGGAAATAATTTGGGATTTTATTTTCTTCAAGCGAAATCGGAATGTTTCCGCATCGATGTTGTTTATCTGATTTTTCTTCTTATTTGTGATTTATTTTTATCATTATTCTATTTGTTTTTCCCGGAAAATCGCATTCACTTCTAATAAATCATGAAACTAGACGTGAACCGGATAATATGAGATGTTTTTGAATCATTTTTATTTTCCACAACGGAAATAATTTATTTTATATTTCGCAGATAAATTGTATGTAAATGACAACAAAAGAATAAAACGGGTTGCGAAAATATTAATCTTGCCAGTTTTGATTTCTGCGAGCAGATAAATTCACCAATATCTTACAATAAATCTTACTTACGTTTGTAGCGGAGCAGGTATCCAGCTTTAACTTGTTTCTTCTGAATATCTGTAACAGAAAATGTCTTTCAAAAGAAATTCAATATAGAGAAGTAATAAATTTTAGCAGAAATTTTAGAAGTATCTTCATTTAACACATCACCGCAAAGAGTAAATTGTGTCTTAAAAATTAATAATACTGAGAAAATATGATCCGAACTTGAAATAAATGAATTTACATGGAAAATAAATGGTTGATTAATTTAATTCGTGAATTGCCTGTCTCTCCACGGATGTTGTATATCCATCACTCAATTGCAGATGATGTTCCAATGTCAAAATGCTATACGTATTGCAAATACATTTCTCATTTTTTGTTCTTTTATACACAGATTCAATATCGTTTCAATATCGTCTAAAACTAATATTAAACCCACATCACTGTTATTAATATTATAGTATATAAATTGCAATTAAAACTAATATTGAATAATGTAAATTATAAACAATTTGCAAGCTGATTACAAAAAGCAGTTTTCTTTGATATAAACGTAATATAATTGTCGACAAATAGATTTTAAAACAAGAATTAAGATATAATAAAATTATATGAGAAATTATGAGTAAAAACAATTCGTTTTAAATCTAGATTTATGTTAATTAGTGGAAATATAAGCAGGTTATACTTAATATATAAAGCCGTAACTCATATAAAAATACAAAAATCTAACAAGTTGTAATGCAACTCTGCTAATTAGAAGTAATTATTAAAAAACAAGTGTAAATAATTGAAAGTTTAATTTATATTTTTCAGTTTTTTTTTTTAAATAATTATTTTATTATTTATTTCGTGGCACGTCTTCAAGCGTTTATGTTTTTCATTTCCTTCCTGAGTTATTTTCACGCGAACGTTGGATTGTTGTTGATTCAAAAAACTCGAAGAATAATAAATTCAGCCCCGGGTGTGTTTGCAAACGCTCAGAAGGCGGTGGAGGCGGCGGCACGAAGAAAAACAATAAATGTAATTTATTTAAATCCAGCACTTTACGAAAATTAAATTGAAAAACACTATTTAGAGCAACTTTGAATATCTAGTTGTTAGCGATAATTTATCAGTTATTATTTATTTTCAAAAATTATATTAAATAAATAAAAAACAGTGAAATTTAATTTACTTTAAATATACATATCTGTATTCTACAGATTGTCTAGACTTAGATTTTCTAATCATACGCTGACATAGTTATTATATAAATAGTTAAGTTTTAGTTATTTTATAGAAAAGATTTTTATAATATTCTGACTGTAATAATAAATATTATTTTTACATAAATTTATATTTCGAGTTTTTGTTTAATTTTATAAATATATTTATTAGATTATTTTTGGAAATCATCAGTTTTGGGATTAAATTAATCAAACGTGAATAAGATTATTCAAAAAAAAAACTTATAATATTATTGAAAAACGATGACGTATTTTGATTCGATTTAATTTCTATGTTATTTTGCATAAGTTATTGATTGAATATTTTGCTGAATTTGAAAAGTATTGTAAAAATCAAATTTTCATTTTATGAATGATTTAATGAATAACTAAAACGAGTGATCGATCAAAACTGATGTTTGATGATTTATATTCGAAAATTATATGTTTTTCTCGTACGAGACAGAATCATAATAATGTTTAGTTATTTTATGAATGTAAATTTAAAGTATTTAAATTTAATATTGAAATATAATATTTTTATGAAAATGTCAATTCAAATTTTTTAGACTCGAGTTTTAATAAAAGTTTATTGACCGGTGAGTTATATTTCTCTCTCATTTTTTCTCACTTAGAGTAATTTCACGCTTTGCTCTATCTCGTATTATGACCTAAGACAATGCATGTGAGCTTGAGGCAATAACCGCTGCTAGCTGTGTTTTCGATTCCGATTTAGTTATATAATACATGCAGTGAGAGGCATTGATTGCAGAGTGAAGAGAAATAGAAATAATGTCTAATAACTTACCGCGATTGTTTGAGTCACGGTGCGATTCCCGCGACATGCACAGAGTGAACATGACGGGTCAACACTGAGCCGCACAGAGCGTCGCGACGCCACCATTAGCTACCACGACGCCGCCACCGACGACGCCACCGCCCCACGCATACCACCACCTTCCAATTCTATTCCATAAATGCAACTTATAACTGACGCACACTAGGGTCGAAGGGTTGACAAATTTGATCACCTAAATGTATAAATTATTAATTAAATTAAAAATAATATTCTAACAATGTAAAAAATATAAGCATCATTATGTCCGAAACAATATAATTTAATTTAAAGTAAGGAAATCATAAAAAATGTAAAATTTGCCTCAGTCGAGCAATTTGTTTCCCAGGATGGACCATCGCTTTAATTTTAGTTTATTTATTTTAACTGTGATGTAATAAATAATGATGCTACTTATATTATTATTTACTACTAACTTTAACAATATTTCAAAATATTTAAAAGACTATTTTGTGTCAAAATGTTTATAATAATTAATTACTTTTTATGTATTGAAAGTAGTCTCAAAAAACCTTTTTGAATTATATAAATTTCTTGAAAACCGGGTTTTAAAGACCTAGACTACTTTTTATATGTTAACTTACTGAATAGCAATGTCTGAGTACAAAAGCGTATCGTTAAATAGATTGTCATTCAGAAACAAGAGATAATTAAGTTCTAGGCGGCTGATTTCGGAGGAGTGTGCATTATAGACGAAGACATTCTAATACAGTTAGTCGAGACGTGAACGCTTAAGCAACTAAATCGAATTACGGGCGAGGAGAGCGCGAATTCCGAGCCTGCCGGTCGATTCATCGAAATATATCGAAAGAAAATGTACACCTACTTCCGTTTATATCAGAAAATTAAATAGCAATTAATTTATTTATCTCTTAAAATATGATATCTTATTAATAATTTAGTTTATTTTCAAACAAACATGTATATTTTACCTATTAAAATTATATAATCCTTTTTTAATATTATGTTACGATATGAGCTTAGAACATATTCAAATGTGCATTTTCTATTATTACCACCAATATTACGAAATCAGTAATATATATTAAGTTGTCTAATATTTATATAATAATTAATTAATAAATTTCTATATAACAAATTTTAAGAGTAATTTCTCTGAAATATTTAAATTTTCTGATTTATTTTAATAATTCACAACTGACCGTTTTTTTGGGGTTTTCTTCAAACATTACTATTTATTATTCGACATTTATATTTACTTTTAATTAGTAAATAATTAGATAAATAATATTAAAATTTACATTAGATTAACTTATTGAATTGATGAATTATTATTACATGAACTCCAAAATTGGCATAACTGCTATAATAACTTGTTTCTTGTCTTTGTTTCAGCTGCATGAATTCAATCAATTCGCTTCAAAATACAATTTAAACTCGGGTTATCGATTTTCGTTCAGTTTAACCTATTACATCATCGCTGTGTGCGCGAGAATTCCTTTTTATCTCTCTTCTCATCCTGTTCAATCGATAGATTTCCCGTAATCAATTGACAATGCTCGAGTCTGAGTAAAGAACGCGATGGCCCCGTACACAAGTAATTAAGTTTTGACGAGAAAGGATAAAAAAGATCTTTCTCTTTTAGGCCGCAAAATCCTTTTTGTAATATAAATGCAAATTGCCTCAAATGAATAAATCACAATACGAAAGAAGTAAAAAAAAAGTCGTATCTAAGGCTATGAAACTGATGAAAGACATTAAGTTATGGTTGTCCATAAATTTTCTGTGACGTCCAGATTTGATTCTGCAGATTTCTTTGATACTGGCGATTTTCAGTAAAAGTATAGTTGCTGCTCCATCTAGCGAAGGGCGGCGACATCATTAAACATTTAACAACGTGGTGGTAGTTTACTGACAAAAATGAAAGATTTCTACACGAATTTCGTGGTTTTTGATTAAAAGTTTTATAGAAAACTGTGCATCTTAATCGGTATTTAATGATCCATGTTGGGTTCATCAATAAGTCAAATACTACTTATTAGACTTAACACAGTTATAAATACAACTAAAATATTTAAAATATGTTCAAGTTAATCAAACATTAAATGAGTTTGCTCTTATATTCGTTTTGTTAATAAATGCAGTAAATTCGTTAATGGCCAATTAAAACCTGTAGTTTGTTTCACTAGTTTGAATAGTCCTGAATATATAAAGTTAACTTTGTATTATTCTTGAATTTATGGTAAAATCGTCAGAATTTTATATATGTGTTTTTGTATTTGAAGGTAATTTAATTTAAAGGTAAAATATTTTAGGACACACAAGTTTTTTGTTAATTATCTCAAATAAATCTAGTATTTTTCAGTTTACTTTAAGATAAACTTATATTGACATTTTTGTTAATTAACGATTTTCTCATTATAGAACAATTCTCGTATTTCCAAGTCTTATTACTATCATCATCATCATCAAACTAGGGCTTGAATAAGTCTTCCCTATATCCTACCTCTTTATAGCACACATCGTACTTTCGCTAATTCCTTTTTCATTTACATATAGTCGACATTTGTCCTTTTTATTAAAATGCACACATTTCCATACTTGCTAAACAAAATTAGAGCAAAAGTGCTTAAATGCTAACTACTTACAAATATACAATTGTTGTTGCAGGTAAATATTTTAGGATTTTCTTTAAATTATATCAAATAAATCTAGTATTTTTCAATTTACTATAAAAAAACTGATATTGGATAATCAAACATTTTCGTTAAATAATAGTTTAATTTTTTGTTAAAAACATTCTCAAAATGTATGTGATTTAATAACGCAAGATGGAGTTGTTTATGTGGGCTGGTCGCTTAGCAATACCGGATAATTATATCTTAAGTGGAATGGCGGCAAATTACGGGGATTTCTGGCTTAAGGATGGCTTTAAATCCGTCCCTAAACCGCTGGATCAAGTGGAGGACGGCCGCCCTCTCACATCATTACAATCTCACCGGAAAGTATCTTCTGCTATCTCTCTGCCTGCATCTGATGAAGGGAGAGATGGAACATAATTAATATGAAACATAAACATTAAAGTGAATATCCTTCTTCATCCTAATTGAATTTCTCTAAAGGGTACGGACAGAGACTAAAATTGATTCTAAAATCAATAAATATAATCATCCTATTCTATTATTAAGGGCTAATACTTTCATTTAGTAATCAGTAAATATTTTAGCTTAAAAACTGATGATAATATAATAAATATCACTGAAGTTTTAATATTACCGCAGATCGGATTTAACAAAGTTCGGATGGCGGTTTTAATGAATACTAGTTCAACTTTAAATCGGCTTAGCTTCGATAGTTGTAAGCAGGAACGACGAGATTCTTGTTTATTAGCAGTGCTTTACTTTCCCGTCAGTTGGATGGATAGATGGGTACATGTATGTGTCGTCTACCCTTATCATATTAGACCGGATTTCCCTGACGACATGGATGGGGCGAGTTTTAATAAACCGTTTGGGGCCTGAACTTGTTGCAAAATTATTAGGAAATTTCGCTAAATCCGGGGGGCGGTAAGGTTTTGTCGTCGCAGAGACATGTCTGCAAGTTGATTTCCTTGTCCGCGTGATGCATTTGCAAGACGTGTCAGGAATAAAGTGGCCGGAATAAACCGTCGTTAGGGGGCGGCAACGGCAGCGGCGATATCGATTTGCGGCCACCCAAAACTTTTCTGCTCATGATATGATAAAAAAGAGAAAAAGCAACATTTCATTTTTTTATTATTAAAACGTAAAGACTGTTACACACTACACGATACTTCCCAAGTACCATGTATGTTAACATAAGTAATATATTCGTACATAGGCTGGCGGCTATTTAATGTTTGTTAATCGTTTTTTATTATTTATAATTGAAGTAAAAACTAGATTATATAAAAATGTCGTGCATTCGAAGGGTGTGGAGAGGGTTGCACAAAAGACTTGCGCCAAATTTACTGCCGGCTGCTGATAGTTACAGGGATTAAAACGAATTAAAGGCTGGCGTCGGTTTTTACCTTTCGCAATTTACGATTTCTCCGTTCCTTTTTAATCAAGCACTTCACACACTTAAATCTCTTTTAATCCATTCAAGGACTCTGGACCACTTCATTACACCGCTCACTATCTCAATGTAGAATAGATTTTAATTAATCACATGCCATGCATCATTTATTATATTCATATTTTTAAAACTATTCTCTCTGTATTTATGCTCAATCGCTGCAGTCCTTTCGGACATCCTAGAGATTAGAATTGTGAGTAAACTATATTGGTTTAGTTATTATTTTAACATAAAAACTTAAAAAACTATTGATTTGATCGGAAGTAGTTTCAACTTTGATATCTGATTAAAGATGAAAAACTTAGAAATACATTACATTAGATTACGCATTAACATAACATTTTTGTAATTTGGATAGATGGGGATGAAATATTAAATCTTTTGTCTCTACAAATGTATCTAAAAAAATAGATTTATGTTTAATTCGTGAAGCGTGAATTTATACGAACTTTGTATGAGATCGTGCATGTATCTTTAAGTATGTATATATGATTGAATGTGTACGTTTTTCTTTCTTCACATATATTCTTTCTTTCAGAAATCGAATGCGGGCATTGCTGCCAACCATCTCTAAACTTACATCCAACTGGGACTGGAAATGCAAAACATAAACTGCAGGTGACGTCTCTGCACTTCCTATAACTTCTGCCAGGCTGCCTTATCTCCTGCAGACACTCAGATGCACTCCGACAAACTGCATTTCTCTCTATATCCTTTCCTCTTCCTCTCGATATATACGAAACCACCGCCTGAGCGAATACATATACTTACGAAAACTGCGTGAATAAGAACTCATAAAATGAATGAAACTTGATAAAAACTAAATTTAAAATGTTGGATTTAAAGAAAAAAAGAATATGTCGAAATCATATAGTTGGATTTATATTTATAAATTAGATTAAATTAAGAGTTATTCAGTTGTGATTGCTAAAATATGTGCGAATATCATCAGAATGGTTTTATTTTTAATTTTTGATCAAATATATTCTATTGCCTAAAATGGGCTCAAACCTATATATTACTAACACGTAATTTGTAAGGTTTAGGAATCAGGTAACAAATGTAAAGGGGAAGTTCCTTCCTCAACCCGGACTTGGGACCAACCGGTTTACAATTTATTAGTAATTCCCTTACTAATACTAAAACACGCCCCTGCGCTCCGAAAAGTGAGAAAAGCGATGCCGAGGGCGTATTTAGTAGAGTACAGAAATAAACGACCTGCACATTAGTCCCAAATAAGATACGCAATTTTCTGGCGCACAGAGATATGCAAAGATGATGACTCTTTCGAGTGAAAGCTTAGACGAATGTTCGTCGTGCAATCAGTCTTCCGACGAAATTTTTCAGCCTTTCGTATTTGAAATTGAATTTGCTGTAAACGGCGAAACTATTTTGTAAATAATAAACAGGAGTACATACATCAAGTTCGCTGCGGCCTAGGCTTCCGGAAACTTGCATGTGTCAAACTAGCGTTGTTCATTAATGTGTCTGGATGCGCATTAGTTAGTTTCAAAAACGAATTTGTTACTGCCGAAACGGCCTTATGTACTTTACTTGCACTACATTTCTAATATTGAAGTAAGCGACAGAAACCACCGCCCATGCAGTATAAAACAAATAATTACATAACAAAATGAATATTAATGCGAGTTATCATCGCAAACAACATTATTATAAGGGAATGTAAGTTATACCAGAAAGTGATGAAATAATCGTAATTCGAACTAAGATTTATCTAAAATATCAAATAGACTTTTAAGGCTTGAAAGTATACTATACATTTTTTAAATCGATATACTTTAGAGTCTGAAATTTTCAAAGAAATGTATTATTATAAATGAAAGATAGATCGAAAATCACTTTTTCGTCCAGAACTTATTTCGTTGAGTGCTTTTTTCTATACGTTTACGTGTTATATAAATTTGTATACGTCGCGAGAGCAGCATCAATCTTATCACTTGCTCTCCAAAAAAATATAACAAACAATTAAATTTAAGAAAAACTTAAAATATATTGCGTAAAAATAGATTTAATATTTTAATTTATTTAATTAATTTCCGTCACTGATTTAATATTTTAACGGTATTTATATATTTTATGCTTTCAACATGGATTATATCAAATAAACAGGTGTAAATTTAGTCGCTATATTAGCTTGACGCATAACGATTACTGCCAGTTCTGTTTCAAATGAATAAAAAATATGAATCGTGTTATACAATTGGTGGATGTGCCGGGCAACGAAAATCGAATTGCAATGCCAATTTCGCAAATGATGATGAATTAACTGATTATTTTGTATCATTAGGGCATCGAAAGTGTAAATTAGGTTGAAATATATTTTTGATTGAGTTTTTTTTATGCTTTGTGAAGACTAACAAATTTTGAACTTTTATTCCAACCTAGGTTAGACATTGTTTATAATGCAGCATGGAATTTGAGAAAGTTTATGAACAAAGTCCATTTTGATTTTATATACGTTTTCAGTTTAATACTAGAAAATAAATAGACGTATAAATATATTTGAGATATTGCAGAATATTGTGATATCTCAGTAGCATCCGATCCTTTTTCCATTTATTATATAAGGAGCTTTTTATAGAATTGGAAAGTATATAGTTTCCTCCCACATTAATTCCTCTGTACAGATAAATTGAGATTCAATTTTAATCTATGAAATATTGAAGTAATATTAATATTTTTTGTTATGTATTCAAGGTATTTGCGGGGGTGGATGGCGTGGGAGAAAAATTGTGACGTCACCGTTGACCGCCCCCGCGCGTTGCAGCTGGAGCTGATATCCCCGCTGCCGCCCCCCATTGCCGCAGAGGCAACTGGAATAGCGTCGTATTGTGAGTTTTGCAAGGGCGGCGTAGTAAAAATGGTGACGCCACCGCAGCCGTCGTAGTGAGGAGCAGCACGCAGGACGAGAGGATCACGAGCGGCTGCGCCCCCCGCCACCAACTTGCGCCCGCCGCCCCCCATTTCCCTCTCTCTAGAATACAGTTGAAAGTATTAGCGCGATCTGAAGCCGCCACCAGACAGTCGTACCTCGCAACTACCACCATTTGTATCTCGCATACAGTTAGAGAAAGAAAGAGAGATATAAATACTCTATTAATACATTCATTAATAGATTCAGTCTATCCTAGAGTTCTGATAAAATATTTTCCCTCTATCAATCTTTCGTATTTCCTAGCTGGTTTTTCTTCGGCCGCCGCGCGAAGAAACGCTTCAATCGATCCCGTTTAACGAAAGACTTTTGGGGATTGTTGGAGACAGTCTCTACGAAGATCCGTCATCCTCTTCCTAACCTTTTTCCAAACATTTTCCTTTTGATTCTATCTTTCCAGTTGTAGGACGTTTTTGTTTATTGGTGAAGTTTTGTTGTGGAGGGACTTCCTGGTTTGTTTAAGACATGAGTTTGAGGTCGGTGCGTGCTTTGGGATCAATATCGGGCCGGTTCGGATAGGAATAAATCGCTCTTTTTACAAGTTTTGGCAAGTACAAATAACTCAGAATATTTTACGTTGGATAAGATGTGGATCCTGATCGGTGGTATGCTGGTGGCGTTGAGCCTTGGAAGTTCGGGCTTCCTCCTAGACGGTTCAACAAATTCTTACTCGCAATTTCGTAAATGGGGCGGCGGAACGAACGGAAGCCTCGAATTCGAGTTTAAGACGGATCAGCCGAATGGTATGCTATTGTATACCGACGACGGAGGCACCTACGACTTCTTCGAGATCAAGTTGGTGGAGGGTGCGCTCAGACTCAGGTACAACCTCGGCGGAGGCGCTCAGATTCTCACCGTTGGACGCGATCTAAATGATGGTCACTGGCACAAGGTTCACGTGCAGCGACACGAGGACCGCACAATCCTTGCTGTTGATGGCGTCTCTCAGCTGCGAACGTCGCGAGGCAAGGAGTTCAACTTCGGTCGATTTTCTACCAACAGCGAAGTCTTTGTCGGCGGTATGCCCACATGGTACAATACCAAGTTAACTCTTCTGGCCTTACCGAGCGTTATATTCGAGCCTCGCTTCGTGGGAGCCGTAAGAAACTTGGTGTACGCTGACCAAGAAGGTGGCCCACCTCGCAGGCAGGAAACCCGCCCCAAGGACCACAGGGTGAGCATTTCCCACTTTTCCTGTTTCGGATTCCAACGGATATCTTGTATTCGTGTATAAATTTAGAAAGGCTTTACTAGCAGTAGATCTGTTATCTTAATGCCTACAAAACATGCCAACACTAATTTCAGCACATCATCGGTTACAGAAAGATACATACACACTGCTTTCCGTTACTACTATTATTTTGTTATCTTCTGTTAAACATAATTAAACATTTCAATAGACAAGAAAATAAATTAAATCGGCACCTCACACACATATATTAGTTTCCCCCCTTCAATACATGTATGTCATAACAAGCCGCCATTTTATTTCCCTCCATAACGAATAAGTTCGTTACAAGATCCAATATTTATAGTTTTGTTGTTGTTTCTTTTCTATTTTATCAATATAATAACCAAGTTCATAATACCTCGCAAGTATCGCGTTGAGTAATAGAAGAAAATAATCCAAAGTAGCTGAACTAAACACACTAAGATCACTTGCCAAAATATCTACAAAAATAACAAAGTAATTGGCATACTACTGGTAAACAAAAAGTTACATTAATTTAATGTACTCATATTTTAAGTAATACTTTAATAAATTTAAAATAGTTATTTCTATACATAAAATATATTCAATATATTAAGTTATTAAAAAATCAGGAAATGATTTGGTTGATAAATACTAAATATATGAATATTTCATTAATTACTATTAACACAGTACATCTACATAGTAATTAATTAGACCTAATAACACTAAACCCTGACCAGTCAAAATGACCTGACCTTAACAATGTTATATTCTACAATCTTAACCTTCTCTATCAAAATATAAAATATTACTCTTACAGGTGCTGGTCCGTAGTTTTTAACGAATTTAGTATCAATTTCTTGTGAAAAATTACTGCATACAGGTCTGTAAAAATTAGTTCGAAAATCGAAATTTATTTTTTGGTTTAGTTTTATGTTCTGGAAGAGCAGTTGTATATTTACCTAAATTTTAATTACATTAGTCCTGAAAGAAATTAGCTGAACGAATAATATGAAATTAACAAATACTCGATAATAAAGATAGAAACGATGTGTTCACGCTGATGCAAAGTAGATAAAATTCTTAATCGAGCAGAGACAAATTCAATTAGAAAATATTGCTAATTACTGAACATTTGCATCGATTTTAGAAGAGAGCGGAAGAAAACGCAGGTCGGCGTCGGACGTTCACCTCTTCGAGTTTTTCGTACTCCACTCATTGTCGGGACATTCCTCCCTCGCCGCAAAGGATTTTATGTTATTTTTTTTTTAATATAATATGTTTATTTTGTGAATGCTGAATTTTTGTAATTCTGTTGCAGCTGATACAAAAGATAGATTCACATATAAATTAGTTTTGACAATACAAAAGTGTTGTCTTTTTGCTGATTGGTAAGACATGTCCAATAAAATGTTTCGAGTATTAAACTAAATTAGATTAGTTAATTAAAAATTCCGCTGCGAAACAAGATGCGACGTAATCAAATTTGAGGTTGTTCTGTATGGCCGAAATAATGACCGAAAATAATTGAGCAGTTTATCTTCATGCTGGGAAAATCAAATGGGCCATGCCCGAAGTTGGGAGGGACATTGTAGTGAGAGAGAGAGAGAGTGAGAGCGAGAAAACGGACGAGAAAGGGAGACAGAGGCATAAGCTCTAATCTGCACGTAGTAATTGCCTGACATAATAATTCTTACCGGGTAAAACTTGGCCGAACTGCACTAAATAATTATTATTAATTATTTATGCTTGGGGCACCGCTTTCGACCGGAACTAATTAAAATTATAAATCGCACGTTACCCAGCCATACCACCCACAAACAAAACATAAAGATTGTAACAAAAAAATAAAAAAAGGAACGCGGCTGAATTTTAATTAAATCATAGTTTTCTCATGAAACTTCGTCCACTTCCGGATTTAATCTATTCCTATCATGACTGCAAATTCGCATACCATTTCTTCCATATTCTGAAAATAATTGAAATCATTGAAAGCAAACGACTAGTTTCTTACTGCCTGTTTATTTCAAATAATCCGAGCATCACTGATTCGTCTTCGAAAACAACAACAAGATATGAGAAGGAATTTTCTTATCACGTCTGTGTGTTTTTCTTATCTGTCTCTCGTTTCATTCGTATCTAACAAGTTCGAAGCGAAGTGTTCCACGCTTTGAAGTGTTTAATGAGCTAAGGGGGCTTGAAATGTCCCGCGGGGCATGGAAATCGTATGTTGGGTCACATAATTCAATGCTTCAGCAAGCAGAAACTTTAGAAGTGGGTCAAATTGCCCAGGAATTGCAGAGTAAAAATCTAGAATTCCTTTTTAGATAATAGAAAAGGAAAATCAAACAAAATACTGAAATGCATTCAGATGATCATAATGCATTTCATTAATTTCCAAAAAAAAAACAGCCTTAGATTCATTTTTTGCTTGCTACATACCACGATGGATTTATTAAAAAAGGTTTACATATAAATGTAGTAAAAAAATAGAAATTACAGTTTTCAGTATGTTTTGTACTTCATATCTTAGAAAGTTTTGCGATAAGCTTAAGAACTTTCAGTATTTGTGGTCTTAAGGTTATCTATTCCTTGATACAGCTTGCATACAGACAACAACTTGGTACAATCGGTAGATTAATTTAATATTTTCAGAAACTGGACAAAAAATAACTTGATTAATATTTTAATTTGAAACGTGGTATCTTATCTTGACCGTTGCTATTGATATAAAAAATATGTATAAAAACTGTTAGTTTATGTAATGTAATTAAAAGAGATAAACATAATTTATTGTGCACTTCATACACTTTTTTTAAATTTATAGATTAAGATTAATATAAATCATGGATTTATTACACGAGTATTAAAATATGAATTTTATATAATGTTCTTCATAGAGAATATATTAATTGAAAAAAAAAAGTTAAAATAGGTATTAACATATCGATTTTGAATTTAACGTGGAACTTACTATATTCGATAACTTTATTATTTTACTATCACGTTTCGGCGGTGCGTCTCGTGTAGCCTTTTGGAAAATAGTTTTTTAACTACATCACCTAACTAATTAACTCACATCAACTAATTAATTTAATAGTTTCAATATAGTTAGCTGGAATATCGATTACAATTTTAAAACTTATATAAACAATATGCTTTTTCTCTGAATTATTGTGAGAAAACTAATTATATAAAATGTTTCTTTAATATGCAATGTTTGATTTGAAACTAAAACTGAATTGCTAAATGCATATCGTGTAGCCAATGAGGGGGGTGTTCATTATTCGTCGTATGCGAAACGGAGAAAATTTCCAAATCGGATTTTCGCGGAATTAAGTCCCGGAATTTAATCTGCGAATGTGCACGTGAATGGGGACAGAAGAGGAGCGGAGACGGAGGGGCTGTAGCAGCAGCGTTGGTGTTGTCGGCGGCGTCCCGACGCCTAAACAAAACACACGCGACGCCTCCCGCCTGTTCGATATAAACTGGGTTAATTTCAGCGATAATGCCGAAAACGCAGCAGGGCCGGGGTTGGCTCAACAACAACTAACCTAACCAACCACCCCCGGCGCTCACAGCCGTTCCCTTTTGTAATTTCTATCTTCGAAGACATACACACACACACATTGATAGTTATGTGTGCAGACAATATGTCTCAACGATTCGCGTAGAGCTGCGGAATTCTGAGCGTGCCGAGCCGCATTACATAATCTGAATACACCAGGATTCGAGCGAATTGCGGTAATAACTGTGAATCGAGGAAAATAAAGAATGGAGAACGGAAGAATATAGCGCCGACACGCAATCCCAAACCTTAACCTGGCCAATAATGTACTGAATATAAGGAAAGAAAAGCAAATGAATGGAAATTTAGTTTTACTATCTCACTCGCTCTGATTATATTTCATTTTTAGCGTAGATTCCGATAATTCCTTCATTTCTACCATTTCTCTCTCTCTCTGCCTCTACCTATATTTTGTATTATTTTATGGTTTCATGTAGAAATGTGGACACGATAAAAGCGTGTTTTATTATTATTACGCGGTTCGGCGATATCACGTAATTGCGGTACATGCTTTTATTGTTTCCATGCTACATATAATTGCTGCCTCCTCTGTAGCGAAAAGTATGAAAGAAATAAGGGAAAACTGGAAAAGGGGGTTGAGTGATGAATTGAACAATGCTTGCGAATGCATTCATTTGTACACACGTGAAGCCAACCCGAAACGAAATGATTTCAGCATTTAATCAAGTCGAAATACGATGGAAACCTAAAATGTACATCTGTTTTCTTCGATGCCCCATATTTATTCACAGTGAAATTAATTCCTTCATTTCTATTTAATATTACCAATACTAAGTTATTTTATGTTTAATCTAACAATTAAATTATTTTTAGTATATAAATTTTATATAATTATATTTAGTATTTTATATAACCATGTTTACTTTTATGTATTTTGGAATTTCATTTATGAAGAACATATTTTTCACATCGGTCATGGTATGCATCGATCCATGTATAATATAACGTGAAGTTATGCCAGTGGCCTTAATGACGGGCAATCCTGATTGCTATCTGAACTATTGTCTAATTGCCGTTTTCCATTAAAATTACTTGCGTCGTCATTATTTCTCATATTAGGTATCTTCGTTGTATCGCCTGTATCGATTTTTCAATCACACACAATACGCGTTGCATAATGCAGGCGTGAACATACAATAAATTCGATTATGTAACACCTCACCCAATAAGTCCGTAGACACCTCTATCGACAAATCCGTGATTTTAAGAAGTACCAACCTTTAGGCGACTCCAATTCGATTATGTAACACCTCACCCAATAAGTTTGTAGGATGACATATAGACGGTGCCTCTATTGAAAAATCTATATGATTTTTAGGAAGTACCAACCTTCAGACGACTTCTGTCAAAATTTCATGACAATCTGACGTTTAGTTTACAGGTTACAGTGGTTTTAGTGACGCTACTTTTGTAATTTTAAATCAAAAAATTGATAAAACATTTCTTTTTGATGGAAAAAAATACTGTTCAAGCAAAACTATGGTTTTATGTAGATGGTAGAGAAGTGGTTTGCTGAAATTCAGATTATTTCCAGGCGTCGTCTGAAGGTTGGTACTTCCTAAAAATCATATAGATTACATATAAAAGTTGTCAAAAATAAACCAAAAGGTTATGTATATGGTGTAGAATCAATACAAAACTCGTAACAATATTAGATTATAAATGAAGCCAGGCGCATGCACCCAATAATAAAGGACATTCATCTCTCATCTATTCTATTATCCGATTTTTTCTTCTTTTCTTTTATTTAAACAAGTAAATGGAGGTGCAATAACTCTTTACCTCGCACTTTTCGCTTCTTCTCAACCTCATCTCTTTGAGTTTTCTCATTTCCTCCCTCGCTCTTTCAGGTGTTTCGTATATTTTTTCTTCCTTCCGTACCCATTTTTTTTTATTATTATTATTAAATTATGGAAATTCGCAAGTAATAAATCAGGTCGCCCGTTGCTCCGTGAGAACGAGAGAGATAGAAAGCGCTTATAAATCACGAAATTATCTTTCATCTCTTATTACGCCAACAATAAACATCAATTTTTCTCTGTTTTGTTCATGAATCATCCACGGTATGTTAAAAAATGCCACTAGATTTACCTCGGGGTATTTCGTCCTAATCGATGACCGGAGCGGCTTATTTTTAAACTCTTCTTGGAAATACCAAACACTGTAACTGTATGTGTATATTTATATATACGCCACGCCAACCAAACAGACGATACACGCGATTACATAATGGGGAGCGCGCCCAAGTCGTTTAATATTTGCTTCGTTATTGCGAAATCTTCCAAGTTAAATATTGAAGAGAGGCACTGCGGGGAGCAGTATAGCTTTTAGGGAGAGCTGTTCGGGTCCGAAAGGGTGAAAACGGAACGCCGGAGGGCATTAATAACTTCCTCAAAGATCCACAGTACCATGAACAAAAGAGCGGATCCTCTCTTGCAACATCGCGAAGACAAAGGGAGGCAAGCTTAAGAATCTCGCTCGATAAGGTGATTACAACTGTAGCAACAATCACAATTAAAAAGAATTATTTGATAAAAAAAATCACTTCAAAGCGGAACGCCTTTAACTAGAACTTTTAACAAATTTTACATTTACAGTAATTTTAGCTGAAATTGAAAACATGATTTATGTATCATTACAATTAAAATTGAATCAGTAACATAAGCAAATTATATGTTTATATAAATATTGCAAATTTGCATAGATCAACGAATTTGCTTAATTTTCGAATACATCAAAAAGCACGTGCGAAGGTAATGCACGTAAGGCGGTGGTAGCATGATACGGAGTTCTTTCTATTTTATTTATTTCCTTTCCTGCAAATTGCATACCGCATAAAATAAAATTATTCCCTTCCGGAATTCGATTAATTCTTTCTCAGTTTCCGAAAATGGAAAATTAACGCGAGCGTGTCTGAATATTTATGGATAATTATTTTTAGCGCACGAGAACCGCAAATACAGCATAAGACAGCGTAATCGAAAATAAGAATAGTAACAAGACCGGAAAATGAACAAAACTATTTATTATAAATGTTAAAATTTTATACATAAAAAAAATACATTCTAAAATGTATATGTTTTATTTTTTATTAATTTTTGTGAGTGATTGTTATAATCTAAACTTTTTAGTTTTATAGAAATTAAAATTTACATGATTTTTTCTGTAGGCAATAAATATATTTTTCAAAGATTTTAATTTTATAATAAATTGACAATTGGTCCAAAATGAACCTATAAAATTGTTAAATAAATAATGATAAATTCTATTGAGAATTGAAATTTTAATTAGTAACAAATAAAGTTATAAAATCGATAAAATGGTAATTTCTCGTTTTATTTAAAAAATATAATTATTAGTAGCACTTTTTTTATGTTTTTCTTTAATCAACAAAATTATAAATAAGTATTTATTTTTCTTTACTATTTGTATTTTATCTGACTATTGAAATAATCGTTATTATTATTATTAAAACTTGAATTTCATGTAATAAATATAAATACATTTATTTCAGTGATTTTGTTAATATATAATTCAGTAAGATATGTGAAATATTCAATTTTAAGGTGTTTGTACTGATCGGATCAACAAAGTTATTTACCATCTTAGCGTTTTTTAAGAATTGAAGAATTGGCAACGGTCGAATACCCCCAATGTCCAGATCATTTCTATTTCATTTCGCACATTTTCTATATATCTCTTTTCACTCATATTTGTAGTTCGCTGTAAAGCCAGAACCGCAATAACTTTTTTAGTCAACGTCAACCTAATCCGCTTACGTTTTTCCCATTTTATACATAATTTACGTGCGCCGCATTTTCCAATTCCCACTCGAATATTTCCCAACGTTCCTCCCCATAATAATAAAGATAAGCGGCCAGCTCGGCACGTCAAAATATGTGATGTAATAGGGAAGAAACAAATCCAAACAACATTCCATACGAATTTCAAAACTTTACGCACCGCTTCTTTCTAGCAGTTACGTTGATAATGTATTTTGTTGATTGTGAACGAAAAAAACTTATTTATTACAGGGCACGAATAAAATTATTTTGAAAAAAAAAAAAAGATTTATTAAAAACCAATGAGATTTATGCTTAGACACACGCCGAATACAATGTTGTATTACAATTTCGTATCTCTTTTGTCCGGATCCGTTTTGTGTCTGCTTTATCAACTATGTATTGTCTTTTAGTCGTTTTGTTGTCCTTGTCTAGAGCTTTAGGGGATATTTTTAATTAATCTAATGAGCCTCTCTCTCTAACTCTCTCTTGGCTCGTGATTTATGTTAGAGCTTTAGATTCTAAAAACCGCACACTTTCTAGTCTAGTGCATTTTTCTCTGCTACTTTTTTCGTTCCTCCTATATACATCTTTCTCTCTCTGTTTTTTTAGTTAGAGGATTTTTATTTTGGTATGCAGGGGATTTATTAAGGCGGTATGTTGCAGTGCGACAACGGGATTGTGGCCGGAGCAGAGGGTGTTTGTCAGCCCCAGTCGAGGGTGAGTTTCACTCGCGTAGACAAGCAACCGCCGGACACCGACCAAAAAATAAATAAAGTAAAAGAATAAAAATAAATAACACAGCGAAATATACAAACACACACCCACACACACACAAACAAACATATAGATAAACACGACCGCATTCGAGCCCCTCTCCAATACATTTCAAATTCTTCACCAACTTCTCTCTTTCTGCTGCTAAAACCAAAACGATAAGGGTGTAAAGTGTGGGTTGAAAGTATGAGGCATAGAGGAGAGGAGACGAAACGCACAGCACCCAAATAAATGATATTAAAGCTTTTGAGCTTCTTGGTAGTATAGAATAGAACGAGCAAACGAACAAATAATAGAAACGAACTGCACCAAACTTAGAGATCAGAGATGAATGAGTGGCTTTAGATTTTTAATGTTTAGAGCATGTATAATTTAAAATTTATTTCAGATTAGGTAAATGTTAGAAGGGGTTTGCAACACGTGCAAGTAAGTTCTACCGAATTACGTTTTATTTAACATGAATACTTGCATTGCATATTAAAATAAAATTTTAAACAATTTTTACAAGCATCCAATTGAAAATCATAAATAATCTTCATTTTTGAATAATTTTTATGATTACCCTCCACATTCCATCAACTGAAAGCAAATACCGTATTTTTCGGACTATAAGACGCACCTCAAATTTGTAAAATATATTTTAATGTTAATCTCGGATCAAAATCATGTTTCTATATTATTTTGCATAATTGATCACATTTAGTTTATACCTCACGTTATAGGAAAGTCTTTTTTGTTTTACGCTCATTTTTTCATATTTTTCGGACTATAAGACATACCTCAAATTTAGAGACGATTTATTGAAAAAAATATTTTAATGTTACCTAAATTTGAGTCTATTTTTCTATGTAAAAAGGGTTCATCTTATAATCCAAAAAATACGGTATATTAAAATTATATGTTAAAGTCATTTATAAATTAAATTACTTAAATAATTACAATTTACACTTTTTTTAATAAATAAAAATACGATATTTTTTTAATAAATAGATACTTTGAAATTATTTTTATGGATAATTAAAAATGCAGTTTTCCTAGCCACACAGAAATTAATTTTTGCAAAATAAGTCCACTGAATAATTAATTGGCGCGTTTGAAATTCTCTAGGATTGCCGTACGTAATGTATATTGCGATATTTTTTGTCACGTAGTTTTGCCCAAGGTGATACTACTTTGGCATTCATTAGAGACTCTCTCTAATTAAATTAAATAATATCTGGCATATATACTAATATGAAGGGAAAGAGCAAGATTAAAGTGCTGCCAGTTAAGTTTTCGCCAATTCCCAACATTCGGTTCTAATTTTCTGCTATTTATTATTATGTAATTTAATTTTTCCTACTTTTTGCAAAACCATTTTTTACGTATAAAGCATAATCGACAAATAAATATATAATGTTTAATATTTAATGGTGATTATCTTTACACCATATTATATAACACATCAATAAATTTATATACTAATAAATATTTAAATAAAAACACCATGCTTTTTCGAAGTCTGGATTTAAATCTTGACCAATTATTTTAATATTATAAACATTCTGTTACAGATTTCGTAATTTTTATTTGTAATTGAAAATAAACACATGGACGATATGAATATCCAATCTTGACCATATGTTAATGTTAATTAAAATCTTTTTTTATTTTATATATTTTATTTATAATCTATTCGCATTGAATATTAAATAAATCTGATGATGGTTGATACACTTTCCCATTTGAAATTTTACTATTTTTTCTTAAGTATTTTTTTTTGTCGTGTATTGAAACCCGAAGAGTAAAGATTGTTTTGATAAATGTTTTAAAACTGAATCTTCAGAATAGCACCAACTGTATTCATATGTGTATTAAAACATATAATTATTTCTTAGATTTATTTTTCCAATATTCTATTTTTAATGTTTTGATTTGACATTTTATGTTTTATCCTGTTACCATTATGACTATATAAATAAAAGTATGAATATTAAGAAATATGAAATATAACAAATTGGTTTTCAACTATATGGTTTTTCAATTTTAAAATATTCGAAAAAATATTTATTATTTGAAAAATATTTTAAAAAGAATAACTTTTTTTATTTGTAGACACTCAATCAATTTTGTCTATTATTATTTTACAAATTACACATTTTGTAAAAATATTTAATATTTGATGTGTTGAGAATTAAAATGTATGTTTTTTTTTTAAATCTGACAAAATAAACAGCACATTCATAAATCAACTGCAGCAAAATGTCTATTTATAATATAAAAATAAATAACTAAATTTAAGACGCGCATACTTCAACAAACGAGACGATTTATAATAATAATTAAACATATCCGGCAATAATAAATCTTTGCGTTTACAAAATTAGCTTGTTTTAATAGAAAATTTCTGAGAATACTGTGAAAATTACTGAAAATTATTGTATATATAGTCTTTTTTGCTCAAATTAATGTATTTCCTTTATAAATGAATTATTAATATTGTCTACATGTTGGTGAACAAATAAGTAAAAGTCCATAATTAAATAATGGAATATATTTCCTCTTCGAAGAAAACACAAAGTTCTCTGAAGGAAGCACGAACACGACGAATACTAATGTAATACTTTTCATTACAAATACATCTTTTCTCAGTCACACCCGCATTTTCCAAGAACGAATTGTGGCGTCTGCACGTGGTCGAAAAATAAGGGAAGTATTTTTCTCTCTCTCAATTCCTTCGTGTTTCTGTACTCCCGACACACTTAAGACCATCGCAGACCACATTACGTAAGCGAGCCGCGTTTCGAAAAAGCACAAAGCCTCGTGGGATGCGAAAGGCCGTGCAGCAGACGGAGAGAGGAACAGAGTGTTAGGGGATCATCTTGGATGAGTTTCGGGGCCTCCAACGTATATAATGAAAAAAAAAAAAAGTATAATTCAATATTATATAATAAAAATATTATATAATTTGCAAACTTCCTACAGTTTTCATATTTATTCTTATGAAATATGTTGTGACTAGAAAAGATTGGGTTTTTAATCGAAAATTCGAAACAATATTTTGTCGGTTGTTAGTTTTCATTTGTAAATCTGATTATAAATGGTCCGGATAAAGTGGACAGGAGTAACGGACGTGATTTATCGTGGGCCAGATTAAAATTTAATATATTTAAAGTAAATGCATATAAATATTACCTTCCATACGGCCTGTCGAGCCCCGAAAATAACCTATTAAATCGTTTCCAGTCTAGACTCCAAATCATCTCCTTGCATTATGTAAATATGTGACGTCTATAACCGAAATCGATCGCGTGGCACTATTTTCAGAAACACGCTCATGTGGGATTTAATTATGCAATAACCTGAATTGCCTACCCGCAACCATTTTGACTGTTAGATAATATTTTCTGGAGAATAAATTGAAAACTGGAATATTAAAAATTTCAATATAAATATTTTGTAAAGCATGAAAGTTTAATTGTAAATCGGTAAATAGAACTAATTAACTAAATTTAATTAATTTGCGAAATGTATTTTGTTTTAGTTGTAATTATATGTACTTTGAGTTTTAATTAAAATCGATCACTATTTTTATTTTCCGGGATTCCCAAAACATTCTCGGGAATATTTCCTCTTTCCCAAAATTTTGTTAAATATGTTATGTAATATGTTATGTAATATGTTATGTAATGAGATTTTTCGCAGTTTGGAAACCGCTGCTATTTGCATTGCGAGTGCCTATAAACAGTTTGGTGGATGCGCCGGGTCCATGTACATAACTTGTTGTTTCTTTCTAATTGAGATATGGAAATGCTAATAAATTCACGGAATAATTGGCTGCTGGACGTGCATGCATACAAATAGATGGGGTTTTCGCGCTGCGGAGCGAAATTTGCAACACTGATAAAATTCCGTTCCGCCACAGTCGAAATTCAATTACTGGACGCCCCTTTCTCCTTTGGCTTCTATGTATGTATCAAATACCAGCATGGATATAAACACAATAAAGCAAAATCGATTATATTTCATTTACCGCAAATAGTGAAAATGGAAAAATTTGAAAAAAGTATTCAATACAATTAACACAAGAGCATTAAAAAAAACTATATTTTCTATCGACTCGTGTGGCCTTTGTTCAAGTTTCATTAAAAAATAACTCCTCTATAAATATTTAGTCAAAAAGGTTTTATATATGAATTTATATAATAAAGAATGAACGTTTTAAGTTCATGAAATCAAATTAAAGACAAATGTTCACTCTTTGAAATGATTATAGTATTTGTCATTTTTCACTGTCAAACTTGAATAAATTTTATTGAAGCTTCGAAAAAGTGTCTTCACATTTTTGAATATATCTCAAAAAGTATGAAAGTCAAATATATAAATGAGCACGCAAATTAAAGATAGATGTTTACTGTTTAAAATGAGTGTATAGATATTATTATATCATTTTCCAATTTCTTAAAATTCACTGTCTAACTTGAATAAATTTTATTGAGCTTCGAAAAAGTGTCTTCACATTTTTAAATATATCTCAACAAGTATGTACGAGAAATTTATTAATGAGCACGCAAATTAAAGCCAGATATTCACTGTTTAAAATGAGTGTATCAATATTATTATATCATTTGCCATTTTTACGCAATTCACTCTCAAACTTGAATAAATTTTATTGAAGCTTCGAAAAAGTGTATTCACATTTTTGATTATATCTCAAAAAGTATGAACGAGAAATTTATTAATGAGCACGCAAATTAAAGACAGATGTTTACTGTTTAAAATTAGTGTATTGATATTATTATATGATTTGCCATTTTCTTGAAATTCACTGTCAAACTTGAATAAATTTTATTAAAGCTTCGAAAAAGTGTCTTCACATTTTTGAATATATCTCAAAAAGTATGTACGAGAAATTTATTACAGAGCACGCAAATTAAAGACAAATGTTCACTTTCAAAATTAAATAAACTTTATTGAAGCTTCGGAAACATTGAACATCTGTGAAATAATTAAGTAATATATCTTAGGTATAAATTAAGTATACATACGATATCGTTATGACCAAATTCACTGGAAACGACGTCTCCTATTTTTTGTAATATTTTTTGATTTATGGTTTCGTTTCATCCAGATTTAAGTTCCAAAATTGCGGCAGGAACGGAAATAAAAACCATCCATAAATACTTGTGAAAAAAAGGAAGAGCAGAAGTAGAATGCAACGAACATATTATTACTAAATACACAAGTACGGATAAAATAAATCAATCGACGACAGATGTCGCCCGTTTCTAAAACTAATTTCGTACGGTTTTCCGTGGGACCCTGCCGGAATTCAATTGGCGTAATTTGATTTACGGTTCAAGAGGGTAATTGGTCTTTTCCAGTATTATTTTCGTTCCATCTAAGGCCGACGACACATTGCGCAATCATACGACACAATGTGTTGCCGACTGGAATCAATTTGTTTCCGTTGCTTGCAGTTTATCTATCTGTCCGGCATTGCGAAAACACGTACATTTGTGTCGCTTTCCGGAAGACACATATATCTGTTGCGAGAGAAGAGAGGTGGAGGATACAAAAAAAAAACTTTAAAAGTTTTATGCTGGGAGTTTGTGTCCCCATTGCGATCGTCAGTTGCATTCGTAGCTGCTGCAGTTTATTAATTCTTAAATTTATCATCCAACTTTTCGTATTTTTCTTCGCAAAGCCCACATGGATTGTGAAAATATAAATCGTTGTTAGTTAATGCATATTATAAAAATGTTAAAAGAAAGTTAAGTTATATTAAAAATTAAAGATTTAACTAAAATGTTTTATATCTTAATAGCTTACATAACAATAATAAATAAAAGTATAACTACTACAAAGGGCTATTGACCTTCACCACTAGGAATAAATATTTGAATAAGTTCTATTCTTATTTTATCGTTAAATAAGTTATAAAAATTAATATTTAAAAACTTACCGTTAATAATTTAAAAAATTCAACATTTGATATTACGGTATATATCTATATGAATATCGCAATTTTAAAATTTAAATAGTTTAAATGTCGAACATTTGAAATTTACCGAAAATAATTTGTAAATCGAACATTTGAAATTAATCTTAAAAGATTTGAAATATTGAACATTTGAAATTTACGGTAAATAATTTGAAAAATTCAACATTTGAAATCTGTGACTGTTACAATAAATATAACATAATTAACATATTATTTGATTTATTTTGCCTTCGTAACAAAAATTTATTTTAATTTAATTGAGATAATGTAAAAGATTATTATTGTTCAAAATTATTATTGAATGACTGAATTTATCAAAGGGTGAGGTTTGAATTCAAAAAACACGTCCTTATGATTGGCGATAATGTAGTTTGTTCATTTGCGTAGAATGAAAGAATAATAATTCCAAATTGATTAAACGACTATTGATTTCCGATGAACATAATCGTTGAGCAATCTAACTTTTCCTTTGTTGGAATTATCGTATTCGATTTAGTCTATATAGTAGAATGTACATGAATGTAACTGTACATATGTTTGAAAACATTGTATATTTGCTTCTGAAATTAAGCAGTGAGTTTGACCGGAGGGTGGCGCCAGTTTTTCGTAAGAAGAGTAACGTTTAAGTAAAATTGTACACGTACGACTTAGGGCTTTTGTAAGCGCGGCCGCAAAACGTTTTGTTCTCACTTTCCGTTTTCGCCTTATGCCCCTCTGATAGACGATACAAGATTAGCCGTCCTTTGTTGTAAAACTTGGTGGGATAAAAAAAAGGGGATGGGCGACAGGCAGAAGGAGCAGAAAAACTTTTTCCTCTGCAGTAGTTGTATACGACACGTCCGAACTTCGAACAAAAAAGAAAACGAGGCGCCGCGACAAAAGGGCGATAAAATTATGTAACAAAGCCGGCTTTGTTAACGGCGAGCACAATAAATAATTTGTTGCGCAATTCCGTCCGCAACTTGCGCATTCCTTATATTATTTCACATTTTGCTAGAAATGCTAATTAAAGAATTTACAACAACATCACCTCTCGTAGTGCTGCTTCCAATAGTGCGGGTTTTCATAAATAAAAATAAATTATGTGTTTATACAAAAAATATTGTATTTGTGATACATTTTTAAAAAAATATTTCAGTCCATTAAGAGCGTAATCACACGCAACACGTCCTCCTCAAATTAAGATCTAATTTTGCTCCCCAAATTACATATGCACGACAAAGCCGCGTGTTTGCGACTATTCGCCTCGATGAATAATTATACGTAACACATATCTCTGCTTCCAAGTGTATTCCAATTTAGATTCAAACATCTTGTACTCTATTTATAGAAATTTGAATGACATTTAATTTTGATTGTTAGTTTCCTTATAATGAAAAAACCATTGCCATTTAAATCACCTAAAGTGTTTCAAGGAACTTAGAATGTTCTACAAAAAATTGTAAAAAGGCTTTATACTCAAAGTAGTAAAACAAATAAAGTTCCAGCAACGATTTAAGTGAGATTATGGAAATGCTTTTTATTTGTCCTTAGCGAAAGAAAACAGTAAGTTTTTCGTACCGGGGAGCAGCGTTTCCATTCATTAGGAATGAAATTATTTACAAGTTGGACGGTGCCAGGGACGGCTTTTACGAAATCCGAATGCGTAATGAATTCGCCTTATCCTCATCCTTTGCTGGCAAGTGTGTCAAGGACCCGAGGATTCGCCTCTCGCCTCGCATAAAGCTTCAGATTTAAATAAATCGATTGGTACATTCCAAGGATACTGTACAGGTATCTATAATCCTGACCAATGATATTTATATCAGATTTGTCATCAATCGCAATCCTGACCATATTTATATCAATCGGAAAGTCAAAGTAATCAGCTGAGAATTGAGAAAGTACTCATACGGTGACGTTCATTTTATATACGAACATTATTCCGTTATGGAAATGGCACATATGTGTAGAAAGAAGGAAGGAATATAAAAATGTTGCTATTTGTCAAGCCATTTTATATACCGCACATTTTTCATCTTCCTTTCTCGCCGACGTGTTTTGTTCCATTTACACTACACGGTGTTTCGTCCCAAAGTGAATTATGTTTTATGCCGAGCAAACGGAAACACACTCAGTCTTGTTTTCTTTACATGGCATGTTTACCAACTCGTCATACCCATGAAATTAATAACGTAAGTTAAACATATAAGGTTTATGAATAAATTTTCAATAATTTTAAAAAGCAAACTCAAATTATTTTATAAATTTTATTGGAGTTATCGACTGTCATCCAATAAGTTCGTAGGATGGCGCCTCTATAAACAAAACCATATAATATTTAGGAACTACCAACCTTCAAACGACAACTGTCACAATTTTATGGCAATCTGACGTTTAATTCACAAATAACAGTGGTTTTAATTTTAAAACAATGGAAAAATCTGAATTTGATAAATTTGTTGATAAAACATTGCTTTTTGATGGGAGCAAATACCGTTCAAGCAAAGCAGTATTATGGGGACTTTTCTCCGTCGAGATAAATGGTTTGCTGAAATTCAGATTTTTTCATTAACTTGTAAACTAAATGTTAGATTGCCATGAAATTTTAACAGGAGTCGTCTGATGGTTGGTACTTCTTAAAAATCCTATGGATTTGTCGATAGAGATCTATATGTCATCCTACGAACTTTTTGAGTGAGGTGTTATATAAGTTGTAAGTTCATAAATGCAAATATTTTTACTTCTTCTTCTCAGGCTTTTGCCTTTGTAATTAACTTAGCCTGTGACATCTGACACAACTTTGCCAGCCTCAAGTTAGTGTACTTTTCTAAATAGATGGGTTATATAAGACAGATGTGAGACAAGTCGATCCGGGGCAAATAAAAAAAATAAAAAAATTGCTGATGCATTGAAATGATTTCTTTAAAATCGTGACAATCGATGCAGAATTGATCTGACGCTGCTGGCGGGAGTTTTAAATTGAGTGGAATTGAGTAATCAATCAAGATTTGCGGTTTTTAGTGAATAATTAATCCTAGGACCTCCCCCGCCTCCACCATCGTTCCACGCTTCGGATGACAGCGGAATTGAAACGAAAGAGGCGTAAACCATATACACAAACGGACAAATTAAATTCACTTGCAGACGTGGATGGATTGATCTGTGTACGCGCCCTCGGCTCACATCAATTTCAATGTCGCAAACCGAACAAAGGCAGGAAAATAGACCGCTAAAAACGAATAAATAAACAAATCGTGATGGAATATATAAAATAATAATTATTATATTGTCTAATTAATTAGTAGACAGTTCTCTAAATATGACGCACTACACGGCAGTTATTGAAACGAATATACCGAGTATGGTTTAATATGTTTGCATCGAATACCAATCCTGTTCAATTACCTACAAAAGCTTAATTAACTCATTATAATATTAATTTAGACATAAGCTTAATATTATAATATTCACAGTATTTCCAATAAGGAAAATTGTGCGTGCTCATGCTATTCTTAGAATTCTATATTTCATATATATTTAGTAAAAGTTGTTAATTAGTTCAATATATTATAAAAAAAAAACTAATTAATGTACCTGGAAAATAAATAATGATATTTATAAAGATCAAAGGGATTTCAAAATTATTTTCTATAATAAAACAAGAGTATTTCTATGTTCCATGGTTTCAAAAAATTTATTTTGATTTATTTTTAGTATAAGCTTTAATTTGTTTCATAATTACTATAAATCAATTTAAGCTATAATGGAAAATAATGACTTTTTACTTATTAAAAAAATGCAGGTTTGTTCATTTATATTTGAGGTGAATTCAATGTAGGTTTTCATGTTTAAAAATACGAATGCACTGCAAAAATAATCATGGCACAAGAATGGATTCGTTTTCCTCGTGACATTTCCAGTACAAGAAAAGAGCAATGGGAAAAAATATTAATTAGGTTTCCGATGTCGTGAGAGGACGGCCCTCGAACAAGACGTTTTCCCATTAAAAGTTTCCATCACGCACACACACTTTCAAGTGACGTGCACTTGTGAAATTGAATGGTGCTTCTTCGCCAACGCCGTTCTTTTATTTTCCATCCCGAAACCCATTTTTTCCCATTATTGCTTTTCGCTGTTCATCTGCATTCGAGCATTCTACACAGAAAATGAAAATAGTCCAACTAATTTGCTGTACTTGCTGCATTTCCTTATTTAACGGAAATTAAAGTACGCGGCGCGAAATAAAGCCGAATTATCGATCGACGCTGCCTCCATTAATTAAAAAACTAATAATGTTTAGTCCCAAAATCCTGTGCTACAAACTAAAATTTCTTAATCCTAATGTGCGATCCAATGCCTACGAATTATTAGATGTTTAAATTTTAATAGTGAAATAATTTATATTCTAATCTTTAAACAATTCTGATTCTTTAACTTAAATAATCCAATGTTCATTTTGCTAGTTGTTCCCTGAAATTGTTCACTAGATTTCGTAAGCGTATAATTTTTAATTTCTATATAATTCTTAGGCATTTTATATAATGTCGTGTGGAATTTAGTAAAGAATATAATTAACTGAAATATTATATATTATTTACTTTGCTTAATATAAAATGTCTAAATATTGTATAATTTTGTGAATGTCATTTTCGTGTAGTATTTTCCTAAATTAAAACTCTCTCACTTTTTGAATTTGTCTTCGTACATCGTAAAATATTTCAAATATTATGGTGTCATTTCAATTAATCTCAGTAGCAAAATGTACTTTTAATTAGTAATGAAATAATTTAATTAATAAACTAAATTCGCATCGAGCAGATTATGGTATAAATGAAATAAACAGTATATTTATGATTTGATTTATTGAAATATTAAATGACGTCAGCGTTATTAAATGCAGACAATATAAACTCGCATTCACTATAACACTATTGAACCATTAATTAATATAATTGATGTAGGTGAAGTAATCCAATTATAATTGTGCAAGGCAGAAGCTCTTAACTCAAATGTGAGGCAATAAGGTTGCATGAATGAAATCTTTTTATTTAAAGTGGTATTTACTGTTACTGTAAAAAAAATATTTAAAAGAAATTGAAATATCTTCAATTATTAATAACCTGAAATTTCAGCAGCTTAATTTCCGGCTCTTTTAATTACATATATTTTCTCTATCTATATATTTCTGCTCTCTTTCGCTATGTGGGTTTAATTTGGGTTTCATTTAATGGATGCTTAAAAAAAAATGTTCGTCTCTCATTTTCTGATTTAAATGAGCGACGATGATGGGATGTCCTTTCCCAACGTGAATCCTGTTTTCTGGTGGCAGCGGAAACGAGGCTCCAATGACCGCGGCGGCGGCGGCAAAAGACGAAATTCACATTCGCCGTCGCTCCGTTTTCTGCACTCGACTCTACAAACTGTAAGAGAAAGAGAGAGAGAGTACCTACCACTAAACGCCAAAAGCCCGCTGTAGAGATCCCCCTTCGCCCTGCCGCAACCATACCCGACCCTCTCGAGCGCTCACCCGCTTATTGATCCGTCTGAAAATGTTAACCAACCCCCCGCAGCCGCCACCGTCGCCGCCACCACCGGCCCCGGCGCTCCTCACCCTTCTTGATCCCTCCTTCGATTACACATATACACCTACAAAGATATGCCCTTCATGTCATGTTTTGACACCCTATAGTCCGCAATGATGTACGTAGACACCAAATTTCTAAAAAATCCAAATGCTTCATGCGGTTTCCTAATAATCTTTCAACAAAATAAATAAATGTACATACTATACACTACTAATCGATAGGAAAATGAGTGGATATTATTTACAAGGACGACACGACAGCAGTTCCAAGAAATCGAAGAAAGAAATATGTGTCGCAACCGTCTAACATTAATAAAGTATAAAACATTTCATGACCTTCATATATACCTATTCATATCTATCTAACACGTTAAATCTACAATACATTTGAAATAAAGACCGAAAATCTGCCTACAATAAATTATTTATTATTATTAGAAATTATTGAGCAGAAATATCAAAATCTATATTTTATTATAGTTTTAATAATAATCTATTTACTACGTTACATTATTTATGAATAGATATAATATTCTAACTGTATCTGTTATCTATTACACATTTTTATTTAAACGATTTATTCCACTCATTCATTCTAAAATGTACTGTGGTAAGTTTGAATCAAACATTTATATAATTTTGTTTTAATTGATTTTTTGATTTTACTAATAACTCAATTAGTCTAATATTGTTTGCATAATTACAATAATTATGATATTGAAATATTTTTTTCTTAACTTTCTTGTGCAGCAAGTTGTAACTAAATTATTAAAAAAAATTAATCATATAATACACAAATCAATAATTTAGCAAAGTAAATTTATTTAATGGACAAAAGCATTGAAACGGAAAAACTGAACGACAAATATATCTAAATTACAGATATTTTTCACTAGACAGACATAAAAAAGTAAACGCGTTCAACCCCAATCGCGCTTCTCCTTTTTTTCTTGTTTTCGTCGTTCCGGAAAATGTGAAATTAATTGAATTGTTGCATGTTTGAGATTTTTTTTTTGTGTAGATAATCATGAAAAAAATCTGTGAGATACATCAGACACGTTCTAATCCATCAAAGATTAAAAATAGAATAATTGCTGTACAGGTCTCACCAAAACAAAAAAAAACCTACTAAAATCCATTTTATGCCAATTTCGCTTATAAAATGAAATAATTGAATCCGTCTGGATAGTGTGTTGTGGTTGATTACATTAAATGTTAATAAAGGAATTAAGAAAATTCAATTAATTTATAAATAAAAATAAGTATGTGGTATTTACAAAACTATAGAAGAAAACTAATTCTTGTGATTGCTTCAATAATTTAAAACTATGCTACAAGCAGTGACAAGTGTAAAATATGCCGTATCGCGTTCGCATCTAGAAAAATCAATGTTGATGAGATGGAAGTAATGGGATGATATTAATCGTCGGACATTTTTTTGGTCGATAATTAAAAATCTGTGAAACGGTGCAGCGTTGATTATATTTTCGCGACGGCAATTTGAGATCCGAAGAGACGTTAGCATGCATCTCTTTAGCAGAGAGATAGAGAGTGTTTTCAGTGAGGGCGTTGAGACTGTGCCATTAAAACGGCATAATCGGGATATATTTTATACAGCCATTCCATCCACGGCTTCTTAATTAACAGAATTAAAATAGGAGAGAAGAGCGCGTCTTGACGGTTTCGGCTTGAAAGAAGTAAATAGATTGGATCATTTCATTTTTCAGGCATCACTCAATATTTATAAGCGAAAACATCGAAATCGAATCATCGTTAGATGATTTACGATCTTTTAACGATTGTCTGAAACGTTTACGGCATGAATAAATGCTGTATAACAGGAAGCTCTTATTCCTTGGGCGATGACGGACGTTTGTAGACGACTCTCGCGTGCTCAGAGATAGTCTTCCACAATGGATGATACCCGCACACAAATGTTCGAAGAAGACGACCCACTTTGGCGCTAACGGATATAAAAGCGGAAATTGTTAGTGCAACTTATGCGACCCTAAATTATAACGCTACAATGTATCGTCCTTATTATGTGGTCAGCTGCTCTATTACCTCCAATGATACAGAATATAAGTGTGTCATTTCTTAGGTACTCGACTTTGCACTCGACTTTTTCACATTCACAAAACTTCTTTTCTGAAAGTGGTGCTTAAACAACTCTTCAAGTTAAAAATTACACTCTTAACTATTTATTTACAACCACTGTAAACTAAATTAACAAAATAATGCAATGACTAAATACATGTACTAGACCAAATGACAATTCTAATATGACATTTAAAAATTACATATTAATAATTTCCATTACACGCTTTGCCGCGTTAAAAGAAAATCAATGAAACTATCTCTCCTCTAGCGTTTTTCTTTTTGCCCTTTCCATTCGCAACATTCCCGATTGGAACTTCCGTCTATTTTCAATTTTATCGCTGACAGTGCAGGCTATTTTCGCTCATACCCCCATGTTTCTCTTGTTTTCCTCTCGCATCGTCGTTGGATTTTATTTTTATTTTCCTCTACAGTTCGCTGTTTATCTTTATTTCTGCCGTCGTTTCATGTTTCGCACCGCAGCTTTCAACCAATACCGCAATTCAATGCACGAAGAAGCGGCAAAAATGAAAGAGCCTGAACAAAAATGGGTCAGTTTTGATTCGGAAAATGACCTCGAGCGGGATGTTTCCGTGGAAACCGCAAGTTTTCCGCAGCAGGAAAAACACGCACCGTTGACTCGAGAACAACGAGCGTAAGAATAATGGAAAGCATCGATTCGCTGAAAAATATTTTCATAATATTCACTCTTATCTAGAAAAATAATACTTCGCGCGAAAATAATCTGCGAAATTGCAATTTTATTGTTTACGGAAAATAGCAATAAATCACGTGTTCATGCAAACATCGGTCACACTTTTTGTTGTTGTTCGATGCATTCATTTTTCCGGTTTCCTAAATTCGAAATTCAATCAATCAATTGAGGTTTCGCTTCTATAAACTTTTTTTTCTGCGGCTGTTGGCTGCGATTTTCCGAAAAAACGAATAATTGCAAAATCGATGCGGAACATGCCTCGACATTTAATATTTCATATGCACAATTTTCATACGCCCCATCGCCGTGAAACGCCGAAAAACATATGCATATATGATGCGATAACAAACGAAAAAAAAATACAAGCATAAACGAAAAACAAACAAGTGAACGAACAAACAAAAAAAGTACTGCAGAATTTTCCATTTCACTAACTCGAAAGTATTCAAATAAATTAAATTTTCCGATTTGCATAAATAATACTGCATTTTCAATAGCGTATACAAATTTTAATTAACTATAAAGTTATTTTGTATCACTAATTATAAACCTGTACAATATGCAGTATAAAACATTTTAATAAATATATTATAATTAACAAAATTTCAAATAAATTAATGCATTTTTATTATATAATTGTTTATTAATTAAAAATAGTTATTGTGTGTATTTCACAAAGAAAATTCGAATTTTTAATACTCCAAATGAATTTTATACTTCAGTTTCAAAATTAACTATATTGTAAATCTTCACATATATTTCACATTTTACAATTAATACAACAATCAATAAATTATGTACTAATATAAAGAATTAATTAATAAATATATTTTGCCCTTTTTGCACTACAATGTAAAATATTATTTATGCAAGTGATATAATCTAAAATGAAAATCAACCTAATTAGCACGCAATTTGTAAAAATGAAATAAAAAAGCATCTTAATGTGAATTGGGTCATAGTGATATGTGTAAATTAGCCGTTCCATTCCAATTTGCTCGCATCGTATAAAATTTTCCGCCAATTTACGGTCCACGTTCACTAATTATAATCGATTTTGAAGTGCAATGACGTTGAAATGAATGATTCAAATACATTTCGAACCATAACTTTTCTATATATGATTTATATGTTAATGGAAGGCGGGGGCGACAACCCCATGCGCATCCTACACGTGATCGCCAATGACGCCCTTAATTGGTAATAATATTATTTTTTTATATGCAAATTAGATATTTGGCTCCTGCCGCAAGATTTCTATGCACAAAGTCTATAATACCGATATTCTATACAATATCGCTTGGAAATATTAAACTTACATTTTAACAGATAATATCATTCATTATTATATAACAATATAAACTCAAAGGTATATAAGTTTTAGAGTTAAATGTTCGGGGTAGGATGAACAAAAAGTAATCATAATAGTGACAGTTTGCGTTACGTTTGTACTGTCTGTAGTAATTAGAGTTTAAAATAGATTCAAAATGATAATGTGTAAGTTCGGTAAGTAAACCACATTTAAATTATGCAATGGTAACAAGCGTGCAGTGAACCGTGGATCAATTCCTCGCCATTATGTCAACGCGGTGTTGCATCCCCTGAAACTTCGCCCGCAAATCGTGCGCGACGTTTTCTCATCATTTCAGAGGAGCGTTGAAATACCTTTGTTTCACCTTTTGCCATCGTCGAGATCGTTTTTCTTACATTTTCTCATCTTCTTGCAGGTTCTTCGAGGGAACAGCAGTGATGCATGCGAGGTCCGTGACCCGTGCCAACACGGCGGGATTTGCATATCAACAGACAGCGGCCCAATTTGCGAATGTCGCAACCCGGATTACGAGGGCGAATATTGCGAAAAAGGTAATACGCAAAATCTTTATCTACACTCCTACTTTGAAAATTTCACAATTTTACCATTTTTACCATCTAAAATTTATATTACAAACAAACTTACTGAGAAAGTCTCCTTTCATCATGTTTGATAATTGGACAACACAAATGTTCAAATTTCACTTTTTTTAGTTTAGTTTTCAGAATTAAATTATATCGTTTTTATGTTTGTTAACGCTTCGGTTCATCATTAAGAATTCCTCCATCAACCCTTCATTTCAATTATGTTACGGTGGCAAAAACAAATGCAATCAGCGAACATTCAACGATGCACAAAATCACGTCGCCCATTTACCAAACAATTGAAGGTCCATCATGGAAACAAAAAATAAATAAAGACACAAAAGTTATGTGCCTATTTGTACAATAAACTATCGCATATCATAACGTAACAAACGGGAAAACAAACATTAAAATTACTCAAAATCATTTATACAATGGAACACAATGGATCCTTTCTCTCATTTTATTTCGCTTCTGGCTACAGTATATACATACTTTTGTTTGTTATATTTGTAAATTATTTCTGGTTCTGAAAATCCAGATATGAAAAATCTGTTTCTACATTATTCAATAATGCATTGAGTCGAAACTGCAGTAATTATAATTACATGTAAGTATATGGAAGTTGGGGCAAATTCAATCTGAATCGAATACGAATGATATATTGAATTTATCTCGCATCTACCTTGCATATAAATTCGTGTACGAAATAGAATTCGCTGAAAAGTTCTTCAAGCGATAAATATATCGAAATCCGAGGGCGAAACCTACGTAACTCCAGGGTGAAAAAATTTAGCAAACGCCAGGCTACGACGATACCATATTTTGTTGATATTTCCTCGGCGAAGAACTACGCCCTCAGAATGTATATGTGTCGCGCGCTCCGTAAAAACTTGAAAACTTCGCCCATTTTCCTGCGCGTTTAAATCGCACCCTCCATTATTCACACGTCGGATATATAAAAAAAACGAGGACCCACATTTTTCCTTGCTTATATTTATTAATATAATGCAAACAATTACGCTATTTTATTAAAATGCACCATTTAGCAAATGGATTTCATGAAAATATATGATGTATTGATATTTCGCGAATATAGATATTAGGGATTTAACATGAAATGCAACCCTTTCATGGGCTAATCCAAATGGCTTTTTGAGCTCTTGAAAAAGGTAGGAAAGCAACGGAAATATAAAAACGGAGAAAAGTTGAGTCCAAATACCCTCTTTAAATGCGCGCTTCGGTACTGGGACTTCCTATGGAACGAAGGCACGTGTGTAATGCGGCTCTTCTGAAGTGAATATTGAGAAATAATCCACTTACCTGCATAAATCCTACAGCTTCCGTCCTTTCTATACAATATGATCAATTCTATACCAGATGACATTCAAGTACATTTACCAATAAGATCAATTTAAAATTAATTTTAATAGAATTACCGTTACATTATTGATTTATCATCATTGATTGATAATTAAGTTACATTAATGTAATCAGACATGTAAAGTTAAAAATAAAATATCCATAACAAAATACATTGGAAATAAATATGTGGTATCTAAATGATAATTATGTTGTTTAAGATTCGATAGAACTATGCGAATGGCCATACATTCCGAGCATTTTCATCAACTAACGACGCCCTACAAACTCAGCGTTTCGTATCATTGCAATGCAAGTTCCGTTTCGTCCAACAATTTCCACATTCGAGAAATTCCCCATAATTGGCTGCTGTAATCAGATTTCCAAGTCTGCTATCCGCATAGAAGCATGCACGAAGTACATTCATTCATAAATTCACATAAACATATATCCTAAGCATCACAATAGTTGTTGTCGTCATAGCAACCATTATTATAATTATTCGATTGTTTGTTCGCAACTTTTAGGTCACTACGACCCGGATTCCTAATTCTACTAACGACGTGGGCCGAGTTGCTCCCTTTTTGCCGCAGTAACAGTCTTGCATTTGCGGGTCCTTTTGAAGATTAATTCAATTAAAACATAAATTTGGTATTTGAACAAAAAAAAAATTAATAGGTAGCAGAAATAAACTTGCTTAATAATATTAAAAGTGCGGGCATTAAATTCGTACACGAAATTGAACTTAACAAGATTCAGTTTCAGCAAAAATACATTTTAATTAGAGCTCGCGCAAAAGGGAAACTCATAAATTTAAACAAAAGAAACGAAATGAAAAACGTACGCATTACGGCCATGTCGAGAGACGAGAAAAGGACAATAAGTAAATAGGATTTATTTTAATTAATTTTCGTTCCAAACGGACGGAAGACAATGTAAAATCGTGACTTTATTTTTTAATTAAACTGAATTTCAAAATGATTAAATTAAAATGATTTATACAACCAAATCAATAGTATTTTAGTTGGAAAAATGCATTCGTTTAAACTGCTGGTTTGCAAATTTAACCGCTATGCTTGCTTTCAGTGCATATTATATAATCGTGTACGGCCGCTAATACTCCCAACATTAATGAAGAGAGTTAAGTACTTGAATAAACGATAAGTGGCTAGAGAGTTGAATAGTTATCAAAACTTATTATTATTCGCAATTATACAACATGTATCAAACGTATTTATATAATGCAAGAGCATCCTCTCTACAATTAACCCTTAACGCACGCTGCTCATTATCTAGTCAGGAAAGCGATGCATTATTATAACAACTTGTTTAATTATACTTTCTTGTACTTTTAAATAACTTGTTACATAAATATAATATTTCTATTTATAAGCAATATCTAAAATTATTATATTGAATATTTAAAAAAATATATTTCAGTCGTTATAATATGAGTTACAGAGAAAAAGTAAAAATGATTTAGCTATAATTTCTAACAATTTAATTATTGATTGTACATTAATGATACTTATTATTTTAATGTATTACAAGGACTTTAAATATTTAAAAAGGATTGTGGTATAATTAAATTTTCTAAAGTTTCAATAAATGTTACAAATGTGTATTAATTAATGCTGCTTCAAAGTGACGGTGTTCAAAGCTTTTGTTTGCTGCTGGTTTGTCGGCTGATCAGTTATGTTTTTTTGCGCCGTCCACGCATTATACTCAATGGCAATAATCCATTAATTACGTGGTGCCTCCGCCCACAGCCCGAGGCGTCCCGCATCGTTTCGCCCCCTGTTTAAGCATAGACACCGCCCTGAACACAACTATAACAATTTGTATACAAATTCTATTTCGTAACACGACCATAATACATACTAAATGCTCTTATATTATTGCCTGCATCATATGTTAAGAGCGATTTTTACTTTAATCGATTGTCCAATTAGATTGAATAATCGATTGTCCAGTCCTTTGAATAATCAGATTTTAATAAGACGAATAATTTTTCACTTAAATAATGGTGTTTTTACATTGAAAAACTTAAAATGAAAGATTTATATAATTTGAAATCATACACATAATTACATTTATAATTATAATTACATAAACTTCAATAAATTAGTTTCAAATTTTTTAATTATTAAATTTTATATTTACAATCTGGAAACCTTCCAAATAACAAAAACATAATATTAATTACAAGAAAATTGATAAAATATATAATTATATAATTAGTCATTATTGTCAAGTTGGGGATGATTTTTCAATTTGTTTTGTATAGCGCAATAAACACGGAGATTTTAATTCCTCAAAACTACTTGTGAGCAGTAAAATTATTATTTATACAATATTGCAAAGAGCTATTAAATTATTTGTGTACTATTATTATTATATTTTTAAGCATGAGGATATAGTTTTTATAAAAAGAATATCAGGTATATTGCGGATGTAATTGGTGTTCGGACGGATTAATTAATTTGCTGATTGCAATTAGATAATAGACTGGGTCGTGGCTGATTGAGTGAGCGAGTGCGCCAAAGATAATAAATCATTGTGAAAGTGTGCAAGCCATTAAGTAATGTTGGATGGAAGCATGGAGGCTTGTAAGTGATAGCAAATGACAATATGGCCGATGATGCATCATATAAACAACAGGGTAATATCCGAACGGGTTAGTAGCCAATCAGATAAGCATAATTAAAGTTTACCATGTTCTGCCAACACTCATACAGCCCACAGTTGCCCAAAACGTGATCGACACATCGACTAATTCTACTTCATTATCTGCCTCCTCCTACTACCTACAACCCTCAAAAACACCCTGACAAACATGTGACTATTTATCGGGATTTATCGTTAGCATCACAAAGCAGACAACATAATTTTCAATCGATCTGGACATAGTCTGCCACCGGGAATTTCATTTAGGACACCGCATTCGCTTCAATCAACATTCCACCTAAACACACGGCAAATGTAAAAAAAAAAACTAGTTGATGCTTAAAACGAATACTGTTCTTGTTATATAGTTAACGCTATTCCATTCCATATTTACAAACGGTATTTGTATTCCCATTCCCCGTGCGTAATCTCAGCTACAAATACAGTTACTAAACTAAATACTATTTTAAGTAATACTTCGTGACGCAAACGATCGACGTTTGCTTAAATTGCTAGTCAAAAATTTCTTATCGAAACTAAATAATTTGTATTTCAAAATAATTGAATTATTTTAAATATAATAATTTATTTTTATAGACCATTTTTATGATTTTATACGTTAAAAAAAAACTATTATTACACAAATATTTTACAAATAATAATCAAATATAATTCTTTTCTTAAAATTCTATTGGAATAAATGTAATTTAAATGTTAATTCTATTCAATATTTCTTGTAATTTTATGACTGCGAATTCCAAAATACGCAAACCGATATGTTATAAACAGTATCAAAAACTGTTTGAAATGAAATCGAATTAAATTGAAATAAAAAAATAAATCAAATCATTAATTAAAACTGGTGCGTTTCCAATCAATTATTTAACTATATTGGCAGAAAGCCAATGTCGGACATTTTCAATATATTTCCACGTTTCACACACCATGTATCACCGAATCCTTTTACTAGTGTTTCTCTTGATTTTTGACTTGGTTTTCCGTTTCCTTTTTCCAGATAAGGCGCCCTCAGAAGCCGTCTTCCGTGGCACCGAGTTTTTATCCTACGATCTGAGCCACACTGGAGGAGAGCCAATTGTTAGCGCTCAGGACTCGGTCAGTTTTTACTTCAAAAGTCGACAGCCGAGCGGATTACTTTTCTACACAGGTGAGCAAATGAATGGATCGTTTCTACTCCACTAACAGATTTTTCCCGCAACGATTTTTCACGAATTTCCCACTAAACACAACCCTAAAAAATAAAATGTAATATTTCACAGTAATTTATTAGCTTTAAACACAACCATCAGCATTAGAGAAGAAAAAAATATTATTAGAATTAATTTAAATATCGAAATTCATGTTTATTTACATTAATGGAATAGTGTAAATTCGAATACGACTAAATGCGTTTAATGTAATTTGTAATGAGCTCAAGGTTGTTGATTATCCGTTTTGAAGACAAAATTAAACTTGGGGTGCATAAGATATGTGCTACGTGGATAGATAAATACTGCGAATGCAAGTATATATTGAAGATGCAGACTGGAAACACGAACGCTAATGAGCGTCGTCGTTTCTGTTACATTATCCTATTAATCAAACAAACGGCAGCAATAATGTAAATGAGCTTTTCTGAGAGGAAGGAAATAATTCTCGGGTCCATTAATAATCAATGACTCTGTACATATTCAATGCCCTTTCCTCATTCAATTCCAACCCGCTTCATTCTTACTACGATCTATAGCATTTTTCCTTTCATCCCGATCATTTTTTCTTCATCTCCTCTTTCTTCCTTCCCCGTTCCTTTTTTTTTTGTTGTACTTTTGTAGCCCCCGAGCAAGCTTGAGCACATTTTTCAGTACCTTCACGTAATGGATATTTAATCTGCTCTTTTACCCCACCCTATAAATAATTTAAAGTTTTCGACTCGTCTTCTGGTCCGTCAAGCTCTTGTTTCTGCACACAGAATTGTAGAGAAAAGGGTGGTAGGGGTTTGTGTAGGGTGATTTGAAGTAGAAACGGAATAAACAGAGCGACTCGGTGTATTTGTCTTGAAAATAATTTCAGTTGTGCATCTGAAAATGCGCCCTTATCTGGCATTGTTTTGCTCCATTTGCGTTCGTTGCATTCACGTCGAAAACAAGCAGGAAGAAAAAGAAATACAGTAGACCATATATTTCTGCTTGAGATTCCTCGCAAATATAAAAGCTTCGAAATCAATAACAAAACTAAATTAATGTAAGATTTAATTCGCCATTTCACAAATATAATTATGTCTATACTTTGAGTAATTGTAATTCATTTTCAGTATGATCGGGGTCCGTCATAGCTAATGGTAATTAGTACGTCTGACTAACTTTACATGTCTCTCGTCATGCATATTATGGGTGCAGCATAAAATTAGGAAAATAATACTAATTATTTTGTAATTGAGTCAATTTTTTGTTCAGCAACTTTCTTCAATTGGTGCTGCATTCAATCAAGAAATTTGTTGTATGTAATCTGACTTTAATACATTTTCCTACCATCAGGATTTTATTTTTTATATTCCAATCGCCGACAAAAACGTACTTACGCCATTCGAGAATGTGCGAGTCGAGACGTCTAACAAAGTTTGTTTGGCTCGTTACGTTCCGCTTGTGAGACTAATTTTCTTCTTCAGCCCTTCGGAAACGCTTTTTCTACTTTTTCTTTGATCACTATCTCCCATTCAGCTCGAAGTGTTTTATATCGTACCCCGTTCTTCATTACTTACATTGCTCTGATTTCAGGAGAAGGGACGGATTATCTAAATGTAGCCATGAAAGACGGCGGCTTAAGTTTAACAATGGGCCTGGCAAATGGAAAGCAGGAGATGCAGATCAAACCCAACAAGGTCCGATTCGATGATAACCAATGGCACAAAGTCAGCGTTCATCGTCGAATACAAGAAGTAATTATCAAAATTCATTTATCTCAAATTTTCTAATTACTAAAAACACATTTCTTCTAGATTTCCGCCATCACCAGCTTTTGTAGGGTAAGAATTAAAATATTTTTCTAAATTTACAAATGCAGTTGAGTACTAAACCATATTTAGCAATTAATGATTTTTATTACCTTGGACTTCTAGTACAAACTTATTTAGTGCAGTTTGAATTACAGCGTTATAAAAATAAGGAAATTTATGTACACATTTGGCAAATAATCCTCGTAATTAATGGAAATGACCACTTCTTGCCATCACTTTTTATTACACTAATTTCGAACGTCTGCCAACTTTATACGGCCATTATTCCAATATTGCTTTCAGTAAATACTCGTCCAAACTGGCGCTCATAATTATATCACAAAATGTTACCAAAGATTGTATAAAATATGCAACAATAATATACAATTACATAACGAAATCGAATTTAAGTGAAATTCCATTTCCATCGCAAAATATATTACAAATATATCATCCACGATTAATCGCAACGCATTGCTTCAAATTCGTACTGTTAATAGTCAATTTCGTCGGGATTAACGATATGCAAGCTCCATAAAATCTGAAACACCGCTCCAATATGTCATATGCATATTATATTTACATGCATTATAGTCAGACGCATCGAACGAAATATATAACTGAGAGTAATAACACATCCATGATCATGTCTATATGCAAATATTCGATCAGTTGCAAAATAAGAATAAATAAATTGAAAATAATTGAAAATGTGTATTTCTTCATCGGATAATGAAAATAGTTTATATTTATTTAATTTTTCCAACATTTGATTAACAAATTTCATTTAATTGTATTTTTTACTACTAGGTGAAGGAACTATTATGAATTGGTTACGGACGAATATAAAAATAGGTTTTTCAAAATTGCAATAAAGTGTTGAGCATTACACGCAAAGTTACCTAATTTTTGTTTACGATTATGGTCTATTTCTGCCTCGCTGCAAGTAGCGCATGGCATCGATCGCTGCAAAATGTGAAATTGCAGTTTTACTTTAATCGAGCCACATGATATCAGCAAATGTTAAAATATTTTACAAGTTAATAAATCGAAAAATTCAAGTTATGTTCAAATCTGGGGCTATTACTTAAACAAGGCTGATTGAAATGCATACTCAAGAGACAAAGCTTGAGCAGTAATCACCGCTAAAAAGAGACGTTTTTTTTTTAATAAATACTGATCCCAAACTCTTTTGTGATTTGAGATTTTTTGGTAGATGTGGTGCTTCTCGTGAGAAAGACAAAAGCATCTGCAGCGTAGTTTGTTTGAAATTTCCCAACAATCGCCCATTCTAGTCGTATGTATTTGCGTTGTTTGTTCTGTGTAAGCGGCTTACGGTGAGGTTTTTGTGTTTGCTATGAGGCTGACTAAATGCGATATCAAACAACGAAATATGTGAATAGGATATGTGCATGCACGTGTTTGTACATATGAGAACTTTAATTCTAATTACAGGAGATCTGCTGTTAATATTCATAATATCCTTTCCGACTTCATTTTCAGAGATATATGAATATATTCTAAAAATGAAATAAACGACAATATTTAAGTTTTACATCAAACAAGAATTTATAAAACCTATGCTAATAAAGATTTACATAACAATAACAACAAATAAATCAATTATAAATGCATTACAACAACTAAATGGCGTTATATATCAAGGTTTGTTCTGTATTTAGGGAATTATTAGACTGCGAATCTGAGGATGGGCAAAACCGCCCAGATACCCATTCGTATCCGGTTTAATATTTGATTCGGCTTAAAAGCATCTAATTGAATATTAAGAGACTCGCCTAAATTATCGAACGCGAAAAGCCCAGATACCAACAAAGTTTCGTCACTTCCAGACATTCATTAAATTGATCTAAAATACATTTTATATGCATTTATAAGAAAGTTAAAAATTAAATTAAATATGAAATAGTGGATGCGCCGGGATTGTACGTTCCCATTGAAAAGAATACGTACATTTTCAATCAATATATCCAATTTTATGCAAGAAATTTAATTTCAATTCCATGAAATATGTTCGATTTCGTGCAGAAAAATAAATCATCTACCTCTGTTTTAAGTTCTATTTGATATTATTGAATTTTTAATGTAATGCCGCCAAACTTGTATTAACAACATAGAAATTTTAAGTCTCTTAATACTGCAGATGATCATTTACTTATTGAAGTATTTTTGAATTAATAGTCTTTTTTTATTGAATTTTTAATGTAATGCCGCCAAACTTCTATTAACAAGATATAAATTGTAAGTCTCTTAATACTGCAGATGATCATTTAATTATAGAACTATTGATAATTTGAATTAATAGTCTTTGTTTTAACTTGATGAACTCCTTATTAGCTTTCAGCAGTTGTGGATGGAGTTTATGCTGATCACTCGCACATAGCCGGAAAGTTCACGATGCTCTCGTCGAGTCGCTTGTACGTAGGAGGAAGCATCAACACTAGAGCCTTGCCAGGGTCGAGGGTCCATAACAACTTCGTTGGATGCATGAGGAAGGTTTGCTTTTGAGAGTTGTTGATTGCAGTTTTTAGTGATACCATTTAAATTGATCTTATCCAAAGGTGGAGTTCATTGCGGACACGCTCAGGCTGAACCTTCTGGAGTTAGGTAGATCTGGAAACCACTTGATCTCCGTAGCTGGTCGTTTGGAGTACAAATGTCCTGCAGGAGAAACTCATGACCCTATAACATTCACCACCAGAGAATCCCATTTGGTAAGCGATTAATCTAATTGCAAATACAATATTATTTGGTTTTCATTCAAATAAATAATAAACATTGTCTATTTTGTAGCAAACGCTTCTAATATTATTGTTACCTATTTTATTTTTTTACTAATACTTGGTAAATAAAAACATGAAATTACGAATTCAAGTTAATCACACTTTTACGAATAAACGCGATTGTTGTTTTCTATCATAATATAAATATACAATGTAGAACAAATAGCTACTTCAGTGTACATTGGGAGTTTGTTTTGTCAGATCGATAATGGATAATGAGAAACGTTTAATTTATGAAATATTTCGATGAAATTCACTTAATTATGCCGGAAATATTAACATATAAATATCGCATCAGCAACAAATGAAAAGAGGACGTGCTAATATTAAATAGTTTGGAGCGCCAAATTTCGAAATTGGATTCGCGCCCGAAAAGAACGGAGGCCAAATCTAATTTATACAAAGGTTCCTTATAAAAACTCATCTTGAGTTTTAAGTGGAGGTGTCCCTTTTTTTCTTGGTCTCTCTTTCTCTCTATGCTGATATTCCACATTGACATCGAAGAGAACGGGCGCGGTCTTTCCTCCAACAATGAATTATTCATGAGGCTTCGATTATAATTCAACATTTTCATGTGATCCGCGGACTTCAAACGATGGATCTTTCGAATTTCATAAAAAAAAACTTCAATCGCATCTCCGCTACAAAGGTTTACTTATATTATTAATAATAATATTATTATGCATCCATGTCTATCATCAAAACTTTCAACGTTGTGTGTATCTTGCCATTCTCAGATCCTGCCTCCCTGGAATGCCAAGAAGTCCGGAAATATTTCCTTCAAGTTTCGCACAAACGAACCAAACGGTCTTCTGCTTTTCAATGGAGGCGTACGACCACCAAGGGTGAGTTCACAATACTTATAATCATACATTTAATCAGTTGCATAACTACATTTTTGCAAACTAAATGAGTTTGCTCCATGTTTACTCCAATTATTTGAAACATTAATAATATTACATATAGTTGTTTGCCAACTCCGTATTAGTTGTTCGCTTTTACCTTCCAATTATATTACATAGTGAAACTTTTGCATTTATTTATTAATATCTATTTAAATTTTAAATTGCAATTATACACATGTTTTTTGCAAACTTAGAAATTGCAAAAATATTAATCACATTATCATCCTAATATCTAAATAAAAAATAGAAATTATTTAATAATATAGCAATAATAGAATTATTTAAATCACTTAAATACAAACATTCAATTCTTATAACTTCATATATATGAAATGTCTAACTTAAAATGTGTACTCAACATCAGAATAGATTTTCCTCTTTATTTATTTGTATATAAGTTAAACATAAATATTATACGAAACATTGAATAATACATGCGTATGTATGTTCAATTTTTGAAGAGGAACATGATTTCTGTCCGCAATGCGGACTCTTTGCAGTATTTACGCTACCGTGTGTTTCGCTTTAACCCCGGTTTTTTGCAGGCCGACCTCTTCGCCATAGAAGTGTACAACGGTCACATCTACGTGCACTTGGACCTGGGTGCAGGCCCATCAAAGCAGAGAGGTTCAATGCGTCGGATCGATGACGGGTCATGGCACGAGGTGACCTTTAGGCGCACTGGACGAGACGCTCGCGTCACAGTCGACGGCTTCCACACGGACTTCAAAACTGCAGGTGGGTAACCCTTTTGACATACCCTTTCCCTCACCGTCGTTCGTCCAACAAAGGACCTCGAACGAATCTATACAAAAAAACGTAAGTAAAATACCTTCGGAAAATGAATCCAAAGGCATTACAATATGCTATATGATTCCAAAAGCTATAAATTGTTTTGTAGTCCGCTTACAATTAAGAATGTGCAGCATTTACGCTAAAACTACACTTTAAAGATCATATAATAAAGAAACCATAAAGAACTTGCAATTTTATAAATACAGAGCGGACAAAAAATAATTTTATTTTTTTTATTTCAACCCTTCAAAGCAATACTGTAAATCTTACATCGATAAAACTATTATGAAGATTAATCATGTAGAAATATTCTTGAGAACCAAATGTAATCACTTTCCATGTAAAACCATGTGGCATTTAGTTACTAATTTCTATTTCCTCATAAAATATCGTTTCTTCATTAAAGATTAGAATGATTTTTATTTCAAGTTGTTAAAATATACAATTTCCTACTTCAAATTTGATCGACGATGTAAATATAGACGGAAATATTTTTTGATGTTAAAAATGTTTAAAGATGAATGCTAAATTTAGTTCAATCATTTATAATGCATGGATTGTGACAGTTCATGATGATAGTATTATGTATATGTATAAACAAATTGAGCTATAAATTTGGTGGTTTTATTAAAACCTATTAATTAGAAGGAAATAGGATTTATACGGGATCATATTTAACGAAATATTATAAATCCAATATATTTTCCAATAGCAATAAATTTTCGAATCCATCCTAGCTGGAATATAAAATCCGACAATCAAAAATTGAGTGTTAGGTTTTACAACTTCGGCTCAAATTAATCTGAGTCTACAGACGATGCAGGCATTGCTGATGGAAAGAAGGAACGTTCAAACATATAAATGAAAGTATGTACATTTATAATTCGTTTCTAATGAACTATAACATAACTTTTAATAGATTTACATATTGATTTTGATAAATGTATATTTCTGACTATATTATAATAATTCATCGTGGTACAATCAAAAAATACGACACATACCACCCAGGGCCGTTTTACCCATTAGGCATAGTGAATGAATTTTTATTTTTTTACTAAACTCTTTTTGGATATTATTTTTGTTTGCAGAAGGTTCGAATAGTTTGGAATTGGATGGTAATTTGTACGTAGGCGGACTGGGCCCACCATTCTCCGACATCCCTGTTCCATCCGGTCTGTGGACAGCAGTGCTTCAGCAGGGCTTCGTCGGCTGCTTCAAGGATCTCGTAATGAATAATGAAGCCGTCGATGTTGCGAGCTTCGCACGAGAACAGGACTCAGGTAAAGTGGATTTGCAAATAAATAAATAAATGGGTTTTTCGGGAGGCGGCGAATTTAACGAGCGAGTCCCACTCCAATTAAACTGCCTCTCCGCTTTTCGTTCTAGGGTCAATTAAAACGCTGTGCCATGTGCAGCCGCAGCAATGCCCATCCCAGCCCTGTCTGAATGGGGGCGGCTGCAGCGAGGGTTGGAATCGCTTCGTGTGCGACTGCACGGACACCACTTTCACGGGGCCGACCTGCGGCAAGGAGGCAGCAACGCTCAGCTTCAATGGGTCACAGCATATGGAGGTGAACATGGACACCGAATCTTTGACGCAGACCGAGGACATCGTTCTTCGCTTTCGCACCAGCAAACCACTAGGTCTTCTGCTCATCACGAGCACCGTGCAGACTGGTGACAGAATTGAACTGGCCGTGGCTGCTGGTCGAATTCGCATGGCTCTCAGACTTGGCGTCAAGGACAAGAAGCAGGAGGATAAGGAGAAGGATAAAGTAAATTGAATCGTCTTTTTATTACAAGCATTACATAACTCGTGAAGGATGCTACTGTTCTCGAAAATTTAAGTAATTTTAAAAATTAAAAAAAACATGGACTTAGCAATTAATATTACTCGACATAGAACAGAAGTATAATGATTACATTTATTTGATCATAATCACAAATTCATATATTGATATTTGAATAATTGCGGCTATAGCTTATTGTCATTTCAATCTTGGTCGCACATAAACAGTAACATCAAAATTGTCATCTTTCAGATCTTGTTGGCGGGACAAAATGTAAACGACAATGAGTGGCACACGGTGAGATTTTCTAGACGCGGCGCTAATCTCAAGCTTCAGCTTGACGGGAAGACACCACTTAGAGGTATCTCTTCAATTTATTATATGTTATCACCTACTTAAATTATATTGATACTTTCAACAGCTGAAACATTCGGAAAATACAACACGCTGCAATGGAGGACCATCCATTTGGGTGGACTTTACCATCAGGAAGAGGAGATCAGCATGACTACGACAGTACCCAACTTTATCGGAGAAATACAGCAGTTCTACTTTAACAACATTCCATATATTGAACTTGCACGGGCTTCCAGCAGCGAGCATTCTGTTCACGGATTCCCTAACATTCGAGTGGCTGCAAAGTTCGTGAAGAGGGCTACGGACAACCTCCATCGCCCGGTCACCTTCCGCTCGAAGCACACTTTCATGGGCTTGCCAATGCTCAGAGCGTACTCCAGCATTCACATCGATTTCATGTTTAAGACGCGCGATGCCAACGGTTTGATCATGTTCAATGGCGGACGGAAAGAAGACTTCCTCGCCGTCGAACTAATCGATGGACACATCAATTATATAGTGAACGTCGGTGATGGCGCCGTCAAACTGAAGGATTCTGTGAAAACAAATCTGAATGATAACCGTTGGCACACCGTCGGCATCCGCAGACCCTCAGCCAAACAGCACACCTTGATGGTGGACGATGATATCGTGGTAGCAACAAATCAAGGTATTGGTAATTTGGAACTCGATGGAATCTTATATTTGGGTGGCGTGCACAAAGACCTATACTCGCAATTGCCACAGGAGGATGTAAAATCCAAACACGGCTTTGAAGGGTGCATTGCAGGGTTAGACTTGAATGGCGAGTCGCCGAACGTTCTGGAGGATGCTGTTGTTCACAGCTCATTAGTCACTGCTGGTTGCGAAGCTCAATCACAAAAGTGCAGTCAGAATGTTTGCGCCAACGGTGGAATCTGCGTACAACAGTGGCCTGCATACACATGCGATTGCGAAATGACTTCATTCACCGGTCCAACATGCTCAGACGGTAATGTTATGAAATCGATTTTAATTTGTATCGCTTCAAGAAATAACTGTTTACAGAATCCATTGCATATGAGTTTGGTCCGAATCGCGGCATGATTACATACACTCATCCCGAAGATAGAAGACCTGAGGTGCAAGAAGATAGCATCTCTTTAGGACTAATTACCACGAAATCCGATGCCGTCGTTCTGAGAATTATCTCCGGCCCTTCAAACGATTACATCGAACTAGAAATTGTAAGTACACTTATTTACCATTGATGTATTAATGATAATCAGTGAACTTAACAAACTGATAAATCTAAAATATTCCACTGAAAGTTCATAGAGAATATTTGAAACTGGAAAGCACTAATCCCATCATTTAAGTGTATCTACAAACAGCAGTTGGATCAATACATACAACGTGTTTCAGGTGGAAGGAAACATATTCATGGTGTATAATTTAGGAACTAACGATCATCCGCTTGGCGAAATTTCCGTAAAAGTAAACGACAACCAGTACCACGTGGTGCGATTTAATCGATCTGGATCGAATTCGACGCTTCAAGTGGATGACTATAACGTGCAATTCAGTTACCCCGCTGGAGAACAACTTCAGGTATTCAATTCGCAGTCGCAAATCCAGATCGGCGGTAAATGGAGTAAAGGGAAATCGCGAATCGAGAGGCCCTTCGCCGGAATAATAGCCGGCGTCGTCGTCAATGGGATGCGTATCCTGGATTTGGCCGCCGAGAAGGACTCGCACACATCCATCAGGAATGACGTACAACTCGTAACGGGCATCCTCGATAGACACGATCAACTGCAGAAGATGCAGCAGGTAAGTTTAATAGCAAATTAATTGAAATTATCGACAAGGGCATTTGACAATATCGTTCATTGCAGACTCCAGCTTCTGGTTTTCCCGGCGTCATGGATGACTTGGTGTTCAGCGGTGCGGGATCAGGATGCAACGGTGATGATGAAGATGAATGCCCTCCACTTCCGGAGAATGGATCAGGTGATGATGACCTGATAACCCCTGTATACATACCACCTACCAGGCCACCTCCAACGACGAAACCTCCACATCACAGACAACCGGAGAAAGAAGATGAGAAAAACTGCGACGACGAGGATTGTCTGAGTGGTTCGGGATCTGGAGAAGTTACCGAAGATTCCACCAGCACCACAATTGGACAACATACTTCAGGTATTGTTATACATCCTCTTAATTCGGAACATATTATTAAAGCAAAAATACAAAACAGAAGCATTGCCAGGCCCCAGCGTGACCCAAGAGAATGTAAGCACCAAATACATTGATAAATCAACAACCCCCATAAGTGGAAACGGCGCAACCGACACTACCACGAGCATCGGAACAACTAAACAAGAAGAACCAATCACTTCGGAAACAGATGTAGCAAAAGTAACCACGCAGTTGTCCACATCTGATGGAACTTCGACTATGATCACGACTACAACGAAGAGACCAATCGTGAAGGCTCAAGTGCCTATCGGAGATTACCCGAACAACTTTTACCCGACAAGTAAACCACCAAGAAGGCCGGAAAGGGTGAGCAGCGAGACTTCAGAAATCGTCGCACTGATCATAGGAATCATAGCTGGAGCCCTCATTGCCGTCATCCTCATAATCCTTGTGATTTTGAAGTTTAAATCTCGTGGCGATCGTTCCTACAAAGTGGATGAGGGTAAAGGCTATCAACAGGGACCGAATGCAGCTCTCCTCGGAAACGCTAGCACCAATACCAACGGCGGTAACTACCAATTAAACGGCGCCGTCCGCAACGGCGACAAGAATTCTCTACAAGGTCAACAGCAACAGCAGAAAAAGAAACGCGACAGCAAAGATATTAAGGAATGGTATGTGTAAAGTGGGCATATCTGCCAGAAAAAAATATGTTTAAAAAAAATGAAGTTATTTTCGAACTCCGAGCCATTTATTTTGTGAGCGCGATTTGGACCTAATTCCCCTGAAGAGAGAAGATGAAGACACTAATCTTAACAAGGTGATACACGCTATGATCCTCTCGTACATCTTATCGAAGAGGAAAATAACTTTCGACTTATTCAAATAATGCTCATGTTTGCAAAAACCTACAACACTTCAAACACAAAACGTTTTGCTACTTCTCTTAAACGTTTTGCCCAATACTACCCAAACACCCTCTCACCATCTACAAATTCAAGCCAGCAACTAAACGAATTTAGATAAGCAAATAATCACAAAGGTGTCCACCGCAAACAATAATAATAATAAAATGAAGTGACAATCAAGTTTATGTTTCTAAGGTGTTTGAGGCTACGTTTTCCAACCAATCAACGTGAGATACAAAAAGAAACGTATGAGAGAGATAAAATAAGTTTTGAAACAATGTCGGCACGGATTCATTGATAATAAGCAAAGACTGTAAAATATTTCAAGAGATATAAAGAAAAATTAATATCAAATCATATCAAAATAAATTTGATAAAGTAAGATTTTTTTCCTTTTGCTCCATAGCAGCAAAAGGAAAGTAATGATTAGCTTAATTATACTCGTACTAATTCGAATCCGCGCCGTTATTGAAATTTGAAGAAAAACACAATATAATTTCTCCCAATTCATGAACAAAGCCTATGTCTTGATTTTTTGTTATTTCTTTCTGTTTCATACTATTATTATTATTATAATTTACTCTCCACAAAATGAATATATTCAATGATGAATTTTAATGTAAACAAATAGTTCTAATGTCACCTAATCTCCTAATATACCAAACAAGACGTGGACAAAAAAAATACAAGAAAATAAGAAAAATACACTTAAACATAGCAATATTATATAAATATTAATTATATATATAAAAAAAATATTATATAGAATACGCAATTTCCTTGGCAACCCCGATGTCCCCACCTCCTTCTACCAGGAATTATTATATAAATATAAAATAAGAAATCATATTTACTTTAATGACAAAAGTAAATATTGCATAAAAAAAATGAACAAAAAAAATATATATTTACGAAGAGAAACGATGATGATGATGATGATAAATAAACATTAGTTGTTAACTATTTGTTGTGTAAAAAGTTGTAAGTAGTCTTTAGCGTTTTGTATTATATTTTCGTTGGTTTTTCGAAATTCTTTTGTTAGAGCTATAATAAAATGGCGTATATTTGGATGTTACAAAACATAAACTTCTTATTATTTTTATAATGTTTTTCTTAATACTATTATTAAATACTCCTAACAAACAAGATGACTTTATATCAGGTAAGGCAATATTAATATTTTTAACCCTCCACTAAGTAGTAGAAGCAAGCAACTTAGCTCGCGCTTGTCGTATCTAACTTATATTTAAATATTGTATAAAATATTAATTAAATATGAGAAAGTAAATAATACAATAAATAAAAAAAGAAAGTAAATATGAGTATAAAATAATGAAAAACGCAATAAGTAAAATTCGATAAGTAATTACGAGCCTAAAATATTAGAATCGTAATACGTTATTATTAATTTATTTCATCTGCCCTAACTGATATTTATAAAACATATCATGTTTTTATTTATGAATAGAACTATGAAAGCATCATAAACAATCTTTATAAATCTAACTTGGTATTGATAGATTCAAATATATCTTCCATAAATAAATAAACATAACATGAACATATTTGCTAAAGGTAATCAACAGGTTATGAGCGCTATATAAACTTGTAAGTTTAAAGCGCACTATATAGGACACAGGTGTGATTCGTGACACCGATTCGATAGGGAGCCAACAGGAAAGCAATAAGAAATGATCTATTTTTACATTTCAGACTGTTTCAGTTGGCCCATGATCCAAGTGGTGGAGGTGGATTTGACCAAGAGTATCAATGACGTAGTCAACGTCAATCCAGACGTTCGTTTTTTAGGTTAGGATCGAGATCTATTTTAGTTCAGTTTTTTTTCTCTCACAATTTCTTCAACCGAACACTCTGCAAACAAGACCAACAACAGAGGTCCATGCGCACGTATAAATCTTACAATAATTATGTAAAGGCATAAAGATGTCGCAGATAATGTTGATAATCTCAGCGGCCCATCTGATCTTCTGTCCTTTCACCAAAGTCGAGGAGAGCTTCAACCTGCAAGCCGTTCACGACATCCTCTACCATAGGTTCAATCTCACCAACGTAAGTGATATACGAAAATTAAAAATGATACATCCCGAAGAGATTTTAGATCTAGTCGACTTCCATCGACTCTGAATTGTTTCGCCAATTGACATTTTCCATCTTAAAACCATATGAACTATGTTTACTTGAGAACTGAAATCACGCAATATCTAATTGGAAATTACTTTCAGAAACTGCATAACATATCATTTTTATATGGACAGTTTTAAGTGTATTTTTGTTTTGATGTTTTAATAAACATTATGTCAACGCACGTGTGGTTGCCTAATTATTATAAGCTAATTCATTTCAAATTTAATACTATACTGATAAGCACCGAAAGGGGTCAAAATAGACCCTACGAATACATAGTATTTTAAATTCTAGATGAAATTTTAAACTTATATATTTATTTATGAAATATGCTTTAATTACCTTGAAAAGTTAAGTAAAAATAGGCATGTATACATTAAAACATATGTGTTTGCGCATGTATTCAATAAATTATTATAAAAATCTTTTATTATTTTTAGTATGATCATCATGAATTTCCAGGCGTTGTGCCGCGGACTTTCATCGGACCGCTGTTCATTTCGGCAATCGTGACGCCTGTGGTTGCGATCCTGCAATATTTCGATTTCAGCAAATTCTGGACACAATATTTAGGTTGTTCTTGAATAAAGGATGAACTCAATAAAACTATGACGTTCTATCATGGTCTTCTAATTTCAGTTCGAGCAGCTTTGGGTGGATGCGTAATAGGCTCATTCACTGTTCTATCAAAAAATCTGGAGAAAATATTTGGAAGTCAATGGTTACAATGGTTCATAGCTATAACTGTAACCCAAAGTCACTTCATGTTCTACCTTAGCAGACCTCTGCCCAATATATTTGCGTTACCATTAGGTGAATCATAAAGTAATTTATCCATTGAATAATTTAAGTAAATATTAACTTTCAGTTCTCCTCGCACTCAACGGTTGGATAACAAATCATAACAAAAAGTTCATTTTATTCTCGGCTGCAGCAATTATCATTTTCAGAGCTGAGTTAGCACTCTATGTAGGTTTGCTACTTGTGTATGATCTTTACTACAAGAGAATCACTTTCAAAAGGTTAAGCTCATAACATGAATAGTAATAATAAAAATATATAATTGTATATTGTAGGCTCTTTCAAATCGCCATACCAGGAGGTCTCGGTTTTTTAATCTTATCCGTTGTAATTGACTCTATATTCTGGAATAGACCGCTGTGGCCTGAAGGAGAAGTTCTGTGGTTTAATACGATCTTGAATAAGAGCTCCGATTATGGAGTGAGTGCACGCTTAACGTAATTAAATTTCCATATAATTTATTTAATTATTTTGCAGACTTCTCCATTCCTCTGGTACTTTTATTCAGCGATTCCCAGAGGCATGGCCTCTTCAATTCTATTTGTTCCCATTGGTTTGATTCTGGATGAAAGAACTAGAAAACTCTTCATCCCATCCGTATTATTCGTTTTGATTTTTTCCATCTTACCACACAAAGAACTAAGATTCATTATCTACGTATTTCCTTTTCTGAATGTAGCCGCTGCTGCTGCTTGTAACAGAATGTAAGTCGAAATGTATTTTTACCAATGCACTTAATTTTATCTACATACATTGAAGATGGATAAACAAAGAGAAGAGCAGGATATACCATTTGTTATCGTTAGGTGTCATTGCTCATTTAATAGTGAATTCGATTTTCACTTTATTCCTGTTAACAATTTCGAGTACCAATTACCCCGGAGGCGCAGCCATATCACACTTGCATAGAATTGCGGTCAATGAAACTGATGTTAGTGTACATATAGATAATTTAGCAGCGCAAACTGGAGTTTCGAGGTTCACCCAAATTAACAAGAATTGGACGTGAGTATTTTAATCACCAGCAAAGAAAAATATGTTTAAATTTGGCTTTAGGTACGATAAGACCGAACATTTAGTACCTGGATCACTAGAGATGTTCGCTTACACTCATCTAATAGCCGAAGGGAAAAGTCGCTTCTCACCAAACCTGAAACCATATGTGACAACCCACGAAATCATAGATACAGTTGACGCTTTCCATCAGATCTCCTTCAATTATTTTACAATACCACCGGTACGAATTAAAACGAAACCTGCCCTCTTCATATTACGCAGGAAAGACAACTACAAAGATTTTTTGCACGAAGATCCCTTCGAGAAGAATGTCGAGATGTTTGAGAGTCTGGAAGGATTGGACGAGAGTGTTGAATCGAAAAAACTTGGTTCGTCCTAATGCAAACAAACAAAAGCATTTACAGTTTTCCTCACACAGTTATTTTATTTTTTGTTTATATTATTTTCATTTATTTACTTAAAAATATATTACAAAAATTTTACAATGTACTAACAATCTTTTTTGTTTTATTTTGTTAATATTAACCCAATTAATTTTCCGCAAATTACAAATAGCTTAGCTAATTACATATTCAGGTCTTTTATAATCTTCATTTTATTATTTAGATTTTGAGAAAGACGACGGAATGTCCATAAGCCAAGAGATTAACGATGGGAAGAAAAGTATTGAAACTGAAGAAATTAATGGGTTAGAAATAGAAGAAACAATTACCAACGTGGAATCAGAAATAGGCGCAACTGATGAAGAGACGACGGAGAAATACTATTTTGAAACTGAAGAGCGAATCGATTTGAATACGGAAAGCGAAGAACAAACAGCTATGGATAGTTTAGAATCTGAAATTCCGATAACGATAAAAGATGAACCGCATGAAATGGGGAAGGGAACTAAAACAAAAAAGAAAATTAAAATTCAGTCTCGGGAGGAAAATATTTTAAAATCTCCATTGATTGAAGAAGACATTAAAATCAGATCTGCAGAAGACAAGATATTAAAACCAAAAAAGAAAAATTTAATTGAGACTGGTAAAGGAAAGATCATGAAAGTAACAAAGAAAATTGATACTGAATCTGAAGAAATTAATGAAAAATCAGAGCAACGTTCAACTGAAGTAGTTCCGGATGATCTAATTAAAAATAACATGGAAGACAAGAATAAAACAAAGAAGATAATACGAAACGAAATTCCGAGCCAAAACAAGTCAAAATCGAAATATGACAAGAAAAAGGAGGAAAATTTAAAGTGGAAAGAAATGCAAAATGCAGAAGAGAAATCACAAAAACAGAGATCCAAGGAAGTTGCTTCATTTAAGAAAAAATCTAAAGAAATTGAAAATTTAGAAAAACCTTCTACTATATCTTCCGAGAGTATTGTTTCTAAAAAGAATGAGTTTGCAAAAGTCGGAGTTAAAGAAACAGTAAAACACATAGTTCGTGAAAAGAAAACTAAATCAAATGTGAAAGAGAAGCTTAGAAATGTGTTGGATAAGTTTAAAAAGAAGCGAAAGGAAGTTACAAAGAAAACAGGAACTAAAGAATCGATCAAGAAGATTATACAGGAAGAAAGGGAACGCGAGGAGAAGGAGGAATTGATCAAGCTGCAGCAGCAGATCTTCGCGATTATCGATGCAAATCCGAGTATTCTTAATAAGGAAGCGATTAAGAGTAAAATTCACGACGTCATTGTCAAGGAGGTGGAGATTGAGACGCCTGAAGTGCTGTCGGACGAGGTGATGGTCACTTCCGATACCGACGAGTTCGTGGAAGCGGACGAGCAGATCGAGAACATCATGAACATAATCCACGAAATCATCGAGAACGTCGAAGAGAGCGATGACCGAAGCATTTGATATGTAACAAAGAAGTGACATAATTATAAAATAAGTAGCTTAAAATTTATTTGAATCTCCCGCTTATTTAATTTTATAAATATCCGGTAGTTCCGGAACCGGTTCCACGTCCGGTCCATACTTCTCCAGCCGGAAGTCTGGCTTCGCCACCAGCCACCCATAGACCTTATTCGATGTGTCGGGGAAGGGCTTCGGGTTACGTGGGTCAACTTCTGCCTTTGTACCGTACGCGATCCGAATTTCATCTTGCAATTGCCTAACAAACATATCAAACTAATGATTAAGGGTTACCCATTAAGACATATTATCTACACCGAGACATAGATGGAAAGATTACTTGTTAGCCTTAATGTACCAGGTCCAGTTCAGAGCCCATGCCTTGTTTATAGCGACCTGCTTATTAAATTGGTACCTCAAGCGTTGCGTTTCTTTTATCGGACTATTCTGAGACATTCTCCCCAAACTTTTTATTTAAATAGCCCCCAACTTTTTGCTTTTATCACCCAACTGAACATAAAACCCCAATCAACCCCAATGTCAAATATCAAATAAATCGAAATCAAATACGATTAAAATGAGAAACCTTGGCAACAAATCAAGATATATTAAACTGTCCACGTTTTTCTATAACACGTCTCGTGAAGGAGGCACAAAAATAATTATTTTCGGCTTTTCGCAATAATTAGGATTACCTGTATACATCAATGAGAAATTGCCATTCGTTCTTCCATTCGTGCATATGGTAATATTCCTTTTTAGCAGACTCCCGCATGAACTTCAAGTGCAACATAAAATTATTTTTATCGGTTCCTAGAGGCATCCTCGGTGTTCAAGCGTTTTCCTATAAAATCTAGTGTAAATAATCTTCCTTTGACAGTTATAAAGTTTCGTAGTCAAAGAAACAATCACTTATGTTTTATAAACATCGTTGATAATAAAACGTCTGTGTGTATTATTATATAAATCAATGTGTTTTCTTTTAATAAATTAATAACTATATATTCCTACTTTCTCCGACTAACTCTGTTGGCCCTAATTATAAGTGTAAATGGCATAAATGTTGAAAACATTTACTGGACCAGTCTAAACGGTTTCATAATGGCTAGGTACAATGGCAAACAAAGAGTATGTAATGCAATTTTTCGCACCTAATAATTAGTTGATCTCGTGAGATTTGCGAAATGATATTTACATCGCCAATATCAACTTATGCAGCAAACCCTCACGTCATGTGTTGTCCGTGCCAAATATTTTATTTAACTTATCGATGCAGATTATACTTAAAAATCGATGATGTAATTAGACATTAAAGTATGTCCATTTTTTCAATTAATTAATGAATTATTATGAATCAATATTTTTTTAATAATATTAATCAATACCGTTTTCAGCCAATTCTCAAATTCGTATTTGTATACTGGTTCACGTCTCGATTTGAACGTATTTTAATACCGTAAGAAGCAAGGGAAAGTTACATCAATGCGACGATCTAACACAAATGGGTGAACCCATTCACTTTCGCACCCAGAATTCGATGTATTTACGTTGAGCGCTGTGTGTCGGTGGGTCAGGAAGCGACCCACATACATGGCACACGCTCGTTCGCCCATCGGGTATTATGCAATGGGGCGGTCGGCCGCGAGCTGCGCGCTTCTTATATAATCTTCTGGGTCAAACCAGACCAGTTAGAAAACGAAAGAGGCAAGTGCCGTTTCGACCGCTTTTCTTCCGCATTTTACAACCGAATAACCTTTCTGCGAGATCCCACAGACAACTAGTCACGATGATACCAAATCTCATGAGAACAAAAAGAGGAAGAGAAATAGTTTGTACGGATTGAGAAATATATTTCGTAATGAATGCCCATTTGTTGTATCATCAGTCTGAGAAAAAAATCTTTCAGTTGACCATTTGATGAAATCTTCGGAATACATACTAATCATTACATATTTTTAATGTAAATTCAATTACAACAAATATTGGTTAAAGTTACATTTAGTGAATTTCAAAGATGATGTGCTTTTCTTTTATATCTTCCGAGAATATTGAATATTTTAATTCGTAATAGTATATTAACATTTCAAATTCTTACATTATTTTGTTCAGAATATTACGACATAGATGATTATTTAACGGAAATGGTAGGAGATGTACAAAAACACAACGCATTAGTAAAAGTAAGAGAGAGACATGAGAGGAACCAGAAGAACATCATAGTGAAAGTTACCAAATTATATTATTTAGAAAAGATGAGTATAATCTCAAATCTTAAATTAAAATTGAGAAATAATTAATGCAAAATAATAAAATAATTTATAAACAAATAAATTCAATTTTTTTTGATGGAATATGTTATTGTCATACGTAGTTTGCAATAATTTTCATAATCCAAAAAAAAACCATTTTTGACCTAATTTTTGGTGCAACATTCTCAATTACACTAATAAATTGCAATTTCTAAATTGCAACCAATTTCCAGATCCTATTTTCATTTGAATTTCTATTCTCTGCATTTCGTTTGTTAGCTTATTCTAAATGATCAAATTAAGCTAATTACGTTGAGCAATGACCTGAAATGACAACAGCATAAAAAAGAAAAATGTTGAAACTGTTGCATCAGATCCTCGAATCCCATGGACGAAAGCACACTAAGGTCCAATCGATTTTCTACTGATTTTCCGAGTTTCCACTATAGTTATTATTGCATCGGGACAGGTCACGGAGAAGAGATATATAACAACTACAATTATTACAAAATTTGGTGTAATCTTTTTATATTATCATAATATATATTTAATAATACTTACTTACAGAAAAATTTATATTATCGAGTCAATATTATTATTATGTTGCAGCAGCATTTGTTGAAAAATAAAAATTTTAAAAATTGCATATTTCTATTATCTTTGTTTTCAGATTTGATATCAAATTATATTGGATTTTGTCTATATAAGATGTTATGTAAAAATACGTTTTTCGACAAATGATCATCGAATGAATGAGAGCGTAAATAGTGTAATTTTGTGTTTCAATTTTTAGGCCACATTTCGGTTGGTTTGTTTTTACTATTTTGTGTTCGTTTCCTCTCTGTTGACCTCATAGACCTGTTATTTCTCACTCTCTTCATCTACGATACACATTGGTAATCGTTACGTGTTCGAACAGCAACAAAACTCGAAGACTTATGCAACGGAGAAAGAAAAATAAAAACAGACGAATAATGACGACGAACTGCGAATTAGGTGGTAACAATATTCTTGTATTTATATTTAGTTTAGCGCGCGTAACATAACAGCGTTTAACAATTATATAATAGGTAAATGGCGGGAGATCGTCGAGGATGAAGAATTGTTGCGCAACATATTTTATTACACTTGTGACATAAGTATTGTACATTTATAGTAGACGACAATAAAGACACGTCTCGTCAGACCCAACAAAGAACCTCACCAAAGAGGATTTTCAAGACTGTATTAATAGCATATCTAGCGCAATTCATCCTTGAATGTTATATAAATTTTAAAGGAATTAAATAGTCATTTCGATTGCTGAATGCTCTGGAATTTATTATATATACATTATCCTTTCAATATATATGACGAAAATCTGATTCGATCCGACCACAAACTTCCTAGATTTACAAATTGAGGACATTTAGTATAAACTCATACTTATTTGAAAGTATTATAAATAAGTATATAACATATTGTATAATCACTTAATTAAAACACAAATGAACCAAATTCGAGAAATAGTAACTTATACAAATTTAACAATACTTGAATAACCAAGAATTAACTTTATGAAAGTAATTAACTGTCAAATATTGAAACAAGAAAAAGAAGTCTTGCAGACATACCAAAGTGTAAAAACAGATAATAATAAAATCACAAAAAAAATACATTTGATAATATTTCAAAATTAGCATTAAAATACTCACAATTTCTTAAAAGTTAACCAATTGAAAACAGTAAGATATGGTTAGAACAAGAAACTAGAAATGACAAATAATGTTAACAAAAATTATCTTAAATAAATACAATATTTTTAAGACATATTTGAACTTAAGTAGTATTTAGGTGTCAAGTAACATATTGCTAATAAATTTATTATAATACTTACAATTAAATATTAAAGAACTTAATGCAGAAAATATAAAGTTTTCACTATGTTTATTGCACCGACAATTTAATTTTTTTAGCTCTTCCACTAAGTAGCATTGGTTAAAAACGAATTTAAAAATCAAGTAAAAAGAGAAGAATATAGTGTGGAATTACACAAAAATCTGTGATTTTGAAACGGACCCCCACCGCCATCCAGAACTTGGCGAAGTTTATAAGAACACTCGCTACATAGAACTGTTCTGTTTTGCGGTAGTGTACTTAGCCGGCAAACAAACATAAACACTGCATATTATTTTCTATTAATAATTGTTGATAGTGATTAATTACAAATTAGTTGGTAGAACGTTACAGAAGATTAAAATACTTTATATTATATAATTGACAAGGTAAGTGGAAACAAGAAACACTGGATCTATTCATATTGCAAATGTAGGAATTTACAACAAAAAAGGATTACATACATTCACTAATTTAAATAACACATTAATTTTTAAAAGAAGTTTATTTAAACAAGCAACAAATATATTTAAAATAATGAAAATAGAATAATTTCTCATAAATAATTTTTAAGAGCAAAAATGTTTGTTTCTCTATTACATTTTTATATTTTTTAAAAATTGTATCTTTCTGTATGGACAATTCATTTTAAATTAAACTTTTATTAAATATAAGAAATTCATTAATATTAAAAACTTATTTAGCTTTATTTACTTAGTACTAATTAAATTACGTAATTACAACCAAATATTCTAATCGCATACTCAAAACTTAACATTGACTACATGACTATTTTTGCATTCATAGCCATCAATTTTATGAAATGTATTTAAAATGCATAGTGTGATTTGCCTTAGTTTTACAAAACATTTATGTTTTGTAACATTTAAACCATATATTTCACATAAATGTTATTACTGAGAGTTTAAATATGAAATACTTGTATTTATAATATAAATATTGAAAAAAAAGGATTTGGCAACTCATCGTCGTTTTTATTAATTTATTCAATTAGCATTGGGTTCTTAAGCTAACATAATAGTTTAGAATTGTATTTCGTAAAGATACATAGGCTCGTTAAATAATCCAAAGAATATTATATAATTCCAATATTTCGTACTAATATTTACTTATTACAACATACACACTTTTTATTTTCGTCTAGACAAATCTCACTAAAAAAATTGTTTTATATAACCGAAAACCGCATAATTCAATCGAATATGTGATTTGTATATTTATACAGGTTTTTTTTTCAAATTATTTTACAGCAAATTGTGTTATTTTCCTTGATTAGAAAACAATGCGAAGCTCGCGAAAATTGCTTCAGCCCTTAATAGGCAATGCCGTCAAGAAAGCTACGTACTCGACCAAAGCCGATAGACCTTACTCCACTGCGATCGGTGTAATGCCAGATGAATATGAAACCATCCCTCAGCATTACGAGCAAAGCGTTTCTGATATCAAGCCTTACTCAGAAGTGCCTGGTCCCAAAGAATTCCCTTTAATTGGAAACTCGTGGCGTTTTGCCCCTTTAATCGGTAATTTGAAAAATGTTTGTTTTTTTTTATTATTGGAGATTCTTTAAGAATATATGCGTAGGTCAATACAAGATTCACGAATTGGATAAAGTCATGTGGAGTTTGTACAAAGACTTCGGAAAGATCGTCAAGGTTGGCGGATTGATCGGTCATCCGGATCTGCTTTTCGTGTTCAGCGGTCACGATATCCAAAAGGTCTTTAGGAAGGAAGAGGTTCTGCCGCATAGACCGTCTATGCCGTCTCTCCACTACTACAAACAGCATCTCAAAAAGGAATTCTTCGAGGGTAATGAGGGTGTTATAGGGGTACACGGTCCCAAGTGGGATGAATTTCGAAAGCAGGTGCAGCAGATCCTCCTGCCACCGGCAACAGCTAAAAAGTACATAGACCCACTGAACGTGATAGCCTCGGATTTCCTTGATAGGTACGTTGGCTAATCCTTAATTAATATTTTTGGCGGTTAATCGTTAAGTTGCATTGCTTTGAAGGATGGAAGACATGCAGGATTCCAATGGTGAGCTGCCCTCGAACTTCCTTTCCGAAATCTACAAATGGGCACTTGAATGTAAATTGAAATCGTCGTTCAATACTCTCAATATTAATTAGTATTTATATAATTTCAGCGGTGGCCCGTGTTGCTCTGGATATAAGACTGGGCTGCCTGAATCCAGATCTGCCTCAAGATTCGGAATCACAGCGGATCATAGACGCGATAAATACGTTCTTCTGGAATGTAGCCGAGGTCGAGCTGAAGATGCCCGTCTGGCGTGTCTATAAAAACAAATCCTTCCGGAAATACATCGGTGCTTTGGAGGACTTCAGAACGTGAGTCAATGTCAAGGTCATACACTTTCGCTTGGCCGCGAGTTCGCCGACGAAATCGAAAGTGCTAACCGCTAGCTAGGTCAACATAGAAATATTGCTTGTTTACTTTCGCTCGCAGCGTCTGCATGAAGTACATCGAACAGACTATGGACAAAATGCAAGTGAAGAACTACGACAACATCAAGGAGGAGGATATTTCCATAGTGGAGCGTATTCTCCACAAGACCCAAAACCCAAAGCTGGCGGCCGTACTTGCCTTGGATTTACTTTTGGTCGGAGTTGACACTGTAGTACTCTGCGTAATTAAAGAAGGATCATGTTTTGAATGATATTAACCTTGCAGACTTCCATCGCTTTGGCCTCGACCATCTACCAGCTTACCCAAAACCAAGCTAACCAGGACAAACTCTACGCCGAACTTAAAGAAGTCATGCCCAACAAGGATTCCAAAGTTGATGCAAGAGTTCAAGAGAACATCCCTTACCTAAGAGCCTGTATCAAGGAAACGTTAAGGTCTATATAATATTGCACATTATCAGATAAACTCCATTTTAAATGAATATCTTTTATTTATAATTTCATACAATGAGAATTTGAATTATATTGCTTTGATTATGGAAACTAAATTAAATTTTAAAAATAATTTATAATACAAATTTCAGAATGTATCCCGTTATTATTGGGAATGGAAGAAGCCTTCAATCCGATACAGTGATTTCCGGTTACAAAATCCCAAAAGGCGTATGAGAAACACCAATCAGATGTATATGATTTTACCGAAATCAAATTAAATCTCGTTTCAGACGCACGTAATTTTTCCGCATCTGGTAGTAAGCAACATCGATACATACTTCGACCAGCCGGAAGTCTTCCGACCGGAAAGGTGGATCAAGAAGTGTCCGGTAAAGCACCATCCTTTCGTGTCTCTTCCGTTTGGGTATGGTAGGAGGTCGTGTCTGGGTCGTCGATTCGCCGAGGCGGAACTGCACATAATGCTTGCAAAGGTATGTCTACAACGGTATGGAGATTTCAATTATCGATATTTGACTTCTAACAGATATTCCGGAAGTACAAAGTGGAATATAATTACGGGGAGTTAACGTACAAGATCACGCCCACCTATGTACCGGAACAACCACTAAAATTCAAACTCACGGAACGCGATGATTGAGAAGTAGTAGCGTGCACCCAAACTATCCAACTATAGGACTGATAATTAAGTATTAAATAAGTTTAATTTACATTGTATAATAATATATTAACCAAAATAAAATAGTTAAAAAAAAATAGATCTTTGTAATTCAATTCGTGGATGAACAGGGGAGTGAAGATAGAAGTGATGAACTTAGTTGGTTTACATGCAATTTTTTTTTCATGGATAAGAAAAGATGACAAATTAATTGTATAGTCCAAATCCAAACAGAAGCCAACGAAAGAATGAAAATATTCAGTGTTATTTCCAGAAATTGAATACCTTTTAATCGCAACTCACAGGAATCAACATTTTCGAGCATAACACACAAGATGCTTGTACCATTTCCAAGACGTTTACATTGGTCAACAGAAGAAGTGCGCCCATCGCTCCCCGCCACCTGAATATAACTGTTTTAATGTCGTTAATAATAATCCACATCGCATCAAAGAATTTTCTTTATTATTTTTTACAATAGATCTTTTACAGTCTTGCAGACACAATATCGCTTACTTAGAAATAGTTATTCTTTAATATTTTCATTTTTGTAAATTCGCTAACAACAAATAGCTCAGTACAACAAAAAAGTTAATAATCAGTATAGTTCCATTTCCTTCCCTTCTCATCACCATCATCATAATATTCATTATCATCTTCAAGAGTTTTAACAATTAACAATCAAAGATAATACAAGTTTTATTTAGCATTACACATTTTTATTTTACCTCCATTTATTTCATTGCTCATTTTTTTAGATTTTTTTTAATTTACATCTACTTATATTTGGTGTTTCTCGATATACATTGATTTTTTAAATTTGACTAATTGCTTTTACAATGATTGTTTTTTATCGTTGCGCTTCAATGAACGTTAGGTTTTTCTTTACATTTTCTTTTTATATATATCTTCTCTAAAGTTGAAATAAACTAAAAAATCAATCAAGAAATATAAGATAGGTTAGAGAGAGAGACAGAGAGAGCAAAATGATGATGTCACCGGCGCATACACACGTTAGGTAATAAAAATTTCAAATATAAAGTCCAACATACAAACAAAAAAAAAGTATAAGAAAGTAATATAAATAAAAAAATAATAATAAATAATTCAATAAATGTATATGTATATCTTTATGTATATATATATATGCATATATGAGAACCGTTTCTTTTCTTGTAGTAATTAATATTGCACTCTCTTTCATGTTGTATTAATAATAATTATAATAAGAAAAATATAATAATGTGAGTCCAAAGCATTTTAAATTTCTTTTATGTATAAATATCTATTGAAATTGAGAGAGAGAAAATTAAACAAAACAAGAAATATTGTCCTAAAATCCTTCAAAGAGAATTCATAGTAGTGGAGCGCGATGCAATGGTCCCAATACAAAAAAGGTATTTAATTAAATTGACTAGTTTTAACAGTTAACAGAATAGATAGCGTATTGGGCGCCAAAAAAAAAATGTATAAATGATGAACGAAACTAAAACATTTCTTTAAAATGCTTGGAATCGAAATGCACAGAAATGAATTCAACGTAGTATTAATAATAATCATAATAATAACCCACGTGTGCCTAGATTATTGCTAAATGATTGTTGTCGACTGTATCTACCAAAAGGTATAGCCGCCGTCTGAGCTGCCGGCCAAGAATGAGCCTTTCTTCTGACCTAGGGCCACATGGTGACCAGCCATGGCGGCAATTTGTGCAGCGGACGGCGGCACACCTGGAGGTGCCGGCGGCAACACCGGCTGTGCAATGCCATCGAAGCGAGCACCGCCGTCGTAACCGTTTGGAATCATGATCGTAGGCCTCAACTGAGCCGGCTGCATAGCGTACGAGTAGGCACCAATCGTGGGGTAGTACTGCATAGGAGCGTATGTTGGATACCCCAGATAGGTTGGATATCCTGCCATGTACGTAGCCCCTGGAGGATACATCTATAAAAGAGACAACGTCAAAATTATAGTGTAAAAAAATATAATATATAGAAAAAAATATATAAATGGTTTTTAAATTTTCAGATCTATATTCGATAAGCAACTTACAGGTTGCCCAACGATAGCTGGATGTGTCAACGCCTGGTCATACGTTGGGGGTGGTCCTTGCGGATAGAGCTGGGCTTGCCCAGGAATCATGTAAGGAGCCGCCCCCGGAACACCGGGCACCATCGCTAAAAATCAAACATTAAAAATAAACAAAATGTTAAAACATACCTTCTCGTTACAACCCACGTGCTTATATATAATATTACTTAAACATGTGCTTTACTTGTTTATCTGTATTTCGTAATCGACCATATAACGTTTTGTCTCAAGATTTTTTTTTTTTCTCATTTTGCCAACAACAATTTACCTCCATATGGATGCGGAGCAGGAACAGGTGGGTTGGGTTGGGGTGGAGGTGGTGCCTGAGTGAAAGCTGGTGCCGATACGGGGGGCGGAACACCGGATCCTAAAAACAGACCGCATAAAAACAAAATCCAAATGATATAAAACAACAAACCCCCTCCCCCCAAATAAAAACAGAAAAATAGTTACAAATAACAACGAAATAATTGATAATCTAAACTTGCCCAGAGCAATAACAATGGGAATAATGTCCATTATATGAAATTACACCAAAAGCGCAACGCGATTTCGTTTTGATGCAATTTATATGAACTTAAAGATTATATTAATCACAAATCTATTATAAATAGATGTTAAGTAAAAAAGTGAATTATATAAATTGTTTCTTAGTTGTTATCAGTAATTATAATATAATTATGTTCATAAAAATAATTTATAAGAAAAAAAAATAGAGATAATTAAGTTAAAGTAACATACAGCATTGATCAAAATATCACTAAGTATCTAATTGTCAAATTTAGTTCAAAAACAAAGACACATTAATTAACAATAACATCGTAAGCTGCAAAATCCAAGGATGAATCGATTTCAAGAGGTTTGGTCCTTTCAAGAAATACATTTGTCATCAATTGAATTGTGGATTGCAGCGTTCCTGAAGAACGTTTGCTTCGTGTAATTTCAGGCTTCACATATAGGTACCATGCACATATATATATATTTATCAACGAGGAGCCGGAGCCAGTCTGCAATATTGCAAACAACCGTCCGCCGTTTGATAGTAACATGCAAAAGTAAAACCGAAAGAACAATGATAACTAAAAGAAACCGAAAATCATAAATCTTCAACTTGGAACCCGCATTTCATATCATGCAAAAAAACTTTTAAGCTCAATGAAAAGTACTTAGTAACTAATGACGAATTAATTAAAAAAATAATAAACTGAAATCATAATGATGATTGAAACACAATAAGTAATTCAAATTAATTGTTATCAAAATATAAAATTTCTATTGATAAAACTGATCATTAAAAATTGATAAACTGGAGATATTAATTTTAAAAATAATCACTCGATATAATTGAAAACAGTAGAATTAAAATTAATAAAATATTGGTTACATGCGATTCCATCTATTGTCTAGAGAAATACTACCATGCATATTTGTTTAAGAGTACTTTTTCCATAACATTTTTCGCTTCCAAGAAATAAAAGGAAAAAAGTACTCTGTATACTTAATTACAATATTAATTATCATTAATTAATGTATAATACATTATATATATATCTTAAATTAGTAATTATAAGTAAAATGTACAACATATACGTATTTGATACAGTGGGCGTAGATACTTACAGAAATTAATATTTTGAAAAAGGAAAGTAAACGAAAAGCAATTTCTGTTATAATCAATTTTCTCTTATAGAAAATTGGAAATTGAAAAAATTTAAAAATATAAATATTTTAGCGTAGATGTGCTTCAGTTGTTTAGCCAATATTGTAGCAACACCTGGGGGTGTAAATATCCAGTAAGTACCACCCGAACATACCCAAACACACACGCAAACACACCAAGAAAACACTGAATACACAAACAGAAAACAATTATAAAGAAAATTAATCGAAACTAACAGAATGTGTCCAAGTGAATGACTCTGAATGATTTTTTTTTTTCATCAAAAATTAAATTCAATTAAAGCATGCAGTGAACAGAAATTAAAAAGTGAACAGCAAGAAATGAGATGACCGATAAAAAATAATAAGTGAATACTAAAGTTTGGACCACATCGATTCTTTTTACACATCGTCAGCTACAGTTAATTAATCAAAATAAATGTAAAATAAAAACGATAAATATGGCAACTTTACACACCAAACAAATACATTTCGAATGGTTTACAAGTGTTGAACGAAATCGCGATTTTATTTGGTTTACTTTATTAGATTAGCATTGTGACAACATTAACATTTGTTTGATGCGTAAAGTTGGAAGCAATCCCAACAAAAAAAATCTAGTGAAGGTAAAGTCGTTGAGCGGGTAACCAACAAGCATCAGCCACTGTATAAATAAACACATGAAAATAAATAGGTACTGTTTGGTCGATTTGTGGTCCTCCTCGACTGAAACTCTGAAACTGTAACTCCCGTCGCCGGTTTCTGATGTCTCTTATTTCTCGGTTTAATTCGCTTGCTGCAATAACATAGGCATCATCACACATTTTAGTCTAACCCAAAAGTGCTTTTTGATTTGAATCCTCTCTTACAAATTTAATTTTTCATAAAACAATAATAAAAAATCAGCGTTTTACAAAAACGAAACAAAAACTAAATTTACGAATGATCCGCCAAATCCATCAACTTATAATTCGTATCGGTGTTGATTTTAACGGCCATACATTAAAAACCACTGATTTATAGTAATCATCCAGGTTCTCTATTGACAAATGGTCACTTGTGTTAAAAAAAAGCAACAAAACATTAATTAAGTTACGTATGATAATTTTAATAATACAAGTATCTTAATTAAATAAATCCTCATGGATTTCAAACAAAAAAATAAACATTTCACTTACTAATTAAAATATTACATATTGCAAATGAAAATAATTTCATATTGTAATATACATAATTTAACAACTACTATTCACTTCAGGATTATGAATAAATGGGTCTATTATTTATTTGTAGATTAAGTTATACAAAATTACATCAATTCCATCTGATAATTCTAGATCGTAACTTGATTTTTGAATCATCATTGACTCGTTCAATAATATTTTGTACTAAGAGACATTTAGTAAAATAATTTACAAAGCCATTTATGGCTTTACTTGAAGGTATATAGTTCCATTAATGCAATTATAATTTACTAATGATCAACAAGTAAACTTAACATATATACAAATAAAGTATTAAATAATAATATTTTTAATTAATTTAAGATTGTTTATTTTGCTTATCATATTTTAAGAATCACTGATTAGTTTCCATCGTTGTTGCAGATTTGAAATACATTGTAAATAAATTGCTGCTAGTGACTGTCAAACCCGGGATATACCGCATTATTGATCCCCGTTAGAGATAGACAGTAGCCCGTAAAAGGTAAATTTTAAGGCGTAACCCGCCCAAATGATTACAAATAACCATATGCATAGATAACCTGGAGGATTATTGCAAAATAATGCCTGTATATCTATGGCAGTGGCTTCAGATGTCTAATTTGACGTGTATCCCCTCGAAGGCAATCAAGGATCATGAATATGACAGGAAGTACTCGTAGCAAGCAAAAAGGGGGAGGAGTGCGACAGTTAGTAAAATCGGGTTACGAGAGAACAGGTCGATACTCAGGATAACAGTGATGGCGAATAAATAAATTAACACATTTTGCGCCCAGTGCGGTAACATCTTCCTTTAGATATATAGGAATTTGGGTAGGTGTCCCCAAAACACTGCAGCATTTGCAATGTTGCAATGTGGGACAAGGCCAAGGGAAAAAAGTATTACAACAGAGCGAAACGAAAAGGCACGAACGAGCCTTAACAGACTGTGTTCGTACAGAGGAGAGGGAGTAAACCTACTAAAATTTAGTATTGATTGGTACATCCTGCATTAGATTATTGTTATGCAATTGCTAATTTAATCATAACAATAGAGGAAAAATCCATGGACAGCAAAAGTTGGTGAAAATAAACTAAGAAACTGTCGCGAGAAACTACAGATGGGGAAGATCATCTCATGGGTGGGACGAAAAAAAGAAGTCCACAGTATTGTAGAAAGGAAAAATATTTCAAATGTAGTTTTAACAATATTGGACTGGAACGAACGATCAAGAAAAAGAATAAAATTCTCCTAATGGAGAGCAGTGTATTGGGGATCGAAGTTGCAAAAAAAAAATATATAAGTAAAATAAGACACGGATAAAAACACAAAGATTCATCGATTTCGATATTCTCACCTTTCTTGTCGGCCATTTCTTGTGGCTTTAATTTAAATAGATTTCGTCTGGTTATCGGTTCGATCAAAACAAAACTCTAGAGGCCGAAGGGAAGAGCTGTTCTTTCCACCAGAATTAGTTAGAAAACAAGTGCCAGATTCGGCAAACGCACCACAAAAACAACAATCGGATTGGATCGGTTTTGCTTTTCGTCTGTAGCTGCTCTATCTGACACAATATGTAGCTCTAAACTTTTCTACTGCATTCGTTTAAACAAGTGCTAAAATAATCAACACACAGAGTCAGAACAGAACTATTCGTCCCTGCTGCGGAACTGGTCTCTAGGAAAATTCGCGCGCACGACCTCGAATGACAAGGATGGCAAATCGCTGTGCAACTGCAGGTTGAACCGAGATGCACTCTGCGCTACTTGGGTTACTAGAATACCGTTGCAGTAATACCAACCGCGAGCGGATCTCGATGGATTTTTTTCGACCACTTACTATTATTGGGTAAAATAAATACAAACAACGTTGGAACAGGGGCGCTTTGCTTAATTCGCTCGCAGAAGCTATAATTGTCTGCAAAATTATAATGAAAAACAGCATATCGCCGGGGATTCCCCCTATCAGCTTCCGCGATATCGCATTTTAGTTTTGAATAAAATGGCCATTCGCAGGCACAAATTTGTCAATTTAGATACTATATCCTATAATATTAAATTTATCATCAGAGATTCACAAATTCCTGTCACGATCAATAATCATATTTCTTAGCGTGATTACGCATTGTTCTCCGTTAAATCTTACCTTCAACATACGCATTTAATTTTTTTAAATATCCTTACTTTCATATTAAATTGAATAACATCTAGAAATATATAGTGATATTTCTATATCTTATATGAAACTCTCCTAAATGCACATCTGTATTATATTAAACTATTTTATTTATTTATATATTATGTAAACAAAAAATAGCATCTGTGACAAGCATCATGAGAGCTTCTTGAATCGAGTATCCATGGATAATATAAAATATTCTCGACTATTTTTTTTAGTTTTAACTTAAATTTCAAAAGGTTTCATCAACACTGGTACTAAAAGATACTGCCGTCATCAGTTATTGTTTGTCATTTTCTTTGAGACCATAGTCAGTTTGACAAATATTAAGTAATATAATAAGACAAACAGCATAAAACTAATAATTATGATTGATCCCAGTTTACATTTACATTTGTAACATATACCATGTAATTTTTAAATATTTAGTTTACTTTTAGTAATATTTCCGGTATTGTGATAATAATGTATTTTTACTAGTTAGAATTCGAGATCCTTCAACGGTGTGTACTCTATGAATACGTACGTTTCTTCAAGAAATACAATGTGCAACCGTAATAGTCTCTATGATTATAAATTTAATAGATCCACCATAGAATAATGAAATTCAATATGTGCATCGGAAAAAAACTTATTTTAACTTATCTGAAATTTAAATTAATCAAACAATAATAAACACAACTGATTTGTTATAAATAAAACATACATTTTTTGCAGTATCTAGACAAATACAACAAAATCAAATGAAATAACATACACATCAGCCTTTCAAGCAAACCAATAAAAAAGAAATCAATACTTACGTCTACGATGATTTACATGATGCATCCTAACTTTAGGCCAGCTCTTAGTAGATTTTGATTAAAATAAAACTGCGAAATTAGTTTTATAGTTCGTTCTCGCTATCTGAAACAAAAAGAAAATTAAATTTACATAAATTATATCTTCGTATCCCAATTACGATTATTTGATGTGTGAAAATGGTTGCATAAATTAAAAAATGTACCTGTAGTTGTCTAACCATCGACTGTCAAAATATTCAACTGTCAGGAACATAGAGGTTAAACGCAAACATATCTGACAGCATATAAAGTAAACAAACGATGGTTGAAAGAAAACGTATTTAAGGTAAATTATAAAACAAAATTTGAATGCTTGATTCACCTCACATTTAAATTATTATTTAACACCATGTCTGGTAATAAACGGAGGACCCTGACGATCGGTGAAAAAATAGCAATAATTAGTTCCATTGAGCAAGGGGCTAGTAATGCTTCAATATCAAAGAGATTAAACTTGAGTACATCAACAATTTCTACCATCTGGAAGAAGAAGGACATTATTATAAATGCCTTTGAGAAAAATAAATGTAACATGAAGAAGCTACGGGCTACTGAAAAAAATGATTTGGAAGAGGCTTTGTTCAATTGGTTCAAGAAACAAATTAAAGATAATATACCCATCGGCGTGAAGATGTTCAAACAGAAAGCAGAATTCTTTGCCTCAGAACTTGGATATACGTTAACAAAAGGTTGGCTAAGTAGATTCAGGCATAGAAATGGTATTATGTATGATAGAGTTAAATGGGAGGTAATTGTGAGGCCATTAGTCCCTGATAATATGACAATGACAGATGAAGTGGAAGATGACGAATCTGTGACTAATGAAGAACCATCTGATGAATCAATATCAGAATCTGTCAATGTGGAGATTACTAAAGGTAGTCAAGAAAATAATCCAGAGTTCATAGAGCAAACACTTAGTGGAATCACAGAGGCAAAAACAGCCCTAGAAACATTAACTTTGTTTTATGAAACTAACAATATAGACCCAGAATTCTTAAAACACTTACAGGGTCTGAAAGATATTATGCAGAATATCTCTTAATCACTTAATATTGTTCATGATTGAATAATAATTATCCTTACGTACAAATTATAATACTTATTTATTTACATTTTTTTTATTAGCTACATTTTATGAAAATGGCTATCGACTGCGACTTAATGTATTGAATGCTTTGTTATATTATTTTATAAAAATATTTTGTTTTAAATAAAAATGATTTTTATGTCCTTAAACACTTTAGTGAAAAGACCCTATATATTAAAATTGAATATTTCAAAAAATATTTTAAAATAATATTTCCTTTTAATTATATTGTTACAAACATAAGTTAATAAAATCAATCTGAACAGTTATAAAATTGAATTTCAATTATATAAATATTAGTATGTTTAATGTATCAATGTATAAGTATTTTAATGCATCATCAGAAATCTTTCTAAAGTTGTATCAAAAGGATAATTTCAGGATATTTGTTTATGGTAAGAAATATATAAATAAAAACAAAATATAAAATTATAAAATATTCAATTATAAATTAAAACAAAAACATAAGTACAAAAAAGACTAAGCAAGTAAAGTATACATCTACTTGTATAAAAACTTAAACATGATTGATGAACTGGAATACAATGATGAAATATTTGCAATGATCTAAAAATAAATAAAATAATATAATGAATATGAAAACAATATATAGGTGAAGAAATGAATAGAATTAAGTATTTAGAAAATACGAATAATAAAAGTTTAAAAAAGTGAAGTATGTAAATTTAGTAATCTTTAGTGTTTAATACAACAGGTGTAAATGTTGGATTATAGAAAACATGAAGTTATTATTGGAGATTTAGGTGATGCAAATGACTGTTGAGAAGGAAATATTGAAATAAGATAACAATAACATGTATTGTTTTTTTTCTTTATAACAAAGTAAAAGTGATCAAAACTTACTCATATCCTTGTTAGTATTGCATCCATGTCAATTCTGTATTTCCAGATCACCATAATTGCCTCACCACTTTCTCCAGGATATTCTTTGCTCCAAACACACTAAGCTTCCATTGTACTGATTATCTTACTTTTCTTGAGCACAACCTTAGTAACAATGATCAATTAGTAACATTCAAAGGTATTACTTTATAATCCTATTGAAGCAATATATACTATAAATCAACAATTAATTCCATTTGAAGGAATAAACAATATTTAAGAAATTTAACATTTTAGTGCAAAAAGTTTATAATTTTGCAATTGGGATTAATATTATTAATAAAAGAAAAACAATGTTTATCTTTTAATATTACAAAAAAAAAACAAGGAAATAAATTTTCAGAGATTTTTAACTCTCAATGTCCTTTTTGCACTAACCAACGAATTATATGCAACAAAGAGAAATCGAAAGAGGCCGCGACCATGATTATTTGGTAAAAACAAAACACAAAAGACAAGTCTTTACTATCATTTTGTTTACTCCGAGAATAAATGAATCCTTTGCATACCAAACGCAACTATTGACGTTCAAATTGGAAAATAGTGCAATTGATTATTAAATGAGAAAAATCATTGCTTACCTCGGAAATTTCAGCATAGAAGTCGGAATTATTTCTTGACCAAATTCTTCACGTACATGACAACCTCCATTTTCAGCAGCAACTACTAAGAACATTGTTGCCAACTTTAGATCTCTGCTGTGATTTCAGTGATCAGCACTATTACGTGAATAGTTTAAAATAGATATAACAATTTGTTTATAACTAAAACTAATAAATGATTGTAATTATTATTGGATTTAGTTTTATGTGAGTATATATGGTTGGCATGGAATTTTTTGGAGCAATATTTCTCCACGACGTTGGTAGACAGTGGACCAGCTGTCAGTTTTGTGATATTCCTGCAGAAGCACATAGAAGATAAATTTATTATTTCTCCCAAAACAATAAATAATAAATTTTAAGTTTTTTAATTTATCCCAGTATCGCTTCGAGCATCGTTTTTTTTGTAAATGATTACCAAACCATCCGAAAGGGTTATGATTTAAATAGGTATGTTCGAACACTCAATTCGCCACGAATTTCACTGCTGTGACTTGTATGTATATGAACGTATATATATATATACATCATGTATGGTAGTATGGTATTTTTTTCGCATCTAAAAACGGCACTATCTGTCACTGTCCATGAACCAAGCCCTCTGTTTTGAAACGGACGCTAGGGCCTTGTCTTTTTACCTGGGGCTTATTTTGTAAGGTTAGGGCTTTGACCTCATTCAATTTATTTTTTGTTTTATGTCCAAATTGTCAACAATGACATATTTTGCTAGTCAGGGAAATTCAAATAAAATAAATTGATTTACCAATTGGTCCTAAATGTAAACTTATCTGTTTCAGAATTATCATTCTTATTGTTAATTATTAAAGGTGGAACTAAAGTGGTAGCGTTTTTTTGCATTACTGCTTAAAGAGTGTTAGAGAATGTCAAGATCCACTGGGATGAGTACAGCCAATACACCAGGGCTCAAGCATATAGATTTGGATCAAATATGGGAGGAACTGCACAGTGGAATAGAACACATGTACAACTTCCAGAGTATGTCTCGCACAGATTACATGATTTTGTACACTTATGTCCATAATTACTGTACATCAGTCCATAAGAGTAGTGAATGGAGCTCTTCTTCAGTGCAGTTGAAAAGCAAAAAGAATCAGGCCACCAGTGGTGCTCAGCTGGTTGGCCTGGAGCTGTATAAGAAACTGCGCGAATTCTTAAGAAATTATGTCCATCACAAATTGCAAGCAGGATTGAATCGTATGGATGAGGATGTATTGAAGTTCTATACTAAACAGTGGGAGGAGTATCGACTGAGCAGCAAAACAATAAGTGGTATGTGTTCCTATTTGAACAAATACTGGGTAAAGCGAGAGTATGAAGAAGGTCGCAAAGGAATCTTTGAGATCTATCAATTAGCTTTGGTGACGTGGAGGGACCATCTTTTCAAGCATCTCAATAAGCAAGTGACGAACGCAGTATTGAAGTTAATCGAACGCGAGAGGAACGGTGAAACGATAAATTCTAGTCTTGTTTTTGGTGTAATAAATTGCTACGTGGAACTTGGCTTGAATGAGGACGAGCCCGGCTTGAAGGGACCCAATCTAAGTATTTATAAGGAGAGCTTTGAGAACGTATTCATTGAAGAGACGGAACGATTCTATACGAAGGAGAGTACTCAATTTTTATCGCAGAATAATATCACGGAATATATGAAGAAGGTGGAGCAGAGGTTAACAGAGGAGCAGAAGAGAATCCAAATTAATCTTCATGAATCTACTAGCGAACGATTAGCAAAGACGTGCGAGCGCGTTCTCATCCAAAAGCACATGGAACTATTCCACGCAGAATTCCAGCAGCTTTTGGATGCCGAGAAAGATGTGGATTTAGGCAGAATGTATCAACTCGTTGCTAGAATACCAGATGGTCTTGGTGAGTTGAGGACACTTCTAGAGCAGCATATAGCAAATCAAGGTTTGGCAGCTATCGAAAAATGCAGCGAAACCGCGTATAATGATCCCAAGGTGTACGTGACAACAATCCTTGAGGTACACAAGAAATATAATGCTCTCGTTCTCGTCGCTTTCCATAATGATAGTGGCTTCGTTGCCGCCTTGGATAAGGCTTGTGGCCGCTTTATAAACACTAATGCTGTGACCAGAATGGCAAGCAGTAGCAGTAGGTCGCCCGAACTGTTGGCCAAATACTGTGATATTCTCCTCAAGAAATCCAGCAAGAATCCCGAAGAAGCCGAATTAGAAGACACACTAAATCAAGTCGTAAGTATCATCTCGCTTTGTCATCGAAACAAAAAATAAGCAGTTTTTTTTGCAGATGGTAGTTTTCAAGTACATAGAAGACAAAGACGTTTTCCAGAAATTCTACAGTAAGATGCTCGCCAAGCGTTTAGTGCAACACATGTCTGCAAGCGATGACGCTGAAGCCTCGATGATCTCTAAACTTAAGCAGGCTTGTGGTTTCGAGTATACATCAAAATTGCAACGAATGTTCCAAGTGAGTATTTTGCAGCTGCATGGTGCAACTGACGACTATTCTAATAATATAATTCATAGGACATTGGAGTCTCCAAGGATCTAAACGAGCAATTCCGGTCGCATCTGAAGAACTCAAATGAGCCTCTGGACATTGACTTCAGTATACAAGTACTGTCTTCCGGATCATGGCCCTTCCAACAGTCTTTTTCATTTGGACTACCCACAGAGGTAATATTAACAATAAATATATTGAGCATGGAACTAATTATTTGTTTAGTTGGAGAGAAGCGTTCACAGGTTCACTAGCTTCTACTCTGGCCAGCATTCTGGCAGAAAACTTAATTGGCTCTACAATATGTCAAAAGGTGAACTGCACACTAATTGTTTTAAAAATAGGTAAGATATTTGTTTTTTTTTTATTATTTGTAAAAAATAACATGTTCATTATGTTCAGATATACCCTTCAAGCGAGTACATTTCAAATGGCTGTTCTGTTGCAATTCAATATGTCTGATTCATGGACGTTGGCGCAACTTACTGAGAACACCCAAATCAAACACGATTACATGACACAGGTGATCAGCATACTACTCAAAGCGAAGCTGATCACATGCGAGGAGGAGGAAAGCGAACTCAAACCAGAATCAGCGGTTGTTCTCTATAGCGGATATAAAAAGTAAGACAGCTTAAATATAACAATAAACGTTGGATATAGTTCTAATTCTCATTACGTTTAAAGCCGAAAACTGCGCGTCAACATTAACATCCCAATGAAAACCGAACTGAAGCTTGAACAGGAGACGACGCACAAACACATCGAAGAAGACCGCAAGTTGCTCATTCAAGCCGCAATTGTTCGGATAATGAAAATGAGAAAGGTGCTGAAACATCAGCAGTTAGTCGCTGAAGTCTTGAGTCAACTAAATACTAGATTCAAACCAAAAGTTAACATTATCAAGGTAATATATTTGATTATATCTCCACTAATTGTTTTGTTTTTATTAAATTGTAAATTCATATTTACGATAGATTTATTTAAAAATTGAAGTAGATAGCATTTCCATTCAGTTTTCTATTATTTCTTATAGTAATTATAAAAAATAATTACAATTCTTTGAAATGCTTGCTGAGTTAGTTGTTAATAATAATGACTTCATTGTTCTTAATAATTTTCTTTTTATATTTTTTTAGAAATGCATAGATATTTTAATCGAGAAAGAGTATCTGGAGAGGACCGAGGGCGAAAAGGATACATACAGTTATCTGGCATGATTTCGCCCGTAATTCTGCCCCCCCGAATTTCAAGCGAACTACCCTACCCCATAACGTGAGTGTGAACATGCTGCTTTACATGTGACTGTGTTTACTACATTGTACCCAATAATCGATCGATCGCCGTGCCGCCATCGGGGTACAATCTGTATACTACTTGTAAATATTTGTACTTTTAATATTTAGTTTATTATAATTTTTGGATTTATCAATATTATTATTACTATTTCATTTTAAAATCGATTTGCATGATGGACTTCTATTTCTCTGGACTCTAGGAACGAAAATTAAGAAAATAAATACACTGCCGAGGTTCTGCCCACTTCTCATGCGTTAGTGGTGGACGGTTGCCGTAGGTCGTGTGACAGCATTCATTTGAAATTGAATTTACAAAAATGCAACACAAAAGGAAAACAACAAGTGATATTCTTATATATATATAATATTGTATAATGTTCTTTACATTTTAAGGTCGTTTTTGTGTATTTTTTTTAGATGGAAATTGTGACAATTATTATATTATGTTCTATATTGTTTTCTCAAAGGCGACTTAGGAGACAGCTTAAATGATGCAATTTGTTAAATTATTATTACAACTAGGAAATTAATTGATTTAATGAAATGATGCTAAAAATGCAATTTTATTTTGTTCTACTGTAAAGAATCTAATAAAAACATTTAATTTAAATTGGACGTGGTTTGAAACAAAAAGTAACAACCACATGAAATTTATGTGGGCGTTCACTTTCTCCCCGTTCCCCATGTTGTTTGTATAACTCATCTTTTTAAGAGAAAAGTCATTGTACGTTTTTATTAATAACTACAAAATAATTTTCATATCGAACTGTATGTGCAATATAAACGAACAAATTCTTCTATTACTACTGCATACAACTACTTTCCATCACAAATTATCGTAAAAGAATTGAATACTTACTGATAACATTTTTTTAATTTAATTAATATCATTTTTAGTATATTGCAATCAGTTGACCGTTTTGCACATCAATAAGTTTTAATTTGATAAAGTTCTATGTAATTATATTGATTACGCATTAGGATTTAGTTATCAGCAAATAAAACAGCAATGTTATAATAGTGCATTCATGTCTATTTTATTTATTTTTCAGATATTTTTTTTATAATTGACTTGAAAGTGTACAATAATTTGAAAATGTATGTCGTAAATTCTATTAACTTACCGTAATTTTTTTTAGTTAGTAATAAGTTAGTCTTAATTCTTTATTCATGTACAGTCTAAGTAAATAATGTGTAGATAAGACTTTTTTTTAACTTGGATGGAGTTTGAAGTAATGGGAAATGATAAGATATTTAACGACAGTTTCCGTTATTTTAGATTTTACGTTTATTTGTGCGATGTCTGTAAATATATTATCTGATATATGTATATTATTGGACGATCTGAAGATAAACGATCTGGACTAGTTTTAAAGGTGCGGATGCTATTGATAAGATTATGCTCAAATCAAAGTAAATCCTTGGACTAGCGCTATTAATAAATTCCCTCCCTAAACAAATGTATTCAAATACAGATACTAAAATAAATATAAAATACTGGCAATATTTTTGCACTATCAGCCTTTTCTCATCAAAAGCATAAATACGAATCGCACGATTTTCTCGTAGGTCATAAAGAACAAAGCCGCTGTCAGTACCGTCTGCAGAAGCTTGGCCTCCATCCCTTGGAATAGAGCAGCTGGACCGTTCCTCTTGAGGATAGAGAGCAGAAGGGCCGCAGTGCTCATTTGACTGTTCTTACCGTGTCTCTGTCTCGCCTGCGCCAATTGTATCGGATAAGTGGCAACCGTTGCCACAGCTTTGGAGATGGCCCCGAAGAGGAAGAATACCGTCGCGCTAGACGTATTCACATTTCTCTTTAGAGCTTCATAAACGGCAAACTGGATAGCCGGATTGATGACGAGCATCAGAGAAGGACCCAATCCATTCCAAAGAGCAGAAACTCCTTCTTTCTGGGCTATATGCACAACGCCGTCCATCAAACCGGAAAAATGCTCAGATTTGTTTGCCTGCGTCAAACGATAATATAAATGGAAACATTGAAAAAAAAAACTACAATGTCCATTGAACTTTGGACTTGCTAATCACCTTCAACCTGCTATTAACAACCCATAAAGGTAGCGTAGCCAAAACATTGGTCATTCCGGCAACCATTCCAAGACCTAGATCGTGAAGTGCGGATCCATTCTTAATAGACTTAAGTCCATGAAAAGTATAGAAGTAGACAAAATTCGATGCTCCCAAACTTTGAAGCACTGGCTTCATGCCGCGATACAGAGCTTCTCTGTAAATTGTTTGTACTTATTATTATTATTTATATAAAACATATATAAAAACTAGTTAATTTGTAACAAGTGCAATGCACAGACTTCTTGTAATTAATGTTTATACACATAAAGAAACAGGTTTCTTAATGTTTATTTCTTGTACTCAATAATTTTGATTAAAATACATTACTTGATGTAACTTACATTCCTTCTGTTTTTATAATGTGATATACTGCCTGTAGACTGTTCATTTTCTTCAGATCTAAAGCATTGTCATCTTCAACTATTTAAATATTAAAAACAATTATTAGATACCAATTATTGTTCATTCTTCAAAACTCACTTTGCAATCGGAACCGGATTGTATCCAATGGATAAAAAACAGACATGGCAATAATGCTGCCCTGAAATAAAATTTGTTAAGCCCTTGATAGCAAGACGTGAATAGTGGAACTCACCGAAGCCCCAGCAACAGACTTGACAAAAGTCTCATAACTTAGCAAACCCTGTGCCATGGTAGCAAAGTTTATGTTTAATCGTTTTCTTCGCCGATCTTTGGAATCCTGTTAGAACTAATTTGTAGGCATCCTCGATACCTACAAGCAAACGACTCGGTTGATAATGGCATGAGACTTTTTCAAATCGTGTGTGTTTTGAAGTCATCCATCAAAAGTCACACCACTATTCAGCACTACCGAAAACATACGAGCGTACGACTGAGGTGGCCGAAATGACACGCCTGCTCTACTTGAAGTTAGCCGTAATAAAATTCGAATATGAACAAAAATTCCATTGTAAATGTAACTACTCGTACATATTCAGTCTCAAATAATTTCTCTTTTATAATTGCCTATTGATTATTACTAGTATATCGTTTATAAATTTCTGTTGAATGCTTTTTAATGTACATGTATTTGATTGCTCATGGAAATTCCAACTTCATTAAAATATTCATTATTACTGGAATTTTAACACTGGTATAACTAACAATGGTTAAAATAATGAACAAAAGAAAATTAAGTAATTACCATAAGTAACTAGGACAAGGAAAATTAAATAACAAAAATATCTTATATGAATAATTCAATGTGATTCTAGTTATAAATTTGGAAGGTCAAATTTAAAAATAAGCATTTTTAGTTTTAGAAATGTGATATAAAATTACTGACAAGATGTTCACAATGTTTTTATTATTTAACAAATTTTACTACATTAAAACTTATAGTCTGTTGATACTGGAGACTTGACTGGTTGAATAGGCTCATTTTTCTTGAGCAATAACATTAGAAATTTTTGATGCAAAGTGTTTGGTAACTTTATATCATTAATCACAGCCCAATTAATAATCTCTGAGCAGCTCCGTAAATCCCGTTGATGGACTGCAACAATTTAGAAAGTTTAATTTGTTCTTTCCACTCTGTAATTGTTTAAAAGTAAAAACTTACACTTATAATTAAATAACGCCATAAGAACATAGCAATACTGACTTTTAATCTGAAACTGCATGAGTACCTCTAGCAACCTCTGCACAACATCAACCTGGTGATTTCTTAAAGATATTTGTACTATGGTAGGAATATGACTTATGATTGAATGGCTCAGATTTGTGTGCTTCTCTAGCAAATCTAAAGCCAATTTTTGATCTGTATACCACTCACTCATGAAACAAACTTGCCAAATGCAAGACATCATGTAATCATCTTTAAAATCTTCCATGATTCGTTCACTAAATTTCACGATATTCACTAGGATTGCTTCACTCCTATTTGTAACATCAAAAATTAGGTACTTGAATGTCAGACGAATTTTTCTCCTTAGATGATTGTGCTTCCTGTAGACTGCCTCAAAAATAGGTAAAGCTTTCAAGATATCTTCATTTAACCAAAGAGACTCAGCCAAATAATGATCAAAGTTACCATTGATCAAGGAAAGATAATCATTGTTCTTCTGGACTAATTTTTGTATGGCATAGATCATATTTATATCTTTTATGTAATACTCAAATAGTGAATTGATCAAATCTGGTTTTGGGCAGATATCTGCCTCAAGACATTTCTCAATCAAAAACTTAACATTTTCACTATGACCATTCTTCACAGCCTTCTGAATCAAATCATTGAGTTGTGTCTCAGACAATGTTTTAATGTCTACATTGATGTTGCACCCTTGCTTCAATAATTTACATGACTTATTCTTGACATCTTTCAGCTGTACATCCCATTTGCTTGATCTTTTCTGTATCAATTCAGTAGTAAAATTGTCTATCACATCTTCATGTTCCAAAGCCAAAGTCACAATCTTATCACTTAACAGCCTTCTGACCACAACCAATGGACGAACTAATCTTAGGCTATGATTGAAATTATTGGTTAACATTCTAAAATGGTAAAAATAATATTAATTAACTAAACCTATATGCTTTAAATATCTTGACATTTTTGTTTGTTGTGACAGCAAACATAACCACAATTTACTTAATTATAGATAAGCGTAAAAACAAATCAATTTAAATATAGAACGTAAAATTTGAAAAATTCTTACACTTTTTTTAATATAATATGAAATTACTATTATATTATTAGCGCTGGAAAAATGTTATTAAATGTGTTTGAAGTTGCATATGTTAACAATTTATGAGATATTCCAGTAAAACAGGACGATTTATTTATAAACTAAAAAACAAATTTAAATACAATTACATATATATGCGATAAATACAAGTTCTGAAATATTGTATACAAATGAAGAACTTAAGTTTTCTTTTCAAAATGAAATATATAACATTAAATATTTGGAATATTGATAGGCATCATTGTAAATCGAGGAGGTTTGCTCCAAATGGCGCTTGAGTTACGTTTTAGTCTTATCGGGTTCACATTGTCGAAAATATCCAGCAAATTCGGCGTTTGTGGCATCGGACAAAATAATGTGTTTATAACCTTCGGTTTGATAAATGATTCCATAATGTTCAAAGTAGTGGCTAGTTCTTCACCTAAAAGTATTATTACTTTAAATATTCTGCAATACTAATTATATATAATATGAACTTACGATTAAGCCATTTTGGTACGACCTTTTTAGCTAAATACGATTCTGCATCATCAGAATCGTAGCAATCATATGTCGGTAATAGAGGCGCTTCTTCGTGCATGTACATATCATTTTTAGGTTGTTTCTTTGCTTTTTGTGCCTCCGCTTTCTTCTTTTCTTCCTCTTGCCTCATTCGTTCCTCTTCTTTTATTCGTCGCTCTTCTTCCTGTCTTCGTCGCTTCTCTTCTTTCCTTCTGCGATCTTCCTCTGCTATTTTTCTTTTCATCTCCTGCTCCATTCTCTTCAATTCCTCTTGTTTCTTCTGCAATTTTCTTTCTTCCAGCCGTTGCAATCGTCTTTTCTCTAATTCATTCTTCCGCATTTTTTCCAGAACCAATTCTTCTTTCCTTTTGGCCAATTCCGCTTCTTTCTGTATTCTCAATTTCTCCTGCTCTTTGAACATCTTTTGCGAGGATTTCAATGCTCTCAAGGTTCTCGTTTCCGCACCAGTTACTATCATGTTCTTCATTGTACTCGTTTTTGAAGGAGTAATTAACCTGTTGGAAGTAGGTGTCACAACCTCTGTGTTCTCCGCTGCTAGCATTCTGGTTTTGGTTCTGGTAATGCGCATTGGAGGCGGAGGTGTTTCAGTCATTTTTTCATAAGCTTCTACCCTTTTTTTTACTGGGCTCTGATGATATGAAGCTTCCTTAATTATTTTACTATCATCCACAGCATCCTCGTACACGGATGTGTCATCGTGCTTGCTTGTTTTTAACTTTTTCAAATGCCTCTTAGGTTCACTTGGCGATTGTGATCTACTTCTCTTGGATTCTTTAACCCCGATTTTAGTTTGAACATTCTCGCTAGAGATCTTTTCCTTAATTTGCTTCACACGCGTCGATTTAGCATTTTCGGAATTTGACGATATTTGTACATTAGTGTTTTTATTCCTTGTTTTAGATCTTGTAGAACGTACATTAGCTTCCTCAGTGTCTGCTTTAGTTTTAGTCCTTGTACTCCTGCTTTGCACTTCCGCCGGCGGCAACATTTTAGTTAGCGTCCTTGTTGACCTTAGATTCTCTTTTTTAACTATTAATAACGTATTTTTTGGCTTCTCAGTAATCTCATCTACATCTAAATTATCATCCGATATATCATGGATTTCCACATTGTTTATAATTTCAACATCATGATCCACAATTGGTGATTTCGGTTCCATTTTAACTACCCTCTTTTTATAATTTTTCATAGATTCTCTTATGTTAATCAAAGCTTCCTCTGAAATCCTTTCCATCTTCACATAAGGAACTTTATTCAAATTTGAATTCCTGTCAGCTCCAATTGGATTTACATTCTCTTTAGATTGTTTTCCTGCATAATAAATATTTTATTAATTATTTGCCAATTGGCCAACTTATACCACTCACGATTTCCTTTCTTTTTTTTGCAATTCCCATTGTTTACATAATCTGAAATTAAACTGAAGTCTCTCTTTTTCTTAAATTCTTCTAACGCGGCTAATGTTGATTGTATTGTAGGCTCTGGGCTTACCTAGAATGATAATAATAATAATTAAAGACAACTTTTGCCAGAGCTAGTTTAAATAGCTAACCTCTTTCTGGAAGAGACCCGTCGTTACTTTCTTGCAGAACAGCTCGTCGAAGTCCTGGACAGCTTTCAATATGCTCGAGTAGTTATCCATGGTGCACGTAACAATAAAAAGTCTATAAACACTTGTAATTCATTAAACTGCTGCAATATGCAATACCAAATCACTATAAAACCGTTGCATTCAAAATTGACAAACAACAACCGCCATATTGCCTCCGTCAAATCTATGATGGCAGAGCACTACATCAGATGTTCTATAATTTTATGATAACTATTATTTCTTACTTAATAATAAACGTAAATTATTGCTATTATTTATACATTCTTTTAATAAAATGTAAAATGAATAAATTGCACATATTTTAAAATTTCAGATGTGCTGAGTGTGTTGCCTGATTTACAAATATACATTTGTATCATTATACCAGGTACACCCAACATCCAATCTACTTTCATCCCTTTTTGCGCATGATATTTTAGTTTTATTGAATAAAATAAGCTATTTCCTTCTTGAGATAAACCTACTATACTCATTGCATCCTGTTGGCGCCAATTATTTGTGTTATTTACCGTTATTCTTTGTCATTATGCGGTCGCCTCAATCACTCCGCTAACATGCAAATCCATTTAAGGCGCTCTCTTAACAATAAAATATGTAATATAGAAAAAAAAAGAATTAGAATTCAATAACATATATTTTATTATCTTTTGACAACCTCAAATCCTATCATACTTCCTATGACCACTGTAACTGGCGAAATTATGCTAGACACAAGCTAAATGAAGGGAGTGGAGGTTGTTGTAAAGGAAGAAGTAGGTCCTATCATAGGATTTAATGGGGCCGTGATATAGACTTAAATTTGAGATTATAATTGTTGCTGTAATAAATTGATAATTCTTTAGTATGCTACAATAAAGTTATTTATTAAATGTTACAATTAATTATAATTGTAAATTATTATTGAATGATATATAAGAACTTTCCTCTAATAAGAGTTACAAGTAATGTATTGCTACTAGTTCTTTGAAAATATGCCAACTTGTTAGATTTAATCAAATTAGAAACTCATCACATGCGTATCGGATTTTATGATACGGACTACTACAATATCCAATGAGCTTGAATTAATTTGTTAATTAATAACTGTTTTCAAACATGCCCTTTTCAACCCTAAATTAATGTATCAATAGAAATACTTTTTTCCACCGTGAGATGTCGACATCGTCACTTGTGGAAGGGCGGTGGGTGGCGTTTAATCAATCTGGTGAGCTCCAGCAGAGGAGGGTTGTTCTCGTTATTAATATCATAAGGGAATAAGCTGCTCTTATTGCGGAGCCCAGAGCAATTTTCTAGATCCGGTGTTGCCGGGGGCCGCGTAAACGCTGCATAATTATTTAATTATTGAAAATAATCTGGCAGAGAAGGAAAATCGATGGAACCACGTATTTTTCACCCGATATCCAGGCGCTCCTTCTTATCGGGAACAAAACCGGAGTTTCTGTTTGATTGTTGCATAAAAAATGCATTTCGGTCGCGGCCCACTTTTTCCACTTGCAGCAGGGTGTTTCTGTCCATTGGAGCATTTTTGGTCTTTTATTCATTCTCTTTCTGTTTTTAGTCTCTTTCGTGCACGAAACTCTCTCACGTTCGGCTGAGACACGACAGTCTCAATACCTTTTTAAATCGAAGTTTATTCCGCCTTTGGGAAATCAGGGCCCAGGGACCGCCCGATTGCCGCGCGACCCTTTCAGAGGTTTTAAAGAATAATCACGGGATAGGCTGCCTTGCATTATGCAATTCTTCAGCATTTATTAATTTTTATTTTAAATAAGTATTTGCTGTTATTGCATTTATTTTGAACTTATGTATATTTGATATTAAATCTGCTTTACTGAATACTATCAAAGTATTGAATATAAATGAAATCAATTAAACGATGTATTGTTTTCAGATATTTAGATAATAGTTGGAATAACAAATAGCTCAAACTACTCGTAGATTGATCGTACATCGTAAAAGTCCAACATTTCTCGGATCCATCTTAATATCTGTAGCTTGTATCGAAACGGGAATTTATTGCTGGTGATTTACTGCAGATAAATTTGGTATAAATGAGGGAAGTTAATTGTGCGAACTGGGTGGATGTCGGTCGGACGAGTGCAGGGGTGTGCAATTTGGGGGAGTGCGTGTGCTACATGAAACCGTGTATTTGTGAATGGAAACGCCGTTTAATTTATGATTCCGACCGCATCTGTTATCGCCAATTAATTGCCATTCAATTTCCGTTTCCACAATTGATCCTGTTTACGAAATCGATACAATCCCATCGTCCACTTATCATACTCTTTGCTCCACATTTGACTAATCTTAGTTGCAATTTGCAATTTCGTATCTATGTTTTATTCTATACTAATAATCTAAATGTTGATAATGTTAGCAAATTAAATAAAATTACTATGAATTAAATGTTTCTGGAATAAATTGATCATATCTTATAGAAAACAAGAAGATGCTATAACTTAAATAATACTGTCGTGCTACAATTATGTAAATAATAACAATCCAAAGAAAACAAGCGAAAAATAACAAGAAAAATGTTGAGATTAACGGAATTCGTTTTCTTAAATATTATACTATATTTATTTGGAAAGTAGTTGCAATTCTCATAGTTATAACATTACCCATTCAATTTTATAGTTATTTCTACGAAACTAGTTGAAAGTAAAAAAAATTATGTCCTCAGTCAATTTGTATATTTCGTGCCTCTGCTTTTTCGTTGCTAAAACATATTCTACTTCTGTATCATCCATACATCCACCCTCTTCCGTCCAGACTATTTTTTTATTATGTACTCCTACCCCTGTAATCTATTTTTATTTTATTTTATGTCCGGAGCTATTAGACTGCAATAAAAATCCAATTGGAACAGATGTGTTGTGCGCGCGTTTGGGATGAGATAGGAGAGGATGGGTTGGAATGGGGGTGGAATTGCTGATAAATGCATGTTATCATATCTCGGGGGAGGCGAGCGAACGGAGGAAAGGAGCAGAAACAATACGGGAGGCCCTTCACGTTGACAAATTGTCCTTCGCCTCTCGAATCCCCGATTAATCCTCCGTCGAATATATATATACACACACAAACACTACACAATATATACCAAAACATTGCCTACAGATTTACATGGTGGATAATGGTTGAGATAGTCCTAGCTTCACTTAATGTAAGGGGGACGAGTAAACTATTAACCGACTATTCAATGCATGCGAAGCAAAGTTAATAGTATTATAGAGCGAAATCGATCTAATTGTCTTTTGCCACCCCAACTGCCCAGATTTATTGCTTCTTTATAAATGACATCCAGCAGATTTACTTGAAAATTGATCAATGAATTATAAACTGTATATGCTTGTCAAAAGTAACAAAATTTATTTTAGTTGTGTTTAGTTTATGTTATATTTATTTAATTAATTAATAATTATAATATTATTTGAAAAGGGGCGGAAAGACCTAGGTCGGTAGCCCTTTGGTCAGTTAGTATGTATATTTTCGTTTTAAAAAATTATTATTTTATTTTGATTTTGATTGTTAGATTTTTTTTGTTATTATTCTCATTAACTATTAACTAATAATTTTAAAATAACATGAATTATTATATAAATAAATAATTACTTATTATAAAATGCGTTCAAAATTTCTAGAATAAAACAAAAATGTTACAAATATTATGTTACTAATTATGCTTTTTTTCAGGTATAATATTTTTTTTATAATTTACCCAGCAATGCAATTTTAGCCTTATTTAAGTACTTTTGTGTGAAAATATTCTAATATCATTAAATTTGTATCCAGTATATCTTAAATTATGTAATAAATAATACTTCAATACTCTTGTAAAAATTGTTATTAATTTTGATAAATATTTATGTTTTTGCACAAAATTAATGTGGATATTAAGAATATTTATTAATTTAAATATATAACAGTTAATTACAAGAGATTAACTTACTGATAGTATTTAAGGCATGGATTTTATCAATTATTTATTTGACAAATCTATATACAGATGAATTATTAGGTCGAGTCATAAGTAACTTCTCATTTTTATCAGACATTTATTTTGCTCTCATTAAATAACAAAAATATGTTAATTTATAATGTATTCACCACTATTATCTATAACTTTTTCCCATCTTCCTGGCAGTTTATCAATTCCTTCCTTGTAAAATGTGGCTGGTTTGGGCTGGAAGAAGTTTTCGACAGCCTGCCGGACTTTCTCTTCAGAATTGAAGGTTTTTCTATTCAAAAAGTTTTGTAAAGAACAGAAAAGGTAGTCTGTCAGGGCAAAATCTGGGAGTAAGGTGGAAGTGGTAAAACAGAGCATCCAAGCTCAAGAATTTTTTTTTGAGTCACCCTTGCTGTGTAAAAGAATGACGTACCAATACTTCCCTAATTTCTTCAGGTTGCGGTTAACAGTTGATTGTGATGTATTCAATCTTTCTGATATACCTCTTGTTGATTGATGTGGATTTTGCTCCAATATTGCCTTTAAAAGGTTGTCATCAAAGTTGGAAGGACGTCCTCGGTTAGTCTTTTAAGGTCGTATGTTCAGAACGGAATTTTATAAACCATATACACTGCATATTTTTCAGCTGTCGCCTTAGAACTATTGTCTTGTTTAAATTCCCAAAACATTACATAACGTAACGTGTATCACACAAAACAGTTTATAAAAGACTAACTAAAGTCTTGTCTATATAGTGAAAATAAAAACTTGTTGTCATGGTAACTCACGGCGGGTAGATATGAACAATAGATTCTACTTAGCTCCATCGGAAGTTACTTATGACTCTACCTAATAATAATTTGGATTCAGCAAATTCTATGTTAATGTTTTTATTGGCGTTGAATTGATATAAATGTAAAATTATGCAAATGTGTGTAAGCGGGACTTGAAAAGATACATTCTAAGTAATATATAAATATATTAATGGCAGCGATGTTTTTCGTTGTTGTTGAATTAAAAAGTTATTTTTATTTTGTGTTGTTTTATATATAGTAAATTGAAATCGTCTTCTTGGTTTTATGTTTGCGACCGCTTGTATTATTACGTCGGATTAGATTATAAATATAACAATAAAATTTGATGTGCATGTAGTAATCCAGGTTCTCCTCGAATAATAAGGGGAATGTCGGGTGTAAAATGTGTGTGTGTTATGCAAAATAACGAGGGAAAATCTGGCGAGGCGGAGGCGCCGGGTAGAGGAAAATGTATAAAGTGCACATTGCATATTAATAACGTTCGCTAGCTAAGGGAGAGGGCGAAAATGAGACGGACGATCGGGGCCCGCAGTGCGCGAGAAAGTGAGATGAAATTTGCGAAATGAATCCTCCGTCTGAACTCGCTATCATGGCTGATAATGGGGCCGGGGGATTTTTATCGCTGAATGCCGCGCGCCGATTGGTCGTAGCCACCGCCGCCCCCGACCTCATTGCTGACGGCCGCCCCCAGGAAAATTGGCTCACGCTAAAAACATAAAATATTCCAACACCCATCCCAATCCCCGACGCTTTTCACTAGAGCAGCAAAAAAATACATATCCGAGCATATAATAGGTAATTTAAAACACATGAAATAGGAACTATTAACGTCTATATCTGGGCGGCGCGGGGGCGGCCATGATTGTACCATATGAAGTAAATAAGAGAAAATCCCATTAACTTTTTTCTTTAGAAGCGATCGTTTTTGCCTTCGCAGCGGAAATTTATCGGCGACCATTTATTTCAGGCAGTAGATTACATGCATATAAACGCTCCAGCTTTTCCAGTGTGGAGACGCCGGGTTCTCCTGTGCCCAATTTTCCAACTCAATTCATTCTACACTGCGCTCTCATTTTTATTTTACGCAAACCAATTTTATAGCTTCACTCTTTTTTTCATCGATTAACAATTTTTAATTTCTATCTAAAGTTATAATAATATTGTAGAAACGACGTTGTGTTAATATAATATAATTCCAGGATACAAATAAAAATATAGCAATTATGTAATATACATTGCAGTTCCAAATAAATCCACATAAAACATTAATAATATAGCAAACTGATGAATGAGTATTATTTTGCTATTAAATACTTGATTTTAATAAATAATACATATTAACAAATAGGAATTTAAAACATATTTATACTAAAATTATAATATTTATAATAAAAGGTTTTCACTGAAAATAAAATAAACTATAACGTTAATTATGTTGTGTATGGAAAATTAATAAATTTTCTATTTGTGAAAAATCATTAATAAACATTAATAAATACTACATATTATTGAAAAGTATACTTACATATTCGAAAATTTAAACTCGCTGACTTTTCTTTATTTTTCAAAATTTTACACCAAAATTGATATAATCATATTTTCCGATAAATAATATTTTGCTTAAATTAGTCATTCGGTAATATCTATGTTTATATTATAAGTTGTAATCAAATATTTTAATATATGTTTTATCAATTTTTATCAAAATTTCAAGAAAATTATTATGGGTAAAAATAATGAAAATAAATAAAATGATTTAATATATTTTGAGTTTTATTGTGGCATTTTATTTACACTTATTATTACTTGCACGTTATAAATGATCATCACTGGTTCTTAAGTTATAAGAAATATTTATATAAAAAGAACAATTAAAACATACTATTTACACAATTATACTTAAATCAAACCTAAAATCTACAATTACCTAGTACATATTTATATAATGCTTACATCTAACTGTCTGAAACATTCGTTTTATACTAAGAATTATTTACAAAATTATAGATGAATTCGTTTCAAAACGAGGTTACCTACAATAATTCTAATATTGCACATATATAGATTTGCTTATTTACATGACTATTTAAGTTCATTCACATATTGTATTTTAATTTCATCTCCATGCGCGTTTTTTTTACTTAATTGAGTGCAAATCGTCCGAAGCAAAGTTAAAATGTTAAAATATTAGTCAATTCATTAAAATGCTATATTGTACGGAATTATTCATTCATCATTATTAAATCCATAAAATATCCTTTTTATCTGAGTTTAAATAAATTTCAAATTGTAATCGAAGATATAATGCATTTAAATACACTGTTTTCTAAATTTGCTTTATTATTGTAGTTATGAAATAGAAATTATAATTGTTTGTTGTTGTTCATTGTGGTAATTATTCTGCAGATAGTGTCTGTTTAAAAATAATTGTCAGGTACTTAATAGCTTATATAGAATTCCTTGCCTGGTGTTCCTTTCCATTAATTTTATTTCTGTTACTATTTTAGGCAAATTCCTGTTTTCTTTTTGTAGTTTGTCTATCGTAAAATTCGTTCATTCATTTATTTAAACTACTTATTTCCCGCTCAAAAATGAGCTTTTAGGATTCAGATTTGTATGGTTTGAATAATTTGGGTTTGTCTTGGGTGATGTGCGTCGACGGCGGCAGCGGGGGTGGCGAGGCGCTGGTGGGTGCGGGGGCGGCGGCCGTCGTCGTAGCATGCAGCTTCGTGGCGGGGATCAATAGGCCTTCGGGCGCCGGACTGAGGCTGATCTCAGAGGCGGCGGAGGCGGGAGAGGCGCGCGGCGATATTTTCGGATATCCATGGAAGTCGAGGCCCAGGTTCAGGTTGAGTCCTTGGACGGCGAGCTGCGATGGCGGCGGAGGAGGCGGCGGCTGAGGAACCACATGATTGAGCATAGAAGCTGCCACTGCAGCAGCCGCCGCCGAATTTGGAAGCGGCCCGTGCGTCTGAAGACCACCAAACGTTTGATAAGGATGGTACCGTGCGTGGTAATGAGGTGGATAGACGTGTGGTGGAGGTGGCGGGTAGTGTAACGGTAACGTCGATGCTGCCGCTTGCAACAAGGAAGCGGCAAATGCCGGATCCGTGTAAACCGCCGCATATGGCCACGCTATCGCCATCCGTTGCCTCTTATCCTTCATCCTCCTATTCTGAAACCATACCTATTCAAGAAAATAATATTACATTATTAAAAGGCATAAAATTATCCAATTGACAAAATTGCAAAAATTATAATTATTTTTTATCCAAATCAATATGTATGAACAAAATCATAATAAAACATAAAACCTTTACAAAACAATACTAAATACAGTATAGGTATTACCGTCGAACTTTATTGCAGTAAATACATACAGAAAGTGCTATTGATCTCAGTTCTTCTGCCATACAAAAACTATTATTTGATTTTCCTTCTGTCTATAATCTGACTCTTGTTAAGATAAAATAATAATTGTATATTTAAAAACATATTAATAAAACATAATAATATTATTAAAAAAATACGTTTGTGAAAAATGTGCAATTGGGAAACAATCTGTTTGTTATAAATGTTCTGAGTTGATTAATTTTAACATTAAAAATAAAATTAAAAATTTCGCATTACATATAGAGAAATTGATTAATTCGAATGGTTCGTTAGAAAAAGAGACAACATTTCAACAGAGTTGGTAGATCGCATACATTTTTTTAATAAAATAGTCGTTTCAAATTTTATTTAGAAATAAATAATTTTAAATATTGTAAAACGAACGATCTTACTTAAAATATTTGTATAACCCATAAAATGTCGGATAAAAATATATAATGACTACACATTTAAACTTTTTAAATTCATTAAAAATACCTCAGGAGCAAATTTGATTAAACTATAATGCAAATATTTTACCTTCTTTTAATTATTGTTGTTTTTATTTTAATACTAAATGTTTCAGGAATATTCGCATTATTATTCTGTTGCATATGATATAATATTCGTGTAGTCAAATATTTTGCGGTTTACTATCTATACTACAATAATATATTAATTTTAATGTAATTACCGACATTTTCATAAAGTGTTGATAAATTTATTTGAAAATGCACATCTCTTAAAAAAACAGTAAATAATATACTTTAAGTACAGAGAAGAATCCTTTAAATGTCCTAATAGAGAAACAAAATGACAGAATCGTGCCGTGCAAAAGACCACTTAAGCCGCATTTGCCATACCATTTATTTTTTCTTTTTAATTTAATTACGTTTAATTATCGCCGTGTAATTCGTCAATAACAATAAACTATTAAGTGCGGACAGCAGCGGCGAGAGCAATAAGTAAAACAGAAAACTACGAGCAGCGTTTCATTAATTCTGCTCGAACTTTAATGCCTTTCGCATCTATTATTGTTTACTTTTCTTTTTATTCCTTCCTTCTGCAAACATGCTTCATTTCCAATACTTTTATCACTGGTAATTTGCAATTTTACCGTACGTTCTTTTTTCTTCGTTTCTTTTCTTAAATGCTTTCGCAATCATCGCCGATTTCTCGGTCTCAACAAAAGATAATATGAATCGGTCATTCGAGAAACCAAAATAAACTTTTTTCCATTTAAATATTATTATTTCTTCGCTTGCTTTTCAGGTTTATCTTTAATAATTGTAAAATGATTTATCAGTAATCAGTACAACAGTTAGAAATTCCGAAGTTTAAACAATATTTCTTTGTAAATCTGACCTTTATCGTGGATTCGGGTAGGTTAAGTTGGGCAGCCAGCTCGCACCTCCTCGGCCTCGACACGTAATTTTCCTTGAAAAACTCTTTCTCCAAACGCGCCAATTGATCACGGGTGAATGCTGTTCTGTATCTCCTGATGTTCGGATCATTCTGGTTCATAGACGAGGACGATGAATTCAATTTAGAATCGGGAGACTCGGATCGGTGGCATTCTGAAACAAATAAAAGCGTGTTTTTATAACAGAAATAGTAACAACAGTATCCACTTTGCTATTATCTGGAAACTGTGAGACATGATTTGACATTACGCCATTAAAAATGTCAGAGGATTGAGACGGAAGTAGGAAAGAGGAGTCTAGACTTTTGTTCCTTTCCGTGATCTGGGCCCCCCGTTTAAGTGCTCTTGTTCTAAGCTCTTTTTAAGTAGCTTTAAGAGTGGAATCGGCGGCGCGCGCGACACATGTCCTCTTCATTTTCACGTCATCTTCGGCTACTGTTTGTGTTCCTCGACTAATTGAAGACCCATTAGTGGGTCCCGAATACCGCAATGCATGGGAACAAGACAAGGAGACAACCAGTGTCGCCCCACACCACCCTAAAATGTGTTCCACCACTTCAAAAACCACTTCCTAATTGCACAAAACCAGAAAAATACATGAAAAAGTAAAGAAAACATGTAGAGGACCATAAATCTTCCCATGCTTAACACACTAGTAAATTGACAATAATTCATTATATAATTTTATTTACTAAATAGCATTCCAATTGTATTAAATTGATCAGTTAGCAATTATTTACTTAAACAGAAAATATAATGTTACAATCTCAGAATGTAAATTTTAAAATAGTTTTCCTACTAACAATGTTATTCTAATAGCACTAATTTTTAATGCATAACTTATACAAATGATTTTATTTTATTAAATAATTATTTACAAACTTACAAAATTGTTAATAATGTTTCTTATAGAATTCACCAACAAATTAAATAAATGTATAACTGTTCTCAATAAACACTTATATCTAGATTAACAATTTTGGTCTTTTGCAAGTGGTCAAGCTGGTAATCAAGTATGAACTTAAAAGACTCGATTAATTGAAACTTTGGATCATATATATATTTGATTAGACAATGAACTATAATTTAATTAAAAGTAAGATTATGTCATTGTTACCTTTGAGATATTGTGAGTTTGATGGGTTCGGCGAATCGGGCGGGCTGTTGTTCTGTCGGTTCTGGTGGAGACTTTGGGTATAGTGTGGTGGCATGACGTCGAGGACGACGGGATTCTTGCCACTGTCCTGCTGGCCCTGGTGGTACAGCTTGAAGTTGTCCATCATCTCGCACACAAGTACATAGACTGGAAGGCACGTACACGGTCACAGACACAGGCACAGGAACCAAGAGAAGATGGACAAAGATGATCACCGCGGATAGAGGACAACGAACGAACGGTGTCCGGCAATCGCGCATTAAATAACGAGTGCGGAAGGATCTGCAATCGCAGTCGTCTGCCGGAGCGGAAGAAGATGGTAGTGATGATAGTGGTAGTGACGGTGGCGTCGACGGCGGCTGCGGCGGCGGCGACGGCGACGGCAGCGACGGACGACCGTGGAGGAGGTGGAAGGAGGACAAAAGAGGGACACCCGTGTTTAAGGAAAAGTGGGTGGAGTTGTGATCGGTCCATCAGCGATGTTGGTTGGCTGCGGTGAAAGCGGCAGTGATTGGTGGCCACACCCCGGAGGTCTTTAGGTGGGGACACCGTAAGGACCTATTTGGCACGGGCCAGTCCTTATCCCGTTGTTATTACCATGTCGGCTCGCATTAAATCCCAAAACGCTCTGGCCCTTTCTTAGCAACTCTCCAGCTCTCTCGCACGCGCAGTTCACGACCATCTGGTATCCCTTTTTTATATACTCTACCCATCTTTTTCGCCCAGCTGGAGGTGAAGGAGAGACCCCGGGCGCGGGATTTCATTAAGCATTAAATTCAATTATTTAAGCGAAGGCTTTACGAGCTTCCCTCCTCCTGATCATAAATTCCACAGTTCATTTTTACTAACTGCACCGTAGCCGCTCGCCACCTCTCTCGTCCTCCCATATAAATATACTTTTTTCACACTTTTACATCCTTTGTTCCGCATCTCGCCTTTATTGAAGCACATCAGTGCTACAGAAATTACGTAACTTTTGTTTAAAATAAAACCTGAATCTTCAATGTTTCAACTTGCAACTAGGACAATAATGCTTAATATTAAGGACAAACTAGGACAATTTTAAAATTGTTTGTGTTTAATTTTACATTAATTTTTATGTAGAAAATAATTTTGATTATCGTACATTCTCTATTAATTTATGATTGAATTGTTTGCTTTATTAACTTATCTTTGAAATTTACGAATTTTAAATTGATTAGGGAGGTCCGAAACTGCCTAGGGAAACCGGTGAATCTAATACATTCACTACGATTTAAACAAGCTAAGCAAGATAAATTGATTAACGATATAAAACACAAAATGAAGATGTCTAACGTAATGCAAGAAAACTTTTTTTATTTATATAAAATGAAAAATCATTGAATTTGAGTCATTTTTTCATATGAATAGATCAGAGAACAAAAGCATATTTAAATAAAACTCTTTTATTATCTGTCTGTCAATTTAAAAAACAGTATGTGAAAATTATTATTCTAAATTAATTTCTAGTATGCAGTATTCAAATTCTAAAAATAATTATGTTTATTTTGTTGATTTATTTGCAAATTATAGCAATTTATTTTTATCAACATATTATTTATATTGATTACGGTATACATTGAATTGTAAAAAATATAGTAAAAGCATTTAAAACATATATGTGACTAATTTGATTACTTGCTAATTCGAGATAAAAATAATTACAAATATTTATTACTAATTTCTAGAAAATCCAATATTTTTCATGGATACATATTTGATGAGTGATTTCCCATATTTTTGTAAGTGCTAAACGTAGTTTATAAAATAACATTAATAAATATACTGAAAATTTAACTGAATAAATTGAACAGTCAATTTAATTATATAATTTAACTTTGTTATTATTTTAAGGTAAACATTTGCTTCAGGAGGGTGGGAGGGCGATGGTTATTGTATTTTTATGTCGTCGTTGTTCCTTTTGAACGCCCCTCGTTTAATTGGTTTATAAATAGGTGCGTCGATCGCAGGTGGTTGTGTGTATTTCGGAGGGATTAACACTTCAGCACGCCACCGCCACCCGCAGTGCTCGCAAATCCCAATTGGGAAACGGGTGTCCCCCTAAACCCCATGCGAGAGCGGGGGTTAGCGGGAACATTTTATAATCTCAGCTCAATTAAACCCGTCGACGACATTAATAATTGAGTCGGGGGAATATAGAAAAACAGTGAGCCAATTGCTTCGGGACATGAGAGCACAGAACGGTTAAATTGATTTCACGGTTGAGATTTATTTTATTTTTATTTAATTATTTTTTATTCTGACTTTTTTGTAAATCAATTTCATTTAATTAATTTCCGAACGGGGCGTGTTCCGTGTGATAGACTTATTGACTGTTATTTAGGTCCCCGATAAATCTGGGAGATCAGTTAATTTCGTAGAAACTTCGCAACCGCAGCCCCCGGTGTTCGCCGCAGACTCACGACACACAAAACTAACTGAAATTTCCTTCACTTTTATTGGTTGTAAATTATTTGAAGAGAGATTCAACGCCACCAACGAAACTACAATTTAATCCCTTCCAACGTTTATTTATTGCTTACACACAATATACACACAATTTCGTCCTGCTGCATATAGCGACAATAGTATATATGGAAATATGTGTGTGTTAATAAAATCAATGAAAAATATTTAAAAAAATGGAAATTTTAAATAACTAGTTAATAGTTTAAAATATATTTAGTGCCCGAACTGCAATGCACCGTACCCCGCAATGTTGATCTATATATAGGCTCTTAAATCTATGAGGACTCAAATCTTAAAATGTAACGGATCTACATAGTTGTAATCATTATAGAATTGACTTTCAAATTTGTATATAATACTAGTGATTACAAGATGATTGTAGTTGCGGAATCTTTCTAAACTGGACTATACTGATTACAAATTATAATAATAATGAAAGAAGAGGCAACGAAATACTTAATTTCGTTTATTAATATATTTATCATTATTTCATCTCGCAAAATGTTATTCTTTAATTAATGTGCTTTTTAAATAAACTTTTTATTAAATATAACTGTCAGTTAATTTGTTTACAAACATCTCAGACCATATTTACAAATATTTACAGTTAACATGAAATGAGTAAGATGTAAAAAAATCTTGAAATAAGGAACTCCTACACCCTCGTTCCATTCGGTTAAGCAGAGATCACTGACAATATTTTGCAACTGAATATAGGCAACCAGTTTTCCGCGCAGCATATATAAAAATATTGTTATACATATATTTATATGTGTTAGATAAACATAAAGTCATAATTAAAAGTAATTAGAAACGTTATTTTTATTAAATATTTTAATAAATTTTGATAAAAATAATACGCAATATGTGGATGTTACAGAGCGCATGTTTCTAACTAATATTGGCATTCTATTGGTTCTCGTCGTTCTCGTTCACTTCGTTCCCCTCGTGTTCTGGTTCTGACACGTGTGGTGGAATTTGTTTGTTGTTCTTCAGTTTTACTCAATTCCCAGTGCAAAAGAAAGGACCATCATGTCTATGTACAATTTCAAAAAGATAGCGGTCATACCGACTGCAAAAGTAAGTACAATTAAATCGAAACAATAATTATTTGTAAACATAACCTAACTTAACCTTCTACAGGACTTCATCGATATTATCTTATCGAAAACTCAACGTAAAACTCCGACGGTTGTCCATAAGCAATACAAGATCTCCAGGATCCGCAGCTTCTATTTGAGGAAGATCAAGTACACCCAGCAAAATTTCCATGATCGTCTCACACAGATCTTGTCAGAGTTCCCTAAATTGGATGATGTGCATCCATTTTATGCTGACTTGATGAACGTTTTATATGATAAGGATCATTACAAATTGGCTTTAGGACAATTGAATACTGCCCGACATTTGATTGACAAGTTAGTATCTTAAATATCATTTATTGCAATAAATATACTATTATTATATTATTTATGAACTACTTTTAATATATATTATTAATAAGTCTTTTCATATAATAGTAAATATTTATTGAAACTTATGTAATAACTATTTGAACTTAATATGAACAATTTTCTTTTCTAATTTTTAGTGTAGCGAAGGACTATGTACGGCTATTGAAATATGGAGATTCATTGTACAGATGCAAGCAATTGAAAACTGCTGCTCTTGGACGTATGGCTACTATTATGAAACGCCAGGCTTCAAATTTAACATACTTAGAACAAGTAAGGCAACATTTGGCTCGTTTGCCCTCAATTGATCCTTATACAAGAACAATCATCATTTGCGGATTTCCTAATGTTGGAAAATCTTCTTTCATTAACAAAGTTACCAGGGCTGATGTTGAAGTCCAACCTTATGCCTTCACTACGAAGTCATTGTATGTTGGACACACAGACTACAAGTATTTGAGATGGCAAGTCATTGATACACCTGGAATTTTGGATCACTCTTTGGAAGATCGTAACGTCATTGAAATGCAGGCTGTTACTGCTTTGGCTCATCTTAGGGCTTGCGTTTTATATTTCATGGATCTTTCAGAACAATGTGGACACACAATCGAGGAACAAGTCCGATTGTTCGAATCTATTAAGCCACTGTTCGCAAATAAACCATTGCTTCTTGTGGCAAATAAAGTAGATATCGTTTCGCTGGACGAATTAAGCCCGGAGCGCAGAGCAACTTTGGCTGAAATCGAAGCTGATCCCGAATTGGATGTTCTCGAAATGTCGACTGTGACAGATTTAGGTGTAATGGATGTTAAAATGAGTGCCTGTGAGAAATTGCTTAGCTTCAGGGTGGATCAAAAAATGAGATCAAAGAAGGTAGATGGCATTTTGAACAGATTACATGTGGCCGTCCCGAAACCTAGAGATGATGTCGTCAGAGCCCCATCTATACCAGAATCAGTAATGAAGAAAAGAGCAGAGGCCGGTGACAAAAGGAAAAGGAAACTGGAGCGCGATATCGAACTTGAGGAGGGCGACGATTATATTCTGGATTTGAATAAGCACTACACTGATATCCCGGAGGAAGAGAGATATGATGTTATACCAGAGTTTATTGAAGGTCATAATGTTGCGGATTATATTGATCCAGAGTTGTTCGAGAGATTGGAAGAGCTTGAGCGCGAAGAATCGATCAGAGAAGAAACTGGTATGTATGTTGTGCCGAAGATAGAATTGGATGCTACAATGAAGGAAATTAAGGCTCTCGCCGAGCAAATAAGAAATAAGAAGGCCATTCTCAAGAGTGAGGGAATGGTCCAAAAACACTCGAAGAAACCAGTCATGCCACGCACAAGTACGGCTAAGGTACGTGGTAGGAATGTTAACAAATTGCGCAAGGAAATGTCTGAGTTGGGCGTTGATATGAATGGAACCGAAGACGCACATTTCACCAGGACAAAGGGTAGGAGCAGGTCTTTAGGACCGGTAGCGAAGAGATCCAAGATGGAAGTGGACGTCACCGAGAATAAGAACAAGAACAGAGCAGTTTCAAGAACGCCTCGTAATGAAATGGGTATCAAGGATGTAGCAATGAAGAACAAGCTAGCCCACATTGCTCATAGGGCAATTGCCAAAAAAGTCGGTCGCATGGGTCTTAAGGGAGAGGCGGATAGGTTTATCGGCACAAAGAAACCTAAACATTTGTTCTCTGGCAAACGTGGTAATGGTAAAACTGATAGACGTTAAGATAACTAAATATTCAATATATATAAAATGGAAATATATATTTTATTTAAGTTATAATAAATATTGATTTACAATTTGAATTTTTAATTTTCATATTATTCCTTTTCTTCGTATATTGTTTCTTTACTCTTATTTAGTTGTGTCCTGTCGATAACATACGCCAGTCACAAACTTTTTAATATTAATTAAGATTTTATTTTAAAGAGAAAGGTGATTGCGAACCGGAATCTTAGATAATCTTCGGTATATTTGTATTTCGAACCATTCATATGCTGAACCGTCAACAGATGGTACTATTAGAACCAGAATCACCATTTGAAGGAGTTGCTGCTTACTTACTATTAAAGAGATATGAATACAAAGTCCCGTCAACTACAGTGTGGCGAATACGAAGTTCGATGGTATATTTGTAAACTTCTGAATGATTTTTTTAAATTTACGCATATCACAAAACTTTATATATGGCAACACTTAATACAGTTTTTATAATATTGGTACCTCTGAAACATTTTGTGTTCTTGTTCTTAGTATTTCAATCATTCAGTTGGTAGCACCTGTGAATGGAAGTAGCGTGAAGTTTGAATTGAAGATGGAAGGTAGTAATATAATTTCAAAATGGACAATATTACTGTGCGCTCTAAGTGTTGTGAGTGCAAATTTGGTGCATAAACGTTTTGAGTATCAATATTCGTTCAAACCGCCGTACTTGGCGCAAAAGGATGGATCGGTACCCTTTTGGGAATACGGAGGCAGTAAGTTAAAATCCTAAATGTCAACCGTACACGTAGTCGAATCGTCGACATAAACTCGCCCGACCTAATTCAGTCTTCTCTGTCTGATCCATAGCTTGTTCGATAGAGAAAGCTGTCGACGTAGTTCGGTTTTAATATACACGTCATTTATTTATGACACGTCCAAAGCAAGAAAAAATATGATGTTCTAATAAGAACAGATGGAATTCCATGAATGAAAATGATATAAATTTAAAATTCTTATTTTTTAAAATTATTGTCTGTTCATTAATAATTTCCGATATAGTCAAAAAAGGAAGATTTGAGTAGGAATTATTTTTATAACATTATTAAATCATTGTTTTCTTTTTAAGATGCTATTGCTAGCTCTGAGAATGTTCGTATTGCACCATCATTGAGAAGTCAGAAAGGAGCTATTTGGACAAAGAATCCCATTAATTTTGAATCTTGGGATGTTGATGTTTCATTTAGAGTCACTGGTCGAGGAAGAATTGGTGCTGATGGTCTTGTAAGTTTTGAATGAATTATAAATTTCATATATATATATTTATTTAAATTACCAAATTATTTAGGCCTTTTGGTATACACAAACTAAAGGATCTTATGATGGAGAAGTATTTGGATCATCTGATAAGTGGGTTGGTCTGGGTATATTCTTTGACTCATTTGACAATGACAATAAGCACAATAACCCCTATATTATGGCCGTATTGAATGACGGAACTAAGGATTTCGATCACCAGAATGATGGAACAACCCAATTAACGGCCGGTTGTTTAAGAGACTTTCGCAATAAGCCGTTCCCGACCAGGGCTCGCATTGAGTACTATAACAATGTGTTGACTCTTCTATTCCACAATGGTATGACTAGCAATGAACAGGATTATGAGCTCTGTTTCCGTGCCGAAAATGTGATTTTACCTAAAAATGGTTATTTCGGAGTATCGGCAGCAACCGGTGGTTTGGCCGATGATCACGACGTTCTCCACTTCCTCACCAGCAGCTTGCATGCAAATGCTCAGCAACCAGTACAACAACAAGGTAAGTTTATGAGACTTTATAAAGTACAATTGAAAATAATGGTTTTGTAGAAGATTCTCAAAAGCTAAATCAGGAATACCAGGAGTATCAAAAGAAATTGGAGCAGCAAAAAGAAGAGTATAGGAAAGAGCATCCTAATGAGGTCAAGGAACAAAACATTGATGATTGGTTTGAATCTGATAATCAAAGGGAACTAAGACAAATCTTCCAAGGACAGTCACAGATGTTTGATGTCTTAAGGGAACTGCATAGAAAGCTTGATGAGGTTGTAGGTCGTCAAGAGAGGACACTCAGTTTGGTATCGCAAAACGGAGGACAAGCTCCTCCACCACCAGCACAAGTTGGTGGACAAGCTCCAGTCCAAGGTGGATACGTAGATACTATCCGGAGACATGAAGTCGACGCAATGTTCAACAATCAGAATCAAATTGTGGCTGCAACGAGAGAAATCAGACAGTTCATTCTAGAATTGAAGTCGCGCTCAGATACTATCATCAATAATCAGGCAAAAGCACCCACGGCCCAGGTGCAATCCGTTGGCTACGATACGCAGTCTATCATGTCAGAAATGCGCGATGGTATCAATCACGTGAAACAAAACTACGGTCAAGTTATGCAGAAGCTGAATGAGAAACGAGACATTGTTTGTCCGTCGACCAGTGGAGTTTCGGTAACGATGTTCCTGGTCACAATTACCATTCACTTAGTCATCCTTCTAGGATACAATATATACAGGTAATTAAATAACAAAATATAATTGATATATTAACATTGGACATTTCGTGTTACAGGGATAACAAAGAGAACCAGGCGAAGAAATTTTATTAATTAAAGTGAGTCTAAAATAAGAACGTTAATGAGATTTTGTACAAAGACTATAACTAAGGATAAAAACAAAAAAAAAAGACTTAGTCCCTTTAAATGTGTTGGTCAAATCTACTTACTGTGAGATTATATATAAAAATTTAAAGAAAAAAAATACAAAATCAAACTTTTTGGTTGTATTAAGTATACTTTTTTATGATTATTTTTTATTATTATTAAATCTATAAAAATTGTTAATGAATTATTGGTACTTTTTATATTATATTTTTATTTACATGAACCATTCCCTATAGAACAATAGTTAATTCTGGTTTTGTAAATGTATATTCAGTATTCACATTAATTCAAAACGAATGAGTTATTATATTCATTTTTTTCTTTAAATTTTACGTCTTCCTGCCACTACGATAATCTTTGTAACAATTTTGTATTTCCCAGAAATAGACAACAGCTGTATTGAAATCCTATTAAAGATGTTTTTTTTGTTAAATCTTAAGACTTTCAATAAATCCTCAATGCATATTTTTTTTATTTTGAAATTTCACTTGGAAAATTAATTTCATGAATCTTATATTTCAAAATGTTATTGTATAGTAACAAGTACTTTTATTAATAACATTGCATTAAAACGTAAATTTGATTGTGATGGTTTGGTAAATATTTTATAAGAGAAGAGCTAAATGAAATATATTCATATTAGAACCAAATTAAATTAATAAATACAGTAGTGTCAATGTAAGAATTAGCAATTGGACAAAATAGTATTACCATTAATAAGTAATTCAGGTACACTGTTTTTTTACGTAGTAGTTTCCCAATAGGTTAAAATATGACGGCTCCGTATTTTGACAGCTTTCATAACCTAATCAGGTATATGTTTTGGTGAATGACTTCAAACCATGGGTGGTGCAGTTTACGGGTTCTATTTCGATGAACATGGTTTTATACATACAAAGCGATACCTGCGCCTACCAGAGCATCAAAACGAGAGCTATCAGCCAAAGGAATACCCGGTAGCCAGCTGGAGTCTCGCCCAGCAGAGGAGAAGAGTATCACCTGCTTGGTTGCGATTCATCGTGATTTTTTGGAGCCCAAGAGTGCTTAGGGCTGCAGTCAAATTTGGCGTTGCTGCTATGATCATGAATAAGTACGAACGTATCGGATTCGCTATAATGATGCTGTGTTTTGCTTTCTGAGATTCAAACTTGCTCAACCCTGTCTAGAAAAGCAAGCAAATGTTAGAAGCATTTCAGTTTAGAGACAATATAACATTTTAGTACGCGCAGACGAAACTACTGATTGAAGGACATGGATGCTGGATATATTTACATGATCAAAGAAATAAATAAATAATTTACATTCTATGATTACAAGTCGATGTACTTCGAGCCGCAGCGGACATTGTAGAATTGATCGCAAACTAGGAATTGCTCGTTGAAGAGTGTGCCATTGGTGCACAGAAACGATGCCTGGTGGTTGTGTTCGCATCGGTGGTAGGCCTTTGATAATTTCAATTTCAGTTGATATTATCGAGATATTTAATTATTTTGGTTTACCTGACAGGCTGCCTCAACGTCCGCATAATATCCAGAGATACGTCCATCGCATGTAAAGGAGGTCTTCGGAACCCGTGCAAACGTCGGAAAAAGCGGCGGGTTGTGGGGCAGATGCAAGTCATGGTATGCATCGTAGGGCATAGCGCCAGGGATGATGTAGTGACCAGCTCTGACCAGTAGCACGAATCCTGTAACCGTATAACGACTAGGCTATTACACCACCAAATCCAACCACTTTTAAAATCTTACCAGTAAGTATCACTGCTAGATTTCTCAACATCTTGTTGACGATGCCTTGCGATAATAACACGATGCGCGAATGAACCAAGAAAAAATGAATTGATTTCGCTTCATATCGGCTCTTTTTCTGCGCTAAATAAACTGGGTCAATAACTAACTAAGCAATAAAAATGTACAAGGCGCCTACTTGAGGATAATACGCTCATTTCTTTCTTTCTTGCACCAATTTTCGTGCCGTGTCGTCACCATCGCCACGCAATTTTACCATTTTGATAATACAAAGGTCTTTACTTTCATCTCGAAGGCCTTCATCGCCGAAAATAAATACCGTACGTAAACAAATCAAGAAATCACGCAATTACTTTTACTAAATCGATCTCGCGAGCCTCTTGCACAACTTCCACCATATAAACGTAAATCACTAATTACCTTTCCTTCTACTAATCCGACGCCTACCACTGTAACCTTTCACGTTTTTCTGTTAACATATTTTTTTCTCTATTTTTTTTAATCATATTAAATTCACAAGCAATAGATTTATAAATCCGTTTACTTCATACAATAATCAAATATAATTAAAAGCTGTTTTATTAAATCTATAAGTTTATAGAGTTTTTGGAGTGAATTGAAGTAAACACTTTTTTAGATTTGTTATTGAATTGTGTTAAATATATATATAATAATAATTTGATTTAAGTGCACTATTTAATATTTGCTCTATCCTTTCATGTGTTGTTCATAATTGTTTACTTGTCCAACAATTATGAACAATGATATTAGTTCACATGCGTGTATTCGAATTACTTAAATTGTTTTAAACTAATAATAAGACATAAATAACTTCAGTCAATTGCCCTTTGTAACAGTTTTATGTTTCTCTATTATTATTGTTAAATGAATTTGTTTTAGTTGATTTTTTTAATTATTGAGAATAAATAAGTAATTTATTTTTGTTTCATCTCTTCTACAAACCAGCTGTAATAGGGAAAGTTAAAATTTTAATTGAAATAAATTTTACATAATCGATTTTATATTGCATATTTGCAAATAAATTTACACTAATAGTTGTATACAACAATATTGATGAATTCGTGTTCGAATTATGTAACTAAATGAATGCGTCTTAACTGAACACTAATTATATAGTGAGTGCCAAGTATGTTATCTTCGAAACCCTATTGGCGGTCGCGGCTTTGATTTTAAAAATAGCATTTTTTTTTATAAATTTGTTCCTGTTCAATGCCGTCCTATTTGAACATTCGACGAGTGTACTGTGCGATTTCGACGCGAAATGGTTGTGGAAGCGGAGAAAAGTTTTCTCGATTCAGTCTTGGACTTATACAGGGCTAGAGATTGGAGGTCGATCGTGTTGTTGAATGAACACTCCAACAGCGAGGTCGCATTGCGACTGCTCTGGGTATGGCCCAGTCTCGAGAATGTCGAGTTCATTCGACGGACTATGTGTGAGTCCAATGTATTCGGCATGATTTCAATTGGTTGCGGTTGTGGCCTATTGGAGTGGATTCTGCAGGAAGCCACGGGTTATAATCGAACCACAAAAAAAATATCCATTTTTTTTATTGCTCGACCTTTCGTTTGTAGGATTTAAGGTGGTCGGTATCGAAGTGAACGAAGAATGGTGGCTCAGCAAATACAGTAACCCCAAATTCATTCCACATCTGTATCCGACGGCGGAGGTGCCTGATCCAGCACTGGATCCAAATTTTGCTTTGTTGTTTTGTTATTTTAACGATGGCCAGGCTTTTAAGGAATACGTGAATCGGTACGAAGGATCTCTGATTGTGATAATAGGGCCTGGGGAAGGCAGAGGGACTCACACAGATCCAAAACCATTTAAGCCAGAGTTCGGAAAAAATAGCGGTTGGAATATGCACAGCTTTCAGGAGGTGAAAACTACTAAAGATTTTATAGCAGTTTATCAAAGACGACAGTAGAGTATAACGAACAATAAATTTATTAATTATTTTATGGTATTATTAAAATAACAATAATAACGATTTCAATCATGTTTTATTACAATGTACTCGCACCAATCGCTAGGCGTGAATCCGATGTTTCGGAACATGGTCTGCGATGCTGTGTTTTCGACAAGAACTGTACCAAGAGGATTATGTCCCTCGAGTGCAATTTCTCTGCTAAGGGACTTAGTTACGGCGCTTCCTAAACCCATACGTTTGTACGCATCTATTGTTTGCAGGATGCCGAGAGTGCCCATTTGGTTTTTAAGAACCCAAGAAACTAGTTTCCCATCACTTTTAGTGAAAACACCATGGCCACCGTTCATTTCAATGAACGTCTGCAGATAAGTTACCGAGCCAGGATATCTGTGAGGCCAGATCTCGTTTATAATTTCGGCGTGTTCCGGCTTCAGTACCTTAACCACGAAGTTCTCAGGACATCTAAAATAAAAATTAAATATTTTTATGAGCGATAATTCATTTTGTGGTTTTCGGTCTCACGCAATAGTCAATTGCGAAGCTTGTTCCTTGGGCATCCACCAAAAATCTGTCTTCGTGGCGTGCTCCACTTCAATGCCAAGCTTATCCAAAACTTTATACACTGCGTCCTTGTGTTTCCTGTGCACGGCGTAAAAGAGTGTCGCCTGTGACCAGTCGATTCTTTTCGTAGTCAAAAGCGCGTGCTTGAGACGTTCACATGTCTCTTCCAATGTAAAAACAAGAAGATCATAACATGACCACTGAAACATAAAAAGCAATCAAATATCGCCGTAGATAATTCTCTTGACATACCAAAACCAACGTACCTGCATTAAAGCAACGAAAGTGCCATCCCTTCTCCAATCTCCGTTGGGAGAGAAAATTTTGATATAAGATTTTTCTGGCCTAGTTTTCAACCATTTCATTGCCGTATTCAGGAAACTATACACGTGTGATGCGAAAGGTAGTTGTTCAGAATACAAATCTCGTAGCTTGGGTAAATCCTCGCTCGGGATTTCAACTAGGATATCTTGTTCCTGCATCTTGACTAATTATTAAACTATTCATTAAACCATAATTAACAACTCGGCAACGTTATCTAGTGTCTCGATAACGTCCACAACTTTGTAACAATCAGTGCATGACTTCGTAAAAAAAAATAGATTAGAGGTACTATTTTTATTAGATTTGAAGTAGTTAATAGTTTAGAATAAATATAATTAGGCAACACTTTCTACTTGTACATTAAAAATATTTGGGAAATCATTCAGCATTGTTTCAATAAATTGCATTTTCAGATAAGCTCCATTAAATAATTCATTGAAAGTTTTATGTAATTTGGTAATTTATATGTAAATAATAAGTTTGAGGTCAACGTACCTCCTGTATCCTCCAATTGGGTGCACTCGATTTCTTGGCGTTTCAGTGGATTAATTCGGATATATGTTTGTGAATCCTAGTTCCAATTGTAAGATATAGTCCATTTATAACTATTTAATCCAGAATTGGTAAATTAACCAGTTAAATCACAATATTAAAAAATAACCTCCAAATCTTCTATAGATAAATCTATGTAAGGGAATAAGAAGACGTAGTAATAACATCAATCAAGTACGTTTAATATAATTATTATTAGAGAATAACCAATGTTGCATAAAATAAATTGCAAAACTAACAAATCGGTGTTTCCAAAACAATGAAGTCTGTGGACGAATTACCTGTAACCGCTAATCATTTATGGTCAGGAATCCATGAAAATCAAGAATTTCCCATAGTTAGTGTGAGTTAATTATTTTTATAATTTAACAGCTAGTTAATTAAGTTGCCTATGATTTTGCAGGACTTACCTTTCATAGGAGAGTCACAGGTAAATTCAATACTCTCAACGTTGGACGATTTGAAGAACCTACAGCTAATAATATGCGATGCATGTTTATTTGTTTGTATGGACGAAGCTCGTATGATCGAGCATAAGAGCGTTGACCACAGAGAGAATGCGAAAAAGAATCATGAACAGTTGATTCTACAATGTCCAGCTTGTCCCAATATTTTTCATCACAAATTAGCAATAGAAGCTCATTTGAAATATGACCATTATATTGATGATCCAAATGAAATATCTAAGATCTTATATGCTATTGAACATAAAATATCAATATCAAAGCAGATTGGGATTGTGAATAAACCAACTGAGATAAAAGAAGGGACAGATTTTTCGCATAAAAATGTTAAGATACAAATTATAGCAGAAAAGCAGTCTGTTTCGACGATGCCCGATTTTGTCCATAGCGGAGTGATAACTAAACCAAAGTCGGAAAAGAACAAGTTAAAGGTAATATTGACAAATAAATGTAGCGAGGTGAACTGTAAAGTTAGTCTCCAGAGTATGGAGAAGCTGCAATATCATAAGCTGTGTCATAAAGGCACTGTGTACGAGTGTCCTGAATGTAACGAGCTATTCTCCATATGGAAATTCTTGACTGGTCACCTGTGGCGACAACATAACATAGATATGGAGCTACATTGTTGTAACGAGTGCGATTATAGAACGTACAGCTTGAGCAAACTGAACAATACCCACAAGCTCACGCATGGCACATTGAAGAACTTCAAGTGTGACCTTTGCGAAAAGTCATTCAAAAATGCGAAGCAACTACGAAACCACAAGGACACCCACAAGCAAATTGCATCGCCGAAGTTTCAGTGTGCCGACTGCTCAAAACTGTTTAGTAATCGCCAGCAATTGCGAATGCATATTGATGTCGTTCATAAGAAACTGAAGCCCTTTCTTTGCAGCTATTGCGGATACAAAAGCGCTACTAAAAACGCATTAAAAATGCATATTAGACAGCACACGGGTATGTACATACGTATACGTACAACGAAAATATCGAATCGAAACTTTTTTTCTGGCAGGTGAAAAACCTTTTACTTGCAATATTTGCGACTACTCAACGACGGACCATAACTCATTGAGGAGACACAAGCTACGGCACTCAAATGAGAAACCTTACAAATGCAGCCAGTGCGACTATCAATGCATCCAAAGCAGTGCCTACAAGGTACACGTCAAAACGAAACACCCGGGGCTCGAGTTGGAAGTATTATTCTCTTGCTCATCTTGTCAATTTCAATCGATCAACAGAGATGTCTATAACTGTCATATAACATCGCACCATCAAATACCCAAAGCCGCTCCAACAGCCTCACAAAAACCAACGAATCCTTCGTAGAACGTGTCAATTTGAATTTTATGTTTCATATTTATAAATAAAAAATAGAAGATATATTCTAATAATAAGAATGTGTAGGTATTTATTTAGTAATCTTCCGGTGATACTTTCAAGCAATACATAATTAAAATAATGTGATAACTAATTACTAATAACATACTTCTTTAAAATATACCCTTTATTAATATATAAACAAATAAGACATATTTAACTCATTTATAACTGTGATAAAATATTTTGTATTAAAATATACGTTTTTTATTATGATTACTACCATCAAATGTCTATCTATGTGGTAGCAACACATTTAAAAATATCAAATATTGTAAAAGAAGCCTGTACATACTGTACACTTGACACGATTAGCGGCATTTCTTTGTATTTCAATAGCTAATCTATCTGAAGATGTATCAGCTACGTTTAAAATTATGTCAAATATATAGTTCATAATATATTCTGCTAAATCTAGCATAAGGGTGATCATGTTCATTGTGGCCATGGTAATAGCCCATTCTATATAATGTAAAAGTTTTAATCTCCAATGTGATGAGTTTATACCTTCTGTTTTCATTTTATCTTCTGCCCGTTTTGCAAAGAAACCTATAATAAGTTTAAGCACTTTAAAAGGCAATTGAGCGCTGGGATATAGTTGCAATAAGCTTTGATTCAGCCATGTCAATCCCAACAACGAGGGCACTAAAACAGTTAACTTCTCTGCTACATGTCTGCTAAATAATCGAAACAGCGACCTAAAGGCAATTTTCATAGAATCAGCTTCCTGCATGATTTTGTATACCTTTGGCATAGTTTCGAGTAAATTCAGTGCAATTGAATAATAGTTGTCTGAACAGAAATCACCCATTATGGATAAATTTACGCGATTGGCGCTTTGCTGGTGTCTCGGTCCTTTGCCTAAGCTGCTGATATCAACTTTGATGTTTTTGAATTGAATATTGCCTTCGTCGACAAAGTACCGAATACCTTTCTGATTCAACATCTTGTTATTTCTGGTCAGGTTAGCTAGCACATCATCACGTGAACTTCCCAAATTTTTGATGTATGCAATGACTTTAGCTTTTCCCTGGTGATCGCCATGAATCGCAACCGTTTCCTTTGACATTTTGTTAAAAGTTTTCCTGTGTCGATTGCTGCGTAACGAGGCACTAATATCTTCTAACGCTTGCTGCTGAGTTTCAGCGATAATGGTATTAGCCGATTGCAAATTATAGACTGAGTGACCGAAGAAAAGAATTGACGAAGATAATTGGATCCATGTCAAATAGCCGACTTCCCTATCGGATTGCCATTGGTTATATACTTCGTATGAAGAATTGCCGATGGCTACGCCACTCATGAAAACATTTGCTCCAGTCAAACCATTAACTGCACCTCGGAGGGCCTACGTAAAACATTTTTTGCATTGACGGTTCTCATATACTTGCTTAAAAAATAATTATATAAAAATGGTACTTACAAAACCGACAGTGCCCCCACTGCTAACAAAAGTGGTGAGTGCAATCCTTGCACCCGTTCCTGCGAAGCCGAATGCTCCTGCCGCTATGTTTAAATAAGCTCCGCGTGCTTCACCATCCATCATGCTCATAGACTAAAAAATAACATGCATTTTTAAATCATTGGTATCCACTAACAATTTTACCTGTTGGTGGGTAAATCTGTCGTATAAACTGTGTCCACTACGAATCAATGAATAGATAGAAACTGCAGTACCAGAAACGATGGTTATTGGAACGAGGATTGGTGCTGCAACAGCTGCGGCCGGTATCAATACAACCAGGCCTCCAACGCCAGCAGCCACACCTACTGCCATTGCTGCAATATCAATGGTATTCAAAACTTGAATACCCAAACCGCAAGCCGGCGAAGGGTTGTACTCCAGTATTACTCTGTTCCAGCAGTCTCCTTGATATCGTCCGTCCTTTGGAGTTACGCACAGGCATTTATCGAGTTTGTTTCCTTCTAAATATGCCTCCCAATTGCTGTACACCCTCAAGTCGGTATCAATGAAAGTACGACATGCAATTTCAACATCAGCGCACTTGGGCACTACGAATATTGGTTTCGCATTAAAATCTGTGAACGGATTATAATCTTTATCCTTCTTGCACTTTTCCAATTTCTCGCTTGGAAGTGGTGTGGTTATATTATAGATGCACGCAAATACGACCAGATTAGGATCATTTGTGTACATAAGACACTGTTTCTTGATTACCTCGATCATTGCATTTACGATACTCGTTTGTGCCTCGTCATACATGTCCTCCTCGTCCTTGGGAGGGCCGAAGTAAGCGTATGCTACTTTTCGGAACAAGTACTGCTCGTGACCATCCCGATCCAATTCGAAACAATCGTAATCTCTGTTTCCCATTTGTTCGTACATGATCTGATGGACTACTTCTGGTTTCGTTTCATCTCTGTTATTTGTGAAATTGTTTTGCAGATGCATTTCGATTTCCAGTTCAGTTGTGAAATACTCCGAGCATTCCTTCAGAGTATTCGCAATTTTACTTTTAGACGCATCGTACGGTATGAACTTAAACAACGTAAGACATTCGGCAATCGGCATGAAAAGGAACAGTCCTGGTAAACCATCCCTTAAAAGTTTAATCATATTTTTGTCTTTAAAATTCCTTTCAATTGATAACTCGAGAACTTTAACCAAATCTTTTCTGGACACATCCCATGCTAAAAAGTGGAATTTCTCATTTATCTTTGATACCATTTCTGGTCTTTCACTTAGAAGATTATCAAAATGTTTTGTAACGGGAGCGTCCTCTTGGTAGAAATACATCAGAAGCATTTTTCTCTGTAGAAAATTTTAAATAAGTAATAAGAAAAATCAAATTATTAAAATATGTATGCTTTATTGTGACTGTTGCAATAACATTTGACAGTTTTCAACCTTTAGTCAAGAAATGTGAAGTAAGAACTTACTTACCTCAATCGTGTTTTCACAGTTTAAATATTTGTCTTGAATTAAATCCATCAAAGAAACTTTCAAACTTGGGCAGCACGCGGCTATTTTCGTGGACTTATTCGCACGCAGCTCAATAAAATCTGTGATACCATGAGACGCGGTTAAAGCATCTTCAATCGCTATAATATTGATCATCAAATTTTCATATTCCATTTTTTCGGAAAAATAAGAATAAAGTTGTGGTTTGCCATTATTTGGCAAAAAGAAAAAAAGGCCAGACCTTCTATTTTCAATAAATTCCTTCAAAATATTAAGGTTGAAGTATTTTACAAGCAGATGTATTTGGGACTTGTGCCTTGAAGTGTCATCAATATCCCAAGCAACAAAAGAAAAGTACTTCAGATGATGGATCAAATCGACGTTACCTAACAGCGTTGTAAATGAGTCGCTGAACACAGAGTTCGCGCAATGCAAATACAATACCAAACATTTTTGCTAGAATTTTTTCAATGAATAATGCAACAAATACTGCTACATAATGTCTTACCAAATATGCCGGTTCAGTGGATACACAGTCATATATTACTTTGCCTAGATGGGTATCCAAGAACTCAGGATGACATTCTCCAAATTTACGTTCATAATTTGAAATGAAAGCCTCAACGCCCTTCCTTTCCAGGGATTCTTTTAACAAATATTAAAAATTACTAATGATAGAGGTTAATTGATTTTTAAAATACTCAACTGTGTAACGTCTCATAGTCCTCCTGAACAGTAGTACTAATTTTATTGAGTTCAAAAATAAACAACCCTTCATCTTTGATCGTCGCATCAAAGATCTTAAGCAACTTTAATTCGTTATTGATAGTATGATAAACAAACAGCCCGCTGTCTTTACTTTCATATTGTCTCCGGACGTATGAAAGTGCTTTGTGCTTCGTTAATATAGATCGACTTTCCTCATTTTTTTCGTTGACATCCAAAGAATAAATTGAAAAATTAGCGAATACACTACTAATATTATATTTGACCACCAAATTGCAAAACATTTTGCTAAAAATATCTTCACTGTTGTGTGTATACACTAGAAGAGGAATCTCCTATAAAGATAAATTGATGAATTTTTCTACAGAATATTATTAAACCAAACCTCAGAGAAAGCTTTCTGAAAAGCATCAACCAAATGTTCATTAATATTTGTGCCAAAAGCTGTTTCCTTGAAATATTTCCAATCCTGAACTGCAGAAATAATGTGATCTGCAGCATCATCAATTACTTTTTGATTATTATCTTGGGTCACCGATTTTAAAACAGCAGATGGATTAAATCTAAATATGAATATACTTGATATGTTGTTAATGATAGCATCTACCACTTCAGGACATTTTAAATTCGTATTGCAAATATTGATTAATGGCTCTTTTAGTGATTCATCACTAACGTTCCATAAAACGCTGTTAATGTATTTATTGCCTATAGTGGAATCTAATACGCCTTCTCTAAGAGAAACTCCATACTTATCAGATTGATTTAATATGCACAATAGTAAATCAGTATTCTAAAAAATGTATAAAACTGTACAGTTAAATAGTTCAATTTATATAATAAAAAAAATACAATTAGTCTACAAACTGTAATTGCATCATCCAGTTGATTGAATTGAAATTTGCCATCTCCATCAATTATAGATATGAAATTATCAAATGCTTTTTGTTCTACCATCTTTTCTATGTAGCTTCAAACACTTTCTCAATTTATAGCACTTATTACCACATAACTGAATTGAACGAACTGATCAGGGCCTACACTTGATACGAATGCTTTCGTCACAGAATATAACTAGGGGATTCCCCGCACAACACGTATGGTCACATATTTAATTATGGCTCAAACCAAAACTATATATATATATATATATATTATATACCAGTTATTTATATATCTAGCGATAATAATAATTATATTTTCTATAGTGTTATGTAATAATTTCATATAATAATAATAATTTCTATAAATAAACATCCAGGGGGACCAAGTTCTTATGCAAAATTTGTTGTATAGCCGCCACTGTGGTGGCATAGTCATCGAAAAATTCGCATCGGCAGCTCTTAAGGTGGCGCCACAAGTACAAGCGCCAAATAATTAAAATTTTTGAAAATTTCTTACAAAATTTGAAACAAGTTTTACTATTATTAATACTTTATAAAATCATATCAAGGTTATGTAGTTTTGTTTCCTCGGCAGCTCTAAATTTTCAATCACTAGAGGTTTTAGCTTCTGCCTGCAGCCCATACCTGATGAGTTGCATGGGTTTATTTTTAGACTCTTAACATATTATGAAATCAGCTTGAAGTTGTAGGACAGTTTGTAGGCTACTTTAACTTTTTCAATTGTTATATTTTCCTTAAGTTGCTTAAAAATGTTAAATAATATAATATATGTGTCGTATTTATATCCATATAGTTATGTTGAAACTGCCATATTTAAATACGATTTCGACCTTAAGATTTATATGAAAAATTCTAATAAATCTAATAAATTATAATATAATAATTTAATTGGAATTTATTTAAAGAGCTAAACTGGGGAATGTAGGAATGTTTCTAAATAAAAACACGTGTTATACAGAACAAAGTATAAAATTTCATTTTCGTCTACAATTTAGTTTGCGATTGTTTTTCCATTTTTTAAAACTTACTTACACAAAAAAAAATGGTTACAAAATGTGGGGAGCTAACATTACAAAATAATATACAGATGTGAAACCAACAATTCGTTTGTCAGTCATCTTTACCTCGATTATTTTCGGGACTAGTATAGAAAAGAACATAAATTATTAGACTATATGAATAAATATAATCTATAAGTTGGTAATAATAAAATTAAATGATCCAAAGAGAACTATACGAGAAATATTGAAGATGATACAGAAAATGTTGTATTTTTTTTCTTCAATACATATAGATTATGTGGTTTTCAGTTATAAAACTAGATGGGGATCCATATAAATATATATATTTATTTGTTTTGTACATATTTTGGGAGAATGCATCCCATTGGAGTTTAACTTTTTTTTCTCATTTGTACATTAGTACACAAATATTTTTGTGCAAACCTTTGGGAGGAGGGGTACTCACAAAACATAAAAGTCCTTTTTACACATAAAATAAATACAATCATATTGTTATAGATACACACAGAGTAAAAATACGTTTGAAAAATAATAAACATTTTACTAACAAATATAAAAAAAATATGAATATGTTTTCAATTTTCACCTGCTCATGTTTCACTGATTTAGGCTTTGTTTGTTTCAGTGTTTATATTCATATATAATTTTTTTTATATATATATACAATGAAAAGGTGTGGGAGAAGAAGAGGCGGACGGATGGAAAATTCAGAAATTCAGAGAGCGCGGCTTCAGGCCACCCGATGTTCTAGTGTTCAAGAACTGTTTGGCTTTCTCCGTTAGCTCCAGTTGGTCTTTGGTCTGACCACATGCAACCATCATCCACTTTACATCCAACTGAAACAGCAAATCGTTTTTCATGTTATTCTCAAAACAATAATTGTATCAGAAGCAGGCGGAAAATAACAACAGAAAACATGGATTGAAAATTTTAAAAATAAATAAAAACAAAACCGAAACCAAAAACAACAAAGTTAAGTTTGATTAATTATTTGTTAGTCGAGTTGTTTTAAAAGATCCTTTTTTTCTCTCACAATTTCGCACTCACTCATTCTGGTCTCTTTTCGTTTAAAAATCGGCACGATCGAAACTATTCATCGATACATGTATGTGTGTGTCTTTTGTTTCGCATTGTTATTTTTGTTCTGTTTCTATCCATAGCCTGCTCACCTTAGGTTTAGGTCTAGAATTTGTCTCCGTGAATGTAATGCGTTTGACGGCAGCACTGCGTCGACCATTGGTGGCTCGGGAATTGTTGATGGTTGAGCTGGTTGTGGGCACGAACTGCCGGGAGACATAAGGAAGAAGCTACAATAATACCACCCAAAACACACACATAGACCACACCCCTCCTCCTCCAAGACAATTAAAAACAAATAGGGTGACTGATGCACAATGTGAAGGCACGACCCGCGATCCGTCCACATCGAAAGAACGCGATGGGACGGATCTCAACGCAACGAGCAACTAGTCAACGCATACCATGATAAATATAAAAATTAAATAATTAAAAGAAAAAATTAACTGTGTAAAGAAGACTACTTTCTGTGTGCAATTTCGGTAAAATATATATAAAAAAAAAATAACAAAATTATAAACTAATTTTTGGTAAAAAGACGCACACTCGATACTCTTACGTCTCTCATTTTCTCACTCACATTACGTGTTCTTTTTTGAAATGCAACTGCATTTGTACCATAAATCAACTTTAACAACATAATTAACAAAGTATAAAAAACATGCAAGATATAATCTAAGATTACTTAAATAAAATAATAATAAAGTGTGTGTGCTTTGTGTTTAGCGTGTGTACGTATAATAATATATTATGTATCATCTATAGGATTTTTGGATATCTTTTTTGTGTTTGAATTGGTCACCAGAGAACTAGACTAGACAAAAATTACAATAAAAAGAAAAGAAAAAAAAACTTAAACCGATAAAAGTATAATTAGTGCATGCAAAAAAAAACAATAAGTTAATAAGTTAAAATTGTTAGACAATTATATACACAAATAAATTAGTAATCGTGGATGGGCTGGAGACTTTAGGTTATTTACATGCAATAAGTACGTATATTTTAGATAATAATAGGGAGTGTGGATATGTTTTGTCCCTGCTGGTGATTAGAGATGTTAATGATATTATTATATCTGCTGATGTCAATATTTTGTATTTCAGCATAGTGTATTTTTCGTTCTTTGGAAATTCGCTTTTTGTTCTTGTTGTTTTGTATTAATGGTATGGAAAGAAATGATCGTCAAAATGAAACCAGCCTTGTACCTTGGATGAAGATTGGGCGGAGTCCATTAAGCCCACTCCCAATAAATCTTTGGTTATTGAATTCGGCGTTGAGAATAGTGCAGAATCTTCACCCAACGATTTGCTCTATAAAAATAACATCTACATTATATAGAAGTTCAATATATGAAGCAAACAATTATATAATTACCGGCGTCTCGGCTGCGGAGAGCATCGGCGAAGTACTTGTCCAGGCTAGTGCTTTTCTCACTTTTTTATTGGGCAAAATATTCTCTTTGTCCGCAGCGATCTGTGGCTTCCGTTTTCCCGTATAACCACTATCGTTCTACATAGGAAATGTATAGATTAACTGTGAACATTACTTGAATAAAATTTATATTTACCGGCATTAGCAAAGGATCCGTTTCGAAATTGTCTTGTTCTTTACGCATAAACTCTGTAATGTCTTCTAGTCTGGTGGGTGTACCAGGGAGTTCTCGGATCGGACCAGATTTTTTGACGAGTTCAGCAAATGCCTTTTTGAAAGGTGTAGGCGTACGAGGTGTATCGCCAATGAGCAAACGGTTCTTGCTGGGGGTCGTCGCCTCAGATGTTGAGGCTCTGTTAAGTGGTATTCCGTTAGGCGTTGTAAGAGGACTGTAATCGTTATTCTATAATTGGAAAATGTTAATATACGTTCTTTTAATTTTTATATTTTTAATTTCTTACCGGTCGAATTCTGTTCTTAATAGGCGTTGAGGCCTGAAGAGATTTATTCTTAACTGGTGTAGATGCCAACGTTACGTCGAAGGAGATGTTTGGACTATTGAGAAACTGCGATGGGCTGAACGGCAGTTCTTTATTGGGAGTGGATCCACTTTCCCTGATGGGCGTATCGTGCGAGGACAACTGTTCATCAACATTCGGCGTGTCCAGAATGTTGGAAAAGGTGGACTCATTGATACCGCTATCGCTGTCCAAACGTTTGCGGGATCTCGAGCGGCGCAAAATTGACGGTGTTGGTGCTCGTTGCATTTGCACTGCAGTCGAGACAGGTACTAGAGCATTTTGTTTAGTAAAGTCGGCAGGTACGATTCTGGTTTTGATAAAGTGCCTATTAATGTCGGCACCTTTCAGAGGACTGACTCCTGGTGATGCATAGAAATCGGGCATACTTTCAATCTGGTTAATCTCCAGATTGACATAGCGGAAAGGCGATATTTCGTTGCCGTTGGACTCCTGCGGAGATAACTTGTCGTAGGCGAACATCTGGGTGGGCGTCAACGGCGAAGGGCTTGGCGTGGCCGTGGTCATATTCGATGATTGGCTACTACCTTGGTCGTAGAAATCTGTAAATTCTTCTGAGTAGGCGGGCAACGTCTCCTTCAGACACTGGTTTTCCATTGGCACCTCCATATGCCTGGTGGACTGATGGTAACTTTGCCGCGCGGCAGCGTTCTTCCTTCCCCGTCCACGTTTACCATCCCCATCGCGCTGCTCGGACTCGTACTTTCGACGCATCGTGGAATTCCAATGATTCTTAATGGCATTGTCTGTCCTCCCTGGCAACAGCTTCGCTATTTTCGCCCACTGGTTGCCCCATTCTTTGTGCGCTCTGTATATAACATCATCTTCTTGCTCCGTCCATGCAGACTTTTTAATATTCGGGTTCAGATGGTTATGCCACCTCTCCCTGCACTGCTTTCCTATTCGACCCTTCAGGTGTCTCGCGATTAACGTCCATTTCTTTGGGCCGTACTTCTTCACCAACTCTATTACTTTCTCATCCTCCTGCAGAAAACGTGAACATAAAATAATAAATAGAAGAAGTTCACTTTGACTAGGGCAAACAAGAGTAATTGTTGGAACAAATACAAAAAACCAAGGTCCCGGAATCAGGTTTTGCGAACTATTTAAATACAGTATGTTAAACGTTAGCGCAAATAGACAAAAAAGAATAATAATTAATAGATAAATCAGTGTGATCTTAAGAAATATGTACTAAAATTATTTATTTAACTAATAATAGTGTGCAGTTTCCCATGAGGTAGAATTATCCAAGCGTGAATATTTCCACACCCGGTATATTATATTTTTCTGCTTTATTTGTTGTAACTATTTACACATGTTGCAATGAAATAAATAATATAAATCTCGTACCAAAATAGCAGCATTAAAATGGCAGAAAAGTTATCTCTCCTCGGTTATCAAAAGAAAACAAGGTAAATAAATATTTGTTGGCGTGAAGAGGACTGTATACATAACTTAACAATTTTAGTGTAACTTTCGAGTATATTGAATGATTCCAATAATTGGCGGGAAATGAGGCGTAGATTTAATTCACTCGAAAATCGTGTTGGCCCATCTAGGATTCCTCACCAACAACAGTCACAAATGCAGCAAAGCTTGAGGATCCAAGTGCACGTGTGTGTCGTGCCTTATGGTGGTTCAAACATATGTTACTTCCTAACCCTGTAGTGAAACGCATCACATATGGTACTGTTCCGGAAGTAGAATGTTTGCAGAAAATAAAACCATTATTTTTCGCATCGGCAATAAAATAATGCTCTGCCTAGTTATTCTCGTTTCGACGGCCTTTGTCATCATCATTATTATGTTTCTGTCGACCGAGGGAAGCCCACGAGGAGAGTTCACTACACCGACCGGTTTCTACCTCGTCATATTTCAATCCGACCGCGCTAAGTTTTCTCTGTTCTCACAACAGCGACTGGCAAGCAACCAATGAATCAAAGAATCAGGCTTTTCCACACTTCAGCCTCGTAAACGTCATGGCAGATAATAAAATAGTGTCCATTCAATGCGGACATTTCTTTTCATCCGTACTGCATTATATAATATCATTTTATTATTATTATTATGACTAACACGTTAAATATGTTCCTTATGCACATGCGAATTTATTATTAATATATTGGTTTTCAGGAAAAGAATAATTAAATTTTCGATTATTTAACTGTAATAATTATAATGTCATCGCATAGTTTAAACGAACAATATACTTTTATCATACATAATTATAATCCAAAACATAAACACTAGTTAAATGCAATTCTAAAGTATAATATTTATAACTATTGCAAAGATTTTAATAATTTATAGTTTTTTTTAAATAGGATTTTTAATTTCTCAATAAATAACGATGTTTTGCATGTGTTATTATTAATTAATAATAAATTAGGAATGAATAGCAAAGTTTCCTATGTCTCAATTTTTAATTATAAACGTAGATTGAACAGAAATGCGTAAAAATTCAAAACTAATGGAAGCGCATATTTAAACTTAGGTTATTCTTAGTAATGATATGCAGAAAGAATGTCATCACTGAAGTGGCTAAATTGAGAAGGCCCGGTTTGAATACAGTTATTCGGCTATTGAAGACATTCTTGATGAAATTGGAAAGTGAAAATCTTTGGAAACGAACAGCAGGACTTCGGTTACGTAACAGAGGTGATCGGAGGTCATTCAGGCGAGATTCCTGCCGATCGGTCCTGATTCTTTCTCCGACATTGATTGTAGATCTTATTAGTATTCGATCTTCTGCTCACTTACTTCTTTGGTCCAAGGTCCTTTGACCAGTTCCGGATTGACGACTTTGGCCCATCGCTGCTGGCACTGTACATCCGAACGGTCCGGAAACTTTTCAGCGATATAATCCCAACGTTCGCTGTAGTCGTCAACGAGCTGTTTTAGCTTGTTGTCTTCTTCTTTGCTCCATCTGCCCTTATTGATCAACTTTTTATTTCTCGCATTCTGGCCTTCATCATTTAAACCCGAATCGTCTGACTCGTCGTTTGCGCTATCATCCGAATCATTCTGCTTCCTGCAAAAACAAAAGAAAAATTTACATTATATTATCAATATTATATTTATTTATTTTAATGGATATAATTAAATTTGAATTCGTAAGATAAAGAGCATAGAAGAACGTGCAAATGGCGATTAAAATTCTTGGACTGGAACCATGGGAACTTTTCTTTGGGTTTATCGAGGGGGACTTTGTGGGAAAATGTTTCACCCTCTAGACTTAACAAAACGCAAACACAGTTCACTTCCTATTATTAGAATGTGATGCACACACATTAAACAACTTGTAAGAAAAAATGATCTAGCAAAACTTTTTTGCAATCAAATAATTTTAAATGATTCCATATTTTATATTAACGTTTCGATTTAGAATGCAAATAACGTAGGTTTATTTATGGTTTAATTATTTCAGGAAAGTATAAATAAGATTGAAAAAGCGTATCGGGCAGATAAATACTATCGTTTCCTTTCCAAGACGGCGGAAGTGCGTGCAAAGTAAGTAGCAATAGCCAGAACGAAGAAAGGGGTGAGAAAGGAAAAGGAAGGGCCTTTCTTTGCCGACGATTATATCCACTTTTCAACCATAATTCCTGCGTCCCTTTGTCTCACGACCTATTGTCGTCCTCATCAAGATCGTAAACATAGTTGATCTTGACTTTATAATAACTAAGAAATGATTTACAATTTCTCGCCACTTTTTTGTCCTTTCGTTTCCTCTCTACCAGTTTCGTAGATAACTATAACATAAATTTTCCACTTCCTTTTCTTAACAATACGATTTACATTATTTTAAAAAAGAGATCCAATTGTATATTAAAATATATGTACAATACTATGTATGATGCATCTCTGTAATAATATATTCAACTGTTTCTTCTAAATAACTACAGAAATCTAATGTTTTTAATCAATGAATGTTTAAAATGAATACATTTTAAAATCTCAATATCATGTTCATCTTCATTTACTTCCTTTTTAATCTTAGTGCAGGGTTGACGTATGAATGTAACGAGGTCAAACACGAACCTTGAACTATCTGCATCCTTTTTAAAAACGACATACATTAACATAATATGTACTACTATGTATTTAATAAGACAGGTATTGAGGATCTTACCCCCAGAGATTACATAATAGAAAATAGAATATTCCCATAGGCAAAGTAGAAATATTCGAATAAATTATAGGCGAAAGGGGGAGCGAAGGAGCAATAGATAGGTGCGAAAAGTGTCCGGCCCTAACGCATTTACCCAAGGGGTTGAAAACCCTACTTTTTTCCCACTGAGAGTCCCCCAAATCCAATAACGGCAGCTTCTAAAAAAATGAATCTTGAAGGAGCCATGATCAAACTTCGTTCTCATGGTATTTCAATGTGTATTCCTAGGACAAAATAATAGTTTTACATTTTACATAAAGAATATGCAAATCTGTTGTCCAGTTGAAGTAGCTTTATGTGTAATTAATAATAATCTGCAAAATTTACGTTGTGGTTCATCTCGTGATAAACTCTCCTGATATGTACTAAACTGTTTACATATCCAACGATTATAATTTCATAAATTTTCAGAGTTGCATCTATTCAACATTTTAAATTAGCATTATTTTTTAACTTGTGCAAATAAAACATGATAATCATAACATCCAATATCAATTAAAATTATTGTATAAACTACTAAAGATGTTATAATGAGATAAGTTACAATTACGACTGTTACAAAACTGAATAGTTAATTTTCATTAAATTTAAGAATTTAAGTCCTATGCAAAATTGTATGTATTAGAAAATTATAATTGAAATTAGTACGGTAGACGTTTGAAAATATAGAAATGAAATCTATCGAAAACGTTCGAAAATATCAATGTTATGAATCAATATGATGTCTTTATCTAATCATAGTTATGTTTGCTTAAAGAAATCTAAGGCATGTTCGGATTCGAAAATGTATGAAAACATCGCGGCTTATTAATGTATTATTCAGATTAAAATTATGAATTCACGTTTCTTGAACATCTTCATTCTTCTTCATTACAAAATACACTTTAATGAGGGTATGTTACTTCCTAGTATTTCCTGGTTAGAAGACTATAAAATTATATCGATCAATTTATACCATCTGCCTGTGGCCGTAGAAAAGCGGAGAGGCACACCTGCCTTCGACCCGTATCACCCCATCGCACCCATTAAGCGAACCCAAACGAAGGGAGCGAAAATAATAATGGAAGAGTAAAAAACAACACAAACGTACACAATACTGTGGACTTAGATTATTTTTCCTCTATTGTATGTAAGTGGGTGGATTATCTCCCGCCAATTTTGAAGTTTATTTCCAGAGTATGTTTTTATATTTAATTTATTTCGAGAAGTCTCACGCGTCGCCTGATAGTCGCGACATCGCGCGGGTATTTCTTTCATATTATTATTGCACGAGGGTTGCTTTGCTGGAGATCAACGCAGCTGTTCGCTTCGCTAACCAGCCCCCTCCACCCAATAAGGGTGTCCCTCTTTATGTATTCCCACAGCGAACCCTCCCAGACTAGCTCCTCTGCAAAACAAAATGCGTAGCAGAAAGGGAAAAGTAACTGGGAGACGCAAGCAAATAGAGAGAGAGAAAAAGTGAGAGAAAAATAGGTCCAAGTCGAAGAAAATCCAAAAAAGTGAAGAAATTATTTCCCCATTGTGCGTCCGACCAAGGGGAACACCCCTCAAGATGTCCCGCCAGACGCGTGCCCCGAAACCAGCGCAGCTGCCTCTCCCGAGTAGAAGTTTCTTTTTTCCTTTCCTTCCTATTATTCCTTCTGAGATAAAAGAAATTCCCTCCTTGCGATTTATCCAAGGAAATAATGTATAAAAACTTCGTTGTGTGCATGTACTCTTCCATTCTTATCCGAAAGCGGAAAGCAGGGTGGCGCGGCAATATGTCAACTCTACTCCTTGAATCAGCTGTTCCCCTGATAAATTATATAATCGAAGGAGGCCCGAGAATTCCCGCGCCGTACACATGCCACGTTCTTACGTAATAGACGTCCTTCTTCGTTCGAGAAAAGGGCGCGCTTTTTCCTCCGGCGCGTCTCGCCAGCCGGCACATATGCCGTTCTCGGTGCACATTTCGTTCCCGAATTGCACCTGCATCTAAGAAAATCGAGGGCGAAGAACTAGAGAGACGTTCAACTCTAACTGTATTATAATTTCTTCAAGGGTGTAATGAACTTCTCTACAACTGCCCATGTGAGTCCACACCTGACCCTTTCTCAGTCATCAACTAGGAACAGAACATACGAAAAGAAACGCTGTAACTCTAATTTCAATGTTAATAAAAGGGCACGTGTCCCTATTATACAGAGATCAATAACAATTATATTATCTCAATGCATTACATTATTTCAGCTTTTAACCAGTAACACTTAAAATTATTACATCTAAGTATCGTTCATAGATGAAAAATGTTCGTGACAGCTTTCTTGACTTTCATGCCTTTAAAGATTTTTATTTAAAAAATTGGTTTCGAGTCATTCGTATTTTAAATATAGTGCACTAATTATTTTTTCATTGAGAAATATTTACATTAAATAATAATAAATTATTTACAAACAAAACTTCAATAATGTCAAATAGAAAAATGCTAAATTACTGTTTAAATATTGTAGTAAATTTTGCGCGTATCCAAAATCGAGAATTTGGTGAAGGGTGAAATGGAATTTCCTTTCCCACGTGTTTACATGTCGGAGACTTTTATACACAACACCGTGTAAGCATAATTTACATAAATTTAAGCCTAATTTGTATGACAGGAATTGAGCAACATCTTGCATACACATGAACATGAAGAGAGACGAAGATATAAATACTTGGGACACCAAGCGAGAAAGTAAACGTAAGTAAAATAAGCGCGCCGCGTTGATCATTTTTAAACTTAAAAATACCCAATCTTGTTCCTGGAACTCAAAGTGTCCTGCATTTTAATTTATTTAAATTACATTATCGATTATAATTACATATCTTTTTGTATATATTTCTCTTATATTGTTACGGTTCTGAAAAATGTCTAATTGGAATTTGCAGATTTGTTACGTATTTGAGTAGAGATGGGGTAAATGTAAATAATACCATTTCTGACAGATAACCTAATAAGATTATACGTTTCTTTGATGAATATGCGTATATCTGTCTCTTTTCCTTGGCTAAGGAACATCTCTTAATGGGATGTTTGTGTTGAAATTCGCGACCGTTGGGTATTTGCATGATGTCATTGGATGTCGGGCGTTTGAAAATTTGCGCGCCAGAACCTAGATTATTTTCGTTTTTAGTAAATGAAATAGGTGTGCGGTGCTGTGTGCTGTAACGACAGAATAAGAAAACATAAAAATGGGAAACGAAGCTGCCCGCGTCTCACCTCCTTGCAACCAAACAGGAAACGATAAGATAATATGCGTTGGTAACAAGACCCATATTTTTATAAAAGCGTGGGCGCAATCCCGTATGGAGATGATGAACGTGTATTATTCATATAGGGTTCTAAAAGACCGGTACCTTTAAAGATATAAGAAATACTGGGAACTAGGGAAAGGATCGTGTGTACCTATATATGCACGATCTTGAGGGTCTCTCCAGGCTCTATACCATATATAGTTGTTTCCACAGATGATACAGACATGGCTGCATGCTTGAGGGCAGAGAGCAAATGTCTATTCTAAACACTACCACAACTACTTACACTGAAATATAGTTTGTGGACGGAACCTGATAGTACAGGGCCATAATCCTGCTTGCTTCGTCTTCCTTCAAAGAAATTGACGTCAGGGGGCCCTGGAGGGCTAGCACTGCACGACCACTCAACCAGTCCACTGCATAGAGCGCGAAAGACACTAATCCTTGTACTTCCTATGCTCACACACGTTCAAGCCTCGCTCTGATCTCTCTCCCGTTACCTTCTTCTCTTCACGACCTCGACTGACGCGTGTTGTATCATGGCGGTCTTTGCTCTCCCTCCACTACAACTTGAGGCACGCTTGCGCAAACCAATTTGAAACTACTGAAACTTAATAGAATCAATTACCACATTAATTAAGATCGTCAACAATGAAAATATATAACAACATTTCTATTCAACTCGACCATTCCAACAGATATTAATTGAAAGACATCGATAATACATGTCCTTTATTTAAGATTTTAACAAGTGTAGTATGTACAGACGTAATCTAATGATTATCCTTAAATTAAAGTAGAAGAATTCATATTTAAATTGTAGTTATATAACATGATTATAAGGTCCTTTAAACCTTGTATTTTTGATTTTAAAACCGAAGTATTAGTTTCAGTATGGCGGTATATTTGTAGTGCCCTTCTGTATTAAAATTTTACTAATCAGTATCTGAAAAATATATTTGTAAAATTAGATAATCTCTAAATAAATGGATAACAAATGATATTATATTTTGATTAAATTATAATAAAACTTACGTTAATTTTAATTCCAATATTATTTTCTTGTTTATAATTTAAATAATCCTTACTTCTCTAACCATATAACATATAAAATAAATATATTGCATCATTTTTATCTATAATACTCATTATATCTTTATATGTAATAGGCTGGTTAATTTTTTGTTAAAAAAATAATAAACAAGCGTAAATATCGCTTGGAACGTTATGTGGCATATCAATAAATAAGAGATATATTAAGGATAAGGTTATGTTATATAAGAGGTAGAAATAAAGAGACAGATATAAAGATTAACAATATTTCCTTTTTTAATATTAATCATATTTGTGTATGTTATAGATATTTTATTAATGGTAAGAAAAGAAATATAATCGAGAATAAACAAATATTAAACTTCATCCGATATATATATATATATATAATAAAAAAGAAACAATATTGAATAAACATGCAATAATATCTATTCACGTTATAAATGAAAATTCACGTTATTCTTGAAATTAATGGTATTTAGATCCATGATAAATAAGTACGAGAAATTTGTGGAAGAACGTGTTTCCTTCCTTCTCTCAATCTTATTTTTTATTGTTAATAGGTTTCATGATCCTATGCTTACTTCATTTGCATTTTATAATATATATTTTAACTATTTAGAGAAATTTGGGTAGCTTCCAGAAAGAGCTTATGAAATAATCCATCCATAATTTCTAATAAAATATAAAATCATTAACATTTATATTTAAGTTAATAAAAATAATAGTACGATAATGTATGTATAAACAATTTACACACATCAATTATATGCACATATATAAATATATACACACACATACATATTTAGATATACATATACACACATATAGCATACTCGAAAAGAAACAACAATTTCGAAAATATATAGAATATGGATGTACGTCATCACTTTTGATACATTGTGCATAATCAATATTGCGAAACAACCAAATTTTGGTCGTCAAAAAAAAACATGTAGTAACATGTATAAAAGACCTTGTTCGTAAATAGAAAAAAGTAATTTTGAAAAAATAGTGAAAAGGCAAGAACTAAATAATGTTTTGATCCCTATCCGATAATGTATACGAACGAGACCCGTACGCCAATGGACCAATTAGAAATTTGTAAAACATCTTATAATTAATATGAAAAAAGATAAGAAATAGTACATATTCAATAATAAACAAATATCACAATTCGCTCTAATTTAGAAAATCTAATTAGGCACATAAAGATGAAAGACTTCCAAGCAATTTAGAAATAAATTATATTTTTTTTGGATGATTTAAGGGACGGAATACATATATATATATAATATTTTTCGAAGAAAAATTGGCTGGAAGCCCTAAAGGTTCCTTAAATTTCGAAAATCGGTCGATTGGCATAGCCGGTTAGCGAACGTAAATATTTGAGACTATATATTTTTGTTTTCAACACATCTAACCAATAACAGTGATTGTCTCTTACAATATCCCAGGATCTTAATCTGGAGGTAAGTAGCTGAACAGCTTGAATTTATTGCGGATATGTGGCCGAACATCTTCTTGCTAAAATTGAGAAATGTTATTAAAATGGATATATAATTAGAATGAGGAAGAACATACCAATTGCACGAGGTCCTCGAGGAACGGCAAAAGTTTCATCAATTCTGAATCGGTGCGATCGACGAACCAACTCTCAATGGGAATGCCGTTGTTCAACTTTAAATATTATGAATTGTAGTGTATATAGTTGATTTGTAAATCATAAACTTACGTGATATCCAAAAGCCTGAGGTGAATTATCGACAATGATGGTTTTGCTCAGATCTCTCCCAAGTATAGAAAGATCTTTGATATAATTACCATTGACGCAAACGCAATGTTCTCTAAACAACCTGTACTTGATCCATTTTCTTTCCGGATCCAAAAGATTGAGTAACTTGTCGGCATAAACTCTTTTACTCGCAGTGAACAAAATTACCTCAAACATGGACGCAACCTTCTCCATAAACTCTTTAAAATACGGTCTTGTTCTTACATACACTGTGTAAGAGCAATCCTGGAATAGTACTGGAAAATGAAAACTTGCATCCGATAATTCTTGAAGGCTGCAATGTACTAGAGTTTCATCGAGATCTAGCACCAGACTAAACTCTGGACTTGACCTAGTCTTCAGCGGTAGTGCCGGACATTTGGATCGCATTTCGAAAGTTAGAGGAGGCAAATGTTTGATGAAAACATACGGGTCAAATGCCTCCCAAGTGTCTTCGACTTCTACATGCTCCGGCTGCTTGTCTAGCCTTTCCTCGCTCTGGACTACTCCGCTGATCAAGCTAGGATCAGGCATCGGAGGATTATATAAAGTAGTATAATCGTAGCTGTTGATATTCAAGAGTTCTCCGTTCTTAGTCATCTCCTCGTCTAGTAGCGTGGAAAAATCCTGGGTATTCACACTACTTAGATCGATGTGCAAATCTTGGTATTCGGACTTCAGAGTGTAATCATAATATTCGCATATCTTCTCTGTATAGTTCTGATATTCTTGTGTTTTATATATATCAACATGGTGCATCGTTTCACCGCAGCTAATATTCAAGTCATTTCCTTCGATGCTCGAATACTCGATCTCTTTCGGCAGATCGACGTTATTCGACATCTCCAACATCCTTACCTCCGACTGACTCTCCACTTTGGCATTAGAAATATTCTGCTGCTTTTCTAAAGACTGCTCTAAGTGCGAGTTTAACGCATTGTCGTAGATCTCAGGCACGAGTTGCGATTGCAGATTCTCCTTACTTTCCTCGTCAGCCAGCTTAACAGCATCCTTGCCCAATATTGGGGCAAACTTCGTGGTACACTTCTTTTGTGGCCTTTTCAGCTTTTTACTCTTATTGCGATAAAGTGTAAGTGCTTTAAAGCCTTTGCTTCGCTCACTTCTCAACCACATTTTGTATGGACATCATATTTACTGCAATTACAAATTTCTAACATTAATACAAATATTCTATTAGCAATCATACATCTTAGATGTATAACAACTTTATAAACATAATTAGTTTCCGATAGATTTTAACGATAATATTGATCGTAATTCTCTTGAGACACATTTCGTGTTGGCGTTTCTCGTTAAAAAAAACACACACATAATACCTTATATAAAATATCCAATAATATTGAATTGACTTCAAAATTGTATAGATCTAAGACAATAATATCAATTTACTTATTTATTTTAAGTGGCAATCTTAACAGTTTTCCTGTAACAAACATATTAAGTTCCTCATATTTCAATTAATATACTAGAAAATGATCAAGCAATTGTTAAAAATAAATTTTTTAATTTCTTTTATTTATACCAGTTAAAAAGCTGTACTTTACTTCAGAAGAAATAAAGTTTGATATAACAAAGTAAAATAATATATTTATTTATACGTTTATTTTAAAATGATCAAAAAGAAAAATCTCATATTGTATAAAAAAATCTGTTTTTAAAACTTCTTCAATGAAATAGTTGTGGAAATAAGTTAATTTATATTAAAACTACAACTAATATTTGACTGATTTATAAATTAAAAACTACATCAAATCGACTCCATGCATTAGTAGGCAGTGTATTGGAAAATTTTAAACGGAAAAAATCATTAATGTGGATGTATGCATGCATGTACATGCAAGATATGGAATAGGTGGCGCAAGCAAATTTGTATCTTACGCTGTTTGCTCTTAAGTTAGCAAATGGCAAACGCAAAAGTGGGCGTCCCGAAATATTCCCGTTCCCGCGGTGTCAAAAAGGAGGGACACAAGAGGAAAACAGTAAAAAACAAAACAAATACACGGATTGTTAAAATGTTTCGAATTTATAGATGAAAATGGATCGTCTGAATAGAAGTAGAATGTAATGCAAGTGAATATACAAATATGCGGACATACATACAGTAGAAACTAAAATACGTTCTGTATTGAATGCGCGTTTTTGGGGGGGAAAATTTCCGTTTGCGCGAAAAATTGGCGGCAGCATCGTGTGTCGTTTATTGGGTATCGGCGGCAAAAAATCAAAGCTATATTACCTGCGAGACGGCGCCGGGAAATCCACACGTTCGTCGTTGGGAAACCAGGAAAAACAGATTTTCTTCAGTGAAGCCAAATCCAGACACAAAGCATCGCAGCAAAATGGCGGCACACGCCACCCCCACCATTCAATTGTTTATGGATCGACGCGTGCGCGCTGATTATATCGAAACCATAGGTTGCCTATACATTGATCTCTTTTACTCTACTTAATGGGACTAGAAAGAAAAAGGACAGTAGCTTAGACTAAATTCTATATATCTTATATAAATGTTATAATTTAAAAATAAAACGCAAATTCTATCTGCTGTATGGATGTATCTGGGTGGCGCTCTTGATGTTCGTTTTGATCGCTGAAGGAGCTTTGTTCATAGTCATGGGTTGAGTACTTGGTGGCATTGAACCAGGTCCTGAACCTGGCCTTCCAGGTGGAGGAACCATGCAACCTGTAGGGCCAGATTGTCCATTCGGGTTTCCAACCATCTAAAATACACAAATTAATAGTGACAAAAAGTTCGCCGATATCCTATTTTGATCTTACTTTTAAACCCTTTCCCATGCTGACTGCAGCAACTAGCATGTCTGTATCAGCAACATTCGAATTTTGTTGTGCATTTCCGCGAGTAGAAGACTCAACTTCCCATTCTTCTCTAGACTTGCTAACTATATCCCAAATATGTGAAACCACCTTCTGATACGCAGCAACTTGTTTCTAAAATTAAAATAATGTATATAATTAATGAATAAGTATTGTATAAATAATAAAGATATTATATAAATAATCATTATCTAAACCAAATTTAAAAATATCTATATACAATATTTTGGAAAACAAATATACATACCTGAGCATTATCATAAGTCAATGTAGCTGCTTTATGTTCCAATTGATTCATTTTAGTCTCTGCCATAGGTTCAAGCTTGGTCCGCAAGTAATCTGGAACTATGTCATGAGCAAAAGTTGAAACTCTGTGCTCAGTAACTTGAGCCAACTGTTCATCTCGTTCAGGTGATAACATCAATGGCAGGATAGTTAAATTCCTCAACAGTGGACATTTATCATGACTTAAAATCTTTGAAAGGGAAGTTAGCTGAAAATATTTTGGTTAATAAATGCAGTTTGTTAATTGTTAATTTATTTACGTGTCCAGATAGCAAGGCATAGTTGTCCAAAAATGTGGGCCAGTTCATCGTATCATATTCATTTTCGACTTTGAAAATCATTGCAGCTATTGATGATTTCAAATCATTTACTCTTTGGATGATTGATTCTAAGGCAGATTCCAATTGCTTCTCTTCACGTTGCTGCATCTTGGTAATTTAGAAAATCAATCTAATTCTTAACTAAAGTACCTATAGCTCTTGTTCTGGACAATTTCACTAACGTTGTTTTGTTGTTGTTGGATTTTGTAACCTCAAAAATTACAGTTGTCAAACACGAATCTCGTTTAATATTGAGTGTGATTTGTGTTTACTTACAGCCATTTATTCTTTACTGTTCTTTACATGGTACTTCCATATTTATACCATTATGGTGACCTTCAATATGTGCCTGGTTTTAACATTTATATTTGTAACATGGGTAGTATAAGCAATATATTCTAGGCCACCATATTATATTCATGGCTTCAATTAGTATATATTTCTTTTATATTATCACGGTCTTCGTTCTAAAACATACGAATTTTTGTACTACCTAATTAAAATAAATTCAATAGAAAATCAATTATTTTATTATATTTTAGTTTTGAACTAATTTAAAACATGAAATAAAATTATATAAAGGGGAAGAAAGACTTCGGTCAATTATTACTTATGCAGTTTTGTTTATTATTTCTTATGTATATAATTAAATTTTGATTTACTTTTAAAACAATTTTGACTAGGACAGCAAGAAGAATAAAATACAATCAACAATATTTTAAAACGCGTATAAAAAAATAGATAAATTTAAAACGATTTTGTCACTCAACATTTTCAGTGATCCAAGATACGTAAATTGCCGGAAACAATTTTATTTTCGAGGCAAGCACCTGATGGAATGTCGATTCGTTCGCCATGATTTGCAATTATTATCACAGTTCCCTAAAACAGAATAAAATCGTTTATAATATGTACTAAGTTTTTTTTTTCAGGTGCTATTACTTTTAGCGAAACGCTTCTGCCAAAAGTTACATCGCCAGAGACGGTAAGGTGATCTAATTCGATTAGATCGGGAATATTGGCAAAACGCATCAGGAAGTCTTTGACCTTGCTGAAATTGTTGTCTCCTAGCTTGACTAACGGTGTCGTAGGAAACATCCTCTGTGGCGACATAACCAGGGATCCGTTCTTCAGACTGTACAGGTTACTCATGACCAGCAGCAGATCCGAAGTCTTTTTAACCGGTAAAAAGCGACTCCTAGGCACGTTGATTCCGATGGCATCATTGAATACTTTCATGGCCGCCCCTACAGCGGTCTCTAGCTGTATGACGTTTAAATTGTTTCCCTTGTGCTTGATTGTTTTATTATTAACGATAATCTCCATATTCAACGTGTCTTCATTTAGAACACGCTCGATGGCTGGAAATTAAAATAATTCGATAAGAAAAGCTTAAAATATTGTGATAAAGATCGAGAGGATGTGCGATCTTTTGATAAAATACTTCAGATTTCGGATAATCCATTTGATGAACGAAATGATTTAATCTCGGACTTACCATCAAGCTTGGCCCAGATATTATTAGTGTTAAAGAACTTGAACTTTTTCACGGATTTGAATTCGTCGACGTGCTCATTTGGCACCTGCGCTATCTCAAGCAGTCTTAGCTTGTTCTCGTATTGGATCAGAGTACCTCCCTTAACATCGGCTTTCGTTTTGTCTGTAACCTCCATGACGAACTCGTGAGCGGTTTTCTCTTTAGGGTTCAGCAGCATATTGAGAATGTTTAAATCGACGGTTGCACCCAAATTGTCGATGTTAGAAATAAAACAGTATTCGCGACCTGCTTTGATGAATTTGCTCAAGAATCCAGAGTTTTGGAAGCTCTTGTAGAAGTCGCCGTGTCCTGGCGGATACCAGGCTTCCAGTTCATTGTCTACCTCGTAGCTCTTCGCGATGGGCAGCAGGTTCTCTCGGTTCACTCTAGGATAGCACGATTGGTTGAACGTGTAGATTTCAATTTGCAAGTTCTTGTATTTCCTAACGATTTTCTCAGTATCTTCATCGGTATTGAATGAGTTCATGAGAACGAGAGGAACGTTCGTATTGTAGGTTTTGTTCAAATGCTGCAAGTGAAATAGTGTGTTATTTGCATATTTATTTTCATTGTTGCGATCTTACTTCAATTTGCTGCACCGTCAAATCTAGGAAGGTCAAATCGTTTCTAACAGTAATAACGGATTTAGGACCATGGCATCCCATTGAAGTTCCAAGGCCACCGTTCAGCTTTACTACTACCAGCTTTTGTAGCATCATCCGGATGAGATCGATGGTGGGTGTCTCTAGAGTTTTGTAATCGCGGACAGCATCCTCTGGTAGCTTTTCGATTCTCTCCCACTCGACGGACGGACCTTCTTCCTTCAAGAACCTTTCGAACAGGTTTGCGAAGCCTTGCATCTCTTTCTTAACCAAGTCTCGTTGTTCCGGCAAAGCCTTCTCCGACAGCTTGAAAAGCTCCTTCTGCAAATTATTGAGCGCATCCTGTTTGGTCGCCTCGCGGAACTCGCGTGATCCGCTGGAGGCTCTCGAGTGGCTCTTCACCTATAATAAATTTTAATAAATCATTATTTTAAATTTAAAATTAAATTCTACGACTTTCAATAGCAATGATTACCATATAAATCACTTTTTAAATTAAGAGATGAAAGTGCAATCGTTTCTTACATAATTAAATAATCTTGGTAATTATAGATATTTTAATATATCACATGCAACTTAATTTGCAGTAATGTATATAATTCATTTATATTATATTGATTAACAAAATTACTTACTGCTTCTAACAAGTCCATATTGAAAAATGTATTTGAGTTTACAAATATTTGTAACGCACTCTAACTCTTTATTAATGGAGGGAAGTTAAAAATAATGTTTCACGCAAATGATAAGTCTACTTCTATCTGTTTGAACTCTACGACTAAATCTGTGTAGCGCACTGATAAACTTTTTTATTTGGCGCTGCGGGAAGAAATTAAATAGCCTTATCACACATAACGAATATCTAAATTTGATTACAAGTATTGTTCCATCGAATAACAAAAAAAATATATATAAAAAAGCTATTAATTGATTAATCTTTTGTGTATTTCAAGTTCAAATACCTTACAAATGTGGCCATACGATAAATTCATGCTAATCGTTTCTAGCGTTATCCGCGGAGGCTGCCTTCGTACTGAACATATTACTATTACACTAGTATTTTTTTTTGCTTGCACTGTGAAGTAATCAGTGTTGTGTGCGCTTCATACGTGCCTTGAAAGTAAACACGCAAAAAAAATTTCATTAACACATTTGAAACTTTTCCAAAAGCAATTCGAGGTATCATTTCTCTTTAAAATGGAATATAATTGTTGAACAAAACAAAAATCTTGTTTAAAAAAAAGTTTCACGTAATTATGAAGATGTATTATAGACATTTATCACGGTATATGGTAGCAAATCATGGGATTTAACAATAATAATCTTTATTGGTTCAAAGGTCAATAATGTACTGTAGACAAAATATCAATTTTAGTGACGATAGTCGCTTTATTATAATGTTGTAATATTATTAATTAAACATATAGAAATAGTATTGTAAGTTTTGTTTCATATTCTAATATAAAATTGAATCAACAAAAGCAGAATGGCGTTAATTAAACTCTTATTTATCTCGACACATATTAACTAGGATTTTATATTCTATCATTATTTAATTATATTATTGGAAAAATACGTAGTTCAGTAACCTTTTTCTCAGAATTCTATAAGGTGAAGACTTTACGATTTTTCAATGATTTTGAATTACGCACCAATTTAATTGGAATAAATAATATTAGATTAATATTGATAATTTATATGGCGATTAACAGATTTAGACAACAATATTTGTGGATAATTGCGTGATAATCGCAGATAGCGTTCTATCGGATAACAATGAGAATAAATGCGTTTCTCCAACGATTTATGAACAGATAATTCGAACGTTCCACAATTTATTGTTATTACAAACATTTTTATTACCTCGCAGTGTTCAAAACTCCAAGGTCACATCTATTGAATTCTCATTGCGTCACTGCCTGATTGTTGTGCTTCATTATTTAAAATTATATGGTACGTTATCAATTATTATTTCATTTATTAGAAGAACAAATAAGATGATATTGCTATTTTGAGCACATGTTTGTACTCTATAATAAATTATAATAGAAGATTGGAACAGGTTTGTATTTAGTTATATATTAAATAATTATCAGGCAACCAATTATACTTATTAGTTACCTTCTATGAACAACTATTAAGGAATATATATTGTAATGTTAACTAAGTATTAAAGTTTTAGAATTAAGTAGTGACATAATAAATTTAAAGCGGAATTTTGACTTACCTAACAAGGTTCTTATCACAGTTGTCTGTGATACTATATTAAAGCCATACTAATCCAGAACGTTTGAATTTAACTCTTGATGACTATTAGGGTGGACGTGAGGAAGCGAATAATTTGTTTAACAATTGTTAATGTTTTTATAATCATGACGATACTCTTCCGTCGAAATATTATGATTGAGGACTGTCTCGTTTCTAAGTAGCTTGTAATTTGAAAAGCTTGTATGTTCATACAAATTGGAAACAGGTGTAAATCTATGACATGATTCTTATGTTTGTTTAGAATTATATTTAATCGAGATGTAATAGCCAGCAATAATAACTTATCTACACTGTATGATATGTACTTGACGTAATTATTAAGTAAATTATCAATAGTGGAACCTTAATAACGACTTTAGTAGGACGTTACAACTCTTAGAAGTAAGTGCTTTTTATTTTGTGTCTCTATATTAACGTTGTCTTTCATAATCAAAACAGTACGGTAGTGATAAGAATATTAGTTTTATCGTTAATTAAACATTACATGTTGAATAGTGATCCATTTCTTTTTAGTTTTCGTCGCAAGTCAGCTGATATTACCTTTGTAGGTTAATATAAGTAAATTATACTTACTTTCTTGTTATCACCGTCGTCCTGGATAGCGAACATTTTGCTGCTTGGATACTTGGCTACGAAGACAAGAAACTTATCATCCTAAAGCCGGCTTTGTTGGTGAAAAAAAAACAAATTCTTTAAACACAAAACACCGCGTTGCCACTTCTCCTTGATTCGGTTCCGATTGAACAGAAATAATAGAAGAAAATAATAATGACAATGAATAAACCGGGGTTGCCGCATTTTGCTTCCGGTGAAATCATCAAGGGATTCGGAAGAGGGTCCAAGGAGTTAGGTCAGTTATAGTTGTAATGACAAATGGTCAATTTAATGAGATATTCTGCAGGTATACCTACGGCCAACTATGCTAAGAATGTGGTCGATGCCTTACCAGAAGAGCTGAATACCGGCATTTACTTCGGATTTGCTAAAATCGATGGAGTTACGTATAATATGGTTATTAGCATCGGATGGAATCCATATTATAAAAATGAGCAAAAATCTATGGAGACCCACATCATACACACTTTCGACGGAGATTTGTACGGGAAGAATTTGAAAATCGCCATTCTGGGATACCTCAGACCCGAATTGAATTTCGATAGCCTCGAAGCACTCATAGACACTATCAACAATGACATCAAGCAAGCAGTAGAGCTCCTGGAGAAAGATGAATACAAGCAATATCTGAAACATGACTTTTTTGCATAAAATATTCAATAAAAGCAGCATATTAGTTTAGATGCGATTTAGGTAAATTGAAACAACGTGACAACACAGCCTTTTCTAATTACTGTCAGATGACTTAATTCCAAACATTTAAGCATCAAATATCTTTTAATTTTAGATTTGAATTTGGCTACACATTCAATCAACAAACCACAGGTTATTTGGCTGATGATAATACTACTTTTTATTTCTAATTATAATCGTTATCTAAGTACTTTATACACATTTACAAATCGATCATTATTATATCAGAGATCATTACATCAGAGCGCAAAACCAACAGTGTATTTAGTTGCCTATACACTTGATCAATGTTATGTATCGAAAAGACACCAACACCAATTCATAGATGGCGAGATGGTTGAGTATCGGTTGTCGAAAATAATACACATTTCTCCTAACTTTTTGTTAATAACAGAGATTTAATGAGATTTTATTTTATTTAGAATTAGAGGATACGTATTTTGTTGTACTCTTAGTTAACAATTTGCCACTGATTAATAAATTTAAAATTCTGTTTAGAAAACGAAATTCTGGTCCCCGGACTAATTTTGTGGAAAATTAAATTTTAATAGTCAAATTCTATCAATGGACTATTTTTTATTAGTTAAAAAGGTATTTTCCTCTTGGAAATTATAGGGCTAATTATACAAATGCAGCTGTAGTCCAAACTCTAAAACCTCTATAGACAAGCTGCTTCTTGTTGAAATAAAGTTGTTAGTAAGTTACGGTTATCGTCTGGAAGTATTTTTTTTTTTGATATAGATAACCACTATAGGCTATCGATTAGTAGATGGCGTCGCCTAGTAGTTACATTCAAACTTGATATTTGTGGTTTTAATGAGGAGTAAAATACAAACAAATGACGAATAGATCGCTTTCTTTAATCATAATACATACAATGTTTTACAATATGCAACGGAACTTTTTTCGTTAAATATTTTTATAATATATATAAAAAATCGCATTCATATTTTCTGAAAACTTAGTCAAGGGTTCTCATCTCGTATACGTGATTTTGCTTCTTCTTGGAACGTAGAAACGTGTTAAAATAAAAGAAGAACGTATACAGTGCGCGTCTTCCTCTGTCGATTGTTTAGTGGATATTCTCTGTTTAAATGTTTGTGTTACAAGTAATCCCTAGTATATTATTTCTTTTTTGTCAGCTAATAATTACTTACTAATCAATACAATGATTTTTTTAATATTTTTTTTTATCTTATATAACACATCACACTAAAAATTACATTTATTTACGATCCATATTCTGTTTACACTTATTACAATCAATGAGTTATTTCTTGTGTCCTTTGTACAATAAATTATTTTACATCGTATACAGACGCCACGGGATTTTCATTTTTTTTTAAATATATATTTTTTTATATTTTATATATAATATATTTTATTCAATTAACGTTTATCCTTAAAGATTAATTAAATACAGGAAACTTATTATTCACACTTACACCACCTTTTCTCTAAGTTTCATCTGGATTAGAAAAGGTGTCTCTTATTTATATATGTATGTACGTTTAACTTTACTTTGTGTTTAACTTTACTTTTATTTTTATTTCTGCTTGTATACTACCCTTTCTCCAATTACGAAACGACATTTTTAAATGGAAAACATTATTTTTTTCTTTGCTGTCTTTACTCATTGCTCCTGCGCTCGCTTCCTTTAACATTCACCTATTGAAAAATAAATAAGAAAACATAATAATCTTAAATTAATTTTATACATGGAATGTAGGCGGAGTCCCTTTTAAAAAGATGTAGGCGTTTTTTTAGTAGTACGTATTTGCCTCTCTTTCTGTGCTTCTATCGCCTTTGATCGTGTCTTGCAGTTCATTCAATTCGCTTTGCGCTTTAGTAGACAGATGCGTTGTTGTGTGTATCGTAGTTGATTTGTAAGTAAGAGGCGGACGCCCTTCTGAGTGCCGCTATGCTTTGGCCCCGCCAGACGTCGTCTTCTTGGTCATTGGGGGAACCACCGGACGTCACCGGTGGCGTCGCGGCGTTGGAACACGGGATCTGCGGGGGCGGCGAGCTTCCCGCACCGCCCCCTCCGCCGCTTCCACCTCCGCCACCACCTGCATTACTGCTATTGTTACAGTATGTCATCATACTGTCACCTGAAACAAGAAGCGTAAAATGGTAGTCTTATTAACGAAAGATAATTAACTTTGAACATTGAAGATGAAGAGAATAGAACCTGCTTACATCATTTAACTAAGTATATCAAAAAAATTAAGGATTATTTATAAATTATTGAAATATCCTTTAAGAGTTTTTACAAAATGAATGATTTTTACTTTAAAATATATGTTCGTATACGGCAAAATACTCAGTCATAGTTGCGAATTCAAAATTTAGAGGTCAGGTAAATTGTAATCAATTCAATGTTAAAACATAATTGTTTCTTGAAATAATCTTATTTTTTTTTTTAACTAATAATTACAAAATGACAATTCTTTTTTATACTTGTAATATTGTATAAATATTATTTTTTTTAAATATGGGCAGTTATAAAACTATAAATCCATGTACTTTGTATTTGTCTTTTGTTATAATTTTGTCAAGGAGAAAATGTGTTTTTTGTAAGATTTCGTGAGGGTATAATTCAGAGGACAAACAGAACAACGTGAGGCGGGTTAAGGGGAAAACGAACAGAGAACAGATTTCCATTATCTCAAAGCCCCATGCCAATTAGCACGCACATGTTAGAACGTTACACATATTATTATTGTTATTAAGCAAGATTTCTTATTATTCCAGTTATGTTGACACATCGGCGGCCAATCAAACAAAACCTCATTCCTTTCTCGGAACTTCTTCAACCGGAGGAAAGAAACAAAATTGTTTTTACATTTCTGTTACAATAAACTAGTAGAAAGTCTTTGCGTAATGATTTTATTATATCAATTAAAAATTTAATTCCGACGATAAAAGGATGATCCTGTTTGCGGCAGGAAGGCGCTATAAAAATGAAGAAAACGCATATATAAACACGTTTATAACATTTTTCACACGTCCTACCTGAAACAACTGAAAAATGTTTGTACACTCTTTCCTCTCGGGTCGTTTGTTTTTTTTTTAAAATTATTTTTCGTTTTCGTCGTTTCTTTTTCTTCTTGCCTGTTTTGGGTGAGGCCCATATGTAAATTGATTTTGGGAATGACTATGTGACGAGCACACACGAAATGGAATAACATTAAACAGTTTCAGTCGGTCGCATCCGAGAATCCTTTCGCATTATATTGTTTTTGATACTAAAATATTCAGTGGATTTGAATAATAAAAGTTAACTGGCCGAAACAACATTTTAAGTAATGCAATATTTATCGCTTATTTGCCGCGAACTGCATAATAAAAACTTCGTTTGTTTCGTTTTACCATATATATATATTTATAATAATTAATGTTTGTTTAATTCCTAAATAGTCAACTTATTTGATTGTTGTTGGTAACTTGCAATTAGTAAATATAAAATCAATGTTTAATCATAAACTTTGACGACTCTTGTACTTCAATAAGACTTAACTGTCATTAATTTAGTGATATCGAAATTAGACATGTAATATTTTTGATATTGTTGTGATAATGATATGGGAAAAGACAATTCGCAAACACACACAACATTTGTTCAAATAGATGCATGCAATTTAAATTGGAATTGCAAATTAAACATACACATTTGACAGAGTGTGCAATAAAAGTGAATAGACTACATTACATTATCTGTTTGCTCTGACAATTAGCGTGGCTCGTTACAGGAATATCGCCAATAAATATTACAAGAAAACCCGTCTTTCCTATTCTTTCTCGTTCGATGCGAGAAGGAAAGAGATGCCTTCAACACTTGATCTGCTTCTGTCTTTACAAATGTCTCGTATTTCTAGATATGGGACATGCAATGTTAATGGTCCTCTTTCTCTCGCTCATACATTCTCGTCCGTGTATTTATGTTTGCAATTAGAACTGGCGTTGACGCGTATTTCGGTAGCGGCTATAGCGAGCATGCGACCAAATGAGACGCGACTAGAGCCACCTCTAATTACTGCTAATTATATGTGTGCCGAGGTTCTTTCTACCATTCTCCCGCCAACCCCCCCATTTGGTCGCGCCACTGGAATCCCGCACTGACTTGTTACTTTCGACCCCGAGGTGCCAAAAGTAAACTCCGAAAATGACACTGTTTAACTTTACTTATCGAGACGAAAACTGAAAGACAGCATAAAACCACCCAAAAATACATAAGTAAGGGCAACAATAATAGAAGTATTTTAATTTTGGTGGTAGATATGTACGAATATTTATGATTAGTAAATGTCAGTAGATTAGTAGTAGTACAGTGTGTATGCAGCATTAGAGATACGTATTGGCGGTTTTGTATGACTTACCTAGTGAATTAAGTCCATAGTGTGCTTGGTAGATGGTACTGGCAGCGGCCGTGCTTATAGGCAGGGCCGGACTTAACCCGGAGCTCTGATTAAGTTGACCCAAAGATTGACCGAAACCGCTCATCGACACGCCGCTTTGTCCTAGCTGACCTAAACCTAAATATCCAAAAAATAAAGATTGTGTTATATTAAAAATTATGTTATTTGCTCCATGCTTGAATTCAATGTTAGTTCGTTCGATTAAGTTTAAGTTTGATTAAATTCGACTGGGGTTTAATCAAAATTGGATTTAAATTATTTGCGGTCCTTTATAATACATCATTTTATTATTTATTCATTACAGTTTGCAAACTTCCCCAGCAGACAATGGGGATGGCATTTCCTACACCTATTTGATAACTAAATAACATTCCTGAATTATTTATGAATCACATTGCGACACAAAACAATCTGTTATTTGCGTATTCTCAATTAATATCTGTGATTTTTTTAAAAATCTATATCATATTTTAACGCGATGAACGAAATAATGTTGTATGAAATCAAGTATTAAGTAAAGTTGGTGTTTTACCTGTGGCCATTCCTGCGACGCCCCATCGTGATTCCGTGCTGCTGAACATGCTTGTGCCGCATATACCGTCACCCATTGCGCCGAAAGGCGGCAGTCCGTGGGAGGGCAGCAGTGCTCCTGGTGTCCTGAAGACGTTCGTGGTCTTCTTCCTCTTCTTCCATTTCGCCCTGCGGTTTTGAAACCAAACCTGCAAAGGGAAAGAGGAAATAAATAAATGAAATTCCTAAAATAAAATATATTTTATGGCCGGAAGTTGCTGCCGCCATCGCAGCCGCCCCCGAGATTGCGCGTCGTAAAGGTAATCGAAACTCGTAAAACTCGTAATCCGGGAGCAGAATGCCTCCCACCCCCATACTGCACGACCCAATAGGCTTTAACGCAACGACCTTTTTCGTTTGACTCCTTTTTCTTTTCTTTCCATACTATTTTTTTTTCTAATGCTACTCAAAATACTTTATAAAATAATAATATAAAGACTTTGTGATTTACTGAAAACTTCTGTTTAGATTGTTTTTATTAATTACAATTAGAATAGAATCAGCAATTATACTTTATATTTTTTATTATAACCAAAGAAATATAAAGTATTAGAGGATGAAAATTGTTGTGCTTTTTGCATGTATTTTAAATAAGAAGGAAAATTTAAAATTTTTGCCTTAATATCCGTTTTTATCATCTTTCAAGCAGTGTCATAATTCCATATTCATAAAACTTCTGATTTTAGCAGCAATATACTAGTCTGCAAAATTTCAAAGTATAAAATTTGAGGGTAACAAATTTGGGTTAGGTTTTCAGTTTTTCTTTCGCATGGGGAAACCTCGAGGTTAAGTGAACCGATCAATCTGGTGAGCAGTGCGTGGCAGTGATGGGCGAATCTCAGAGGATCGCTGCTAAAGTTGGCTGACTCTCTGCCATATGCGAATGTGCAATACTTGGGGGACCATCGTGGTCCTTTCCCGCTTTGCCGCTAATGGTTTTGGATTATTTAACAGAAATACATTCTCCGGTACGATGGATAACCGCTGTCAAGTCTATCCCGCGAGATTTGGCCGACCCTCCAAACTTTTTTGTTCTCTCTCACACTCTCCGCCTGATTTTATCACATCCAAGGAACTCCTGAACGTTTATATAAAAGAACTCTTAAAGCAAACACTTTGCAATTTCAAATATATGATATTATAAAAACCTATGGTTTAAACTACTACCTAACTTTTGAAAAATAAAAACACTAGATAAATAATTTATGTATTCTCATAATGACAAATTTTAAATAAATTTCAAATCCATATAATTGTAGAAATCTGTGCGAGAAACTACTTTTGCTTTTGTATTTAGTGATGCAATTATTTTGACACTTGTACTATTATATTATTAACTCATCATTTAATGTGCCATTAATTATCAATAAAAATGACGCCTTTCACGATTTCCTGGTTCTTTTATACGTGGAAAACGTAAAAATGTAACATTGAAATTAGCACAAATTAAGGGTGCCGTTTCGTTTAAGTATAAAATAAAATTTTAACGTTGGTTGTTTCGAATCGTTTCATCCATCAACTTCTTTTGTTACGCATGTTTTAAAATACATCAATTAATATTTTATGTAATATTTTTTCATTATATTTTATACATAATATTTATGAATTGATTATTAAATGTTTAACAGTTTGAAAATGGCACAAGATTATAGGTTTTTGGGTTTCAAAGTGAATTTTGAGAAATGTAAAGAATATTATAGATCAACTTTACTAATTGTGTTGAAATAATATTACTAGATAATAATTATTCCAGTTATTATTATGTGTTTCAAGTACGTGAAAGTGATGCAAAACGTAAGTTAAAATATTATTGCGGGAATGCAAATATAAATATTGTTGTTATGTACATATTTTGATGGTAAAGTGATAATAATAACAATGCACATTATAATATTGTTAATGAATGATGATCGATGAGATGATTTCAGCAAACAGTATAGATTCTTTTCAATATTAGTTTTATGCGAAAGGGATACTGAATAGTTGCGTTAGGGTTGGAAGGGCGTTGAAAGGGAAGGACGTGCGGGGGTGTGCAGGGATTTTATATATCGCCATCCTAACAAATGGTTAATATGTTAACGTTATTGCAGTGGTAAGCCTGCGGGGAGTTAATTTCGGCGCCGTTGGCGTCATTAATCCCTAATGGGGCGCGGTTGATGTATGATCGCAGAGTGTGCCGCTTCCTCCCCTTTTGAAAGCCACCCTCGTGCACGCAGACCAACACCCACCTCCGAAAACAGAAAGGGATGCTTCTATTTACATTATACATTGCGAAAAATACGTACAGCCAAGCGGCATAGAAAAGCGAACATGATTTTATAATGGAAAAGTTGATGTTCACGAACTTACGAGTTTCACGGCAATTAGGGATTCAGCTGGATGTGCATTGTGTACAGTGATATTCAATTCATATTAATTATCCCGCTACGAGTTGCCGCAACTTCGGAATCCGCCCCGGGGTTTCGGGATTAGAACAAGGTTTACTACACACCGGTTCCGGAATTGCAAATCCACAACACCCTCACCGTAACCCGAACACAAACCGTAACGCACTCTAAAGTTCAAATATCATCACTTTTATGAGAAGAAACTTCTTTGAATGTCAGAAACCTGTTAATTTTCGCAAGAAAAAAATATCAATTCTACCCGGAATTTACATAATAATTATATGCAACCACAAATCTAGTCAATACCAATATATTTTAACAATTATTAGTTTTACTGTAATTATTTATTAATAAAATGTAATATTAGTGATTTTCATTCCTTATTCCGATCTTAGCATAAACTTCTGATTATTATTGGTGATTTTCCTAAGATCCGACGGAACACAGAATTGTGGATGACTTCATACGAAAAGTAAATAATAAAAATGAAAATAAAATCAAATCAATTGTAATGCTTGGAAAATCCGTTTAATGTTTAATTTTAATATTTTTCGGATTTCTTTTTGCAAACATAAATGTTTGTTAACCGTGAAAGGGTCTGGGATTCCATTCAGCGTGTTCCTTTAAAATTTATAAATAACATTTATTTGAAGACGAGATTCGACATTCCACAACTGCGTGTGAAAGCCAAAAAGGAGCAGAGAGTATACAATTAAAGACGGCCGCACCGAAAGAATATGAGGTATTTTCAACATTTTCGATACTAAATTATTGTGTATAAATAAATAGGATGCACGTTATTCCGTTTGTTTTAGCGCCAAATTCGAAATGCCGTATTTTATGGTTCGTATTTTATGTATTTGTATGGCATTCGCATGGTAGTAAAAGTGGAAAGTTTTTAAAGCGAAATCGCGTGGTATTGAATTAATACAATCGTATTTAGTGAGCAAATAATCAAACACCGAAGGAAAAGGGACACGAAGGTGGTGCCGAAAACGTTGGCCGGCAATAAAGTGGCGGAGGGCAGGGTAGCTCAATAAGAAAAAGGGTACGACTTTGATCGCAATAAAATGTCCGCCCTTCCGGTTTTGCCTTTATAATGCCGACAGTGAAAGAAATGAGGCCAAAGCACGAAGTCAAACAAGTAGCCGTCGCCTTCGTTATACAAGGGAAACTTCGATAAGACCCTTAACATACAAACGTGAATGTGTTTGACTTCAGGATAAGGTAAATAAATACCTAACTAACAGTCCAAATCGATTGCATTTCATAAATGAGCTACTTTTACAACTTACATCATAGTTTCTAAAATTTTATACAAAAAGCTTATTATAGAAAAGCCGTCTGCAATATATTTGATATCCAAGTTTAACAGTTTTTTTAAATCATGAATTTTTATGCGGTAGAATTGATTTTGGATGAATTTCAAGTTACTTAGCTAAACGATTATTATTGTTGTAAATTCAATATAATTTCAATTAAAAAAACTAGTGATAAAAATAATAATTATTGAACAATAGGCACTTGAAAATATAATTTTAAGATATTCGTTTGTAATTATAACATAATATAAATTTCTTTTTGTGCACCCAAAATTATAATCTTCAAATGCAGCATTACCGATAAAAAGCAAGCACATCAATTTTAATTATTTATTTAAAAAGAAAAACTAGTATTTCATAAAATTGAGTTTATATAAGTACGCTTTCTACAAAACAAAATTGTTATGGATTACTTGTTTTCTAATTATTGAGGTGATTAATCAATTCAGTTATGATCATTCATTACAAAAGATTTTCATTATTACATGAAAAGTTTTAAATTAGTTTAAATAAATAAGAAGACAAGTATATACAACAAATCAATAATAACACATTCAAATTAAATGCGTTTAATAATCTAAATCAGTAACTGTCATCTAATATACCTAGGATTTGGCATTCAGCCATTTTTCATAAAATGTTTTCATAGAATCAGCTAGCATTTCAGTTTTCACTGTGGTGCTTTATTCGGTTAGATTTTAATAGTGTGATTCGAGTGTGACAAAGATGAGTTTCAGTTTCATATCATTTATTTGTTTTTATTTATCATATTCGCTTTTGATGCTGACAATTGGCTGGAAATGATGGCTGTCGCTTGGCTCTCTTTCCCTCAAATGCTGGCTGGCTAATTGTCAGTTGCGATGCGTCAACCTGCTTTCATTTGGACTCGCTAACATCGTTTCCCTCTATATGCATTTTTCACTTTTCAACTGCAATGTGTCTATTAATATTTATACTATCAAACGTATATAACTGTATGAATCCATAATTCGATATTTTATTGATATTAATTTCGTACCGTATATTTCCATATATTTATTTATTGTCTAGTTTTACTCAAGTTTTTCTTTTTTTAGTACTAATAACTTTTATGGTCTATTATATTAAGAGATTATTTTCATAATTAATATTATTATTTTTTCTTAAATATTATAATTTTTTAACAATATAAAACTTGAGAGTACATAATAATAAATTATAATACGCTTTGTGAAATAAATAGTAAAAAATACAACAATTGCATTAAGTTGTCGACAGTTTTCCAAAATTTGATATTGGTGAGTTTAAATCTTTGACCAATTATAAATCTATTATATTTTGGAACTTAATAAGAACCAAAAGTGTGACGAAAATGGATCAGTATTAAAAAAATACATTAACAATCAGAAGTTTTAAATCCAGAAAAATAAATTTTAAGAGTAAATATCTATACATGTATATGTCAACCCTAGGAGTACAAGTTTAAATCTTTGACCAATACCAAATCTATTGCATTTTGGAACTTAATAAGAACCAAAAGTGTGGCGAAAATGGATCAATAATCATTAAAAATTACATTAAGTATCCTGAAGGATTCATAGCAGAAGTTTTATATCCTGCTGGATCCAGCGTATGACATTTAAGTAGAAAAATAGATTTGAAGAGTAATAACTATATAGTTACAGAGTCCCGGTTTTAAAACTGTTTATTAACTCTAGCACTTGTTACATGTACCTGTCAACCCTAGGAGCACAAGTTTAAATCTTTGACCAATACCAAATCTATTGCATTTTGGAACTTAATAAGAACCAAAAGTGTGGCGAAAATGGATCAATAATCATTATAAAATATATTAAGTATCCTGAAGGATCCATAGCAAAAGTTTTAAATCCTGCCAGATCTAGCGTATGACATTTAAGTATAAAAATAGATCTTAAGAGTAAATATCTATATAGTTGCAGTCCCGATTTGAAAACTGTAACCCTTGTACCTGCCAACCCTAGGAGAACACGGCGGAAACTACGCTGTGCACAGACAAATGAGAAAAAAGTGGTTGAGAACAACAAGAAGAAGAACTATATAGTTCTATTTTGTTGATTGAATAAATAGATTTTTAGCTTATTAGAATAATTTTGGTTGATTTGATTTTTTGTAGAATTTAACATTCCTATTTTTCTTATATGGTAAATATAGACGTTTTGTTTAGAGCTTGGGGTTTATGCGGAATCGATATTGGGATGATTAGGTGTGTAATATTCGGACCCCGTGTGAAATACATTACATTACAAGCGGATTAGTGTACATGGGGTAATGCAAGTCTCCCCTCGGTGGTCCTTCTGTCGGTGTAAGTCAATAAATCTGATATATAGCCTATAGCTCGATTTACTCTAAGCAGAATATACGTTGTACTGGAATTAATATAATAAAGTAGATTGTAAGAAGATAGTTTTAGTATTTATAAATGAAGTTTAATTAATGTTTTGTTTCATTTGTAAATTATATTTATTGATTGAAATATTGGTTATTTCTTTAGAAATATATTCAGGTGTTGCATTGTTATTGCGTAAGCATATGCATATGCAGTATTTATGTAGGGGGTGCAAACGGATGAATCACTGATCCTAATTAACAAGCAGATGAATCGAACGTGCGATGCGAGTGCCGAAAGCCAGGTGATTTTATCCATCTGCTTAATTGTTAAAACCTCGAAACTGACCCATCGTGTTGATATACAAATCCGTGTGCCCGAGGGGTGGACTCGATGTTAATCCCGCACGAAAGTCAAACCGTGTAACCACATTCTCAACGTACAAACCGAGCTCGAAATTTATACCCGAAGATAACACAAACTATGCTTTTTCCTTCAACAATCGTTTAAACTTTCTTATAATAATTTTAAGTTTGAATAAAAGCTCTGTCAATATTTGATATTTTTATATAACGGACGAAATTACGCGTAGATTTCGAAAATATTACTTAATTTTGTAAATTGCGAATGTATTTTATAATTATTATTTTTTATAAAAATCAATATAAAAAGTAGAAAATAATTATTTGACATTTTTAATATCATCTGACTAAAAAAAATATATAATTATGGGCAAGATATTTAAAAATTATATCAAAAACCATGGAATAATTATTGTAAAACTGATTTCTCATGTTTGTAGATTTTAAGCTAAAATATTATACAATTACGCGTACATTTCGAGAAACTTACTCAATTATGTAACATCAATATTTTGTAAATTGCGATTAATAGTGTTTTATAATTATTATTTTTTATAAAAATCTATATAAAAAGTAGAAAATAATTATAATATGATATAATTTTTAATATATTTTGTTTTATTTAACATTTGTAATATCATCTGACCAAAAAAATTATATAATTGTGGACAAGATATTTAAAAATTAAATCAGAAACTAAAGATTTTAAACTAAAATATTTGTCTTTATAATTGTTGTTCTTTTTTTTAAGTTTTCATTTGGTATATTTTTGAAATTTCTAAAAAAAAAATTGGCAAAAATGATATTCCTTTATAAACCCTTACGAAATCAATATTCAATCTAGTTGTGAAAGTATTATATAATGGTTTAAAATTACACTGAGTTACATTTTCTTGTAAATTTTAATTTATTCTCACATTATAATTAGCATTCATATTATATAATTAGTTTTTATAATTATGGAGAAAACTAAAAATAATTTGAAATTGTATCATTGATATTGTTTAGTTTTAGGTGTTGGCAACGGACGACCGTCGGCTCCGCAATCGATTCAGGTCTGCTGGTAGCAAATCCTATTTTCCCTTATTCCCTGCTCCCGTGCTTTTTCCTTCGTTCCCTTTTGCTCGTTTTATTTTATTTATCGCATTTTTTTTGTGTGCTCGTCTGTGAAAGCGAAGTAAATTTTAATAAAGCGAAGAATTATGTGTATCGTCCCCCAACGGCGTTATATAATATATAAAGAGCGTCGCATTCCTCGACAGCATCTTAAGAATTGCGGGGGCGGCTGCTATATACATACATATATAGATATACATCTCCAAAATCACAAGTTAATCATAACCAATAGTTTTTTTATATATTTAAAATGCGGATGCAATTTCAGATTTAATAATTTTTATGAAAATGCTGCGCGTTCCATTTTCGATATTTTCTTTTCGACATTTAAACGGCAGCGCAAATATTGTTGGGATTTCGAAACGCCGCAGAACTATTATATATCGCGCCTGTGCACACACGAAACGCGTCTCAAATATTTACCGATAAATTTTACAACTACCGTTTAATATTAGATGAGCAAATACGTGTTTTTTTTTCTTTTCCTAAAGGAATCTTTCCTCGCTTCTTTTCCTCGCACGAGAACATTTCTCTGCGACGATTCGAAACAGTGATGAAACTTTTATTTTTACCATCCGCAAATATCACGTGACAAAGAAATCCATGCAAATAACTCCTGACTTTCGATAAAACTTTGACAATTTTCAGAACGTATAAGTGTTGTTATGATAATTGTAAAATTCCGTTAAGTATACAACCTTTGACTTGATTAATTTAATTTATGAATAATTATTTTTTTTTAAAAGGATAAGAATTAAACCGAGCGTCGGATTCTCAAAGTATTTATTGTCTTTATCAACTTAAAAATTGAGAAATCATTAATTTTTTGATATATGATACATTAATTTTTCCTTGATTTTATTTTGTATCTTTAAGTAAGATATATTTTAATAATAAACTTAACTAAATACATTTGTATTTGCAGTATGCAAGTTTTGTATATTAAGAAATATTTTTTCCAGAAAAATAAATAAAATGTGACACTGCAGATGATTTGAATGCAGAATTTCATATAGAATTATTTTGTTCATCTTTTGATGCAATTTCATGATGATGGCTTCCATTCTCATATACGTTTTTGAAATAATCTGCGATGTTGCATAAATGATATCTTATAGCAGAATTTATATCTGTCATTGTTAGTAATCGTTTATGTTTTATGAGGTTATTCAAATTTAATGTTTGACCTCAAGTACATAACGACTTTCTTAAATTATAGTAGAGTAAAATTAATTGAAACGTTTAGAAAAATACGTATAAAATACAAAATTATAAGCTAGAGATTTTTCTGCAGCATTAAATGAAACTAAAAACTCGAGAAATTAATAATTTTACTAGATTAAAACATCGATAATTAATAATTATATAAGTAACATTCATATAAATATATCTACTGATTTGATTTTGTGAGTTTTGATGTATTGTGAATTTATCCATATACTTCGATGTAAGATAATTAAAATGGCATTAGGTTTGATGTTGATTTTCGAGGGGGAAGAAAATTAAACGTTCACGAATAAATCTGAGAATATAGGGGGATGGGACAGGGTTTATTGCCAGACCAACAAGTTATTAGATCGTGGTATTCGCGCCCCCAACGCAAGAGCCGTCCCCCTTGCCAGAATAAAATGCTTCGTAACACAATGAGTATTTTTTTTTGCTACTATAATCATCTGTAATATCTAACCTGAACGCGTGATTCGGTGAGTCCTATTCGCATAGCAATCTCCTCTCGCATGAAGATGTCTGGATAGTGTGTCTTGGAGAAGCATCTCTCGAGCTCGTTCAGTTGAGCTGGCGTGAACCTCGTCCTGTGTCGTTTTTGCTTGGCCGGTTTATCTCCGTCGCTGGAGCTGCCGCCCCCGCCGCCTCCTCCAGCCGTCAGGGCGCCGAGGGGCGGCAAACCCCCGTCGCACAACCCGCTCAGTCTCGGCTGGTCCAGTACCTTCAGTTCGCCTCCGTGCCTCTTGATATCCTCCCCGCACATCTCCTTTATTCCTGGAACGCACAGACCAAAACACCCCGAATTCATCCCCCATTAGTTAACACTCTCGCAAATCTCTTTTCGATTAATTAAATATAGGCATTTACATAATTACAACATTCAAAGTTGATCAAAACACATAAACAATAAATTAATTGTTCATGATTTTCTTAATTTTGAGTATAACAATTACAAGTTCATATAACCTACCACAAATTAATTGTTCATGATTTTCTTAATTTTGAGTATAACAATTACAAGTTCATATAACCTACCACAATACTACTAAAGATATCACTTTGATAAAGTGATATGATATTTCATTGCACATTAATGAAGGTCATCAAAATGGAAATAGTTCAATTGCCATAAAGGCATTATTAAATTAAATTATTACAATAAATTAAAATTGTCTATTTATTAATTACGAGAACAATTTCAATAGTTTTGGCAGCACCACAATGTTATAACATCCATTTTTTTGGGATGCAAAGCGAAATTTGTAAATTATCTTGAGAAAGGTAAATGAATTAATCAATTTGATTGAACAGTTTGCGAAAACTTTTCAAACTGTCTATATTACAAAAAGATTATTACTATAGTCAATAGCTCTTTATAATTCTTTTTAGTAATTGAAATTAGTTATTTATATTTAATTTATTTTTGATATATTTTGAATATTTATTTCTATGAAATATTTGCTTTCATATTATTTTATATTACTAAAAATTCTAATTGTACAGAGCATATTCATTATTTAGTAATATTAAATGTTACTTGTAAATGATTAAAAAAATAATAAAGCAAATATATCTCTATAATTAAGTAATTCACACATTTTTTAAATAAATTATTAATATTGAAAGTAAAAGATATTTAATTGTGCATGTGAATAGTTAAATATTTTGTCAATATAATTTGGTGCAGTATGAATTATTATTTTACTATTAATTTAAGTTAAACTTTTTATCAGGACGAAAAGTCTTTATAATGGGAAGTATCAAAATGTATTTGTTTTTAATTTTCTTTTATCTGCAAATTTGTTATTAAATGATATTTAATTTATAGATCTAGGTATGTCTTCTATTGTTGAATAGGTGATTGAAATGCCATTTGCACATACCTACCATCATCATAATAACTTAAGTAATACATCTAAATCTGCTCACATCCACTGAAAACTGAACTTTTAAATATACTAGAAGAATCTAATGTGGATTGCGTTCCTCCTACTGCTAGTTTTATGTCATTTTCACTGAAACTGCAATCCAAAATGTATGTAAGTCGTTGTGGTGCACTAATGAGAACTTTTCAAGGCATGTCGGGTTTCGAAAAATATCGGAGGAAAGCAGATTATAATGCAGGAAACGTAGTAAATATCACTGGATAATATAATCCTACTGCAGCGAAGTTATTTGATTCGAATTGAATAGATGTTGTAGAAGATAGAAGGAAGCTTAAAGTTGAGCTGAGCGTGTGTCGCGAGCGCGAAGCGTACTGAAAAGAATCATCGCGCTGGTTAGATGCGAGTTGGGTGTTGTTGTATAAATGGTATATGGGTACATGGGTGGTATGTATGGTGGTATTGAGTGAGAGTAGCCACCCTAATTGCATGGCCTACCGGAGCGAGCCTGGAATATTGGCCTAATGAGGGCGAGGCAGCTTCAATTTAGCCCCCCATTTAACATTAGCCTATCGTTGCTGAATCACTAAAGACTTTAGCGTCAATTAACGGCCGGTGCCCCCCACTAACTTACCAACGGATCCCAAATTGTTCAACATCGCCGGTGCCGTCGTTCGTGGCTCGTGGCCCCTCAAAGTCGTCGCTGATGACGCGCCGTCGGCCGCACTTTCAGAGGTCTTCCAACTCCTGACGCACTGCACTGTTTATTTAATGAGTACTGATTTGATACTGAATTGTGAATATCTTCTTCATTCCCGGGCTCCGACCCCACCCACGCACAGGACGAAGGGGGCGGTGCCCGTCCACCTCCCGTTTGCATCGACCCTGCGTTGGCCCGGCCCCCACCCCTTCTTGACGAAAGAAGGCGGTGCTCGACCAATCGAAGCGCCATATTTATTTCATGGGCGCGACCGCCTCCTCGCATACCGGCATCTCGCATCCTTGGCGCCCCCTCGCACCCCCGTCTCTCGCTCTTTCCATGTACGCTTCTTTTTTTCTTCTTCATTTTTTTTTATGCCTTCCTCTACTCCGCTTTTCAATCATAGCCCGACAAAAACATTACACGACCATTCAAAGCCCGGAATCTTCTTGAAATATAAAATTCGAAGTCTTTGCAGCAGCTACGCTGAAATTTTTATTGGTCCCTTGAAAGAATCCACCAAAATTTCATAGCATTTAATTTGAAAGCTTCATTTACAATCAAAATCAAATCACGACCAATAAAACGAATCTATATCAAATAATACATTAAAGTACTTAAAAACAATAATTTATAGATGTAAAATTTTTATTCTTACTTTATTTTACTGCCAATTTATTTTTAAAGAAACCGTAAGACACATTTCAATTCAACTTAATAATAACATGGTCATGAAAATGTAATCAAATGAAGTTTTACTAACTTCATAAAAAAAAAACGATTACATCCAATAAAAATTAACCATTCAACGCCCATGAATAATAATATGTATCGATTGCTGAATGAGTTTTATATAATTGAAAAGAATCTAAATATATCAATATTTTTTGTAGATCACAATTCTTGTTTGACTATCAATGAGAACTGTTAGTAGCCAAATTAGCATGTGTAAATTTCTTAAAATATATGTTGTGAATACTCGTAATTAAAGTATACTACTTTCACGCTAATTGCGTATTATGAATGCAGCAGCATGTGTATATTTGATATTGTATATTTATTTACTTGGATAATATTCTTTTTCTAATATTTAATTATTAAATCAATAGATTATCAATAGATATTAAGCTATCAGTTAAATGGCAATAAACGTTTTGTTTTGATAATAATCACTTCAGTAAGCATTCTTTAATATTTAACTAAATTATAAGTAAACAGGTGCCTTTTATGTTTAACTATAGACTGAATTTGATTTTCAATTTTAGTATAATATTAAAGTAGGAAATCGATGTATTGTACTAATAATTGGTCAAGTAGTAAGTATTAGTTGGTATTTATACTATTTAGTTAAATAAAGTATAAAAATAATTGAAATGTCTATTAAAATTTTCCAAGTTGATTTAAATTGTTTAAAACAATTATTAATGTGTAATAATTATAATATAATAAATATGAAGTATTGGATATTTTGTACATTATTTGTAGTTCAGAACACATTTGATATTACATTTTTTTTATTGCTCTCTTCTAACATGGATGAGTGCGTGCATGTTGAGTTTTGATATTGAATTTTGTAGTGCTGAGGCTCCGCCACCGGCAGTGCAGAGATCGTGGGGGCGGCGGTGTCGTTGCTTGGTGACGAACCTACCTACCTGGTTGCTGTGATTGTAGGTGTGCCTCCGTGTTGTGGAGGGTGGGTGAGCGCGTCTGTCTGTCTGTTTGTGTCCCTGATATCAAAGGGAAAACGGAGCTGCGGAATGCAGAACTAATATCTGCGGGGGCCGAGGGCGGCTCTACCGCCTCCAGCAAACGCACTCTAAACGCTAATAGGGAAATATTTTACCTGCTTATTGCTTCCTCTCCAACTATGCTTCCCCAAACCCTCACAACTCCAACCCACTCCACAATCAACGTTCTCTCTCTCTCTCTCTTCCACTTACTGTTAAACTTCATTGGCAAAATATTTCTTTAAAGCAAATCGATTAAACCTTTTGTTTTATACATTTACAAACACAAATATTTCTGCAGCCATTCTCATTCATCAATTTAATTTCAATTTTACTCCACCGAATAGTTAAAAATCAAAACTCAACAACACATGATTTGTTCGTTATCACACCGATTCAATAAGAAATCTGTATATGATTAAAATTCTTCATTAAATTTTATACTTTATATGGAACGGTCCCGAAATATCGTTGCTAGAAATATTGAAAACGTTTCAACTGGTTTCAATTATGTATTGGCAGAAAAAAATAACATAAAATAAAGATACAAAAATATATAAATTAGAATATTTAGACAAAACAACAATTAAAAGTAAATACATTTGTAATGTAATTACAATTATACCCAATTTGATATATCTATTCTATTGTATTTTGCTTATCTTAATTAAGTACTAGATTTAGAAAATATAATTAACACCGACAAAGCAGATTAAATAAATATCAAAAATCTTAATCGTAGATTTTCGTATTATTTTGAAATAGATTCGAGAAAACTGAGGCGATCACAATTTTTTAATATTATATTTTGCGTTGTACGTTTGGATTGGTTGATTGCATTATAATTAATAAAATCTTTTTTGGAATTTATGTTGTCCACTCAAAATAACGGGCACTTCTGCAAGAATGATACTCCTCCCTTATTGTTCTTAGTTTACTCATCGAATATAATAAAATTTTATATCATATATTTTATGGATAAATAATTGATGGAGTTCAGGGGGCTGCCTTCTGTCCAGTTTGGTACTCTTAGTCAATAAATGGAATAAATTATATATTTTTCTTTTTCTCTCTGAAGTGTTTACTTTAATTTGGTTTTTGGATGATATTCTTCCTTTTTTTCTTTTATTTTGTATGATTTTTGTAAGACAGTCGATAGCCCATTTTTCACATTTGTGATTAATAAATGTTATTATTATATAATTGTTGGACTAATTTATATTGCTCTACCCTCATTAACCCTTCCACATTGCAGACGTTTGCTACGAATTAGCTACGCCACTGATTTTTGGTCACCCTACTTAGACTAATTTAAATTATACGCATTTTCACCAACACTAAAACTTTAATTTATCTGTGTTACTCTATATTTTAGAGTTTATAATATTAATCGTAAAGTTAAGAATTGAACGTGAAAATTGTCAAAAAGGTTATAAATAATAATGAAGCAATTAATTATTATTGGAAATAATAAATAAGGTAAAAAAAGTGATAATAATAAATAGCTAATAACTAAAATTCATGTAGCATCAATAATAAAAACAAAAATATATAAATGTTACAAAGGGTGACAAAACCTCTTTCTATCCTAGAATAAAAAAATGTCATTTATGCAATAATAAAATTGATGATTAAATTACAAATTACGTAAGTAATTGTATAAAATTTATTTTAAATTTATAATCAAAATCAGCGAATTAATATTTGTTGCAAATTTTTAAAACTTACAAAAAATCAATATTAACAACCTTAGTTAAATCTTCTTTAATTCTTATAAAGTAATGGCAGCCAAGGCGGTTGGGCAGATGCAGTTTCTTCTTAATTGTGAAATGATTATTTTAAAGTAGAAAATACATCCAAATAAATTCAATCTTAATATTCAATTATAGTTACTTCAAGATAACTTCTTAATTAAATTTTAAAATAATTATATTTCTTTAAAATAACTTTCAAAGTCTTTGATAGATCGAAATATAAAAATTGATATAATTACAAATTGTTTATTTTTTCAAATTGTAGACAATCAATAACAGTAAAAATTATTAAAAATGTAAATAAATAAGAATAATTTTTATTGCAATGATCATACGGAAAGTAAACAAAAATAAAATAAATACATATTGATAATTTCAATTATAAAATATATGGTTAAAAACAAGTAGCACTTTTAATATTACTATTTATTAATGCATATTTTGTTTAAGAGTTGAGACTTGACTTCTTCCGGTCTTTTTTTTTAATAAAAACTTGTAAAAAGATAATGTTTTATTGTAGATTTGTAGAATTGAAATGCAAAGATGTGAGACAGGATATCAATAGAGAGAAAACAAAAATATTTCCAATCGTGTCGCGGTCCAATTGGAAATTTGATCTGGTTGCTTGGCGACCTTCAGCATCTAAGTACAATCGCATTATCATCGATTAACGATCGTCCACTAATTAATCGCTTATCTAACTTGTTAACACCAGCCCGTTCTTATTTATCATTCCGTGCTCCTTTTGTTTGTTGTTAACATATTCGAGTTCACACATCTTCAATTCTTTCACGAAAATGGTATTTCTGTGTTGGTTCTGAGTGAATGCGCGGTGGGGAGGGAGGTAGTTGGCGGCAGCGGAGGCGGCGGCGGTGGATGCTGCTGGTGTTCGAATCGAGGGCAGCGGCGCTTCTCTCTCCGCCATTTTGCGTTCCCAGGGGAGACGGGCGAGTGCAGTTTCGTGTCCGCATTACTCTTGATTTCCTGGCCCCGCCGCCGCCACAGCCGCCTCCCCCAGCACATACACATTCACACAAAGACATACATACGAATCCCCCTGCGCCTCCTCATCCAAACCCCCCGACCCGACTCGCATGCACACAACCTAACGATCTTCACTTTTAAACTTATTGATAAACTTTTCCCATATCGACGGACGAAGAGGCCGTAGTAAATGGGCGCAAATAGAAATAAGATCAACCGTGCGTTGGTGCTCTTTATTTTCACTTCTCTTCTCCACCTTTATTCCATTTCCTGCGTTCGTGCAATTAGCGTTCCATCTCTAAAATACATCCGAGAGTCTCTCTTCGGAAAATATCTATTTTTAACAGTCAACAGCGAGAATTCAATTGTTTCAAAGCCTATTTTTATGCATAACAATAGAAGCTCCTCTTTTTACACATTTTCAGCTAATCCTTTACCAGAAACAGCTTTATAAATGTTTAACAATCAATTTATAAAACTATTTTTTTCATTCTTTCTACCATAAAAGTGACATAAATCATTTATTTATTTTCTATATAGTATTAATTATTATGTTTCAGACAATTAACTAAAATGAAATAAATTAAAGTCCTTTTTGTGGTAGAATGTAAATAAAATATATATTTTTTTTTAAATCGATTGCGTTCTTGTTGTTATCTTATGCAAACAAACTATTTATAAAATTACGGCCCTTGTACGTGGTTTCGCGATTGAGTTTATGAGTGGAGAAGTTAGTTCGGTGCTTTAGTTATCATCAACAGTTTCAATTACATTTTGCTCCTAGGTTGTATGCAAATAATTTACAAGCACGCAAGTTGTTATTACATCGGAATAAATGTAAAATAATTTCAGGCGAAGGGGCTCAGAGCGACGACGGTTTGAATATTTAGTGCAGCTCGTGTATATATAATTATAACAGAGATGTGTGAGCTGCACGTTTCTCTATTCAGTGGAATGAACGTGCGTATGAGAAGGACAGACGGTGGCGGATAGAATAAGGGAGAGAGACAGAGAGAGAAAAAACACGTTTGGGAGGGTTGCGAAAAAATCAGTTGGCTGGTGCGGATGGCGGCAGCGGAGGCGGCAAATTGGAAATGTCGCTTTAGAGGCTGCCTAAAACAGTTGCTCGCCACCCACCCACCATGGAAATTGAATTAGAAAAGTGCACAAACTGCCTGTCAACGGGAGACACGCACACATTTCACTCGCACACAACCGCCGCCGCCGCCTCCTCCGCACCGAAGAAGTGCACACTGCGTCACGCAATTACAACAATTTAAAGAAGTTTTTATCAATTTGAATTTTTATATTAATATACCGAAAATTATATTTTAAATGAAATTTAATAAATCGAGAAAATAAAAAAGATTAAATTACGACTTTAAAATATTTTATTTTATTAATAATTTAAAATATAAAAAATAAAGAACGTTTTATAATAAGAATACTTTAATATAATATTAATTAATTAAAAATAAAATTCAAGTTATTTGATTCATCGTTATTAATATTCAATAATAATTAATAATAGTAATCGCTAGCGGAAATCACACCAGTTTTTATTTCAATTTAGCAATTTCAGTTTTCTTGTGATAATTTTGATTAGGAATTTACATAAATCGACTTTTAATCAACTTTGTATTTCTATTGTAGAAACTACATAAGTGCTAACGATTTGTTGATTGTATAATCTTGATTGATAGTTCATCGATACACATGTTATGGAGACTTTTCATATCGATTTTAAAATGGATTAATGTATTTTTTTTTTGTATCTGTAAAAATATTTAAATAATAATTAAATTTATTGTATAATGAAATAAAAAGATGACTGTTATTTGCTATTGATTAATTCAAGCACACTGCTTAACTTTAGAAAGTTGTATAATATTGATTATTAAACCAGGTTCTGTTTATTAAATAATCGAACTATGTATTTACATCATCAGGCAAATATTAAACTGACAGTCTATTTTGTGTGCCACGTGTCATATTTTTTTAATGTTCTCCCTGATATGACTTTGGTAATTTATTTACTCACGTTATTGACCGTCCATAAAGAAAGGGGAAGAAACACAATTGAAAGGAGCATCGACTGAATGGATTACATCAGGGCATAGAAAAAAAAGGGGGATAAGCCGGAAGGAAATGATGTGCGAAAGTCGTCGTACCAATTGCTCACACATTTTCCGGAATAATAAAATCCATAATCTTTTCTAGTAACTGCACTCAATTATTAATTGGTAAATCGAGGTTAATTGGTATTTATCAGCAGTTCATTAAAGGATATGGATGGGAAAAAGGAACGAAAAAACATGAATCGATCCGGAATCTGTATCGGAGCTTCCAAATGGGTCAATAATGAAGTGATGCTCATGGGAGACGTAGCCCTGATCGGCACCATTATAAGGATCAACCCTCCTCTTTCGCTTCATTCTTAAAACCCGCGCCTCTCCCGCCCACAGTCATCCTCCATCTCCTTCCTTTTTATATATACTTCCATCCACCCTGATGCTTTTGGGACGGCAGGATATTGGCGATCAACTGGGCCCAAATTAAATTGTCCTCCTGCCTGCAATACAAAATTAAAAGCTCGCTTTGTACGGATAGGATAGGAACTTTTTTTTTTCCTGGTATTCCCGCTATATATTTCTATATAAAACAATGCCAGGTATTTTCGTTTGAATGTTTCTTTTTTTTTGCATTCTCTCTCCTATATGGTATGATATTCCAATTTCAATTGAAAACATTTTAATAAAACGAATATTTCTATTAATCGGTATTTGATTGCATTTCTATGAATCGATGTCCGATATTTTTATTTAACAAAGTCTGTCTACTTTATTTTACTGTACGTAACAGCACACAGACAATTTTCAACAAAAAAAATAAACATTTAAATAAAAATATTAAAAGTTTCATCTCCAATCAATTATTAACAATTACTCTGGCGGTACTTCAAAATATTATATTATGAAATATAATTAAAATAATTTCTGCAAGATTGTATAATCGCAAATATTACTAAATTCGACCCATAAACACCCGTTACATTAACAACAGAGGGGCGGGGGTGTATTGTTTCTTAGGGCTACATTTTACGATTTGACTGTTAAAACTAATTGACTTATATTAAGTATAAGTTGATATAAGTGAGAGTTAAAGAAAGTTGATCTTTTTTGGTAAAACTGATTCAGTACCTTTTGGCTTTTCAAATATGTATATTATTTATATGTTTTTCGTTCTCTAAATTGATATAATTATTATATTTCTCAATCAATGAATTAGTTAATATCTTATAAAGGTATGAAAATTATGTAAAATAATATAACTATTGTTTATATATTATATATGTGTGTGTATATAAATATATAGAAGGGCGGTTAAAAGGCTCGTGACCAGAATTGACTTTGACAGTTGGCGTCTAATGCTTTGCAATAAGGTATTGTTTCTCGGTTGTCACGGGGACGAATGATGTGGTGGTCCTTGGGGGCGGCTGCCACTGTTTGCTTTTTCCGCTCACTCTACTACCTCCCGCCCTTCGTTCCTCTCTCCACTCCTTTTGCGCCGCAGTCCACCCTCGCCGTTATATAATGCATGCCCTTATTATACATATTTCACGGGGGCTCGACGGCTAATGTGCCAAAAAGATAATGGACCGGAGCGCATCCAAACAACAACAGCAGCAGGAGAAAAAAAAACAGAAAACTACCATGCATACACTAGAGACAAAGAGAGGAAAATCACTGCTCTCTCCCTCTCACTTTTAGCGAGTGCCCTTTTTATTTCTCATCCAATATATATGCACGTTTATTGCCGACTTTCACAGATGTTGGCTGCACGAGGGATAGAATGAAGAGTAAAAAACGAATAAGCGCAAGATATACGTTTCAAATGCAAGTATTTTGAGCGCTTGGAGTTGTTTTTTGAATAAGGGCCGAGGTGGATGCGAATTCGATTGTTTCTGGTCACGTGGCAGACACGCGTCTACCTGTCATCCTGTGCGCCACCCTCTGTCCTTATTATTTCATCGCGCGCGTACTACTTAATTTAGTTTAATACTTACACAACCCCCTGTCCCAAACAATATTTGCCTCACAATAATTTCATTTCAAATCCACCCTCTCACAGCATAAACACACAATAATACACACTATGCACTAGTACTATTACATGCGTAACCTTTATGGCATTAACAAAAATAAACGTATAAAGTTATTGCATGTAATTTACGTGATCTGCAATTTAAAAGAACTAAATAAAATATAAATATACAACACAATTCAAACAACAATTCTGTAAATAATTACACTTATATAAACAAAATGCAAATAAAAAAACTATCCGGCTTCCCATCAGAATTTCAGACAATCTAAATATCAGGTATGAGATTTACTAAATACAAATAAAATTAAGTTTATTTTTCCACTATAGTTTAAAACAACAATTTTAAAGTAGTTGCAACAAATGTTTTTTTTTATTATTAATTTTGTATAATTTTTTTTACTATTATAACGATTTAGATCAGTCATATGCAATATTTAAGTTTACATTACTTCTTATGTGGAAAATGGTTTCGATTTCCGAACAGCCTTTAGTAACTAATTATATTCGATTAGCACTATATAAAAAAGTAAAGTAATCAATTTAAAAATTCTATATTTGTTATATTTCTATTATTAAATTAAATTATAGTGAATTTAATTAACATAATTTTCTTATAAAAAAAGCTGCAGTACATTAATGTCTCTTTTCTGTAGGTTACATTAACTTATGTGTTTTTGATTGCTAACTTTAATGATCATTCTTTTAGTGATAAAATAATTGTTCACACGTGTAAATTGTTTTGATTTGAGTAAAATCAAATTTTGTAAGCGGCGTAAACCAATCTAATTTTACAAATTGATTTTAGATCGTGCAGCGAAATGAATTTGCTTAATGCATTTTATTACTTGTTTAATATGCGAGCGCACATGTTTCTATATATATATACACTCATACATGCATACATATATATTTGTTTATTTATCCGTGGTGCGAAAACCGGGAGGCAAGTTTGTAAAACAAATTGTCGAAATCCATTATTCCATTAATTTGTAAAACGCGTTCACGTCCCAAACCAACCCTCACCCCTGCGCAGGACATTCATTATTTTATAATAATTATTTAGCATTCATTAACTAACAAACAAAAACACAAAGGACAAGTGTGCTAAATAAATTGTTCGATTCTGCAGTTTGCAAATTTCAGTAAATTTTGTTATCCAATTCAGGTCAAATAACTAAATATTAAACAATCTCAGATATATTTTCAGTAACAGATCTATTTAACAATTACATAGAAAGTTTTAATATGTTGCTAGTATTTAAAGTTTATTGTCTTTTACATAAAAAAAAGTACTCAAATTATTTGTGAAACATCAACTATAATAATAATAATCGATTTATATTTGCGGTATTCGTAAATTTTCTTTTCGTTCAGTTCTTTTTTTGTTAACTGCTTCCCTCCTTCATATAAATGCGAGAGGCACGACGTATAATCGTAAAATAAAAGTGTAGAAATAAAGGAGGATATAAAGCGTGAAAATCTGCCCCCTGCTTTTCACTATATAGTGAGTTTTCCGTCGCCGCCGCAGCCACAACCGCACACACAAACACACACACAACCAGCCGAAACAGCCCGTAATGGGTTTTCATATTGCCTACTGGTATTTGCGGCGATGACTTATGCTTTTATGCCCTTTTGTCTCCCATTCCGAACGCGACCCTGGTGGTCACGAGGGAGGGCGAAAGAAACATCCAATCAAAATTACACTTCCATTAGGTCCTAATTGTTCGTACATGCAAGCGCACCAAACAAATAACTTATTTAATTGCTCGAATTGCAATTACTTTAATTGCAAGAATCGAAACGTTTCATATTTTTACTTCGTCCTAAATTGCACAGTTGCATTTTGTATTTTCAAATTTACACATATTTCATATCACACAATTTTCTATTCTGATTTTGAAACAACTATTCTGATACAGACATTGATATAAAAGTGCTGAATTAATTTATATAACAAGAAACCTAACATAATTAAATTTATCCTATCTAAAGAAAAATTAATACAATTATTATAATATCACTCTGTATAGTAATATTATTAGGAAATTTCGGATATGGCAAATTATTAGTTATTATTAAAAGAATATCGTAAGTGCAGGAGTTTGTTTTCAACCACAGAAAAGGTTAGGTTATTGCGGAGGGTTCAATCCGAAAACTTAATAATGCGTCGAATGCAGTCGGGGGTATCGCATGAATATTAAAAGGCGAAAAGATTATGCGGAGGCTTAAGCGGCGGGGGGCAATAAATATATAAAATATATGCATGTACGTGGCCGCCCCAGATTTGTTATTCTTTTCCCCATCCACCGTGCACTTTCTTTTTGATTAGTTTCGGCTGATCATCAGATTAGCGGACTCCCTCTTCCTCGACGAATTCATAATAAACAAGGGGCCAGACAGCTGCTCCAGATTAACCCTAAACGGCGCATTTTATCCGATTACAACGAAAAGAATTGGATTATTGCTATCATCAATTACTCGGATTATTAAATCAATATCAGGATAATTCGATGACCAGTACCTGAAATCGTTCTTATATAAAACATATAAAAGATCGACCTAGTTTTTATCGGTGTGCACTAAATGATCAATAAAATAAAGATTTATTTTTCCGTTCAGATTTGGTGCGACCAACCGATACTTAATCAGTGTTCAATATTGCGCTGACGAAGGGAGAGCAGCAGTAGCAGCAGCAGGGAATAGGTTATATCGTTGATTAAAGGAAGAAGGAATCTTCCAAGGCTTCCTACCTAGGAGGTATAAAGAGGGGCGGCGGACGGTGTGCACGAGCGTTGCTGCTGCTAAATGCGGCGCACGTGACCCTCCGCCCTCACCCTTAATCGTGTCTCACTCACTCACACATATTGTATTTGTTCTTCTCATTCTCTTCAACCCTTGGTTGATCCCCGGCTGATCCGCAATATGTTTGCAGCCCTGATTTATTGATACTGACATGAGCACTCAATTACACTTGGGAACATATCAATATAAAACTATTACCCTTCATCTCGCATTACCTGCACACACACCAAAATCCTGCGAAATTAAACTGGCCACATTTAATATCAAGATTCCTCACCACTAACAGATGATATCACTTCAATATTACTTCGCTTTGAAATATTTTCTTTATTAAAATTCGAAAATAGAGTGCATCCCTTCTGCAGGCGATGCAATTCATAACACGTCTAATCAGATGTTATAAAATGATTACACTTCATACTTGTCTCAATTATATTGTAATATTTTTTAATCAATTACTTTTTACAACAAATAATCATTATTATATTAGTTGCAAATTCTAACTGGAATTCATAAAAATTGGGTATAAATTAATCAATTTCCAATTTCCTGTTCTGAGATTCAAACAAAAGAGGAAGAGCGAGTCGCAACTTTTAGGGAACAGCTTTTGCAGTTGCCTGTAAAAAAGTCGCTGCAGAAGCAGTCTTTGGAAGAGGCGGTGGTGTCGGCAGCATCGGAGGCGGCAAGGCAAGAGCAGAGCCAGAAAGTCATCCATCATGGGCCGCGGGACGGCCGGTTGACAGGTGGCCCTTAATTAATATAGAAACGCTCCTCCCTGCTTTTCACGTCACCTCTCTAATGGATTTCCACCCCGAATAAACTTTTAAATTACCCACTGCATAAATCTTACGCGCGCGGCTCTGCTATTTTCATACACCGAAATATTATACATATATTACGTATTTATGTTGCCCGTCATAATACATGCAACACACGCATTTTTTAGAAAAATGTTGTTAATATATATAGAGAGAGATATAGTACAAGAAATTTAATCAATCATCATTCTGTAACCTGCAATAAATCATCATCAATTTTATTTGATTAATTGCTTTGTTCCAAATCGAAAAGTTGGTAAAATAGAACAAAGATACGAAACCATAACAAACCGTGCTAATAATTACTTAAATATAATTCAATATTATTAATATAATGTCTGATATCAATTTATATTTACAAATTTTATTACCGCCAACAAATTTACTAACATCCTTTTAATAATGGATTGTAATTCATTTCAGAAATATAAATTCAAATGTATCGAAGATAGTGAAAGTCTCTAAGAGTTAAGTCATATCATAGATAATACCTGTAATCAATTTCTATCAAGAAAAAATATATTTCAATAATTCTCGTCTTACAAAATACTTGCAGAAAAGGTTACTCGTAATCCAAATTGACTTCTTGAGGACTATTTTCTTTATACCTTTTCACTATAATGTAATTATGTAAATATAACTCAATATATTTTGAACTTGAATATATCAATTCTTATGATTAGCATGGTGAAATTTGTGTATCCATAATTAGTTAATGCACAGGAACTGTGATTTAGGACTGTGCATATTGTAGGGTTGCAATCGGACACAGCCAGTGGCAATGTTAGGACAAAATACACATAGAGATACACGTTCGGATCGTGTTTCACTCCGGGCGGCTTAACTCCGGTCCCGGATTTACCGGAATTACACTTTATACATAAATCTACAAGATACATAACTCTCCGGCGGGATCAGAGCTCAGCTCGCATCCATTCCCCGACCCTTTCGACCGCACACACACACACTATCCAACACATACTCACACGTACCTACTCACGCCAGATCATCGTATCTATATAGACATAGATATAAATATGATATAAGCTTTCGTTTGTGTGCGAACGCCATTATAAACACTGCCGGAATTTTAACGGCCGTTTATTTCCCGATTCCAAATTACGTTCACTCGTGCCGCCATCGCTCCCTTCTCATATTCTACAGAACAAAAATTTCTCCATCAACGCAAATAAAATAATATACAACTTTTCGCCATGTCTTTTGTACCATCATACTTTAATTATTATGATAATTACTTTATAGTTTTCAGCAAAAAGGCGTTCTATCAAATTACTGCGACTTCTGTGAAATTCAAACAAAGAAAACATGATTTCTTTAGCGATTCAAATCGAAATGAATTTTGTTCAGAGTTGAGAATATTTACAAATTAAAAATAGCTACAAATGATGGAATCATCACAGACGTCAATGATTTCTGAATAAAGTTGCTAGAGTCATCATTTGTTAAAACTATTCTGATTGTATTTTAAATTAAATTTAAATGAAATAAGTTCCATTTATTTCTATTGAAAGCTATTATTACACTACAAAACCTAGATCTAAAGATTGTAATTGATATTGATAAAAAATATATTAGGTTTAAGAACGGAATATTAAATTAATTGACAATTCATAAGTTTGGTTTTAAGTGTTGATTTTTAATATTATACTTATGCAACCCATATAACTCGAATTGAAAGGAAACTTTTTAGAATATTGAAATGATGTAATAATGAACAAGTATTCGATCAGAGACGTAAATAAAGTCTTATTCGATGATGGGATTCATACAAGTTAAATAGAATTAGGTGCCTTCTTTATTAAAGATTTGAACAATTATGTACATTTAAAACGTGTTTTTTTTTTGTAATAGTCTTAAAACTACGAAATATAAATATAGAAACAACCGTAATAAAATTAAATGTTATTACTAGCGATGTATAAAATCATGCAAGTAACTAAAGAAACAAAATATCAACAAAAATATTAACTGTTAATAATACTAAATACGAATAAAATGAGAATAATCACGATGGTCCTACCTGGAAGGAACTATCTAACTTTGAGAACATAGATCGACTAAACTATGAGTTCCAGTTTTATTTAGCTTATAGCGAATTATGTGAAATTCTCCAATTTCTTGTTTAACAGCTCCTTTTCCTCCCTGATCAATTCGGCCAATAGTTTCATGGCTTGTTCGATTTGTTGTGGAGAGGCTTTGCTGTAAGAGGCGCGAATGTAATTGCAAGCAGCTGCAGGGTCGGACATAAAACAGTGTCCTGGAACGAAAGTTATCAACTTCTTCTCGCCGCGAGTCATCAACATGTCGTAGACGTCGCTAATTCCTTTAACTTTGATCCAGACGAACATGCCACCATCCGGCACCGTCCATTCACATAATCCTGTCAAATGTTCGTCCATAGCAGCCAGCGTTAGGTCGCGCCTAACTTTGTAGTACTCCCTCACCGAATTCATGTGGTCCAGAAGCTTTTCGAAGCCCCAATTGTTCAGCAGATTGTACGTTATGACCTTAAAATAAACGAAGCATAAATGACGTCTTTCCATTCTATATATAATCTCTGATTATAAATAAAAAGAAACGTGCCAAAAAATAAAATTTGGCACGACGAGATTATCCAATTTGAAGCAATTCAGCGTCGGTGGCCTGATGGGAAGTTGCGCATAACTGGTTTACTCACTTGGCTCAAGGTGCTGGAGTGCAAGTACGAGCTTTGAATGTGTAACTCGACGTTCTGGACCAGCTGCTTGGGTCCGGTCAACCAACCAATACGCAGACCAGGGCAGAGGACCTTGCTGAAAGAGTCGAAGCGCAACACCCGACCTTCCGTATCCAAAGCCAGGAATGACGGGGTCAATTTATCGCTGAAGTTCAAAAAATAGTACGGGTCATCCTCTAAAATCAGTATATTGTATTTGCAGCAGATGCTGTAAATTTCTTTTCGCCTCTCCAAAGACATCGTAGTTCCTGTTGGATTCGAAGCTGAAAAATGTAAAACAAGGAAACATAGAATATGCAGTATCTTGACATTTAACCTGAAGTAATCATTAGCATTAGCAGCATTATCCTTATCAAAGATTAATTAATTTCTGGTTAGTTTCGTCAGGAAAAAAAAAGAGTCAAATGTCAGAGTTCACGCGACTCCCACGTTAATCTCTCTTGCGTCATCGAACCATATTGTAAAATTGGTTGCATAAAAGATACTCTTATCTGCCATTTTTAAATAGATATTTAAAAAAAGAAACCGTTTATGTTTAAATGTTCTCCGCGTACTAAAACCAGATTTAAAATCAGAATGAAAAACTAAATTAATAAAAAATATAATCATAAATATTACTATTTGTGATTTAATAACTTCAATTAATTATTTTCGATATAAAGAATAATTATTCATAAATGTAATAACTAAACTTTTGTAACTTTCTGCGTAATCAGAATTTAACAGTTTAAGTATTGTTTTATAGCGAGTCCTTCATGTCAATTATAGCAATATTTAGAATTAAGCTTTAAATGAATAAACAAATAAATGTTTTCAATAGGAAATTACACTTAAACGGCGATCTTGAAATTATAAATCCCGTGAACTTGAGCTTGAATGAGGACATCATTTAGAGAGTGAATTATTGAACGTAACGTCCGGCAGCTGAACTACGCAAGATGCAAAGTAGTTATTCAATTTAAGATAATCTATAATTCTTCTTCTATTTTTCGCGTGAGATCTAACATTTTAAATAAACAAGACTTACCAGTGGGATTGATGTACAATAATTTGGGCATCTTAAGTGCGTTGTTCTCGTCGCATTTGATCTTCCAGTTTTCCAGGACTCTCACGAAAACTTCCGGGATCATGCCATAGTCGTCTTGCTCTATTGCTAAGAGTTTCGGCTTAAATGATTTCAGCTGGAAGAAAACGGCGCTAATGATATATTTTTTCTTTTCCTTTGACTAGATGTCTTACCACAGCCTCTGTTCCCGTATAGAAAGGTTCTTGAACGACCATAGCATCTCCTTCGCTAATGCACATCTCAATGGACCTGCTGATGCCGTCCTGCGAACCGCTGGTAATCAGAACCTCTCTCTTATCCCAGTTTGGGGGATTGTGCGAAAGCAAGGTCCATTCCTTCAACTTCTGCAGAAGTTGCGGATAACCCTGTGTCGGTATGTACTGGAGTGAAGCGCCCAACTCTGGTCCATTGATGCTGAATGTCGATCCATCCTTCAAATTCACGTTGATGTTTTCGAAAGGAAAGGTCATCTCGTTGGGCATACCCTCGGCCAAGGAGATTGCGCCTTTCGGAGCATTGTAGTGCTTCTTGGCTGCAGAAATTTAACATTAATTAAGAAAAAACATGAACATTATAAATGCTTACTCAGTTCCCTGGTGATGGCAGGTCTCCTCCTCGACGAATGAGTATTTATAAAATAACTATAGTCCATCTCTTAAATTCGTTGTCTCTGTATTTTTACACCCTGATGCAAGAAGTACGGCGGTCGAACGAATTATGTCGGGCCCCAAAACCGATGGCTATCGCTTATATACCTCGCACTTGATCTTGTCGTGATGTAACACACAAGCACACGCCGCTTTTCGCTTTTTGTTATATTTTCGTATTCGCGCGTTCGCATACACCACAAAACACTGTACTACAATCGAACTACAAAATTTTTTAAATAAACGTTAATTAATTTAACAATTAGATTTAAAAAAAAATCATTTTACAAATAAAACATTTACTTTTAATTGGAAACTAATTTAAGACAAGCATATTGTTACATGGTTCACATAAAAATTTTAATTTTACGCAAGGTAAACGTTTGCGTACACTTGATCTTTCACGATCTTTTTTTCGCGAAGACATATGAAAAGAGTAAATAAACTGATTGAGGAAATAATAACCGGAATTCAACGAAGGTAACAACATTGACAAACCAACAAATTTCTTTTATATTTTTTAAATATTTCATTTGATAATCAATAAAGTAAAAGAATATAACATTTTTTAAACTACGTAGAGGAAACTAATTACTCTAAAAAAAGAAATGTTTATTTTACCTTTCTAAATTGAATTATTTAAATATTCCTATTATTCAGTTGTCATTGATATGATTGTTATTATTTTTTCAATCGTTTATTCTTTCGAATTGTATTAACTATTTTACATTATAATGTAAACCGGTTTACCGGTAAATTATTTATGATTACTTTTAGTTCAAAGTTTTCTGCACTTTTATTTAAAATTTGATATAGCATTTCCATTGCTGCGTTTTCTGTTTCACAATTTTTTTTGCTTCTAAATGAAATTTGTCTTAAATTATAATAAAATTTAATGAAATGAAAATATTACTTATATACAAACCTGAAAATAAAGAATGTATTAAAAAAGATGACGAAATCTCTGCATGAATTGCGTTTAGTAACTAAAAGATAGAGCGATAACGAAATGTGTCATATCTAATGAAATTGCATCAAGCCAAAAATTTTGATATATTATTTTTAAATAATAAATCAGGATAATTAACAATTTAGAATGGAACAATGCCAAAATACGTTTTTACACTGTGATATTGGCTAATTAATTAAGAACGAAAGAAAATATTTTTCTCACAAATAAAAACAAAGTAACTTATGTCAATTTTATATTTAATAATAAATGAAGGACTTTCTGTCCTTTGGTCAATAGCACTTTGTAACAGTTATATTTTGTATACTTGTTGTTATTTGAATATGTTTTTAGTTGTTATCAGGTTGTGTATCTGTTGCAATAAGTATAATTATTTAGTATTAATAAACGGAATATCGACTCGTATCAATAAATAATATATTAGCAACAGTCGTATCATTTATGTTTCAGTGTTGAAATAGTATTAATTCTTTTATTTTTACTCGTGACTGGCGTCATGAAATTTGTTGATATTAACCAAAATAACAACAATATATATTTTTAATCATATAATATAAACATCAAAATAAGTTAATAAAATAAATACAACTAATGTCATGTTTGAATTATAAAAGCATAAAATTGAAACATAAAATATATTCACTAATACCCAAATACTGTTCCAAATTATGTTGGTTCACAGAAAATCATATTACGTTTACATCTACGTATTTTATGCATGGATTAGTAGAAATACATAAATAAAAGTGTGTTGCCAAGTGTTCCCTGTAAAGCGTAACCACAAACAACAACCATCTTACTGATAGAACATTTGAATCAGATTAATTAGATGAACAATAATTATTTACGTTGCTGCACATATGTCATCTAAGGTCACAGTCACCTTCACAGGAAGGGTAATTGCAAATTGGTTTAATAAACATGCAGAATATAATCTGTTTGTTGTAGCAGTATCAAGAAGTTTTCGTTTTGCTTATGTTGCATCATCAACATAATGTGTCCCAATTACTCGTAATAGATTCAAATATATTATGCATTTAGGATATCTACATAAAAAAAACTATTTTCTTCTTCAAATTTTGAGTAAATATTTACAAAAAAAAACTATTTCAAGCTATGTCTATGAATAATGAGTGGGAGTGAGATGCAATTCGGAAATTGCGTATGCAAAATTGGTGCCAATTCTTATAATATGTTTGCCTTTCACAGATTTTCTATTTCAACACTATTTGGTGCTAAATTGTTAATTGAATAAAAAATAATATAATAGTTCTCAAAGTACGCTCAGCATTTTGTTAGTATTAACGGTTCAAGTAGAATTTAAATCCATATTTAGATCGAAATAATTTTAGAACTAAATTTACCAATAAAATAATTTTGCATTTACGCATTTCATGCGCAAATTTTTGAATCTATATTTTTAATTAAGTTAATAATACTAAATAATACGTCCTATTGTTTCTTATTCTTATTGCTGTTATACTATTATCCATATAATATTAATTACTCGCGCAGAAAGACCTAGGTCAATGGCCAGGTATATTTATAATATAGAATGTATTTTTGATTATATTATATATAGGATTTTTTTTATGTAATAATATTCCCGGGCGGAAACTCTTATGGACATTAACCCTTTGTAACTCTTGATATTTTTGTCTTTTTGTGACTGTTATAAAAAATATAATTAGAAAGAATATATTTAATTATGTTAGCTTTATTATGTTTAAAAAAAATCGACTAAACAAATCTTATTCATTGCAAATATTTAAGTTGAAATCTGTAGTTTTTGAATGGTAATTAAATTGTAGATATAGTAATTTACAATTAAAATATGATACCGTTATCATTACGTAATTTGTAATATACTGTAGCTAATTTAATGATGATTTGGTTGCCTATATCATCTTGCATTTTGCATATGGCGTAATTTATGTTGGCATTCTAGTCAACGGCCATTTAAATGAAGTGACGTGTGTTTGTTTGTGTACGTGCGTGCGTCGTCGTTTGTTTTGGCAATATTTTGTAAATAATACGTGTTATCTGCGTGCAAAGTCGTCTCGTTGAAGGCTTGGTTAGACGACGAGCCATGCATCCGAACCGTCGTCGAAAAAAGCGCCCCAATTATGGGATCCGCACCGTCGAAGTTATGCGTGGCCCCAACGGATTTGGTTTCACGATTTCCGGCCAACAGCCTTGCATTCTCTCCTGCATAGTTTCCAATTCGCCAGCAGACCAGGCCGGCCTTCGGGCGGGCGACTTCCTCATCTCCGTTAACGGAGTTTCCGTTTCCAAGATCACCCATGATGCTGTGGTGAATCTTATTGGCAACAGCATAGGTCCCATTAAGATGACCATTGCTGAGAACTACTATTCAGATAGTTCAGATGAGGATATAACTGTGGGTCGAATGGTCAACTCTAGGAAGCCCAAGTATTTGGGCAAACCCCGTATGCATAGGGGCTACAAACATGAGGTGCATAAAAAGGTCCCCAAGAAAGATGATAATTATGAGGATGCTGCATGCAGCTTACCAGTCTCCAATCCCATGGAGGAAGAAGGTGGTCCCATAGAATATAAAGCTATTGTCGGCTATTTAGGCACAATAGAGATGCCCAAGCAACTGTTGCCCAACTCTCGTCTGCAAACAGTTTGTGGATGCATCAAGAAACTCAGACAGGAGAAGCGTAAACCAACTACTGTATTAATGACAATTCTTCCAACTTGTCTAACATTGAAAAATTCCTCAAATAATATATTAGCCATTTACCCGACAAATCGCGTTGTTTACATTAGTTCTTCAATGGACAAAGATTCTCGGTATTTCGGATTAGTAACCAGCGCTGTTTGCGAGAATGTGCAGAAGAAATGTGAAACTTCTTACACTAATGTTTGGAACTCTGAAAAGAAATGCAATAACGACGAAAAGGGAGCAATCGAGGTATCCAACAGTTGCCATGTGTTTGTCACTGATCCTAAATATATTGACCATAATCTCCACACTAAAGAAGCCGAGAACTTCAGAATCAGCTGCACAAATGATGTTATTACTGGTAAGAATCTATTAAAAGCCGTTAAATGGGTTGCATAAAGTAATCACCACTATTAATTTAAGAAAACCGGCATATGATTATTTTTATTTAATATAAACATCTGTATTTTACTTTATAAATAATAATATTTAACTAATAACACTTAACAATTTTCATTATTTTGTTTCTATAATTTGATACTTAAATAACCTATATCATTTGTAAACTTTTTTTTTAACATTTTGTTTATAGGATACTGCTTGGAATTCCCTAGGAATGCTCTATACATTGTAAGTTTAGTGCAGAATATGTACAGATTACAAAGTACTGTGGAGCCCCATCGAATAGTCGAGGAGCTGGTGGCAAATTCGCCGCAACCTAGTGCTTCCAGCAATTCAGATTCTGGTATCGGCTTCCGAGATGATTGCGGCAACGTAAGCGATCGCATCCTGGTCGTGGAATTCCCTGCCAATAGACAAATTCAAGTTGTTCCCAACAATACCAATAGGCCTATTAATATAATCGCATCAAACATCCAGTTGGATTCGTTGGATCTGCCACCAATGAACAACGATGCTAACCTCAACAACGTCAGAGCTAAATTGAATAATATAAGGGCTTGCGAAAATTTAAGCATCAAGAACGCTATCGACCGAGATTACTTGGCAAAGCATAACAACGAAGACGATCTTGGAAGGTTAAATTGTAGGGTTCTTGGTGGTCGATGTGAAGGTGATGTCGACACCGGTATAGTGTATAGTGAGAGAGGAGTCGATGTACCGGTAGATGAAGATTTTGATAACGTCTCAATGCACAGCTCGAAGAGTGCAGAGGTTTTCAAAGTTCCAGAGGTGTGTAAAAAGAGGAGCAGTAAGAAGCGCAATATAGGCAACAGCTTTGATAACTTTGCGGATAAATACGAGACTTCCTTGTTAAACTACAAGCTGAGTCCGAAGGTGTACGGCATGGCAAAGCCAAATTACAGTTGCGAGGAGCTGAGCAAGTTGGAGATTGCTGAGAAGTGCGGAGGAAGCCTACAGGACCTCGCTTGTTTGGAGGGTGTAATTGAGAGTAGACGATTCGTGGCGCAAAGCGAACCGGATGTTAGGATTGAAAGAAAAGGGCGGATTGCGGTGAGTCTTTTGTTTATTTCATAATATTTATAGACGTTCCATAAATATTTGGCTTCGGTTTGGTTTATACTAACAGAATGAGTAGTTTTCTACATATACATCTTTTTTTCTGCTTTCCTCTTCTCTCTATTTTATTTTGCAAGCTTCCAGAGAAAGAGAATTTATTGTAAACGGATTTATGAAATTGGAAGGTATGCCAATGCCATTTGAATTTAATTATAAACTCTGATCGTTTCACCGACATTTGAATAAGGCGTGACTTTCCTGAATAATTGGTGTATATATAAATGCTTTGTAAACCAACAGACACAAATGTTTACAATTCAAAATTGTATACTACATTTATTAAGAAGAACTCATTTTATTAATTTTACATATAAACAAAAAAGCTATTTTCTATAGAAATATTAATGATTTATATCATTCATGTTGTTGAAATTTGATTACTTAAAAAATACAAAGACTTACTACTTAACCATATTGAATATTAGTTGCCTTTTAATACGAACGGGAAAGCATCACTTAGCCTAAAATAGAGAATTATGCAGAAAGCGTCATTCGCTCCTAGGCTAAGTACTGTGATGTTTTAGACAAACGAAATGAAGTTACGTAAATATGTCTGCCTATATGTACTTTACTTGGTAAAGACTGGCAAATTTGTGTCAATTCGATGCAAGTTAATTGTGACGGAAGGTGAAAGCCTCCAAGAAAAATGTAATCATCATTATAGGATCTGCTTGGATTGCATTTGACAGTTTCTCATAATTCTGGTGTTTTTAATATGAAAGTTCAAGTTAAAGATAATTGAAATATCTATAGTAATAAACATCTTTATTAGACACAAACCATGACCAACGCGTTATCGATAGCTATAATAAACATATTTATGCCGATCTGAGGTTATTTGGAATTTATATTAAATTTTATTAAAATCTGTACAATCCTATTCGAAAATATAAACGAAAAATGTTTAGGCGTTTAGTACAAAGAACTTATTAAAAATTGTAAATTTTTTGTAAAATATATATATTTGCGTATAATAAATATTCGGTGGCCTCGTTCTCTGTTGTATTTATTAATGGGAATGGAATTCGAGCAGTGTTTCGAGTGAACTTGTTAATTGATCCGAATGAAATTGTTCTAATTGGCTGTAATAAGATGTGGGCTTCTATAATGTGGGCGGTATCGAAATTATAGCGGTCGCCACGAATTTGGAAATTTCTCACGGATCGAATTTAAAAATTTGAAGGCGCTTGGCCGTTGAACCAACAATCATCCAACCACCGTCCTTTTGAGTAATCTCTATCCATATGAATGAACCGTAAATAAATATGTGCAGAGTAGAAACAATAATTGGGTCTGCGGTTGTTTTCTATTCGGCTTAAATTCCCTCCCGTACTTTGGAGATGATTCAAAGTTTCGCCTTCTCTCTGCGCGCATTCACTGTTGGAACACTCAGCTCGCGTGTTTTGTGTACACTTTGTATACATTGCCTGGGATTGCTCGAACCTTGAGAAAAGGCGTGTTCGCGACAATCTACTTCACATTTTAGCCTTTTAAATTGTTGTATTCGTGCTGTGTTTGTTTGTTTTTATATCGTTCTGGCGTTTATTCACTTATTCCAGTCGATCTTCTTGCGATTTATACTACACATATTATGGAATTTAAGTGAAGCAGCTTCGGAACCATGGAAATATGCCCGTGAGTGATTAAGTTTCTTCTAAGAATACTCGCTTTGATTCATACCAGCCCAGTTGTTTCTTCGCGAGTTTCGATTTCTTTCGTTTGAAATCCCAACAGTCCATGGCTTTGTCTTCCAATTCTTATAGGCTCTGCATGTCTGTGCAGCCCTCTTAAGCCCTTCATGAACATATTTACAATGATCATGATGTACAAATATAATTATATTTTAATTTGCAATAAGGTACATTTCTATTATAAACTCCGAAACACATTTTTAATTAAATAATTTAAGAAAATATGGTAATATATAAAATATGTATTATGAAAGTTTAATTTGTGTAACAAATTTTGAATACTTAAGGGAATAGAAAATGTAGAGTGCTTCATTATACATTTAATGTTATTCAAACTATTATCAATAGAAGTGAATGCACTTGCTATAGTAAATACATTGCGAAAATGAGTAATACGTGTTTTTATGCGATTGTACAAGAAATGTATCACAAAACTTATCGCTGGCTTTTCAGAGGAGTGTGGTTTCCTCTGAAAAGCCAGCCAAGTTTTATAACTACGAATTTTACAATATTTGTGTATTCATAGAAAAAAAGTAGTTAACATTTGTTATATCGAGCATGTTTATAAACGTCTTTAATTGGTGAGACATATATGACGCACATGTATATATATTTTAAGTATGAATGTGCGTGTGTGTACGAATGGGTTTCATCTTCAAAGTCGAATTTAAATCGTTTGACGAATAATTTGACCTTCGGTACACTTGGAATGGCGTCAATTCCGATCAACTGATACTAATTGTTAATTAATTTTGGTTAACATCGCGAAATTCGAAAAAATATATATTTTTAATTTTTATATTATTTAACTCTTAAATGTGATTGTATAAAACTAAATGGAATACTTTTTCTTTAATATAACAAATTTCTGAATATATTACTCATTTTTTTATGATAACAGTTTACAATGAATTATTTAATAACAAAATGTTTGTAGTATAAAATGGAGCGGAAATATAGAGAACTGAGTAGTTTTGTTTAGTTATTGTTTGTTTCGCTACTAAAACCGCAAAAATCCATTTTCCAATCTTTACAGGATGTCTGCAATTCATGTTTTGTGATTTGGTCACCCAATGCGATAAAATCCAACGGCGATAAATAAAAAGTAATATGTAGTAAATACTACGTATATTTTTTTCGCACAGTTCATTATACTTTTGTACGTAGTTTTGTGTTGGATAACAACGCTCCAGCACTTAGCAAACCATCCGTATTTGCATTTCGAAAGTATTGTTGTGTGCGATCGCTGAGCAAAAGTGCTGACGGAGCGAAACGGCCCAGAGGAAATTCTCAGAGAAGAATACGAAACCGTAACAATTCACTTTTTCAATTACTTCTGCTGCGTGTGAATGTACGAGAACAGAGGAAATCGCAGAGAAACTTGATTGTATAAAAATGTTTTTGGATACTTGCTTTGCATTTCAATTCGTTTCGCTCTTTCTTTAGGATCTTTCGCCCATCGAGGCCAACGTTTGCAATTAGAGCCGGCAATTATTGGTTTTAATTAGCACATGCATTCTTCAACTCACTCACGCAAACACTTGTATCCAATTTGGCCAGCTTTGCGACCACAACGCAGAAGCGCTGCCACAATGGAACGTAGACTTGTACGTCTATGTTAAATATATTCGGTATATTCGTCGATAATCTCAAAAATAATACTCAACAATATGTACTCTTTATTAAAAGTTACTAATAGTCTTTTGCGTACGGCATGCAGCATGTTTACTGTTATTATTAAATCTAACAGGAATCCAATTACAGTCCAATATAATCATCAATAGTAACATTATATTACGAGCATGTTAATTACACAAAGAGCTATTGTAAATAGTATTACAGTAGTAAAAAGTAGTCCGTATATTAATACCTATTAATAATCGCAGTCTAATAACTGTTCAAGGTAATAAAACACACTGTTACACAATCTGTCGTAGCAGAAATAAGTACACAGTGCACTTCACGGTATTGAATATATTTATTTTTTTATAAACAAGAATAATTTAAAATCAATATTTCTTGTTTTTTGATTACTATTATGGCTACAAATAAGTAAGGAATATGTTTGCAGGACATCCATCTTTATAAAATAAACTTATTCTCTATAAATATTATTCATATTTTGCCTTATCAAATAAACATGTAAGAAAACTAAATTTTTGTACTTTTTATATATGACTAGATAATAAAATAAAATTCTGGTTTGAAATAGAATGTATTTGCTGCAAGTTCGGAATTCCCTCTCAGTTTTATGCCAATCTGCATTTCCTTTAGACGGGATGCATTGCCGACCTCCTCCCCGTGACATGCATATTAAATCATAACGTGGCCAATTCATCAACACCGTAATTTACACACAGTCATTTTCATTATTCAGACTTCCGTTCGCAGAGTATATGTGATGCGATTCAATGCTTCCAGCTAACTTTGCGTTCGAAATCTATGTCAATGCCGAAACCGCAGCAGATTTTCTCGTTTCTCTTTGTTTTTAATCACCACCGTTCCTCATTGTTTTTATTCGCAGTGATTCAATTTACTTTACTTAAAACTCTTATGGTTTTATATATTTTAGTATTCGGGGTACAATCTGGTTATTCCTTTTATAAATATGTTAAATTTAACGTTTATCCCATTCGTTTCGTTTCTGCTGTAATCATGGTAACTATAGGAAAATAGTAGTCAATATTATATCGCAATTTGATATTGATTCCAATTCAAATAAGCTTAAAGTCACGAGAAAATGGCAAAGTTTTTAATGAAGGCTTCGTTCAATAAAAATACGCAAAACGGAAGGCGGGTTAAATAAATGAATCTTTGCAGAGTGTCCTGTCTGGCTTGTAATCAGGCAGTTACAGTTTTAATGTACGTGCATGCATGTGTATGGGATGACTATTATATGCCTGTGTTATGGCCAAGCAGCCTGTGTATGCGGATGCTTGCATTAATATTCATTACTTATTAAAGTCAATTAGTATTGATGTGATCTCACGCCTATTATGAGTCGCGCGAACCAGCGATAATACTTATAAAAAAAACTATGGTAACCAAGTCAATGGATGGGAATGCCATCCTGAAATACATTTTTCTTGCTAGTTTCACCAATCAGGTGCTTCATGCTGTACAAACATTGGACGAGTTTTATCTTTGCATCCAGAAAACTTACTGACGATGAATAATCCTGTCACAAATCTTTGCTGCACTTGGCGATAAGCATGCAATGACTTTATCTAACAATACATATATTTATAATATTAAAATTTTGATCAAGAATCAATAATTTATGTGGATGTTATCATTTAAAAATAATATTAATATTTACAAGATTTATAAGACTAATGTTTTCTTCAGATTTATTAATTTTTAAATAATAATTTCAGTTAAATAAATTTGTTCATATTAGAAATGATGTAAATAGAGAAGGAGTATAATTTGATTGAATTTGCTTGAAAATCTATCAACAAATCGTATCCAGAATCTGCTACTTGCTTAACGGAATTTCGATGCACCAGATGTGGAACACCTGATACCTTCCCTTGTTCACCTGTTACGAATTGTACCTGTTCGTTGGAATTACTTGGAGCGGAAAAAGTTCGTTGGACTTTTCGCTCCCTTCATATGTATATAAATATATAATTTGGTTCTCACAATAACGTCAATGGTTTAAGGCGGTGAGCACATGCAGTCAGTAGTAGGTTTCCCCATCCGTTTCGGAATTTAACTTTTTAGTCTGAACTGTGACTTGGCGCTGCGAAGGTCAGCGTTTGTTTATGAATTCGTTATATGGATAGAACACAGCCCAATGATATTTAGGTGAGAACCTCTCTTATAAAATAAATTGATTATCTTATCTGGGTGTAGCGATACGCGGTCGGTCGCTGCGATCTTTCGTCTCAAACCTTCTTGTATAAAGCAGCGTTTAAATAAATTTTTATTAACGCGGGTGCACGTTCCTTCGGTTTCACCAATTATGCACTATTGCTGCATGACAGTACCAGAAGAAACGGAAGCTTTGATCTACTGCGTGAGTTTCCGTTTCGCAAACAATAGTAATTATATATAATAAACAGTGCACGCATTTATTGGAATTTATGACTGAAACGAACTGGCTAATTGTAAATAAATGTCTCATGGATACATAATTATTTGAAATATGTTGCTCTTGTTACTGTGCCAATTCTATTAATTAACAAAAATTAGGTACTAAAAATATAAGAGCGAAACCGTTTATAGAAATATTATTTGTTTATTATCAAATAACTGATAAGATAAATGTTCGTTATATTTGCTCAATGGGCGTCAAGCAAAGAAAGTTTCCTTTCTTTTTGGCAGAGAATATTTCGTTGCGATACGCAATGGCAGTGGATAGTCTTAACGTGCTTTACGAAGAACTAGTGGTGGGTTTCATTGGGATCAGGTCAATAGATACTTTCTCTATTTCTAATTTACGTATTTAAAATGTGTTATTTGTCAATTTGTGTATGGCGGAGATTTGCATGGTTGTTCTTTTTTTTGTGTGAAGGGAGGTCACGGAATTGGGCCAAGGGCTGGTGGCGGCTGCTTTGCGGCCACCCTTCAGGCGCCTCAACAACTCCTTTCGTCGCATTGGCTCTTCAAGAGCTAAGAAGGACTGCTGCAATGGTGTTGGTGTTGGTGGTAGACCCGCTTCACTTGTTGATCCTCCTGACGTTATTCCCAAGGTATCCAAAAGAAATAAAAAAAATACCGACAAAAATATAAATTGTTTTGGCTTCAATTAACTCGCTTGCATGATCCGCGCCTATTAACATAATTCTTGCTTTAAACGATAATTCGTGTAGTGGTAATACAAAAATAAACATGTTATTTGAAATATTTCTAGTGCGAAGATAACGAAACGATCAAAACTCCAGTCGGAGGACCCACTAATTGGGCTATATCCTTCGAGAAATTGCTGGAATGCCCTGCCGGTCTTCATACGTTCGCCGTAAGTGAAATAATCCTGAGATGTAATTATTTTATTTTAATACTCGCAATCAATCATCGCAGGAATTTTTAAAAAAGGAGTTCAGCGCAGAGAACATTTACTTTTGGACCGCTTGCGAACGGTTCCGGAAGTCACCCTCTGCTCCGGAAGCCCAACGGATTTATCAACAGCACCTGCGAGTCGGTGCACCTGAGGCAGTCAACGTTGACTCGCAAGCACGGCAGAACGTCGAACAAGGTCTTAAACGTGTAACAGCCGATGCTTTTTTGGCGGCCCAAAAACAAATCTTCAATCTGATGAAATTTGATAGTTACTCGAGATTCTTGAAGTCAGAGCTGTATAAACAATGCATGCACGGTAAATCTCTGCAGTGGCAATTTGATCCAAATCTGCTTTTGCACCCAGGCGGCGGTAAATTGAAGAAGTCCCTTTCGAATGCGGAAGATCGTAGGAGGAAGAGTTTGTTGCCTTGGCACAGGAAGAATAGGTCTAAATCAAAAGATCGCGGGGAAATTGAATATCAAAAGAAAGGCGATGTAAATGAGAACATTGTTGCTCCTCATCAGGTGGTGGCAAATAAGAATACTGAAGTCTCCAGTAGTCGATCCTCCTTAACATCTTTAGACTTGGCTATCAGCTCCAATGTATGCAATTTTACGATTATAATAATTTGATATTCTGTAATTAATTATTTATTATTTAGGATTCGAAAAAAACTAATCAGGACGAGCAGCCGGGGGGTAGGGCTCTGTGTCGTGTAAATTTGGTGAACGGAAGCTCTACAGTGGTCCAAATTAGGGAATCCGAAACGATTGAGCAGCTCGTGCATCGGCTACTAGAAAAACGAGGTATCGTCTATTCTTGTTTCGACGTGCAAACAAATAAACATCCAAAGGTAGATTAATATTTACATACCGACAACTTTTACTCATCCATCTTTATTGCAGGGTTTAAATGTTAATCTGCAATCAACGATGCTAGTAGGATGTGAAGTAAATGTGGAACAGAAGGTGCATTTCAAGTTATCACTTCCAAACAAAACGATTTCTGTGAAATGCAAATGTTCCAAAATACTTTCCGACGTTTTGCAACCTCTGCTACTGAAATATAACTACAACTTCCAAGATGTCTATGTGAGCTCCGGTAGTAAACCCGTGGATTGCAAAAGATCTGTGATTCACTTCGACAATGCTACCTTATCTATTGCAATTCCTGAACAATCTGTACCTGAAATAAAGTTGGCTCGTGACGAATTAACCAATAAAGTATACGAGGATATTTTACAAGAAAAATCTGAGGCTACTAAACAGAAGTCTGACAAGGATAGCGTAAAAGTAGGTTGAATATGATAATTCAAATAATATTAATACTAACACAAATAAAGTAAATGATGTGGAAATTGATTGGTCTTATTTTAAATGTTTCGTGTTTGTAATAATGCTTTATTCGTTGCTTTTGTATAGAGTGAAGATTGGGGCTCCGAGCATTCCGGCCTGATTGGGCGCTTTTTAAAACCCCGCGATTCAGAGCGCAACAGGGATAAAAAGAAGAAACTAGCTGGAAGATCGAAGGGCTCGACAAACAGTAGTGTGGAGGATGTTGCGAACTCCGATCAGCTCAAGAAACCGCTCATCACAAAACTAAATCCTGGCGTAAAAATTCAGAACACCAGTGAAAGTGAAGAACTGTATGAAGGATTGAGCAGAGCGCAAAGATCCCGCTTAGAAGACCAGCGGGGCACGGAAATAAATTTCGAATTGCCCGATTTCCTTAAAGACAAGGAAAATGACGGCAAAAGGATCAAGCAGGAGAAGAAGGCAATAAATGGAAATTACGAGAACCGTATGATTATTAACGACTATAGTAACAACAATCGCGTTAATAACTTTTGCGTTTATCCGAAATACCAGGAGGAGGCAGAGGGTAGTCCTCGACCTCCACCTTTGCCGCCTAAACCTAAAATAGCTCCCAAATCTCTGAACAATTGGAATCCGAACCTGAGGAAGGACTGCTCGAAAGGATATTTGGAGCAGGCCACGAGCAGTTTTGTGTGATGATACTAATTTATACAATCATACAAATTGACACACACACGTATATATATATATAACTTGTATATAGAATCTGAGATTTTTTATTTATATATTGATGCAATACAAAAAGTATGATACTATAGCATTTTATATAACCGTATTATTTATTTAGTGCAAAGAAAGAGAATTATGAATAAAAAAATTATACTTTTTAAGATGAACAAACATAACAGATTAAATATATATTTTTTACAAATTAATTTGCTTTTTATTTTTTCTTTAATACTTTATTTTCAAAGAATATATTTGTTAAATATGAAAATATAATGGTAATTATGATCCATTTTCTGATGACACATTTAAAATATTAGTAGACAAAATTCATTTGTCTACATACAAAAAGCTTTATTTTAGTAATGGATCATTTTATATCTGACGAAATAGTTGTTGCTATTTTATATGTTCAATTGATGGATAGTAGTTCGTAAACTTTAAATATATTTGATAATATGTATTTTTTTTATTTTTATTAGAATATTATTACATTTATACAAATAAAAATATTGAAGTAATATGATATAAATTCATGATATAACGCCAGCAAATCCATTTCATGGTGTCAGATTGACAAAGATTGAGTAACAAACCGACTATTATTATTAATATCATTTCATGACTTATTGTTCTTAATCAATAATTGTTTATATTTAACTCCTCTCATTTACTGGTATTGAAAAAATGCTTCTAAAATTGCATAAATATACTAGGTATATTTTGTCTATATCTTCAAAAGACTGCCACCTAGTGTTAAGATCAGTTAAGATAGACTCATATTTGAAAGTATACGTGAACATTATACCATATAAACATAGGTTATGTTCGTTCTCAGTTTTGTTTGTGTAATAGTTAAAATAGTGTTTACTTTGCTTTAAAAATTTAACAAAAAATATTACGATGGACGACTTTGTTTGTCCAAGATGCAAGACATCAAAATTCCAAAATCCATCTCTGAAAATGATGGTGAATGTTTGTGGACATGGACTATGTGAAAGTTGTGTCGATTTGCTGTTTCTTAAAGGTAAATATAAGCATATGTATAATTAATGTTTGTGCCAATATTTAAATATTTTAAGGATCTGGAGCTTGCCCTGATTGTCGAATACCACTTAGAAGAAATAATTTCAGAGTACAATTATTTGAAGATCCAGTTGTGGAAAAAGAAGTTGATATCCGAAAACGTGTTCTCAGAGATTATAATAAAAAGGAGGATGACTTTCCTAGTCTCAGGGAATACAATGACTATCTGGAAGAAATAGAAACAATCATTTATAATTTAACCAATGATGTAGATATTGTTGAAACTAATAAGAAAATTGAACAATATAAAAGGGAAAACAGGGACTTCATCATAAAGAATAAATCCAAAATAGGTAGAGAAGAGTATGAATTAGAAGAAATTTTGGAAATAGAGAAACAACAAGAGGAACTTAGGAAGAATGTTATTAAACAAGAGGAAGTTAATGCAAAGAAAAAGAAAATCCAACAGAAAGAAGCTTTAATTGATGAGTTGATGTTTTCAAATGCAAATGCCAAGAATATTTTGGAGACATTTGCTCAGAATGTTGAGGAAGAAAAGAACCGAGAAGAAGTAGAAGTGGTAAAAATACCAAATAGGATGACACAGTTCTCCACAGGTGTTCAGTTTGGCAGGGCTTCACAATCAATACAATATCCTCTAGTTAAATTGGATGAGGGACCACTTTATTCATATAAATCTCTGAGTGTCACTACTGATGGTCCTCTACCCCCAACAATGGATGAAGTTCTCAATAAGGGTTATACTAGACATGTTCGATCAGAAACTGAACAAGAAATGGCTGGTGGATATAAAGCAAATATTGCATGTATGAGAGCTCTACAAGATGCGCTAGCAGGACTCTTTCATGTTAAAAAAGTAAACACGTGATTTACATTTATTTAAGGAAAATTTTGTTATATTTATAAATAATAAATAAAATTATAAATGTTATATATGTACATTATTTTAATAATTGATATGTATGCAACCAATATTACCTTCAATTGCAAATTCTAATTAAACTGTGTTTGCAATTGAGGGCGCCACTCGAGGTAACGGTTTATGACAACGCCTTGATTTTTTTTAGTTCATCTGAACATCCAGTAGAGTGTGAATCAGTTTCCGCTCTGCATATGTGAAATCTGTTTTTCATGTACCTTCAAGTAATTGGCATTTCTTTGTCGTTGCTTTAAGTCGTTTTAACGTGTTCTGATGGGAGACTCCTTAGAGCCTAGCGATGGCTCCTCGGAGGCCCAAAATGTGTCCGTGGTTGAAGTGAAGGATTTCGCTAATTACATCCGTCATGCATCTCAGGTGTTATTACCTGAAGACGAAGGTCATAGCGATTCGTCGCCGGCATTGACCTTGGCTCTTGATGATAAAACAAATCAAGAATGCATCCGGAAATTTATCACCGAATCGCAAGTCTGTACTTTGTACATCCAGAGGAGCTGTTCGAAAGGTACAAATCGGATTCTAATTGGAATCTTGTTTAATTTCCTAAAATCAATAAAACATACTCATGTATGAATCATACAGTAGTAGACAAAATTTATTACAGTTTTCATACAAAGGATTATTGATTGCAGTCTTTCTGTCTATGAATCATATATGATTTTTATTTTATCCAATAAAATTTCCTGCAAAAATGACTTCAGGAATTATTGCATTTTTATTTTCTCTTCAGATGAAGATGATCAGCCAACAGAAGGGGAGGAGGAGAAAGAGCCAGTCACCTATTACATAAGTAATGAAGTACATTATACCAATTCGAAAATGTCAAGTTTGGTAATAATAAAAAGGGCAGCGGTTGTCGAGCAGGATAAATCGATCCGCTCTCAAGTCAGGATTATGAATTTCAGCGAAGGTTCTCCATACGAAACACTTCATTCGTATGTAAGCAAAACCGTCGCTCCATTCTTTAAATCATATGTAAAAGAGTCGGGTCGTGCTGATCGAGATGGAGATAAGATGGCTCCGTCCGTTGAGAAAACGATCGCTGAATTGGAGATGGGTCTTCTTCATTTGCAACAGAATATCGATATACCAGAAATTACTTTAACTATTCATCCGAATGTGGCGAACATCGTCAAACATTGCGCCGACGAGGGACGTAAAGCGAAAATCACTGATTTTGGTGAAAAGTTAGAAGATTCGTCATTTCTGAATGCACTCCAACACGGAGTTAATAGATGGACTAAGGAAATCCAGAAGGTTACTAAACTAGATCGTGATCCATCTTCGGGAACGGCGTTGCAGGAAATCAGTTTCTGGTTAAATTTAGAACGAGCTCTTCACAGGATCCAAGAGAAACGTGAGAGTATGGAAGTTACGTTAACACTCGATGTGCTGAAGCACGGGAAAAGGTTTCACGCAACCGTATCTTTCGATTCTGATACTGGTTTGAAACAAGCGTTGGCCACAGTTAACGATTATAATCCGCTAATGAAAGATTTTCCAATCAATGATTTGTTGGCTGCAACCGAATTGGAGAGGATCCGAGCCGCAGTGCAGCTCATATTCTCGCACTTGCGAAAAATTAAAACCACCAAGTATCCAATTCAAAGATGCTTGAGACTTGTTGAAGCTGTATCAAGAGATTTGGGAGCTCAACTTTTGAAAGTTTTGGGTACACGCAGATTAGTTCATATCCCATTTGATGAGTTTGAGAAAGTAATGATTCAATGCTTCGAAGTTTTCTCGTGCTGGGAAGATGAGTACGAAAAATTGCAAGGGTTGTTGAGAGATATTGTGAAGAAGAAGAGAGATGAGCATATCAAAATGGTTTGGAGAATTTCTGCTCAACACAAAAAACTGCAGTCCAGAATGGAACAAATTAGAAAGTTTAGACGGCAACACGAGCAATTACGCACCGTTATCGTTCGTGTTTTGAGACCATCTGTCCGTGAAATTAATCTTAGTGGAGTGGAAGCAGATACTTCTGATTTGGAAGCACCCAAGCAAGATACTTTTACCATTGATGCAGCAGATGCCAATGCCATTGAAGTAATATCATTTAATTTATGTTAATTGACAATATGCCTATTTTTTAATTTTATTTACAGGAAGTCAATTTGGCCTATGAAAATGTCAAAGAAGTGGATTGTCTTGATATCTCTAAAGATGGTCAAGATGCTTGGGACGCTGCTGTTCAAAGATACGAGGAACGCATTGATAGGGTGGAGACCAGAATTACAGCACATTTGAGAGATCAGTTAGGAACGGCTAAAAATGCCAACGAGATGTTCCGTATTTTTTCGCGTTTTAATGCTCTATTTGTCAGACCACATATTCGTGGTGCAATTCGTGAATATCAAACCCATTTGATTCAAAGGGTAAAAGATGATATTGAAGCACTACATGAAAAATTCAAGGTGCAATATCCTCAAAGTAACAGTGCTAGGATTAGCAAGGTCAGAGATTTACCGCCTGTAGCGGGATCAATTATTTGGGCTCGACAAATCGACCACCAACTTACTACCTATTTGAGACGCGTCGAAGATGTTTTGGGCAAAGGCTGGGAAAACCATATCGAAGGACAGAAGTTAAAGGCCGACGGAGATAGTTTCAGATTAAAGTTAAATACTCAGGAAATATTTGACGATTGGGCCAGGAATGTTCAACAAAGAAACTTGGGAGTGTCCGGTCGAATTTTCACCATCGAAGCTGTCAGATCGCGAAGTGGACGTGGAAATGTACTAAGGCTAAGAGTTAATTTTCTACCAGAAATTATAACTCTGGCTAAGGAAGTTAGGAATTTGAAGTGCTTGGGTTTTCGTGTACCATTGGCCATCGTCAACAAGGCACATTTAGCCAACCAACTTTACCCATACGCCATTTCACTCATTGAAAGCATTAGAACATATGAGATGACTTTAGAAAAGGTGAGCATTTACCGTTTTTAATAATTATTGTCAATTTAACAAACGTAATTTTCGTAAAAGCTGACACACAGGAATAACCCCTCAGGGGGTGTTAAGGTATGTTGCATGACCGCTACATGCAACTTAAAGTGTATTTGTGTAATTTTGATAATATTGGCATGCTATATATTATATACTAGCTTCCTATTTGGCATGAATTTGGAAACATTGGTTAATTTTGCTCGCAAATGTAATTGTATTTGTTGTGTACACCAACTATTAATTTTTCTTGTTTATTTTAATAGATCGAGGATAAAGCAAGTATCATTCCATTAGTAGCGGGAATGAGAAAGGAAGTCCAGCAATTAATCGCTGAAGGTGTGCAGTTAGTTTGGGAGAGTTACAAACTTGATCCATATTCGCAACGTCTGTCAGATACTATTGTAAGTTTCCAAGAGCGAGTAGAAGAATTGGCTATTGTCGGAGAACAATTGGAAGTTGATGTGCGATCTTTAGAAACGTGTCCCTATTCGGCTAATACTTTCGCAGATATTTTGGCTAAAATTCAGCATGCCGTAGATGATTTATCTTTAAAGCAATATTCCAATTTGCATATTTGGGTTAGTCGATTAGATGAAGAAGTTGAGAAAAATTTGGCCGCTCGCTTGCAAGCTGGAGTGCAAGCATGGACCGATTCATTAAACGGTTTAAAGAAAGAAGTTGATCATACCATGGATACTGATGCACCGGTTCAGCCGACCCATAAACCAGGAGGTGATCCTCACATCCAGACTGCTATCCATGAAGTCAGAATAACAAATCAGACTATGTATTTGTATCCTAGCATTGAGGAAGCCAGGTTCCAAATTATGCAGCAAATGTTTGCTTGGCAAGCTATAGTCACGTCGCAGCAGAGGTTGCAGAGTACTAGATATCAAGTGGGCGTCGATAAACCGGTCACCGAAACATACAGGAATATATTGACAAAATTACCAGAAGGATCATCACCTCTGGAAAATGCGTACAGCGCTATCTCAAATAAGATCAAAGAGATTCAGAGCTATGTTAACGAGTGGCTTAATTACCAATCCCTTTGGGACTTGCAAGCTGATAATTTGTATGGTAAATTAGGAGAAGATGTTAATAAGTGGATGACCATCTTGAATGATATTAAAAAGGCAAGAACTACATTCGATACGTCTGATACACGTCGTGAATTTGGACCAGTTGTTATCGATTTTGCCAAAGTTCAGAGCAAGGTATCCTTAAAATACGATTCGTGGCACAAAGAAACTTTGGGTAAATTTGGAACGTTGCTTAGTAATGATATGACTACTTTCCATAGTCAAGTTTCCAAGTCTCGTTCAGATCTAGAATTACAGAGTATCGAAGCAGCGAGTACATCAGATGCTGTTGGTTTCATTACCTATGTGCAAAGTTTGAAGAGAAATATGAAGGCATGGGAGAAACAAGTTGAGATTTATCGAGAGGGACAAAGAATTTTGGAACGCCAACGTTTCCAATTCCCCAGTAACTGGTTGCACGTCGAAAATTTAGAGGGTGAATGGGGTGCGTTTAATGAAATTATCAAGAGGAAGGATTCCTCGATTCAAACACAGGTTGCAAGTTTGCAACAGAAGATCCTTACTGAAGATAAGGCAGTTGAAAGTAGAACCACTGATTTCTTGGGCGACTGGGAGCGTAGCAAACCTGTCGAAGGTCACTTACGACCAGATGAGGCGTTGTCTCAATTGCAACTGTTTGAGAGCAAGTTTGCAAGATTGAAGGAGGAACGAGACAACGTAGCTAAAGCTAAGGAAGCTTTAGAATTGCAGGAAACTGGTGGAACTAGTACTAGCGAAGATAAAATGCAAGTCGTTTATGAAGAACTTCAAGATTTACGTGGTGTATGGTCAGAGTTGTCGAGAATTTGGTCTCAAATTGATGAAACGAGAGAAAAACCGTGGCTTTCTGTTCAACCTAGGAAGTTACGTCAACAATTGGATGCTATGTCTGCTCAGCTGAAGGAACTACCAGCACGTCTACGTCAATATGCTTCCTATGAGTACGTAAAGAAAATGCTCCAAACATACACGAAAGTTAATATGATGATAATTGAGTTAAAATCGGACGCACTTAAGGAACGTCACTGGAAACAACTTATGCGTCAGTTGAGGGTAAATTGGGTCCTCAGCGATTTGACTTTGGGTCAAGTTTGGGATGTAAATCTCCAAAAAAATGAAGCCGTTGTGAAAGAAGTAATTCAAGTAGCTCAAGGCGAAATGGCCTTGGAAGAATTCTTGAAACAAGTACGTGAATCCTGGCAAACATATGAATTGGATTTGATCAACTATCAAAATAAATGCCGATTGATTAGAGGTTGGGATGACTTGTTTAATAAAGTTAAAGAACATATTAATTCCGTGGCTGCAATGAAACTCTCGCCATACTACAAAGTCTTTGAAGAAGAAGCTTTAACCTGGGAAGAGAAATTAAATCGTATTAACGCCTTATTCGATGTTTGGATCGATGTACAAAGGCGTTGGGTTTACCTGGAAGGTATCTTTTCTGGTAGTGCTGACATTAAAACACTTTTGCCAGTAGAAACATCGCGTTTCCACAGCATCAGTTCTGAATTCCTTGGACTTATGAAGAAAGTTGGAAAGTCATCGATGGTTATGGATGTTCTGAATATTCAAGGAGTGCAAAGAGCTTTGGAACGCTTGGCAGATTTGCTTGGAAAAATTCAGAAAGCTCTTGGAGAGTATTTGGAGCGTGAACGAACATCTTTTCCACGTTTCTATTTTGTGGGCGATGAAGATTTGCTTGAGATCATCGGTAATAGCAAAAACATTGCGAGATTGCAAAAGCATTTCAAGAAAATGTTTGCTGGCGTAGCATCGATTTTATTGAATGAAGATAATACTGTCATAAAAGGTATAGCTTCACGGGAAGGCGAGGAAGTTTTGTTTGGTACAGCAGTTTCGACAATTGATCATCCAAAAATAAACGAATGGCTAACATTAGTGGAGAAAGAGATGCGTGTTACATTGGCTTCAAGTTTAGCACAAGCAGTGCAAGACATTAAGCAGTTTAAAGATAACATTGATGCTCAATTGTTTATGGAATGGGTGGATAAGTATCAAGCACAAATCGTCGTACTCGCAGCTCAAATTCTCTGGAGCGAGGACGTTGAAACGGCTCTGGCTAAGATGAATAGCGAACCACAAGCAGGTGTTTTGGATAACGTTCTTCAACATGTTGAAAATACATTGAATGTATTAGCTGATTCTGTTCTTCAAGAACAACCACAATTGAGAAGAAAGAAGCTGGAACATTTGATTAACGAATTTGTACACAAACGTACGGTCACCAGAAGATTGATTTCTAACAAAGTATGCAGTAATAAAGCATTTGAATGGCTGTGCGAGATGAGATTCTATTTTGATCCAAGACAAACGGAAGTTTTAAAACAGCTGACCATACACATGGCCAACGCTAGATTCTACTATGGATTTGAATATCTTGGAGTTCAAGATCGTTTGGTTCAAACACCGTTGACGGATCGTTGTTATCTTACAATGACACAAGCACTGGAGGCTCGTCTCGGTGGTTCACCGTTTGGACCAGCTGGTACTGGTAAAACAGAATCCGTAAAAGCTCTGGGTAACCAGTTGGGTCGTTTTGTACTAGTCTTCAATTGCGATGAAACGTTCGATTTCCAAGCCATGGGACGTATTTTTGTTGGTTTATGTCAAGTTGGTGCTTGGGGTTGTTTCGATGAATTCAATCGTTTGGAAGAGAGAATGTTATCTGCTGTTTCGCAGCAAGTGCAAACTATCCAAGAAGCTCTTAAGTCGCAAAGTCAAGAAGCTGCAAGTGGAAGTATTACCGTAGAATTGGTCGGCAAACAAGTGAAGGTATCACGAGATATGGCTATATTTATCACAATGAATCCTGGATATGCTGGACGTTCTAATTTGCCGGATAACCTGAAGAAATTATTCAGATCTCTAGCTATGACCACTCCAGATAGGCAACTGATTGCGGAAGTAATGCTTTTCTCACAAGGATTTAGATCAGCTGAAAAATTAGCTTGCAAGATAGTGCCTTTCTTCAAACTGTGCGATGAACAATTATCCAACCAATCTCACTACGACTTTGGGCTAAGAGCATTAAAATCTGTCTTAGTTAGTGCGGGTAACGTAAAAAGAGACCGCATTATGAAAATAAAAGAGAACATGAAGCAACGAGGAGAAACAAACATTGATGAGGCGAGTATTGCCGAAAACCTGCCAGAGCAAGAAATATTGATACAATCTGTTTGTGAAACGATGGTCCCCAAATTGGTAGCTGAAGATATTCCACTGCTTTTCAGACTTTTGACTGATGTGTTCCCGAATGTAAAATACACAAGAGCAGAGATGAAGGGATTGAAGGATGAGATTCGTAAAGTTTGCCAAGAGGAGTACTTAGTGTGCGGCGCTACCGAAGAACAAGGTGGTAACTGGATGGAAAAGGTAATTAATATTTATTTCATACTTTGTGTCCATTTTACTGCACTAAATTCTCTAATTTTCTATAAATGCTGCAATCTTAGAAAAATATGATTGGAGATACTTGGATTGAGAAGGTATTATAGAATTTTGCCTTATAACTTTTGTTCAATTTTTTAAAAATATATACAGCTATTTGTTAAAATTATTATTAAATATTTTTCAGGTTTTGCAATTGTATCAAATTTCCAATTTGAATCACGGTTTAATGATGGTAGGCCCGAGTGGTTCTGGTAAAAGTACAGCTTGGAGAGTGCTTTTGAAAGCTCTCGAAAGATTCGAAGGTATCGAAGGAGTGGCCCATGTTATCGATCCTAAGGCAATCAGCAAGGAAGCACTTTACGGAGTGTTGGATCCAAACACTCGTGAATGGACTGACGGTCTGTTTACGCATGTATTACGTAAAATTATCGACAATGTACGTGGTGAAATTAATAAAAGGCAATGGATCATTTTCGATGGTGATGTCGATCCTGAATGGGTTGAAAATTTGAATTCAGTACTCGATGACAACAAACTGTTGACCTTGCCTAATGGTGAACGTCTTTCGTTGCCACCCAACGTGAGAATAATGTTCGAAGTACAAGACTTAAAGTATGCAACATTGGCCACTGTATCTCGTTGCGGTATGGTTTGGTTCTCAGAAGACGTCCTTTCCACCGAGATGATATTCGAGAACTATATAATGCGATTGAAGAATATCCCACTGGAGGAGGCAGATGATGATACCTTCGGTAAAAAGAACCCTGAAAATAAAGAAGATTTGGTATCACCTACTTTGCAAATACAAATTGACGTTGCTAATATACTTCAGCCATATTTGGTTCCAAGTGGTTTCATTATTAAATGTTTGGAATTTGCTATGATGCAAGAACATATTATGGACTTTACAAGATTAAGAGCATTAAGTTCTCTGTTTTCAATGTTGAATCAATGTGTGCGTAACGTTTTGCAATATAACCATACGCACTCTGATTTTCCGTTGCCTCCTGAACAGTTAGAACTGTACATACCGAAATGCTTAGTTTACGCTTTGCTCTGGAGTTTCTCAGGTGATGCGAAACTTAAAGCGCGTTCGGATTTGGGCGATTTTGTTAGAGGTGCAACTACTGTGCCTCTTCCACCGCACTCAAATATTCCAATCGTCGATTACGAAGTAAACATTAATGGAGAATGGTCACCATGGTCTAATAAGGTGCCACAGATAGAGGTTGAAACACACAAAGTTGCTTCTCCTGACATAGTAGTCCCTACATTGGATACAGTAAGACATGAATCTTTGTTATACACCTGGTTAGCTGAACACAAACCACTGGGTACGTAGTAATTATTTTACTAATGCAATAAGAGTATTTATATTTTATTTAACATTTAGTTCTGTGTGGACCTCCCGGATCTGGTAAAACTATGACATTATTCTCCGCTTTGAGAGCGTTACCCGATATGGAAGTTGTTGGTTTGAATTTCTCCTCCGCTACTACTCCGGAATTACTTCTGAAAACGTTTGACCATTACTGCGAATATAGGAAAACACCAAACGGCGTTATTTTAGCACCTGTCCAGGTATATTTGCAAAACTAAACTATTGAGTTTGTATAATAATTTTGTTTTTCCATTTCAGCTTGGCAAATGGTTAGTTCTTTTCTGTGACGAAATCAATTTACCCGATATGGATAATTACGGCACGCAAAGAGTTATTATGTTCTTACGTCAATTGGTTGAACAAAAAGGATTCTACAGGGCGTCCGATCAAACATGGGTATCTCTGGAACGCATCCAATTTGTGGGTGCTTGTAATCCACCTACAGATCCTGGTCGTAAACCACTTTCCCATAGGTTTTTGCGCCACGTTCCAGTTATTTACGTCGACTATCCTGGAGAGACTTCCCTGAAACAAATCTACGGTACATTCACCAGAGCTATGTTGAGATTAACGCCCAGCTTGAAGGGTTTCGCAGAACCGTTGACAAATGCTATGGTAGAATTTTATTTGGCGTCTCAAGACAGATTTACTCAAGACATGCAACCGCACTACGTGTATTCTCCTCGAGAAATGACAAGATGGGTGAGAGGAATTTGTGAGGCTATCAGACCTTTGGATAATTTGGCTGTTGAAGGCTTGGTAAGATTATGGGCGCACGAAGCTCTTCGTCTCTTCCAAGATCGTTTAGTCGAAGATGCAGAGCGAACCTGGACAAACGAAAACATCGACGCAGTCGCTCAAAAACATTTCCCTTCTGCAAATTGCGACAACGCTTTAGCAAGACCAATTCTATACAGCAACTGGTTATCTAAGGATTACGTTCCTGTAGAACGCGAAAACTTGAGAGATTATGTCAAGGCTAGGTTGAAGGTCTTCTACGAAGAAGAACTCGATGTACCTTTAGTTCTTTTCGACGAAGTTCTGGACCATGTTTTGAGAATCGATAGGATATTTAGACAACCACAAGGTCATTTGTTGTTGATTGGTGTTTCTGGAGCTGGCAAAACAACGCTATCACGCTTCGTTGCTTGGATGAACGGATTATCTATCTTCCAAATTAAAGTGCACAACAAATATACTGCTGAAGACTTCGATGAGGACTTACGTCAAGTATTGAGGCGAAGTGGTTGCAAAGACGAGAAGATTGCATTCATTTTAGATGAATCGAATATGTTAGATTCCAGTTTCCTTGAAAGAATGAATACCTTACTGGCTAATGGTGAAGTGCCTGGCTTGTTCGAAGGGGATGAATACACTACGCTGATGACGCAATGCAAAGAAGGTGCACAAAGGGAAGGTCTTATGTTGGATTCCAACGATGAACTATATAAGTGGTTTACTGGCCAAGTTATGCGTAACCTGCATGTGGTATTTACCATGAATCCATCAACTGACGGTCTCAAGGATCGCGCTGCAACATCTCCGGCTTTGTTCAATCGTTGCGTATTGAATTGGTTCGGCGATTGGTCAGATGGAGCGTTGTTCCAAGTCGGTAAAGAATTTACAAACCGTGTAGATTTAGACAAACCTACCTGGAAGGTGCCTGATTTCTTCCCAGCTGCATGCAACAGAATACCAGCTACGCCATCGCATCGTGAAGCAGTTATCAATGCTTGCGTCTACGTCCATCAAACTTTGCACAAAGCCAACGCGAGATTGGCTAAACGTGGTGGCCGTACGATGGCAATAACTCCTAGACATTATTTGGATTTCATCCATCACTTTGTTAAACTTCACAACGAAAAGAGATCTGACTTGGAGGAGCAACAGTTGCATCTTAATGTTGGTCTAAGCAAGATTGCCGAAACTGTAGAGCAAGTTGAAGAAATGCAGAAGAGTTTGGCCGTAAAATCTAAAGAATTGCAAGCTAAAAATGATGCTGCCAATGCTAAACTTAAGCAGATGGTGAAGGATCAACAAGAGGCGGAGAAGAAGAAGGTTCAAAGTCAAGAAATCCAACAGCAGATTGCGGAACAAACTATTCACATTGAACAAAAGCGTAAAGAGGTAATGGCGGATTTAGCCCAAGTTGAACCTGCTGTAATCGACGCCCAGACAGGTAAGATTTTTGTTACTTTAACTATTTTCCTTTATTCACATTTGGTGCAGCTGTAAAGTCCATTAAGAAACAGCATCTGGTAGAGGTGCGTTCGATGGCGAATCCTCCGCATAGTGTTAAAATGGCTCTAGAATCTGTATGCCTATTACTCCATGAGAACGCCAGTGAGTGGCGATCCATTCGGTCCGTGATCATGCGAGAAAACTTCATAGCGACAATCGTTAATTTCAACAGCGATTTTCTTACGTAAGGCTCAATATAAAAGGCCTGATTTTTCTATTTTATTTTACTTTTCTGTAGCTTTCGATGCATCATTTTTGCAATTATCTACATACAAATGTTTAGATTCTAAATTTATTTCACTTGAAAGCCATTTATTAGCATTCCCTTACTTACATTCTGAGCCTATGTGTTATATTTAGTACTGCTTGTGTATTGATTTTTGATTTTATTATTTTGCTTTTCTATTGTTTCTGTAATACCCAATACACGTCAGCCGTTAAGTCTATCAAAAAACAACAACTCGTGGAGATCCGTACAATGGCGAATCCACCGGCGCTCGTCAAGCTGGCCTTAGAGTCCATTTGCTTGCTCCTTGGAGAAAACGCAAGCGACTGGAAGTCTATCAGGGCGGTTATCATGCGCGATAACTTCATCAATACTGTAGTCTCCAATTTCAACACTGGAGATATTAGGTATGCATGCGATTTAATCTCTACCACATATATATATATATATATATTTTATAGCTTTCACTGGTATTCTTTTTTGTTATTATCATTAGAACTATTGATATTGTATAAAGTTGTTAATTTACTCATATTTCACTATCTAGTGATGATGTTCGGGAGAAAATGAAGATTCGTTACCTTAGCAACCCTGACTACAATTTCGAAAAAGTTAATCACGCCAGTAATGCTTGCGGTCCATTGGTAAAATGGGCTTTAGCTCAGGTAAGACAACTATTATGCGGCTACAATTTGTGCATCAACTTAATTTATGTTATTCTATAAATAGATTCTGTATGCTGATATGCTGAAGAAGGTGGAACCGCTCCGTGATGAATTGAATTCTCTAGAGAAGCGAGCCGACACAAATAAGAAACGAGGTGATGAAGTTAAGAATTTGATCAGTCAATTGGAGCATAGCATAGCTGCGTACAAGGAGGAATACGCGCAACTTATAGCACAAGCGCAAGCCATCAAGAGTGACTTGGAAAATGTACAAGGCAAAGTTGATCGGTCAATTGCTCTTATTAAATCTTTGGTCATCGAAAGGGAACGCTGGGAAGCAACCAGTGAGACTTTCCGTTCTCAAATGTCTACGATCATTGGCGATGTTCTTCTAACTGCTGCGTTCATCGCATATGGAGGATACTTTGATCAACATTACAGACAAAATTTGTTCACTACTTGGAGTCAACATCTAACCCAAGCTGGATTGCAATACCGCCCCGACATTGCACGTACTGAATATCTTTCGAATCCTGACGAAAGATTGAGGTGGCAAGCCAACGCTTTACCGTCGGATGATCTTTGCACTGAAAATGCCATCATGTTGAAACGCTTCAATCGGTATCCTTTGATAATTGATCCTTCGGGACAAGCTACTGAATTCATTATGAACGAATTCAAGGACAAGAAGATTACCAAGACCAGTTTCTTGGACGATTCATTTAGAAAGAATTTGGAATCTGCATTACGTTTTGGTAATCCATTGCTGGTGCAAGACGTAGAGAACTACGATCCTATTTTGAACCCCGTGCTGAACAGGGAATTGCGACGAACTGGTGGTCGTGTACTCATAACATTAGGAGATCAAGACATTGATCTTTCGCCATCCTTTGTCATTTTCCTGTCTACTCGAGATCCAACAGTTGAATTCCCACCAGATATCTGCTCTCGAGTAACGTTCGTTAACTTTACGGTTACTAGAAGTTCATTGCAGAGTCAATGTTTAAATAAAGTGCTTAAAGCAGAAAGACCTGATATCGATGAGAAACGTTCCGACCTACTTAAACTTCAAGGTGAATTCCATCTGCGTTTAAGACAACTGGAAAAGTCTTTATTGCAAGCATTGAACGATGCCAAGGGTAAGATTTTAGACGATGATAGCGTGATTACAACCCTAGAAACGTTGAAACAGGAAGCTGCTGAAATTGGACAGAAAGTTGAAGAAACTGATAAGGTTATCTCGGAGATCGAAACTGTGTCTCAGCAGTACTTGCCGCTATCGCAGGCGTGCAGTAATACCTACTTTACAATGGATAGTCTTAATCAAGTGCACTTCTTATACCAGTACTCGTTGAAGATGTTCCTGGATATGTTTAGCACTGTTTTGTTGAGTAATCCTAGGTTGGATGGTCTGACTGAACATCAAGTAAGGTTGAGGGTGATCACATCTGATTTGTTTACTGTGGTCTATGAGACGGTGGCTCGTGGAATGTTGCACACAGACCGCCTCACATTGGCTCTCCTACTCTGTCGCATTCATTTGAAGGGCGTACTATCCGAACCCAATATGGATCTGGAATTTGGATTCTTCTTGCGGGGCAAAGAAGGTATGATCAGTACACACACTGAATCGGAAATTGAAGGGATAACCGGTGAACAACAAGAGGCGTTGACAAGGTAATTTTGATACGTTTTTTTTTAAAATTTAATATTAAATTATGCATATGGTATAGGTTGGCTACAAAGATTCCTGCTTTCAAGAAATTACCTGAAAAAATCAAAGAAATGCCTGAATTTGGAGCTTGGTTACAACAAGGAACCCCAGAACAGAATGTACCGAGATTGTGGTTGGAAGAGAAACCATTGAGCCCAATTGGTACAGCTATGTATCAACTTTTGTTGATTCAAGCCTTCAGACCAGATAGAGTTATTGCAGCAGCTCATGTTCTTGTCGATGCTGTTTTGGGAGAAGATTTCATGCCGACTGCAGAGAAAGAATTAGATTTCTCAAGTGTCGTCGAAGGAGAATTGAAGAGTAATGTGCCCGCACTGCTATGCTCCGTTCCTGGTTTCGATGCCTCTAGTAGAGTTGATGATTTAGCGGTAGAATTGAATAAACAGATTAGCAGTATAGCCATTGGTTCAGCGGAAGGTTTTAATCAAGCTGAAAGGGCTATTAATATGTCTTGCAAGACTGGTAGATGGGTCATATTGAAGAACGTGCATTTAGCACCGCAATGGTTAGTCCAGTTGGAAAAGAAATTGCATTCGCTGCAACCACATCCCAACTTCAGATTATTCTTGACTATGGAAATTAATCCAAAATTGCCGGTTAATTTATTAAGAGCCGGTAGAATCTTTGTGTTCGAGCCGCCACCAGGTATCCGTGCAAATCTATTGCGTACATTCAACACGGTAATATTAAGTAACAATTTTTAATTATAGTATAATTTAAAATAATTTACTTTTTAGGTGCCAGCTAGCAGGATGATGAAGGCTCCGAATGAAAGAGCTCGTTTATACTTCTTGTTGGCTTGGTTCCACGCAATTGTTCAAGAACGTTTGCGATATGCTCCATTGGGATGGGCCAAATACTACGAGTTTAATGAATCCGATTTGAGAGTCGCTTGCGATACATTGGATACATGGATCGAGTCTACTGCAATGGGTCGCACGAACTTACCACCAGAGAAGGTGCCATGGGATGCGCTCGTTACTTTGTTATCTCAGTCCATTTATGGTGGCAAAATTGATAACGTGTTCGATCAGCGATTGCTACATTCGTTCTTGACTAAACTATTTACGCCGAAGAGTTTCGAATCCGATTTTGCTCTTGTCGCTAATATCGATGGAGGTCCTAATGGTAACAGACATATAACAATGCCCGATGGAACTAGACGCGATCACTTCTTAAAATGGATTGAATCGTTGGTGGATAGACAGACGCCTTCGTGGTTAGGATTACCCAATAACGCTGAGAAGGTGCTGCTAACAACACGAGGCACTGATTTGGTGAGCAATTTGTTGAAGATGCAACAACTGGAGGATGACGATGAGGAGTTGGCATATTCGGATGACAGCAAACCAACAGATCCAGGAGAGGTCGATGGAAGACCATCGTGGATGAAAACATTATACAACTCGGCTGTCGCTTGGCTCAAGTTGCTGCCAACGAGTTTACACATTCTAAAGAGAACTTCCGACAATATCAAAGATCCTCTCTACCGATACTTCGAGAGGGAAGTTAACTGCGGCTCCAAATTGTTAAATGATGTTATTCATGATTTGAACGACGTTGTTCTAATTTGTGGTGGGACGAAAAAGCAGACCAATTATCATCGTACGATGCTCAGCGAATTGGTACGAGGTATCTTGCCAGGAAATTGGCGACGTTATACAGTACCTAGAGGATGTACGGTCATCCAGTGGATTACGGATTTCAGTCAAAGGGTTAAGCAGCTGCAGCAAGTCGCAAAAGCAGTTTCAAATGGAGCTAAAGAGTTGCAGGTATGAACTGGCATTGTTTTTATCATTGAATATATATGATATAAAAAAATATTTTTTTAGAGATTCCCAGTTTGGATCGGAGGACTATTGAATCCAGAAGCTTATATAACAGCAACCAGGCAATGCGTAGCTCAAACAAACAGCTGGCCTCTTGAAGAATTGCAACTTGATGTTACAATCATGGATTCTAACGATATGAACAACATACCGAGCGATTGTTTCGCCGTTGTTGGTATGTCATTTTATTAAGTAATTAAATGCAGACTTATGAGTAATGTATTTGATTTGCAGGGATTAAGTTGCAAGGCGCGCAATGCAAGAACAATCAACTTTTATTAACTTCGAGCATCATGTTGGATTTGCCGATCACCCTCTTGCGTTGGGTTCGAGTTGTTGGTAATGATAAACTTCTGAATGGCCGTTTAGCGCTTCCAGTTTATTTGAATTCTACCAGGACCGAATTACTTTTTACCGTCGACCTTAATATTGCTCCTGGTCAAGATCAACATAACTTCTACGAACGGGGTGTGGCTCTTTTAACTTCAACTTCGTTGAATTAGTGTTATTTCTTTCATGTTGCATTCAGAAAAGTAATAGACTTTAAAAAATAATTAAGAATTTTATTCAAATGCTTGTACTAAATAAAATTATTAAACTATGCTGCAATCTCAGCTGGTTTCTTTTCTTTATCAACTAATTCCTTTTCATCAGATTTAACTGTGCTTAGTTGAGTTTTCTCAAATGTTAAATTAGTTGGCTCTTTAGGTGGCATCCAATCAGGAATAATCTTGTCGTGCACTCTCCAAAGTCCGTATTCGTTGGCCAAGTGTTTCTCAAATACTACGTATTCTAGGACGTCCTTTGCTATAATTTCGCTTCCGTGCATCAATCTTCCAAATCTATCGTAAATTGCTAATACCTAGTCAAAAAATAAATCAGTCAGTATCAATTTAAATAATTATTTATCCATTACCTGTTGCGTGTGAAAACGAACTGTGACTTGCGCAAAAATATTCTCCTTTGAGACAACATCTGTACATCTAGCATGTACAACTCTTGGCAACTCAACATCTTTCAAGTATTTCCATCGAATTGTCTTGTTTTTCATATTGTGCATAACCTCAGGATAGGCTCTTTCAGTGATGTATTGTATGATGTTTTCCTTGTCCCCAGAGGCCATGCATTCATGCATTTTAATATATACATTTTGTGCAGCTTTGCAGAACTCTGGTGTGTCAAAATCTTCTTCAAATGATCGAATTTTTCTAATAGCCAACATTGTTTTGGATTTTTTCTCCAAAAATTGCAATTTTTGCTTTGCTCCCTAAAATATTGTTTTTCAATAAATTCGTAAACTTTTATAGATTTACTACATACTTGAGCAGAAATTGGGGAAACTTTGCCATCACCTTCAGGTGGGACATATCCTTCAAATACACCACCAGTGGAGCTTATAAAAAATGGCTTTTCCAACCAAGGCCTTGGTGGTAGCAAGCCTTGCTCCTTTAATCGTGATCTCATTTCTTCTTCAGTAAAGTCCTCTGTTTTTTCATTGAACTTTGGTAACTCAACTTTGACCACTTTAAGAGTTCGGAGTGGTTTCCATTTTGGGTCCCAATGTTTTGTTCTCCTGTGCCTGACTTGTTGAACATTTACGGAGGTGCTTGCAATTGGGATCAAAAAATTGATTGGGGTTTCCTAAAAAGTATGCATAATGGATTTACTACAATAATATTTATTTTTTGTGAAATTACCTGCAGGAATTGAATCCCAACTTTGTTTAATAATCTTAAGGACATTTTCGATCTAATTGCGATTTTTAGTAATTCTTATAAGATCAAAATATAACCTCAAAAGAGGTCATCAAGCATCTGAAGTTGCCGAATTTTATTATACCAACAGCAAGACAAATTGCTAATAATTTGCCTGGAGGTGTATATTTTTAATTAAAAAATATTTACAATCACAATTAACACAATTATATTTCAAATAATATTGCATATTAATCAAATTGTAAATTAAATGAACGAAATATTATTTATCATATTTACTAATTAACGTCAATGTATGATTAAACTATAATAATATATTATTTATTACAAAAAGTAACTAATTTTTAATCATCTTCGACTGCTACTTTAGTTCCATTTAGAGCTGCTTTCTCTTCATCTCTGAAAATTTCATCAAATTCGGCTTGAATACTTTCGTCCTTCATTTCTACTACATTTCTTTTCACATAGTCATTTTCATTAAAATTTGAACTGCCACAGGATCTTTCCAAATTTCCGTATAATCTAGCAATTAGTTCCTCTCTAGTTTTAGCATTCCTGATTTGCGATTGCCTTTCAAATAGAGTCGGCTGTCTGTTAACTCTGCCCTGCATTTTCTGCATCGTGAATCTATGTTCTTCGTTACGCAATTTGTCTTCCTCTTTGCGTAATTGTAGACGCATCTGCAAATCTTCTTCGTGGTTATATGCTAACGTTTGCCAGACGGGTTTCCTCCGGAGCACCTTTTCGCGCCATCTGGCCTCTTCCTTCAATTTCACCTCTTCTAAACGCCGAGCGATTTCATCTTCCATTCTTTTCCTTAAATAAAACATTGCTATATGGTATATATTAAAGAAATAAATTACTTGCCTGGCTGCTTGCATTCTTAAAACTGCAGCCAAATTGGAGCGATTTGTAGATTCCAATACGGATCTGCAAATACTAGGAGATTTTCTACAACTTTTTCGAACCTGCAAGAAATTATTCATTTTAAATTAATATATTTGTAACAGTTATACATGATTTTGTCTATATTTTTAAATAATATCGTAATTACCTTCTTTTTGCACTCTCTAGGACTTGGTGTTCTTAGTACAAAATCAAGTTCTAATTCCGCCAGTTCTTTATCAAAATTTGCGTTGGTCCCATTGGATTCATTCAAATACAAATCGCGAAAGGATCTAGGACAAATTTGGTATTTGGGTTTGGTTTTCTCACGTTTGGCCATGGCTGGCGGAAGAGACGAAGCTTTAAGCATCTCCTCTGCTCGAATTTTCTTTTGTAGTGATCTAAATAAAAAATATTATAAATTTGTTTTCTTAAGAACTACTATCATTTGCAACCTGTAGAATTCGTCTTCATGCATCTTCTGGTAAACGTAATTACTGAAAAGATTTCTCGGCACGGGTTTAGCCGAGAATTGCTTAACTTTCGGATATGTTTCCTGAGAGAAAATACTCGGAGATGATTTCGATAGACGTTTCGTAATTGTACGGATTTCTTCTTCTCGGCGTGTAAACGAAAAAGGACGCATTTGAGCCTTCAGATGGTCTTTACTGCTTTTTTTCACTATTTCACTTCTGAAAATAATTATTTTATTATATTAGATAACATCGTGTATATATTTTATGTTTATGAATACCTTTGCTCTTGTTCACTCTTTATTTGATCGAAGAGTGGAATTTGCGATTTGATTGGTATGGGATGGGCTTTGAACATTTCGAACTTTTCCGTTTCTGGTTTCTTGTTTTTGATAAGTATTTCGTCAACGATTCTATTCTCTTCATCTCTAATATGAAAATAATTAGATACACCATAAATTAATTTATAAAATTCTGTACATTTAGATTATTTGTGGATGATGTTTACTTACTATAAGTTATAGAATTACCTTATTGTCATTTGGAAAGGTTTGGGTATAGTGATTCCGCAATCTTTCCAAGCTACCTTTCTAGGACTATTTGGGACACTTTTGGTCTCTGCTGATTCGCATCTTGATTTGGAGCGGATTTCTGTAGGTGGTGTTTCGATGCGAACAGATCTCCGCGAAGGCGGTTTGGATTCCCATTCCTCCTCAGTGGATTTGCGCTCGGAATCCGGTGTTCTACCTGTCGATAGCGTTTTGTAATCATCAATCCAGGCTGTTTGGCGGTTCTCGATCTGATCCTGATGGACTAGATAATCGTTGTAGGAGCGTTGTTTTTGTCTCAAGTTCTCCAACCTCTTGTAAAACTCTTTGTTTGATAAATGATTAACCTCGTTGTACTCTGGTATACTGTCGTAGAAATCGATGAGAGATTTGTGGTGAACCACGGAACCGGTGGAAGATGTTGGGCTGATGCTCAGTTTCCGCGCTTCGTTTTCCAATTGGTTTATGAGTTTCTGATCGCAAACCGGAAATGGAGTTTTATTCACCGGATTTCGCGGCACCCGCAAGCAGGAATTATTGAAAACAGCATTTCCGTGCTCCGACATTGTACCGGTTCAGAATTTCTTGGTCGCCAAGGAAACGCAAATTAAAAACAATCAATACGGAGAGAAAACTTTATTCGGTGTTCTGCTTTATCCAATTCAAATAGTGATCGACGCGCGTGTACACGGTAGGCAACTCTGCATTTCCGCAAACCATCGTGGATGCGAATGATATTATGCCTATTTGGTAATGTTTCAAGGATGTCAAGGTATTCGTCTCGCTGAAGAGAGGACCGCCGCTGTCGCCTTTGCACGCGTCTTCACCTTTCCTTCCGTTTGCGCAAATCTGCGCGTCATCTATCGGAAGTACTTCCGGTGGAACGGACATGTTGCATCTAGAAGTCTCCCATACTCTCACCGTTGCAAACATTAACGCATCAGATCCTGAAACTTTATCTGAAATATATAAAACTTCATCATTAAATCTCTGTATTGTATATTTCCAAAGAAGCAGCTTACACCAAAAGTTAAGATAACTTAGTAGTAAAATCTAAACGATTTTTTTCATTTATAAAATCAAAGTTAGAAATTAATAATCTTATATTAATTTACATACCTGAGTTTATTTTACCCCAACCGCTGACGATCAATTTCTTATCGTTAAACATATCTGGCGTCAATTCTATGTCGAAGGGTAAGCAAATCGGTTGAATAAATTCTGAAAATAGCAATTGTCAAATAAAAAATGATTTTTTAAATACGAATGTTACCTGTAAAAGAGATAGACTTTTGCAATTTCAATAGAGCAATGTCATTTTTCAGGCTGACTGCAGAGAAGTCCTTGTGCGGTATAATCTTTGATATTACCACATCTATGTAGGGATCGCTGCAGAAGGTATTTTTAGTAAAATTTTCGCAATCCTTGTCCGTGGCCAAATTAAATTCACCCAATCGCACCACAGATCTGCAAGAATAATAATGAATTTCACCAAATTTTCAATAATTTCAATGTTCCCACAGTTTAAGTCCTTTCAAATTTAAACAGTGCGCAGCGGTGAGCACGTAATTTCTGGATATTAAAGATCCGCCGCATAGAAACTGTGTGACATTTATTCCGTTTGCTGTAAAAAGGAAATGGATTATTTAATGCCGAGAGGAAAATTCAATTTGCTGACTTTCGTATCCTAGTAGCGACATCCATGGGAATTGACCTATGCGTGCCAATTTACCACCTGTGATTCTATCATCGCTGTCGACGAGTCCGCAATCTACAGGATATTCCGATATTCTGGAAATTATCCTAGTTGTTTTCTCTTCAGGGCAACAAACATTTCCTTCTTTGCAAGGGTACAGTACATCCGTTTGGACCTTGCATTTCGATAAAGGGACACATTTCAAATCTTTGCCGCAAGCCTCTACACCTAATGCAAATAATGTTTAAAACTAACTATGAATTTCTGTTTGAGATGAAAAGAATAGTAATATTTACCTGAAGACACGATCGTGTTTAAAATCAGCAAGGCTACGACCAACAGCATATCGAGTTAAATGAGAAATTCCTGTTGGCTCTTTATGTCTGGAAACTAGTTTCGAGAGACGCGCGCATCGGCGATGGTAACTTTGACACTTGTACTTCGTAAATACCTATAATTACCTATTCATTTCGCACGGAAGAAGTCAGCTAGATACGAATCTGGTTCTTGGGAAAATCAAGGTCGACGAACGTTTTGTACGAGCACGAAAGTTATGCACGCTCGTCTTACAGCTCACTTTCCAAAAGAATTTCCAAAGAAAATCTAGCAATAATTGTTTTTATTATAAATTAAAGATAAATTTTAATAAAATTCAGGCTTAATCTTTTAGGCGTAAATTACTATAAAATCTATATTGAATCGTAAATGTAAAATGGCGTATAAATCTAATGAACAATATGAGCTGTAGTTCTATTTCACTGCAATCAATACATTGAAAAAAAATCCAATATCGACACAAACGCTTAATAAAATTGTTCAATAGTTCGCATGCAGAACATCAAAGCGCTTGGTGCTTCTATAATTCAATTGTTTTAACGATATCCATGAAGTAATTCCCATTTCAATTTTAAATATATCGATTTTGAATTACTCAATGTTATTGATTTGTGAAAATTATTTATATTTTATTATTTATTTAACACAAATATTATATTATTAATTGGTGCATTATTATATTCGATTATGTAAAATTGATTTCACTGTAATTGGCGTTGTAAGTATTACAAAATACGTTACATGAATATCATGCCCAACGTGCTGCAATTTAGTGTGTTGGTTTAGGTAGATATGATATTTTGTTTAAGTTGATAACTCTGTGGGAACAGTTACAAATGTCCGGTTTGTGTTTTACTATATTTAGAAATTATTTATATCGATTATTGTAATGTACTATTTGCATAAATTATTAATAATATTCAATAAATATAACTTATTTGAGTTTGAAAAATATTATTTTTTAAATTATATTAATTTGAATAGTACGTAGTAAATTAACATTTTCATACCTACATAAAATAAATACAATATAATTAACATAAATTTAACATATTTTGTAAATTTAATAATTAAAAATAGATTTTGATTAGTTAAGAAGTATTGTATTTTTAATTCTAACATAAAGTATTAAAGATTTGTTTAAAGTTAGTTTAATTTATCATTTATTGCTGAACAAAAACGATTTGTTTTGGTGATATAAATAATAAAATAGGGAGACATGTGTGTGATCGAAGGGCCTCTCGAATTATGTACTTAGTTTTGAGTCTTTGTACATAATTTGGACGTTCGTCTGAAACATCAGAGCTGTTTGCCTATCAATCATATCGTGTATAAATTGTCAATATTTTGTGCTGCATATAAGCAAGGCGGAAGAGCGGTTCAAAGAAGACCATGTATGTGATGCTATTCGTCGTCTTTGCTGGTTATTGCCAGGGAATCCTGCACGTGCAGCCTAGTAGCAACTGCCTGAATGAAAAAAGTGGATTATTCAACATCCACATTGCGTACTTTTCTGAAACGAAAGACGTGAAGATCCTTCTGCTGCAGTCTCAGGATAATTCCAAGGAAGATAAATACTTTCTCGATGAATATTTGTGGTACTTTAATTCACGGTACACTTGGAATAAATCGATTAACATTCAAAGTTATAGCTTAATCGGAAGACGCAGACGGAATGCGTTAGGTGAATATATTAATTGAGGTGTTATTACGAAGGAAACTGGGATTTCTTTTGCAGGTGTATCAAAAGGAGCTAGGCGAACTGAATTTGGTGATCCGGAGCAAGGCTATATAATTATAGTGAGGGATGAGATTGTACTGAAACAGTATTTAAAACGGAAATTTTCTTTTATTTTTCCGAAACCTAGAGCGAGTTATTTGTTCGTATTCAGCGAGAAAAATTGGAACGGTTCGCTGCATCGGTATGATGAGATTATATCGTTGTTGTGGAATGAATACGACATTCTCAATGTGTTGGCTATTGCACCGTGCTCTTCCAATTTTGATCGTGTTTTTCTGTATAAGCCCTTCGATTACGACGAACCGAATCACTCTTGGGGCTTGGTTCATTCATATTTAACGGACTACGTCGTGGTTAATCCTCAAGCGCTTTTTAATACAATGGATAATTTGAAAGGATATCCAATCTCTGTAAGCACGTTCACAAGAATTCCCACAAACATGCCTTACCCGATCCCTAATATTCGTTATGATTGTTCTTATGGGAATTTAATATTTGGAGGATTGGATGGATGCGTTATGAAATACATGTCAAAAATTCTGAATTTTGAGTTCAACATTGTCGGACCTATTGATAACGAAAAGTTTGGATACAAAGCTCCTAATGGTACGTTTTTAGGGAGCTTGGGGGATATAGTCTATCGAAGGGCTCAGATAACTGGGAACAGCCGATTCTTGGAGGTTTTCGATAGGGAACATTACGAATTCACGTTGCCCATAAAAAATGATCAGATATGTTTTGTGGTGCCGAAGGCCGATCGGATTCCTCAATGGGTGTCACTATATAAATGTTACTCTTCCGAAACTTGGACTGCCCTTATCATAATGATGATTTTTATGTGCGTGTTGTATTATTTCAGCATGCGCATCAGTTTTCATCTGTTGCTGAGGTCGAAAATGAGTAATTTTAAAGACACATTTAATATAATTGGTCTCTTCCTTAATGTCCCTATGCATAAATTACCGAAGATCCATCACGAGCGGATGATCGTAATCTCCAGCTTGATGTTTAACATCATTATTTTAGGGACATTTCAGGGATCTTTATTTACATCGTTTAGTAGCATCCTCTATTACCCAGATATCAACACGTTAGAAGAACTTTCCCACTCCAATTTATTAATTGCCACAAGTTTAGATCCGTTTCACGGAGATGAATCTCGAGTTATAAAAAAGATATACAGTAAGCATATCGATTTGCTTGAGAGGGCATTGACTAGGGCTGCACTGAAACGGGACGTCGCCGCTATGGAACGCAAAGAAGATGCTAATTTCTTTATTCAGATCGAGTACATCAGCAGCGATGGTGTACCCTTACTGCACGTTGTTGCCGAATGTCCGACCTCTAACTTCTTGGCTTACATCGTTCCGAAAGATTCGCCCTTCTTGCCGCGCTTCAACGCATTGCTGATCAGATTTCTAGAATCAGGCCTCATCGAAAAATGGTACTACGATACGGTGGAAGCCACAATATTATCCAAAAAGTACGCTAAGAATCAAACTTCTAACAGCCAAGAACCATTGGAACTTCAAGATCTACAATCCGCGTTCTACTTTTTATTTGTTGGAGTTGCATTGGCTGCCATTATTTTCACGATTGAAATCATATGCAAAATTTTAAAATAAATAATAATAATTACATTCATTGTAACACTCAGATAATAACCAAATACAATAATAAAATTGATATTTAAAATTAATTTGAAAAAAATGTACAATTCCAGCAAATAATATTTATATGCACTTATCATTTATAAAGTAAACATATTTTTTTTATTGACCTTCGTTAATAGTAGAAAAGACTGATCTGGTCATATCTATTTAATATTCGGTTATAATATTTTGTATTTTGGAGGAATTTCACGAGTGAATATCTTCTTCTATCATGTTATCTGTGGGCATTAAAGTGGTTAGAGGTCCGAGTTGGAATTGGGGAAAGCAAGGTATTTTTTCTTTAATTCTAAAATATTAGATAAAAAAATGTTTGTACATTAAGTTAATAATTTTAAGATGGAGGCGCAGGGAATATAGGGATTGTGGTGGAATTGATGAGTTTTCCGAAACTAACGGTTTTGGTAAAATGGAATAGAGGAATCACTTCAAATTACCGAATTGGATTTCAGACAAATTATGATTTGAGGATCTTAGATAATTCCGAGATTGGTATTTTACATTCAGTGTCTTGCAATGAATGCAAGACCGAACAAATCGATGGATTAAGATATGAGTGTAATGTTTGTGAAACATATAACCTATGTAGGATATGTTACCATAGTGGTAAACATTCTCTGCTGCACGAGTTTACGTTGTTCGTAACAACTTTGTCTACGGGGTTAGTTAAGTTAATTATCTAAATGTTGTAAAATTTATTTGAGTTTTTAGAATTCATTTAACCAAACGGTTAGGCGAAAAGCAAGGTTCCCTGGAATCTGGACTACATTATTATATCATGCATCTCCCTGTGCTCGGATTACCAGAAGATCAAATATATGATGATATAGAACAGACCAGCGATGAAATCTTAGACTACCTTATTAAGGAAGTAGAGAGCTTGAAAGAGGATACAGCACCTGATGAAACTCCTGTTTGTCTAATATGTGATAAATCGTCTGAAGAAAATGTTACATTTATACCGTGCAATCATAAGTTGGCTTGTCAGGACTGTAGCATGTACGTAAAGAAGTGTTACAATTGTCGCGTTGAAGTAGAAAAACGCGTGGCTCCTGATGGCACTATTTTACCAATTATGAGCAAAAGCAAGGACAGATTCAAGAAAATTCAAACAAATCTAACGAATATCGAAAAGAGTTTTGTATGCTGTATTTGTATGGAAAACCTTATTGAGATTGCTTTTGCATGCGGCCATAAGGCTTGCTCGAGTTGCATCAAAAATCTTAAGAATATTTGCCATATCTGTAGAGAACCAATTTCTTTGAAAATTGAAATTCCAGACTTATTTTCTTAATTTGCTCTTATTACAAATTTACTTTTTAATTTATTTTTACTTTTAAATATAACCATTCACATTTTTAAATCATCGTCAATTTTATTCATACATTATATAGACTGATGTAAGATATCTGCGTTACAATAATGATTTTTTTATATTATAAAATTTTGAAAATATAAAATGTAATTCTTATTTCTTAATTTCTCTCCACTACTAACAAATTTTATTTGAATATAGGAACAAAATATATTTTTAATATCAAAATTTGGATGTTTTCAATAAAAATAATTTATTTCATATATAAAAATACATATACAATGATTGTAGTCAATGAATATAAATAAACATAGTATTTTCAACTTTCATTATCGTTTAATAAATATCATGATTAAAATGTGAGAAGTAATAGTAATTAAAATTGATTTAAAATTATACAGAAAATGTAAGTAGTATAAAATAAAAATAATAATTATATAGAAAGTCTCATAGAAATGACTTTTCTACACATATGGCAAGAAATAAGTCGTTGTGAACATTTTTTGCACGCTTTGTGACCGCAATTAAATAAAACGTTAGCTAAATTTTGGGTGCAAATACTGCAAAAATGCAACTCTTCTAATTCAAGGATTATATTTTCTATTTCGTGAAGCCTCGCATCTTCTGGTTTCGGAAGATAGTTTCCATCTACAGCAATTCGTTGTGTTATGGGTATGCGACACATCAGACAAATCTTAAAGAAATCGGAACAATTTATGCATGCTAACTTGTGGTTACAAGGCATAAATGTGACGTTCTCTGATGTCGGTTTACTGCAACCAATGCAACGTTCAACCTCGTTTAAATATTGCAGTTTTTCCGTTACGGATTCAGTCTCAGTCATCCCAGTTTGTTCATAGTATCTACCTTTAATTTTTATTTAAATTATATGATTACTAGTGCTATTTATTAGTATACCTAATATTGGCAGATGATTGTAGTAGTACGTATTTTCGGAACGGAAGATAACTTTTTTTGAGCATATCCTCGGTGGCAGATCGATTCTAAAAAATATCATCAATATCAGTAAACCTTAAGTTAATAATTAGCTTTTCGCACTCACCCAATTGTTGCATTTGTTGGAAACAACTTGAATTCATGAGTTGTATAGTGCATGTCGTTGTTATAACATGAGGCGCAGAGGTCGGACCCTATGCATGTGCAGCAACTATACTTCAAACCATTAATGTTTTCACTGTTGCAACCTTCACACATATTTTTGTGCAAAACGCCTAAATATGAATTATCGAAGATTCTTAAGTCATAACATTTATTAAATCCGACTCGATAGTTGTTGCAGCTTCCTCTGTCCCATTTAACTGTGACAACATTTGATAAATCCTCGCAGACTGTGCCCATATTGCCTTCGCCTCTATCTACAAATAATTTGTAAATAAATATTAGTTTAAACCTCAAGAAAAATTTTATAGTTTACCTTGATCGCCCCATTCCCAGTCTGGTCCCCTAACAACTCTGACACCCACGAGAGACATGTTTCTAAATTATGTTTACAATTCAAAAATTTGCTAGATGAAAAAAATCTGTGAATATTTGGCTAGCTATAATTTTACAACATTTTCTTATTAAAGAAATTCAATTTTATACCATAAATGTTGAAATAGAACAAAAATTAGACATAAATAAAAAATAATGTTTTAATAAAATTGTAATAATTATACAATATAGATTAATCAAGTTATATAAATAATAAATGTTTGTAAATCTTAATAAAAGATTACTGATTTCTCTGTTGATTTTTTATGTTATAAGAAATGTGCGAATTATAATTAAATTAAAAAATTTTGGTCAAAATTAATTTATAGGAAAAATTACCATTATTACTAACAAAAAAACTGTTTTACAAGCAATTTCATGAGTACACATAATATTTATAATATAATAGCGATAATTTATTGTTGAAATATAAATTGTCAACTATTGAACAGTTTCCACATACTGAGTGCATTGAGAGTTCCTGGAATTGTTTTTCCTCGTTATTACCTTCAAAAGGCTGTACAGAAAATGTCCCAGTGTTAAGGCAAACACTAATCCGCATCGATAATACCGGATGTAAATGAAGAGAATAGCGATGAAGATGATGGACTTCGAGTAACTGACAACATCGGCAACGCTGGTTGTTCCATATGATATTATTGTAAATGGTATTAAAAGATTATACACGACCTTGCCAAGTCGAACGTATCTTCGCACGTCCGACATACTTCAAACAATTTTGCAACATCAATCTGACAACATCAAAAAATTATATAATTGTTTCTATGACTATTGATTTTAATGAAATTTACAATTTAAGAATCGAGATAATCCGATTTTGTAATTCACAACAAAAAACGAAATATCGCGAAATTTTTTAAAAATTCCTAAAGCTTATCCCGTTTTTATTTATTGAAAGTATAATTTGGAGATCTTTTTTCGGATAAATTAGTGGTACAGACAAACCTCCTGAAAACTCATAATTAGTTATTAAACTAGTCTTTAGATTCTATTCTTCCCAAAATAAGTTGATTAATTTCCATTATATAGAAACAGCATTATCGGAATTTTTGTTAAGAGTTATATGGAAACTGTATTATAAAAGAATCTACTGTAGTTATTGATTTATCGCCTGACAGTGCAAGTGCACCAATGGAAATGAAAACGTTAGCAAACCTTAGTGGTATTGCTATAGCAACGAAGCTACAAACAAGAGTTATTCGTATATTGCATAACGTTACAGCATTCGAGTAATACAAGTTAGAGAGAATGAGTTTATTGGCGAATGGAAATATTAAGAGTGCTGGTAAATAAGTGCGTATTCATTTTACTTGTAAACATTTTTTTTTGTTAGATAGGAAAGAAGAAAGATTGGCTGAGGATCCGGAACCTATAGGAAGATTAAATTGGTTGATACATTTATTCCATGTGCGAGGAGACGCAGTATCCTGCAAGGATTTAATACGGAACGAGATAGATGCCAGCCAGGGTAAAAATGAGTTTGCACACTACAAGAAAGTAAGTTTGATCCAGTATTTTCCCCATCTTTATCCCGCCTCAACTTATTAGAAAAGTTGTATTACGTAATTTGCACGCGCGAAATTACATTATGCAAAATTGTATCACATTTAGCGTATTAAATCTTAAACACTTCGGTTTTCAGGCGATTATCCTGAGGGAGGAAGGCAAAGTACAGGAATCCTTAGAAGCCTTTCAGATTTGTCATAAATTAAATCCCGAAGACGTCGATAATTTAAAAGAAATTGGGAAATGTCTGTAAGTTTTTTTCTTTCCTTCAAAAAATAAAACGTAAACTTCTGATCGATCTTATATAAAAATAGATAATCCCTTAAGTTAAACATTTCATGTAAATAAATAATAAATTTCTTTTTAGATTTATGCTAAGAAGGTATCGATTAGCGCTGGAGGCGTATTCTGAGGCTGAAAAAATAGCATCCAAATCGGACTGGGAGATTTACTACAATATGGGTTTGTAAATGATAATTTTTAATTTGTTGTAATAAATGTTTAATTTAATTATAGCCGAATGTTACATGCAGCTAAATGATATTAGCATGGCAAAAGACAATGCTAATAAAGCTATTAAACTGAGTCACCAGGAAAATATATTTTCCCTGCTCATACAAATCCTCTGCGCCGAAGGTAATTTTAACGGTGCCATCGATATTTGTAACAAGGCTGTAGCGTAAGTGAATTATATCATAATTGATTATTTATTTATCTTTTACATAATTATATATTTTTTGACTTGACAAATAATTTTATAACATGATTTTTTTTAAATTGTTTTATCATTTATATAATATTGTTCTTATAGTATTTTTTGTGTAAATAAATTGTATTAGTTGACCAAAACTCCATGAATGTTTATAGAGAAATAATAATTAAATTCATCTGTAATATAAATATAAATTTTATGCAGCCCGGCGCAAAGTATACATTTGACGATTTTTGCGAACTAATCCTGTATTTAAGTTATTCATTTATGTCAGTATATTCTTGCAGCCTGATGCTCAAGTCCATGTAGCGAATTTAGTACATTCTCAATTTTGTTGTTAAATCGCATCTAAATATTATTTGTTAACAATTTAGCTAAAGCTAGGATACATTAATGATTTCAGATCATGTCCAGATAGTGTGAATGTTTTGACCAAATCGGGATTGCTGTATCTGAAAGTCGGAATTAACCAGCACGCATTCGAGAGATTAAGTTCCGCTCTCGCTCTCGACCCACTAAACCCAAGAGCTCTTCTTGGAATTGGATGCATTACTCAAGTGAGTTTAACTATTCATTCGATAAGCAGATAATAACAATCTGAAATCTGAAAAATTAAGTTTACTCTATTTAATTCAGAATCACGCTGAGTACGATGTAGCTTTATCAAAGTATAAAATAGCCGTCCAAAGCGATGCGGAATCAGTGGCTTTGTGGAACAATATCGGTCTCTGTTTCTATTCCAAACAGAAATATATAGCGGTGAGTGCACATGAAACAACGTCTCGTTAATAAATGATTATAGTTGATGTTGTTTGCACTCGCAGGCCGTTACTTGTTTGAAGAGGGCATTGTGGCTATCTCCGATGAACTGGAAAGTCCTTTTAAATTTGGGGTTACTTCACTTGGCAACAAGTCAGCCTGCATCTGCGTTTAATTTCCTTTGTTCAGCGGTAAACCTAAGGCCCGATTTGGGATTACCCTTCATGATACTGGCTTGTAATTGAATGGTGTGCACATTTTTATTAGCTATTTTTTTTAACTGTTTTACAGGTGCTTTGCTGGAACTGAAGGACACTGAAAACGCCCTCAGGGCAATGCGACAAGCTATCGCCCTGAACGGAGACGAGCCTTTAATTTTAGCGAATACCTGTTTATGTTTATTGCTAGCAGGACATAGGGAGGCTGCAAAGGAAATCATGAATCAGATCAAGGAAAACGAGGAGATCAATAATTCCGAGGTGAGAAAACACGGATTGTCCTTTGCACAGGATGTAAATATTTTTATCGTGTTTCAGTTGAACGCTTTGCTTAAGAATCTCGATATTACGTTGGATGGCGATGAACATTCTGAACTATTGACAACTAATAGTGGTAATGAAATTACTAAAAGTCCTGAAGATTACGATGGTGAAGACGATTTAGTGTAAACATTTATTTCGCTTTGTTTGCATGTTATATAAAAATTATTGATGTATGCGGTCAAAAGACTACACAATTTTAAGCAATTTATTCAGTTTTATATACATATATACAACCCACATAATTCAATTTGATGGATAAGCCTTTCCTTATCCAATGAAATAATATGTAAAATATTTTACAAAAGGGACGGAAAGACTGCGGTCAATAGCCCTTTGTATCTAGACATAAAATAAAATTGGTCTATTTTTATTATATTATAATAATATTTATTAAAACAGTCGTAAATTAAAAATTAAAACATTTTCATATAATGGAAGAAAAAATATTTAACTATTATTAGCTAATATTTTTTTAAATAATTTAAATTAAAATAGCTTCATACAATCTGAAAGATATTTTTGAAAAGAAAATATTTGGCTGAAAATATTTTGTATTATAATAATTATATTTATTATAATTTACTGTTAAAGTTTTTACTGTTAAATATTTTGGTTTGCTTGTTTGTGCAACTATTACAATAAATATAATTATAATTAAAGGAAACAATAATCAAATTATGTTATTTAAAGATTACACACATCTTTAATCTATTTGGTAAAACTTAATGTAAACTTATTACAAAAAAAATAATTGTGATCTTTGGACAAGATGTAATTATATCATACTATTAATTAAAGCAAAAATGGTTGAAGCTTTTGTAATAATATTATATATTTATACTGCAAATATAAAAAAAACTATTTTTATTCAGAAAAGAATGAAATCACGCGTATGTTGTGAAAAATATACGTATTTATTGCGCTTTAAACATTTCAAATATTTGCGTAGTGTTGCACGAAATACATTTCAGATGTATAGAAATATCATGTACTTCTTTTGTGTGCAGGTACGTATTTTATCTTCGATCGATTATTTCTTTTACATTCATGAAAATGTATAAATTCAACTTTTCACAACCTCATGACTCAATAGTATCACACTAAAATGTCATTAACTTAATTATGTATTATTTTATTAGAAAAGTTAAAAAAATAACTATTTCTTCTAGTATAATTTTTCATTATTTCATTTTGTATTCAAATTTTATCCATTTAAATAGACATTATTATTATTATATTTATTAAGATTTTATATATTTTCAATACGAAAATGAATTTGGGATCAATTTTTATTCGATATGATTAATTTTATAGATTTAATTAATTAATTGCGAGCAGTGTTGAATTTATGAATTAATTGTTCCGATTTGTTATGCCAGGCGCATCCACCTATATTATTTACATAAAAACTCGAGTACATTTTTAATAATATCTTAAATATTTTAATAAAATTAATTTGAATGTAAACTTATTAATGACCATTTGAATATTAAATATTTCCTGAAAATATCTTTTGCGCAATCATGCGCGTCCCGGCTTCCCGAGAGAGGTAAGAGCGTCGCGACGCTACGCTCCGTAGTTTTGCTGCTGATTCGCTGGAAACCAAACGTGCGAAGCTTTGTTCCAAGTTAACACTTTGAAAAGTTTCTGTCTTAACTGCGAATAAAGTGAGTATTTGATACCGATTTTTACAAAATAGTACGAAATAGATGAAATGGACAGACAAACACGAATCACTGATCTGTTTATACGCGTGAAATCCAATAACGGAAAATTTAGTGTCAGTGATTACGTTATCTTTATATGGCACAATAACTAATAATAATCGTTAATCGTTATTTTTAATTTTCACCTTGTTGCTGCACTTGACATTTCTGAAATTGTATTTAAAAATTTATAAAATTGAGCTACAATTAACTTCAGAATAACAGAATAATTTAATGTAATTATTGTACAATTATCTTAGTTAATACACAACAAATTATTTTAAAAATATATAAAAAAAATTCTACAGAATTATGTTTATAGTTTTTTTGTGTGTTTATTTTGGCTAATATTTCATAAGATATTAAAGAAAGAAAGAATTTTAACTTTTTTTGTATTTTCTCGATGAAACGTTTGTAATTTATTGATGACTTATTTTTAATAAAAATATAACTACGTGCATTAAAAATGAGTTGAAAGCAAAGTTAAAGGATGTCCTCTGGCTCAAATCAGGACCAATACAAATTGGTAAATAATAAGTAATAATATATGATTTTGTAATTGAATAAAGTAATTTATAGACAGTTATATTTATAACAATAATCAAATAAGTGGCAATAAGATGTTTTCGAGAGAAACACTTTAAATTTTCGAATTATTGGAATTTGCCTATTCTTAGTAGACTTATCATATCTTCCTTTCAATAATTGTATATTTTAAAATGAGTCAAAATAATTGGATAACTTGAAATAGAACAAACAAATATATTTGAATACAAAACAGATCGATATATTTATTATATATTATAATTGACAATTAGTCCATGCATCAATTCTTGTTGTTATCATGATTGATATATTTCACTGGAAATCCTTAACGAGAATGAAACTGAATTAATGGAATTTTGTTATCTGATGTATCATTTAGAACAATGGACATTTTGAATTTTGTCAGGTGAAGATTTTTTAAAATGTGAAGATAAATTTCATTAAAATTTTAAGAGAATCTATTGCTTTTGTGGAAGTCGATAAGTAGATTGAACAAGTAAGGCCGCAATAATTTTAAAAAAATTATTATATATTTTTTAAATTGACTGGATATAATTATATATTTTCATGAAGAGCTGAGCTTGTAATCCGCAATAATATTGCAGATATGAAAGATGCAATAGAATTAAATTAATATAAAATGAGTTTTGGTTGTGTAAAACGGAAGTGAGTAAATAGAGCTGCGAAATCTATTAACTCAATACGAATCGCTGAATACCATAAAGATTCTATTTTTAATTTATTTTGTTATTTAGCAGGTTCAGCGTATTCTCGAATACTGAAAAAAAAAGAGCTGAATGCCATTCACATATAACTTACCCAGAAAATTGTGTATACAAATGTAATCTTTAAAACTATATTCATTTTAAGTATTTATTGTATCTCTTGGAAAGAAGATTTAAAATGGATATATTTATGAAAATTCATATTTTTGATACAAGATATAAAATAAATTACAGATTGAAATTTACTGAAGTGCTCGGACTATGAAAGTATTAAGTTTGCAGTAGGTGAGAATTTATTTACTACATAAACAAATAGATACGCTATGCTAATTTTAATTCCTCGAATGAGCTAAAAATAATGTGATGATTTAAAACAAGGAAAGTGATGACACTTTTCATGCAGAAGGATCATATCCTATATATTCACGGAACATCGCCTTTATTAATGTTACAGATGATTTAATCGACGTCGGTAATTTCGAACCAGTTGACAAACTCACATATGAGATCGGACATTTCACATGATTTATTTTGTAACTTGTGTTCTAAATCAATGGACAAAGAAATATTTTTATTAACTATATGTAAATAGAGTCTATAAAATATGAATAATAAAAAAAATAAATAAATAAACAATTTGAAAAGATAAATAAAATAAAAAAATTTAAAGAAAATCTACAACGAAAATATTTTCAAAAATAAATATAAATGTGCTATCGACCTAAGACTTTCCGTCTGGGAAATTAATATATAAAGATGTTACAGATTAAAAGAGGAATTAACATAATAAGAAATACAAAAAATTATCGAAAGGCATATAAAAAATATATAGAGAAAAGGATAGAATTATAAGGACTTGAAAATATAGGGTATATATGGGATACTTGAATATGGGAGGGACATTGGATTTTGAGGTATGCAGAATTTGGTAAGGGAAGAAAAATTTGTATCTTTGGATATAAATTTAAGAGAGAGGTAAAGGTATCTGTGAAGGATTGAAGCAATTTTGGTTTTGGAATAAAGGAGATGTACAGGACAGAGCAAGAAATATTATACAACAGGGTATAAAGAGGAGCCTTGCGGGACACCTTGAAGCGGGAAAATTATGTAGAGAAGGGTTCTAATTTTTAGGGAACAATTTTGGCGGTTATTTTTATGATGTTGATGAGGAGACGTTATGGACACGAATGAGGCTCGAGTGCCGGTCTTCAAGATGGGTGGATTGGATATTGGAGGTAAGGATAGAGAGCGGAAACCGAAGGAATGGAATGTTTTCAAAAGATTTTTCGATCACAGAAAGGAGAGTAATGGAACGATGGGTCATAGTCATTTTTAGGAATATACACAACGGATACCAGTTTTCCATTTACATGGGATATATTGAAACGATATACAAAAGTTTAAAATTTTCTCAACGTAGGAATTAATACCAGAATCGAAGAGTTTTAGGATTTTATGGGAAACGGAGACGGTATATGGTTATCTATGAATTTGTGGACTTGGATAATTGAATTGGGCGGAATTCCAGTCGTTTATAATTTTGTAATTATAATAGTCAAAGTAGGAGTCATGATTCATCTCAAGATAGTCGGGGAATCGCTTATCGACATCTTTCTCACTGTCATAAGTAATGTTTGTATTTGGATCTATTCATTAATTATTAAATAAATTGCTTTTATATTTTATTAACTTTTTTACAAACTCCAATATTTGCCATCATGGGATATCCGAAGCTTTAATCTTCTTGTTGTCAGTTTGTCTTAATTTCTTAATTAGAGGATAGTTGTGGACAACGAAAGAAGAAGTTTCAATGAAGGATCTGGATTTTACAAACACAATACAATAATAAACTTAATTGAACATCAATTACGAAACAGGACCATTCAACTGGATCTTTGTATTGTTGACAAAATGCAAATATTAGTTGATGTATAATTTTGTTTATAACGCCCATTTTATGGTCTGCTGTGCACTAAATAATATATTTATGCGTATAAAACAAACTAACAAACTTGAAGCATATTATAAATTTGTGGGCTTGTAAATAGAAAAGGCCAGGAAACGTAAGCAAAGTCGAGTCGTTATTGACGCACGTACTTTCAGCATGCCGACACTATCGTAAAAATATCAAAATATGTTTCTTGTCTTAATACTTACCTCTGGTTATTGTTACTTCTTTTGGATTCGCTAACAAAGAACTGAGCTTAATTACATTTAGATACTAATAATTTTAATAATCAAAAAGATTCATTGGAAATTAAAATAAAATTTGTAATAATAACATATCCAAATTGGAATATAATCCAATTGAAGCAATCAAATAAATATAAAATTAATTATATCACATTTTTAAACATAATTATTACATTTTATAACTTACTCATCCCGTAAATTGTCTGATAATTGTGATTTTACTGTTGAATTCATGATCAACCAATAATTTTAGATTTTTAATAAGTTCTTGTTCTATGGAATTATTTTAATTTTGTAAATAATTATTTACTTATATATATTTAGAGTTTTTTTTCTGATAATGTTATAATTATTTTTATAATTAAAAAGTGAAAAGTATTATTATAAAAATATTATTAATAAATATTTTTTGAAGATATATCAAATTATTTTCAAGTTTTGTGTAACAGTAATCAAGGACAGGCAACCAACATAGCAAATAAATGTGTGAGAAATATAATAATGTATAGATCAAAAATATAAAAACATTAAAATATATATTTTTGGAGAATCATTTTAATTTTATAATTAATTAATTCTAACATTATATTTAGAGTTTTTTCAGATTATATTAAAAATTTAAAAAAGACAGCATAATTTTTGTATGTCTCCTGAATTGTTACACTATTATGAAATATAATTATATAATATTTAATTCGACCAATTTATCTTGAGAATTGTGTGACGAGTTCCAAGTACTGGATGAATTTATTTAATTTTTGGAACATATTTAAAATAAATATGGTATTATATAATTTTATAATTAAGTCATAATTCTTATATTGAGTTGTTATAAGTAATATATTTACATTTCAGGTAAAATGGAGCGTCTCAATTTCATACTGCATCTGATGATGGAAAATGCAACGATTTATAACATGACCCAGGACGAAGACGATATATTGTATAACTATTATAACGGCTCCGATTTGAATGACTCTACAGTTGATGAGACATCGAAGGAGAAGTGCCCGAATTGTGAGGGTTTGTTGTCGGAAATATCGGTCATCTACTCCAAGAAGTATCACGTATACGCGTCGATGATAGTGTGCATTTTTGGAACAATATCCAACATTTTCAATATCATAGTTTTAACAAGAAAAGAAATGGCAAGCGCTCCAATCAATCGCATCCTCACCGGTTTGGCAATCGCGGATATGCTCATAATGGTCGAATATATACCATTTGCATATTATTATTACATCGTGCTGCCCGGAAAAATGAATTTTCCCTATTTTTGGGCGATTTTCATGCTGTTCCATACGCATTTTACGCAAATTCTACACACAATATCAATTTGCTTAACGCTAACCCTCGCTATTTGGAGATATTTCGCTGTGAGGTAAGTTAATAAATTATTTTCATTTATTTAAATACAGATTAAACTACTCGATGTTCGTTGTAACGTACAATCATATGATGTTAAATGTTAATTCTGAATTTCAAACTTAATTAAATGCTCAACTCATGATTACGCAATGATATTATATGTTTAGACTGTTAATCTGTATACAATTGTTGTTAGTTTCTGCTAATTAAATATTATTTATTTTCAGATATCCAAATGAAACACATATTCTGTGCACAGATATTAGATGTACTATGGGTATTATACTGAGCTACGTCTTACCATTCCTGCTATGCATTCCTACGTACTTCATTTTCAAAATAGAATCAACAAGTATATTGGAAGACAAGAATTACATATTGTATCACGTAGATTTGAGCGGTATTGCCAAGAAGAATGAGATATTCCTTCTAGTGAACATCTGGATCTACTCAGTCGTTATCAAACTGTTACCATGCTTCATCCTGGTTGTAATCACCTGCTGGTTAATTTCAACACTGGTTGCGGCGAAAAAACGAAAGGAGATACTCAGAAATTATAATATGTGTCCTATGCAAGAAGGCAACAAAAAAAGGACGAAAATCGAACGACGGTCGTATAGAACAACCAAGATGCTCATTGCCATTGTTATTTTGTTCATCTTAACGGAATTACCACAGGGCATCTTCGGGTTGGTAATCGGCATTAAAGGCGTCTGCTTTTTTACAAAATGTTACCAAAAGTTTGGAGCAGTCATGGACATACTGGCACTCATCAACGGCTCCATAAACTTCATTTTATATTGCTGGATGAACCGGATGTTTCGCTTGACGTTTGGTCAACTGTTTAAACCGAAAATTATAGCCAAATGGGCACAAACCACACATTCGGATGAATGCACTACGTATGTATAAAAAGCATTTTGGAACTTAAGAGTTCAAAAAATAAATCGTCTGCCGGTTACGTAACAGCTGCAAGTAAATATTTAATAAAAATATGTTTGTAGGCTTCAGTTTCAAAGGGTTAGAAGAAACTTATTTTTAATTAAATTTTCCTACTTTAAATATTAAATTAATATTTTGAATAGCACAAAACTATATAATATATATAGATATATTTATATATGTGTTTATTTACTATTTGTACCTGTTATTTTTCTATGTTACATATCTAAATATTACATCGTTGGTATTAAAAATAGTATTTTCAGATAAGTTTTAAATAATGTATGTAATATAAACTAAATAATATATGGAAACGAATGCAAGGTATTTTCAGAGTGATATCTACATTTTGAATCTTTATTAAATTATTTATAGTTACGCTTAAATAATAATAAGAATAAAATAAACTGATTTATTTTTTTAATGTCAAGCACTATTTTTTAATAAATAAATCTGGTAGGAATAAAGATACACTTTTTTCAGTAAAATCATAAAATAATTATAAGAGTTTGGATATTTCTGAATCATTAATGTATAATTCCAGATTTATATGTATTTATTGGTTATTTTTTATTTTATTTGTACAGTGAAAATTATGTATCAATAAATATATTTAATTTTTTATTATGTTTTCCTTGATATCTTCTATCATGATAGTAAAATTATAATAAAATAAATTTAAATTTACAACCAATTTTTGTAATTGATAATTTTTTAAATAAAATAATATCTAAATATGATAAAAAATCAATATAAAAACAGTGATTTAAATTAAAGTATTACTAAATGATATAAATAACAGATCGAAGCGGTACTTAAATCTTGAACGTGAAAGAGTGTTCGAAATCTGGCATCTTTTCAAGACCGTGTTTAAAAGCTGATTGGCTGATGTAGGAATTCGACTCGATGTCCATATCGTCCAAAACCTAAAATTAGTTAAAGAAATGCAGTTAACGTATTTAAAGTATTTCTTGTATTTTTACAATCTGCGCTATGCGCTCCACTTCTAACTGCGATTGTCTGGTAGATCCATATTCAGTTAGCGCCTTTATAACATTGACGATGTCGTTTAGACCGAGCTGTCCATCTTCGTCGAAATCTGAAAAGTTGTTAAACATAAATTAATTGCAACGCGAAGGTCGTTCTAATCTTATCAATAATAAATTGATATGAAATTTTTGTTAAGCGATGCGTTTACCGTAGAGTTTAAAAGCCCAACCCGATTTGACTGTATGTGGACATCTATCGGACATTGCCGAAGCGCAATCCAACAGATCCTCGAACGAGAAGCATTCATCCTTCATGGAAGAAAATATCCTTCGAATGCGGCTCCTAAATGGATTATGCTGAAATGTATACTTCATATTAATTGAGATTCCCTGAATCCAAACAGTTTATAAACCTCCAGTTGTGGAAACCTCCTAATTATTTCGCTGAATGCAATTCTATGATACTCAATATCCACATCGTCAGTGCCTATAAACAGTTTTAGAAGACTGCGAATTAGCTGCGTGAATGATACTCTTCTTCGAAGATGCTACTTACTGCAGGATTTCCGTTCGCGTTAAGTATGTTAATTCCGTGTACTCCATTAGCTTCTCCTCGGTTAAACCGTAATGCCTACTCGACTTGCTTCCCATTGCGTCTAACAATGAATAACACTTGCTCTGCTATATCATTACTCGTGTTATCTTATCAGAAAGTAGCAACAGTAAAATATAATTTATTACATTATCATTTCGTCGCCTGAATATAGCGCATTTCTCACTCGACACCGCAAGCGAATCCAACATAAAATCCACAAATTATATTGAGTTCTTGACCCATATGGCAAGAATCAAAAATAATGCGTAACCTAATTCCGATGCCCAATGATTCACGACAATTTATATTTAAAGTAATGAACGTTCGTTTGCAGATTTTATGTTGGAAAGTTGCAAATCGCTCTGGAAACTTAATAAATATTCTTCAAACTTCCTTTATCTTTGATCTAATTAATCTATATTATTCATAAATATATATTTTTTTAATAAAATTTATTTACACACATTGTTATTAAAGGATTTTTGACTCAAAGTTGGAAGTCTGCAGTACTGAATATATAAACTATTTTACTATATAAATGTGAAAAATAGTTGTTGAAATATTCTTAAATATAAAAAAAATAATTACAAAGTTCCTTTAATAAATCTTTAATTTGTATATTTCCATATATGGAGATATAAGGATAATATTAAAAACTTGAATTAGAAAGATGAATAACAGTTTAACAAGTCAAAAATTGTATAATTAAAAATGATATGTCTTCAAAAGGGAAGTTACATTTAAAATAAATTAAAAGGATATGAAAAAATTCAAAATAATAAATTTAGTTTGATAAATAAAAACTTAATGAAAAAAGTATGTTTGTATTTGTCTGGAATTCTTTTTTCGTTTTCTAAATAATTATAAATAGCTTGTATTGGAATGAAACCCACGCCCAAGGTACAATAATACAAATAACCGAGCATTTAGCGAAGGCATTATAAATAGTCCTGTTCGTCAGATCTGGGATACCTGTAGGAACTGTTTGTGTCTATCACAAATGGTGAAATAAAATTGAACAGATTAACGCTATAATTTTGAACACTAAAGAAAATTAGTAGGATATAATTTTAATATAGAACAAAATTAAGAATGTTGATTTTTTGACTAGCAGTTATGTTTAGAAAAACGAAAATAATATAAAAAATACATTACGTTTTGTTTATCGTAAACAACAAATTGCAAGTAACAGATGTGTTCGATTCCTACGAAAAACGCAGAGTGAAGATAAATATGAAATTGTAGTTCCTCGATGAGATCCGTGAAATCAGGAAATAATATTTAATTAACTAACAAGAAATACTGTTAACATTATATTAATTAAAATTTAATGTTAAAATTTCTCGACCTTTCAAAATCTTAGACAAAGTTCTGAAAAATCTCTTCATCTTTCAGAATTTCGCACCTTGAACAAAATAAACAATTATATAAGAATATATAATTTTTGAATCAAAAAGATTAAGTAAATCGATTATAAATATTGGATTCGAGACACAAAGAAAATCTAGTAAATAATATATTCAATAAAAATACTCATTTTCTTAATGATTTCTAATAATACCTGCAAAGGTCGTCAAAAATTGGATCAAGGTTTCTGTTAGTTTTCGTTCTTTTTTAATGAAATTTTGAATTAAAGCAAAATGTAATACTAACTGTTTTTTATTTAATTTATAATTTTTTTAATTCAAAGTAATAAATTTTATATAATAAATTGATAATTTATGTATTGAAAAAAGTTATCAACATTTTTCTAAAATAAGATCAATAGGTATTTGTACTGGAAAAGGAATAGCTTTTGACGTGTTATAAATAGAATTGTTGATTTTAATTAGGATGTGAATAGAAGTTGGAATTTGCTAGAAATAGAACTGGACGAATCATTATTTGGAGCTGACCTATTCAGGTGTATGAAATGGTTGCATATTTCTATGTGGTGTTCACGGATGCAAAAGGTTCTAGAATTGGAATAAAAACAAACGTAATTATTATTCATTGGATGATGAAACGTCCGAAATTAAAAATCAGAGTGGAAAGCAAAATTTCAGTTATAAATAGGAATCGTCGGAGAGTGACGTCTTAGGTGGCCGGGATTTGGGTAGCAGCAGCTTCCAACCAGACGCACAACATCTCGAGACGCCGTCCCAACAGCAACAGACCAGCTGAAGCTAACGATCAAGAACTTTTGAAAAGCAAGAAGGAACGACCAAATCGATCAAGATGGTTTACGAAACCGACTTCTACACCACCAGGAGACCCTATCGAACCACCCCATCCCTATCCACTTACACTATTTCGGTAAGTCAAACCACATTCACACTTATTATCATATATACTTCATTGAACTCTTACACAACATTTAAAAAAAAATAAAATACGTAAAAGATACAAAATACAATACAGTAAACATTGAAAAGATTGAAATCGTAGTTGAAAATAACGCAGAATGTCCATGTGATATAGCTTCGTAGTGTTTGGAATGAAATAACAAATATTTAGCGAGTAGTTGGTTATTCTTAGCAATTTGGCATCCGTTGAGAAAACTTGAAATTTAGAGTCACGTAACCAAAATATAAACGAAAGTAATGAGAGTAAAGCAAAGAAAATCCACCTACGCTTCGCGAGTGCGGCTTAGGTGTCGTTGTGAGAGTTGGAAAACGGGATCGGCTGTTGATTTAAAAGTAGGATCTTGGGTTCGTTGCAGAAACGTGAGATACCGTGGGAGAAGGTTCCGTTCGTACCCCGTCCAAGATTGGTGCCCGATCCGGTTACGGCCTTCGGTAAACGTAAAACGGCGGAAAAACCGAAACCAATTGTGGAAACTATTAGAGCTCAGATTAAGCCCAAAATTCTGACGGAGCCACCGCTACCGTACGTTTCACCGCGCGATATCACCAGACAGAAAGTCTACGGCTATATCAAACGCGATGAAGTTTTGGATAACAAGGACCAACTAGACAACGTTCTTGCCAAAGTCCACAAGCGATCCGAAATGCAGAATTTACCATACAAAAGGAATCTGATTATGGCTTCGCAATTGTATTGACCGAACAACGCGCCTTCAAGCATCGATGAGAGGCACTAATGCCGCTTACTGCAACCGATTTTTATTTGCACTCTCTATAAATTTATCTCTAGCTTATAATTATTTTGTGCTCGTCCTATCTTCGTGAACAACGCTCAGTATTTTTTTCATATTCCAAATACTACGTAGTATTTATAATATATGTTATTGTTGTTGTTTTTCTTTTTCATACCTAGAATCGCTAACAAATCACATATTTTTGATTTTTGTTGTTGTGATATTATCTTATCTGTGCTAATTACTTTATTATTATTATTATACACGTTACATGAATATTGTCGCAAATAAAACAATGGTTCGTACACGTCACCAGTGGATTTGTTCTCGAGTCTCGAATTTTATGATCCAGTGTTTGCTGAAAATTGCATGGAATTGATCAGACACAAAAAGTTTCCGTTTAATCCCCTAATCCCCGAAATCATTAGTTACTTGTCAAAATAAACCAGAAACTCTTATAATAAAAGCACGTGGGTTGGTTGTTTGCTGTTGTTGTTGTTGTTATTTTTGTTTAGTTTAGGGAATGCGACGGCTATTCCAGAAAGCGTTATGCCTATAGGACGTCAAAATGTAAATTAGTTTATACAAAAATATTTGAGTTTTCCCAACTGAAAATAGATTTGCGCAAACTGTAGAGATGTATACCCACGCTCGACAAAAATACATTTGTTGCAAATTCGCGGCTGCTTAGATCATTCTGTTATTGTTCCAAAAGCTTTCGATTAGGTTTCAGTATACATTCGTAGCCGGGCTTTACTTTAAACTTCGTCCGTACGGAAATAGAATGGGAGATTTCCGAGGCCGCGCGTGAGGAGGCTACTTGCAGGACGGAGGTGAATAAAAAAGAAGGAAAACTAAACGACGCCGTTGCAGTCGTCGGTGTAAACGCCCAAGACAACTATTTTGATAATTGTGCCAAACGTTACTAAAAATACGGAGCGGAGACAATTTGCCTTCTGGAATAGTTATTCGCCACCTGAGTAGAAGTAGTAGTTATTTAACACACTAATAAGAAGTAGAAACTGTAAATATAGAACAGTAGTTGAGGAGACGAAACGAGGCAAGGCGAGACAAGGCGTGGTGTTGTGGTGGTGGTGCTGAAATTAAATCACGTCCAACTGTTGTTATTTATTCCTCAGAGTCCACGTTACTATGCTGTGCGCGAATCGCCAGAGCGCTCCCGTCGGGCAGCTGAAGAGCAATACTCCTATTCCTACACCTCATCGTCAGAGAATAGGAGCAGCAACGACCCCTATTCCCGTCCATCAAACCGCTCATACTCTACTACGGAAAGCGTGAACCGTTCTACGGGTTACGGCCCTGCCGGATACTCTTACTCCAGCGACAGAACTTCCCGCAGCAGCGGCGATGGACCCGGCGGCTACCACTCTAGCTACAGCTCCAGCACTTCTGGTAGACTACCTGGAGGCACTTCTTACCGCCACTACTCTTACCGCGTCTAAAGCGAACCTACCGAAACCTACCCATAAAAAAACGAATACAGCACTAATTCAATGCTAATAAACGCTTTTCTTTAAATATTCAAAACTTTTTAGTCTAGTCTACTAAGGAAATTTATTGTAAATGAATAAAAAAAAACTTATATATATATTTTTGGTTAATAAAATAGCTTTATACTAGTAATTTGAACTCTATCATCTGTGTATACAAAATCCGCTCACTGCAAAGCAGATTCCTAGCTACCTTCCAGACCCCAACTTCTATGCAATACAAACACTTGGAAATATATATATTCCTCCACTTGAAAACTGAAAACCTTCCTTTTTCAATTTGAAACAACAACAACAAACAATCGATCTATTTAAAGAATAATAGAATATAAACAAGTCTACTCTATATACATTTTTATTGAAAATACGACTGAATTTCCATTATAAAATCCATGTATTTGATCGGAGCAAAAGTAATATGCGCTATTCAGAGTTATTTTCCAATCGTATTGCACTATTTTCAGAATGCCCATATGAAGCCAGCGATGTTCCAAATATATATAACGTCAGTCTATTTACTTGGCCAATATTCAGGAATGCAAGTGTCATAATATTTACACAATTTTCAGAAAATGTATTTATGCGTTAATTTTAAACTTTTCTCTGTGTCTAATATATGCGAATTGTAAGGAATATAATGAAGTGAGACTTGTTAGCAATAATTTTCGTATCTAAATTTATATTAAATGAAAAGTAACACGACTACGTATAAAACGGAAGATATTTTTAGAGATTATTCTGGGACTTATTTCGGGAAATTATGGCAAAATATTTTGCAAGCTGTCGACGCACGCAAATTGAAATAAAATTTAATTTTATACATTTCATTTTTTATTCTTAATATGGAAAATTAATGTAATATAAATATTGTTATTATTTGTAACCAATTTATGTTTATGTGCCGTATTAATATGATGTTATTTCTTAGTCGGAACCCTCTAGACAAGTAAGATTGTTGCCAGGGCTTGGAAAGGTAAGATGATCATAAGCATAGATGTTATTTTAATTGAAGGCAATCATTAACGTGGATATTTTAGGTGCACGTAGTTCACACCTACGACCGCATTGTGCCGTATGTTGGACACAAGAGGTTGACGGTTGTACCCAGCTCTCCAGTTGTGGTGAGGCTGAGGCCCTCGACCTTGTACAGGGAGTTCGACAGGATTGAGAATAAGCTAAGACCGATAACCTACAATTCGTATACTAATGATTATCTCAACTCTAATAGCCATGTGGTAAGGTCATTGCATTTAGACTAAAGCTTGTTATTATACATATCGCATGCCGTTGGAGAAAGTCAATGAAAGAAAGAGGAATGCTTGAGCTTGAGCTTATATGAATACTGTGAATGGTTCAAAAACAAATATCGTGAAAATTTTGTTTACAGAGAATTGTCTATGTAAGAAATCCGATATCTAGCAGCTATCCCACCATTTACCGTCCTTCTACTCTATACACGACTAGATACTATCCAAGTTACGCATCTTACAACTACTACCCCTCATATCTGAGCTACTACTATCCGGCTTATTATCCATCTGCCCCAACGTCAAGGTTCTATTCAACCTATAGTTTCTACCCATCGTACAGATGGACAGACTTAGCTCTCTATCCTTCTTGGAGATACAATCATTTCTTGCGCGTAAGTAAATTTCTCCCCCCCAAACCACAACGACGATTTTTCACACACGGGCACCTATTTATTTTTGATCTCGGTTCTTTTTTTATTGTGGGTTTATTACATATTTTTTTACTAGTTTTTTTTTGTGTTGTCCTGCTTCTCTGCATCGTATTCCGGAGTACTAACAAGTGATTTTGTAGATGTTCGATGATGAGACAAGATTGATCCGTGCTCAGACGGCGTCTCTGCTCCAAAGGGTGCACAACCCTGTGCCCCGCAGACCGAGAGCTTTTCCTCTTCCTTACGTCAGCAGGTGCATTATCCGTTACGACATTTTAAATTCAAATTTTACCAAATACTTTACAGGTATGAAGAGGTGCCTGCTAGACTCTCGAACGACAATTACATTCACAGAATGTTGATTTCGTCGCCGTCCAGTAAATCAGAGTACACCACTTATCACAGTGATCCGGTGCGAAAATATTTTGGTGAGTCATTAATCCGGCCGACAGCTGTTCCAGTATTGATTGTACAATTATACAATTACTAGGTCTAGGACGTCTCGCGTGCGTTACACTTGTCGGTGATAAACAGCAACCTCGTCGCAGGAATGTTTACATGTACGAAGACCCCGTCAGGAATGACATTCAATTACTTAGTTACTACATCAACAAATTCCGCGACGAGAAGGCCGCCTTGGCTAAGCCGATTAAAGGTAATTGATGCACAAGTATTCCGCTCTTTGTAATCACCGTCAAGATAGCTAGGACTTCGCCCGCTTCTATTTCATCATGCATCATTCACATATTTACTACACAAACTGGATGTTATTGAAAAATCAAACTATTTTGCAAGCTTATACCAAATTTTGCCAAATTGAAAAATTTATTATCTTCTAAGCTACCATTATCTTCTTTCTTGTTAAACTAAGCGTGCAAATGGTTATCACATCTAGTATCTCATTAACATCTCTCTCTCTATTCTTTCTATTTATATATTTATTACTGTAGTTCCTCTTAAATTGTGTCTTTTCACTTTCCTGTATCTAACAACGGTGTGTACTGACGTGAATGGTGTTTTTCCTTACAGCCGATGAGAGTGTAGAAGAGAAGCCTCAGAAGGCAGAAATTACAGAATTGCCATCTTCCTAAATCTCTATAACCTCACGCACACAAAAAAAGAAAACCAAAAATGTATTTTTTTGTTTTTGTTTTGATAAAGCGAAATCGACATATTCTCTATTTTAACACATGAAAAATTACATTAAAATCAAAAGAATTATTCCTTTCCACTAATACATTTTTTTCCGATTCGAATATATACTCATACTTCCGTTCGTACTTAACATACACTTTCTATATAAATATCCGAAATGGATCATACACACACACTAACTCTTTACAGGCTACTACTAACACTTAACCGCATTAAAACCAAGACAGAAGTATGAGTATAACAAAAATTGTTAATGTTTTATTGATTATAACGAATAAAAAGTTTATTTTCTTATAAGCCAACATTCTTTCATCCAGTGATATGAATGTATCCCAAGAACTCCTATTTCGAGACACCGTAATATTGACGAAACGGTGTCCATTTTTTTAAAAGCATGTTTTTTTGTGCTATATAACTTTTTGTATACTATTTTTTTATATATATTTTATATATTTATCCTTTAACCCTAAACAATACAAAACAATAAATATTTTTTTAAAACTGTATAAAATCCCTGAAAAATGCAACGATGGAAATTGGAGGCGGGAGCGTCAAGTTAAAAAATGTAAGTTTAAATAAAAAAAAAGTTAAATATTAAAAAGAAAAACTAAACTAAAATCGAATTACTAAAAAAATGCTATTCTTAAATACCACACATAATGATGACATACATTTGTAGTTTTAATTCCGAATAAGTAGTGATTAATCCTCATCTGCTACCATAAATTAACAAATTTCAGTCGTCCTTTCCGCAACTCGACCTTCTCGGATATTCTCAGTGCCAAAACCACTCGAGGATACCGCAATCGAGGAGATGAGGAAGGTTAAGGAGGAACGTGCCGCGAGATTTTCCAAAATCACTGAATTTGAACCGGACACTAAACCAAAACAGGACGAACAGTGAGTTAACAAGTTTGAAATGTTATGTAATAATTTCTTATTAATAATCATGATTTAATAGGGCCAGGGCTAAGAGAGCAGCCGAAGCTGAAGCCAAAGCGAAGGCACAACTAGAAGCCGAAGTTCAAGCTAAGAAGGAAGCTGAAGCTGCTGAGCGAAAGGCCAAAGAAGAGAAGGCTGCTGCAGAAATTCTCGCCAAGAAAATTCAAGAAGAAGCTGATTTGAAGGCTAAGAAAGAGAGGGAAGCGAAGGAATCTGCTGAACGTGCCGCTGAATTAGAGAAACAAGCCGAACAAGCTAGGTTGGACGAGTTAGCCAAGCAAGTAAGGATTATTGATTTTTAATAAATTTGGAATTTGCTAATCGATTATATATGTATTTAAGGCTGAACTTGAAAAGATTAAGCAGGAGGAGGAGGAGAAGGCTCGTTTGGAGGAGGAAAAGCGACGCGCCGATGAACTCAAGGCTGAAGAAGAAAAACAACAACTGCTGCGCTTGGAGGAAATTGCCCGACAAGCGGAAGAGGAAAAGGAAGCTGAGCTCGCCCGGCAAGCGGATGAACTTGCCGAACTGGCGAGGCAGGAAGCTGAATTAGCTGAACAAGCTAAGAAGGAAATGGAAGAAGCCGAAGAGATTCGTAAAGCACAAGAACAAATTGAGCTCGAGAAGAAACAAGCCGAGCTCGAAGAGCTTTCTAAAATCGCCCAGCAAGACGCCGAATTAGCTGAGGAGGCTAAAATTGCTGCGGAGGAAGCTCAAAAGGTAGCCGAAGAAGCCGAGCAGCAAATTGTTGACGCCGAACAAATTGTCGAAGAAGATGCGCCACATCAAGAAGAAGATGTGCTCGTCACCGAAGAAGAAACACCTATTGTTGAAGAAGAAACACCTATTGTTGAAGAAGAAACACCTATCGTTGAAGAAGAAACACTTGTTGTTGTTGAAGAAGAAACAACAGCTGTCGAAGAAGAAACGCCAGTAGTGGAAGAATCCGAACCAATTGAAGAATCTGCTCCGGAAGAAAACGAAGTCGATGAGAATGAAGAGTAACCCGGAAAATTAATTTATACAACATTTTATTTTTGTAAAACTTTTATCCTAATCATGTTTTTTTTTCTATTAAGCATTTACTTGTGTTTTCGTTTATGAATTCAGAATAAAGTCGCGATCTGTCTTTCAATTGAAGGATTAATTATTTTGTGATACTGAGATACTAAGTAGCAATTTGCTCCAACAAAACTATTGGTTTTAGAGGTCGTGTGGTAAGGGTAAAACCAATACGTCAATCGTCGCTCGGAATATTTATTGTACAACATGATTCAGTTAACAAGGATCAACTGTGTAAAGTACTGTTCATTTGCGTCCGACAAGACCAACATACAATTCATGATTTAATATAATTTAAATCTAAAAGTTTCTACAAACCTGTACCCGGACAGGAATTGTGCCAATTCGTAGTTCTGTTATGGAGGTGGATAATCGAAATTGCAACATCAAGGACTTGGTTATTTTAAGGTAAATTACATTGTATTAATTTATGTAATTTATGTTTAGTAATCTTAATTATTTCTAATCAATTACGTTATTATCATATTTAACTTACCTCTCAATTAAAAATGATAAATGTTATTAAATATAGATTAAAAATCAATATAATAAATTCATAATTCAAAATAAAATAGTGGAGAAATTGTTTGAAATTCATATTATATTTTTTATAGATATCAAAATTTTATCAATTTATTTTATTTTATCAAGAGGTTCACATTTTTCTTTCAATCGATGTTAAGCATACACAGCGGACAAATATAAAAATGGATATAAGGTAAAATATTTCGTATTTTGTGGTGTATTTATTTATTACTTGAAAATATTAATAAATTATACAGTTTTTTAACAACAAATTGTAATATAAAAATAACATATAATAAGAAAAGATTAAGTGCGTTGTCTCCTTTCATAAATTCAAAATATATCAATTTTATATCGATTACCACCCGTACAGGAATATATTCGAAATCTAAAAATAAGTCCGACAAAATAGCATATCGATTCGCTCGATCGTACGTCAAGTAATTCGATTATTTAATACATTGATTATGTGAAAGGTTCCCGGGAAAATTACTTCTAGAGAGAGAGTAAGAATGAAAAAAATAAGAAATGAGTGTACGTTGTTATATAATTACATCTTTAATCTGAGTTTGCTTATTAAACAAGCAGCAGTCTTCTCTGTGTATCTGTGGCAAGGTTACAGATCTGAAAATGGTTGTACACAATTAATGAAACGAAACTCTAAATGGCATAAATGTGTTAACGTATCTATTTTTAGCATTGTCGTGGATGATTTCGATACTGGTAAGGTGAACGACGACAAGAATAAACCACAAGACAATGAAAGTAAACCCGATCCTATACCTCAGGAATCAATACGGCAGATTTTGGTAAATTATATATAGTAAATTAATGAATAATTTAATAGCTTTTTTTCTTTAACTAGAATGAGGCGGAACAGCGAAAACTTGAGTTCTGGAAGTTAATTGATGAATACAGCGATGTTGTCGAGACGGTCAAGAAGATTGAGCAGAAGGAACAGCGAAGTACTACTCATCAGTTGGATTCGAATAGGAGAGAGATCTAACTTATTTAGAAAATCATATCTCTGTATTTGCTTCATTTGGTATGCGTTAACTTAATTAAATTTAGATCTCATGCAATAAAATTATTTACTTTTAATTGTCCTACGAATTGATTAGAACGTAATAATAATAATGTACAAATTATTTACAAAAAGTACTTTAATTTTCTAACTCGATTTGATTTGATACTTTCGTTTCTTTACTAGAAATCGTAGTATAAATATGTGCCACAATGTTCTATACAGGTACAATTTTTTTAGAATTCGATTAAAAATTACCTATTAGTATAATACCAAACATTTATATTTATAACATAAATTGACTAATTGGTGTATTTTCACGTAAATATTTAGACATCAAGGCATATCTCATTATTATTTATTTTTTGATTCTCAATTCATCCGTTATCATTTCGTAAATAAATGATTATTACGTTTTAATAAAATAATCCCTTGAGCTAGTACAGTTAGGAACCAAATAACTGGGTTTTTCTTGCTTTTATTACTTTTGGCACGAAACAATATCTGGAGATTTTGATAATATGTAGTTTCTTCCTGGAATTTCTGTGAAATATGCAATCTCTATATGTATATAAAAAATAAATCAATTAGTATCCTAATTTATATTGATCATACAACGCTGGCACCGTTCGTCCTGTTCAGGTTCTTGTCGGTGACGATCCAAAAATCTACGCCACTGTGAATGGCAAAAGTTTCTACCATACTTCGAGAACCTTTCATCCTGGGAACTCTCTCCTTCATCTTCGTATCGCTCTCCGAGAGCATACCCGAACTCTCCGGCTTTGCAATCGGCACCAAAAGCAGATCTTCCTTCCAATCGATGCATTCCTCTTTCCTGTAGGACGCGTGCTCGTCTCCCAAAGTTGCTGCTACGCTCGGAGCAACCTGCTCATTCAACTGTTGACTTCGATAATTGTGTCCAAGAAGAGTCAATATATCTTCTATGACTTTGTGCACGGCAAATCGCAACTCTGCATTCCTGTAACCGTATATCCAGGGATTGAAAGCACTGTTGGATAAAATTGGTAGCGCCAAATAGATAACAACCCAATGCGATAAAATTGACGTTCCCATGAACACATCCACCAACATGCAAATCTAGAAGAAAATAATAAAATAAAATCAATCGTAATTTACATTCACTCACTTAAACAGTGAATATTTATATAAAGTTAAAGTTATACATCAAACATACAAAATAAAATATCTAATAATGCATCTATTCCCTAAATTTAGGTCACTTTTCGTGATACGAAAAATGCTCATAAATCGCGATTATCCTGTTCGAGCGTGTTACATTCTAAATTATTACTGTTATAAATCAAACGTTTTTTTTATGTAACACTTTTTATTTTATAAAACAAAACTAAATTATATATGGCAATAAAAATACAATTATTTATATATAAGAATTATATTATTCTTTCTGATGAACATGGTTTAACACGGTTTTATATGATATTCATGATATATTTATATTGTAATTATATATTTTTCTCATTTCCATTAGACGTGTTATATTTATATGAAATATAAACGTGAAGTGAATATCATATTTCTCATGCATTATATTAACTTATTTATTTTACTTACTTTAAGTAATTTGTACATTACTCTTTTTCTATATAAAAAAAAATACAGAAAATAGTTAAATTATTCGGTCAGAGTTTACAATGATTAATTGGATTATAATTGTCAGCAAAGTTTAAAATGAAAAAAATCTTATAAATTTTAAATAAATTGAAATATAATTGAAATTTTAGTCTAAATTTAATACAGTTTGAACAGTTTTTTTTTTGAATGCAAAACGTTAATCTTGAGAAAATGAAAATTATTAATTGGATGGAAAATTCGTGAAAAAAGACTTTTTTTCTGAAATTTCACTCACATGAAAAAGGCCACGCAACGGGTCTTGATATGTACTATTTATTAAGTGAGTCAAGAAAATTTAAGCGAATTGAGTCATGTAATTTATTAAGCAAAACCTAAACTCGACGTAACATAAAGTTTGTACATGTATCTCTCGTTAATGTAATAAGTTACAAACGAACAACTTTGTAATGGTTATTTATGTTTTAATTGAATATACACGATAAGTAGTTTGGAATTTCCTTGTGTTCTTAATTGAATTTACTTTGATGGGCAAATATACGAGTTTTACAAGAAAATGGTAATTTGCGGATAGAAATACAATTAAATATTATGGTACAGATGTAATTTGATGGAACTAAAGTTGGAGATTTATTTCTTATAGTTTTTCTATTCCAACTGTTGCATTGTGACTACGAATTATACAAGAGAAACAATATTGAAAATAAGAATTTGTTAATAAAAAATAAAATATTTTTATAAAGTAAACTTACTTGAAATGGTAGCCATAAAGTTAGGAACATTCCGGTCGTAATAGCTAGAGCGATTCCATAACGCGGCGTTGAAGAACTATGGGTGTAATGCAATGAATGCCTCACTTCTAAAATGGCCCTGGCATGACCTCTGGCCACTATATAGATATAACCATAACAAATGAGCAGAATACACGCACTGGGACCATACACAGCACAGAACATGAAGAGTTGGATGGGTCGGGCCACCAAATTTCCGAATGAGCAATGTCCATCGCTGCAAAATGAATGCATTAATAATATTGTTCACAACTAGAATATTACATACATCTATTATACAAAGCACATTCAATTTAATCAATACAACGCACAACCGCAAAACATATTAATAACCATAATTATCTGTAAAATTACTGTTAACATTGTTTACTAATAACATTTTTTTTTTGATACAAAGTGCATTTTGTTAACACATTATTGGATGGAAAAAATTGTAAAAAAAAAAATACTTTTAGTAAATGAAATAGAAATTATGAATTAAATTTTGTAAACGAATTAAACAGAAAACAGTTTTGATTTCGAGCTTCGCAACTTCCAAACAATTTTATAATTAATTAGGTGAGGACGGTGTGAAATCCTTTTCGTAAGTCCAGAACTTCAACATTAAATGAATATGCACGATGTTAAAGGACTTTGTAATTATCGTACTATTTTACCCCTGCTAACAAAAAAGAAATAAATTAAGAAAATTATAAATTTGATGTTGATTGCTTATTATGATAATTTCGAATGGAGAAGATTTTTAATTATTTTCAAATAATCAATTGTTAAAACTTACTTTATTTTATATAAATTGTATATGCAAATTGAGCATTCTTTTCCGACTCAAATTATATAAGATTATAATTGAAATTGTATATTTAATTTAATTTAGTTTTGAAAGCAAAAGTTTTTTTTGATGCGAAGGGTTCATGAAAAAAGGATTGTTTAATGTTGATTTACTTTAATTGGATATTATGAAAAGATTAATTAAATATTTATTTAATGTACAGTAAATGTAATTTAAATTATAACTATAAAAATGCAAACTTTTTAATTTTATTTTTTCTTTGCGTAATTAATTAACATTTTGAGCGAGAAGAAAAAATAATTGTAAATTAGATTCGATTTTACTGTCCTTCGGTGCTATTCTTTGAAATGTAAGGAAATAAGCACATTTATCGATGTAATAATAAATTAATTTGCGACTGCTGTGCGTTCTCCTCTGGAATATCCATCAACTTATTTAATTGAATTGACTAACAATAAGTAAACAATATTATTTTTATATTCACGGAGTCATAAAAATTAAACACATTGGAGTAATTGTGGAAATACTTATTTATGGTTATTATTTATATTAAATACAAAGAGTTATAAATTAAAATTTTGATATGTGATTTAAATTTTTAAAATCGAAAGTTTTTATTCATTTTCTTCTATGTCGAAAGAATTTAATTGTTATTGGTTTAATGGTTTAATTTGAACATGCTTGAACAATATTTGATATCAATAAATTGAGGAATGAGCAGCCAATTTTGATTAAAAAAAATATTTGCAGTGGACACAATAGAATGGGAGATATTTGTTTTACAGTTGAAAGATATTGATCTTCAATAGACGAAAGACTGATCAAACTGGTATATTTTTCTTCATTATTTTTTTATTAAATGTTACCTAGTTTAGAATCTGCGTTGAATGTGTTTCGTTATATATGTTTGTAATATTAATCTGATTTTAAAGTGTATATTTGTGAGTATTATATGAATGGAAATGTTAATATTTCGTATTTGGCACGCGAGTGGTGTTTGTGCAACAAGTTTCAATTAGGATGTTGAAAGGATTTCAAAAGCATAAGCGGACATTGGAATATTAATGAAAGGATTACATGAAAGTTTCAATTATATTGTTCACTGCGTGTCAAAAGTTATTTCAAATAATTTAAAATTTGTTGGGTTTTTTGCAAATGTTTGGGTTTTCGCTAATGAATAAATAAGTTATACTAACTATGATTCGATGCTAGCTTCGTTGAAGTTGTAATAGCAGAAAGGCGAGAAGCCGACCAGAGTTGAGAAGATCCAGAAGACGGCGATGTACCTTTCGACCGCAGTGTGGGTAATCAAGTTGTTGTATCTCAGTGGTCTTGCTAAGGAGGTAAACCTGTCCACAGCAATAGCAACCATGAGGAGGACCGATACGCAACACAGCGTGATTACTACTCCATAATTCAGAAGACACATCCGTGCACTGATGAATTTTGATCCGCACAACTCCAGATACATACCAACCGGCATGAACATTCCTATACCTAAGTCGGAGGTAGCCAGAGATAGCACCAGGTAGTTGCTGGGCGTCCTCAGCCTCTTGAAACGGTATATAGAGATAAGGACCACCGAGTTGCCTATGATGATGGTCGGCGAGAAGAGGAACACTAGAAGGATGGCTGTAATAATCACCACCGGAGATGTGACTTTCGTATAACTTGCTAGGTTGAGCACCTCTCCAAAATCTGTTATATTTTCTGCCGTCGCCTCCAAACTAACCGAGTAGAAAACCAGTGCTTGCTGTGTGTTGTTCGACATCAATGTATCCACCACCTGCACCTTCCGGTCCAGTGCCCATCAGTCAACACCTCCAGAACATCCAGATAGCTCTCACCAGTTCACTATAGCTGTAGCTCAGGTTATTTTCTACTGAATTTTCTGTAATTACTCACTGGCTACTTCGATTATCTTTGTGGAGGCGGGCGGCGGCGTGTGTACAACATGTTGTCATACAGACGCTCTTTCGAATATACTGGCGTCGGTGGCGTCGGCGGCGTCGCTTTCAAACTGCTTCAAAGCTGCAGACGCGCGCAGGTTATCAATTCCGACCTCTTCCACTCATTCTAAAAAGAACGAACATAGAACAAAACGAAAATCATTACACTATCGCACGTTTCCTAGTATTGTAATACTTCATTTTCGCAAATGAATATGTAATCAGTCAGTATTAGATCATTCTAGTACTATTCTATTTTCGAATATTTCAATACTTATCAAAATCAATATCAATACTAATAGTATTGTAGTAAAATATGATAGAACAATTTTTGTCTTCTTTGATGCAGTCGAACTAGCCATAGTCTAACCATTTTTTAGATTGTTCTTTTATCTCTAGTGTGTACTGGTGAATCCAAGTTTTATTCATACCTATAAATCGACGAACTAAATCAATTTTATTCTTGTTAAAACAATCCAAAGAAAATTCATTATATTATTAGTTATTTTACCATACATGGACTTTATTAATGTTTTCTGACGATGTTGCAGTTTTTGGACGACCACTTTTAAATTTTTAAGTCCATCTATAAAGAGTTAGACGTCTAGTTTAAACGACTAACAAACAGATTCAAATAAAAAATATATTCTATGTATTTAAGACAAATATATTAAAATAGCGTAAAAATGTGTCATTTTCAACGCTTTCGTATAATACTGTCAATAATACCAAAAAATATACTTAAAATCCTTAAAATCATACATTTCTAATACATATAGTATTGTAATTAGTTATTAGTCAACACAATTATTGATAAAGAATTAATAAAATTATGCAATCTTAATGTTGATGAACTAATCTTATCATTTCTAAAGAAAATGTAATCGTGGTTTCACTTTTGCGAATTTAAAGAGGAGTTGGTATAGATTTTCTTTCATTCACAAGTCCGCGCAGGATAACTTCAAGGTCGCTTCGTAACCTATCCAATACTGCTTCACTGTATAATCAATCGTTGTGCCCTACAGAATATCAGCTACACAATTATTTAAAAAAATATTTTTTTATGATAAATGGACAATAGTATTGTCTAATATTTCTTTCTAATTTATATAACATGTTTGAATCTTATATTTCAAATAAATTTATTATAACAATATAACATTTTGTATCGTAAAAAATTGCTAAAATATATTAAAATTAAAAGTTTTTACTTAATATAATTATTAATATTGATTCAGAAGAGGAGAGGCCAACAACTCCGGCTAGGCTAAGTTTAATTCAATTAATGCATGCTATTTAAATTCATGCAGTTTTCATGCTGTCACGTTATTTGACACTAGTACTATTTCCATCGATCATATATATTATTCAACGATGTTTTTGTTCATCAAGCAATGATATAACTAATTTTAGTACTAATTAACATGCAAATGAAAACTACATCTGCAATAAATTAAATGGAAACAAACTTTGATCGTTTCGCGGAGATTCGATTTCGAGGCAAAGCAGAATCAACAATAAACGAATTAGATCCACGACAGATGTCTGTCGGAATTGCAGTAATATTGTTTGTACCGAGACGAGAATTGGGAATGGCTGAACGTTGTATTCACGGTTGTTCGAAGCGAACCTAATTATCCCACGGAAAATATAAAAATAAATGCTCCGTACATTAAACACAATCAATAACAATCAATCTCGTGAATAAATAGCACGCGTTAACGCAATGTTTATTTGTAAAATAAACTGTTTTGCTTCGCCAATATTTACAACAGGCCGATGGTTTAATGTTTAAAAAATATTAAACTTTTCGATCATTTTCAACTTATATAAGTTTATACTTTATAAATCACACATTTTGACAACGGAAAATCCTATATTTGTAATTCTTGTTTTTACTAATTCATAAATTTTGATTATAACAAATTAGCAATAATAATGTACACCAGCGTTTCTCAACCTTTCTACTACTACTCTATTAATAGTCATTGCGCAACCCATAAAAAAATTATCGCTACCTAATTTTGGGTTACAGCCCATAGTTTGAGAATAAACCATATATATTTATTAATTACTGTACTAACTACACACTTTAAAATGTAATTTGTAAATATGAAATTCTAAGAGATACAGGACATTCAGGTTACACTAAATTTGAAAGTGCTAATAAAGAAAATAAAAAATAGTTGTTTCAAGAAGTTCCCAAGTTATTCCCTTTTTAAAAAAAGAAATTTAAGTAATAACCTCTTCAAATTTGATAGGTTTGCTTGTGGGTTGATTGGCTATAAAAAAGAAGATTCAAGAAATAATTGGTAACTATGTTTATTAAATTAATAAATACACTCGCAAAAAAGAGGGAAAACAATAATATCTAGCTACAATATCGATTCATGTTATGTTACAACACCGAGAAACGCGCGCACACTCATATAACAACTATCTTATTAAATAAGCCACAAATGAGTTAAAAGAAAAGTGATATTTTCAGTAAACGATCGTTCGTCGCTCGCATTCGTTTTCCCATTCTCTCTTCAACTTCATCCTTCTGTTCCATCAATACTCGTCGCTGTGGAAGATCTCCAAGCCTGTTTGCATTGCAGCCTCGGGAACGTGCGGATCCGCCTCATCTCTGTGCCCATATCCGATCTCATTGTACCTAACTGGATACGTTAATTGATTGCCTCTGTCCCACGTGTACAGCTCCTATAAACGGACAATTTAATTATGAATTCCGGATGCGAGCAGAGTACTCACTTTATTTTTCGGATTGTATCCAACCATCGTTGTATTCCTAAAGGGATTCGTGAACGGTAAATCGACATGCAGCAAATTGTTTGTGTACAAATCGAGCGCGAATCGAATCCTCGAATCCCGATCGGTCACGCTGTCTATGGCGTACAGAACTCCGCAAACTATGAACATCTCTCCGACCTTATGATGATTCAGGCTGATGTTCCATATATACTGATATTGGAAAGTGTTCGGATCCACCTTAAACGCAATTTTAATAGAATTATAATAATATTTTATCATTATTGAATCAATTAATAAAAATGTCTTTATGACTGCTAATTAATTGAATGAAATACGTTTATCTTCAAATCAATATTTTTTTAAAGACACGTCTTAAATTGTAAATATTTACGTACTTTCATGACTGCGGTATTATTAGTGTCCGGAACTCCGAATATAACCCAGAGGCCGTTCTCGTCTACGGTGAAATCCATGTAATTGTTTTCCGTCGTGTAGAGGTAGTTAGATTTGTTGGTTTTGAAATGAGGTATATGTAGACCGGCAGTGCTCTCGTTATGCAAATGGAATTTGAGAATCTTTGATGGATCACGAGAATTGTAGAAAAATGATCCGTTGAAAACGACGTGCGCGTTTCCTTTGATGGGGTAGCTCAGGTTGTATCTCCTTAAACACAGAGCAAATATTTAATGGGACAAAAATACAGAAAATCCTTCGACAAACCATGAATGCAGGTCTTTCCGGAACATCGCCTTGTTGTCGTATCTATACAAGTGATCGGCGTCATCCTCTTTGGTGGCGTAAAACTTATCGCCGCCCTTATCGCAGGGGTCTCGCATCCAACTTCCATTAGTTTGATTTGTGTAGCGGTGGTAAACGGGTTTTCCGACCGCATACAGCACGCAATCTGAAGGTACGAGCGAATTACAAGATTTAATTATGAAAACGGGTCAATGATTTTTACCTGTCGTGCGGTTCGGAAAACCAGAATACGAAATATTGCTGAACTGTCGTATCTCCCACTTCTCGATCAAATCGATTATCGACACTCCAGAATTCGTGCATCTCAAGCCCTTCGGCTCCAAACATTCCGTGCACGTCACAGCAGGTGGACAAATATCTTCGTGTCTTAATCTGGGAGGTGGTTTTTGTCCAATCTCTATCATCCCAGTGTCAACCATCGGCGGAGGGGTCACCAACCTTGGATCCACCTCTAAATCAAAAACGATCAAACAATAAAACAACATCGAATATAAACCGTAGACCCTACCAAAAACAACAAAATGCCCTCTAGTTATACCACGCTCATTTTTCGCCACGCAATAATACTCAGTATAATCGTAGTAATTCAAGTGGGATATGTTCATCTGCATGTGCACCGTGTACCCTGTCCTTCCAATTCTATTATCTATACGATATTTGTTCCCATTTTCCAATAGATGTCCATCAGATCTCTCCCAATATCTGAAGAAAACATGCAGCACAATAAATGGTTTGCTTTACTCTTATTTCGCCTCTTACCTAAGAGCGTCAGGGAAAGCCTCCACTTCGCATTCCAAAACAACCGTCGATCCATTCGAAGCTCCGATTCGATCTTTGCGGATTCTTATTAACGGTATAACTGAAAAAATACCATAGTTAATCTTTACTTAAACAATAATTCCCTTTACTTACAATGCACCTCTATTATAAAGGACTGATTAACCTGTGGCGGTACACCATTGTCTGCGATGCATTGGTAAATGCCCATATGAACTCTGCTCACGAAAGTTATATTCAATGAATATCCAGACACAGTCGCCGCTTGATAGAAAACAAAAATATTATTTATAAATACAAATAAAACAAATATAATTATTTGTTTAAAAAAAAATATAATTAATCGAAATATAGAGAAATTTTAAATTTTTATATTTTTTTTTGCAAATGCAGGTGAATTCAAGGATGATGTAAGCATTCTTAACAAGTAACAAATAAATGTGTCAAGTATGCAGTGATGAATTCAGTTAGGTGATTCGTTGCAGTGCTTTCAGATGCTTTACGAAATGCAAGACCTCTTCAGTACCGCTCTTGAGAATATGAATTTCCACTCATCGTTGAAGAGAGAACTTTAATTAAAAACGAAAGGCAACATATTCTAGTCTTTTTTAAAAACATGTATGTATAATACATATATTAAGCAAATTTATTCGCAATCTAATAGCATTATTTAATATTAAGTAATTATTTTTTAAATTTAACATAATTTCATAGTTTTGATATTTATATAAAATTTAATTTATATATTTCCGTTATTTAATTAAAGTTTATATATTATTTAATAAATATATTGTGATATCACAATGACAAAGTTGAATTTTTAGTATAAGGATATGTGTTTACCTTGCCATGGTCCCATTTGAATGAATTGGCCGTTCGGTCGAAGCCAAGAGACTTTGGGTTTGGGAACTCCATTAGCCGCACAGTGCAGTGTAACATTATCTCCTTCGGTGATTACGGATGGACCAAAGGGCAGTCCGTTCTGATTACCTAGACGACGTAATTAACGATCAAACTCGTACACATTATTAGAATGGAGGACGAGATTGGAAGCTTGTTTTCATTGTCCCCGTACCACGTACGACCGAAAGAAAATAAATCCTCAACACGCGAGCAAATAAACATGATGGTAATGATATATATCCTGAATCGATGATGGATAAATGCGCTTTTTCCGCTTTGCTAGATCGTTGGGATTATGGAAAAGACATGCACCATAAAAATAATTTTATTGGGAAATGTATTTCCACGTGCCAATTGAATGGAATCGTGAGATTGGCGTATGTATTTATTCGAAGTAAATAGAATTACCTTATAAAGGGAAAATAGGCAGGATGCATTTACTCACCGGCGATTGATGGAGGGATGAGCAGTTCCACGCTTCCATTCACCTTGGTCTTCCAGGCGTTTATTCCAGGAATTCCGGGCGTTCCATGATTTCCTGGCTTCCCTCCCCGGCCTCGCGGACCGGCAATACCTAAGCAACGTAGAAAGAAAAAGTATTCGAGTGACGGGAAACATTTTACCTACTCAGTTTTGAAAGAAACGTTGTAATGACTCCTTACATGAATAATGCAAGTCTCACGCACTGCCAGACGTTACGCAATTACAGCCCCATTCTTAGAAACTGTAGTACTCTATTTGAATACATACCTTTAGGTCCTTGAGGACCTGGAGGACCTTGCGGTCCCGTCAATCCGGGCCGACCTGAAACCATCACCGTTATTCAATTACGGAAACAAATATCACGGCACTTCGACAAACCATCTGTTCCATTCCTGCCGTCGCGTCCCGCGCTTCCCGGCAATCCATCCTTTCCGGAGATGCCGTCGTGACCGTTTCGTCCTGGCATTCCATCGAATCCTGGTTCACCCGGCACTCCGTCCCTCCCGTCCAATCCAGGTCTTCCTTGTGTGCCCTTCTCTCCCGGATGTCCGGTGTGACCTGCATCGATGATGAAATCTATTAAGTGGACCACGGATGGTGCAACCACCAAATACCTCTAGGACCCATCGGACCCGGAGTTCCCGGAAATCCAGTCTCGCCACGCTCTCCCTTAGGACCATTTGGACCCTTCGGACCCGGAGGACTCGGTGGACAATATTTTGCAGCTGCAATGCAGTAACCCTGAATCGAAGCCATCTGAAAAAATATTAAAAATCTTATAGAATTTTTTAATAAATCTATTTTCTATTCAACTTAAAATATCAACTTATTTCTAAATATTTAAAAATCTTAATTTAGAATCGAATTTTTAGTAAATATGATGAATTACAAGATTAAACACAATTTTATTATATTTTAAACAATATTTGTTATTGTAAAAGTCATTCATAAATAATATTATATTTAAGATTCTAAATTAATTATAATTTAATTTTATATATTTTCATGTAAATGCTCAATCAATATTTTCTAGCTGATTAAAAAAAATCCATACAAAAACCTTAACTTCTCATCTCTTCTATATTTTATAGGTATTTTACTTGGATTTCGCAACTATATTATTGAAAGTTTCTTGCACAAGATAAAACACTTATCTGGCCGTCTGAAATATGTATATGCTGTACTTCGTCTCTGCGTGGCAGACGCCGAAAATAGTGCTCTAATGTTTATAATTTTACGTACCATTACTTAGAATTTAGTTTTTTTTAAATTTTAATTAATTAATTGTAAATTTAAAATTTTCGACATTTATTGTACTGATAAATAATTGAAAATAATTAATTAAATAACTTTTCTTGTAATTATATATTCCCTTCCATAGTATAAGCAAGTCAATTCATTATTTTCATTCAGAACATTTTCAACTTTGTTGGCCTCTTACTAAGTTGTATTCCCATTATTTGCAGGTTTTCATAAATGAGAAACGATTCTTTTATTTGGTGAAAAATACTTTTAAATTAACAATTATTATTATTAAGGTTGCAAATTGAATGTAAATTATAATTTTAAAATGTGATTAAGTGATTTTTTTTATTGTTTCTTTACACATTAGCGTTGATGCAGCTTTAAATTCATGCGGCATTTCCGTTCGTTGATTGCATAAGGAATAAAAAAATGTAGAATGGAGTGAAAATGTGCCCGCAAATGTAATTACCGTGACCCGACAATAGTCGGTGAGCCAGACCCAGTTGTCTCCACCTGGGGCAGTTCCTTTGCCGGTCTTCTGCCGCTCGATCTCATCGATAGCCTGCAGTTTGGACTTCATGTTAGGTGGAAAGAAATCGACGACGGCCTCGTCCCTCATATTCAACTTATTGGTGTTCCTTTTTATCCTGCTGGAATTAGCGTTTTCGTCGTACCGCAGCACGTCCTTAACAACCCGCATCACTTCTTCCTTGGTCCCGAAGCCCGTTCTAATACTAAGCGAGACGTACCTATCCACTTCGGCCTTGGGCACATAATTTTCCCGAATTTCCGCGTTTATCAATCGGTAGACGTAGTGCGCGAGACAAATCTCGGTGAGGAAGATGAACAAAACACAGGATATAACGCGCAACGTGTAATTCGGATTCTGCTGATTCGCAGGTTGCAAGCTCTTAAACTCACCGTCCACCTTCTGCGCCCCGTTCGACATGTTCTTTGCGCTTTTCGTAATCCTCGAGTTATCCTCGCATTGCAAGAAAAGCCACTAAGCTGCGAACGGCGCGAGGATTTCCGTTCGATTACCACCACCACGCGCTGCGTACTACTGAACTTCAGATTGACTCCTCTACAACAACCGGTCAAACTCTTGATTTCAATTTCTTTTAATGCGCCCGTAAATTGCGTGGGCGCACTCTCAGTACTACATATTCTTCACACGCTAGATTTATTTCATTCTTTTCTCACACATTCTAACTATGCATTTCCATTCGATCGCTATCTCTTGCATACAAATGCTTAATATTAAAACTTCATAAATACTTCACCCCAACTGTTATTTTTATTTCAGCTAGTACATAATCTTAATCTAGTTTTTAATTTTTAACTCATAACGGTCACTATTATTAATATTATTATAAAATGTAAGCAATAAAATAAAGGATATTAAAATTGCAATTGCAAATTCATAAAAAATAAAATTATAGTAAATTATTATTTATTGTTTAAATTACATACATAGTTATAAACTAAAGTTTCAATATTTTCATCACAAATGTATTTTACTTACAAGAGTTTATTTTCTTAATAATTCAAAATTAATTATATCAAAATGTAAAAAACATAACAAACAACTCTTATTATTGAAATACTATTTTTTTTTAAGTAAACTGAATTTTAGCTATCTAAGATATCCTAATCCTCTGCATTAGGACAAAAATAATTGGTACAAATGTGTTTCTGCATTAACATTATTTTTAACTTATGTTAGATGGTTAAGCTTTCCTCTTAATATACAAATTCGCTGAAACCTAAATTAAGTGGATGAAAAAAAACATATGTTGTTTGTCATGTTGATATAGATGGCATATCACATCCAAATGTGCGCATGCAAGTATATCTATTGTTTATGTGTGATACGTTAAACCGAACTTTAAAAATGGACGACAGAATGGTACAATTTTGCAAGGAATTACCAAAAATCGTAAGGCATTAGTATCATTGGTCGATTCAATTTATTCTTAAGACTTAAGTCATTTTAAATGATCTCGGAATATTAACATAACCTATACAAAAATATTATATAAGATGATACATTATATAAGTATGGCTATTTTGTACCATAGGCAACTAGACTTAAGTCATTTTAAATGATCTCGGAATATTAACATAACCTATACAAAAATATTATATAAGATGATACATTATATAAGTATGGCTATTTTGTACCATAGGCAACTTGTAATGAGATGTTTGCTGTATTGCCTAGATTTATTCTTAAATTAACAGACACGGTCAACTAGGTGTTGATATATGGGTAGAAAGGTATCATTAAGCAATTTTATACCAATCTACTTTCAATTAAAATTCAAATTATAGCTTTTTGATATTGTTTAATATTTATTACATTTTTTAAATATGTTAACAATTGAGAATTTAATGTATCATTATTTATCAAGTTTTGTTTATGTTCAGGAATTGCATGCTCATCTGAATGGATCTCTGAGCAAGGAAACCCTGATGAAGCTGGGATGCCTGGAGAAGTCGGTATTGGAATACCAGAGGCTCTCGAATCTATACGAGAAATCCGAGCGGTCCTTAGAGGAGTGCTTTGAATTATTTGGAGTTGCCCATGGAGCAACTAAAAATAAGGCCGCAGTGTATACAGCAACGACATGTGTTATCGATGAATTTTGTAGAGATAATTGTATATATTTAGAACTCCGTACCACGCCGCGAGATGAAAGAAATATGTCTAAACAGGAATACGTCGAGACTGTTGTTGCGGCTATTCTGGATTACAAGAACGATGATATGATTGTGAAACTGTTGCTATCGATTGATCGCAGACACGATTTGGATGCTAGCAATGACGTCCTAGAACTGATCATACGAATGCACGCCAAATACCCGGAGATCATTAAAGGTGTCGATCTTTGCGGCAATCCCAACGAGGGAACTTTTCCTTTAAAGCTTTTCCAGAATGCCAGACGAGAAGGCCTTAAGATCACACTACATTGCGGCGAGGTGGACAACGAGCAGGAAGTTCTGGAAATGCTGCGATTTTCTCCTGATCGCATCGGACACGGGACCTTCATTCGGGGCAACAACTTAAGCATGTACAAGGAGCGCAGAATCCCATTGGAGATTTGCTTGACTTCTAATGTGGTGTGCGGAACTGTCGCATCCTACCAACAGCACCACGTCAGAGAGTGGCTGAAGGAAAAGTTTCCATTTTCTATTTCGGTAAGGCTTAAGCGAAGCCAAAAATCGATCATGAATAATTCGATATTCCATTTTTAGACCGACGATAAAGGCGTATTTTGCTCCAATCTCTCCAATGAATATTACTTGGCATCGAAGCATTTTGGTTTGAACGAAGATGATTTATATGCGATTGCCAGAAATGCCGTAGATCACATCTTCGGAAGCGAAGTTGAAAAGGAGCTTTTGTGCAGAAAAATCGACAGCTGGTGGATACAACATGCTTCACTTTAATTTTATTTTTTTAATATATATTTACACTTGTTTCAGCTTAAAATTATAACAAAACAATTTAATTGCAAATTCAGATAATAACAGTGTAGTCTAATTACCCGTTTTATGTTTTAACACTATTAAGACTTGAATTCAATCGGAAATACATCAATACTACAAACATTAAATTAAATTACACAATTCTTGAATTTCTGCTATTACTTACAAAATATGTATAGACCATTGCCCTATAGGTAATTTCTTTTCAAATATATAATACGAAATTATTATTATATATATTTTTCTTCTACCACATTACACATCAAATAATTCAAACGCTACATTATAAAATTAAAATACACAGTAAATATATTATTGGGCCTTTTCTTGTAAAATTTCAAATAGAAATAAACGTAATTTGAACTTTTCAAAATTTAAATTGATTCTAAGAAAATTGGTACTTTTCATCCACAAAAAATAATTATTACATGTCATAGTGCCATAATAGTTCGGTTTGAAAATTTAAAAAAAAACTATTTTTTTTATACATACATTTTAATGTTAAATAAGGTAGTCTCTTTTTGTGTAGTTTATGTTTATGCGGTTTTAAAATACTTGAACCGGATTGGAATCAATCGATACCGGCACTATGCGAGGTATTTCTGTAATTATCATATATTTTATTATTAGTACTCCAAAATACGAAGTCCACAAGAAATAAAATATTATTTAGAGATTGAATAATTATTTTATAAATCTGCAAAACATAGATTTCATATATGAATGGGTAAAATAAATTAAATGTAAGATGGACAAATTTTAAATAATGTTGATTCATAATATTCTGAATGAATAAATCAATTTCCATTAAGTATTCAATTTGTCACAGTCAATGTATAAGCGTAATAGATTATTGTTTATTTTTTATGGAATTGTCCAGTATATATCGGTTTTCACAAATAAACGTAATAGTAATTAGTTCGAAATATTCATTTATTAGTTGCAAATGTCATAACGAATAATTATTTTAGCGATTCGCCTTTTCAAGATTCACAATTACAAGCACATTAACTACTTTTAGTCCTAACGAAATTATTAATTAATTATAAACATAACAAGAGCAGCAAAATTAAATGCGAAACAATGACTTATTGGCATTATGCGCTCATATATTAACTATTTGATATTTACTTTATTCAGTACACTTTGGTTGGCTAAAATAAATGTATAAATATATTTATATATTTCTATTATTTACGATAAAAATATAACTCTCAATTTGAATATACCGATAATATTGCAATTATATTTCTCTTCATTTTTTGGTTTTGCACATTACAATGTTTTTTTTTTTGGCTTTGTACACACTTGGTAACTAATTTTAGAGGTACATTCTGTATGTCCAACGATATTTTACTTGCGTGGTGTTTATTGACAGGACCATTTTATATTCAAAGATTATTGCCATCAATATTATTACTGTAAAGCGTATCTGTTAAGTATTATTTATTATGATAATAAAATATATATTTTCGGAATTCACACGGAACTGACTAAAAATATAGATTTGTTCAAATTCTTCCCGATGTACGTTTCTGCAATAAACAAACTTCATTTCGAATAGCTTGTTTATCCGACACCGGATAAGCTTATTATATAATTTATATATTGTGCTTTAATATTGCCTCGTTACGATACACTTGTACTTTCGAATCAATGTCTCCATGAAGCATAAAATGCTTGTTAGCGACTTCATCTTTGTGTGTAGCTCAAGAAATACAATGTTTAACATCTTAATACATAGGTTTGACAACTTAATTTAAATTAGTCCGCTTGCAGCAAGACAAAATGCAAGGGATCAGCGTATTTTGGTATTTTAGATTCTCTTTGTATGTGCCAATCAAGTAATAACAAGAAACTGGGATAAATTCAATTACTAAGCTGATTTAAGTAGAGAAAACTTGTTATAACCATTTTTATATATCCGTAACAATAATAAAATTGTACCCTTTTGCGACCAGAACTTTGAATCACTGAATAACAGATTGACTAGATAATATATTTGAAATAAATTACTATAACTAAATGATTCCTCGCAGTGTACTTAGAATTTTTGATACAATAAACACCATAATAATTAACGAGAACACAATAATAATTAGTGGAAATAATATATATATTTATATAAATATATATATTTTTGTTACATTTAGAAAAAAAATGAAATGACTAGTATTTCGCAAATTGCACTTGAAGTAGAATAATAATATAAAGATACCAGCATTAAAAATAAATAAATTAGCAAAATAATGGAATGGTTAGATAAATATTTGTAAATTAAATGCATAAACATGGTAAAAAGTAGACAAAAAAATTGGAAAACAATGCGAAACAAGTAACGATTTATGTACTGTAATTCGCGTTGCGTTTTCGTTTGAAAACCAACGCGAATATACTCCTCAGCCTCCACCATTTGCTGTGCCGTTTGGTTTTTTTCCCTGATGGTAATCCCATTCGTAGCCTCTCTTTGACTCTAATTTCCCTGACGAGCATGTGAAAAGCATCATCGACAAATGTACGCAACGCAGCGGAAGTCTCGTAGAAAGGACAACCGAACTGGCGAGCAAGCAGCATACCTTCCTCAGTGGTTACCTTCCTCTGCACCTGAAGGTCGAACTTGTTCCCTACCAGAACTAACGGCGTATCCTCGCTGGCTCTCACCTTCTGGATAAGCTTTCTGTACTCTAACGCCTCCTGGAAGCTGTGCCTGTCCGTCACGCTGTAGCAAATCAGGAAACCTTCGCCGCACCGCATATATTGGTCGCGCATCGCCGTAAATTCCACCTAAACAATAACAACCGCTGTGAACCAGATGCCGTGAATAAGCGTTATATCAATGGTACCTGCCCCGCAGTGTCCAGTATGTCCAGCAATGCAGGCTCTCCATCAATAACAGCCTGTTGCTGATACGAGTCCTCTGCAAAACCGTTATCATTGTTAATCTAAAACTATGAAGCAAATGCAATAACATTTACCAATTGTCGGATCATGGTACTCCAGGAAACTGTGGCTCACAAATTGCAGAGTAACAGCTACAAAGTAAAGAAATTAATCATTTTTAAAATTTACAATAATTTAAAATTTTCATAACTCCTAAAAGTGATAAGCATGATATTATGTCTATGTGCTAATTAATAGTGTTATTCAGAAGAAATAAGTATATATATTTATTTATCTATATATTACTGTTACAATAAAAATTTAAATTGTTATTTATTGAGCAAGGAAAGCGCCGAATTATTAAAAGAAGCGTCATAAAAATGTTGTGATTTGTCGATTTTACTTAATTATGTATACATAATAGTCACTGATTTGCATAAATAAGAGTCACACCAATGGAATGCCAATTGAATCATACATTAATAGCAAGAGGTATTCATTTAAACTCTGACATGAAGTTAATAGATAATATATTGATTATGTAAGAGAGACATGCATTACTTATCAAATATGATATTATTGTATATTTTACAAAGTTTGTTAGATAAAAATAAATGTAAAGAAAATTAAAAAATTGTTACAATGAATGTAAATGTATTTATTACAATGGTAATGAAACCTGAATCTCTATGTGTTAGAACTTAACTATATATATATTAACTTAAATTGCTTTATATATATATTAAGTTAATAAAATTATAGTTAGGTATAGCTACTGTAAATAAATTGACTGCAGCATAAATTGATTGAATAAGATAAATAGCTAACCAGATTTTCCTACTCCTCCATCACCAAGCACCACAATCTTGTATATTCGAATACCACCTCTGGTAGTTTGTGGTCCGGCAAGGCTCACTGAGCCCCTACTATCCACATCAATCTCAGAGTCCTTCCCAGACCTACTAGATCCTTGCCTAGAAAATTTATTTCTCTTTTTATTGCCACTGGTGCATGCCTCACCGGCCATAATATGCCTGTTCCGCAGATTTAGTCCCTTTAAGCACTCCAATACGAACACTTTAATTCAAACGGTCGACCAAGAAAAAGAAAACAACCTTTTAATTTCTCAGGTCGAAGCTCGTATTTATAATTCTTCGTAGTATTTTAAGGTTGACATGTTTCGTTACAAATTATGTTACACTACACGCACCAACGCACGCATTAAACTAAATATACCGAGGTCGCGCGGCATCTATATAAGTCTACAAGAACTGTTGCTCTTTAAGTTGCCTAACAACTACTAACATTTATCCCTTTAAGAACTTTGTATTATTAATGAGTCTTGAATTTGTTCCTATTTTTCATTAAATATCCCCAAATGTATTTTCTAATAGAAAGACAAACAAAATTTTGTACAGAATGGTCACCCTAATCATTGAAAAAGCATGAACAACAACTTTAAGTTGACGAAATTTCAGGAACTGAAATTTATTCACTTATTCAAATTTCTTTCAGTCGTTCGGCAATGATTCATTCTGCAATGAATCACTTCAGCTTTTAAATTTAAACTGTTTTAATGAATTGAATCATCACCAATGTTTACTAAAGTCACACATTCTGTTAACTTTATTTGAATTCCAATTATAAATATTTTATTACTCTTCAAGCTGCATAAGATTTAAACACAAAATACCAGTATTTGTATATTATTATTTTGCAATGTTAGAAACTGCATTATGTTTAGTATAAATGGTAAATAATATGCCACATACAAGGTAAAAACATACGCATTCTTGGGTATCATTGAATCACCAATTATCGTACTGAGTGGAGTTCACATAGTTTGCTGCACTCCACTCATATTTCATCATGGACGTTACCTGTGTTCTAGAATTGTTAAAGTATTTTTTGGACATCTGGATAACTTCATTTTTAATTTCTTGGTTGATATTTTCTTTTTGTATTACAACTTTTGGACTTTCTATTAGGAATTGGAATTATATTCTATAAAAAAAGAGTATTCTTAATACAAGTAATTTTATTTGTTTATGGTCTACGAAACAAAATTGGTTCTAATAAATTAAATTGTTTTCTATTAAATAGACAGGTAAATGCACGTTCATCGTATCTTTTTTTCTATATGTATATAGTATTTTCACACATGTATATACTGTAAATCAGTGCATCGTTCTTCGTATTTTTTTTTTGTTATAGATTCACGTAATATATAGAGAGAAATAATAGAACTGCATTTGCTTTCATATATTATGTAGTAACGTAAAATACCATTAAATAGTGTAAAATCGATCAAGTAACAAAGTTTCATGTAACAACCCCATCGCTGTTACCTAAAATGGCATCGTAATTAACTGGAGAGCCTTATTTGGTATACATTTGAACTCACTGAAAGGAATTATAAGATTTCAGTCACGATAAGTTTCTTCTTTTATTATAGACTCCATTTATGTGTGATTAATTCATCAAGAGCTTTCTTCATGTCCTCCGAATTGGAATAACCTTGCTCGTCTAGCTCTTTCCATTTCAAATAGTTGTGGCGCATGTTCGTAATCAATTCTGGCATATTGATAAAAGCTAAAATTGCATATTGTCAAAAGCTGGAATAAACATTTATATAATCGTTACCATTCCATGCATCGATCATGTCGTTGATGATGAAATCGATGAAGCCGACTTGCGATTTAGGAATGGAACAGGTGGTCCTGTCGAACATGGGCATTACCACTGGTAAACCCATAATCTTTTCATCGTCCGTCTGCTGAAAATACTCTTCGGCGATCCGCCGTGACCATTCCAGACAGATGGGCATGGGTCTCGTAGGATTTGAAACGTCTGCGCATTTGATCATTATTCTTTTGACTAAAGTTATATTTTCCGCTTGCAATATTTGAATTGCATCACTTCCTCCATCAGGCTGAAAATGAAACGACGAATATTCGAAATATCGAAACAGAGATGGTTACTCACATCGTCGGGTCCGGTTTTCGAACAAAATACATTAACAAACTTTGCCAGATGCTCGAAATGTTTTGTCATTTCTGTTGCTAAAATCATATCTATCACATTGTACCTAGCAATTTTATAAGAATCCCTATCTAAATTCTTAAATATATTGCATTTTGGATCACCTGCAATAAAAGGAATGAATAAAGTAAGTTTTTTTTTTATATATAACCATTACCTAAAGTTAATTTAAAAGTTAGTGCAGAGTGGTGCGATTCAAGAACAGTAACATCATTATACAGAATAGCTAGAGGATCACTGCTGTTGGACAGAAACGCACTGGATTTGCCGGGATGATCAACGTCATGTGCCGCCGCAGCGATCAATGCAGTAGCTTCATCCATAGGATCCATGATATCCTTCATTCGGTCTTTCTCCAAGAAACCAGCTACCGCCTAAATTACGAAATATATCAAATATAAACATACATTAATCTATAATATCTATATATAATATTACCTGCATGACGTCGGCGGCATGCGTGGAATTGTGATAAAAATTATTTTTGTGATAATTCGCTTCAATTTTTAACAGCCAATTCGAAAGGGTGGTTTCATCTATTTGCAACGTGCTAGCGACATCAAAATGCGTAAATATTTTCAGTCCCAAAAATAGAAGACTCCTCTTTTCGGTCAGATCTTCTAATCTAAATATGTCGAAATTCCAGTCCAGGAAGTTCTCTAATAATCTGTCAATATGATTTGATGATGGTTGGTTCTGAAATGCTCATGTTAAATGTTGTTCGACCGAATTAGATTTATTGGTACCTTCATTTTGATGACTCCCTTAGACACTCTAAAAATACTAGAATCGTTACTACTCCGCCTGGAATTAACATTGTGAGTAGGAACATTTGTGTTCTAAAATAAATATTGGTATAAAATCAGATAAATAAGTTAATTATGTTCATTTTACTGTTAGGAGAGCTCCGATGAGATCCGTTGCGACAGGTTCTTCGCTTTTTGATAACGCATCTTCTTTAACGGAAGGCGAATATAACTCCGTGCATTTCAACATTTCTACAGCCTTTTCTAATATCGAGCAAGTCTGCGAATTGCTACTTTGCATTGCATCGTATATAAGATTCATTATCTGGAAGATCGTTCGTTGTTAGACTTTGTAAGATACGACTTATTGGATATTATTACTTTGGTGATCGGAGCTTCAAGTGGAAGTTTAGCTAAAGATGTCCGCCTGTAGTCAGGCTTGAGATCAACCGAGCCCTTCCTGATAGAATTGATACTACCTCGGGATTGGGTATGATAGGAGACGTCGGCGTTTCCGGGTGGATCTATGATGATGAGAAAATGAGTTGGAAGTCTACAAGGAGATAAAACTGTTTGCTCGAGATTCAACCAAGGAATAAAATGCATATTTACCGTCCGGTGCAAGTAATAGGAATTGCTTTACAATTCATGGTAAGACTATCATTGGCTTTCCGTTTGAAACCGACTACTCCATTCCAAGTACGGCCGCGCGTTAGGCTCAAAGTCATTGTGCCGATTTGCAATGGTTCGACGACGAGTTGCTCATGCAATGTTTTACCTACGATCTCGTCGTGTCGGAAACCCAGCAACCTCTCACATGCGTCATTGGTAAACTTTTGGTTGTATTTATATTATTTTTGTATTTGATTAATTCGATTTATTCTACTACCTGCATCCTACAGATATCGTCCGTCACTATTATGGCATCCTTGGATCCATTTATAGCTGCATACAGGATCTGTGTTGTCGCCATTTGCGCCGACGTTCGACAGTCGCTGCTCTTCAACTGGATCAACTCATTCAACCAGATAGTGGTATTCGGAGACTCCATCAAACACTAAACAAATTAACAAAAATACTGAGTAAACTACGTGCCTACTTCAGTGCGTGTTACCCTATTAAACCCCGACTCAAGCTGCGACATTACGAAGGAATCATCTTTTTCAAACGTGCTGAAAATTAACAAAATTCAATAATGAACTCTAACGACTTATCTCGAAATCCAACCAACCTTCTTTTCACTATAGAGACTATGACAATATTCTGTCCACCCTTGGTATTCCGTATCGACCTTCGAATATTAAAATATGGTAAATACATAATTACACTTATCAATATTTTGACTGGACACATGGATGAAATACAATTTTATTGAAATGTATTTTTGCGGATCTGTATTTACCAGATAGCTGAATTTTGCAGACACTTTCAACACCACAGCAATTACTTTACCATTAGAATTTAGTGAATTTAATACATTTTTCTTAATCGATTGATAGATTAAGTCGCTACAATTGTCTAGCTTAATATCAAAATAAGTTATGTATTAATTCAGAATTATGTAAAGGTATTTTAATTGCATGCTTTAACAGATTTGAAAATCTCCTTCAGTTTTAGAAATTCATAGAAAACATTTCATTAAAAGTAAGTGTAGTAATAAATAATTATGAAGCGGGGCGATTGGATTGGAGATGTAACATTTACCTGCATAATGTGTCGTAGTCGAGGAGTTTGTGTGCTCGGCTGTCCACAAAGACTAGATCCTGATGTATGGTCTGGTACTCTTCGAGAGCGGCATCGTAAGTGGCAGAATGAGTGATTTCAAAGGCAAGCTTTTCAGCGGCTCGTTTGATGGCATCGAAAGTAGAATCCGCACTCGGAAAAACCAATAGCAGCTGAAAAGTCCAATTAAAACATTTTATTGTGCGAGCTGAAGTAAACGCTTCGCGGAAAAGCTCAATTAGCGGTGAACTAAATAACATCCTCGTCAGTTTTTACCTTAAGGGGCGTCCGGCTCGGCGGCAGAACCAAACCGTACTTTCCGTCATGCGAGGTTTTCTGTAAAGAAGAGAAAATACTATTCATAAATTACTAATGATACACTTTTTGATGGGATGCGTTGCGAGTGGCTGATAAAGTATCGAACCATTTCCACGACAGAGGATGAGGTCTGGGACGTGGTTGGGGATACAATGTTTGGTTTCGATTGGCATCGGGAATCATTGCACCACTGACCACTGTAGTTAACAGTGCTCAAGGATTCGCTCTTCGGTGCTTTCAGCATGCTGGTCTTGATGAGCGTAGCCTTTTCTTGAGTCCTTATTGCGTAACGTCTTCGGACGTAACGCGACCGTTCATCCATATATTATTAAATAGTCTGTGTACACCCATGCATGGAAATCGCCTTTGTGCCGATACTAATGACTAGTAACCTAGAATAGAATCGCCATTTGTCATCCATCTGACAACTACGGTTTACCTACAATCGATTCAACGTCAAACCTCGGAAATCTGGACACTTTTGTTTTTCGTCCATGTCAATTATGCGCACTATACCGTGGTTGCTCTATCTAATCCTTGCTCATTCCCTTCGAATGCCCTGAATTTTGTTGGACCATCAACTTTCTTTTCTGACATGTACTTCACAAATAACATTTGAACGTTTTGACAATATCATTCATTCAATCATATTCTAAATTTGTAAAATACAATAATTTATAATAATTAAAAATCATCAAATCTAACCTTTACATATAACGTAACCATCATGTTAACTTTAAATCACTACTATTAAAATATCCATAAAATAACTGAGAAAATTTGATCAACAAATTCCTTAACTTCGATGGAATTCAATTAATTAATTGAATCATGGAAAGATTGGTATTACCAAAATAAATTAGGGATAAGTAATAATGACTTAGCTATTACCTTGGCATGCCATTGTTTGATACTTTTGTTTCCGACGCTGCCGCTTAATTTATAATGCACCGTGGACCTCCTTATGTACGTCTTCGGTGCGACACTCACACTATCCCTCACTTCTTTCTTGTTTCTCCAACAACAGAACCACTTCCGGTTTTCGACTGCACTATCCTCGACCTCAGTCCCACAACAGTGGTAAACAAACATTTTGCACCGCGCACATTGCAAAGGATACATTATTATTAAACCAAATTCAATTTACCAACTTTCGAGGAGAAAAAAAAACTATACATATATACACATCGACGTTATTATCGCACACTGTGCACGATAAGATAAATACATTTGCTATCATTAAATTCTAGTAAAACGTATCGGATACATAGATAGGTTTCTGAATTTTAATCTAGTTGAACTAATTATGCACTTTCCTAACCACATTCGACAATTGCAAATAAAGAGAGAAACAATGAAAAATGCGTAGATGATAATCGGGAGAAAACGCATCATCGAGATTTTATACTATTTCTTCATAATTGCATTTCTCGTAGATAAACTATTATTAATTGATCTATATATAAATAGAAACGTTATCTCTATATGTGTAAATTATTATAATTTGAAGTACATATTTTTTTATTGAAAAAAAATTTCTTAATTCCAGTTTCAAGTATTAAATACATAAAATATATAACTAAAATATTTCAACGGTTTTTATTTATAAATTTGTATTTTATTACCTTTAATGCAGTTCTTGACAAAATAATCATAAAGTTAATAAACTATATCAATTTTATTCGAAAATTATAAACGATTAAATTTGTTAAATATATACATCAAATATATTGTCGATAAAATATGAATTATAGTTCAAGAAATTATGATTAGTTAGAAAAATAAACCTAAAAGATTTTATGTTTGTTGATAATATAAAGTTTGAAAATGCAGATATGTCATAGTAGATTAATGAGATCTGTGCTCGCCAAGTGTGAATAACTTTTTTGTTAAGCTGAATAACCTGTTGACCTGAAACTGCTCAAACGCAAATGCATTGGATCGCACACGTCAATTCGGATAATCGAAATTTCTACAAGCCGGATTCCTTTCAGATCTGCGTGCCCACTAAGCCGAATAACAATTAATAACATGAACATGATTTACATTCCATTTTATTTTCATGCAAATTATCGCATCCCGTAATTTCTCAGGATTACCTAATAGCTACGAAAGGTGCTGAGCAACAGAAACGAAGGTACCAATTTACAACCTCTTCACTTCAATGGTAATTACGTAATAGTAGTTATGCGTGTCTAACTAAAGAATAAAAATCAAATGTAAATTACCGACTTATCGTTTGTTTTCACAAGATTATCAATAATGTAATGCTATTTTATCATCATGTTTAATCAATATTAAGGATTAACAGTATTAAAAATACTAATATTAGTAATCGCAATTATATCACCTCTTTTAATAATCTAAATCATAAATACAAAATAGTTTATCTTCAGGAAAACTTTCACTTCAGTTTAGTATTGAAATTTTTTTTTTTTCACAGACAAGATTTGATTTTTTTGTAAGATACAAACTTTTTGTACCAAATTAATTTAAATTACGTAATTTAGTATAATGATAAAAACACAAACGATTACTATAATAATTTGAAACAAGTATGTTACGCAATCCTCTTTAAACAAACAGCTTTATTATTTAAACACAATCTCGTAATGTAATTAATTAGAAACCCACAAAAAAAAAACTATGTAACCGCAATTGAGTTAGATCTTAATCGCAGAGAACGATAAGTTTCACTTCCCAGAACATTAATACCTTCCGAGATTTAACGTTAATTTTAGGAATAAAAAAATAAAAATAAACTCCCACTTTAATCAATTTAATAACAATAAAGCCAAGAAATTCATGTATTTTTTTTATCAACAGATCAATGAATGATATTCTCGAATTGAAACAATGAAAATCACATACTAAGTTGACTCATCATCGTTTTATATGACCTTTGGATGCAATTATAAATATGTAAATAAATCATAAACTTTTTTACTAATAAAAACAATAATTTATAATTGTCTTTACATTGATAAATTATTAATTTATATTTAGTTGTAATTACAATATTTATATATTATATAAATATGTGTTCCCTAGGGTATACATTGGAAACCGATAACCGTATCAACAGTTGCTATAGTGACTATAAACATAATATAAATTCGACTTACAAGATAGTAAATAATCTACGATATTCCGGTTAACAGCTTAACCTTTTCGTGTTTTTTTTTGTTCACTCGTAAGGCAAGTATGTGATAAACTCGTCACAGGAATCAATAATAATCCGACCGGTATATAAGTAAATAAATAAATAGCGAAAACCGGGAGACACACAATATTGGAAGGACGTCCGTAGAGGGGGATGTGGAAATGGAAGGAAGCGAAAGCGCGTCAGGAAAATGCGATTGTGCTTTCTGAAAACGTATCAGAGCAATTCCGTTTCGAGGCGTTATGTGGAACTTCGTAAATTATATTTTCCTTCGGGGTAATCTCTTTTCGTTGCCAGGGAGGAAATGATATAATTGTAAGTCTCATTAAAGTAACCAATTTTCACCTCGACGCCCTTCATCCAACATCGTAAAATATTTCGCTTTTATTTATCTAATTTCACTCGAATATTATTTTACGTGAATTTAGGACACATTTCGTATGGATATAGGTTAACAATTTCAAACCTTGAGACACGAAAGAAAAATAAGAAGAAATAAATAATTCGCTTAGTTTTTAAGCAGCAATAATAGTATCCCACTTTCATTTTTTTTTGAGTTAGCATTGGTTTCTCTAAGCTATCTATCAATCTTAAATTCCAAATAGTGTCTAAGCATTTATATAATTTTATAACTTTAGCATAAACGTAACGTTCTAGTTAGAAATTATTTTTATATCACTTTAATATATTATAAACATTGTAAGTACTTAATTATGTTCATCTACGTGCATTATTTCTAAATTTAATAAAAATTGTATGTAGTTGTGGTTTGTTGCGAAATAGTATTCATCTACGTGAATAAATTAAGATATGGTTGTTTTACTTACGTAAATGTCAACTGGTTCGTCTTCTGGAGTGGTAGCCAACGAGATTTTTCTATTAGTGGTCGGTTCTGAAATTACATGAAATTGCAATGAGAACGAAATTAATTTGTTTGCGGAGGAAATAAATAAAAATGAAGTGTTTGCAAAGCTTCACTTACGCATTTTCTGAGGTGTTAAGTGCATAACAATGCGGACATTTTGAATCGGCACAAAAGGCATTTTTAAAAGGCCAATTACAGATTGAACTGGAATTCTCGATAATCACACGTGTAAACAAGAAGAAAAGCCAAAGATTGTTCAATGGTTTATAAATAATCTAAGCTGCTCACGTATAACTATATATTTTTTTGAGTACAAGAAGATAAAAACAAAGCTATACAGACAGTTAGATCACGTAACGCGAATTAATTCACCTAACGTTTATTTACCTAATAGTTTTCTATTGCAAAAAAAAAAAAATTTGTTTTGACAACTTAATGCAGCTTGGAACAATTGAAAACGCTGCTGTGTACACGCTTTCGATCGATGACATTGAAATTGTAACAACGCAAGAAATACGCAAGCATTCGAACAGATTTATTGAATATTTAATAACACGTCCACAATGCGATAGAATAACAACTACCTCCGTTTATAGCAGTGCTTTCTAAACCTTGTCAGGTTTATTCGGTCTGATTACATTCTTAACAAAATCAGATGTAATATATCAATATTCAGATCATGTTTTTACGATTCAAGGCGATTTACCCAAATCGTTGAAAATATGCACATCTGTTTCACCTTTATACTTTGACAAAAAACGAAGAATGAAATTAATAAAACTCAAAGTAAAAAAATAGTTATTTTGAATTAGCTATAATCATTGTGATCGTTTATAATTGTATATTCGTATTAAAAACTCATAAATGTTCCAACCTATAGCATATCATAAACTAAAATTATTATAAACATTATGCATGAACATTTTTTTAATAAGAAGTAATAACATGTTTAAATTCCTACTTTATTTATTAACGCAGATCATTTATTTAAATTTATTGTCTTAATTAATTGGACAGAAAATTTAATATAATGCGCCATATAAATTATAAACTATTAGCCTTGATCTTTCCGCCCACCTCTCTTACTTATTGTTTATTATAATTGAAATTTAATTGCATTTCATTCATTACAAGACTTATTAGTATTTCATAAAAAAATCATGAATATACAAGCTTTGTTTCAGTCAAAATTCGTAGTATGATTTTCATGTTTGTACTAAAAATCTGTTAAAATAAATCAAATAATATGTTATCCTTAAAATTTAGTAATCTTTCGTTGTACATATGGACATTTTTTTTATTGTTTTACACTTGATGTATTATATAAATATTATACAAGGTTTCAACGCGCGAAATCAAACTGATCTGACGTAGAATGACGTATGCAAATAGACCACTTGAAGCGCGATTGTTCAGTTTTCGACATCAATTTTACGTCACCAAAAATAAAATCAATCTGTGTTTTACAACTTTTAATGATAATATAAATCCAGAATAAAGAATTAATATCAACAGGTATTTTTATTTCCTTTGTTGCTAATTTAGGTTTATAAATATATCGCAGAATATCGATGATGAGTCAACAGAATTGATTCACTGTTTATCTCGCAAGATGAATTCTATCTAATTTAAATTTATTGTTATCATATTGATTAGTAGTTGAATTTTTAATAAAAATTCATTAAAAATGTTGCCGATAGATTTTATTATCTGGTATAACGGTAAAAATAATCTACAACTTCGCTTCACTTAATATACAGATCCTTATTGATCCTTCTCGAATATTATCATAACGGTAACATTGTAGGAAAATGAATTTTACATAAAATCTGAAGCTAACATTATTATGGTATAACATTTTCAATTTATAAATGTAAATTTATTAGTAAAGGCGGTTAGATCTTGGATTATTATCAATTAATTCTCACTTTATAAAAATTGAGTTTTATATAACTAGGAAACTATTTAGGAAAAACAAAGTCTGATTTTCTTTAGATAATTATTTCTTTATTTAAAGATTTCAATAAGTGGTTAAAAGGAGTGAGAAGTGTGTTAGAAATGAGGGATGGTTGCCGGACTAATCCTTGAATTGTCTTCTGAACATTGCCAGAATTGCAGCTTATTATCCTCAGTGACAGATTGCTGGAATTTAGGGGAAAATAAATTAAGAAAAACGAAAAATTGTCTCTTCTTGCTGTTGGCGCTGTAATAAAATAACGAGTGCTGACATAATGCACGAAGAATTCGTTTTAATTACACTGATATTATCATAGCATAATTCAAAACCAAGGTCGAGCTAACCTTGATACAGATTTGTTTTTCTAACACATTGGCAAAATTTTCAACACTTAACCGCAGTTCGCTTTTACTTATTTTAAATTACATTCATGTCTATACACCCACTTATTTCGAATTATTTTAATAAATCTATTGTATTTTTAATAATTAAGATAATTTATGGTGTAAGACTAGATCTGCCATCGTTTTGTAACTAAATAATGTGATACATGTGCCTATATACTCGTGTTGCGATGAACACAGTTAAATGCAATTGAGATTGAATCTGCAGATAATACAGGTATCGATTATGTCGGATCGCCTGTTCTCATGCATCGTACATTGTTTTGCTGATGCATTGTATTTTAACCGCTTATAAAGTACACGTGTAATTTCCATGTATATAATCTAACACGACAACAATATATTGCAATATATTAAAAAAAAATTAATAAGTATTTGTGTTTTATAAAAATGAATGTTTTCAGTAGGTTTTATTTACAGTGATTTTGGTCGTTTTCACGAGGAATGAATTCAAGTGGGCTACCGTCTGGTATAATAATAAACAGTAAAGATAAAATCTCGAGTGCAGTTTTCAACATATCCGTATTTCACATTAACGCTGCTCTGCTTTTATCCTCAAGCTTCTCTTCCGGTTTCAGCACTTTAAATGTATTACAACTTTCCAACCGCGGCGTTTAGAGCTCACTTGAAGATTCAACACCATGGCGTATTAATAAAGTCAACACAAAATGACGTATTGAGATATTACAAATACAAAACATGTATTACAATTTGCACATATAACCAATTAATATACGAAGTCTGTTTGCGCGAATATAATTACAGTGCTAGTTCATATATTGGATGAATTGTCGAACCTAATAAGGCAAAGCTGCAAATAAAAAAAAAAAACGATTGTGTAACGAACAATGATGATAAACAGAGCAATTTTCCTATTTGCGTCGAAGAAGCATCAACGCATAATTTGAACGATTACTCCCACAATTATTTAACAGAAAACAACACAAGTATTTTAGTGAATATTTCTTGCATCCATTGATAATGAGAGTGAGGTAACAATTAAATTTTTGTTGCGTGCTCCATTGACCCGCGCGCTTTAGCCCAATTAAATTTACCTCTAATTGATTTTAGATACTCACGTAATGAGCACGCAAAACCGCCCAAAGCTAATAATGTTCGGCATTATGTAATCGTGCTCATTATACTCAATATTCTCGATTGATACCAAATATGAAATATGTGTCACATTCGCCTTTTAATTAGATTCACTTTTACTTAGTACTTAAATTTCGACCAGACAATATTCCTAACTATTTTTATGTAATTATTAAAATTTTGTAAATTATATATTTTTTTCAGCAATTTATTTCTTGGAAATATGCACGCATATGAAGATTTAATCTTTTTGTATTAGAAACCAATAGAATCAAACTTCGACTATACAATGTTCCTAACTATTAAGCGAATATTTTTATGTAATTATTAAAATTTTGTTTTTTTTTTCAGCAATTTATTTCCTTGAAATATGCACGAATACAAAGATTTAATGTTTTTGTATTAGAATCCAATCGAATCAAATTTCGACTAGACAATGTTCCTAACTATTGAGCGAATTTTTCTATGTGATTATTAAAATTTTGTAATTTTTTTTCTGCAATTGAAAGATGCACGAATACAAAGATTTAATCTTTTTGTATTAGAATCCAATCGAATCAAATTTCGACTAGCGAAATATTGAGCAAATATTTCTATGTGATTATTAAAATTTTGTAATTTTTTTTCAGCAATTGAAAGATGCACGAATACGAAGATTTAATCTTTTTGTATTAGAATCCAATTGAATTTCGACAAGCGAAATATTGATCGAATATTTCTATGATTATTAAAATTTTGTAATTTTTTTTCTGCAATTGAAAGATGCACGAATACGAAGATTTAATCTTTTTGTATTAGAATCCAATCAAATTTCGACTAGCGAAATATTGATCGAATATTTCTATGTGATTATTAAAATTTTGTAATTTTTTTTCAGCAATTGAAAGATGCACGAATACGAAGATTTAATCTTTTTATATTAGAATCCAATCGATCCTGAAACCATTCTTATTGCGACAAAATGGCATTATGCATCAAACGTTCTTATATAATGATTGACGATTTTATGCCTGCATTCATCTTCGCGTATCACTCCACTCCAAATTTAATTTTCTCATTACCCGCGAAATCCAATAATAAAAGCCGGAGTCTGCTATCGTCTAATAATGATTTTTCAGTCAGTCGCAACACATTTCCAATTCCATTATCAAAATAATTCACAAGACTTTTAAAACATTCCATAATACATTAATAATAATCCGCTTTAATTTAGCATCGAAATAATTAAATGATTGGACTTATGTAATTTCACTGTACAATCTTACGGTGGTACACGGAACAAAAAAATATAATGTATTGATTAATAAAGCTGTTATCGCGATTTCGATAAGGCTACGAGTGTAGGAGTTGAAGGAGATCGAGCTGTGATTTTCATGGTTTAGTGTTTATTGTAGTACTATAGATGAAATCATTTATTGGCTGTTTATAGGATTGGGCACTGCTGCGATTTTGGACCGATGAATGCGTTGACTGGATGGCGCGTATTTATTTAAGCCCATTCCCGACGAAACAAAAATAATCTTTTTCCAAGTATATTCGAAGCGTTTATTATTGCGCTCCGAATCGCTTGCAAAAACATCCATCTATTAAAGACTCTTTCTATCTTGCTCGCACTTAACTAAATAAACTTGCTGATTAATCAGACCGCATGAGACGCGAATAGAGAACACTTGAATATTGATGTGTATACGTATTTAATGAATGCGTAATTTTGAAAGACATCTTAATTAATTTCGTGTCATTCAAGCTGATGAAAAACGTTTCAGGATTCTGATAATAATTATTCGTCATTTTAACCTAAGTACCATCACAAATTGTAAAGATTTATATTAATTGGATGAATTAGTAATAAGGAGCAGTGATAAGTAAAATCTATATCACTTGTAATAATGATATCAATATGTAATTGGTAAAATCGAGTGCTTATTGAAATCTATAATAACGATTTTAATGTATAAAATATTGGCGAAGGTCATACACAAAATATAAGGACTTCGCGTTTCTTGTCGTGGACGTTAGGTGTTGTAATTCCAATAAGGATCGCATTGCAAACCAAAGAAATCAAGGTGAATGAAGAAAAAATAAATGTATTCTGAGAAGTAGGAAAAGGCATTCGCATTTAATTATTTACAAATGGCTACGATCTTCTAACGAGATCAGGTGAAGAAAATTGTTGGAACGTTATCGCTGTTTCGAATGATCGCTTGTTTCCTGCTAATTTTAAAAATTCTAAAATTCATTCGAAATTATTTTTATTTCAACAATTTATATATTTATGAAATACAGATTAGTTAAATTCAATTTTGAAAAGTTTTTAACAAACAAATAATTTTGATGTTAAAAATTAGTAGAATTGTAAAAGTGCATTTAAATTAATTTATTTATTTTATAAATATTATATTAGGTTATCATATCATAACTAATTAGAATAAACTTTATAGTCATGATAATATCCGTTATATGAAAAATATTTTCAATTATCGTTAGTTTGGTAGAAAATAATGTGAATTATTACAAGCAAATATAAATTTAATTATGTAAATATTCAAGACACTGGTTGAAATATGATATAAATTCATGTTTTTGAATAGACTTGAAATCTAAACGACGTAAAACGCGGTTGCTTCTCCGCAGCAGAATGCGATCCTATCTAAATTAATAAAATAACACGTACAGCAACTAAAACAGTCTCTGCTTTATATCCGTAGTTATGCAATTAACAGTTAGAGATTAAGAAAAGAAATAGCATGAACAATAGATATTGATTGCATAATAAAACGATAACAGAGATATTTTAAGTGAAGATTGAATTTTGTGGGATTAGAAACAAAGATTAATACTGAAAATGTAAATATTGATCTTTGTTGTATAAATATGTAAAATAAATATTGTAACTTTACATGTTATTGTCTCACCAGAAGTACGTTAAAAACTCTAAATTTGATTCACATATTCATTTTAATGATTGGAATGTATAATAATTGAATTGTTGTTGTAAATGTAATTAATGATGATTGTGCTTAATCTGGATCAATTATGATGAATTGATTCGATTCTTAAAAATAGAAGTGCAATCGATCCAAGAACGAAAGCTATATAATAAAATCAAGTAAATATTTTCCGCGCGAAGGTAGACGATGTTTGCTCGAGGTTTAAGTTCCGTTCACATAGATGTTTATTCTTTTTGTTATACGGTCTTTACCAAAAAATAAAAATATGTCAAATAAAATATAGAGAAGAGACGTACGTACGTACATCGCGCACATGTTTGATAATAAAATTGTAGCTGAATGAATATTTATCGATCGACCCAATGCTGCAAAACATTATTATTGCATAATGCGGAGTTACCGTGATATTATTAATATCGCAGCTTTGCGGTTGGATTATTAGTATTGGGGGGGAGGGCGTTAATTAAGCGAGAGTGAAATAAAATAAATAAACAAATTCAATTTACCGCATTCCGAATGCTCGTTGGCTTCCAAACAGACACTATCCATGTTCAGGAACTCTTTATCCGCACTTTGGATGATCATCGTCGGTTGTTCCTTCTGGTGTCCTAATCCATGCGCACCGCCGTCAAATTCCTTGGATCTCCCAGGGGACATCCGTCGCCCGATCCCATCATCCGCAAACGAAAGAAACAATGCGTCTCCGCCTGACTTACGTAATCGGATGAGACGCTCGGAATTGTCCTAACAGTGATAAGGAGCACTTGCGACATTCACCAAGTAAATATTGGTTTTCGCTCAGCTGCTTTTTGGTTGTTCTTCGTTTCTTGCACTTTCTGTTTTCTTCCTTCCGCTTTGTCAGTGTTTGTTTTTGCGTTATGTGTCGTTCACTGGCTCTAAGATAATTTGATGAGGAGTAGTGCAAGGAGTGATACTCGGGGGAGCGCGCGCGGCGAACAGTAGCAAGAAGGATTCGGATCCAAACTAATTAACAGTTAAAAACACTCATTGGAGAAGATAAGATAAATGTTTATACCGTTGCAGCGTACGAACATTGCCGACAGCAGGTTTGTTCTCTGAACTGTTATCGCATCTGGACCTGATCACATGGCGCTGCTCGCTGACGAACTAAACAACAAGGAAAGCAGTCATCGCCACCGGTTGTTCGTTGGAAGATCAGGCATGGACAATGGACTTGTTGCGTTTTGTTGTATTGTTGCTAGGAAAAGTCGGACAGAGTCGCAGACCGGAGCCGGATGGACTGACCGCTGCGTGCAGGCCAGGACCACACTAGACCTCAGTTTTCCTTCGCATCTCGGCTTTCTTGCGGCAACCGAAGAACTCGGCGCCGCGACATTGAACTGGTCTTGTGTGGTTACGTAATTCACGCGGTACACGCGGCCCATGTTCATTAGCAATTTCGGCGGATTGAGCAACGCACGGTCCCGATTTTATTGCACGGTCAGCAGCTCTTTTGGTCGGATTTCAAATGCGCGCACGCTTCTCTCCTTTTACACCGCACCGATTTAGGAATACGCGGAATTAACGCTCGAATCAAATGCATTTCAGCAAAGATTATAAATCAGTATTTTGCAAAATCCCCAGCCGTTCTATTTGATGTCTCATGAAATTTACAAAAATATAAAAAATAATGACCTTGTGCATTAGAATATCCAAACATTTATGAAATACTGTTCTGTTTAAATAAAAATAATAAATAATTATTATAATATTTGTTGATATTTAAGTTCATTTCAAAGAAGAAATTCCACTGAAAGAGCCGCACCACTTGCCTTTTTTTGACCTAGTGCTTCATTATATTTTTATTCTACTTTTTGCAATTTTTTGTCTTATTATTAGTCAAATGCAAAAATATAGTACCATTTTATATGTTGATTATTACTTTTATGGAAAATATGATAGTAGTAATCCCAAATCAAATAGTAGTAAGCCCAAAATCAAATCCTGAAATTTTCACAGAAAACCTTGTTTAGGTGAAATAACACAAAAACAATATAACTTTTAAAAAATAAAAAAATATTAATTAGTGTTTGGAAAACTGTAAAAAATCATCTTTATATTTTTACATTTTTCGAGGATAGGTTGAAAAACACTGGTTTAGTGCATATTGTCGCATCTGCCGCATTATTTTTAAATTATACAATTTTCAAAATTAATTAGTTAAATTATCACAGTTCTATTTAATTTATCTCAATTTTATATCGTCATATTTCTACATAGATTTATGAAAAAATATATATTTTAGGCATTATTATATGATGAAATTTTTTAATTAATAAAAACATAAGGTCACAAAGACTTAATTTTTATTATTGTATTATTTTTAGTATTTGTATCAATTGTAATACTCAATATTTGATAAATATTAAGAGATGGCATTTATATAAATTTAGTATTTTATTATTAAAATAAGAATTAACAAACAAAACGTTGCAAATAAAAACGAATTAAAAATTGACGTAAACAAAAAGCTTAAGCGTTTCAATCTTTTAAATGAAACTCTTCAATAAATATGGACATATCTGTTCAATTATTCAATAATTAAAATTTGTAAAAATTTTCATGTTTTAAAATATTGCAATATATTTGAAAGTGATTTCGAAATTGCTGGATATTTAAAAAACATATTTAATTTACATTATTTTTATATTTGACAAAGTTCGATATAGTAATGCCCTTGAATTAATGTAAATCATTGGATTTTAATACTGAGGTCACTTAAGTTTATACCTGAAAGAAACCAAAATCTTACTTAATCGAAAAATTTACATTTCACATCCCGAATATATAACTTAAGCATTATTAGTCTAAATCTAGCTTTTTTTATCATTACGACTCCCTTTAGGCTTACACAACTATGTGTTTCTATTTAATTATACCATAATTATATATAAGAAATCACTCGCAAATAATAAATATTTATATTTATTTATATTAGAGAGAAAGTTGAAAAATGGTGATATCTGCTGCAACTGGTTTCAATTGATATATCCCCCTGACAGTAATGAATGAGAAACGGATACCGACGGTTTTCTTGACTTTGCACTGGCTAATAATCATTAGAGGCATCCATTATAGTAGGGCTGACTCATGCAATCGAAAACACCACGTTATTTTTGTAGGCCTAATTGGATTGAATTTTCACATTTAAATTATATCTCGACTCTCAATTTTATCTCTGCTTCAGATTGTTCGTCTCAAACCCCAATTAAAATTTTCTTATGAAAGAACTTTTTGCATTTTTTATTTAAAATCGAATAATGATTATGTATTTGCAAAATCTTTTGATCTTACATTTCAATGGATGAAATTGTGTCTCTGCATAATCGTACGAGACGTAAATAGTAATTAATCTTAACGGATATCTATTAAGGTAATAAGCGTTTGCAAGTGCATAATGAATGACTGTCGCACAATGAATAGAGCTATGTTTTAAATGAATTGTTTTCGAAGTCGGAGACATAAACGACAAAAGGTTGGGCGGCGATTAAAGAAGAATAAAGACGTGGAACAATTTATCCGTTCACGCGGCGTAACTTTATCGAATTTATTACTTTCTATGACACCTGTTGCGACCCTTAGAACAAACACCGCACAGTCTCAACTAATGATAGTTTTAGTGATAAGTGGCATGCAATAAAAATGATAAATATTTACCATTCATTGAGCGCCTCGACTTCTGGTAAGCCGATTGCTGGTTGACGCTGCTTCTCTGAAGGTGCTCAAAGAGCAAACTTGGGGAGCAACCCATAAGTGTGGGAAGTACAATTTTGCAATACTATTTAAACCATACTGCAACAAGAAGATAACTGTTGATTTAGTTAATCGAATCTCTGCGGTAGATGTTCGGTTTGTAGAGGGTTGCGCACCGCCGGACTGCAACACGATCGGGGGTTGTTATCTAGTGCAGTGCACTCGGAAGAAAACAAGCCTGTTGATCCTTCAGCCCGCCTGAATATTGAAAAATGAGCGTGCGCCCGGCAGCTGAGAGGGAGTATCGACGCAACAGGAATTTAGGCACGGTGTGCTCAACCAAAAAATCAATAGCGCACCCCTGTGCCATTGCTAAAACCTCTATACTAACATCTCCCAGATACTGCCTAACATTTTCCACATATGAATCTACTAAAGCTTTCATCATCAGACTCACATTACATATTCATTTATATCACTAAACTTTAAATTGTAGATAACAAAATTTACTCAATAGAAAATTCTCTTTTTTCTAAGAATTTCATCATGCACATATTATTACATATATTTAATTACATATATAAAAATATTAATTTTTCAATTATAATAAGTATATTTTAGAATTTTTTCAACTATTATTTATCTGTGTCAAGTTGTGTTTAATTTAATTTAAACTATTATTATTATCTACACAGTATTTGCCATACAACTAATAAGGTTTATATATAATTACATAAGTGTAATTTTTCTATTATTTTTTTGATTCAATACACAATTTCTTGCTACTTATGAATTATTATTATTTTAAATACATACAAATTTTAATTAAAATAGAATTATACTATATGTTCTAGTTGTTATTATTTGATTGTGTAACTATTTATTGTAATTAATACAAAAGGCTATTGACTACAATTATATAAAAAATAATTATATATTAGAAAATTAAAGTCTATTTTAATTTTAATCATCAAATTTAAAAAAACCGATCATTACAGATAATTATGTTAGACTACCCACTACACAAATAATTATACTTGTAATTCTGTACTTAAAATAATAATTTAAGAAAAATATATGTTTTTGCCTTCTTATAAAGAATATGATTATATTTACTATAAATAAGATTATTAAATAAAAATATAGTGTAAATTTGATGATTATGTAGGCATCCCATCGTACACGTATCCATTTTATTTAGCATTTAACTTCAGCAATAAATTTAAAATGGTGACTTTTATAAAAATAATAGAAAAATTTAAACTATTTAGTATTTTAATTTCTACATTTATTAATAAAATATCTATTGCTAATCGCATTGATTTTGATCGATATTTCTGCAAAAACTATGCTATAATGAAAAACTGAAGTATTTAAAAACGAAGCTTTTTCCATATTAAACTAAATTTTAATTAAAAAAATAGTTTCTAAAAAAGTAAATAAATTATATTTAGTTTTCTTCTATGTACTAGTCTCTTTTTGTGCAGTTTATTTTAATCCTGTTTCCGGAATATTAGCAGATCTGTTTAAAGGTAAAAAGATTTAAATTTACATTTGATTTGCATAAACAGATTAATTAATTAATTATTTGATCCTTGATAAAATTATTATTGAAAGTATTCTTTTTCGAAAAGTTCAAGTTTAGGTAGGATTATTGATTAGGGAAGTAATAATAATCAAAGCAATGTGAAGGACATCAATTTATTATAGTAATTTGTAGTAATAAGTAATAAAAACAACGATGAATAGTTTAAAATAAAAGAATATACACTAAATACTTTTTCTTTATATATATATATATGTATGTATATATAAACTGGAACAATATACTAAGACATTGTTGTATTTCTTTTTAAATATACTTTACCTAAATACACATACTATTTTCTAATATTGCTACACGTTAATTAAATTCTTGTTTATAAATACACTAAACATTAAAATGATAAATACTTATATCAATCCAAAAATACTTAAAAATTCACAATTCAATAATAAAATTCATAAAATAACAGTCTTTTTTGGTACTAATATGCAAATATTTTTAAAATCCTCAAACACACACGAATCTATCAACTAACAATACTTATGTTGAAATATATCGATATTTATAATATATACAGGGTTAAGTAAAAGAAACATGTAGTTGAAGCAAAGTAATTGCTACATGCTATTCGCACATACAAAAAAAAATGACCTCCCGTACACGTAAGACAATAATAAGGATACTCTAAGGAACGGAGCGGGGGTCCTGGACAAAATACTGTCAATTTTGGAACAATAAAGATACAAATCTTTTCAGCTAAAATATAGACATAATAAATATCTCTTACACAACTGGCAATAATATAATATCAATAATATATTTATATCAATTATAATGAAAAAAATAAACTTATATATGAATATTCGCGATGAAACATCTTTTTCTATTCGTAGAAAGTGGTTCTCTCGCTTAAGCTCCACTTAGCCTCTCGAACTAAAAACGTAAACATTGTGCGGCGTCTTCTAATTTAAAAAAAAAACGCGTTCACTCTGATCGTCGACATCTATAATATATAATTATAAATTTAATTGAAAATTAGAAAAAAATAATAGTAAAAAGTCCTGCATGTATACTGCCAAATTTACGATGGAAAAGCGTTCCTTTACTGTAATTAGTTATATATATTTCCTTACACACTAAGTAATGGATTTATAATAAAGTTGCAACACGACAACGCAACGACGGCTGAACAAGCCTATGTATTATGAATCGATATTAGTGAATGAAATACATAAACTGAATACAAATATACAAATTGACGGTACAAACACAATGTTAAAAAAAATAATAGTAAAATTACAGGGTCAGAAGGGAAGAGCAATCTTAAAAATGATTATGTTTCTTTAAATATAAAAGTAATCCTTAAAACTATTCAATGTTCGAATCTGTTGTTGCGCGCACAAGATTTCATAACATTCTGCATTTGCGGAAATTGGTTTACGACGCTATCGCCGTCTTCCCGGTCTGCGCGAAGAGAACACCCTGATATGTGACACCGTTCAACTCCATACTAACCACTAATGAATTATCACCGTTGCGAGAATCACCTGAAAATGAGGAAGAGCGATCGTTTAATAAAGGAAGCTGGTGAAGATGAGTGAGTTGCATACCTCGACTGTTAATTTTGATGTGCGTGCTATTATTGGTTAGCGACTTGGGAGGTTCTTCTTCCTTCATGAACTTCTTGGGCAGTGGTGGTGAATCCCTGTGATCGGGTTGCTCCCGTTTAACCATTGGCGGGGAACTATCCGATAGATTCAGTGCTTCCTTTTGAGGCTCGACGGGCGGTTGATTGTTGTTGTACAAATTCCATAAGGTGATGCGGGACATCTCCAAGTTGTCGCTACGTGGGGATGAGTCGCCGAGTCTCGGCGGCGTTGATCCAGCATTCCTTATTTCTTTGTTTAACAACTTAACATATTCCAACATTCGAGTCTCGAACTCACTGGGTGCTAATCCTGGTATCGGACCAGTGGTCATGGGTTGACCCATAGGCGTCGGATGGCTCGGATGATGAGCACCATTATGTAAACCGATTCCCCCACTCATCACGGAATTCATTCTTGCGGCAATATGTTGTTGTTGTTGGGAAACCAAGGATAACGGCGACATTTGCGATGGATTCGGTGAGCGTTGGTGGACTGACTCGTACTGTCCATAACTGCTCCTTCGGCCTTCCCTGCGATTTCCGTCTATGGCGGCTTGTAGCTCTGCCGGCGTACTCAAGCGACGCTTGTCGCATTCATATGGATACAAATACTTCATATATCTGCAAAGTAACAAATAATAAATATAAATACCAGAAACATGTACAATATAATAATAATAAGCAAAAACCTAGATTATATTTATATTTCACACACACACGCGCATATATACAAATACGCGCGCATTGGCATCGTAGAAAATATATAACGCGCGTATATTATATTTAACAGTGGCTTGTGACTTCTCTAGATAAATGATCGGTGCTATATTAAGAAGACCTGAAGGTTTGACGGATTACTCCTCGAAATCTATAGATATCAAATACTCACTGTGTGCGCAATGTAAAAGCTGCGGATGTGATCGACGACGGCAAATGCAGTCCTTTGATTATCTCCTGCCACAGCTTCTTGTTGATAACGTCCACTAATCCGCCTCTGGCAATTACCAAATTGTATAATTCGTATAAATCCAAAACAGACTTCGCCATTATTGGTAGTCTGTTGATCGGAGTTCCTGCAAACAAAGAAAGAAAATATTTGTATTAGTTGGCTGCACTCCAAGCAAATCCACATGTATTATTTATATGAATATAATAACTCCGAATTTAATGGAGTTGCCTTTTCAAAATTTCGATTGACAGCAGGAAAAGAGAACTTTGGTGCGGATCATTCATCATGTGGTAAATTTAACAATCACACTTTGTACTGGACTGACTGACCGCGCGCGCGTTTTAGATTTATTTCTAATCTCAAGGATTGTTTAGGGTAATGCAAAATACTTTGATCAGACCGTTCGTCGTCTGGATGTTGAACGCAACAACAACAACAACAAACGATACATAAAGAACAAACAGTTCTTTTATGGTGATGAACATTCCAACGGGCGGGGGTCGTAAAATAACACTCTATTGCCAGTGGTGAGACGGCCACACTGAAACTATAACTTATACGCGGTGACATTTATTAATCAAACCAGTAATACACACGTCTAGCCGTTGCGAACAGACCACAAAACATAACTGCATACATTGTATTTCACTCTCACCATTCGCTTACTCACCACACACACACACATACACAACATTCGGTTCTATACCATTAAAATCGCATCTGCGTTAGCGCATATTGCACCTACATTTAACATTGAGGCGACTACCAGATACGCGTTGCGTGCCATGTAACATGTAAGGTGTACATAGAAAGATATATATGCGCGAGCAAATGGATCGAAAGTTGGGATCGCTTCTAAAAGAAAAGAAAAGATAGATTTTTAATGAGGCCCTCGCTAAGTGACATAGGCTGGGAACGAGTCAGTAGTCATTTAAGTAGTGTTTGGAAAATAAATGGATTTCCTCACATTTTTAGAACGCGCGCGAGAAGTATCACAATTCATTTGTTTTTCTGCCAGCCTCCACGTACACTGCACACTCGCACACAAACTCGCATACAGTGACGTGTGATTTATTAATTGAGAGAAGAGGAATGAAGAAAGAGAGGAAAAAAAAAGGCATTGAAAGAAAAGCGTCGTAACACCTGCATTTATTTTTGGCCAGTTCCACCAGTTGATGGTTCAAACAAATTTATTGATTGTGTGTAAATAAATAAAGAGTAGAGGTGGAGGATGTATCATTGTGGTTGTTTGGGGCGAGTAAATGGTTTGCGTCTCCGGCTCGCTCGGAAACCAAATGCAATTATGAAAATGTGACTTAATGTTGCCGAGATTTATGGTCCGACTTAAATATATTAATTTATGGGCTTATCTGCGTGGCCCGAGGCGCGCACAGCACAACAGTTCGAAACAACTTTTATAATTCATTTTCATTCAAAACGCGTTTATAAATGTGTTATTATTTATTGTTGCGTTATTGGTTATTGGGTCTGTCCGGTTCGGTCCCTTTCCGTTCCGTTCCGTCCCGTCCCATCATTGAACACACCGGTGGATCGGATCGGCGCGGGATGTTCGTTGCAACGGGACGAAATGGGACAGAGGGAGGAGGACGGAGGTGGTGGAGGTGAGGCGGCGATGGCCGCACGACGACGAGGGCAATTATAATTTTACGCGTTATGTAAAAGCTAAACCGAGGCCGACGAATTCGGAGATCGAAAACATTTGTCTAGGGAACGCATATAATTACCAGTTCGAAAATAGAATACACACGAATCATAATAATCTGACTGACGAACCGACTAAAATTAAATCAATCAACTTCAACGTCGTCTTCACCGCCGCCGCCGCTGCCGCCGAATCCGAACATCCCACATTCCGTTTCTTTTTTGGCAAATCGTTTTATCGCGCACTTACGCAATCTGCTTCTTTACAGGTAAGCCAGATGACGGATGACGATTGCTGCTTGCCACGTGACAAATAATAAAAATAATATATTTCTTCGCGTGGCCCACATCACTTATATAAATAGTCTCCTCCTCTCTGATTTCAATTCTCATCCAGAACGCACGTGGTGTCCTCTTCTTCCTGATATTATTTTCAGTCTGCATGATATGTAATTACCATCGCGCACTGCGGCCGCCCCGGGGTCAAAGTTTACCGAAGAACACTTTGCTCAATTTTATCGGGAAAGGGTAATATTATAGAAAACGATTAGAAAGGCTCTGCTAAACCCCGTAAACTATCCGTATCGCATGTCGTCACGATATTCCATTCTTCCCAAGAATGCAGATTTTTGTTTTCCGTCTTCTCTCCATTCCGCCATTACTAAATAATCTTTTTAAAACTTGCATTACCATCATCACTAAATCCATCCATACACATAACAACAAAAAAAGACATTGTCGCACAAAACTGATTATTTTTATGTGGTTTCTAGACTGATCAAATATTTAATTTTTTTTAAAGTAAATAATTTGATGTTAATAGCTTGATTACTAATTTATAAAAATACTGTACGTGTAAGTTTGCAAAATCAAGATGAGATAATGTCATCACTTCCCAAGTTTTTTCTTAGTTAATCAATGAATGTGTATGATGAGAGTGTGTATCAGATTTTTACAGATGCTTAGTTAAGTGTGGCTTGTTTCATAAGTCGCTAACAGTTAAATATAAACTAAATTGAAGATAATAAAATTCGTTTCGAAAACATTCTCGAGTTAAAATAAACGAGTCACTTTGATTTTGCTCACTAAACTTGATCTTCGACAGATTTGCTTTCGTAAAACAACGGCGAGGATCGAGGGAACCGCTTCCTTACCGAAAATATATATTTGGCTAAGGATTTTGTAAGGTACATGGAACATCCGGAGCAGATGTGCGCCGAACTTTGAGGATATTAATTACACATAGAGCATGTGTACACGGTTTATAATATTAATAGAATTTGTTAAGAGATTGATTTACATGCAAGAGCGCGTGGTCGAGAGCTTCTTGCTGGATATTTGTCGTTCATTCATTCATGTAAATGGTTCGAGGAATCCCGGTCCATTCTATGTACGTGATCCGAGACAGTTCCAGCAATTGCCGAACAAATGCGAGGGGGGACACCATTGTTTTTCAACTGACTTCGGGGGGGTTGGGGGGTTGTCGCGGAATGGCGACAACAGGGAGGCAGGGATGGAGGGAGGTAGTGAGTGCAATGCAGGTGGGCTCCGGTCGTTCCGCGTCCGCCAAAATGCCATTAAATCATTCCTTCCGATCGCCTTCCATCAGGAATGCCAGGCGATTACTACGAACGAACGATGTTACTTCTTGCAAGCGCACACCTCTCACATCTTTCTTCTCTCATACATATTAAATACACCATTAAAAATAAAACAAGCCCCCCAATCGATTTCTCGAATCGGCATCCATCAACGGAAGAACTATACACAGAGAAGACCTTCCTAACGAGGCGTGAAAACTCGTCCGACGCACCGATGAAAAAGGAGCGCAAGAAGAGAAGAACCGTATGAGAAGTGAGATGGAGGATGAGAAGTAGCAGTAGTAAAGGAAGAAGAAACGCAGAAGAAGAGGAAAGACCAGAACCAAGAAAAAGAGCATCTTCTTGAAGGATACACTTGTTAATCATATGTCACGTTTTATTAAAAAGGGCGCACCTAAGGCAGTCTCTATCTCTTGTAATTACTGATCGGACTTATTTATACAGGTTATTTATTATGGTCCGAGGAATGTTTCCAACGGCTGCTACATCGAACTAATTATCTTCGTGCTTTATGGGAGAATAATGGCATTCGAAAAGGACGAGCGAATTAGCGTTTCCGAGCCGATAAATCCTCGCGGAAAAAATCATTTTTCTGCATCGGCCCGATTCCCGATGTGCATTATTATGCGAAATGCATAAATCTTGGAATGCAAATCCTCCACAGCGATTGACAATCATCCCGTTCCGTAATAAACTGCTGCAGCGGTAATTAAGCCGCTGGTAATAAGAATCGACTCAGGGAAAACTGCTGGACGCATTTAATGGCCATTTTATTATTATTATAATGAGTTATTGCGCACCCGAGGCGGTCCAGATATTATTACAATACGTCACGAATTTAATAGTGAAACAGAATCAAATTAATGGTTCGCAATTCTCCACTAGATTACTATTGATTATTTGTCAAGAAGAACAACGCAGCTCCGTCCATTCTTCTTTTTCAACATTTTAGAGAATATTAATTAGCTTACGCTTTTGCTGCTGATCAATATTACGGCGTTAAATTAATGAACGACCGATTGAAAATTCCCAAGTCGTATTTTATAATCCGTGGTGTGAAAACTGGGAGGCCCGTCCCTTCGAGGGATTCTCTATTAAAATATTATAATATCCAACGGTTCTTAAAGTGTTCCAATACGCCCTCGAGGCATCGAATCTATTTATGATAGTTATAGTAGACACCGCGTTTGCTACAGGTCCAATCCATTAGATTCAAGAAACTTGATGAAACCAATATTTTGTACACGAATTCGCTTTGTGTTTCTAAATCTGTGCGGGTTTCTCCCCTATTTCCGGGTCCAATTAATTTTCTAGGAATATTTCCCGACAAAATTATTCGTACATCTGCCATCTAAAAATACATTTCCAAAGCTTCCTCCCATTCCTTGATTATCTCATTACGAATTTTAATTAAGAAATTCTTATGCTGCATTATATATTTGAATGTCTACCTCGCGCAACTCTCTATTAACACAATTGTAAACTGCAAGAATTTTACATACACCACTCCAATTATGAAAGGATAGCGAATCTAATTACAAAATAATTACATTTTTTTATATTAAAAATAAAAATATAAACGCAATTTTAATTAAGAAAATTCTTCTACTTTTTTTGTATTAATAAATAAAATTAGTGGAATAAGATTATTTAAAATAAAATTGAAAAAAATGCTAAATATTGATTACATTCTGTTTAAAGTGATTATTTTTTATTCCTATTAATAACTTCTAATTTTGCAATTTCATGTACGGATGTAATTTTAGCATTGATGGTTTAAGAGTCTGCGTTGTATGAAGTAGTTACACAAAATGGTTCAATAACGTACATGCAGTTGGTTACAAACTGGTAAAATGTAGCGAATGGACAAAAAGAAATGTGTAACAATTCTCGGGCGGCGGCAATTAGTGCTGTAATGTTTGTATGCAGATGCGAGGGCTGGCTGCGAAAGCCGGTGGCGAGAGGTTTTTGTATACAGCAATATTCCGGCGTGTTTGCGCATATTGTGGCAGAAAACGCGTTATAAAACACAGAATATATATATATTTATATATACAAGTAGTATACAGCATGCGAGAGTGCGAGATGCAAATCGAGACGTGCGAAAACAATAACCGAGGCCGAAATATAAACAGGCGATAAATACATCGATTTGAATCGATTCGGTGAAACTGGTAAATACATGGAACGTGCTGAAGTAGGTGAATTCTGGACGACCACAAGGAGAAGGTGGACAATTATATTCAATTACAATGTAGGTGATTTCACAGACGGAGAGCGGAGTGGTAATGGGAGTCCCTTTTGAGTCGCACCATCACCGCAACGTCAACAATGACTTCCAGGCACGTACAGGTCCTGGCAGGAACTGCCTTAATTGATCATTCAATTAATCCAGCAATTCTATTCCTGCAATGTTTTGCAAACAAACAGAGAGCTGTTAATAATTTCATTTTCCGTTTTCCATTTCCATTTTCCCATTGACAAATGTGTGAAGGCCGGCCGTGGTGTGCAGCTACTATAATGCTCTCTGTCTGTACGTAGGTATGCATGCAGTATGAATGTATGTAAGTATGTACGTATGTATTGTACATGCGTTATTAAAACGTGAACTCCTCGCTCGGAGCTCGCGGCAAGATGACCGTATGTTATGTGTGTGACAGACTGTAAATAAATGTTAACTCAACACACGTTGATGGATACGTCGAACTACCTTTTAACCCAACATAAACGTTTCTTTCGCTGCGACAATAACACCTGTGCACAATTAACTCGCCTTTTATAACTTCTACTTAATTATTAACAGACATAAAAGTGTTTTACACATTTTATTCTTGAGCGCTGCTACCCAAAACAACGTCGCCCCCGAAACACCATTTCGAGTTCGCTCTTCATTTATTTTGTCTTCTTACTGCACTCGGAATTATTTTGCTTTGCAAATCACCCAAAAAACGCCGTGGAGACCGCAAAATACTCCGGGGCCTCGAATGTAAATACGGGCATTTTCGGGGACCCAGACCAATTAAAATATACCGAAACCACAACAATTTCCAAAGGGAAACATATGCCGAGAAGCACGCATCATTAAGTAATCAATGGAAAGTCTAAAAGGCGATGTAAGATAGCTTTCTTCCCGTCCTAAAGGCTTGTAATTATGTTTTGAAGTGTATGAGCTTCATGTGGATCAACAACAATTATTAAATGAAAACTTAATCGGTCTCCAGTACAAACAATTAAAATTATTTCTGACAGGACGACATTATACATATCTACTTGTATACTCGTATCTCCTTTGATAATGGGAAGCATAATTATATTCAAAGAATTATAATTATCAATGACGATTGTATTTTGTCTGAAATATATTGAGTAGATAAATGGTTGTGAACTGATGTGTTTGGGAGAAATGGAATGTTTTGAAAGACAAGCAAGTATTTTTTGGATTTCACATTCCTTCCGTCGATGCAATGCTACGATTATTCAGAGACAATAAAAAACAATGAGTTTTCCCTTTGGTCGTGTGAAGTCCTCCCGTATCCGGGGGGACACCGGAATTTCATTTGTGCTTCCGAAAAATCGCGTCACGATCGACTGACTGTTGCGCAAGCGAGGTTGGTCAGAAAGATGAGATGTTTTTGTATATTTTTTCTAACGATATGCTAAGTATAATTAAAATGGTTTGCGAGATTGATTAATTACGCGAGGGTGCAGGGAACACATGTGTGATGTTGGCAAACGGAGAAGAAGACGAAGAAGAGCACATAATGGCGGCGACGGTGAGTGACGGGAATGCGTACAAGGGCTGCCAACACAAACACACCGGAAGTGTCCGCTAATTATAAATATGTTGTCATCAATCACGGCGCGCGTCTGACATCAGACTGTATCATATGATGTCTTTCTGTGTTATTAATTATATATATGCTGACTTTGTGGCGGGCGCCTCACGAATATAAAATTTCAATTAGCCTCAAAACGAGATAAATGAAACGCATACGTTTCTTTCTTCTCTGTCCTTTTTTGTTCTTTACTTTAGATTTGTTGTTTTGTTTTGTTGTCCGGCTCCAAAACGGAATCCATCTCCATCGGCCCAACTACGAACGACGTGACAGTTCCGGCTATTTTTAAGATGCTAACACGGGATGAACGTTTTGAATGGATGGAAGAGGATGATAATACGCAGCTGAATCGATTATGAAAAGCGCTAAATCATTCTGGCTCGGGCCGGGTCCTCTCCTCTATGTACATAGCCTGGTCCATAGCATAGAATTAAACAGTAGCCCCACTTCGAATCATTATATATTACATTCGATAATGGTATAATAGCCCGGTATTTTATACGCATAACGGGGCGGCATTTAGTCTATACCAAATTGCTCGGTTATTTTCTTACCGTCGCATCATTATTATACGAATCTACCTGGCCCCAAACATCGGCGTGCTGCACCAATTACCGACGATGGATTGAAGGAATCGCAGAAAGTGTAATTTGCAAATGCACAAAGCTTAATAAATTAATCATTATGCGTCGATGAAGACGCACGAAATTAACGTACAAAAATGCTTTTTTTGTCGGTGCGAGCGGAAAAATACCCGCAGAGACGCGAAAAGATAATACCATAATAATACCAATAATAATAAACGGTAATAATAGTTCAATAATGATTTGCAACATATGTACGTATATAAAAATATCTAGTCGGCAAATTGTCTTAATTATATCGTGACCCAAAGGAATCGTGCCGTTATTAAAATTATTAAAATACTAGTAATGTTATATTATTCGAGTTGTTTGCATTTCTCAGAAAAAGAGCTGATCCATCAGCGGCGGCGCCGTCGCTTCTTGCGTAACGAAAATTAAAGAAAAAAAAATAAGCAAAGGGCCTCTCGACTACATTCATGACATCATCCTGGCAGCGCTTTTCCTGTTTTCATTTTCTTCCTCTTAATTTCCATTCGTGGATGCGCGTCCACCTTTTTTTTAATTGATGAAAGCCATTTCTATGGTTACCTCGCTGTGCTGTGTTCTCTCTGCTCGGTGATTAATGAGCTTTTGAAATGCCCGTTTGTAGAAATTATCGTTTCATTAAATATTGTAATAAGCTACGGAATTACTTCTTAATTACTCCAAATATCGTTGATTAATGTGTGTTTTTGAAAACGCATCTTCAACGAGAATCGCCTCGATACTACATTTCAATATTTCAAGCTTATCTCTAACTGGAAACCGCAATAACGTCATTTTTTAATTATAAAAATAGAATTAAATGGTACGAATGGAATTTTTTGTAAATAATGCACAATAACAATGTTATTATCAATATATCTAACTGGTCATACTATAGTTATGCAATAGTTTATAGATTTCATTAAATAAACAATAATTTATTACGTAATGTAACTTTAATCAAATATTATGTCTAATAAATAGTTTATTATATTACGATGATATAAATTATCAGTTATTATATGTATCTAGTTTAAACAGAATTGCATTGTATTTATTCGAACTCTATAGTAGGTGGTAGAAATAGTGCCATAATGATTGTAAAAGAACATAGAATATAATAATGTTGATTGATTTAAAGAAGTAATTTATATTGATTGAATAAATTAAAAGGTTTTGATATGATAATAGATATTTAAGAAAGTAAGAGTAAGTTGAGTAATCGTTTTAATGTGAAATGGAAAGAAATAAATTTAGTTATTCTTTGAAAGCTGATATGTGTAGAAATGAACGTAAAGAAAATGAAATTGATTTGCAGTGTGTTGACGAACGTCACTGCATCGAATTTGCACCCTGCCAGCAAGCTGCAAGCGAATCTTGCACGCGAACTGACCGAGTACACATCACGAACATTTTCGAGCCATGGGAGTGAACAGGCGGCTCCGGCATCAACTTTCATTAGATTAAATTACATTAAGCAGGCAATTAATTCGACTCACCTCTTTTCTGCATGAACGAGAATAGGTCATCGAGAAACTCCTTGCGTTTTGGATCGTCGTTGATCTCGTACAGCTGCAACGGAAGAACAAGAAAATAACACATGAGATACATAAACAGATGAGAGTATGATATTTGTACAGGGAATTGCATTTTCCAGGATGTAAAGCTAGGGGAAGCGGCGTTTCGACCGTTAACTTTTATTTCCTCAGGAGCGAACGTGTATCGCACGATTCTAGGTGAGATAAACAAATGTAATTATTGCGCTGAGCCGATTTGAATGTAGTCGGAATAGATTAAGACTCATTTGCGAATGCCCTGAAAGCGGGAGGCGGCTGAAGCGGTTGCGGGTAAGCGGGGGCGGCGAGGAGAGGACAGAATCCACTCGAATGTAAATCGAAGCGAGAAGAGAGGACGACGCATCATGCTCTCGCGCTCGGATGATTAATTACGATTTTAAATTACAGTTTTGTTTTGGTCGCTCTAAAACCTTATTATTAATTACTCCCCGCGCTTCGGCCGTTTCTTTAGTTTTGTTTGCTGCATTCACCTCCTTTCCACGATCGCTCACCTTCTCGTAATTACACGCTTTTAATTCGAGAGTGTCGTACGCAAAAGGATTCGATTAATATTCGCTATAAATCAAAATCGTTTATTTGCGTAGGACGTATGCTCGGGGAGAAAGAGACAAATTAATGGGAAAATGGTTAGAGCTTTTGTATCTAACCGGACATCAATCAAGCGGGTTGTTAACAACTTGAGCACATCGATTGAATCAACCTTTTTTGTTTTTTCATCTTCTTTCTTCGTTGCTTTCATGCGGCTTTTTTTGAAGGAAAAGAAGAAATATACAAGAAAAAAAAAATAAAAACAAGTTGAAGATTAGCAGACCGTCTGTGATGGGCGTGGGTCCCATTAACAACATCAGTCTCCGACATAAATTGGTACAGGACGTATTGTTTCGTTGCAGTAGTCGTAGTCGCTGTTAGTTTGTTGTAATTTCTGTAATTAAGTGCACATACTGAATGCATTGACAAAAGGGAGATCTGGTCTCTGCCTTTGTGGATCGAAGGCGTTCTCTGTATTTGGTCCGAGGCTGATGATGATTTTGTGGGCAATTCATAAATTTGTTATTGTAGTAATCGAATGGTGCACTGAATGCGCGTCCCTCCGGGCTCGGCAAAGTAACTTGTAAAGATAGATGGCCAAGGCAGACAGATTAGTTAACCAGGGTTATTAATGACCGTGTTTAACCTCCGCAACCCCACCTCGCAACAATGGCCGATGTTTTAACACCACATTACAAACGATTACGACCACTCTGCTCCGCTGAACATCAACCAACACTACACATACATACATGTAAGTTGTATGATGTTTCCCTTGCTTCTTTTTTGCCTGCTGCCCTCCTCTCCTCTTCTATTGAGCAACATCCACTATTTGTACAACCATCAACAAAGATCCCCTCTTATATACACACACACATACGCATAATACAATCTATGATATTTTAAACATCACCACTTCTCTATTATAATTGATCGAAAACAACATCTTTTTTCCAATATTACAAAATTAAAAAAATTCAATTATTTAAAAAGTTCAGAAAACTAAACTGTGCATACATCTAAGTTGCATTGCTTAATAATATGATTGAGTTAAGATTATTATTGGGGATTGGATCAATCGAGGCAACGTAATGAGTGTCATTTAAGCAGATTGAAATATTGCATGGCATTTTGTGTTGCGTGCCTGCAATTGGGTGAGTAATTAATAGCAATTTGCTTGGGATCTGGGAGAGCGCAGATTGATTGTAGGAATTTCAAAGGTGAGGGCCGTAATTTATGCACTAGGAAGCGGAGGAGCAGAATTATGCGGATCGCACCAAAGTATGTATGTATATCATATTTATATTCGAGCCTTCAACGTGATCTCGAGAGGAACAAAAAAAAAGGTTCAATTCCTGGCCATGTCACGCAAAGCTAACAAGCAAGAACGAGCTTTGATCTGGTGCTGGAATGGCTGCACTGTAAACCCATATACCATTTTAGTATGGTGATTAATTCTTTCATTAGTTAGAATCCAATCCCAATGCGACATAATTACTTTATAAGCATGCAGACGTTGGCCACACTACAATTTGTTAAAGCCGTAATTGCATCATATGATGATGCTGTTATTTTTGCACGAGATGAAGGGTGCAGCGTGAATGGCTCAAAAAAAGAAGTAGTACAAACCGCATTCGAAGGGGAAGAGGAGGCGCGTCGATGCATGATAATCGGTCTAATTATGGAAGGACTACCAACATGTCAGCCCATTGTATGGACTCTATCCATTGTTGAGGCGACAATGCATGTAAACATCGCACACTCAATGGAGTCATTGTGCGTTTTATTTTCCTAACTCTGGTGGGGTCCGAAGGCTCATCTCAACGCGCGCGCCTCAGATCTCTGCAGACGCATCTAAACAGAGAGGTCAGGTCATCTTCTTTCCGGATCCATATCTAATCCGATACATATTCTTATTGATACAACGCACGTCCCCGTCCCTATCTCCGGTGTCATCGCTGAATACAGCTAAATGGAATTACTCTGCACATTCAAATGTATCATTGATTCCGATCGAAATAGAGCGATCATTGAATATTTAGCATCTCGATTATTTGAGTATTCAATGAAATTTAGTTCGAAATTTACATTGTTAACATCATGTTTTTCAAAATTATTCAAACTAGTATGCACAATAACATTAATAATAATTAACCCCATATTTTATAATAACTTTAATAAATATTATGTAAGCAGAATATATTACCATACGAAAAATGATACGTTTTTTTTTTTAATTAAGCAAAAGCTAATTTTTGTCGTAATACAAACATTAGAAACAAAGTTATTTTTCATTTTATAAAATAGATTGCGTTATCTACGCAATAAGTTATATATGCGGGCGGAAATAGCTCCATAATACACAATAAAAAAATTCTAGCATGACATAATTATGAAGAGTTCATAAACCTATTCTAATTATTTCGCCGGTTTTATCTGAAAGATAATTAATGCCCTGAATATTTCTCGCTTTTTGTAGTTTTTCCGTTTTCGCTCGTCGAGCATACCACAGTTTTCTTTCCTTTCCACGGGCTCCGATGGGGTTTGGGTCTCACCCACGCTTAAACTGGAATCGATTAAAGAAAGAAACGGATTTTGATCGGAACAACAGCTCGTCCATATTATGGAACTATAACACACCTCGAAAACAATTAATTCCCTTTCGAAGGATTCTCTCTCTATCTGTCCTTCTTTTCTCTGCTTTTTTTATATTCCATTCATATTACATATATGTGTGTGTGTGTGTGAGAGAGATGAAAGAGTCGAACGGCGATTGTAAAGCCTACACCAAATCATCTATCATACCTATCGTTGACACGTTCTAAATTAAAAACACTAACCCGTCTAGTGCCGAGCACAAAGATTGCGAGCGGTTTTCGAACGATGCATTGGGCATTTTGGAACAGAATGCCCAATAAAGGTGTGCATTCTATTATATATTCGTATTGTACATTTGCTTAAACCAAAGCAAGAAGCGTGTTTGTTGCGGAGGCACGTAATGCCTGTTACAATGAAGATATTGTTCGGATGGCAAATTGTGTTAGTATTACGTGAAAATCACCGTATACGTGCAAAATATTCAAAACAAATGCAATACGTAAGTAATTCATTAATTCCCCAGGACGACCATCCATAATTGCATTTACGACAATGACGAAACGGTGCGACGTTCTCTGGTGTGGTTGTATTGAAGGTGTGCGTTTCCTTTGTGGAAATCTTTCGGACCGGAATGGTATTAATAAAAGCGGCCGTTAAACGTGAATATTAATTTTCCGAAATCGGACTTCTCGGAAACTCTCCGGGTTTTATATCAGGTCCATTGTGTGGATGGTGTTTGCTGGTCGCACGGACAAAGGCCCCGAAACTGGACCTTCTTACATGGCAATTAAGATTTTTTTCACCGTCGACCTATTAAAAAGCATAAATACGGTTGGTTGTTCCGTTTCCACATGGTTTAATATAGCAATAAATATCAGATTAACTTGGGAAGAAAGGGACTCTGAGACGGCTATAAAACCGTATTCGCCCCGACTGTTAATTAATATTTTAATTAATAAATGGAAGAAAATCGGATAGAACTGCTGCTTCTTAAATAGTGTTCGATCGCTTCGTGACATCGATGAAAACCTATGTATTATGGATGGGTATGTTGTATCGGTCGGCTGTTTATAATAAATTTGCCAATAAAGTTTTAATGCCGTTGTTGTCTTATGGATGGAGGAGAGTAATAACAGCTGAAAGCTGAAGGTTGTAATAACAACCATTTTCGATTTAACATTCCATTGTTCTTTTTATGCGATTACCGATAATGAGTTTCTATGGGTTTTTATTTTAATTGTGCGTACTCGAATTTATTGCTATTAAAATCCTCCGACTTCGCCAACCGACCATCCGCCATTCGAGGAAATGGAATAAATAATATTCACTGCAATAACGTACCTTCCCATCCGTTTTAATCCTCGACCGAAGATTAATATCACAATGGTAGATAGATTCTTAAAATGACATTAGCCTTAGTAGTCGTTGCCGTCGTCTAGACGGGTAGGCGAAAAATGAAGAGAGAAGAGAGGTAGTAGTCTCGAAAACAATCTTTCAGGTAATAAAATTATGTTTTCTTTTATGTAAATACACCACGATAAAAACTAATGGCGAGTTTAAGTTACGAATTAAGGGGGAATATGTTATTTGAAAGCTAATAGGTTTACTCGCTGCCGTATTGTCAATTAGAACTCGTATCTTCAAGCTCGGCGCACACTGTCTGTTTGCTCACAGTCTTCTTCTTTTATTTTGAATTTCCGCGTGCGGCGGATAACGAAATTTTCACGTAGCCTCGACCATTTAATTCCTCGACCAATACCTTTTTACATCTTCTCTTTTATAGTTGTTTGTGCTTTTCATTAAGATCTACGTGTGTGGCTCCAATATAAGTTTATGGATACACGCACACGAAACGGTCATAGTCACATTTGGCACTAAAAACCCCTTTTCGTGCGTGGAGGAAAAGGGGTAGAACGAGTGATTTATCGGTTTTCATTTTCCACCCGTCTCTTTTTAATGTTGTCGGTATTAATCAGTATTCAAATATTAAACAAATGTAAATGCGTATTATATACCTGAGTCCTCAGAGGCGGCGCGGACTTAAATAAAAAGAGAAAATTAAAAATGAACAACACCCGAAGGGGCAGAAAAAAAAATAAAGAGAGATGAACAGAAAAGAAGAGAAATAAAGGCGATGAAGGGAACGGGAACGGAGCGAGAGTGTGGAAGAGAAGCGAGCATTTATTATATAAAAACCCATTTGTTATGCACCCAATAAATTACGGAATTCGATATCTCGTTTATCTGCGAGACGTATTAATTGTCAATTAATTTTACCGCCCTCCTCTTCCCTCTAAACACAAACTCTAGGCAAGGTGGCGATTTTATACGAGCTCTCATACACCGCATGAATTATTATGTGACATGTTAGAAAAGCGTTGCGATGAATTATTATTTTTAATTAACACTAATGCATGCGACTCCCAGCATATATACTCTGCACACAAATTCAACGACTTGCATTCACTTCACTTGCTCTGCGGTACATTCTAGGTACATCCCAAAATAAAATTAAAGGAATATTTACCAAGAAATTCATGCCTCCAAAACCCCAATCACAGTATGAAGGTATACCATGAAATCAATATTTTCCGCTTGTACCCAAAAATACACAATGCAAAGTAATGTACAGTTACTTTACTAACCCTAAATATTTATAATTCTTTGGAAAAATACATTTTTATCTAAAAATATTTCAATTTTGTAATAATTCATAATTTGTTATTTTTTAATATTAAATTATTAATAATTATTTCAAAATTGATTTTTTTGTGATACAAATCGACTTAATTAATAAATAAATTATATAATAATCATTGTATCGTATTATTTTAATGATTTAATGGTGTTGTTCTAGTTAATTTATTAAATGTAAACTAAATGATAAATGGTATAAATATTTTGGATTACTGTAATGACAGACTAATTGTGTATATTAAGTTGTAATTGAAATGGTCGATGTCTGGAGACTTACTGCCTTAGTAATTATTAATGTATTAAGTTGTATAAATATATTCAATTATTAGAAAGAAATTGAAATAATTATATTATTGGAAGTATTGCTTGAATATATGTTGATGATATTGTTCGGTTGATCGATGCGTTAAGAAAAAAGGGAAGACTGCTGGTGCAGTGCGTGTAAATGGATGGGTGCATCGTTGAGGTCGTTGTTAACAAGTCGGTGCTAACAAGGGCCAGTTTCGAATCTTTTATAATCTGGAGAGGTGTTAAATTGTTGATTAAATTAAAACATCCACTGACCTCTTGCATCTCCGCTTTGGTCATCTTCATTAGCACGTTCTAATTTTATACTGTCGCACACACACAGAGAGAGAGAGATGCACTTACTGGAGGCACATAGAAGCACTTGATGACGCGATGTTGATAATATAAATATTGCAGCACGAATGAGAATAAAATATTGTACGAAAAATAAAAAAGTATATTTAAAGTACCACTTAGAAGGGATGCCCGACGGAGACTGGGGATATGCGGATTGACTTTAGGGGCATCGGCAGTAAGGAGAGAGGCGTAAGGACTAATAGTTCCCAGTAAAATGTATATAATAACAACAAGCAGGTATAGATGCTTCTTTCTCGGGGGGGTGGTTTTTGTGTCGTGGGGGCACACGACAACATTGGCCGATACAACCTATTGAGGTCGAGCACACTTCGAGAGATGGCACCGCATTCCTGGCGCGGCTCGACCTAGGAGGAGTATACAATAGGTCGCATTTTATTCCGCATAATATCGAGGGTTAAAGTTATTTAAACACCTATTAAAGCGTTCATTAGGGAACAGAATCAAAGCGGACCGGTGTATAATTATAAAGTATTTACCGAGCTAATGCGGAGGAGTGAGTCCCTGTAATACATCACATAGACAGCTCATTTGCTATTCGTATTATCATATTTTGAAGCGCGAGCGAAGCGGCCCCCCCTGCAACAACCCCCTCTTCCCGCCGAAAACGCCCATCGTTGGAGTATCGTCGCTCCAACGAAATTAACACTCAATCAACGAAAACGAAACGGTATTTATTTATATACGAAGAGAGCCTCCGCGATGAAACGAAACCCTTCCTTTTCCCCCCGGTTAAAACACTTAATCACGGTTGCCCCAATCGCGATCCCGCATCTTTTAATCAAAACCCAAATGGATGTTCTCTCACTCTTCTGCATCTGGAACATCTTCCAATTAGCATTATTTCAAAGAGAGCGGTCCCTCGAAAAATGCAAAAAACCATTTCCATCGAAATCGTAAAGTCAAATCATTTTTCAGTGCAAGTGCAAGAACTGAAAAAGTATCTCAATCGCAAAGACTACTAGAGGCATCAGCCAACGCGAAGGGCTGTAATTAAATGCAACTTATAACTTTAAATTAATCACGAAATTTGTTTGTGCAAGGATAAAATGAAGGCGAGTTGCTGCTTTAGGCCGGACGTTAATTACACAAAACTATGCGCTCCGGCAATTATTCAATTACACGAAAACAACATGCTTGATTTCACTATTCACAAAATCCAGTGATTAATCGATTTCGATCCTTCATCCTCCTATCAGAACTGTTTATTAGATCCACGAAGCCCGATTACACGTCTCAGGTAGAAGAAACGAATTCTGACCGAGATCCATATTAATTGCTCTCTTGGTGATTCCTGATCAAACATAATCTGCGTTCATCATCAAATCTTTTCATTACAAAACTGAATAAACTCAAGAATCGACTATATCTTATTATTTCATATTTTTTCATAAAATCTTTTTTAATTGAAAAAAAAAATACGAATTAGGAGAGAAAATAACGCCACTATAATTTTATGCAACACGGAATGAAACATTACGCATAATGAAATTCAAATGTATGCACACGATTTGAAATTCTATGAAATAAAGATAACATTATCCAAAAATAGAAAAAATGTATGCATTTAAAATGATGTTACAATTATATAACGTGATTACCATAATTTATGTTCAAAATTAATATTATTCTTCAATTTTTAGGATATTTCTTAATATTTATAAAAATAAATAATTTTAATTTTTTCGAAATGTTGATAAATAAATATTATTCAAAAAATTATTTGCAATCAAAAAATTTAAAAAAATAATAATAAATTAACGATAAAAAGCAGATATCTTATTGAGAAAATGAAAAGTAATTAATGTATAATACATAGTTAATGGTTGTACGCATAATTGTCTATAATAATAATAATGATTGCAGGAAACCAGTCCGCCATTTTATCTTCGCTCCGCGCTCTTTGTCTTGTCTTGCGATTATTTTTCCTGTTCTTCGTCGTTTTTCGAATGGTACATGACACGTTAAGCGTGTGCATCTCCAATAAACATTCGGTGTCGCGTGCTGGCACCTAACTGTAATTCAACGTGTATACAACATGAAAGCAGTTTGCACTAAACATCAGCAGGACCTATTAAATTTTGCAAAACTGACATTCTGCGATCGCACCCATCTCTATCTCTCGATTTTAATTCAATAAGTGCATAGATTTGGATGAAACGGAATGAAGAATATATAATATATGCGATAAACTAATAGGGTGGAAATGGCTTGGATGAACTCGGATCACGTGTCGTGGCCGCGCGTGAATTCTAGGGGATAAAAGGTAAACGTGCGGAGCAGATGTCTTGATCTCATAATCCCGGCAGCATTGACAGGGGTTAGAGGTTAAATTTAGCTTTTCTCCACGATGGCCAGAGATCGTGATATGCCTCCATCCGCTGGATCCTACATACAAATCACTCCTCTCCATTAGGTGCCAACAAAAAAAAAAGAAAAAACGAAGACGTGGTAACGAAAAACAACGGAACGCTTGCCACAATATCGAAACTCTATATTCATACACAAATTGTATTACAAATAATCTCACGAATAAATAATATTTGCATGTCGGTATAATCATAATTTATAAATTAATCGTTATCAGTTTCACCTTCTAAGCTTTTGTGTGCTATTTGCGAAACGAATACGTGAATACGAAATGTGCTGTTTGTACGAAGCCACACGTGTCTCCTTAAAAAAATAATTGAAATTTTATATACATATTTTTATCGCTGTTATAAATATTTAGTTATTTTCAACTGTAATTTACATATTTATTATTCTGCCATTTTTTCTAAATATATATATTGCATGATTTTCACTTAAATTTATATCTTAACATAAACTATATATTATATAAATTTATTTACTTTATAATCTTGAAAAACCGTTATTTAAAAGTATAACGCTTTCGTAATATTATAATCATTTTTTTAATTTATTATATTAAATATCTTAATTGATGTAATGATTAATGAAATATGAAAATTTGAGAACGAGAGTATCTTTGTTGGGAAAGGACTGTAATTTATTTTAATTATTAATTGAATTGCTACCTTTCGTAGTTGATCTTGTTCCCACGATGATTTTATATGAATAGTAGAAACCGCGCTGTGTTTGTGTGTAGTATGCAATTAAAAGCGTATGATTTGAAGCATGTTACGTGTTTTTGCGGGGGTGTTGTGGATTTAAAGGTGGATGCGAGTGTAATTAATTTGATTAAGGGATGGTCAGGAGGGCGCAGATCTCGGTGTGCGGGATGAGAGGCAATCCACTGTGGATAACTCCGCAATAAAGAGAGTTGTTAGAGTGCTCCCCCAGAAAATACCAAACACATGTATTAATCTCATACGGGGGATGTTGAATGACTCAATCGAGGAGATAATGAAGTGGTCAGCGCGAGCGATTTAGTCCATCCATGGAGGAGAGAAGGAGGAATAGCGCTGGAAATAAGCGGGTCATTTAAGATGGTTCTCCTTTTGCTGTTGCTGATTGATTTCGCTGAAGGATTCAATCATTTATCCGGGGATTTCCGTGAGTAACGGCCAGCCACTGCATCCACAAATCGATTCCTTTTGTGGATGGGATGTGTGGTGTAACGTCATCAGCAGGAAGGAAGGAAGGGCGAGAGAAGAGCGGTCCTTCTCGGGATTTTACAGTCGCAGTGGCTGTTGCATTCACACGCTCGTAAACAAAAGAAAATATCATTTAGGGCCAATGCCTTAATTGGATCCCGGTTGCCAAAATCGGTTAAGCAGTTCTAATTAAATGAGGCCTTTAATGATATGTACGGGAGATGGCAAGAATGCAATAAAACCGTGCACGAAAGGCCTGTGCCGTACCCACGGACCTCCGAAACGAATTTTCAAAACAACCGACCTCTCTTTTTTACGACCGTCCCGATCTCCACGTCCTCTCCACTCCCTTGACCCGAAGCTCAGTTCGCTTCCAATAATCCACTATGAGTGCGTCTTTTCTGCACAACGCATACCAAGCACGTGCGTCTAAATATTGTTATGATTTCTCTCTTAAATTTATGCCTTTTCAAAAGCGGTAATTACCAGCACCATATGTCGCTGCTACAGACACCCTCCCTGGAAACACCACATCCAGTTCGTAATCTACGCAGCCTGCATCCACACGAAATCAATTTCGCGCATTTCCAAACTCCCCCAGCACCTTCCAAAAATAAGTGAGAATACAGCAGGGCTTCCTTATTTCTAGAAACTCCTCTGACATTTCTGATAGATTACATGGGGATTGCTACTAATGCAGCCATTTCCTCTAAATTTACCCCGTTTTATTATGCATACATGGATGGCATTCCCTCTATTTTCAGAATATTTTCAATAACTATAAATTTACACCAACATTATATATGTTCATATAACTCACATCACTATATATTTCAGATAATAAACACATAATAATTAACCGAGTGTTATATTATTAAATGGAAATTATATAAAGTATATAAAGTATAAAAATTAAAATGAAAATACGTAATTATTTTGCATTTTGCTATAAAGTACATTATTACATAAATGACCATTTAATATCAGAATAAGTGTAATCTTTTTTAGTAGAATGATTACAAAATTTCATTAGAGTGGTCATTAGTTTGAGATTAAAATTAAAGGAATTAAGAAATATCGTTGCTGCAAGTTAATGAAAGCTAATTGAACTAAGATGTTTCAGAAGTGAATTGGATTTATGTTTGAATTATGAAGCAGTCTGCATGGATCTATTTTGGATCAGATACAAAGGCAGTCCAGAAAATAACTGCGGGCGAAAGAGATTGCGTGAGGAGAGGGTACGGCTGAGGAGGGTTTTAGAAAAGGAAATCTTGTTTAATATTTGGATTCAAACAAATCAAAATGTTATTAAACACGCTGTTTGTGCGTGGCCAGACAAGAGACAACTGTATCCGGAATAGTAAAAGTCCCGATTCATTAATGATAGTTCCTTTGATTCCAGATTAATGAGGCCGATCTTTGATGTCGGCCCGAGACGCGTAAACAAATTCGCCGCCTCCTAAATACACTTAAAATACGACCGGGAGGAGAGGAGACTTCAGAGAGGAAGGAACGAGATAACAAAAGATTTAATTACACAAACGATGTGCGCGATGTGTCGGTGTAGCCGCCTCCTCGGAATCCGAAACTCCTAGGACAGGAAAAAAGGAAGGTGCTGCCGCGAAGAGGAGAGTTGGAAATAACCGGCGGTAATTAATAATTTTATTTATGGACGCCGCACGTGCAAGTATTAAATTGAGATCAAACATTTCCAATATAATTAAATATCTAAATCCTGCGCGATGAGTCGCAGGAGGATATGGGTGCATCCCCCATCCCATCGATGGTTAAGTTTTAATTCGCACTCGCAGGAAGAGCTCTGATTTACAAGTTGGTGGCCGGCCAGCTGAATACGAATGATGTACAAGTGAGAGATAATCGGGGAGGTTTAAGAATCAATTTCACCTCCAACTGGACACGATAAATAAAACCGATTATATTTTTAGTTTATGGCCCTGACTGAGAATGAGTTTGTGTGCGTCTTGAGCTGCAGCTACGTCTCGTCTCGCTCTTGCCATTTGCACATTGATGATTTCACCGGTTGGAAAAACATTTAAATTTTATTCATACGGGACGAATTAAATCGCAGACTCTCCACTCGATTCATTTATTTAAATGCGATGGTCGTACATCTCTCGGAAAGCCGCACATTAAAGGTGGCTTGATATTAAAATATAATAACACCTACGTTGGGACGATTCAATGGGTCTACACGGTCTGCGACGTTGGACCCATCCATCGCCTCCAAACGTAGGATAACTCGCGCCATCGCCGAAAACTGTTTTATTACCATTATTAAAGCTGTTATCATCGCTTAGAGCCGAAAGAAAAAACGAAGAAATAGTAAGACTATCATCGCATCTACCTAGAATCCATTTGCATTCAATGGGAGGATTCTACTACTTATAATATTTGTTGTTATTGTGCACGACAAGATACATATCGTTCGGACCCTCGAAACAAATGAGGTGCGAGCTGAAAACATCTATTCTATAGCATTTGATATTTACAAGAAAAACTATCTCAACTAATTTGATAAATAATAACATTATTTATCTAAATAAATAAAATATTAATGATATGCAAATATCTAGATTTTTTCATTAAATTGCAATTACTCGAAATGGATCATTATCAGCGTCGACGTTTTCAGTATAATTATTTGCAGTTTAAGGTGATTAATATTAAAGGCAAGAAGCGTAACATTCGGGTTTTAATTGTTACCATTCAATTTCAGAAAACTTGAAAAAAAAAAAAAGGTCTGACGATATTATAGTAATAATAGCGAAAGGGTAATTAAGAGTGCAGCGGAAATGGGCTCGACATTAAAGGGCGAGCTTTCCTTATACATTTTTTTTTTCGTTTGCTGGGTGGGTCACGCATACCTTGTTTTGTTTCGTTCACATTTTTTTTTATTCTTTGCTGGTCTCTTTTTTTGCATTGGGGGGATGGGGTTTAGATTTAGCTTCGCTTTGTCAGGGCGATCCAAGTGGAGATTTTAAAATGATCATAAAAATGGCTCCTCGTCGGCCCGACTTTATTCATTTTACAATAGCGTTGTGGATGCATGGATGGATGGATGGATGGAGGAGGTCCAACAGAAAGGGAAGAAACAAAGCAGAAAGAACGCAAAAAAAATGAAAGGGGAAAAGAAATGAAGAAGAATCGTATGTATATTCGCGCCAATTTTAAATAACTATAAATCATGCGGCGAGGCTGTAAAATATCAAATTATATTATGCCAAATTATAATAGTACTCGGAACAGAAATACACTTTTGCATTTAGGTACAAATTAAGTATATGTAATCATGTCCGTCCTTATTTATTATAATGACCGGTAATAATAGAGACAAGGACGCGTATAGTCGACTTTTATGATTAAATAAATTTAAAATGCACAGTAATTCCTTAGCCTGATGAAATTATGCGCCATAAAACTGGCGAATAGTGGACGTGTATTGAGGTCCGTGCATGTGTGGATGTATGTATATTGCATATGTATATACCAGGTTCGACCAGTTCGATAGTTGGGCGGAGGTTGGCCGCGACCAAAGGGCGATCCGTCCATTTGGACCGCTGCCCGAGCTCGACTCGTAAATGTTCAATAACTCCAAAACGTTAAAAGTCGTTCGCTACAAAATTGCACCTTTCGTGAACACACTCACACTCACACCCAGAACCAGACGCGAAAGGGAAAAGAACTAAGCCACCAAAAACTAAAATCAGCAAGCAGTAGTAGCGCAGCGGACAAATACAAATAGAAACAATCACGACATACCTGACGCACCTGTTTGAATTGTTCTTCGAAAGACCAGGTGTGCTGGGAAGAAGCGCTTCCCTCCGAGGAATGCGAACTCCCGGAGGACGGAGCTTGCTGTTGAGGCGCCATCGGAGGAAGGAAAGCAGCCGCCGGATGCGGAAATGGAAACGGTACTGGCAACTGGAAACCCTCGTTCGGTCTGTTGGTCATCGAGTACTGCATATGACGGTTGTCGAAGTCCTCCTGTAGATTTGGTTTAATCCAAACTCTCGTTTTATTTTCCGGCGGCTTGCTTACCCCAACTTTGATATCCCGTACCTGCATCTTGAGTTTTGCGAGAACATCACCATGGTCAGCCAACAAGCTGTTGTGTCGACGAATCTCATCGCAGCTGTCAACATCTTCCTGATTTCCACTGGACTCTACTTCGCTCAGTTCCTCATCGTGGTGAGACTAAAATAACACATAAACAAGAAAAATTAATCGATGAGCAACTAATAATTTAATACCACAACCAGTGGCGTAGCAATGGTGTGCAAAGCGGAAGGACCCACGAGTGTGGAACCATGGTCTTGGAGTATTCGTAATTGATCATCAATAATTTATTCAGGAAGAAAAAAAAACATTTTTTGTTGTTAAGTTTTTAAGATGCCATCGTCATGAACTACATAAAGTTTGTTAAATGTAAATAATATTCATGTAATAAAAGTATCTGCATTGATTATGACAATTATCAATCAATAATAACAAATTATATAGTAAACATTTTAATTTACTACCGCAATTAAGTTAATTATGATATAAAATTGCTGTAAGATGTAAGAGATAGATTTCATTTAGTAGAATACCTTGAAAGTTAATATAGCACATCCAATAACTCAATGACTACGAGACTATAAAAAATAGATTGGAACAAGACTAATTTTTGTTCTATCCACGCCAGAAGATCTTTATTTAAAGAAACGTGACTTTTGATAGATGCCTGACATTGAATAGAATATTGTACACAATAGGACGTAGCGTATCGAAGACCACCCCCTCGTGAACAGAAGAAGAAAACTGTCATTCGCATGCAAAACGGTATTCTGCTGAAATCTAGTGACATAAACGGTTGGAATCCTTGGTAGGACTAATTTGTACCTACTATAAAAGTGTTTTCGGGCCGTTCCGCCTCCCAGAAGTGGTCGGTCCTATCGGCTAGTAAATCTCAAGTTTATGCCCGTAAATAAGGTAAACGTGTTTTTAAATAGAGTCAACTTCGATAGTTTTACGATACGATAAATTGGTAGCGAGCGACCGTAAAAAAACGAAGATGGCTCTTATTTTTAGAGGTGTTGATACTTCCGAAATACGGCCGTTTAAAGACCGAATTAATCATCAAATTATATCCGACGAACCGGTTATCAAGTTAATCAACTGATGGGATATCAGTGAAAGTAATCGCTACTTAAGAATGACTCTGAACACCAGAATCTACCTGTATAATTTTGCTGATTACAATTGAGTTAATGCTAATCATAAAAAAAATATAAAGTGTTTATTTGAATGCAAGTTTGTGTGCGTTTATAAGAGGGTGAGTCAATGGATGTTTTCTTCGTCGAATAGGGTCTTGCGGAATGGTTTTCCAAGAATGATATCGGCACTTGAAAGGGCGCTTTTCATTGATTCCGTCTCTCTTCGCACAACCGTACCGAACCACCCTGATTGATTTCGGGAGGGAAGGGACACGTCGTTCCTACGCATTTCCTGCATGAAAAGAGAGGCGCCAGCGTCCGGCGTTGGTGCCCTTTTTATTAAGCAAAATGTTGGATTTCAGACGTACTTGAGACTAATTTATGGATATTCACGATGGTGATGCGAGTGTGCATATGTATGTGCATCGTTTCTGAGGACAGGGGCGCAGCACTTGCACTTGCCTTGCATTTTGGATATTTATACATTCCGTTGGACAATGTTGTTCTATCAAAAATAACTCGCGCAAACGGTCCGTGCTATATGGTGAACATGTGAACTCGTTTTTGATGGCTCTTTGACTCGAGCTGTTTATGTATAACCCATTAAGTATTTTCAACATATATAATCCTAAAACGTTTAAGTAGTTATAATAAAATAGTTTCTATGTCGTTAATGCGTGCATTAAGGGACTAAAAATATAATGAATCGAAATTTCGCGCCACCGCATAAATCAAGGTTCGGTTTCCGTGCTGCTCATCTACCACCCCAGACAGACATCATCCATCGGACGGTTATTATTTTAATAGAGACAGTGTGGGCCCCCGCCGTGACGTCACTTCCGACCTACCCTAACTGCGGGGGCACGTGACAAATCCAAAAATAAAAACCGCACTTACGTGCGTCGAACGGAGATGAAGATGGAACAAAAGATTTCTGTCTCTGTTTCTGCCCTTCCGAGAGGGTTTTATTGGATACGATTGCCCTTGCGTCTTGCATCATGCCCCCTTGCAAGGAAATCATTTCAAGAATATTTTAAGTCTTCGCCCCCCTTCCAAGTTGGTGTCACCTTACACACACAAACACACCATGGATCGATTATAAAAAAATGTGTAAATATGCTATTTATTCCGAAATCATTATATGGTTTCCATATGCATGTCTACACGGCCATTAATAGGACGAAATAATGCAATTTTATCAAATTGGATTACACGCGAATCAGTGCTCGATGTAAGATTTCTTGGGAGACTACGTATCGACTCTATTGAATGCCGATAAGTGCAAATGTTTGCCTTCTTCCCAGATATCTGATATCTGGTCAGGCGGCATTAGCATTGCGGGGGTGTAGAGGGATTAGAAAATAAACACAATATGAAATAAATGGTGGAGATGACGAAAAGAGAGAAGAAATGGAAAAACCCTTTTTATAACTGATAGACACACAGACCAAATGGATGGATCTCGTCTTCTCAAGGACGCCTCCGATTATGGTGGTCCATGATTTTAACATAAACACACCCCAGATTTTTGTACACAATGACTATTTTAAAAAGCCTATTTAAATAAAACAAATATCTGATCGACAGATCTTCGAGCCCGAACGGAAACACCTACAAACAATAATGCGATTTAAAATATTCGATTTCGAATAAAATAAAATAGAAGAAAACAACAACCTTTCCCCTCTTCTACGCCCATTCTTCTTCCCTCGACCGTTACATTATCCTTATTCGATCGGCTTTTAACAATAATTCCTTATAATTAATAACGAAGTCGTGAAGGTCGTCCATCAATTTCGACATTCAATTTATTATTAATGACCGTATCAAAATATGTATTTATACAAATAAATGTGCGTCTTTGTTAATCGGGACCGTTTTATTCTCTCTTTCCTTTATATATAAACATTAATAACGTATTTCGTAACTAATCTCGCCCATGAAATAACAGCTAATGGAGCGATCCGTTCTTATAAACGACATGCGAAAAATCGTAACATTTTTATTTGCCACGATTCATCGACGACCTCGATGCGAAATTATTCCGACTTGCGCAATACCATTTATGACAACCACAACAACAAAATTGAAAAGAATATCTGTTGTTATTGGAATAGAAATGCCCTCATCCATTACATAATTTTATTACAATTTTCTCCAACATTCACGTTTTTCAATTATATTTATTTTTTAGTATTTTTCATTTCTAATAATTAAAAAAATCAAAAATCTAAATAATTGTTCATAACTCCTGTTATTATATAATTTTAATTACTATTATTTTTTAAGTGGTTATCTAATTATGCTTTCTAAAGTACATTGTATATTTTTTAATAAACTTGTTTCCAAATCATCACGTACCTAATTAAATTAATTGTTTAAGAAGAAATATTTTATTTTCTTTATTATTTTTGGTTGAGTTTGACTTTGTTTCGTGTAAAGCGTTTGAATTGAAAGTTAATTTAAAATCGGAATTTCTCTTTTCGGTGTTATGTCACAGGGAGATAACTTGTGCGAGAGTTTGCGAGCGAATGAGGTCGTTTTATGTAATGGGGACAAATTTGTTCGATGCGAGTGTGTGGTTTAGTCGAGAATGCAAGAGAACCCCTTTAGGTGGTGATGTACTTATACAGAGCCGATGCACTCTACTAACTCGTGTGATACAATTATTTTAATATTAGAAAATTATTATAATTGAAGGTATACCACCTCGAGCATAGAATTTCAAGAAACAGCAGCGAAAAAATCCAAGAATCCCGATCGCATGGGAAATTTACATTCATTTAAATTACAAAGTACAAGCAGCACTCGAATGGCTCGGCTCGAGTCAGCACATCGGCAGGAGTCAAGAAGGAAACGGAAAATTTGGAGAAATCTCAGTTTCCGCAAATGCTCCCATATGGCCACCATCCACCACCCGGACCGCACCCGAAGTAGCGGGTGAGGCGGAGCGATGCTAGGGATGGATGATGGTAGTTGAGTGTGCTAACAGGCGAATTTATCCATTTATATTTAGACTTTCCATGAATGCTATAAATAAGAAAATAAAGTTATTCAATAGATGCGAGAATGGATAGGTCAGCTGCAGCTTCTTCTGTATATGCCGTTTGACCCTATCATTAGGGTATCGCGTTTATGCCATTCCGAAATCTCGTTTTTGACATTATTTATTTCAACTTGACTTTTTTTTCGCTCCCCGAAAACGCGAAGTATATACGAAGAAGACACGGGAAACAAAAACGAAGAAAACCAAAAAACGCTACTGGTGTTGTGAATCGCGTGTTTGCCTCTTGTTCGTCTCCCGTACTCCATTTCTTTTATTTTTCTCTTTTCCAAACCGTCTGCCCGGGTTGGCACCATATAATCATCGTTATTAACTTCCCAAGACTCTGTTCTTATAATAATAAAATGTTTATATATAAAAAAAGAGTAAGGAATGTTAATATATAATTGTTTTAATAGCGATACGCCGCAGTTTGGAGGATTGAAATAAAATATTTTTGCAGTTTATCATTATAGCCCCCCGGAAAAAAAGAATGTATTATATGCATTTCGGAGCCGAACGGAAAAAATATCACTGGACGCAAGATTACATATAATTATTACCAACAATCCAGGAATACAGATCTCTCAAATTACCACCGATTTATTTTTCTTATTTATTTCTTCATCTTTTATCTCTCTATATATATATATACAGCAGTGAAGAGACGGAGGAAAAAAAGCCGGGCCACGTGCGACTGATATTTATGTGAAACACATTACACAACAAGTGCATTTAGTTCACCATTAATTCTTTGCTTAAGATGATTTTATAGTGAGAAAAAAAATGAATGGACAAAAAGATCGGAAGTCTAACGACCGGATGATTTATTCATATGCAAGCGGTTGCGGTCCAGATAAATCCTCCAAAAATAAGTCTTTTCACAAATTATTTCGCAGCCAACAAATCACATTGTCATAATTCAGTTCGACCGACGGAATTTTGCCAATCAATTAATCCCGTGGCGATAAATAACTCAGCGCGCGTTATTAATCGCAGATATAAAGTTCATATTTCCTAATATTATAAATATCTCCGGTCGGTGCAGCAGACTACGTTGCTAAGCCAAGTATCAGCAAAATATTCATCCACTATTATTAAATTATACGTATTAATATTCAGAAATTTATAAATAACACAAACAAAATAAATTAACATCTGCTAATGACCATCAATCAATATAATTTAAAAATCTGTGCATATCCTGAAAAATTTTGGGATTTTGCTATATCACTATTGGTAACTTTTAATAGATTTTGTAAATTATATAAGTTCTTATTGTCAAAAATTATTTAAAATAAAAACGATTTGTAATGGATTTATTCAATAATTTCATGATTCGAGTAGAAATTATATTTTTTGGATCTAAAATGCCAAGAATAAACAGTTTTATGCGATTGGAAAATATATAAATTATTCTGAGCGGGGAAAAACATAATAAGTTTGGTTTTTTATTGGATGTACTGCCAAAAGTACAAACGATACAAATTCAAGCAAAATTGCAAAATAAACTATTTCTAGTTTTGAAATATGTAATAATAAATGTAAGTATAATAAATATCAATCGTGATGCTTATTAGAGCACAATAATGAATGGGTGAAATGAGAATTGAAATTGGATATAGTTGGGTGGACGAAAATGAAATGTAGACCGTACGTGCGTTGGCACCGTGAATCGTGGAATGCGCTGGAAGGTGACATTGGAGGTGTTTCCATTGCACGCGCTCTGCATGGCGATAAATAAATCATCAATTTGCCATTTCGAATTAATAATCTCAACATTTTCATTAAACCGCGGAGGTCTCGAAGCATATACGCACGTTTTAAATAAATCCATTTGTCGGATACGTGTGCACCGCACCGCACACCATGTTGCATCATAATGTGCGAGGGGACTTTATTATAGCAGGTCCGACTTTATTTTTGCAAATGCATAAAACGCAAATAAATAAAGAGGCAGAATAATGCGAAGCAATAATGATATTTCGAGCTATTAAAATGCTGCATTTTAACGGTCGTACAAGTCCGGTTGCGCAACGCAACGACACTCCAACAACGAGTTATTATTAGTATTTCGGTGTAATCGAATTATTCACATAGGGTTCCGACCACGACAAATCCACTTCACGTATTAAGATCAAACATCTCTTAGAGTGCACACATTTATATTAAATATTATGTAACTACCACAATATAAACTATTAGAATTGATTTTAGTTAATTCAAGAAATAATGTTGGAACAACTATTTTGCTGTTGTAATTCTTCTAGCATTAATGAAAATAATTTTTATCAATATTTCTTCGATGAAGTCGAATTATTGTGTGATGAGGACAAAGCTTACTCCTCTCGGATAGTGCGTTGGTATTCGAAAAGCAAACAACTCTCGTATTCCTTTCTTTTCCCCGAGTGCAGGAATATACATTATATGTTTTCTTTTTCATTAAATAAAACGAGTCTCGGCGTTATTTGATTATTTAATTTGTACGTGGTGGAGAAATAAAAGCCGGTTAATATAAAAGGGATATATAGGTGCGTCTCGATTTGCTCCATCGAGATACCTGTGTGTCTGGTATTAACTTAGGACAAGTGTGTACTCAAAGCTAATTCAGCTCCCTCCTCCTCTCCACCAGATTTGAGTGTCATCTTCTTCGCAGAGGCATTTCGTTTTTCAAAAAAAATAAATTACAATTTTTGGGAGGGTTGACTAACACGTGCATCAATATTTGAAGAACAATTCTTATTAATTAAAAAATAAACCGGAATCCGGCGAACACGGCGAAGACTACGTTTCTTCCCTTCCTTTTTTATTGCTGCTGTAGTTTAATTATTCATTCGCATGTCTCTCGTTGCGTTGCTCTCTTTTTCACTCGCCATCCCACTTAACAAATTAAAATACAAAGAATTTATAAATCATTAAATGCATCTGACAAAATATCAACATTATCATATTGCAGATAATCTCCATAATTATTGTTAGATGTACATAAACTCAGTTACTCCTATTGCTTATATAATAACTTTATTCGTTAATTTTCATATTAAAATAATATATTTTTCAATAAAACCAATACATAATTACATATTAAAATTAATATAAAATATTTTAAAAAATGTAACTGAAATTTTTATTATGTAGTATTAAAAAACAATTATTGCAAGAATTTCATGAATGGAATAAATGATTATTTATTTATTAATATAATCGAATAAATCAACTCAGAATATAAATAACATAAATAAGTGAAGAGAATTCAATTAAGTTTGCTAATTCCATTATTCATAATTAATTTAATTATGTAATAATAACGATTACAAACGTGGATCCGCCACAAGGAGTTTCGTACTTTTCTTTATTTTTTTTTTTCATGAACGCTTCTAAATTTATTGAAATTTATTCCATAAATTTATCGTACCTTGAATTCCAGACACATATTTATAATGCACTTAACATCTTAATTAATTAAAATTTGTAAATTACGAGTATCGCCTTATTTGCATATGTCCACGCATAGAATAAGGAATAATAATTAAATAAATGGTTAGCTGATGATTTCAGGTTAATTTATATAACAGGGAAACGAGTGGAACGCGAATGATGAGAGTTTTGTACTGTGTTTTAAATAATGGTATACTGTCTCTTACGTAATTATTTCCTAAGTATAGAAAAAAGTGTAGATTTAATCTATTAGTTAATATACCTATCATCGCTTTTATCCGGTGCGTTGTTATTATTTTTTGTGTGTTTGTTGTTGTTTTTTTGCAATTACTCATTCTGAAATGAAGTGAACATGCTCGGGCATAATGAAAGACGTAGGAGAGGAAGAAGAAGGCGCATTGTTATAGAATTATATAACGTAATGAGAAAACAACAGTACAGTAAAGCCGTGTATATAATAAAATAATTGCAACGGAAAATGGTTGAAAACGGCGAAAAATTACGACAATAATGGTATTGAGCCGCGCTATACGTACGTGAATGCAGAATTTCACCGCAGATGTCAATATAATAAAAATAACTCGCCAAGGCAATTATAAACAATGTACACGTTGTTGTTTCTTTACGATTGCAAATGTTGCCATTTAACAAGAACAATTTTATTGCCGAATGGGTCGCGTTATATTCACTTAATCACGTATGCAGATAATTCAAGAAGATTCTTTGCTAGAAAGTTCACCTCTGGCAAACAGATATAAAATTGACGATTACGATGATGATGATTCCGATCAACCGTTTGCCGCGCGTTTGCGGAGAAGACTACTCATGCTCAACCTATCTCAGGTATATGAATAAATTAGCGTTTGATAGGTTGCAAAACCCAAATGCGATCATCGACAAAATCGCGAAGGAAGGCGATCTGGGAGAATCATCGACGGCAAACACATTGCGTTCGTAGCATGAAACGACCATTAAATTAATTTGGCGGACGAAATTATGACAACATTAATTATATCACGAGAAGAGGGATGGCGGAGCGAGAGGGGGACAGCTGAGAGAGAAAAAGGCAGCGAAATGTGGAAAGCTGCATACGCACGTCTCGAGGGGGATTCGAAGGATTATTATATATTAATAAGAATAAATGAAAACGGGACAGTCGTCCATTATTCGTGTCTTTGGGCAAGATCTCATTATGTTAAGTATACAATTAAGCATCTTTATGTGTAAAGTAGCGACGTTTTCTTCTGTTTCGTTCCTTTCATGCGTTTCGGGCTAAGCAACAAAAGCGATCGACAAAAATAATAAGAATAATAAAGAGGGAGAAGAGCCGAGCAAATGAACAAAAACGAAAAGGAAGGAGGAATATCACGAGTATTATTACTTTAATATCTACCGCAGATATCTGCAAGTAGAATGTCGGCCATCTTGAATATTTGAGGTAATTGCAATTGTAAGTACTCATGATATTCAAATTTGACGTGCACACACACACACACATACACACACCTCATGCTTATTTATCGAATTTAATCTCACTATTCTTTTTCACATAATTTATTGCACGCAACTATATGTTCGCCATATTAATGACCACCGGCAGCTTACCATCATCAAATCTATTGCAACGCAAACACACAGCAGAAAGATCAATACAAGACCCAACAACTGTTAATAACAATAACAACAAATAAATCGTAGATTTAAATAAAATCTGTTGACTTGTAAACCGCTGTAATATTGAAATTATCGAAGCATACTCACGTCAGGAGAGACACGAAAGGCATGAAAAGCAGGTTCGAAGTGGGGCGAAGGGATCTGCTTTTCTCAGTCCCTCTAATTCCAAACACTCTAATTACGTCAATTTAGTTGCATTTTTAACATCATTAACAGCTGTCATTTCGAAGCAACAAACGAATACATAAATTGATAGTTCTGCAGCGATATTTGATGTCGATTCGTGGAATTCGTAATATGTTATATGCATGATGTCGCATCATCGAGGCGAGCACCTTTCGAGCACGAGGAAATCGCCAATTTCCATTATCGCGCTAATTACACTTTCTTGTACGCGAAACAATTAACTATGTTCATCACTTGCTTCTTCTGCCATCGTCCATGTTCGCATCTGATGATCGGAGTCGCACGGCATTATTTTATTATCGCACCGTTGAAAATCCGCTCCGCACTTTCGTCCAGTTTGCCAGCTCCATCAGCGACATTAATTGCTGGATAATGAGTAACGGCTTCTCTCCCTCATTGCGCAATTGATTGCTTTTCTTTCCGTACGCAATTCGGCTTCGTTTCGTGTCTCTAGTGCTTAACAGTCGAGCTGAATTGCGAAATCAATTGCTGCACTAATTCTCTGTTGTTTCTACTTAACAATCAAGTGTATAGTAACCGGAATTCTATTCGAATATCAAGAATGTTTAAGAAAAGAAAGAAGTTGAGAAGAAGACCATATGCTTTTCATAAAAGATTCCTTTTATTGCTAATTTAGGTATGTTATAATAGCATAATGTCGCATGAATATCGTTTTAGCGGCCATCTGTCGCTGGGGCTCTCGTGAAACTCCTTCCTTTCAGCCGTTTGCATCGGTGCAACAACGCAAGTATGCACGTATCGAAAGTACGAATTAACATTAAACGTAATTATTTAAATTGTACTTTGATATCTTAAATGGATAATTTGCATAATCATACATTTTTAAACGTGTTTATGGCAGCATAATTACGTATAAAATACATTAATTACAGCGCTAATTTGTTTCAGCCACCACAATATAACGATTTATTAATATTATTACTAAAAAAAAATCCCCAATACCACGTCGTATTCTCTTTATTGAATTATTACGTCATACGTGAATGCATTATTTCTGGATTAAAATTTGGCACGTGCTCGTCTAAGCTTATATAATCGAATTACCCGGTATTAACATATAAAAACTCGTCATAGGATGATGAGCTGATCCCAATCATGATACATAAATAAGCTGAGTAAACGTTTTTTCCCGCTTCCTTGAATTTCATGTACGCAAATCCTTACGGTATGTTTAATATATTATATGTTTATAATAAACAATTGACCATAACATCATAACCTTCAATTTCCTAACTATAACTATTCACATGTGAATTTTTAACTAGTTATATGATGCCTTGTAAACAATAGTATCAATTTCATGGCATGCGTCGAAACAATTTGAAGTACTGAATATTTCGCATAATAATTTATTTTTATGCAATTTTAAATTATTAGTTCTATCAAAACTATCAGTTACATTTTTTATATTTGTTGAAGAGAAATTGGTAGTTCCAGGAATTATTATTAAAAAGAAATAAATTATATTCTTGGAGTGAAAAATATAAATATAATAGAGAAATCGGTTTAGTGAGAATGTCAGTTCATTGTTGCAATAAATGAGTTAAAATGAGTTGGAAACGTGCGATTGGCGTTACCGGGAATGCAAATAATTGTGTCCTGTTGGAGATGGACGAACGCGAGCAAAAAGCGTTGCGTAAATGTCGCGCACATCCTGGGAAGGATCAGACACTGTTACGTTATGTTATCAATAAATTCCCAGGCGTTTAGTGCGTAATGAGTATGAGAAAGTGATATGGGATAAAAAGCGGATTGTCCCCTCGTTATCGCGAATTTCTCCGCGATCCGCTCTCTACGGTTCGTGCATTTATTCTATTTTAGTATTGCGCTTGCATATTAAACAGTCATGTAAACTAGAGTATAAGTAGTGATGGTCATTTGTCAGGTGTGATTACCGTCACGAGGAGGAAGCGGGGCTTCGTGGGAAAACAGCGGGACATTCTGAACCAGACTGCGGGGGTACAGACGATACAACCATGTCGATACACACACACACACATGCATGCATCCAAAGCCATCCTGCACACAATCAAGTATTCAGTGTATGTATGTATATGTATATAGATGATGTGGCCATGTCGTCTCGAGCCGTGGAACAGGGAACAGAAAAAGAAAAAAAGATGGTAGTAATCCACTTAATCTCTTCATTTATTGGCAAGGCAGAATGGAGTCCACAGTTGTAGTGGCGGCGGCAGCATTAATCTGGTCAAATGTACCGTGCTAAATGGTACACGTCTAACAATAGTAACCTGTTAAAAATAAGTGGGCGCGCAATCCGTTTTTTGATATAAAAGACCCGGGCTCTTTTATAATTTTGTACCGGCGCCAACGCCGACTAATTTCGAATTAACTGAACTAAGACAGAACAACTGCGGAGGAGACACATCAAAAGAACACCGGGCTAAAATTAAAACTAGACTTTGTTGGATTAATTTCTCGGAATTATTCATTTTGATACGACGTCGCGGCATCATTTCGTCCTCTTCTGTCCGACGGAGATGCTCAAAACGGAGAGACAGGACGAGTCACGAAGGACCAAGAATAAAAATAATCGTGAAAATGAAAAGAAAATAAGCAAAATTAAATAAAAAAAAAAACAAAGGAAAGCAACAAAGAAAAGGAAAAATGAAAGAGGAGCACCAGCCGACTGCAGCGGCAAACACAAACTCTGCATGTAATTATAAATATAAATTCACTTTCTAAGAATAATAATAATCTATTTTTGCACCCGCCCGACGCAATGGGAGGACTCCCCCCGACCCCGGCTCCGCCGCCCAAGAGTCCAAAACGAGACGGATTCATCGGACGTAGGTGTATTCCTGATTAATATCACCGCACTTTATTAACCGCATAAAGTCTGGGTGGACGTTATTTTCGGATTTATTAATAAGACACCGAATGCTCTTGTCTATCAAGACATGCAGACACATCTGCTGCGAGTTGCACCACACGGACTCCAAGGAAATTTCATGTGTCGTCATATTTCGCTGGTGCATCCACACGACGCCAGCAATCAATCCGAGACTAACCAATTTCAAGTCCGTAAACACAGCTCAATTTATTTACAGAGGATTACGTTAATACCCAAAAAAAATTATGCAAGACCGACCGATCGTTCGGGCGCGCCGTTTCCTGTACGACCGGATATATAAAATAAATACTGATTACTCGGGTACCAACAAGCGAAAACCCAAATTCACCGAAGCCATCCTATCGACGACAACAAAAGAAATAAAAATCCCTAAATATACTTTACGGGCAGCATCGAAGATTTCGGCCTTGCCCTTTGACGAAAATCTGGTCCTCAATAAAAGCGCGTCACAATAAAGCGCCTCTAAATATAACTTTCGGAGCAATAAACTATCGACATCATAAATTTCCAACTGTCTGTGACGAATTTTCGAAAGCTGCTCTTTTCATTCCAGAAGCGTTACGACAAGCCAGATGAGATGTTGGTGGCGGTGGTGGAGGAGAGGAAGAACGCCATTGTGTGCCGAAACGAAAGAACGAACGAAAAAGAAATAAATGTTTGTGCGGGTAAAACGAAGAGAAGAAAATAATAACCGCGGGCCCTGTGATTAAATTAATTAACGCGAAATAATGGTTTTCCATTTTAATTTAGCCGTCTGCGATTTTATGAATCGTAAAATCGCATGATGAGAGTGCAACAATGGTCGGAACTGTTTCGAAAAAAAAAAAGGCCGTTTAATAATAAATGGAACTCACTCCCTTCGCGCATAGTTGCATAAATCCCAGCGTTTCGCATCAAAAACTGATCAGTACAGGCGGCAGCAGGATCTGCGAGGACGTAGAGAGTGCTGCTCACAACGCGTACCGAAACCACACTGATCCATTGCCATTATGAATACATACACTCAAGGCGAGTCACTCTGAGGTGATTATCATGTTCATTGCCAAAGTAGAGAGAAAGAAATGCAAATTAATCTCATTGGAAAATTCACTTCTCCTACGTGCGCTCCTACTACCGAACCAGATCATCTTACTCCAATGAAAAACCGCTACGATAATCTCACTTATTTTTAATTCCAAAACCAATTACATGAAAATTAGAGTCAATTTCAAAAATATCGAATACTTGATGTCGCATACATTAAAACTAAAATTTATTAATATAATAATTAAAAATATTAAACAGAGATTGAAAAGTATCATTAAATAAAAACATAAAATTGCTATTATTCAAATTGAACGGTCGTGTACAGTTGTAAATAATGAGAGTCAAACTGTTTTTGAAACGTAATGCGTCCATAATCTGGAGTCGAATCTCTCGACGTCGATATTGATTTCGTATCGTGGATAATTACGGGACCCGGACCGACGTGGATGGATGTCTTCGATATGATGGGCGAATTGTAATTTAATTTATATAAGGTGCTTGTGGGAACCGAAAGAGTGTCCTCCTCTCTCTTATTCTTCTTTTATTCTTTCTTTCATTTTTCCAAATTCGAACAGTGGTCGTTCTTTGTGTGACTTATAAATCTTTGGACGGTGATCCCACATGCGGCGAGATCCTGTTTCCTTTCTGTGTGTGTTTACAATTCTGCTTCTTCTTCTTCTTCTTCTTCTTCACCCCTTCTTGTTTCCTCGTTTTGTAATCAAATCATTTATTCAAGAGGTGTATAAAAACAACGAAGAGTTAAAAACCGCATTCGAAAGTAACATCTACACCCCCACCCCTACTCGTACACCCACCGCTATAAATACTTTGGTGACAATATTAAAATGGAACGGTATATTAATATGAATGTAATGTTGCTGGGGAACCCCCTGCGGCTCACCATGATAAATCAATTCCCTACATCGCAGTACTAATAGTGTCCCCGGTGCCCCACAGGGCCGTACCATTATTTATGACAAATTTATAAATCTCTGCCCACACCCGTGATTCAACTATATCATACAATAAACTTCTTGCATATATACACACACACGTACTCGCTCGCTCTCGCGCACTCAGGTATACAGAAACATACCTACAACTTAAACAGAAACCAATTCCCAATTGCCATTATGAGCACACTTACATTAATGCTTGCTTATTTATTATAGCATTGTTTCGCCAAGCTTTCTATGCCTCAAATCTAGTGCGCAAATATCAACCGCACTATAAACCATTTAATGCACATTAGATCCGTTCTAATGCCTTTATTGGACGATCACCGAACATATATTTAATCAAGCGCATACCAGCTTTTACCAACTTTCAGATTTTATCCGTCAGTCTGTGATCACCATAATTTATATACGCATTCACTTCTTCTCAGCAACAGAAAAAAAATAGAAAAACACGCAAAGGCAAAGCAACAGCTCTATTGATCAAAATTGAATATACCAGCGTTCTTCAACCTTTTTGAAACGGAAAATATATGAGAAATAGTGAAATAAAATAAATATCAAATTATTTTTTTCGAAAATTTTATCTATAATACTTACAAAATTATATTCTAGTATTTCCAGAAATATAAAATGCAATTATTTATTAATTGTTTTAAAATATTGTTAAAAAATAACATAATATTTTTATTTCTTTCAATAGGCTTAGAAATTTAAAAATAAAATAATTATTAATTGAGTGGGGTTCTTTCTTTATAATTATTGCTTCTAAAAACCGGTCGTAAATAAATTTAAGTGATTACATTTTCGACATTTATGTTCTAGAAAATATAAATATATCCATAAAAATAATATTAATGTTTTGAATGTATACGAAAACCCATAGGTCACTATTCAAATATTTTTACTATCTTCTCTATAATTAGTGACGATTTAAGTATAAGTTCAAGGATGTATATAATTTTAATGAATGCTATTCAGCTAAAAATGTTTCCAAAATTAAGTTCTAAATCGGACAAATAAAATATGAAATTACTATTAATTAATATTAAATATGATATTTGAAATATGGAACACTTGGATTCGTGTTTTAATTGAAATAAATTGGATAACCATTGTGAAATTTCTCTTTGTTTAATTAGAAGAGCTCTGAATGATTTGTTGTTCCTTGTAGTTAATTGGGGTTAATTTTTGGAGATCCAATAATATTAGGAAACCAGCAGAAAACACCCTTAACCAGTTGGTGAAATTGAAATCAATTAGATCCAATTGCGCAGAGATTTAAGCGATTTTCAATTAGAGCAATTACTAGAAATATCTTCGGGTGGATATAGTGAAGAAAATTTGATAAAAACAGAGAAGTATTGCGTCATTTGGTAACGTCGCAGTATACTTATTACCTATTATTAAACGGTATATTAAATTCGCCGCAATTAATAACGTGCAGCGATGGCGTAATGGTCGATTAAATTCGAAATTACTGTTAATTAATAGTGCCGGCAATAAATAGTCGGCGCGCCATTGGCCCACGGACGCCAGTCGCTCAACCAATCGTATCCCCGCTTGTGTCAATGCATATTTTATCATGTTTATCATATTTCAAATAAAACCTATTTACCTGACGATATAAATCATGTATGGTGTAGGCTATGCGGAACAAACGAAGCAATGTTTAAATAATATTACACTTACTCATTATTTATTATTAACTTATTGTTTATCTTATACGTAATCATCCACTCTTAATCAATTTCAATACAAAGATAAAGAAAAAACATCTTTAATCCAGAAAATATTATTTCTAAATGTAATAATAATTCTTGATAATCTTATGTAAATGAAATAAGCAATTATAAAATTTAATGTTTTGTAAACTTTCTATTCTATTTAAAAGAAATCAATTTATAATAAGCAAATATGATATAACCTTTATCAGCACTTTACATGTTTATTTAATCATCGTTACTGAGAAAACTGTAAAGATAATAAAGTATAGATAATTTTGGTTTATCTTTATAATTCGTTTACTTAAATTTTATAAATTGATTAAATTTCATTAGATAAAAATTTATATTTTTCAATTAACATTTTTATTGATGTTATAAAAATGTTTAATTAATATAAAAGTTGCAGCAAAACTTGAAGTAATGTTAATTATGTAAAACGTTATCGTCTAGACCCAAATTTTGTAAGATACATAATTTGAACAATAAAAAGTCAAGTATTACTAAAACTTCACGTAACAGATATATTTACAATTAAAATAAATGTAACTATGTAACAGTTACTTTCTAGTTCGTATGAAACAAAACTACAAAATTATTTCTTAAAATTTTCAATATAAATCTTTTATCACTAATAAAATAAATTTTAAAAATATTTAAAAAATGTAGCTATCTTATCTATTCTTGAACTTCTGTCTATAGAAATCATAAAAAAATGTATTTTATTTGCTATCATATTCACTGAACGATATACTTTGATCATAGAGCTTTGAAGCAAAAATTGTTGCAAATTAACAAATTTTTTGATAAATATTTTTTTAAATAATTATTTATAAATTAAAAATAACTATTTTCTTTATCATAGAATAAATTATATTAATATATCCAAAATATGAAAATAATTTGTTTGATAGAAACTTAATCTTATAAAAAGTTAGACTATTGTGATTTATTAGTTAAGAGTTATTTACATATTTCTTTTTTTTTATATAATATGTATAAAACCTTCTTTGAATTTATGATAGAATAAGCAGATAAAGTTACAAATCTAAATCATAATATTTGGTCACCTTTGAAGATCATATTAAAATGTTTATATGAATGAGGAATATTTAGTAAGTAATATAAGTATACTTTTTCAAGCGATAGCACATATATAAAAACAGGTTTAGTATGTTATTTTTATCAAATTTAAATAATGAAAGAAGTTGGATTGTAAATGGTAGTTGCGTGTAATTCTATAGAATTATGCATTTGCTGGTATTGGTCCACGGATGGAAATGTTTTTCCGGTGGCGGTATAGGCGAGGGTGTGGTGTAGGTTTATGCATGTCATTAGGGCGAGATCTGGGGGCTGGAGGCGGCTCCGGCGCAGTTGCGCGCTTTTTGATATCATTTTATTAGGTCCGCGGCTCGAGCGACGAGATGCGGCACCGCCATTGGCCGACAGGGCTGAGCGCAGACACGCCCCGTCCATCTCCATTGGAACACGCGTCCTCTGATTAATCAACACACTGTATAATTGAATGATTTTATCGGCTCTCGGGAAAGGCCCCGTCCTCCTCTTCCTCTTCTGCCCACGGTACGACTGCTGGCTTTATAGCCCTGCTTCACGGCTATTCCTAATCCGGTTCGCGGTCTCGGCTTTTAATGCCTAGGTAATTGCCTCCGATTTATTTCTGATCCGGCGGTTCTTGGGTTGATTGGTAAAACCTTAGAGCGAAGATCGTGAACGGCGGCGGTCCGGGGTGGGCGGGCCCGCACGTTTTTCGGTGGAGACCAATCGGTTGGCGCCGTTTCGACGTTATTGCTATTTTTATAGAAGTCCTCAAAAATCGAATCGATCTATGTAAGAATTGGCATTAATATCTGTTGGTGCTGGCGGTGGTGGTGGGGAGTCGTTCTTTAGACGCGCATCCGATTCCGCGGAATCATAAATCCCATTTGGCGACAGTCCAATCACGCTGTATATGCCCGGTCTTTTTTATATATCATTTTATTTGTGAACATTTAATTACTTGGAGAGGAGCCAAATTGGTGAGATTCTTTGGGGGGGCTCGGCTCGTCGCCCCGTCCACCTTTGTCTTCTTCTTGCGATCACGCTGCTTTGATCGCTCTATGAAGGATGCCACTCCGATTATTTATAGACTCCAGCGGGAGCATCTAGATAAGCCGGGGGCGTCCGCTGCAATCGCATCTGGGAATCGCGAGTCCCATTGCGATCGATACCGATCAGCATTCAATATTGTCCGTCTTAACTAATCGATTCTATTTCTACAGTTGACATCCGAATAGATGATCCCAAATAGGAGACGGTGCACAGACCTCAAAAAACCTCCGCACCCCACCCCCGCGATGATTTATATGCAACGATTCTATATTTAAATCCGCCTTTACGATCGCTTCAGACCCATATTAATTAATTACACTGTATCATGTGCGATGCATATGCGCCGCTCGCAAGTCAAAAACGTTTTTCATCATTGAAATTTCATCTGCAACCGATATGAATTTACAACCGTACCGTTTCTTCGTCCTTTCAGCGAAATTCCCTACCCAGAGGAGGCAGCTCCACTAATTCATCAACTTGTCATTAAATTCGTATACCTGCATGTACCTACACTTCCTGCCGAGGGGAAACATTACACAGCAAATAACTACACAAGTGGCTTCTAAAATACATTCATTTCGGTCCGCAACAACAACAATAACCAAACGTAACCGCCATTTACTTTACCGCAGAAAACCCCTTCGCGCTACCTTTCCGCCTCCAATCTCAGCAGAAAAACAACTTCAATACATTTTATTTTCATTTTAACTCATGAAATGACCTATTAATTCATTAAACCTAAATATTAGTTCAAAAATGTTAATTTTAGCATGCAGTCTAGCAAAATAGTATCAAGAGACCCTTTCCAGAGGAACGAAAAATCCTAAGGTCACCTTGAGGCCCTTCATCCTTAAAATGTATTATATGACGATAACACTAACAATGATTTAATTTAAAAATGATGGATTACTAAAATTTATACAAATTAAAAAACAAATTAAATTACGAACATTTAAAGAAATTAATGTTGAGTTTTAGAAACATATTTTGTAATGTAAATTATTTAATAAAAATTGAAAAATTGAATTTGGCAATGTATAATTTTTTTGCATTTTAATCAAATTTTTAATGTTGACTAGATTAATATAATTCTATTCTAAATAGTCATTGAAACTGTTCCAAGAAATTAAGAAAGAAAGTGAAAGTGACCGTTTCCGATGGAATGCCCAATGGATGATAGTCTTGTAATCTTTATTATTGTTAAGCGTTTTTTCGATACGTAAGTACTTGACGGACACATTTCCAGACGGAAATCAATACATTTTGGCCAGATAGCGAGTGTATCTGTTGTGATAGGTTTTTTTTCTACTCCGAACATTCTTCGAATTTCCTGCCTCGCATGTTGAAAAACAGATCGAGATCTCGCATTGGGAATTGATTAATCGCTTTATTCAAATGCATCGTTCTCATTTAGATATGCAGATAATATGTATATTGGATTTGCTCGTGAGTAAAACAAACAGTAGATTCTATAGTAATTTAAAAGCGCCGAGATTGCTTTGTTAAAATAAAGCTAATTGTAAAATATTAAGATAAAAAAAAAACTTATGCACCATTATATTGCGATTTACAAGTTATTTTGACTGACGTGTGAAGGATTAAGACTTAGTCTTAAAAGTTTTGGTCAGCAATTGTGTTTAGTATAAAAGGTCACCTATTATATGGAACAGGTGATACTTTACTTTTGTCGGCGAACAACGACCGACGCTAAAAGTTACATAATGGACTAGAGTCAAGGATGCATACGTGTCTATTATTCGAGTTGCAAAAAATTAAGCACGCGTTTTAATTCTATAACCCACAAAAAAATGTAAATAATTTCTAAAAACTACAGCAATCGATTAAAAGCATTCGTGCTAGTTTGATGCACGCCATTTTCTACAATTATTTATCAAAATATAGTTTGTTTTCATTTTAAAATAATTTCACTTGAGTGATTTTCCCCGTTTATTTTGTTAGTACGCAAGTGTTTTCGCTTCCATTACGTGACTTTTCGAACGCAGTAAATATCGCAAATTGTCTAATTGTCAAACAAATATAGTTTATGATTAGTAAATTATATGCAAATGCATTCGGGATGTATAAAACTGGAAGTGCATTTAATAAATAATGATTACACTGTAATACTCTGAGCTTGTCAACACGCATGTATATCTATAAATTTCAGTTCGCAGACAGGTACATAACGTGCATAAACCTAATGAATTCTAAATATAAAACTTCCCGTCTTAAGCTTATAATTTTTATTAAATCTAGCATTGTTCAACATTTCTGTTTTTTGCACTTCGTGCGTGAGATTAACGAAAATTGCGCATTTAATTGAATTGGATTAATAGAAAAAGTGGAAAGTGGGATGATGCCGCTCTGCTGAAAAGGACGGTAAGAAGTAGCTAATTTTTAATATGCGGAAAATGAGCTATTAATTTAAAGACCACGTTTTGACCATCGTCTTTAATGATGATGCTTCATTGCAGTATTAACCACAGCAACAACACCCTAAATTTCATTAAAAGAAAATAATATTTTTACATTTGTTAAAATTAAAAAAAAAATATATTATATTTAAGTTAAAAAAAAGTATCCGTTAAAAACAATTATTTAAAATCCAGTTTAGCGTATTTTAGAAATAATATTAATCAATAATTTTATTAATTTTAATGCAAATATTAAAAATTTAATGATGTAATTTTTTTAATTTCTATTAGTTTTAGCACAAATTTTGTTACAAAATAATTGCAAATTTATTATCAAAATGATTTGATTATTTTAAATTATAAAATTGTTTTTTAAAATTATAATTAAATTAAAATGTATTTGTTTTACTTCAATGAATAAAATAATAATTAAATTGTTTATCTTTTTTTTATTTAAGTTTGATATTTAGAAAATCTGTGTAAGTAATGGTTTGTACGGATATTAAGAAAGAGTGCCGGATTTCGGGGAACGGACCGCAATTGGGGAGGGTTGCAGATTTTGCATACTACCAGATGGTTGAAATTAATGTGCACCGTTTCGTGGAAGCAGTACCCGGGACCGGGGATTATAAAACCCAGGCAATACCGAAAATAACTTAATTGTTATCAGTTACATGGAATTCGAAAATAATAAGAAAAGGGAATAAATGGAATTTGTCGAGTTTGAAGAGCGGTTTCTCGTGGACTGATTGTAGTAAATTGGCTTATTAATACATTGCGGTAATTAATTAAAAAGTTGACGTACGAGCAGAGTAGAATTAAGTAGGATGGTGCCAAGACAAACAGCGAGAAGCTACCATTAAGTTACTAAAATACGATTTGAATGATTTGCTATTTATATTGTATTGCGGACGCGATTGAGGAAAGTCCGAGTGAATTAGATGGACTGTCCTTAACATTGTTTGCTAGTAATTTTAACGCGATTTTTGTTGCGGGTAAATAAATGATTTGTAATTGTACTCACCACTGGGCTGTCATCGCCGATGTCGCTGTCCCGTTCCTGTGGTTCCATTTCCATAGCGTAAACGGGAACGGGTTCTCTGTTTTTGACACGAATCTTGACGACTTGTCTATTGCAGAATGCCAGAAGCACCCCGCACACAACAACACAAATTAAAAATTAAAGTTGAATTGATGAAAGATGTTTGCGACTTGGCGCAACGATATATATGTAAAGTATTTAGGCAAGGACGATCACGAGATTATATACACTGTCGCGGATTAAAAGTCAATTATTTCAAACACTGCAGTCTCTCAAAGTAGTTTGATCAATTTGTCGTTGGATGATGATCCCTTCGGATGAAGATTGTGACTGTTGATATCGAAAAGCTCTTCTGGATATCAACGATGATTTTGTTTGTTGATGGTCGGTGTATAAATACGCGCGACGTTTATCCAACTACCGTCGACACAAGTCTCTTCTGGTTTCTGACGGTGATATCGGCTTGTGCCGTGCAAAGCGTGGATTTCTCGCCCCCCACCAATGGACGTTCCTACCAGGAGGGGCTTACGAAACTGGGAGGCGGCAACCAGCGTCCCATGCGCCGATCTTTTCAATGTAATGATATGTTTTTATTGTGCATGTTATCCAATCACACCTAGCATCGTAACAACGTATACATATTAATAACAACGCGGCCTTCATTATTATTATTAAACATATTCCCTCTTTTCTCAACGGTCCTCTTTCTTTCTTTCGTTCCTTCCCCCTTGCCACATCACCCGTTTCCTTTAAACGCTCATTGTTTCCCTCTCGCGTCGCATCATAATTTTCAATTCCACATTAATTGCACAAAATGGTTGCGACGGCCGCAATCAAAATGGCACATATCTTCATTCTGCAAATACGCAATTAAATTACTAAATCCTTTCATAATACTAGATGTTTATTTTATATGCAAACTTCGATTACTCCCAATACATTGCTTCAAAACATTTCTCTCCTTTCCTAAAGCATACCACTTTTTTTTTCACAAATCCGATAAGATACGTTTATTCAGCTCAAATAAACTACATTTTAATTCATACATATTATAAATAAATCACAATATTTATACTTTAAAAGTAATTAAATCACTAATTTTCAACATCATAAAAGATAAAAAATTTCGTATATAATAATAGACAAATTAATAATGTCGAATAATTTAATTTTAGTTAGCAACGAATATGAGAAGTTATCAGTAACACTTCAATGACATTACGCAATCTTAATGTTGTTAGCTTATAAATCATTTTAATTCATACATATTATAAATAAAATATTTATTGTTTAAAAGTAATTAAATCACTAATTTTCAACATCATAAAAGATAAAAGCTTTTCTTATATAATAATAGATCACCCTAACAAATTAATAATGTCGAATAATTTAATTTTAATTAGCGACGAATATAAGAAGATTTCAATTACGAAAATGACATTTTTGTTAGCTTATAAATTATTATTTTTTCTTTAAAATCATTGCTAAAATAATTAATATTGCCATTAAAGATATATTTTTTTGTGAAAAAAAATCATTTGAAATTTATTATTTTTATTTAATGTTTGTTTGTTAATTAATTTTCTAGCATGAATAATAAAATATTTTTAGGATATATTCAAAATATACAGATTTAAATACATTTTAATGACTATAATCATATAATAATATTAGGATTTTCAAATCAAGGATTTTTAAATTTTTCTACCACTATAATAGCATGAGATTAAAAGTCAATATTATCTGAAAAATAAATATAATATATTTTTTTATATTGATTTCTTGATTCAATTATCGATATTTTTTATTATAATTGCATTCCTCATCACTTCATTAGCATTAATTTAGCGTAAAACCGTAATTTTACTCTGGTCGATAAAACTAAACATTAAATACAATTATATTTTTCAAAACACAAAACATAAAATTAATTTCAATATTATTATATAACATCAGATTTGTAAAGGATGAGATAACCAAACCCAGCACTAAATATCAACATCAGCTGGTCCTCCAATCACTACTGAAACACTTATTATCTGTATTTATCTTTTGTAGATAGATTTATAAAATAAATTTAAAAAAATATTTTTGGCAGAACATTTTTCACAAAATATTTTATTACATTTAGCTGAAGTTTAGAAAGTATTTCGCAGAAATTGGCACAATTCTATTTATAGCCCATCAATAAAACTATGGTCATAAAATTCCCAGAAATTTTTCAATTTTATTTGCATTTCTGTGAATTGTACACAATTACTTAAACAACATAGCTAATCTTACATTTTAAATGAAAAATATGTTCAATTTATTTAATTTATCCATTTAAACACGTAACGAAAATACTGATTTGTATTTATATTTATTTTCAGAGAAAATGCAAGGTTATAAGGAACTAATATTTTATTTTCAATCATGTACATTGAATTCAACATAATTGTATTTTACATAATTCCTAAATATTACCAAGTCTAATGAAATGTATTTTGTTTTTTTGTTATTGTTTGTGTCTGTTATTGATTTTTTTGCAGTTGTAATAAAATTTTATTATGTAATAAAAGTAAATTCAAAATTGATTCTACTATCCACTCAGAGCGAAGCGTGTACCTGATAAGATAAGAAAAATATTAAATAAAGAATATCCAAGCCATATAAACGATACTTTTAGCGATGTGTTACTTATCATTTAGTTTTCTAGAATTTGATCAATATAGAACTATGTGTCTTTTTTTTTAAAATAAAAGCAATTGATTTATTTTCTATTTTCTAATGGTACCTTTTCATCTGTAAAGTATAAAAAATCTGCTAAACATATTTCTCAAACAGTTGTTTTCTTAACAACCATTCCCATTTCCAAACCATGCCGTTTTTCAGTAATGTGGGTTATTTTCAGTATACCGAAGTACCAATTGAAATCATTCACATTCCTTTGTTCTCGTCTCACCAGACGATCCAGCATAATCATAAATAACAAAAAGGGAATTCTATTTCGGGCTGTGTTATCTAACACGCAGAGTAAAGTGAATGAATTAATAGAAATAATAAACGATCTTCGAATGTAGCGGAGCTAAATTTATAAAAGTTAATTTTTGTTTCTTGCGCTGTGAAGGAAGGCACGGCGCGTAGCGGTCGAAAACAATGTTCTGGAGTGGTCCATAACAAATCTGTTTCGTGTTTATACAAAATATAACAGCATTGGTGCCATAAACGAATCGCATTAGCTGAAGAAACCTGATCTTGTATTTAATGCAAGGGTGGAAACATTTAAGTTTATGAATTGAAATTATAAAATATATACGTATATTTGTGTTTTAACGGCGTTTTAATGTCCTCGAACAAGGAATTCTTTGTGAGAAGAATTCAAGAGTGGTCGCCTTGTGCCCATCAGGAAATATACTTGTTTGTGGAAGCAATTCACAGTTTATTTCTTGACTCCAACAAACCTCTTTACCATCGATACAACTAATTTAAAATCAACCGCTCATTCCGTCGATCTTGGATCAATGAAAAAAAAAATGAGAATTGTATTAATTAGGATGACGCAGCCGCGGCTAATCAACTTGTTTGATTAAAAATTATGAAAGTTTTACATTATTTCAATATTTGCGACTGATCGCACAGATTTCGGCGTTAAAATAATTATTTCTCAACGTTTGCACGTATTATATCATCAAACAAATGCGATTGTAAGTTCAAGTCAAATATTGGCGAGTTGACTTTGGAAAAGTTCATTGTGGACTTGTTAAGTGTTAATAATCTGCTGGGAGAGATGCCCGAACTCATAGAGTGAAATCATTTTTTCTTGAATTATCTCCAATTGAGCGTTGTAAAAATAAGTTTCGATGCCAATTGTTTGCGCAAACAGATTTGCGTTTATTTCCGTCTGGATCGTGGACCTTGCTTCTTTTCTCTATTATTTTTTGACTGTAGACTATTTTCTCAATGAACACAACAGATATCAAGTTTACAATAATTTAAAACTAATTTGTAATTACTTAATCTGTATAGATTACAAAATTGATTTTAGATAATAATATTAAACTGGCCATATTATTCATTTCATTATAATTTTGTTATTAATTCACTTTATGTAATATTATTAAGGCCGCTGCCGATCTGCGGAATCTCCGCGCTTTATAATTTACATAATTAAAGATTTTACAACGAAAAATAATATTATAATATACTACATATTATGTAATAATAAATTGTAAAAAATAATATTTGTTTTTAATATAAATTAATTTTTATTTATAAAATATTGGATTTAATCTATATGTAATCAAAATAAACGAATAGTAATACTAATATATTGAGTAAATATATTTCGGTAAAGTGAGTTATTTTCTAAATTGAAGAAACTCGAATAAATATGTATACATATGATATAAAAATAGTGAAATCGTCATGTGAAAGTTTAACATCCGATTATAAATGTTGTGAAAAGCGGATGACAAACATTGTATCGAAACAAGGAACTTCACGATACTTACGCCTCGACAAAGAGTGTTAATATTTCGTAAGTAAACATGTTAAACGATAATCAATGAAAGTCCAATTCAAAATGAAGACATCTAAAACGCATCTGTGAATTAATTGCCGGACGCTGTTTTTGCTACCACCACAAAAACGACATTTCCTTCTTGCGCTGTGGTTTCTCATGGGTAGTAACTTAGGTATGCGGGCGAAACCCATATGACGATGTTTGATAAATTTGAGAACTTTTTCAATTGCCACTTTAAAAGATATCTGTTATGCAATATTTTACGTCGTTTATAAAAGACAGCGACAGTTTAATAGCGATAATGAGATAATCTTATATCCTCTCCGAAGAATCATTAAAGACGAAAATTTGGATTCTTATTTTCTGAAACGTCTACAATTTATTATTTAACTCACGGAATAAGATCAAGCGTATAATCATTGAAGATAAATATAAATATACAATGCAATACAATAAGAGTCTTCACAGTACCCGTTTCTAATTACTATTTATTTGTGTCATTAATTAAGCTATAGACTGAAGTCCTCTATCCTGTAGTAAGAATGCTTAATTACTATGATTAGGAGCCAAAGAAATAAAGAAATATTTCATTAACTTCCACTTCTTGTATTTTCCCCTTAAATACAATTCGAATGGTACTCCATATGTTCAGTGGGAACTAATTAAATTATTCTTTGGCTTTCATCCAACAGCTATCGTCACTATAGCAACTAATAAATTAATTAAGAAATTTATAAATTAAAAAAAAAACAAATATTATCACAAATTAGTTAATAATTATATATATTTGAATTATTATAATATTATTTGATTCTTTACGAGTAAGAATCTATATGACACATTGATTTATGTTGTAATGAATGTTGATTTAGTAATTTCCATTGGAAATAAAAAGGACGTATAATGATAAGGAGTAATGCACCCCAGCGTTGTCGTTAATGGTGTTTTGATTCAATAAGTGCTTATTCGTGGGTTTTGTGGCCTTGAGTTTGGTAATCGCGTAACTGAAGATAAGCTCAACTGGTTCCTGCATTTGGCGTCATCGAAAATCGTAACAAATATAGATGGAATCTATACGAATACGTATGGAAACGCATTTATAAATGTTCGTGTATAAAAACGATGTGTGTACCTGATGGTAAAACAAAGTTAATATTTATAATTTGAACTCTTGGAGCGATTCTCAGGAAAGCTTTGTTCAATATTGACTCAACATTTATAGGCTGGGCGTTCAGACTTCATAAATAGGTTCATACAAACCTGTTAATTACTCAGATATGTTGTTAATGCACACATATACACACTCGCGCATACATAAGCTCGGCCCCGCCGTACATGTACATAATATTATAACTTGATAGAATACCTGCCTCGTCTTCGTCCATAAATCGATCCCAAACCAAAGAAAATTTCATAATTTATATACAGATTCGAATACTCAATACGTAACAAATTCAATATTAATTTTGTAGCTGCATATATTCTTTTTTTTGACCGTTACTCATTAAAAACGAATTTCTCTGAATTTTATTCGCATGTTGGTTTTGGTTCTTCTGCATGCAATAAAACTGTTCGGGTGGGAATCATTATTATGGATGGCCGATGAACCGGACAGAAGGGATTAACACCAGAATAGGGGTGCACGAACAACGGCTGAACACATTTATAAAACACTAAATAATTGTCCGTTTTCTCAGATTCATCATCCCCTAACATTCAAACCGTATTTCATGGAAACCAGTCTCTACCGAACATGGAAAATCCTTAATTATTCAAATTTTATTTTCAATCTTCTATGATTCCAATTAATAACATGAACAAAACATGTTTTCAAATTGTTGTATTTCTACCATTCAAAACAGTATTTGACATTTAATGAAGTAATCAAATTTTTTTATTCAATGCTGCCATCCACAGTGTATTATTACTATGTCAATCAGCCGTACCAACTTTTGGTTTTCATGGAGTTCGATGACAGTGAAACTATTTTTACAATTGTACATTGTGTTACCGTGTGTACTTAGTAGATGACAGACGTTTATGACTCACGGCAAGCAAAAACGTTGATGCAGAATAAGATGAATGCTTTAAAGTTCAATTTCAGGTATTTAAAAAAAATGTGTATTGTATTAAATATAATTATTTTTATTAATTATTAATTGTAACTCCTAAATTTTATTTTCAATTTGATAAATAATATAGGATAAAAATATATTTGTGAGATAGTAAAATGAAAATTATAAATGTCGCGTGTGGTTGAAGTGGAAGTATGGGAGAGAGCGGATGGGGAAAAAGAAGAATTCCTGAGATATTGCATAGAATCTTCAAACAGATAGCTATAAATACACCTATTACTATGTCTGTGTCCATTATTCACGAGAATTCCAGCACAGAAAGTTACAATATTATTATAGGGGTGCGGCGCAGATATAATTGTTTGTTATCTTAATATGCCATAGACGGGGCTATGGTCTATTTTTAAAGCGCACCCCATTTATAAATATCTGCATCACACGATTGACAATTTGACAAGCAAAAGGGAAGAGGAACTTTATTATTAGAGGGCTCAGATAAATGACTTTATATGAATTTACCCCCATCATCGAGGCAAAGATTAATTGAGCGCAAAGAGAAAAACTTACATTTCAGGATCGAATACAGTTCTATAAGTAAATTAAAACAATAGCTTTGGCCATCCGCTTGGGTATAATATCTGAAGTTAAATATTTGCAGACTTACACAGTGTTATTACGTGAGCGCAAATGCGCGCAGACCGATGAAGAAAAGGTTTTGTTCTTGAAGAGAAAAACGATCAAGCGGAGAGGAAAGGAGACGCAAGAAGGTAGAAAACGCGCAAAACGACAAAAAATCTATACGAATCGGCCTTTAAAATTGCTCATTTAGAAGTTAATTAAAAAATCGCAATGAAATATTTATAGCCAATATTCAATTATTTATTTAATTGCTTCATACAAACTCTCTCGCAGACGGTCCAGCTCGTTCGTAAGCTCCCATCTCAATAAATCCTATAATCGCTGGGAAATTTATTTTTATGTAAATTACATTAATTAGATTTGCAATTACTATAATATTATAATTGAAAAGCCAGTTTTGTTACTTTTTACAGCTGCGATAAAAACTAATTATATTTTTGTTTCAGCCTGGATGCGAACCGTCCCATTAAACCAATTTGCAGGCAACCAATTTAGCCATAAACGAACGAAACATAAAGGGGTGCATTTACGAAACTATATATGCAATTATTAAAAATTTCAAATATCATTACATAATTTTTAGTTTGTACATATATTAATATTCAAAGTTTTCTTACAAGCCACAATCCACAGTTTTCGGAAACGCTTCTATGTATAAATTAAATATGGTATGAAATGGTAATAAAAATAAATTTAACATTTTGACAAATTTATGAAATTTGGCGTAAAATTTGTAAAAGTATTATTTCAGAAAGTGGTAATCCATTTGGACAAAAATACCTCGGCCCTTTGGCTGTACAAATGTAGATTTCAGATGTAGATTGTTCACCCCCATATATTCTATGGTATCAATGAAAATAAATTTTATTGCATTTGAAGTTTAATTCATTTAATATACATATTTTTGAAAAGTCTAGCTAATAAAATTAAATTTAAATATAAATTTGAAAACTTGTGAAAATGTTTCTTTTATTAGTTAAAATAGTAATAGTTGAAGGAATTCGCTTAGTCGATGACTGTAATAGTCGGATAATTAATTACATTTGCGTTAATAGGAAATGTAGCAGCAATATATTTTTTTGCGAACGAGGGGAGAAACTGGGTGAAAAAAATATTTGAACTGAAGCAGGAAGAGATGTTCGAAGGGGGTAGAGGCCGGTTTCGGTGTCGGAGGCGATGACGACGAGGGGTGGTGGCGTGTTAATGAAATGTTCATCGTTTCGTGCGTCAATAAAACAAACTTGAGACGAAAATTAATGGACATTTCTCTATATCGTTCCGCGGTGACAAGCGCAACTATCAATCAGTCAGAAACCGCGCACAAATTACAGAATTCCGCATGCAAAAACGGGCTGCGAAAGGCAGGCAGGGTTGAGCAGAACCGAAAGGAGCGGCGGCGGCGTCCCAGAATCTGTGGATCGCCGCTTACACCCCCACCCTGCCGGAACCACTGTATGCCACCCCCAGGGGATGCGCCGTCTCCTTCCTTCACCTCCATCTCTCGCATCCCGGCCATTGTTTCATTGCGCAACACGCGGACGTGTCTCGCAACGCGATGAGATAGACCCTATGAACAGGCTTAATATCACCGCTCCGAAACATCGTTAATCTTGTTCTGACTACATAGAATGTAATTATTGGAATATATAGGGTATATACCCAATGTATACTTACTCCAATTCTCAACTTCATATTCACATGTACAAACATACTTTTACACAATATTGAAGATCGATGTTTAAGAAAACTCAAATTAAATCAATTTATTATGATAATGAACTAAGTTTCATTTAAATGACATTACATTCAGATAACTTAATTGTCGTTAACAATTATACAAATTAACTTCTTAAAAATAATAATATGAAAATGGTAACACGTTTTTCTCCATACGTTTAATTTATCTCATTTCGTGTTTACTATTTTATTTATTAAATGAATATATGTAATTAGTCATACTTTCAACTGTCATTACGGTGCTTGTAAGGTAAATTTAATTTGTACATGAAACATATACAACTTGCATGATGAGGTGGTTTGCAACATAGAAAAGTTTCTTTGAATGCAGCAACTAAATGGTTTCTAGAAAGACGGACCATTTACACTACTATTTCAGTATAATGGAAAAAATATTTAAAATAATTTTACCATCATCATATTATTATTATAATAAATTAATTTATTATATGTTACTATAAAAAAATATATGTTAATTATTATTTTGCGAATGCAACAAATCTAAGAATGAATTTTCCATCTCGATTTACCAGCAGATGAAAATCGCCAAGATTAATTATTTACCATATAAATTTCATGTGTTAATTTTCTCGAAAAAAATAATTGTATCGGATTGTTATAATTACGTAAGATAAATTATTTTGCGAATGCAACAGTAGAAGACTGATATTATTTATTGAAAAAAATCTAATAATGAAGTTGTTTCATATTTTCCATGTAAATTTCATGTTAATTTTCTGGAAAAAAATAATTGTATCGGATTATTATAATTACGTAAGATAACGAAATATAATACAGAATTATAAATTAAATTTATTATATATTATAAAAAAAAATGTTTTAATTAATCATTTTGCGAATGCAACAGTAGATGAACTGATATTATTTATTGAAAAAATCGAAGAATATTGTTCATCTCGATTGAAAATATTCAAGATTAATAATTTTTCATATAAATTTCATGCGTTAATTTTCTAGAAAAAAAAAACTAATTGTATCGCATTATTATAATTATGTAAGATAAGGAAAGGAGTAAAATAAATAAATTCAATACAAAACTAAATATATTATGCAACTGGTCGAGTTAATAGTTCCAGAGAGCGAGGAAAAGCAATTAAAAAATATAAATACAAATAAATAAGCAATTCCCCGTATTTATAATAAAGCTATTATTGAAATAATATCATAAAAATATACGTTTCTTGCCCAATTATTTCCCGCATTTACATTAATGCAAATTAGTGGATACTCTATAATTACCGATTTTATCATCTCCTTATAATAACACAAAGCAACTTTTTGTTCGCTTCCAATGTGTAAATTGCAAATAAAATAAGGTCAAATTACGTTATGTTATACATACATTTATTCACTTCTTGTTTCCCTCCACAATCGTACGTACAAGTAACTCTGCACGACCATATTCAAGCATTTTGAGGAAACGTTATATGAATAATAAAATAATTATTTATGTACGAATCTTATCGTATTTACAGCCGACCTAAGCATACATGTCCTACTTTATTGCATTTAACAATGTTTATTATTTTCCACTCTTCATTTTTTCGCCGCAATTAATACTTATCCGTTATATTTGCTTAGTCTGTAAATACATTAAAACATATTTCATTCGAATCAGCGAAATCTAAATTAATAATATCTTGCTTATATTTGATTTTCCCAGCTCAAATTCCAATGATTGACTAAAGCTTCCTTGTTTACACAATATTTCTTCTAATAACTTAGAAATAGGACAAAACTATTACTAATATTTTTAAACCATTGCAACATGATTAATATATTAATTTTGTATTATCAAATTTATACAGCGTTAGCAATTTTTTTTTAACATTTAGTTATTATATTCATCTTTATTTATTATCAATGCGGAGTTAGTTTTTCCTGTAATACACTTAAAAATTAAATCATTTAAGCTGAATTCATAATATCTGTATATACGAAATTCGCAACGAAGTGACAGAAGACAATTAAAAAAGTGTACGTAATGAGTATATTTAATTAGTGAAAGTAAACACAGCGAATGTAAATATAGCATGTTTAATTGGGTCCAATTGATATTGCGCTGAATGCAATCTGTACTTTATTTCCAATATTAACGAATGACATGTTGTTTTTCCATTACGCTCTCCAGTTAATTGAAATTGATTCTCCCAGATTTCGCAACACGTCCGTTAATTATATGTCTTCTTTACGCGAGATGAAAACTTTCAAACAGGATGAATACGACGCCCATCCTGTAAAAAAAAATCAAATATCATTTAGTTTAACACAAATATTGATTGATTTCATCGAATAAAGTTTAACTTAAATATTATATAGGAATACATATATTTGGTGCATTTGCACAATAATTGCAAACATTAATCTAAAATATGTTATTTTCAATATGACTAAAATTATATATAGTTTCTATATATACTTATGTCATTCATAATGAGATTATATTTCTATTACTATAGATAAGTAAAGATATTTTGGAAGTAAAAACTATAGTTTTTTTGATTCATGTTTGAGTAATGATGAAATTCAAAAGGAGCTTTCTAATACAATACATTCTATTGATCGCAGGAATTGTTTAACGTTACGATTGATAGTATTATTTTGCGAGGTAAAGATTTTTAGAGAAAAGCGATAATTAGGCGAGACTGTATAATTAAAAATATACGTTATAATACGTATTATGCTGCAGACACAGATTTTTCAACTAAATCGATTATAATTATAATGAATATGGTTTGATTAATTAAACTTTGGATTATTAATAAGGAAATTACAAATGGGCAGCGTTAATTACAGAGAGTAGTATCGTTGTTTCGTTTATTCATAAGTACACGTGTGTGTGGAGAAAATAAAGTGGAGGATATCAAGAGCCATTAGCACCAAGAGTCATCAATTAATCATAAAACACTAGTCCCTGGTCCGCCTCTTTTATAAATGATGTGTAATTTAGAAAAGATTACATGCTTTATAAAGAATATACATTATTAAATCACCCACTAATCGTTCCAACGGCCGAATACAAAAAGTACACGACAATATTAGTCGGGTTGATGGGGTACGTCTTCAGCCCCGTTCAAAAGGTATTCCGTATGTATACCTACAAGCATTATGTTATACTCTACGACCACTAAAAAAAAGGAAGAGAACGAACTCGTTAAGAGTAGCCCGTCAGCGTTCTTCCAGACAATGAAATATTAAACTAATTGTTTTAATAGAAACAAACGCATCTCCATTCTCTTCTTTTTATCGCATCACCTTGACTCCTTGAATCCAATTTAGAATCAACTTTTCAACTTATAATTATTGACGAAAAAATTAACAAAGAGCGATTATTATTTCGTTCGCACAAACCTCGCTAATTTCTTTTTATTTACATTAAACGTTAGAACACTGACTCACAATAATCACAGTTTGGAAATCCACAATTTTATTAACTTTAGTAATTATATTATTTTATTTAGTTACTAGGACGAATCGTGAAACTAAATTTAGTTGAAATTAAATATGTTTTAGATGTATTTTAGAATAAGGAAATAATCTATAAATACTTCGCGGAAAATGCAAATGAGATAAACCTTTGAGGACTCCGAGTAATGAATAATGGATCAACCGGCAATATAATATAATCTCTGGTCCGCTCTTTGATCTTACACAAATTGCAGTCCCAATTTTCCATTCATTGCTTAGTGAATACTAAGTAATTAGTCGTTGCATGAATGCGAAATTGAGACTCGGTGAAAGCAAACATGATGGCAGTCGATGTTTGGGAATTAATAATATAAATAGCTTATTTATGGCACAACGAGCGAAATGTACATGAAATCAATTTGATCACCATCATGTGCAACTGATTCACACAGCGCTGCAATATTTATATAACCAATTATTGGCAGATATAAACTTTATTGCTGATGCAAGAAATAACATTTTAATAGACACTCATAATGTTTTATTTAAATAGCACGATTGCTACGAATATCCCATACACTTATATTGTAGTTGTTTATACGAATTTGCGTTTGTTGCTAACCGATGGAAGATAATAATAATACATTTATTTCCAACATTAATAATAGAAAACTACGTACGTGAGAAATTATGGCCATTTCAATAATACTTTATCGACGATAACAGTATTTGCATAAAACTGAATTTGCTGATAATTTTGTTTTCATAAATTCGAAAATAAATTACATACAATTTATAAATACTGTAAATAATTGCACGATTTTCCTATAAATTCAACATTTTATTTATTATAATACATAATACATATTATAATAATATTTTACTTAACAAAAGCTACAAGTAACCAATTTTAATAAATATATTCGTTAAAAAATAAGTACAAGCAATTTATTAATTGAATCATCATGTTATAATTCCTAATTTTTAATAAGAATGTGTAAATGGATACTAAAGATATTAGTAAAATAAAAGCTAAGTATATGATATGCAACACAACAAGCCTAACAGTTGAGCGATTGGTAACCTATATTATTAATGATTTATCAGCTGTTTGTCAAAAATGATTTGTTTTTAATCATGTTTTCTATACAAAGAAATTGTTAAATGTTCCATTTTGATAGCGACGACTGAGTATTAAAATTGCGCAGTTATAGAAACATCCAAAATAATAATGGTGAGTAAGGATTGTGTTTTAATCGAATTTTTCTGATTATATTATTTTAGGCAATGAATCCGCCTGCGCCTCCTAATTTAAGCAAAGACATGCTAATAATCTGGGAAACATGGAGTCTAAAGGATGACCGGAAAGTAGTCAGGGAATCTGCGGCAAAAGGACATCACATAAGCTTGGCCCTTACTTATCTATCACAAAGAAAATTATTAGACTATAATGAAACAAAGGATTGGTTCAATGAAGAGGTGAAATTATTTCCATTTCAATGAAATAATTTGTTATTATTGTAATTTGCAGGTTCTGCGATGGGCTATGGAATTGTTGCAAAATAAACAGGTGTTTCGGGCCTCACACATTTTAAAAAACATTAACCTAGATCCTATGCAAGAAATTAGTAGGATATTCCAGGAAACCGTTGATCCTGATTTACGTGATTATCTGGGCAGACATCTGGAGAATGCTGGAAAGCTTGATGAGAAATTGAAAGAGTCCTGGCAACTTCTGTTGATTGTGGAAGAAAACTTTAGCACATTGTTTAAATTGAAACAGGAAACTGAAACTATAAATATTCTACTTATCAACAATAAAAGATTGGATTGGAAATATGAAATAGGTGCAGAATTATTTTTAAAGAATCAGGGTAAGTTTATGAATTTTTTGTATGCAATCTTTTACTTTTAAAATTAATTGTCTTATAGATTTTAAACTTCAACCATTATTAAATACGAAATTTTTATGGGACAAAGCATTAAATTCGGATAATTACCATTTTTTATGCAAATGGATAGATATACAATTTTCAGAAAGTATTGATGACAGTGAATTAAGCGCTTGTCTCAATAAATTAACTATTACTAAAGAGTTAATCGACGAGTTTTTTATGAACACAAATATTAACAAAGAAACCAAAAGAAAAGTTTGTAATAAATTAGCACAATACGGGCTGTTTTGCCCCGAAGAACGGTTGGATGCTGTAAAAGTTATTTCTCGCTTAACAGATATTCAAAGTTTACACTTGCTGCGAACTATTCTCAGTAATAAATATTCCAATATATGTTATACTCAGTTCCTAAAAACAGTGTACGACTACTGTGAAAGCAAAGAACTTTACGGTGTATTAGATATTTGTACGAAAGACATGAGTATTTCCTCACGAAACAAGCAAATAGAATTAATTCAAACATCCCGAATTTTAAGTGAAGATCCAAACGATAAAGAAGCTCTTGAAGAGAATCTGATGTGTAATGTGAACTACTTACAGGAGGGCTCGACGATAGAGTCATTGATACTTCTTTTTATTTTGATACTAAGTGAAAAGAATCTATCCTTAACTTTGTGGGAAGGAAATACCGGCATTAATTTTAATAAGCTACCTGTATTAAAAATCATGTTAAATAAATTCATGAATAACAATGTTTCGAAGCGTATAACCATGTACGACTTGGCCGAGCGACATTTGAAGTTGGATACGAAAACGTTGTTTCAATTCCAATTCGACAAACAATATGAGTTACCTTACTTTAATCAGTCGGTATTAGTGAATAAGTTCGGTTACAAGAAGACGGTGGATTGTAAGTTTTATCTATCCCATTGTAGACCAAGCGTATGCAAAGATAAATTGGAATTTGATAAGCTGCGCAAGTTTTCCTTGCAAAATTTTAATAATAAACAAATTATAAGTTCTTGCATTGTATATTTGGAAATGCTCGGAGAAAATTCTGATTTTCTGAGGCACGAGATGTTTGCGGCGAACGCTTTGCATAGGAATGGAGTTAGTGAAGATAAGATTGTTGAAATGTTTCTATATGGAAATAAGCGCGATATATTAAACACTTACGAGAACATACTTTGCGGAGAGATTAATTTCTCCAGAACCAGTGACATTATTGATATTATACATAAGCAGGATATCTTAATTAAATATGCAGAACTTAATAAGCTTAATATGCCTGAGGTGTTGTTAATGCGAATAGCAAGTAAAAATCTTTGGTTGCCGTTTTTAATAATCATCCAAAAATATAATTACGCACCAGCACACGTGGCCAGATTAGTTCAGAACTTTACTAGTGTCAATATGATAGAACACCTGAGTCACAGCTTGATGCACGACATCCATTGGGAAAATAAAAGCTCACTGATGAAGGATCGCGATTCTCGGAAATATTACCTCTCCAAGATCGGAGTAAGGAAAAACATGGATAACGACATGGTCTCCAGTATCACATCTCAATCCAGTTATAGTAGTACTACAAGTAGCATCGGGATATCAGAGTTCCTGGAATCTGAAAATTTAGATGCCAAATGTGATTTATTACAGATACTGATCAAATGCCATAACAGCAATGATCCTCCTAAAGCATTGCTTCAGGCATGTCAATATTATAAGTACCCGTTATTTGCAGTACTTGCTACTAGTTATGAGGTGATTATAGTTATGATTCTAATTTCAATGATTTTCATCTTACTTTCATTTCTTAGCCTGATTCTGTGATCACCAATTGGCTAGTGTGGCTTTCAGTAAGTTGTAATATGTCGGATAAAACTAATTTTGAAAACATTGCATTAATGGGTAATTGCGTAACTGACTTTATACAAGACATCTTACGCGATGGTTTTTATCGCACGCTTCTGAAGAGTTTTCATATTTTTCTACCGGTAAGATAAATGATTAAAATTTGAACATATTGATATTTTGAAATTTTAGAATAATCCGTTGAAGATATACATGAAGTTTATATTCGATTGTATCAACTTTAATTCTAATCGTGCAGAAGATTTGCAAGAATATTTCAAACTGTTAAAATTCAAACGAAGCAGCAGCATATGCGGCCTAATCGATCATGATATGATGTATTTGCAGTCGAAGGATTGGATTGAAATCACATCGATAGCATTGACTGCCGCTACCTTGCAAACAAGCTTTTTGAGCTACTATCGTCGCATAGAATTCATGGAAATATTGACTCAACTAAAATTAGAGAATCACTTCAGAAGTTTCGTTCCCAATTTTGAAAATCTGCTCAAGGTATTTCGATGCCTTTGCAAGAGTAAAATTGTGACTGATTTTGATTTTATTCTCGCATTTCGTTCGGAGAGTGATTATAAAGCTGAGATACTCAGGCTAATCGATACGCTGTCTTTACAGAAATTATTTGACTATGCCTTGGAAATAGCTTTAATAGAAAATATTACGAGCGACTCGATTTTGGTTAGGAAGTGGGAGAATAATGTCAAGAATTCGCACGTGGAATGCGATGAAGAATTTGAAAAGTTTAAAATCTCGCCGGAAAGAGCAGTGCTGTTTTTCGAGCAATACAAAAGTGATTATGAAATACTTAAGCTGGCATACAAGTGGGCTTACCGACATAATTTGCTTAATGTTTCTGATATAGAGAAAGATTATTGGTTGTGTTATTTGAGTTGCGAGAACTGCGAAATACATTACATAAAAAACTATTCGTTGGCTTTTGAAGAGATAAATCCAATAATAACAACTTGCGAATTGAATCCTCAACAGCAAAATAAATTAAGCGAAGCGATTGACAAACTTTTGGAGGCCGGTGAAGTTTATCAAGCTTTCCAAGTTGGAAAATTGTTTAATTACTTCAACAATAATCTGGAGATTTTGAAAGTATGCTTGGATTTGGCTGAAGGAAACACACTACCATTCCAGTTAACAGCCAAAGAGAGATTGCTAATGAAAAAGGTTGGATGCACTCGCAGCTACAGCCACCGAAGACGACCTTATTTGACCTCTTTAGTATCTAGTTATAATTCTCAGTTCTCCAGAAGTCCAGGAATGAACACTGCCGAATTCGAGTCGAACAGTCTCGATTCCGTATCACAGTTAATCGAAAATTTGATTGAAAACTTGAAAAGCGGTTTGGAAGTGGGCCAAAAGATTTTAATGACATACAGAATTAGTGTTAAAGTCGAGAAGAGCTATCGAAATATTTTAGAACTCAGCAATCCAATGAATTTACTACTGGAAGTTGTTAATGGCGACTGCGTTAACAAATTGGAAGTCATCCAAGACTTCAGTATGCTGTACAAATGGAACAGGCAACAAGTAATGAGGATAATTAATTTTACGAGATTTATTATTCGACTATTTTCAGATTGCAGACTTCCTCTGTGAACAGATTATACTGATGAGTAAAAGATATTCGCACAACAACGTTGAAATGAACACATTGTGGGGTATCAACTTGGACAATGACATTCACGTGTTGCTTCAACTTCTACCAGACACCTGCACTCTTCTGGGTAATAAACTGTACTATTACGCAAACGCTTTACTGAAGGTTCAATGTGAGAATCCTCGTTTAGAAGAGATTTGTCATAGTATTGAATTATTGATCAGAGCTCATGATTGCTACACAGCCGACTGCAACATGGAAGGAATTTCGATCATTCTTAAGAAATGTCAAACACTATTCAATATACTTCTCTCGATGAACCACTGGAATTTCATAATTAGATTATTAACAGGTATATATTATTTAAATATTTTCATATTCAAATAAAACTTGTTTATAATTTCAGGTATTGCAAGATACGCGGAAATGAATTACGTTTTTCATATTTTACGAGAAAACGGGCAGTTTGAGAATCTACTGCGCAAAGGTAAATCAAAAAGGGATAACGGTTTGAAGGTTGCTTTACTGGAATATCTGAAGAGATTTTGCCCGGACAACCGCGATCTGTATAATATGGTGGCCTTGCATTTTTCGCTGTATTCAGAAGTCGCGCAGCTTTGGGAAGTAAAAAGCGAAAGCATTCTGAGGAATCTTATAGCCATCTCCAAGTTGGAGATGCAAAATAGGAAGACCGATCCGGATTCTTGTTTGCTGGTCGAATTGACTAACACTGAAGGAACGAAAATTTGTTTAACAAAGGTTATAAATTTATATCGATTGGTCACAAATATTAATTAATTTAATTTAATTTTCAGGCAATGGAGAATTATAGTCATGCGTCTGAATTTCACATGCAAGGAGAAAAACTAGCAAGAGCAATGAACGCCGCTCGACAAGCTGAACTAATTGCACTGCAATTTTCCTTGCTGAAAAATATACCTAACAATGGAGTAACTATTTGTTTGCTCAACCTGAATACCGAACAAATATCATCAGTTCTTCTAAAAACTTTAAGGTGTGTTGAGATCTTCTACATACTTAATTTATATATATATCACCCTGTTTCAGTTTTCCTCAAGCTTTAATATTGTCTGAGGCATACAACTACCAAGTGGATTGGGCCCAAGTATTGTTTAAACAATTTATTTTGCGAAACCAGGCTAACTACTTGGTGAATTTTGTAAATGTCTTTAACGTAACAGAGGATTTGGCTTATGATATCTCTCGAAAATTCTTGGCCAGCAATCTGAACGAAGAAACGGCTCTAAATAATATGAAAATCATCTTGAAACTATTAACATCGGTGTATGCCAAATTTCGAATTGCCAGTGAATTGGGATTTGTCGATCTAGTGGAGGAGTTATTGAATGGTAACCGATTGATCTACCTTAAAGACACCGTTTGGAAGACAGGATGCAATGAATAAAAATGTGATATAAATATTATTCTACAATTTAACTTTTATATTTGTAACTTTCTGTATTTATATGTTAATAAATTATTATAAGATATTTTCAAATTATTTATAATAAACGTAATTAGTGCTATTACATTATTTAAGAACTGGAAAGTATTTGCGAACTAGAAATGTATAATTGGCTGCCTATAAGAAGTAACTTGTGAAACCGTTAAAATTTTCAGAGAATTTTTAAATACAAAAAGCTAACCTACAATTTGTGTTTATAAAATGGGTATTTAAAAAGATTTATTTGTTGTTAAATATACATATTCAATTTTTCTTTTCAGATAATGATGATAAAATTATTGAACTTGCCACTCTAAGAGGATCAAGTTCTTTGAAGAGGAGGTTATTGGAATTAGCATGCAAAGAAATTAATATTTTGGTAAGTCACAGTAATTGTATTAAAAGAATAGTAATACATGTTTTATTTAAGGAAAATATAGAGTACACAGTATCAAAACAAAATGATGTTCAGGAAATAGAAAATCTGATAAATAGATGCAACAAAATATCAAAACCAGAGCCAATTGTATGTAGTATTTTGTGAATGTCGAAAGAAAATTATTTCACTTTATTATTTCTAGAATGATGACAGACTATTTGCAGTGAAGGAGGAAACCAGAAAGAAATTAATATTGGAAAAGTTAAAGAATTCTGAAGATCATCAGTTTTTAGTTAAAGTCTTGTGTAACACTTTGTAGATCTGTTCAAGGGCATTTAATCTGGGCATTATATTCTAAAATAAAAACATGTTAATTTATTGTAAAAAAATAATGTTGTAATACCTACAGTGAATAATGGAAATAACGTGACTTCACTATTATTTAGAGATAGGGTCAATACAAACAGGATACGTTGCTGAAAATTGAAAACTTATTTATTATATGCATTAAATGTATTTAGGAAATTTTCAGACCAGTGAAATTACTTCATTAATAAAAATTCCATTAATTGATTCCCATGGGATGAATGTGCTTTGATTACTTAATAAAGACTTTATTTGGACCTGAAGGCCAATATTTTTTAATACTAAAATACTTTCTAAAAGACATTTGATGAATATTAATATTGAAAATTTCAGTTATACATTTTTTACCTTCACTAGGTCCACTTGTGAGGTTATAAGTTAAAAAAAATATTAAGAATATTGGAAATATACTCAAAGCTATTGAAAAGTTGATCCCAAAGAGTAACACAATAATGTTAATAGTTATTAATGATAATTTTAGTTTAATGTTCCGAGTCCATTCGTTGATTAATTTGATTTCTATTCCTTCTTGGAACTGATTTATTTCCATATTGACAAATCTGCCATTGGTACACTCTAAATAAGTTGAAGCTTTCATTATTATTTATAATGAAACTTATTAATTGGAAAAATGAAAAACTATTTTGATAAACACATAATAAAGATGAAGTTTGCCGCATTTGGTCAACTTCATACAAGTTTAGGATTACTTAATACAGCTTAATTTCTGTTGCTTCTATGAATCATTCGATTAGCGTTATCATTTATTAGGAGTAAAATTTGTTGCATAATAATATGAGTAGTAGATAAGATGATGTGTGGATATGAATTGAGGGGGTCCTATTTTGCAATGGTATATTTCTGAAATTTTGAAGTTGGGCATAACAAACGAAATTATTATTACACTTTCCAAGATTTCCATTGATAAGGCAGTAGTCTCCTTTTTGAAAATGCTTGAAACCGAGCTCCTTGCACTTCTTTCCAACGCAGAATGTATGCATAACGTCAGCGTTCGTTTTTGAAAAATTGGGATTTTTAAATATAGAACCGAAAGAAGTTATGTTCATTTTCAAGACCATTTTGGTTGCATCTATTGCAGATAGGCATTTTCCGTTTATATTACAGCATGTGTAACATAGCGACTTTTTATTATTCTTTTCGCAAGTACACTCTGGAAGCTTTATTCTGGCACATTCGTTGCTGACGCATCTATTGTTGAAACATGCGCCATCAATGCCGCAGCTCTTTTTCTTCGGAGCGCATTTATTCTGGAAGTTTTCGCAACTCTGAAACGTATAAATTAAACCAGAATGGAACTTTTTTCTTACAGACATATAATACCAGTCCTAGATGGGATACATCCCTTATGTTACAGGATAAGGAGCAGCACAATCCTTGAGAAGGATGACATTTGTAGCCACCCTCTCTGTTTACAGAACAACCACTGTAGACATTAAATGTGCAACATTTGTCAGTAAGCAAGCAGTTGTACGTCGATCCGCAATCGCACTCTTCTTTCCCTTCGACTATTCCTAAGTTGAAAAATATTTATTATTATTAAAATATTACCTTATTATTTAACTAGTCAATAATATATACCATTCCCACAATAGTTACTCATTGATTTTTCAAAACAGTATCGATTAGCTTTCAGTACGCTGTACATGTTTTCTCTGGAACGTTTCGAAAATGTGAAACTTGTTGGTTTTAATACCCCAGTGGATTTAGCAGACATTAAGTAATTTTCCTGTTTGGTATCGTGTAAACTACCAAAACTATGACCGAGCTCGTGAGCTAATGCAATGTCGTTCAAATCTTGCCTTACTATTTTGTGATTTCCGTGGAAATAGGTGATTACAAGCGCGTTATAATATTTGGAGCATATGCCACCTCCGTAGAAATTGTATGGAAGTGCGGCAAAGCTGACACCGACTACGTTATTCTTAAAAGATTGAGCCGTGAAGGCGATTCCCAGACAGACGTCTTTCAAATCCGGGTTCAATGCAAAACTTTCAAGATAAATGTTGCTGTTGATCATTTTTTCGTTGAATTTCGGAATATTCTTGGTGCTGTTTGACGAGATGCGTTTGATCTTGAATCCGATGTTATCTGGGAAGCCATCATTATTGAAATCAGTGCTTCTAAATATAGAATTAACTCTCTTCACCGATGAAACAGTGAGACTAACGCAATATTTAATATCCGAATTGCAGATCTTCTTAGTAAAAGATTCGTCCATAAATATATGCAAAGTGCATATATTCCTAAAACAATTAGTTAATATCTATCCATTATTAAAATTATAACATTACCCTTTGTAAAGGACCTTATTCCTATTGCGTATAAAATCGTAAAACGAGCCTATCCTAACAAATCTACGCTCGTAAATCAACGATTGACCATCTTTATCTTCGCTCAGCTCCGGAAATTTGTTTATCTTTTCAATATGGTATAGACTGTTTTCTAAGTAGATGATTCCATAGAATGTATCAACATCCAAAAAACCGTCCACAAAACTGCTGTTCAAATGATCTTCAACGTATCCTTCGACAAATTTGAACTCCAGTCGATTAGACGAGATTCCTGGATCGTAAATTTCTGTATCCGAATTCATGAAATTCCCGAGCCAATTGTAAATCCGGAAGCAGAGCGTAAGCTTTTTCCCATTCAAATTTATTTGCAAATACTTATATCCTGTCTCTTCAAGTTTGCCTTGTGAAGCATTGTTTTTGCTTAAATTCGTAGATGCGATGTAATATTTATTTAGTGATAGTTCCTTTGGGTCCAGGATCATGCATAGAACAAAAGTTATTGGCCAAAGAGTCACCAAAATTCGCTTTAAATCCATAATTAAAACTCCAATTTTGACAAACAATATGAATAATATGTAATATTGTCAGAATATTAATAATTGGTCGATTACATATATGTCAAACATGTACGCTGACTTTGTGGTATTTTGTTTAATATTAAATAATTTTAAATTATATTGGGATTATTTATTAGATGAAAATATGTTCTGTTCTGTTCTGTTCTGTTCCTTCCACCCAATAACGAATGGAAGTATGCAACTTAGATGAAAATATAATATTGAATTTCAAATTTCAATTTTATCAGTTTGGCCAACTCAGAGGTGCATTAATAAATGATAAATATAATTTGTCTAATTTAAAGTTTCGCTTAATATTATTAATAAAAACTAAGAATTAATGATGCTCTTGACAATGTGTGAGTAGTTTGCAACGTTTATAATGTATTAGGAAAACGGAGAAGTATATCGGCGAACTAGCGACTTTTTGAATTTGGCGCCACTGTGCGCGTTGTCCTTGCGTTTGCCCTTGTGAACCCCTTTTAGCGTTGTTGTGAATTCAATATGGCGATAATTATTGTTGTGTCCGCCAACAAAAATATATCGATGTATCGTTAATAACAACGAATAATTAAGTGAAGAAATACACGGGATTTTGCGGATTGGGTTTGCGCTACATGCAAGCAAGAAGAGGATGTTGGGCTGAAGCAACGTATAAGGTTCGCGGTGGTAAATAACAGCGTGTTGGGACTAAAATTCGTTTCGGACAACATTCGAGGAGGCAAAATCGGGAATTTCGTGTGAGATTATCAAGCCGAATAACATTGTGATACAGGTTTGTTGATGTTTTAGTTGTGCTCGGCGAGTCAGCATCGCCACCGATATTTAGGTTATTTTTCGTCAACATTTAATTGACGTTTGTTTATGCTTACTCAAGCCAAACATTTGTCATTTATGTTCCGTTTTTTTTGCCTTCACTCTTTTGACGTTTTTTTTTTTAAATCGTTTCCCTTCGTGCGTCAATTTTCACCGTGTATTTGCTGGACTCACTCTCGTTTTTTAATTGCTGAACCGCCACGGTTCAATTTAATCGCCTTGTTAAAATCCCCCAGAAAACTACATCCTGAGTGTCTGAGCAAATTAGTTAAGGCTAGTGGACTTTTTTTGTTATAACAATTTATGTAAATATCAGGTCTCATGAATAACCTATAAATCTGCTTTTCACCACAACACTTGAGGACCAATTCAGTATAAGTTAATATTTATGTTGCTGTCATTTTAAACATGACCGTTTGAATCATGATTATGGAAGTTCACAAGTTCTAAACAACATTTTGATTTTCTTAACCTTACAATTTCTAATTATGATGCTTACTCTCTCATGTGTGTAATAGCATATGACTCACATTACAAAGCACAATACTACTAAAGTTATATCATTAGTTTTTATATTTTGTTATTTTTGTTGATTTTATCAATATTTAATTTATATTTATATTATTTATGATTATATTGCATTAATTATGAGTAGTAATATTTGAAGTACACTAAGTTTTGCTATTAAAATTTGTAGTTCTTATTTATACATTTCTGTTAATGATTATGTATATTCATGTGGATTTTTGTTTTGATTTGTTTTTTGTAGACGGAATGTGGGACACATTAAATCGTAAAATATTATAATACTGAAGTGAAACATGACAGACACAAGAAGGAGAGTTAAGCTGTATGCTTTGAATGCAGACAGACAATGGGACGATAGAGGTACGGGGCACGTGTCCTCCGCATACGTGGATCGACTGAAAGGAATATCGCTGCTAGTGCGAGCTGAGAGCGATGGATCTTTGCTGCTGGAGTCAAAGATTCAGCCAGACACAGCATACCAGAAGCAACAGGACACGCTCATAGTGTGGTCAGAGGGTGATAATTTCGATTTGGCATTGAGTTTTCAGGAAAAGGCGGGTTGCGATGAGATTTGGGAAAAGATCTGCCAAGTGCAAGGAAAAGATCCTTCTGTTGAAATCACACAGGATATAGTCGAAGAATCTGAAGATGAACGATTCGATGATATGTCCGATTCGGCGCCTCCAATTGAGCTGCCCAGTTGTGAATTAAGTAGGTTAGAAGATATAAGTGAATTGATCAGTAATTGTTTGAGCTCACCAATGAGGAAAGAGAAGTTGGCAGCAGCTATAGAAAGCGAAGGCTATATACGAAAGTTACTGAATTTATTTCATATGTGCGAGGATTTGGAGAATTACGAGGGACTCCATCATCTCTATGACATTTTCAAAAATATCTTCCTGTTAAACAAGAATGCTTTGTTCGAAGTGATGTTCAGTGATGACGTTATTTTTGACGTCGTCGGTTGCTTAGAGTACGATCCGTCTTGTATAACGCGGAAGAAACATAGAGAATATCTGAAGCAGCAGGCAAAGTTCCGAGAAGCAATTCCAATCCGGAACACCGAGCTGCTATCCAAAATACATCAGACGTTTCGAGTCCAGTATATCCAGGATGTAGTCCTGCCAACCCCATCCGTATTTGAGGATAACATGCTGGGTACACTAAACAGTTTCATCTTTTTTAATAAAGTGGAAATTGTGTCGTTAGTGCAAGAGGACGAAAAGTTTCTGACGGAGTTGTTTGCAATGCTAACGGACGTTAACACACTAGATTCTAAACGAAGGGACTTAGTGTTGTTCCTCAAAGAGTTCTGTAACTACTCTCAGAATCTCCAGCCACAGGCGAAGGAAACATTTTATAAAACACTAACGAATCTAGGGATTCTCGCTGCATTGGAAATAACGCTCGCCATGGACGATCAGAAGACCAAGACTGCTTCCATCGATATTCTTACATATATTGTCGAATATTCTCCATCGTTCGTCAGGGAGTACACTCTCCAACAATCCAATAACACTCATGAGGTAAATAGCAATAATTATTTTTATTTCTCTTGGTAGCTTTTTCTTAAAAATATGTTTAATTTTTACTTGTATTTTTTTATTTTTACAAGATTTCATAAACCATTATTTACAACTCTAATTACAAACTATTTTATAAAATATAAAAGCTTTCCAAATTTAATCTTTTCCGTTTCCTTAGAATATATGAAATATAAATGAATCATTTCTCCTTGCAGGACCAAATTTTACTTAACATAGTCATAGAGCAAATGATTTGTGATACCGATCCAGAGTTGGGGGGTGCTGTTCAATTGATGGGCGTGTTACGGATTCTACTAGACCCAGAAAATATGTTAGCACAAGTGAACAAATCAGAAAAAACGGACTTCCTGAATTTTTTCTATAAACACAGTGTACAAATTCTTATAGGTGAGATATCTTTTTTAGTTTATCAGTCAAGTCTGCTTGCTTCTTAAAGATTGATGGTTTTCTGGTCCTACTGTAAACCTATAAGCTTTGTTCAAAATCTTGTCTATTTAAAAAAAATCGTGTTTGTGGAATAATGCTTGTCAAGTGAAAATAGATTTTCTCTGTTCAGCACCACTATTGGAGAACACAGCCCATGGAGAGCCACAGAAGGAGGATTACCAGACAGTGCAATTACTTGGATTGATTTTGGAACTATTGTCGTTTTGCGTGGAACATCATACGTACCACATTAAGAATTGCATTTTAAACAAGGACCTATTGCGAAGAATTCTGGTCCTGATGAAATCAACGCACAAATTCCTTGTCCTTTGCGCTCTTCGTTTCATGCGCAAACTGATCGCTCTTAAGGACGAATTTTATAATAGATATATTATTAAGGGAAACCTGTTTGCGCCTGTAGTCGATGCATTTGTGAGGAACAATGGCAGGTATAATCTCTTAGATTCCGCAATCATCGAAATGTTTGAGTTTATCAAACTGGAGGATATTAAAACGCTCTGCTCTCACGTGGTGGAGAATTATGGAAAAAGTTTAGATGACATCGGATACGTGCAAACATTCAAAACTCTCAAGTCCCGGTACGATCAACATCAGGATAAGCTAAAGGACCGCGACAGAAATACCCTTGAGAGGTTTGCTATAGCCTCTTGGCTTCGGATTCTAAGGTGATTAATTTAGTATTTGTTTCAGTGTGCCTTCAATTTTGCGTAACAGTAGATATAGACGAGATCAGCGGCAGCTTGACGAGGAGGAGGAGATGTGGTTTAACGAAGAGGATGATTTTGATGATAATGAAACGATGGTGACTACAAACACAAGCGATATACTCTCAAAGAAGTTGGACACTGACTTGGATAGTATAGGGAAGATAATTGAAAAGAATACGGATACGAACGGACCGAAGATAAACAATAATTCGTCGCAAAAGGCCACTGTTTTAAATAACAATGCTAATAGCGGTACTGCGTTAGCACTTCCGACAACAAACACAGAAAATAAATCGGCCTTATTTAAGAGAGTAAGTTTTTCAGTGTAAATTTCCAGATGGTATTCTGATCTTTGTATTTTTAGAGCCTTGTTGATTATGAGGGTGGTGATTCGGATGAAGAAGAAGAAGAGAGTGGCGAGGTGACAAAGCGGGCGCGTTTATCATAGTATCTAATACTGATGCCGACACAGGTAAGTTCACTACAAACTCAAGTGTCGCGGACCTCAGAGTGATCTCATAGTGCGATATGAACGGTCAATTATACAAGACAGTGCTGCTATGCCACACAGTACAGTTCACTAAAGGATTTGTGATACATGCATATATATAATAATAACAACAACAACAAATAAACTGGAAAATAAATTAAAGCTACCGGAGAGCATCCACACAACATCGAGACGTTCAATTAGAATTTAAGTTGTTGTGTACAGGTTTATTAACTGACTGTTTGATTATAGCACGCAAAAATTGTCAACAAAAAAAAAACAAAAAAGAATTATGTAAATTTATTTGCAGTATAAATATGAGAAAAAGTATCATCTAATATTTATTACTTCCTTTGTAAATGACGTTTTATTTCGATTGTCCTATTGATCATTTTAAATTTGCTGCAATGTTTACAAGAACATTAATTGTTGAATTTGTTTTTTTTTCAATAATTTGCCTTTGACGGAAACAAAAGCATATTAATAATTTTCCATTGGAGATGAAGGTAATCAATTAGTGAGTGAGATTATTATGTTATTGATTTCCTAAGTATATGTTAAAAATGTTTAGTCCAAGGGAAAACTATTTTTACGAATTTATAAACAACAAAACAAATGGATGAATCGTTTATAAAGGCTTTTATGTAAAGAAAGGAATACACATTTTACTAATTTCATAATTTTATTGGAGAACTTATGTGAATTTACTTATAGGCTAAGTAATTAGTTAGAGTCTAGAAGATAGTATCTTATATCTTATAAAAGTGCGTGTAGTGTCAATGAATTAAGAAAAAGTGCTTAGATTGTGGATAAAAAAATAAAAATAAAGTACTTCGTACTGTTAATTGATTGATATACTTTGGGTGATCAAAATCACGCAACTGATTTTTTGTTAATACAAAAAGGGAAAATAAGATAAAATTATTTATTATTGCGTTAACAGTATGAAGTAAGAAACCAATGGAAAAAATAGACTAAACAATTTCATTCTTAACTTTTTATTTTGTATTAAATGTGATGAATAAATTGTGTTATATAACTATTTTTAAGTTCCACTCCTGATTAAAAACGCAAAAAAAATAACAAGGAAAACAAACAAAACATTCATTTCACTTTTGTTTTGTTTCTTTTCTCAGAATTGGATATCAAATTAATAAAATTTGTAGAGAATGCGAGAAAATTATAAAAAAATCATAAGGTCTAAAATTGTAAATATATATTATATTTAATTTATTTATGTATTCGATGTGATTCTCGTCGGATGCACGACTAAATGAAATAGATTTTTTTATAATGGTAAAATTTATACAAATGGTAATATTATGCTATTATTTAACAAAACCTTCCCCTCACTCAATCACAATATACCCTCTATTTTATTTTGTAATCCGCAATTTGTGCAATTGTATATTTTTTACTCGAAATGCATTATTTATTACTTTAAAAACAAGAATGACGACGATGAATGACAAAAGATAAGAAAGAAATGATGTAACAAATATGGACAGCCTAGTTATATTTTTTATACAAGTCACCGTGTTTTTAAAAAAGATCGTGCGAGGAGAAAGTATGGAAAGGCTCTATCAAATCCCCCCAACAAAAGAGAAACAAATTAAATAATTGCAACAAATGAACATGTTTTTAAACAAGGAAGAGAACTAAAAATAAACTGTAAAATAAAATTGTACTCGTTATATTTAGGTAATAAATATAAACATTACAAAAAAAAAACAATAAATGAAATCATTTTTTCATTCTTTTCTTGTGATCCACGTACAACTCTTTCCTCTTCTCCCGTTCTACCTGGTGCTCTTCCCTGATCCTCTCGTGGAGCTGGCCTAAAACCTCCTCGTATCTGGGCCTCAGGTCTATTAATTGATCATCTGGGATTTTTATCTGTTTTAGGCTGGGAATGTTGCTGCGCACGAAAGTCTTAAATTTCTCTGCATGCTGTCCAGATGCTATCGTTAAGGCCAAGCCTTCTTTACCGGCACGCGCCGTTCTTCCAGCCCTGTGTACGTAAGTCTGTACCACCTTCGGCGCGTGGTATGAAATGATGCAATTCACTTCGCCAAAGTCCATTCCTCTGCACAATAAATCGGTGCCCACCAAGCTGAAATAATATTTTATTTATAAACGATTATATAAATATATATGTATACACATAATCAATATACGCACATATCAATAGATCCGTCTATAAAGTCCTTGAGCACCCTGCTCTGCGTTTTTTTGTCCTCGTGTACAATATTGGTAATGCATTTATTCTCACCGGCGAAGAATAATTTCAATAAATTCGTCAACTTAACCACATCCTCTTTGCTGTTGGCAAAAACCATGGTCCGCTTCAAGTTTCTATCTACTATCAATTTGTAAAGCACCAGTGGAGCATCGGCATCTTCGCATTCGACGTACTTGTTCTTCAGTTCCATGGGTAACGAGAATTGTGGTTTGTCTTCTTTGAACGTCGATGCGCTGAATAATTTCGGCTGAAACAAATCCACGGCTTCCAGCATTTCTGGATCGTACGTTAGTGTTGCCGAGAACAAAAGCTTCTGAATATGATTCTTTGACTTCAAGGTGTCCACATTCAACAAATTATTATGTAAAACGGTTTTAGCTAGAACAAACAAAATTATCATCGCAGGAACCAAAGCTACAAGTTTAACGTACAGTTCATGCTTATGTGCTTTTCTAAATATATCAACCAGTTACTGGTATGTAGAAGGATATCAGCTTCATCCAGTACTAAATATTCTAAATGAGATAAATCAAATCCTTCAGAATATTTCAAATGCTCAATAAGTCTGTCTCCAGATGTAACATAAATATCTACTTTGTTTATGTGCCCATAGATAGGATCTAAAATAATAAAAAATTATTAATAATAAATAATTTATAACAATTTTTTGTTTTGATTTACCACTAGCAACCAGTAAACTTTTTTCATCTTCATAATTGGAATTGCACAAAGCTGTTAAATGTGTATCCTTGATGAAATGATTTAAAGTAAGGCACAGTTGTTTGGCTAATATATTTGTTGGTGTAACTATCAATGCTCTAATCTTTTTTGTTCTGTATTTAAGAAGTGAGTGAACTACAGGTAGAATAAAGGCCAATGATTTGCCACTTCCAGTTGGTGCAGTAACACATATGTCCCTTGGCCTGTAGAAATAATTCATCTTTTCATTCCGCAGCAGCCATTCAATTACTGCAACCTGCACAGGGAAGAAGTAAGTTATACCCAATTCCTTGAGTTTTTCAATTAAATATGGATTCAATTGTGCTATGCTTGATATATCCACAGTTAAGTTTTGCAAGTCTTTCGAAATGAGCTCTGGTTCTGTTATCCATTTTGGTAATACACGTTTTATCTAAAACAAATGCAATGTTGATTTACTGAAGCAATTGAACTATTATATACCTGTTGTTTCTTTTTGATATCAGCCTTTCCCAATACAGTAAAACCTTCAACATCTTCTTGATTTCCATTCTCCTCTTTATCAGATGATTCCTTAGCTTCAATATCTTCTTGGTTCTGTTTTAATCTTTTCAAATGTTGCTTTAAATTTTCATCAGTGTTTAATTCACATTCGTCGTCAGAATGATATCTAAAATAATTTGTTACATAAATAAATTCACCATTTTCACAAAACGTTGCCTTACCTTGCAATTTTAAATAAACTATCACCGATATCCATATTTAATACTATACTCATAACAATACTTTGAAATATAGTTTTTTAAGGTTATAACACAACACACGTGCATTGACACTTCTTTGAACTATTAGTTCAAAAATTGAGCTGTACTTCATATATCTTGACACAAGTATTTATATAATGTTGAATGTTGGTTGCCTATATAGTTGCTGATATATCATTACATGATGTGATACTTTGAGCATAGCTAAATAAACGACATGGGATAATTTGATAATTATGAGTTTAAATCTTATAGCAAAATAACAAAACCATTAAAATATGGACTATTAAGTGGAAGTACAAGACACAAATATTTAGTTCATGTTTTCCCGGATATGTTCCCTTTTTCTTATGCTTAAGAGAGCAATTTTAACCCGACAATGATATATATTTATTGATTTTATATAATAATCGAAACCAAAACATAATTATATATTACTTCTACTTCTTCTAGTCGTGATGCACCGCACAAATGTCGCCAGTATATATTATCTACAAATTTAAAGAAACAATTTGAGTTTGATAAAAAAAGTTTAGGCACTGAAAGATGCCTGAAGTTTGATTTTTGAATTTAGCATGCGTTAGGGTAAATAATTATTGATAATGATCAAATACAATATTTGGAAATGTCTGCTTTTGAATTATAATGTATTTGATTTAAATAGACAATTTACGAAGTACATTTACATGATATAACACATAATATATACAATTTTATTATATAATATATAGTACACAAAATGTCTACTGTAAAAATGGAACAAAAAACAAAAAACGTGTTTAACATATATATTTGAATGTTTTAAACTTCTCATGAAGGCCACATTATAACTCGAAACGTAACAATTTTCAATTAATTTATTGTCGATAATGAATAAATGGATATTTTTGGTTATTATTTGTAATTTTGTAAGAAACTAAAATAAAAAACATATATAGTATAACTAGATGCCTTTGCTTCTTCATTCTTATATATAAATATTTTCCTTACAATTTAGAAATGTTTATACTGTTATTTTTGTTAAACAATTAATTTATTTATATATATATAATATTTATTTTTAGATAACAGTAATATTGGTTACATTTGAGCAAAATTATTTACATATATACACACACCGTCTGCACGTACTGCTAAACATTTCCAAGTTATTGGACGGATCCAATTACTTACAACTAAATTCGAAAGTAAATCCATATGGCAGTTACTTAAATAAAACATTTACATATCTTTGAAATATATATATAGTTTTTATATATGTATATATAAATTAATATCACACATCTAACTTATATTTGAATATAGTTTATTTAATTTAATATGAAGCTAAGTAATATTTAAATATTTTTTTTATCAATTTAATAGAAGTAAAACTTTTAATTCAAACAGAAAATAAAATCTCTCTCTCTCATTCATTATATATATATTATGTTATAAATCATTGATTTCACAGCTATAAAAAACTTTTATACAATTTTTTTCTCCTCTCACCAACAAATTCGGATTGTTAATAATGAATGATTGAATGGAATGGGGAAAAAGTTAGAGGACCGAAGGTCCGTTAAGAAAGTTCGTTGTGACTCTAATACATCCAAACACATAGTTAATTCGGAATGTGCTCACAAAACACTTAAACATTCTTCAGAGTTCTCTCTTTCTATATATTTAATATGTAGGTACTTTTAATTTCTTATCTCCTTTTTTATTTTGCAATTTTTTCCTTTTCTTCTCCTTCTTCGAATTGCTATTGAGGATTTAATGAAACTCCACTTGACTTGGTCAGAATCTTGTGGCCGTAACGACACGTGGGAGCGTTGAAGTTATTGTTGGTGCCCTAGTGGATGCATCCAGTAGCGGCTGAAGGGCCTGTAATATGAGAAACAAATATTATAATACTGATGATATTTAATTTAAAAAGCAATACACATTTTAATTAATGTGTCTATTAGTTTTAAGTCAAAAATTGCAAGTATGCATTTTTTAATGAAACAACGTTTCAGTTACACGAAATGTGGAAATGTTTTGATATCTGTGGTGTTTTATAAAAATCTGGAGGATGTCATAGAAAATGCATTATACAATATTTTGTCGTTGACTTCACGTGCGCAAAATTGTGAGGAGGAAACTTACGCTTGTGTCCCTGGGAGTTATCAATGGTGTTTCTGCGTTCATTGTATCATGATGCAAATGGGAATCATCTCTGATCTGGCGTGGCATGTAAGTGGGAAGATGCTGCATTCCCTGAAAGGTAGAGGGATGAGGTGGGCTGAGTGGTTGCATGCAGGTCGGAATCCGTTTGTTTATATCGATCTGGGCATAGACTGTGGGCTCCTGTCTTCTTATTACGGACATCGGAATGGCTTGCTGGTTGTAAATGACGTGAGGCATTTGCTGGTTGCCGATGGATAGTTCTGCGTACGTTATTTCGTCGTTCTGAAATAATCATTGAATGATTGTTAGATGTGAATATGAATGATTTTTATCTTTCCGCGCATACCGTCTTGTAATCGTATGGGATGTTCCTTAATTTGGGACTCTGCATCCGGCTGTACGTGCGTAACGAGGCGTTGTTGAGGCGCTCGAAGGCTCGTTCCTCATCCTGATAGTCCTCCTCCATGTTATTTTGTGGTATTATATCAGGGTTTTTCTCCTCCAGACTATCAACGCTGTCATTAAGATCTTTGTTCAAGGGCTCAGTGCTGGCTTTGTCGCCGCCTCCGGCCACACACCTCCTCCCCGACGAGGAAAGCCCGCCGTCATCGTAGTCCTTATCGTCGTTTTCACCGCCACCGCGTAATCGTATCACCACTACTATTATGATGGCAACTAATATTAATGCGGCAACTACTCCGATTAGCGCACCCAATATTGGCGTAATGTGAAGGAAGACGGGCGTCCCGGCTGCAAGCGAACAAAAACAAAGTGAAATTAAACATAACCGGAGCTCAAGTGATATTGTAATGGAAATGAAGAAGAGAAAGACTAAACCACCATATTTTGATGTTGCATGAATTCCGGATTCTTACCGCCAGTGCGGGTCGCTGCCGAAGGGGCGTAAATAATGGATGCATCACTCATAACGGACTTTGCCGTCATCGTCCTAACAAAAAGGAGCAGAGTATCGTGGTCGCGAGGAAGCGTCGTGATAGTAATAGCTTCCGCTGTCTGAGAGGTCGCCGTGCCCAGGAGCAGCCTAGTGTTGGCATCATAGACTTGTAATAGAAACGTCGAATACTCTTCACCGCTCTGCCTTTCCGGTGCCCGACATTTGATTTGCAGATAATACAGGGTTTGTTGTGATACCGTGCAATTTTCCGGAGGCGTCGGTTTTCGCGATTTTAATGCTTCTAGTAAATAAATATGCAATAACCAAATAATAACAAATTAATAAAATAAATAAAAAAATCAAATGGTGCGAAATGGAATTGGGAATAGGAAACGTTTAAGTGAATGTTTTCAATTACCTGTATGTTTTTCCGCGGATTTCAAAGTGAACGCTTGCAGATGATTCAGAGCGCTGCGACCCTTCTTATTTGCGGCGTACAAACCAATATCGAAACCCAATCCTGATTCGAGACCGGCCACTGTGAAGACGGGGCTTGGCGATGTCACGTTGCTCACTAATTTGCGGGACTGGGTGTCGTAGACCTCCATAACAAACACTTGACGGAGACCGCCGTCAAAGCCCTCGATGCACTCGACGTGAACAGATTCCACTGTTTGGTTCTGTATCGTGCAATTTGACAAAGCATCCGGCTTTCCTGTATGAATTGAATATTTATAAGTAATTAGTGTTGGCTGGATACACGGTAGGGTGGTATCAGTTAGAACGTGTTAAATGGCCTATGAGTAATTACCGGCGGGATTTACGTAGAAAATGCACGGCTCCTTCTGGACGCCGATCTCGTTGCGACCCCAGCAGAGAAGGGTGCCGTAATCTAATTCGGTCATCGGAGTGTACGCAGCCACACTTCGGGTCCGGTCCGTAGCTACATGGGATTGGGGTATATCAATCGCTTCCGCACTATTATTAAACTTCCACGTGAACTGGATGTCCGTGGGATTGCCTTCCAGTTCGCAAGGTATTCTGGCTATCTCCTGTCGGGCCACGCCGTAGATTTTCGGTTGACCTGGCCTGCATACCGGAGCAACTGCAATACATTTTATTTGTTTTATCTTCTCATTTTATCACCATAATACAACTTCACACTATTAACATTCATTGCATAGAATAAACCCGGCGCATCCACCAAACCATAAACCATCTTGAAACCTATCCAACGTACAATTTATTAAATAAATTTCAATATTATAGATGCTGTTTTGAAATGGTGTAAATGCGTAAATCAGTCGAAATAGTCGTTAAGTGTAATATAAATAAAAGGTTTTCATTTGAAAGTGCAATAGTGAAGGCGATCGGAAATAAATCAGTGAATCATGTTTTGAGTACCTATGACTCGGAATAACAAACACATTCATCATGTTATTTGGACACGTCTGGATGGACAGGCTCTTATGGTTGATTCGTATATTGTGGATGATCCGGGTGGATAAAAAGGAGAGAGGGTTGGGAGGATAGTCAAATATAGTAATAGCTGAGAAAGGATGAGATGGTCTTACATTTCACATCGAGCTGAACGGGATTGCTTTCTCCATCTCCCTCGTGATTGCTTCCGACACAGGTGTAGAGGCCCGTCCTGGCCCTCGTTACAGATTGCAGAACGAGGCTCTGATTGCTGACTATAGTTCCAAGCGTGGTATTGCTAAATAACATTTTGCCCTAACCAAAACCATACTCGTTAATACTTTATGCCTTGTTTATCATTTTTCAATACTCACATTGTGTCTCCAGCTCACACGGTAGACCCACGGGTTCGATTTGATATTGCACTCGAAGTAAACATCAACACCCTCCCTGATAACGCTTCCATTTAAGTTGCTTCCAAGTTCCAGAGTCACCAAAGGAACATCTGAAAGAGTTAATAATTTAGTGTTTTCTTAGGAAATTGTGCTAATTTTTCGAGATAAAATAATTGTCGAGCTTGAACTTACGATGAATATCCAGTTTCCAGCCGTCTTCTATACCGCTATCCGGTATAAGTTGCTGCTGACCGCGGCATGACAAATATTTACCACCATCGTCGACCGAAGGAACAAATGTTAATACACTGGTAGTTGTATTGCTATCCGGACTCGTCTAAAGCAAAAAAATATATTCATTTATATGACAAAACAAGTACTGGATAAATAGATATAAACACAAAACAGGATATAATATACACATCCATTTGGCTCCGTTTGCACCCGTTCAATAGAACTATACTACACGCAATTTTATTGTCGTCCATAAAAACCGCGTGCACAACCATTTTGCGAAACGCTGGCTCCGTTAATTTAAGATCTGTTTGTTTTAATTAAAACGAGACAATGGAAAATGTACCATTTTTTAGACGGCTTTAATTTTTATTTATAGTTCACTGCTCGTGCCCATTAGTAGATCAGTGTATCATATATACTAGCATTAATTGTTTCCAATTGCTGCTTTCATGCAATTATAGTAGTCCTATTTTTAAATACATATAATATATTGAATATAAATTGTCGAATTATAATTTTGTAAATTAAATCAATCGAGGTTGTAAAAGGTTTCCAAAAAGAGGATATAAAAAAAGTTAAAATGAAAGTTAGGAGCATTTCACATAATAATATGATTAGAGGCACACGAAAAAGAACATATATAAAATACAGTTGGGATCAAAGGGAACGAATAATATAAACGTATTAGTTACTGAGGCCACAGAAGATATAGCAATACATGTTTCCTCGATGAGCAGTCGTAATGAATTATTTATGAATATGTTTTATAAATTGAGTTAATTATACGAATTTCTCTGTGTTTTTATACTTTCGTACTGTATAATAATGTATTATGATGTGGCGAAGGGCATTCTGTGGGATGGTAGCAGGAATATAAATGCACGGAGGTGAGAGGCGTCGCGACGATATTTCATTTCGCCGTCAAACTAAGCATTTTTTATTGTGGAGTTCGCGAGCGTGCCTTTTTAGATAAACAGAATTGCACTGTCAACTCTCGGCCGTGCGCAAATTAGAAAAATGAATGATTGTTCCAGCCATATAAGCATTCAAGCTGACATTCGGTCCTGAAGAATGGAACGATGATGTAGATGCAAGTGCACGAATAAGAGAAGAAAAAAAAACGTACTGGTAAGAAGAGAAATTATCAATCGAGGCACTGCATATGGAATTCAGGGCGCGTACACTATTACTTTTCTTATCTGGCATATAAAAGTGTCGGTGTGTGTGTATGCATGCGTGTATATATGTGTTTATATATATAAAATAGCAGAAGCATCATATGGAAGTTTCAAATCACATTTTCTGAAAATATCCCGGACGTGCCACTGTTATATTCTATACAGACTGAGAGATACGATCACAATATCATATTGCGAAAGAAGGGATCAAAACTTCCTAGCCTGTAAACATGAATAAAAGCTTCCTTTACTATTACATCCTGCAACTGATAGCGCCAACTTTGACCCGCGCTACTTCTAAACTTATGCAACAGAAAACATCACTCTTACCAACTATCAAAGAGAAAGATGATTGTTTTATAATATTTACAGCTCAGCTTTTGTATAATACATTTTTATACTTTAAAAATATTATTAATATACTAAAACTTATTTTACTTAGTCTACAGCAGTGATCGAAAAACTGCGTTTCTGAAATCAAAGTGATAATGAAATTAAAACTATCACAGTTTCATAATTTGGTTTCTTTCTAAATGGATTAACATTTTTTATTATATAATTAAATAAAAATAAAATATTTATAAAAGTATATTGCTTTAATTTAAACATTTTGTATTTTGCCTAGTTACCATATATAAATGTCTTCTCTAATCCAGTGTTTGCTAAACCTAGAATATATGCCACGTCACACGGTTTGGCAAACACTGTAATACTCTATAAATATGCAAATACGAGAAACATATAATGCATATATTTATTTCATGTATAATATAATAGAAGTAAATAAATTATGTTTCAGCATCAATAAAGTAAATAGGTTACGCCGCTCGCGATACATAATTAATATACAATAAATAGTTTGCTGCAAGTTAAATATACATTAATCTGTGAGATAAAACGAAACAAATAATTACAAATCGTAATTTTCAATTAAATATTAAATATTATAAAAAGCGAAGTTGTTTTCTTCCATTTCTTAGTTACAAAGTTTGCACATAAAATAGATCCACCTACGCAAAGTTTTGGATGTGTGAATCCTCCAAGGATAGGAAACTTTGCACGAGAACAGAATAAATCTAGAAAAATGTCCAAATCGCGAAGATTTGTTGGACGATCCTTGTAAAAAATACATGCAATATCCTATTTTTCGGATTACATTTATAATTGAATGTAATTACAAGATAGGATAAAACGCGAACGTGAATCTACAATGTATTGATTTCTGAAAATACAAGAACTTCTCAGAAAAAAGTTAGTAATTGCAGCAGGAAGTCAGAGTTAGAGTTGTATTTGTGCCGCCCAATCATCAGGAGCATCAGCAGTTGCAAATTTTATTACAGGAGCAGAGGATGAATCACGCGTAGCGCACCATTATTAGACGGGGTTCACTAATAAATCTTAATAAATGTTGGGGCGGTCATCGACAAAGCAAACTATTTGAACTTCAGTCGCAATTTAGGTGCAATTTCCGGAAACTCCTATTGTATACGAAACGGGTATATATACATACATATATATACCAACGTACTCGGAGAGACCGCGAAACTTGAAATATTGCGCAACTTGCAAATGAAATTCCATAAGTTTCCTCAAGGACATACTCACAACAACAACAACGAAAATAATATAATGCACCGAGCGAATGGGACATTAAAAATGGGATAAATAAACTTTCGAAAGATTATATTTAGAGTTAGGTTTCGCTGATGCTAGTCGGGGCCGCATAATAAAATTTATGTAAACCCTGGTCGACCAACTTTTCGTATAAAGTAATATAAAGTTTAGATGCAATTGACTGTACATTATATCCTCTTCCCCGCTGCACGTTTTCACTCTGAAAAATCAACACTCTAAGAGTACTTTTATCAATATTTACTAGCTTTAAGAAGAAGTATTTGTTTTTATTAAGCGACACTACGGTCAATATTTTTCTAATAGAAAATAAATATTTTGAAAATTTTTTACTAATAAATGCTGTGGTATTCTTGTTTCACTTGAAAAATTAACTGTTTTCGTATGTATGTAATGTTAATTTATATATAAAAAAATAATATTGAAGTGGTGAAATGCAAACAATTTAAATATAAAATATATGTCACATGTAACGCGAAAAAAAAATCGTTGCACGTACATAATTAATTAATGTAATAGAAGCACTTCATTAAAAAGTAATGTCCGACAGTGGGATTTATTTTGAACTACTCGTCGAGGTTTCATAATTAATTTAATGAATGATTAAAGTCAAAGGTAGTATTATTTCATTTGCGCGAATGAAGTTAATGCACTGCCGACTTCCATTTCATTACCATTCGTTGCTTTAATATTTAGATTTGAAAAGTATATTAAAGTCAGGTCTGTAATTCGATGCAGATTCTTGCACTTCAACTCCGTGTACCTATTTACGGTAACACTGTCGAGAGCTAATATTTATTTCGACCCGAAAAAGACCGCAATAATAAATCTTTGTGCTTGAGGTTTATTACTGCAGTACAATTTATAAAAAAAAAACTGTAAGTTATTTCCGCTCAATACAATGAACAAAAATTTTATAACAAATATTTTTTTAAGTGTCCGCGAAACGATTGATAGAACTAATAGATTGTTTTCTTTTAATTATAAAAAAATACTATTTTTAGACTTTAATAAAATAAAATGCAATAGTTACAAAAACTTTTACAATAAATTTGTAACAATAAATAAATCTCATAACATGAATTTGAATATGGGATCCTGTGTCGAACAATCTTCGCGTTATGAAGTTTGCTGTAATAGAATTAATTGTAGGGGCACGCGACTTTGCGAATTTCAAATTACCAAAGTTGCAGATTAATGCGACATGGAAAATAATAATTAACTTAATTTAATTTGTGCCGGTCGCATCGCTAGGACCTACCTCTCCCTGAGGATCTTTGGTTTCTGTTTGCGAAGTTCGATTTCCTCCCCAGCGATAGGACGGATGACCTCTTCCATCCCAGGTGCCATAACTGTCACCAATAAACTATACGCTGTCGTTTATGCAGGTAATAAATGTCTGCCCGACTTAACATTATCGCTTATGATACACCCCCGAAATGTGTATATGATATTTTATTATCACTATTGCCGATTTCGCATTCGGCGCTGCCATCCCAAGTAATTCATCACGTCGCAATATCACCAAGATTGCAAATCGATAATGTAGGCAGTCGAAAGGAGACCAAAAGAAGATGATTATTAAATTTATTTTTGCATTTTCAACATATACACTAAGATCATTAGTTTGCAGCTCGTTATATGCGCCCCTTTTGGCTCGTTTCAGACGAACGTGATAAAGCATGAATAGACATCATCGTAATAACGTTACGTCCGTCTTCACCAACAAGTGAAGTACGCGCGATAACAGGATGACATGAGTATAGCAATAGAAGAATCCGCGGAAGGAAGTCGCGCACGTTCGTAATTGCATTGCGGTTAGGACTCCCATCATGGTCGTACATTTAGCAACGTTTAAACTTACATGTATTAGCCCTTTGTGCCTGTAAAGCTATCTTTATTATCATATTGCGCAGTAAAACCTTTATTTCATTGCGGTGTAACCGTGATAACATAATAATCATTACTTCGGGTTTAATTGCGCTATAACTTTCTGCCGAATATCTACATTAATACTATGACCAAATTAGTTACACAAACTTTTACTCCTGTATTTCATAAAATTTTCATAAAAAATTCTGATAATACTCTAACACATATATCTTTATTAAATAAGTGCAATTAATTTTATTATTCGAGGAATATAATGAAGTAAAATCTGCTAACGTTGGTCTATGTATTTCTAGGCGTATTTGTCTCGAGGAGTTGACATTATATATATTGTCTCTTGCGTTTTTTGTAGTGTGCACTTAAGAATAAGGTACTACATAACCTTAGTTACATAAAGCGCTACAGAAATATATAAATGTGTGTGGAAAAATTGAAGAGCACTTACCGTCTCTCTGGTGTTTTTCATTTGGACACTTCCTTTCCACCAAGTGATCGTAGGCACAGGTCGGGAGCCGACGACCTCACAGCTCAGCTCATAAGTATTCTCTGCAGATAAGGGCCTGTTCTCTCCCAGCAATTTGACCCAAAGGGGGCGCACTGAAATTAAGCGAGAACAGTGTGAACAAAAGAAGCGGGAGAAAGATAGAAAAAAATGAAAATGAAAAAAAATGGCAGGAGGAAATGGAGGAAGAGAAAATAGATGAACGGGGTGAGCTTAAATCATCGTCCTGAGCACGCATTATAATTAGTTTGGGAATAAAATTCCAACTCGCCTTCGTCGCTGTTGACAAGGGTGAAATCGAGTTAACCATGAGCACACAAAACTGCATGCCAACTGCCGGAAATTTTCAATGGAACGCTAGTACGTACCGTGTACTACAAGCATGGGTTTTCTCAAGCACAATTATTTCACATTTCAGAGGGTGCAAGAGATATTCACACAGAGAGCGAGCGAGAGTGAGATAGTAAAGACCTGTCAACGATGAGAAGTGTCAGCCAGTGACGAGGGCCGTTCTATCGTGTAGATGTAATGGTAATCACTCAAGCCCTTTACGCAACCTGCTTTTCTTTTATGCGCCCATTAACAAATATAGAATGAAATTATCAATAATAATATTTCTTATATTTTCCATTAAAATTCAATGATTTACGTATTTTGATTATTGTTTAAAATTGTATTTTGCTAATAACTATTGCATATGGTGTTATAATCATGCAGTTATAAAGATTCATTCATTTTTAGAGCTAGTGTGTTGCAGGTGTGTAGTTATATAACATGTCCATGTCCTGTTAATGTGGTGAGCGCCCTCAGATTGCAATATAGGTGCCTGATGCGGTTCGCTGCGTTTTACCTTTGATGCCGTTCCCTGCGTTAAATTCACGTTTTAAATTGAAATTCAACCCCGAATAATTCAAAAATACCGAACGAAAAAGTAATAAAACTGCAAGGAATTGAAAACCATCTTAGTGGTGTTGCGGAAAGTTTAGCAAGAAGTCTTAATTAAAACAAATTACCCGCGTTTTAAATAAATATTCCTGTAGCAGCTTAAAACATCCGCTTGTTTAGGAGTTTACAATTAGATACAGCAACTTGTCCTCGCGCCGCTTGGGAAATCTTCCAGTTCCCTTTCGTTCTCTCTCGCTCTCTTATATACACGTAGCTACATACTCTGTATTGCCATTACATTAATATGGATCTAGTTTTGGTCCTGGACTTTAATCGTAAATACATATATTCATAAACTATCCCTTTATGTATGTTACATGCTATACGTATGCATGCATTTAAATTCAAATTGTCCGGAACTACCAAAAACTTGTAATGAACCCAATTTGCTGGCCGATTACTTTTAAAAGGTCTCCCCGACCATGCCATCTCCCCCCAAAACAGCTCCCATGCATACACTAAAGTTATTATCGGTCGGTTTTAATGCCTCCATGATCCGTCCCTAGTTAGTTAGATAGTACATAGTCATTCAATTAAGGGCGTGAGCGAAAAAGCTGTTCCGCTTCACTTAGTGACAGGTAACTATTAGGTTAACTCTTAGTTATATAGACACTTAATTAAATTAGAATAAATAGTTTAGATACTCTCCAGTATAGAGAGAGGGTCTGCCATTCAAAGCCCAAATTAACTTTGTCGTCTACCCCTTCTGCCGCAGCGCGAATATCACTACTATATTCTAAAGTCAATTACAGCCGTAGCGAACGCATCCCTTTTTGTAATTTCCGTTTTATCCGAGTTTTAAATTCAGTTAATGCGCAGGGCTTTGCGTTTAATTCTGAACTTAATCAGGCGATTGAGGTTAGCTGCGGCTCCGGCTTCATCGGCACCGCACAAAGTGCAACTTTTTACTAAGCAGATTGTAAAAACTTCTCGGCTACTTAATTTACTTAGTTAACTCTTCTCTATACGACAGAAATAAACACAAGGATGATTTTCTTTATTTGATTTCATTAAAGTTAAATATATTTAACTGTAAAATTTTGAATGTATCAAGAAAAAAATACAACTGGTTTCTTAGGTTGGACCATCGCTTTGAGTTTTCTAATTTATTCCATATAAGCGTGTAGACCCAAACGTGACGTTTTAAAATTATAGAATGATTCACAGAATTTTGATACAAATTACATTTTCTAATAATCACAATTTTCTAAACAATATTATTTTGGTCATAAAAATAAACTTATTATTTATTAATAAATTATTTAGGTTATTTTCGTTTTTGTTTAGCAAAATAACGTACAGCAAGTTTTGGATTGGATTGAAGGGGCAAACGTGTTCGTAACGGTAATGCATAAAAAAGGGCAAAGCGCTTACAGAGAATGAGGGTTTAATATTGAATTGAGCTATTTGCATAATTATGAAATTTCGGTGGAGTCGCCGGGTCCTCGTTTGGGTTGCTGCATAATATATGAAACCAGGTTCGGGCCCATCGCCTCATCTCACACGGAAAAATATTATTGCTTACAAATGGGGCTCGACGTTTTCGGATCGAAATTTCTCTCGCAACTTCCATAAATGTTACGGTCAGTTTCCGAACTAACAATGCCGAGAGATGGAGGGAGGGTAAAAAACACACACACGAAGGGATTGGGGGAGTGTGTTTTACGATCCTGTAGGCGGCCAACTTTCGAAAACTTTTCATATTTCTTCGACGCGCACAAAAAATATCTATCGGGTCGAACATGATTTGTGTGCCGTAAAATAGTCGGGGACATTTGTAAAATAGAAGGAAAAAGTACGAGTATGTTATATACGTGTATGTATACAAAGATTTTTCAGATGAGCTTTGTAAAGTGCAAAACATTGGGTCTGTCATTAAGGTTGGCGAGCTTTGTTTAACATTAGTTCGGATTAAACTGACTGAATTTATTACATCGCACTCACATTAATTAAATTATCCTTTGCACCCTCCGTCATTCACCTTTTTATCCATTCTCCTGTTGTCATTCATTAACTAATTTGTTTCTTCTATTATATATTTGCATTTTATAATTATGACTATTTTTAGCAAATTTCATATGAAGAAGAAAAATTCTATAATTTGAAATAATAAAAAAGAAAATATTTGTTTATTTTAGTGCAATAAATTTCGATCGATTATTTCCATTGTTCCATTATAATGCGATTTTCGCAAGAGCGTAAGTAAAATGGATTACGTACATTGATAAAAACAGAAATCGGCTTTCGATCAAATGCTGTAAACTTTTTCGTCACGCGTATTTGTTATTTTTTTTACATCTTTCATGCAATATAAAAAGAATAGCATAAAACGACTGTTTTTAAGTTTTAATACAATAAAGAACCGCAAGACCCCGAAACAACCAAAGTAACGAAATTACACGAATTGTACGCGAGTTTTATTAGCTTACGTTTCGTAACCGGTAATGGAAGCAAATAAACCGTTCCACGTGCATAAATTTCGTCCTTTTTTTGTTGCAGTATTTGCAACTTAATCATTTAAATGGTGGAATTGTAATTTGATAAAAAGGGCTCCCTCGTCATTGTTGTGGATGGGGGTTGTATAACCTTCATAGAGTGGAATTGGTTGTAAGCTGATCGGTTAATCCTCTGGGATAGTACCCTCATAGCTAGTATTCTGGATTCACTTAATAACAATGATGTGAAGACAATAGTGCAATTGCTGAGAATGAGATATTGTTAAATATAAAATGGATTTTGATCGATAGTTAATCTGCATAATGTAAAAATTTCATTATTTTAAACGCTATTTTGTAAGCTATTTGATGAATATATGTATTCCAAGATTTATATTAAAATTTATACAAGCAACATATTTTTTGTTATAATATTATTGAGTTGGATTGGATTGGATTGGATTCGTTGAAACGATAAGATTTTCCTCTTTTATGAAAATAAATCGATGGGTTATGGAAAACATAAGTTTACCTATCGGGAACACGCATTTGCCATTCGTTTCGAGTGGAGGAAAAGATTATATACACTATCAACAGCTCTACCCTCGGTGCTATACATCTCAATGCTTAGACTGGCGTCAATCCATCAACGGCACGACACCTTTACAAATGACTCTGCAGCAAAGTTCAGCAGTTTCTTTTTCCTCTCCTATCAAATCATTTTTATTTACTTAAATAAACACGCAGAAAGCGAGAAATCTCCGATATTATAAGTTATGTAAATAGGGGAGGCATTCTAATATCGATGTAAAAGGTTTTCGCTGTTGGGCTTTATCAGTCGTCAACAATCCAGCGCTGAGGTTCTCGAAGAAATATTTTTAAATCCCGTAAGCTCTCTGCATTTCGGCGGGGGGGTGGAGGCTGGGTTGTTGGTTGCTGGGGCGGCGCCGGTGGATCGCTCGTAAATAGAGAAGTTGCGGTGGTCCGGAAAACCGACGAAACAAAACTAGTTTTGGTTTGCTGGATGCGACGCAGTGCCCCGAATTAAACGCAAATTGCAAACAATAAGTTGCAATTTCTTGTGTAATTAAATGCACACAACTGCCGCTGCAATAATTTACTTAATTAAATATTCGGCTTCATGCGTTTCATAATTTAATACTTCAGCTGCTTTGAATTCTAAACAATTGTTTGCTTTTGCCTTGAGGTTTACCTAATTGGAATCTTGACCTCTTATGTCTGCAAACTGATGAAACGTTTTTTTACAATTTACAAATTCGTAATTGTTGTTCAAATGTAATATACAGTTTTATTGAAATGGTGTTGAAAATAATACGGAAATAAGTTAGAACGGAGATGATATAGGGATGTTAGATTGGTTGATCTGTCGGAAAACAAGGAAAGCTGCGAATTAGCTGCGCGTGTTGCGTAATCCCGCGCTTATAAATTATTTAAGTTCATCGGAACGGCATTCGGCGGGGGCCAATTAAAAGCAGCGTGCGGTGGTGCGAGGGAGGGCACAGTGGGAAAGGGCTTCGAAAATGTTTGCCGCATCAATTTCCATTCCGTGCTAATTGCCGTAATACAGACCAATTTAGCAATTATCCTGTTCGATTACGGAAACGGCCGGTTAATCGGCATCCGAAGGGCAAAGAATGATGATACAATTATGTGGCCATAGTCCGTTGCCGACGGACAGATAGTACAATAGATCGTCCGTATTCCTTTCGACAAATAATCCAATCACCAGTCCTCACACCCCCATGAATCACGGAGTATTATGAATATTCAATCGGGACGGCAATTCTTCGCATCTCTAACTGTTTAATTTTATTCATTGGCTGCGGTCGCATCCCTTCAGATTGGCGGAATCAACCCACCAAATTATCCGGTCTAATTGATTTCAAGTGGTTAAATGACGAACATCCTATTTTTAACTCTTTATACAGCGGAGTTAATTATATTTTAATTTATTATGGAAATTTACATATTACATAATGTAAGAAACATAATGTATTATACTGTTTAATTGTGTTCATTGTTTATGGCCGAATTCCTCGAAGCTAATCTAGTAATTGATTTGTCATGTGTATTTTTCCAATGCCGCGTTAATTATAATTAAACTCATTACACCTGATTTTATAACTAATTCAATTTCACGGACCATCCCCGTTAAGTGGTCTGAACTGCACTTATTGATTAAATAATAATTAGTTTTCGTAATTTGATTATGCCTCCATAACATGACTGATGGTCTTCATGATTCATATTTATATCCCGAATGATGAGATCGATCTCCATCTCCTTTTTTCCTCTCCCTCATCCTCATCCTCTTTCACCAGTCTCGTCTCCCTGTCGCTGTTTGTTGTTTTCCTCGTCTCGCCTCCCATTACATTTGTAGTTGGGCTCTTCAAATCCACACCATGCAAGTTCTATATAGATTCCACTATCAGAATTTATGTCCGCACATAAATGCGGTGGAAATTTTAGCGAATAGGAAACTACGGCTGCACCGAACTTTACCGTATATTCAAATTACGAATAAACTTTATTGAATGTATTAATTCACGAATCTCATGTTCATCCATTTACCGCAGAGCCTAAACACATCTATTAATTTCTAATATTAGAATACAAATAATATTCATTTCTTAACAATTATTTTTTATTTCTAATATATAACTTATTTGAGAAAAATAATTTCAGATTATTAACATTAGTATATTATCTGTAAATAATTAATAATATTTATCTTTATATCCTAACTTTATTACTATTTTTTAATTACAAGTACCACAAAGAGTATTTATAAATTGTTGAAAATTTTATGAAATTATTTCTATTATTAATATTCCATGTAAAAGATATTAAATATCGTGTAATGAAATAAACAGAGATGTAATAATTCATTAAGGTGAAAAAAGCCATTTGCTTCCATCAAGAATTTTTCAGATAATAAATTTCGCATAGCAAAATATATCCTTCGCGCAATTGCGTGTACAATTTTTTATCTTCATGATATACACACTTGATTTTCAATTAAGTTTCGCAAGCGCTTTTTTTACTGTCCCCTTTATCATTTAAAACACGGCAGTCTACAATGATTGTTTTTTTTTTCCATGTACCTGTTTTACCTTTATGTGTGCTTTTTTGCCACAGCTCTCCACTCACTTATGTTAATTCGCTACGCTTATCTGGAAAGAGTAATTGCGTGCATAATCTTTGAATATTTTACACTCCTTGTATCTCGCAGGACGAATCTCCACACCGTTTCGAATTAACATAAATATTAATAATTGCGTTACGTGCATGGAACGTTTTAATTATCTCTTTTGATGCCGCTTCAGCTAATACTTTTCTCTCATTGTAGCGCCGTGGACGTTACTGAAGCTTTATTGCTTAACAATGGAAATGGTCTTATCATTTGCAGCTATATCATTTACCTATGACAACAAGTTCAAAATGTGTATTATAATGGAAAACATAGCGAAAAAGGTAAATTCATAAGAATCCAGAATTAATGTTAACGTTTGAATCGTAATTGAGAGAATTCCAAAATTGAGTTCTACATGCCAACATATATTGAATAACTCTCCAATTAAATCTACACTTTAATAATAATGCAACCATTTCAAATTTAACTTCATTATTTTCAGTAATTTGCGAGGAACTGATGCCAATTCGCCGAGATTTTTTTTTATTACCGTAATGTAAATTAATTACAGAATAAATACACTTTAATGGAAATGAGATATTATCGGAATCGAGGCCACTAATTGCAAGAAAAGTGGAGAATGAAAATTAATTTATCGAAAGATCGAATGCTTCCTCGTTCGCCAATTAATTTCACCGAACATCATTAAATCGTTGAATAATAAGTCAAAATCACATAAATGTCAACATAATTGTGCAATAGTAAAAATATTTTCAAGACAAATATTAATTACATGAATTTCAAAATTATTTGTACAATATCTCATTACTGTACAATTATGGATTATTGGATTTTATATATTAATTAAATTGTTACAGCCATTAAAGTCTGAGTGATAATATAATAGGTTGTTGCTTTCTAGTAGAATTATATTATACTTTCTATACAATTTATTGATTTTATAACTTTATTAAAAAACATTATTTTATAAAGCAAAAACAGTTCCTAAGAGTCGATGTTTGTTTCCAGTAACATAATTTTCTTTATTTTATAAACACGACAGCATTGCCCTCGAGGGCGACATTCCGAAACCACAACTAGAATACAGCAAGAAAACTTTCAGTGTAAGTTTCGTTTTCCCACAACTACATTTTTCTTAAAATAATTAAACATTAAACTATGTTAACCTACAACAATTGTATTTCCGCATTCGAAAATGTTCTTGTTTTATTGAAAATTATTTGAATCTAATTAAAATTTAATATTTCTGATATTAAGTATTATAACATCTCACTTAATAAGTACGTAGATGATATATAGATGGCTCCTCTATAAAAAATCCATATAATTTTTAGGAAGTACCAACCTTCAGATGACGCCTGTCAAAATTTCATGGCAATCTGACGTTTAGTTCACTAGTTACAATGGTTTTAGTGACGCTACAACTATTAATGGAAGTAATTCATTGTAAAATTTTTCTATTTTGAATATACTATTTAAAATCAATTTGTCACATGAAAATCAGTTCGTTTTATAATGTCACATATTGACTGCTACAGTAAAATTGCATTTTGATAAACTGATATTCGGATTACCGCCGCTAAATCTACAATATGGGATTTGGAAATCCGCAGTTGACGAGAGCTTAATGCAAGCAAACAAAAATGCTTCTGTAAATATGAAGTAAATACTACATAATGCCAAGACTAACAACACCAACAAATTTGTGCAGGAATGTGGATTTTATTAATTTTTCGTTTCAGTAATACCAGTTAATTAATTAAAACTGCGGGTGCAATAAATCTCTGCTCGAACATACAGCGCACACGAAATTGAATCATCATTATTATTGTTATTTATTTCGGTCAGTGATGTGATGTGTTTCTACAACGTTCATTGCTAATAATAAATTACTCATACGCAACAGTATACAAATATATTGCATTTAATTTTCATTTGAAATTATTCTCTTAGTTATTTCATTTGGCCATTTGATTTCCGCTGATGTTGATGATTCCTTTGAAATCCACAAACGCCCTTTCCTTTCCGCTATCATCTCTCTCTCACACCCTGTGTATTTTCAGGGTTCTACACGCCGCAGTTTAATGATGGCTTTGTGGTTCAAAAAATTAACAGGAAGTCGTTAACTCCTTTAGCCGGGCGTTCGTATTATTTTAAAATTGTGCTCCTGAGCAGAACAAAAAGATGGAAAAGAAAAACCCCTTCGGGCTGGGCTATCCCAAATCTCAGCAAGAAGGAAAAAGGTTTCGACCCTGATTGTTCCCTAAACTGCTCTCCATTCCCCGTTGAAATCTTTGATTCATTACCGTATATTTATACATGTTTTACTCTCGCGCTCCGTCCTTTGTTCCCATTCCATAGCTAATTGACAATTAAAGTTGATGCATTTTTTTTTCTTATTCTCGTTACGATTTGTTTAATTATGAAAAGTTTGAATTTGGTGACGCACGAATAAAATCGCTTGTTTTTGAGTGAGGGCACTCTCGGAGATTTACCCTCTCCACAGATAAAGTTCTGCTAACTAGATATGGAATTTTACGATTGTCTACTGAAGTTTGCTGAAGAGGAATGCGGTGGATGAGAAAAAACTAACATGGAGGAACAGAACGCAATCCGAATTAAAAGGGTCCTATTTATCGGTAAGTGTTGCAAAAAGTCTTAATGGAAAGCAGTAAAGTCATTAGACACTAAATGTCCTCACCAGGATTCCTCCTTTATCGGCTAAGAGGTGCATTAACTTCACTTGCCCTCTATCTCCCTTCGTCTGCAACCTATTCACTCACACGTGCGCACATTCATGTATACATAGAAAAACACTTGCATCCAGCCTCGATGACCCATCTTTGTTTTCGTAACACCGCGTGCTCTTTATTTCGAAATATCCACCAAGGGATTTCGCTATAAAATACTTAATTTTTTTTAAAACTCTCCCAGTAAATGCGAATAAAATCAAGTTGTTTCTATTGTTTTTGAACTAAAAAGAAAATAATAACAAAGCTGAAGAAATATTGATTTAAAGTAACAGACAAAATCAATAAATGATAAATTTACTGAGAAATTGTCAAATAAATATTTCAAAATAATTAAGTAAAATATTTCTCGCTAAACATGACTTTAGTAACATATTATTCAGATACATCAACTGACGCTTCATGAATGCATAAAAATCGACAAATCCAATTAATTCCGAGATTTATTACCGCGTTTTACCATAAAAATTATGCGGTCGGATGGAGAAGAAAATCCTTCGTTTTTTTTCTTCTTCGTAATATTAAAATATTAATAAGATTTAGCGTAACCAAAAAAAAGAAGACCAGAAGCATGGGAACTAAAAAAAAAGGGAAGAGGGTGGGTGGAGTTTCGCGTAGGTTTATTCAGAGGGATGAAATATACCTATGAATATTTTTGCCCGCGCTCTGAATAAATCGTGGAGTTGTTTGCGTTTGCTATTATGTTATGATGTGCTTTTTTCAGCACGCTCTGATGCAGCGGACAACGGTTTTCCCTGAAAAAAATCGGATGTCCCACAGTGAGTTTTCAATTTGTGCGATGTGGAATGGTGTATATGTACGGCTGTGCATGTGTACGAACAAATAAAAATTTGTTGCGAAAAATTACAGCAATTTTCGTAATAAATTGTCCCACTTCTTCCGCTCGCCATTAAATCACAGGGATAAGTACGGGATGTTCGAGCGGACGTATATAGGTGGGGTGCTTGGGAATATGTGTATATGAATGCGAGGAAGCTTGTATTGAAATTTTCGATTGTAGCAGGTCCAGTAAAATATGTAAACTATATTACTTGTGCCCTTAAGACAAGTAGTAGCTGCGGAGCTGATGTAATTAACCGCACAATTTCCAATTAGATAACGCAATTACGTTGAAAATTATCATCGAGCGAGTAGACATTATTTGAATGCCTTATGAAAGGGTGTTGGGGCAATAGTACCTCTGGGAGTTTATTCACTTTGTCGGATGTGTGATTCCTCAATTCGAATCCGCAAAATATACAATTTGCGAAACAGTAATTTGGTATTTCCCATTTGCATGTGTGATTGTCCGGAGGTGGATGAATTCACTTCGGATGAGCGGATGATGGAGAGCAGAGCAAGATTATTTTCTCGTAAGCTGAATATACCGTAATTTATTCTCGGTGCGTTTTTGGGAACGTTCCTATTGAGTTAGTTGGGTAACGGTTGCGACGATATTTCATCAGCCCTTCGCCCTTCGAGTACCAACCGACTCCCAATTCCATCCACACAAGTCACAACTTTCTTGCGTCGACGAAGCTCACGCGCGCAACTTAAAATAAACAACTGTTTCCACACGGAAATGTCAGTATCATATTTTATTCTCGACATTTGTCACACTAAATATAAATCAAAGCTGACAATTGCAAACAACGTCGAACGGAAAAATAGACAAAGATATCAATAATAGTCTTATAAACCCGTCGCACTCCAAATATATGAGCTTTAGTAAAAATTCGCAATAGTAAACGAGATAAGCTATTTGAGGGATGATATAAAGAATCCATTCATCTCGATCAAAAATATATAAACCAGAATTTTGTAAATAAATTGTGAATTTTCAAGTGAAAAGTAAATTTATATAATGCATGAAATGAAAAATCTATTAATACGGTTTAGCGAGAGCATAAATCATTGATTTAATCAATGTTATTAGTGACTAAAAGTACTTCGTTCGTTTCGCATTATTAATGTAAATTCTGTAAAATATAATAACTAAAGTTTCACTGAATGTTCAAATATGGACATTGAAAATAGTCTATATTTCTTAATAGATCTAGTTTTTGAGGGATTGCGGTTTTCTTTAGGGGATTCGAAAACGTTTTCAATTTCTTATCGATGCAGCGCTGTGAATGCGGATTACAACGTCGTTGTTCGGCTCAGGAGGTGGAACGCCTTCGAAGAATTCGATATATCAACTATATTCTTTGTCGCATGAATGATATATCAAATAATATATGCAACGATTTGAAGCGAACCGGATTAGGTTTAGAAAACTTCAAAGCGATGTATCATGGGTGCGTAATTGTATTTCTTTTTGTACCCGGCGCATCCGTAATTATGTTTTTTTTGCGTAGGTCGCGATGCCGGTCTATTTAAGAGAATTATAAGTCCGTGACAAGACAAAGAGAAAAATTAAGTGGCTGCAAGGATAAAAGATGTCCGGCTATTACTTTCTTTCCCCCACGTATATATTTCCCTTTGTGCGGTCGCCCAAATGCGTGCCTTGGGCAATCATTCCAATTGTGCACGCATCTAAGAAGAAGGAACCACTTCAATACAAGGATAAACTAGGTTTTCTTTTTTTTAAAATAGAATTTTCACGATGCGGCTCCTACGGGGTCCGCTTCGTTTGTTTAATACATTGCCACTTACAGCAGAACTGCAATTGCAATTTCCCATATATGAATATTCAAAAGGGGGTTCATGCATGTATGCTAACAGGATCCATGATTGGATTAGTCATTAGACTGAAGCACCAGATGGCTTCGACAATGTGCGATGTCTGGCGAAATAAATATGGGGCCCATGCGGTATAACGTATATGAATAACATGGATAAAATGAATTCAATTTTCTTAATTAAATTCCGAATTAGGTGCGAATTTATATGCCGGTCTCACGGCGCTGTAAACTACATTTTCAGCTGTCGAGTTTATGTTTCTGTAGACGCGAATATTTTACCGCCACCCAACGATCTCTTAGCAGTTCGCTCACGTTTCGCTTTTTGACTGCGTATTTGGAAAATGGACAGACGCCTAGCCTCTCCCCCTACGCGAAAAAAAAAAACAGAACACACATGATTCCTACATGCTTTCCATAACAAATCGAACTTAAACGAACGAAGACCGATTTCCTGATAATGTGCCAAAATAAACATTTCCAATATAGAATAGTACTCCTAAATTTTAATGGAAAGCTTTTAATCATACAGTGAATATTCTACTATAAAGTTAAAATCAAAATTGGTATATATTAAAATAGAAAGAGAATTACATAAAATACAATTTTGCTTTGCACTTGACATTAAGTTAAATCAGTTATTGAATTGGCTTTTCAAAAATCGATGTTAATTTTTCTATATCAATTTGCAATTTACTATGATTATGAGATTTTTTGAACACTTAACTGTCAGACAGAAATGAAGTTAGCTTTGTGAGTTAACATATATGAATATAGGCAGTTTTTTTTTGCTACATAAAACGGTGGATGAATGGAAGGGTGTTCGGTGCTTTTTATTTATAAATGAGATCGAATGAATTATAGCGGACGTACGTAAGCCGAGCCCAAGATAATCCCGAGGCCCATATGCGTCTTTTCCAAATGTTATGCATGATCTCATTTGCATGACACCTTTCTGCGCGGTATTTTGCTTTGCCTTCAAAGGGATAAGATTAAAAAAGGACGATTTTACATACAAATGAGAGCAATACGTCAGGGACCTAATTACAATAACAGCAATCGTTGAAGTTAAAGGTCTCAGTTAATTCCGTACTTTTATTATGCAATAATAGTTGAGATTTACTGGTTTACAAATACATATTGTTGTTATTTATTCTACGAATAGTTATTAATAGTATATAATTTATGAAGGTTGGCAAATGTTTATATGAAAAGAGGATAAAGCTTTTTGGTGTAGTTTAAAAGTACGATTTGCTATTTATTTGCGCAACAATTATTTTGTATGTCTGGGGAGGAAGTGGAAGATAGTTGTGTTGTGCCTTTCTACAAATATTGAGAGATATTGGGGACGAAACGCATCAAAGTTCCGGGTAATCCATTAAGTCTTGCCAAAGTTACACATCTATGCGAGCGCAAATATGGAAAGACAAACAGTCAGTGGATTCGGAAAGTTTTTGGTGGAGAACAGTGGATAAGCCACAAAACGATAATAGCATATATCGTTTCGGGGATGGTTTTAATATCGGTTAACCGGGCGGCACGAGGACATAAGGTTGATCCCACTGGCAGCAAGAAAGATAAATGAAACATGGGGAAGGTAAATTACGGCTTGCCATCTCTGTCCCTCTCGAACAGGAAATTAGTCCGCACGACAAAAGTCAAACTGCCTCTGAGTCTGTATATATATATATATACACATATAAACGTACGAAATAAAGAAAAGTCGCCCTCAATAAAGGAATCCCATTATTCTGCTATTAAGTAAATTACGTCTCTTCCTTACACACTCTGCCAGTATTACGCTAAGAAATATTAATTATTTCGTCTTCTTTCTTACCAAAAGGGCTATTAATAATTTCCCTTTGTTGTTTCGGATCAGAATTAGCATAATTTTCTCAGAGATTTATTTGATGTATATACTTTTTTTTATTATATAAAAGGAAGGGTTGGTTGTACGAAAAAGACCATTTGTATCTGAATGTTGTTCATCGTTGTTTTTCGTCTTGTACGGTACATCAAGCAAATCGGTTTGATAATATTATCTCTTAATTCGAGCTCCTGCTGTAACGAAGATAGATGTTGTCGAGGAGCAATCATGTTTGTGAATCGAGCTCGCTCGCAATTGGAACGTACATTTGTATTGCTGCCGAGTTGTTTGCGGTTTCCTATAAGTATATTGTATTAAGGTTTTTGTGCATCGTATCATTTTTAGTAAATGATCCAGGCGGAATTAAGCCTTGGTTCACGGTTGCCGGATAATGGTGGGTGTCCGGATAATTCCCTACCCGCTCGACCACCCCTCGCCTCTATCGCACACCATGCACGGGGGGGCGGGGTGGCGCAGTTGTGCGAAAGAAAGATGGCTGGACCCCGGCCGGAATGAAACCATTGTTTCGGCATTTCCGGGGGATTAGTATGCAGGGAGATTTGGAATAGTCATCCGGTTCGTTGAACTTTTATTTCGCCCACACCTATATCCCCGAAAAACTGGGGACGGCGAAACGGCGGAATGCGGCAGCAGCGATTCTTTCATTGTTTCCAAAAAAGCTCAATAATTGATTTTCGAATGAAAACGCCTCCTCCTCCTCCACCGCCGCCGTTTTCACGCACACACGTGCATATATACATTTTTTTTTTGTTGGTTTCCAACGCCAAATCCAACAGCTTAATTTAATTGGACTTGATTAAAAGAGAGGATTGCAAACCGCGCCGCTCCTGCACATAATCCGAAACCTTTTCCCTAAATTCGATACTTTAACTTTATTTTAAACCGTAACTAAATCCACACCGAGGAGAAAGTTAATCGAGTCTCGCAACTAATATACTTTAAGCTTCGCCTTTTCCATTTATCGAATATAATTTATACTCTATTAACAAGTCTATTTCATGATTCGATTCCAACAATAAATTCAATTAAGTAATTGACAATTAAGTTTTTTTTTACTGTTATGAAAGTTTTATCTCAATATCGTTTTGTTACATAACAGATATGTAGCAAATCTGCAGGATTATCAGAAAAAAATGAGAATATCTGTTAACTAAAGAAAGACAGTAAGATTCAATACGCAAGACAAAATTAAGGAAAGACATGAATCTAAGGATTAAGAGGAAGCACAAACTAGTAATTAGTGCAAATCAGTGGAGAATAAATGACTAATACTTACAATTAATAATTACACAATAATAACAAGTTTCAATTAAAAATGGCTCAATTTGTGACCAATAAATTTGTTTAAATTAAATTAGAAATTATTATGTAACTTCAGTTGGATGAATTTTGTATATTGTAAAATATCAATGGATTGGATTAGAGTATAGAAAGGATACTTTGAATATTTATTTTAAAATAGATTTATGATTAAAAAAAGAAGATTAATATTTATAATTTCTAGGGGCAAAACATATAATAGGGTAATATAAAACAGTCGCAACGGTGAGAGCTGTTTGGATTAGAGGATGATCGGTGGCTCGGTCGGAGTTAACAAGACCCAAGAGGGCTGTGCCTGGAAACTGTTGCAATTACACAACGACATGTATATTGGTAGGAGTTAGGACTGGCTCCATCTTAAGCGATATCCTCTGGCACCGTGCAAGCACCTAAACTATATATACTTTCTAACCTACGACCTACCCATACAAAGCATCTTGACAGGTTTAATATCAGAAGCAATTCCGAAGCGCTCCAAAGTCCTACAATTTTTTGCTAATCGCCGAGAAGGCTTTATCAAACGGCAGTCCGACGATAAACTTCGCATATAACTATTATTTTCGAGTAAAATTGTAATTTTCATTTACGTGTCAACAGTGAGTTAATTAAAGAAGTTAGCTGAATAAGTGCATTCTTGTGTAAGCCTGGAGTGGCGCAACTTTCGCGACGATCCTCTAGACTGGCTGTCACATTTAGGGAGATTTGGATTAAGAATTCCGCGCCTCAGATTTTAACGAGCTCCGAATGTATACAGGGAGATGCGCCCGAAAAAGCGACCAGAGCAACATAAAATACTAATTACGAAACTTTTCAGACTCTTCATTTAAAGACCTCATCATACGTAGTGTACGTCGTGTATTTATCCTGTCCACTGTAAATAAGCCGGCGGAGTTTAAAAAGGAGAAAGCAACAAAAATACTGTTCGCTAATTTATTCGGGGCGTCGGTTCTGCTTGCGAAAGATTAAATTGGCCAGGCGAAAGGTTTAACTGCCCAGTTAATCTTTTCGAGCTTAAAATTAGGGAAAAGAAACACAAAGGTACTAGAAAGGAAGGTGTGAGAGTATCTCTTGTTTCGACTAACATTTGCATTTCAAACACCTTCCTCCATTCACACCTAATCAACTCGCTTTTCACTTTCTCGCTTACGTAACTTTATTACTATATCAAATGAAAAGTTCCTGCATTTCAATTGATTATAATTGCAACCTCTTTCTAGCCTCATTTCACAAAATTATTATTATTATTATTGCTACTTACTGTATAATAATAATTGCACATCTTAACGAAAATAATATATGTCAGCATATTAACTAACACCAAAATTTTTATTTAATATTGGAGTTCCTTACAATGAAAATGATTATTATTTAATATATCAGTAGATTATTATTTTCTTATCAATGAAATAGTTGAGTATTATAACTTCAAAGAAACGGAAACTTTGAAAATCTAGTTTCAGATCATGTAAATATGTTTGGGAAGTTCTTCGGCAACTACTTTCACGGTCAGAAGTTCTGCGTTCATGCGGTTTCACATTCAATATCCATTCAGACGAGCTGCGCGTAACAAAAACCAAACAAAACAAAAAACAGCACGAACTTAAGAGGAACTTCTCACCCCTTTGTCTATTTCGTTCCTCGGTATTCCTCTCATTTCATTTAATAAGAGAATCGAATCTGGAAGCTACAAGGACAAGACTTATTACGTACCGGAAATTGAACAAATTCCGTACATGCTTTTTTCCTTTCGCATCGCCCCCATTCATCCAAATGCATTCGGTTCCGTTTCCATTTCATTCCATACATTAAATAGCATACAATATTGTTATCGAACAGAAAGTTTGTTTGACCTTCTTTGCAAAATGATGTCCTTTCTCCCGAGAAAGACATAGAAATATTTACATTACTCAATTTGTGATACGCTGATCAATAATAATTTTCTATTTCGTTTTCTTAAACAGTTTCTATATGTAATTTTAATTAATCTATTTAATTTATATAAAAAGCACAGTTAATGAAATTAATTAGTTTGTGCCTCGATTAAAATAATTAGTAAATAACTATTAATTGCTGCTAGAGCTATTTTGTTTAAGTGTAAATTGAGTGAGAGTTGTCAATAACCATCGGAGACTGACGATGGGTAAATTCTAACCGAATTTGAATTACGTCCTTCCAGCATCAATAAATGATTGCTCGATCAGGCTTTGATCTTATGCGGGATGGAAGCGCCCGAAATGAGAAAGGGGATGACGCTGGCTGGCAATGCATCAATTTTCTACGATCTTTTATATCAAAGGGAAAATTATTTCATTAAAAAGTATACTGAAAGGTATTGCCACCTGAAGAATTTTCCGCAACTAACTCAATTACAATACGCTCATCCTACATTATGCTTTTAATTCTCAACGTGCGAACATAAAAGATAATTACGTAATAAAAAAATATGTATGTATCTGGAGGATGCATTTTTAAACCTTGATTAAAATTAATACTATATCCCATTTAGTAGTCTTGAAAAATAGTTATAAAACTTAAATTAATATAAAATAATTGTGATTAGTTAGGTTTTTTAAAAGATTACAAAGGGTTAGAAGTAATGACACTAATTGATATAAAAATGTTAAATATAATGAATGATTAATTGTTAAAATTGTGAAACTGATTTAAAATAATAGATTTTTGCTATTAAATCAATTAATTTTTCGAACAGTAAATCAATATAGTGATTATATGGGCATTAACATCTATTAGTCCATGATATTGATCATGATATAATATGCTACAAATCAAGGGTAATTAGTACTAGCATAGTTGAATAGCATCGATTTGCCTTATTAATCCAATCAAATTAACAAGACTTATTTACAAATATCCGTAATACGATTAAAGAATAAAATTAATTATAAGCTAATATTTGTCAGAAATTTATATTTATTTGGATAAATAATTATTTGAGCTAAAATATTAATTAAAAATATTTTTATATCAATAATAATTTTTTTGAAGATTAATTTTATTATTTATTTACAAATTTTTATTAGCCAATAAATTTGAATTGAATATTAAAAATTGGATGCAAATTAATTATGTGAGGACGTAGTTATAGAATAGTATTAATTATTTAAAATTGTCATCAAGACTAGAATGGTCAGAGATTGATTAACATTGTAATTTGGTGTAGTTGTATATAGATGTTTCAAATAACCACATTATTGATTTCAAATCAATCAAATTCCGTTCTATTAATAATATACAATGAAGGATGGGAAGGGACTTATTAAAAAGGCATTCGCTGCGTATAAATGCATTCATAATAATATCGTTTTTGCATTATGTTTACGAAAACAACGGATGATGCCGGAAAGTTTACAGAAAGCTTTGCGTAGCAAAGCCATCCCCTTGGCACGGCTTTCTTGTGCGAGTCATAACGTGACGCCTGGGCGTAGCACCATTTACGTGCATACTGTATAAATAAATAAATCTACCCCAAAATCGCGGCATTAGGATGGGATAAAGCCGAAACGAAATATATTACAGATAACTCGTCATTCCCTTGTTATATGCACGAATATTTTTCATAATCCTCCGGCATTCAGGTCGATCCGAGGATTGGAATTTAATAATGAAACTACATAAATATTATTTAAAATTTCGCAGAATCTCCGAGGCGGAAAAGGCACGGATCACAGAGCCTTCGAGCAAATCTCTTTACATCCACGTAATGACTGCATTAATTCATATCCTAATTATTATTCAAGTCTTCGCTACGTGCACTTGTATATTAAGCAGTATCGTGCTTTAAATTACTTTTACTTTAAGACTTCTTAACACACGTTTCGTGCTGTGATTCACAATTCGCTGTTTGTTTTTGAAAGATTACATAATGTTTGAATAATTACTTTGAACTTTTGCATTACCCGAACATTTCTTGCCAAATCAATTTGTTTTGTCCAAAATTTGATATTTCCATGTGATATTGATGTAACCGCATTTTTCAAATGCAATTTAATATTCAATTAACTAATGCACTGGCATACGCGATACCGTTCAAACAAAAACACGTATGAGTTTACATTGTTTCACCATCGAAATTATACAGCAAGTGTACGTATAATATGATTTTCATATTGCATTATTCGCAGCTATTAATATGTATACATTTTTTTTTTGGTATTTGCATACATTAAAGTTGAATAGAATTATAAAAAATATATTTATTTACTCACACATATCGAATGCATTTGATTTGTTATATTTGTTTTATACTGTATAATAAATCAATAATTGCACCGCACCAAATTATATACGTAGATATTGTATGAAATTACTTCGATACATCAAACACCGGCGCATTCACCAAAAATTTAACACTAGTACAGACATTGTCATGTTACGAAATTGTGTTTTTTTCCGATTCGTAACCTTCTTTTAATTCAATCGAAACTCAATAAAAATCTCCTTTTCTACGCTTATTCAAAATAATATTCGTGCATGAAGACTTAATCTTCATCTATGTTAATGATGCTCTCATCTGGAGTTATAAGACTATATTGTAACTAAAAGATGTAATAAAATTTATCATTTATCTTTATTTTTAATCCTGCACTTTCATCTTTCTTTCATTAATCATAAATCTAAGGCAGGTTATATTTTTATTGGAAAATAGAAAATATTTGAAGAAGTAAATATTAAAAAAAAATTGTTTTGAAAACGTTTTATTTTAGAAATTGTAATTTGGAATAAAAGGAATATTTTTAAATAAATATTCGTTTTAATACTTGCATAATATGTGTTTATATTTTCAAACGCAAGCATGTGGATAATCGAGTGGATGCAGCAGCACCGTTTTATCTATTCAAAGCCAGATAGGTTTTTGCGTTAATCCAAAAATCCAGATTTTAAACATATTCATTTGAAAGCCCTGAAAATATTGCTAATGGAATGTGTCAAATTAAATTTATTGCTGAATTTAGTATAAACTGTAATTTAATATCATTGAAAAAGGTAACTTATATAATTGAAGTAAAATCATGTGTTTTGGATGTGCATAAGTGTGGTGTGAAAAGCGTGAATATTGTGTGTGTGATTTCGAAGAGAAAATAAGTTCATTCATTTACATTTTAACGATGAACATCAATCGCAACGGTTCGAGATAGGCAGTCTGGCGTTCGCTTGGAAAACGAAATCAGAAATAGATAAAAAGTTATCTCGACAGGCAATAATTAATCTTATTTAAGGGCGCCACACAATTAATTACGAACAGTTTACAAATGGACCCTAAAGAAATCCCGCCTCGTCTGTATCTCAGATTCCAATCTGTCCAGAGGATTAGAGGAAAACAATGTACAGGGGATTTGTTCGAGCAATTGCTGCGAAAAATGTTATGTTTATACACACTGTCACAGCAGGAAGGATTTGTTTTGAGAGAGTGAAAAAAGAAAATGGTAGAGTAGAAGAAGGAACAGACGCTGAGATTGATTGCATAAAATTGAATTAAAGGAAGAAGCATCGGGAAGATTAATAACATGAACATGAGAGGAATGGGAGAAAGACAGCCTCTCTATAAATAAATATGTATGGAGTCGAATGATTGCATTTTCAATTGAACGGTTTCGAGCCCGAAACGAAACTTTGTTGTGTCACGCATATCGACACTTTATCAAAGTTATTTCCGTGGAATTTGATGCACATCGCCGGATAATTTCAATGCGGAAAAACTCATTTCCGCAGCTCGCGCCCCGCTCGTTTCTTTAGATTTCTAATTAAGGCAGGGAGCAATTCGCACCTGCATCTGTTGGATTCGTTAGTTTAATAACATTGGATCGGGTCTTGTATGTAGCACGTTACATTTTTTTTCTCTCTTGTTTTCCATTTGCATAAATCGCTTCGGCTCAAAAGTGTAGACGGTTTTAATCATGCCGTACGCAATTGCGATGCTGTGCACGGAATCCGCGCTAATTGCTAGAATAGGTATGATCAGATTGTTAGCGCTGTGGGATGCTAAATATGGATTTTCCTGCAGGGATGTGTGTACACGGCCGTGTGGCTAATTTTGAAAAATTTTCCAACCGCATCTAATCTCTGCAGGCATTAGTTTGATTTACGGCCTGGGACGAGTGCTGAAAAATTGCCACGGTGGCAGTTTCAAACTAGCACTGCATACAGACTATTTTTCATAATAATTTGAATATAAAAATCTATACTTCGCTTTTGCCTTTTTTATTATCTTCATCACTCTCATACACCGCTTTCCCTCCGGCATCTCTCTCTCTCCGTCCTCTATCCTACTAACGACTGACTGATATTAATTAGATGCCATCACGGAAAACTGCTAGACCCACTGAAAACTCATTAAGCATCTCCTGTATCATATCGCCAAATTGATTAATCATTTACCAATTTCTATGCCCGTAAAAACGATAATCTAACTTTAATTAATCATACATAAAAAAAAACACACATGGTTCGAAACTATTACAATCTTAATTATTCTAAAGATTCTACTATTTAATTTAAATTTAAAAATACGTATATTATACACATCATATTTAAATAAAATACTTTTATAATATTATATAACAAAGTTGAATCTAATTATATTATTAGAAATTATATAACAATTTTCTTATGTCTTCTACTAATGTGATTAGAACATAATTTTTATCATAAAGTATTTATAAATAAATATTACTTAGTGGTGAATTGAATAATTTTAGAGTAAAGATGAGGTTGGAATCAATAATGTATTAACTGTGGTTTTAATTGATATTATGTATTTTTTTATGGGGTGCAAACGCCTATAATGGTATGAGATGCGGCATTAAATGTAGCTCGGAGCAAAACGGGGGATGGGACTCATACATTTGTGCGAGACATTAAAGCAACCTTAAATGGCTATTAAAAGCTGGGAACAGTGATATTGTTGAAAAGTGTTTTATGGCATTTCGTCGTGCAATTAATGCGATTCAGTTGGCCACCCGTTTTTATTCTATTAATGGCATCTCATCCGCAAGTCGAAGGTTAACTGCTTGTCTTGATGGCGTGAGAGATCGCCTCGGGCTGTTCCTTCGCCATTGGCCGAAGACACGTGCATTTCCTCCCCTCTAGTCTCCACCATCTCCGCCACAATAAAAACCGGACTACTAAGATTCCAGAAAGGCAGGTGTTTCTGGTGGCAGAGGAGAAGATCAGATGGAAATCACGGAGGCAAACTCGATCCATGCCGGTCATTATAAAAAAGCCCTCCAGCGAACCACTCCTTTGTTTTTTTTTATTGTTGTTGTTTCGTTTCGTTTTAATTCTATCTTTTAATATATCCCTCATTGATATTTGGGTTGTGATGCATGACATGGACCATCGATGGTCATTGATATAGCTTTGTGTCATAGCCTCTGATACGGTTCGCTAAAGTTATAAAGCGATAGTGCAATATTGCTCGCGTCCTTTACAAAGTCGATCATACATACATTTTGCAAAAAGCCCTTTTCCAGGTACATTTCCCACTCGCTTTTTCACGAACGCTCTATTAGAGCGTATGGAAACTGCAGTTCGAATTCAAAATTATAGTCACAATTAAACCTCGTGGACAATATCAAATCTGGAATCATTGGAATTATCGTCTGCATTCCTTCAGTTAAAAAAACAACATAAAAATTTACTTAAATACTTTTGAAAAAAAAAAACAAATCTCTAGTACAAATACAATTAATTTATTCAAGAATTCATAAAATTATATTCCATTAAATTTATTTATTCATAAATTTACATAATCTTTTATTGTAAAAAATTGTTTAGAAATAAACTTTGATATTTCTCGAAAGTTTACATTTATTCTTATAAATAATAAATAATTTATTCTTATAAAAACTGATTATCTGATTATAAATTTAAATATATGTGATAATTAAAATTAGTTAATGAAAATAATAATTGTCGAAGGACAATCTTAATTTGATGGTAATTATAATAGAACGGTGGACAACATGCGATTAAATTAATTTGGTTCTCCAATCAATTTAGAAAATTAATTAAATATTATTCTAATGCTTTTAGGAAACAATTGCGTTGCAAAGTGCTGAGGTCAATTGGGCCGAGGGCTCGCATGTCCATACCATAACGAATTTACGTCGTCCAAACAATTATTTTCGGAAATTAATGATAATCAAGTGTTTCCAACATGAGACAAGGTCAACACACTATTATTTCTGATTACTCTGCAATACTGTTAGCCACATAATATTTGATTTATTTAATAGAGCTTTTATATATTTTTTTTTGTACGAAATATATAGATTTCAGTATTAAGTTTTAATTAAAAATAATGCCTAAACTATAATTATCTAATGAGATTAGATCATTATTTATAACGAGTTTTAACTGAATTATTGTTGAAAAATGAATAAAAAGTAATACAAAATTAAAAGAAAAATGCGGAAATGTCTAATGAAATATTGAATTAAAACTAATAAAAATGGATTATATAAACTGGAGATTTGGGAATGTCGCTGCGCCGAAGTTTTAGGGTCAAGGGAAATTGGAGGACCGATTACGAAATATATAGATTTCACTATTATTGAAGATTTAATTACAAATATAGCCCAAAATATAATTAACTAATAGACTAAGATCTAGTAATAACGACATACAATTTCGAGTTATAACTAAATTATTGTTGTAGTTGAAAAATGAATAAAAAAAATACAAAGTTGAAAGCAAAATGCGAAAATGTTTAATGAAATATTCAATTAAACTAAATAAAAATGGATTATATAAACTGAAGAGATGAGAATGTCGCTGCGATGAAGTTATAGGGTCAAAAGAAACTGGAGGACCGATTAAGAAATATATGGATTTTAGTTTTATTGAAGTTTTAATTATAAATATTGCCCAGATTATAATTATCTAATGGACTAATATCTAAAAATAATAACAACATAGAAATGTTACGAGTGAGATTTGGAAAAGAAACAGAAAATGAATTAAAAAAAAAGCAAAATGCGGAAATGTCTAATAAAATATTCAATTAAACTAAATAAAAATGGATTATATAAACTAGAGATTTGAGAATGTCGCTGCGTCGAAGTTATAGGGTCAAGGGAAACTGGAGGACCGATTACGAAATATATAGATTTCACTATTATTGAAGATTTAATTACAAATATAGCCCAAAATATAATTAACTAGTAGACTAAGATCTAGTAATAACGACATACAATTTCGAGTTTTAACTAAATTATTGTTGTAGTTGAAAAATGAATAAAAAATACAAAGTTGAAAGCAAAATGCGAAAATGTCTAATGAAATATTCAATTAAACTAAATAAAAATGGATTACATAAACTGGAGATTTGAAAATGTCGTTGCGCCGAAGTTATAGGGTCAAGGGAAACTGGAGGACTTTTGGTCTAATAAATATTCGATTAAAGGTTCAGGTGGAACCGCATTTCAAAGACCGCAGAGAATTTATTCAATAATGAAAACTTACGTTACTGGTGCATCTTATATAACATTATTTATAGATTAATAAAACAATATTATTATCTAAATTTAATAATAATTAATATAGGAATATAATAAATGTTGATTATTATTAATAATTAAGTAATCAAAACCCAAGTATATGCTGCATAGAATGAAGGAAGGGGAAAAGTGATACCTAGTTTATGTTCAGCGGAAAACAATATTTGCGTAACAAGGCGAAACTTTTTCAAGAGTGTATGCGTTGAACATGTAGGGAGAACCTGTAAAGGCATATATATATATATATGTGTACAAAACGAGTTTGGAATTTCAGCGAAGCGACACCACGAGCGAAAATTAACTGCGCGACAACTTTTTTCTTCTTTCTCATCCATCCTATATTCTCTCTCCTGTGATAAGTTTAAAAAAAAAACAGTAATGGACTTTTTCATGAGAAAAATTAACAAAAAATAAAAGACTGTGCAGTCTTAGTTGTGGACTTCAATTAACATCCTTGCTTATAAATTATTGAATGTATACGTATTTCATAGTTTTGGTTTAAAAGTGTTTGCCTCGTGCTGATGGAGATAACAAAAATGCTCGGAATGTACGCGTTTGCAAATCGGTTCAGCATCGCGGGCCTGTATTAAAATTCCGATCATTTCGCAATTAACTAAACTGCATGCTAATAATAATTATGTAATTATGCCAACTATTCGTGAATGCGTAATTACGAAATAAAATAAAGAGATTGTGAAATGTAGGAGACACGAAATTTATTTTAGAAAATTGCAATAGAATCTATTTACAAAGATGAAGAAAGTGAGAAATATACAGTGTGCGATAGATTTTAGAATGTCCGAGCTGGAAATAAATAAAAATTTGTAGTAGATAGCAGGGATCTTAGAAATTTATATCTGCATTTATAAACACGAAGGGGCTACTTTTCTGCATGGTTACACCTTAAATTTCATGGAGCGTCGTCGTTATTCTTGCGCACAGCAGGAATACCAGAACCGCAACGGATGAACCTAAAAAGTAGACCGCAAATTACAAGGATTATCTATTGTTTAATTCTAGCTCGAAGGATGTTGGATAAACTCCCATTTTTATATCCATTTTTTTTATTTTTCGCCTTGTTCGTTCGGTGGTCGTTAGTCAGGGGATTTCCGCAGCGAATATATAGTGTCGACGTCCTGGTAGGTCCCTATCAACGTTTTCCATTCCATTGTTGGCGAGATTTATTCAGCAGTTCAGTTTCAGCGCGCGTCGAATTAACCAGATCCCGTGAATTGTGAACAAATTAAGCTTAAGCAGCGAACACAAAAAAAAGGAGAACGTTCGGACGGCCATTAATCAACAAGGGCGCATCGATTTTCCACGCGTTTCCATTAACCCAGATTTTTGTTTGTCTCCGACGTACATATCTCAGGTTGTTAGTAAAACACCTAAGTTTAAAGCCGCATTGGCACTTCTGCTAGGTTTAGGTTAGCAGAAGTGCACGTGTATCGTCTCGAACTTTGTCGATGCGAGCACGTTCCTAAATTAACCCATTATTTTTCGGCTTTAAAGCATTAAGTTACGAAGATGCAACTGTGAAATCCGGAGGTATTAGGGTCTATTAAGATTAAACGCAAAACGAAAGACATTATCGTAGAAACAGCAAATGTACGTACATCTAATTTGTTTTCATTTACTGACACTAACTTATAGTCTTTACAAATAAAACTTGTCATCTTAGTTCAAGAGGATTTATGTACATTATATAATGTTTTTGTTTTAGTAATACAATAATAAAATCATAATATTGACATTATCAAAATAAATCATCAACATATGTTTATTTTTGGTCATAAAAAAATGTTTTAGATGACAACAATTTAGGAAATTTTAAACTAAATTCATGAGGCAATAACAGTATTTATGTAACAGTATTAATAAAGTTTTTCAATGATAACAGCTTGTGTAATGGACATTGGTTTTGTTTGAGGTAAATCGAGCGTTCAATTTAAAATTTTCCGACTCACTGGTGCAACAAACTTCAAAACTTCCTTACTTGCATTAATTTGTAATAATTATTTGGAAGAAAAATAGAAATATCTGCTGAAATTTACGAAAAAGATAATATTTTGAAACACAATTTGTATCAAGATTCAATTTAACGATACATCATCCCAAATTTAAATTAAATTGGAAACTTTTTCAAAGTTTGAGCGAAGTGCAGCAATGCGGGAATTAGGATTTTAATATTTAAAGTACGGATCACTCGGTTCCATTCGATTGTTTTGAGCCAATTAAACATTCGTTGGAATTACAGCACTAGATAATTATGTACTCTCGTTATTAATTGCATTTATATAAATACCGGACGAATCACGAGTTAATTATATTTCATGCGTTACGAACTAAAAAAAAAGTATAATTGATAAGATACTTAATAACGTAATAACTCTCAAATCAGATATAAAAATTGATTTATTTGTGAAAATTCTTAATTACTGATTATTAAAGTTTTTAAGTAAATTTGCACGGATAGACTCTGCGTAGAAGCAAACCTTCGAAGTTTAGACTCTTCGCTTGAGATGATTAATTATGAAACTGTAAATGCGATTATTCTAATATTATAATGGAGCTGAGAGGACCGAGCGAATTTGCGGATTTCACTTTCAATTTGCCGAGATAAATAGCAGACAATTAGCCAGTGCTGAGGCTCTTATTGATAATTAGTTTACGCGATTCGAGGGCTCGCAACAAATTCTCGACAAACAGTCGCAATTCGGAGGGTGAACTAATTATCCTGGAATCGTTAATATTAGATTCCAGTCAATTATAATTGCTGCACTTGCAATTTAATAATTTACAAAATCCATAGATACTTCTAACATTTCATTTATAATAAAAATACACTACATGTTTTTTTTAAAATTTATTGTTGCTTATCCAACGTATCTAAAATCATTAATTTATTAAATATTTTATTGCAATTTCTTCGCGTTTTTTAAGTTATAGAAACATTAACAATGTTAAAAATAATTTGTATTTAAGCATAAAATTTGCAGGCTTTTAGAAGAAAAATAATAATTATGTTCTGTCCTGAATGTTATGTTGAGAAATGTGTGATATTAAAAATGCTTTTATAAACATATTTTTGCTCAGGTTTCTATATATTCTGCAATTTAAAAATGGAAATAAATAAAGTTGGAAATAATGTTGAAAATTATTAAATATAATTGCACTTACGATTCATGTCCAATGTGACTGAACTGGAGATGGGAGCTATGAGGTTGTTGTTGGAAGCCTGGCATGTGAAGACCGTGTGGAGATGTTTCCTTTGGAGTTTATCTAAGTGTAAAATATTCCTGACTCGCCTCTCGGACAGGAACTCGTAGCTATCATCCAGGAGAGCGTTTTCCTGCCACCACGTTACTTTGGGTGCAGGTCGTCCTGCGAAAGATCATCCTTTGTTTATGACGCAGAAAGAACGTATCTTACAATTTTTATGCTTTTCAGCAACGGTATTTCATAATTACGTGCCATTGCGCGGTTATTTAACACGAAACCTCCCCCCTGAGGGCGTTAAGATTGCTTCGTGAAAATTATTACTGAATTACTTTACCTCCAGTTGCGACGCAAGTTATATTAATAGATGTTCCCTCGTTGTAAGGACCCAGGATGTAATGAGGTATGTGGACTCCGCGCTCATCCAATATGCTCAGCTTTTCCGGTGGGACTGAAAAATAGAAATAAAATAGATATATTTTATTACATATATTTTCATCATCTACGATTATTATAACATCCGCTTTCCGCTGTAATAACTGATTTTACATGAATATTATATAATTCGAATCGATATTCCATTATCATCGTTATTAAATGTTTAGTAAACGACAAATATACTTGAAACACGAAATATTCACATCGATCGGCAATAATCAACTATAATGTATTAAGAAAAAATAATCCAATTCCATTTATTTTTAATATTGAATGCAAAATTCTAAATATGTATTTAATTTATTTTTATTTAAATTTTTTAAATCAGAAACTTGAAATTGTAATACGAATTATTTCAAATAGACTTAAATATTGCTTCGCAATAAAACGCTGAGTAAAACGAGTCAAAATCAATAAACCAATTACGTATCTTACATTCAACTCAATAAAAGTTAAATTTATTGCATTTTTTATGTAATCTGTATTCACCTAATCAAATAATAATATATTTGTAGTTATTCATCAATAATTTTATAATTTAAAATTGATCAAAAAAATGTGATAAAATACGTTGTTTTTGTATTTCATAAATGTAAAAATATTAAATATTTATTACTTTGTGGTAATAACGTGTTTTATATGAAAATCTAGTTATATTAATGGCAGTTTGCGGAACATCCGTTGATTAGTTTTGTTGAGTAAACGCGACAACGAAAATACATATACGTATTTAAACCAGTTGTCATCAAAGCTTTAATTGCGTGTAAAAACAATAGTCCTATAAGTTTTAATTTATTGATTGTACTATTTTATATAACTTTGTATATTCAGCTACACTTTATATTGTAACCTGCATCCGTTACAAAATTAAATTTTAAAATAATACACATATTATTTGCTGAATGAATGGAAAAGAAAAATCAATATTAAATATTGTATAATGCTTTTGTTATAAAATTTGTTATTGTTGTATTGCAATGAAAAATAAACAAATATTTATACAAAATGTAATCGTTTTGAAAATGTTGATTCAAAATTCAAGTTTGCGGCAGACACATAAATTTAAGCTGGCGTTTATAAAATATTAAATATAAAATAAATTTGTCATTAGTATTGGCAAATGGACTGAAAAAAAGGTATGTAGGTATTTTACCAAACGCTAGGGGAGTTGACGCATTGCTGGTTTTTCGCGCGCGCAAATTTATGGTGGCGGCGCCGGGCTCGGTTATTGAAAGCTAATCGCACTTTGTCTAATAATCATGCAATTCTGTCAACTCAGGATATATTCGTATGGATATGTGCATGGATCTTTGATGGAATATTCTATTAAAAGTTAATTTGATTTGGAAAGCGGATCTTGTCAGCGCGGCTCTTTCTCAAACAGAATTTCATTACAGTATGTAAATTGGGCAAAAATAAACCAAACATGGATGGGGCATGGATGCAGGAAGAGAGGATGGAAGCGCCACTGCGAGGGTGCGACCGGGCCAAATCTCTTCACATGTCGCCGTATTTTATTATATAAATGCGCTCCAGTTTTCCGCCGCCTACACATTTACAACTACAATCAAGAACAATTCGTACATTTCGCGAATTACAATGCGGAAATATCATCCCAAATTTATTCCCTTATCTTCTAAAAATTACATTTCCAACAATGCTTTTCCCGGTCGGCCCCACTTAGCGCTTAATAATTTATAGACATCTCATTCGATTTATTTTTCATAAATAAATTACCGCTACTTATTTTCATATGTACAACTTTTATGTTATGCAATTCTTAGATATTTTTCATTGTCAATAATGTTTAGAATTAATTAGCGCATATTTTGGTTAAAAATAAACAAACAATACGAGATTTTCGCCCAGTGGTATTAATCGTGTTTGTGCTTTAATTAATGTAATAATTGCGCACTGTGTGTATTCGAATATAATTGTAATAATGGTCTTCGGTTTTGATTAACTGAAAGCTTCAAAGCGTAGAGCGACAAACACCGCATGTTTAATCCAATTAAGGGCCGCATATTACAAACGCGTCTTTTTTCATTATAAGAACATTATATATTTTATATACTGTACACATGTTCGGATTTCGGGATCAAATGCAACAGGAATATGTAAGCAACGCGCAATGCTCATAATTTGCAACTGGTTAAATTCATTGCGTTTGAAATGAGTTGGATAATCGTGTTAACATCTGCACCATGCATACAAATTATGTTGATCGATTCACACTTGAAGCGAGAAGTAATCCATCGATTTCAAACAATGTTTTCATCGAGGAATAACCGAAAAGCTTTCGCTTGTAAAATATAAAAGGAATTCCTTAAATAAACGATTAATTACATATTGAAGAGGGGGGAAGTTTGGAGTCGGTGTTGGTAACAGGAAACAGGTCATGTTCGGTACAAACGGCAGTAATTTAAAATGTTCCCGGAATGGTCGGATTACGAGATTCAATTTCCTCGCAAGTAATTAAAGAAAACGTCGAAAGGTGAATACTGGTAATTGCTTACGGCGCTTGAACATTTTTTTTTTTTAAATAATTTCACTGCGACGACAATCAGAATTAAACTCGCGCTCTCGCAAAGATAATAATTTCCTATGTTTCTTTTTTCTTACAATTTCAATCGTAATTTATTGGCGATCGATTGGTTCCCATTCAGAAGAACTATGGCCAGGATGGCATGGCTCTTGCTGATCGATAGAGAACTTCCGTTTCCTCTCGTTGCTTGCGATTTATTACGCAAGTTTTCCTTAAATACATTCTTATTCTACCCACAGATAAAAAAAAATAAAGCTGAACCTCTTACACGGGAAAAGTAGAAACGCAAGAGAAAAACCAAGCACAAGCGTTGAAATCTAAGAGCATTTTATTATACAATAAATTGAATTAATCACCAAATTTGCAATAAAGCAATTATTTTTTTGATTTAAATTTGAGTATTACGATGGAATTAATTGTTGGCCTTAGATTTGAATTTCAATCGTCCGAATGCGTGCCCGGTTTTAGTGAGGCAACGGGTTAAAATCGAATTAGAGAATTTACGGTTTATTCAAAGTTAACTTGATTGAGTCAGTAATTAAATTATTACCTGAGCGAGTGCTGAAACCCAGTTAAATGTCTTCTAAAATATGAATTCACGGCAGTTTGCACGTCGTCATTAAATACATTACATTCAGACGTGTTTATATTTTAAACCAGATTCCGGATTTCAATAAAATTTATAATTTTTAGAAAATGGCTTAAATTATTATTGATCTACTTTCTTAAAACAACAATAAGGATTTAATTCAAATAACAATGCTGTTTTATTATTGTATTTGATTTTAAGAACATTTTACTTGTGTACAGAGTAGTTTATAAACTTTATTTTAGCAACAAAAAATAACATCAAATAATATTGAAAGTGCAAATAAATTGATAAAATATTTACGACTTAAGAATACTTACTTATAACTGTTAAATTAACTTTAACATTCCTAGTTGGAGTTTGCTTGAAGTCCACGCGACAATTATAGACTCCTCCATCGGAGTCCTTGACGTTATCCAAAGTCAATTTGGCAAGTTCCTCCTGGTATCTAAAGAAGGCTCTTCCTCCTAGGACTGCTTCGTCTGCCCAGTGCTTGCCCTCCTCTGGTTTTTTATCGCGGGCATCGAACCTGTAAGATCGTAAAGGTCATTATATTACATGAGTAGAAAGAGGAGGTGAATATGAAAGTAATGAACATTGGTTGTAGCCAAGATTGAGTGTTCCGATTGAAATCGGAATGAAATAAATTGATAATAGTTGAAGTTATGCGCATTTATCTAATGGAAAACATTGGGGAACAAATCACGGGAATGTGTGAAAAGTTTCAATCTACGCTTTTGTTGGACATCGTGCGAGTCCATTATTCACGGCATTATCAAAAAGCTATCCATTCAACGATGGAGCATTTCCAGACACGGAATTTATTTAATAATTCTCTGCTGCTTTGGTTTGCGGCCGAACGAACCGTGCTGGATTTTTCTTGCAGACATCTCCGAACTCATTGAAATGGAATAACATTATATGCTCAGACTACGCAGGTATTTCACTAGCTGCTCCCTGGGGGGAATCCGGTAGCTTATATATCAAGTTTTATGGATGGTTAAGTGACGATTTATTATCCACTCCTCTCCTGGATACAAAGCAATGCCACAGATTCCAATTTATATCCACGCTATTACACTCCAATCATAATTCTTTCGCATTATTACCATCGCCCTTACTTACATATACTTTCCAATTTAACACGACCAACCCAAAACATATAATCTAATAAAAATTTAATTTACAATTATTCATACATCCAACAGTTATTTATTATATTCCTTCATAAAAATCAATTTCATTTTTTGCATTGAAAATAAATACATTTTCAAGTAAATTTAATGTCGCAATGAAAGGTATTCTCAACTTAATTTAGAAATGCAAGTTAAAAAGTAGCAAATTCCTTTTGCAAACACTGAAAATAATTATTCCGCTTGTCTCTGCGAATTCACCAGTTAAAATGAATCGTATCGTTTAGTTTTTGTGTTCTTCATTAAGGATTTCTGTTCGTACTAAAAGAATGGAAGTGTTGCTATTTCTGTATTTTCATGAACTTTAAATTAAATGCATATATGTTAATTAAAACCAATTTCATTTAAATGTAAATTACAATTTATTATAATAATTACAAAATTTAATAAAATCATTAATTATAATAGCTACAAAATCTACAACTTGATTTAAAATTCTAAACAAAAAATATAATTTATTTTTATGTGTTGAGTTTGGAAACTGTTTTTATTTCGTACATGATTAGATAAATGTGAATTTCGATACCTCACCCGTTTTTTTTTTTTTTTTTGGAAAAACGTAAAGTGAAACACGATAAAAAGGTGCAAAAACGAAAACTGCGTGCGTTTGTCACGGCAGTTTGTGCCGTTGTATCTAGGTTCGTATTATCGAATTTACATGTGACAGTGGGATATCGCTGGTGTTCGGTACAGTATATAGATTTGTAATGGGTTGTTCAATTTAATTGGCAAAGTTAACAGTGAGCATTTAGTCCCATTACGTCTGTACGTTGATACATTACCTGAGCGTAATTCAGATTTGCTTAGTACATGTGTTCAAGAGAATTCTGTGTACATTACGTGAACGATAAACGGAGGAGAATATTAATGATCCGATTCAACCACTTAAATTTCTATTATTTAATTATTAAAATCTATTACATATTTTTTTTTACGCTTATCATTAGAAATCACTATTATTTTCTGTTATACTTGGAACTTCTATGATGATTTGAATTAGGGAATTGTGATATAAATTGCAAATCTTACGCAATTGTGGGTATGATAATACATATATGGTATTATAATGAAGTGCTTGACTCCAAAGTGAAATTAGCGCAAATTGCGGGTGTAAGGGATGTTCACGCAGATGGCGTACATTGTCATTGCACAAAGTAATTGATTAATTAAGACTGTTCCAAGTTGCAATTGCATAATTAACGTTTAGAAGATTTCAATGCGAATATATACGTTGCATTGTGATGCACTGGCATTCAATTCCTTAATACTATCTATTAGTATTTTATCACGATTCCATTGTTGCGTAATGGAAGTTTCGGATTACGAGGAATTGGTGTAAATAAATGGAATGTAGTTCGTTGAAGAGCGCTGGCGATGAATGTGCCGTCGCAATAGGAAATGAAAATAACAATTTTGCAAACCGTGCGTAAATATTAATTGAAATGGAATTTTATTAGCGGATCCGCGGAAATTCCGGTGCAGCAAATACTGTCAAGAGGATAATATAATTACGGTAGGATCGTGACGGGTTGATTGGTTGGGAGGAAGGATGAAGAATTTTGAAGTGGTGGAATGGTGAAACGGTGGTGGGGAGTGTAGCTTTTGTACTTACGAGTATATGGGTGATTTACGGGCCGTGCCATCCTTGTACCATATCACTATACTCATCTTGTCCCCGGGTAACGAAGGGGCGATGTCGCAGGGTAGTTTCGCCACGCCACCCTGAACGGCCTCGATCGAGTACACTGCACTGGCTGAAACAAAAACAATGCACGTTGTACTTGCACACCATCTAGATAATTGAAACAACCCCAACAAGCGACCGAAATAATTAGCGAACGACATCACACATCCACCACCCTCTCTCTAATCCTGTAATTCATCATCATATACGAACATACTGCACTGCCGTATATGCATATACAAATAAATACGGATAGAGAGACAAGAACCAAGAAGCCCCCCTTTTCACGGAGAAATATAATACTTCAACCCTTGCATTTTTCATAATTGCAATCTACTCAACTTTACTATAAGAATTATTAAATTGATATGAAAATAATTGGTGCACAAACAAATCAGGTAAAATTAACCCAAATTAGTTTGTTTTTATTTTGTGTGTGTGTGTGTGTGTATTAGGGTGGATTTGGTATCCAAATCATGTCCAAAACTATAAATTGTAGTTTAGCGGGTAAAACTTCTCTCCGTGTCGAAACTCCGGGATTGCATCTTTGTGTGCCGAGCTAAAGGAGATAATGTTATCGAATTTAGTTGCGCATTTGCAGCACATCAGATGTAGTTAGGGCATTCATAATAGGGCCAATACTAATTTGTGGAATCGAAGGAAGGCGCACACACACACACACTAGTATCTAATGTATAGCGAAAACTGGCAGCAACGGGTCCTGGCATTCTGCCGAGACGATCCTAGAGTGGTTTCGTTATGGCCCAAGCCGATTTATAGCCCTGCGACTGAGGTCAAACGATGCATATCCATTTCCGCCCGCTGGGTTTGGGCCTAGGTCTGGGCATGGCCCTAGACTGGGCATTCACGACATGGAGGTTGCACACTTATCGCCTCATTAAGCAAAACAGTTGTAGGAACCTTCCTTAAACACACTCATCGACCCACCACGCGCTGAAACAAACAACTCCACCTCCCACCGCTTTCTTGATCCTCTTTTCCTCCTCTTTCTCCATGTATTTTTTGCGCTCCTCCGTCCTGGAATTAAGCTTAATTGAAAAACATTAAAGTCACATTTGCAATGCACTTGTTTCCAGCGCTTAGCGACCTAATGGCACGGTCCTGATTTATGGCTGCGCCTACAATTGGACATTCGTCAATTCTTCCATTCATCAACTTGAATTCTAATTACGACGCACACAAATTTTCACCGTTATAAATTACCGGGGACACATTAACAGGTAATTAATGAGCCGCTTTGTCCTGCACCTTCTTTTTCGGATCTCGGATGGATTTTCATCGATAATCCTTGTTAAGCAATAACAACATCAGTGACAGCGAGTCGGCAGTAATCCAACAGACGGAAATTAATCATGTCCCCTGTGTAAACGCCCTTCCACTCCACTACGAACACCGGTGCATCGAATGTCGCAGCTTATGGACCAGAACCAGAAAATGTGTCAATGTAATTGATACCATCACAGCAAATTTATAAATATTTGACTTTAAATGCAAATACTAATTTTGTAGGTGCAATAAAAATACCCATCATCCTCAGAAGTCGTCGTGTGTGTGCATGTGTGGATGTGTTATATGAGGGGTTTCGAATTCACAGAGGCAGGAAGGGCTGCAATCATCAGTATGAGGAAACTCTCCTTTCTCTACCCTGAGTGCTCTCATTAGATGCTGTCCCAGACACCACATCCTCACCCACTCATTCCAATACACTCACGAAGTGCACACCCTCCCCACGACTCGGCTTCCTACTCTTCAGCGTTCAAGTTTAAATTTATGTTGCTGCAAAAACTTCCATCATATTATCATCATTTCACCAACGCCTAATTATAAATAATGCAGATTTAAGTGTAATGCTAATGCAGAAAAAGCCTGGCTCCTCGAAATGTTAGCCATTTAATCCGCACGGGATTTCCGGAAAACTTCCCAGTCCGAAATCTGTCACGTTCGCAATGAAATCTGTCCGCGTTTCGTTTTTTATGTCCCACTTTCGTTTGGTTTCAATTTGCACACCGACACCCGATTGGAAACAATCATGAAAGTGTCACCATAAAACGACATCAATTGCAGAAAATCAAGAAGAATTTATTGAAATATTAAGAAATAAATTAATGAATCTTCCAATACTTTCATAAAGTACATTAATTGTTATATCGGCATCTGCTCGCTATTATCCTTTTCACACATCTCACAGTGAAGAGGCTTTCCCTCTAAAGACATACTTTATCCTTCTTATACTGCCATACTTTTTTCCCTTCCTGTTCCATCCACCCGATGTGTTCGCATCTTATCTTAATCTCCTCCGTTTTCATCTTGGCGGCTATCATTCCTATTATATTCTAAGGCACACTGAATAAGCGAAGTTTTTTTTGCAAAATTTATAATAAGTTTTGAATCAGTCAATGATGAAATAAAGTTCAGCTTAGCTTAATTAATCAATACAAAATCGCCATCAATTTTATACGTAATTATTTAATGCTAAATAATGTACGCCCATATTTGTAATATTAATGTAAATTATAAATTGCGGGCAATGCAATTAAAAAGTTGATTATGTATGATAATTGTGTTATCAGTAAATGCGCGCATTTAATTCGTAGCGTAATTGTAATTATAGGAGTCATTAACGATAATGTTATTGTAGCATAGTTGCGCTTCTTTTTCATATATGCATATCTAGTTTTCTATTTATAAACCTCCTCGTTCATTAAAATTATAAAGTTTAATATATTTGTAAGAAGCTTGTTTTGCTAGAAATATTATACTTCAGCATATTTTAAAAGACATTTATATTTTTATAGTAAACACAAATGTATAATATAATATGTGATGCAAGAATGAGCAAGCAGGACGATGCACTTACACCGTTATGAAGGAAGCAGTGTTTTCAAGAGCTTCCAAATATATACGAATATATATATATAAAAAATTACAGAATAAACTGACAGCTTTCACGCGAAGGAAAAAATAATATGAGACTGGGAGAGTGGTCTCGAGTAGCGTGTCTTCGTTAACTTCTTATCTATTCGCGATGTCTTTTGCACATTTGCCAATCTTGCCGCGAAGAATAACAATAAGAGAAGCGCACATCAGCATCGAGGGTGAGCGGATGTAGTCTTGGCGCCCCCTGTGCCTTCTTTAATATGCACGGTCCGTCTGCTTTCGAGCTACGTTTCGAATCCTAAAACGGGAAAAGCTCGCGACTGAAAGTAGCAGCCAAGAGAGAGCAAGACTTCCGGTTGAAGATTAAAAACATTTGCCTAGGCATTATCCTCTCCGGAGGGATTATACGATGGCGCTGCACTACATGAACGGACATCACACATTTATGTAACGACGGAAGATTTATTCAATCCTCTTCCTCTTAAAAATCATATCTTCAAAAAGTTTTTTCATTTTCATAGAGTAAACTTAACACAAATTGAATATTTCAATTTTCTATTGTTACTCAAAAACACTATTGCGAAATAAAATCTTTTTATAAAAGACACAACTAAATATTTGTTAAATTATTTAATGCTACTTTAAAATAAAGGAATAATTAAATATATTCAAAAGTAATTTTAGCAGTTGCGAAATTATATATAACTTTTATTTTTCATCACGAGTTAAGAATTTAACAATTCGAAACACTTTAATCTGTAAAATTTGAGAGTACCGCGGAAATACGGAAATACTTTAAAAGACCTAGTAATTTAGATAACTTAAACTAGAAAATGTCTTTTTTTTTCGCTTGTTCCGCATTAAACACGGTGCGTTTTTTTTCTAACTTTTTCTCCCTCTTAACCCTTCCGTACGGCATTCATAAGACTTAGTCAAAGGGTCCACTTTTTCCCGTTGTGTGTGAGTTGGAGCTTTTGAAGCGACTTTCCAGTTCTGATTATGGGATAAGTTTAAATTGGCGCCGTGACAAAACCTTATAAGCAATTTAAGTTAATGCGTACACACGCATACACACAGACAGAACATTTAATTAATTTCTCCATCCTGTAACTAAGTATAATTAGAAAATCCGTTCTTAATAATAAACGCAATTATTCTGATGTTCCTGTCGAACTAAAATATATACAAAATTATACTATTATACTCATCTGCAATTATATTAATTTCATCAAAGACTAACATGCTTAAAACGAATATGCTTTATATGAAATATATTTGTATATTATTGCATTAATATCAGCTTTTAATGTAATTACTAATCAATCCTAAATCCATTTCGATAAATTATCTCTCGATTGAATGGATTCGTATAATAAATTTAAATATATAAAACAAAATTGTAGAGTGAAAGGAAAATCAATGAATATTAATTATAATTGAAATATTTAATTCCGAGAGTATTGTTAAAGTTTGACAAAGTCCTGAGTGAGGCAAGCGAACACTAAATTATGCGATTTTCGGTAACTTTTCGTATTAATTTTCGATCAAGCGGATTTGTATAATTCGATTGATTTTAATTTTAAATTAAACGACGAACCATCAGAGAATTTGCCTAAAATCGTATTAAAATTTTATAAAAGTGCAGAAAAATTTGAGATGATAAATTAAACTAGTTTATTTATATAATAATAAATTGCTGAGATTTTATTAATTAAATAATTTTTATGAATTTTGATTAACATTTGATTATATAATATTACGCTTTCAATTATAAAATTTAACCTTATTTTGCTGGTAATAATAATTAGTCAAATATAATGAATATAGAGTTCCCAAAATACAAAAAAACATGCGTCTTATAATCGATTTATTTTAATACTTGGTTATTATATTTATAATTAAAAAAAAAAATTAAAAAATTAAAAATGATAATAATTAAATAAATCAATAATGATAGGTGGAAACATATCATACAAATTAACTATTATATAATATGTAAACTTGTTTCTGTATTATTGATAAGTTTTTCGATTTTCGTTGAGAGGTGTTGTGTGCGAGTTTTAGGTTGAGGGATTATAGAACTGGAATGATCGGCGGAAGCGGCAATAAATCGCTCAAAAATCGAAAATGTAATCGAAACAAATGGGTTCAATTACGTTGTCGGTGCGATTGTCGGTGTATGTGCTGTGCTGTGTGTGTCAGTTGTCAGTTTGTTGGGAGTTAGGGTGAGGGGTGTCGGCCGGTGCGAGCGGATGGACCTCGGCACCGTTTGGGGACGGCGTCGAAGCGCCGCGGACCGTGAAACTCGCCACCGGAGCCTAATTATTGTGCTGCACTTACACCCCAAATGATAACAGTCTCTAATTAACGGACGCTGTGATTAATCGCTGCCGTGATTGCCCGATTGAAATTGCCCGACTAATTATAAAGTTATTCTTGTCTATTTATGAGTAACTTTGAATAATAATCGCATAGCATCCCATTAAATTAATTCACCACCCGCAAGACATGTTCGACGAACAAACGGACTTGCAGCATTCGTCCAGCCTGCAATCAATTTTCGTACGCTTGTTTATAGGGCTATCGAGAATTTTTGCAAAACGATCACACACACACACTCTGTATCTCTCTATCTCTCTCTCTCTACACTCTTTGTGCGACCGTGCATGCATGTGGATCTGTGTTGAGCTTTTGCCTTCGTCCTGATTTATAGGTTCACAGTTGGAGCCGTGCCAAGTGAAGGTCCGGTCGCTGTAAAAGCTGCGAAATTCAGCAGTCGCTATGACTCATATTCAGCTCATAAATGTGATGACACCACACCCTGGGTTTTGCCTGTCTTTAATGGGTATACCATTGCGTTGTGTTGTGATCGCCCGAATTCAATTCAATATTACTAAGCAAAAATATTTTTATTCCTTTTTATATTTCAATTTAATCAATCGCCATTCACTGTTGTTTGTCGATGATTAAAATAATGAATTTACCTTTGCTATACGCATTTTTTTTTTTCAGTTTAATTACTATTCCTATTATTTTGCATCACTGATTGTATATATTGTATCACATTGCAAACATGAATAACTTTATGTTTTTATAAACTAAACCTATTACATAATTAAATTCTCCTATTCAACTAATCTGATAATCTCTTTTTCCTGTACAAATTTGCAAATTGAACCAATGTCGATTATTTGCACAAATTCAAAAATATTCGTTGAGATAACTGCTGCTTCATATGATTCTCAAATCTCGGTATTAGCCGTTGAGTGGGCGACGGATATCTCAAAGAATTCAAGTCGGGGATTAAATGGATTTACAGTCACACCAAGTTTCCAGTATCAGTCGGCAACTAATCTTATATAGATTTTTATGATTTCACTACTGAATGAATTAATGCAATAATAAATATAATAGAGTAATCATGAAATAATGAAAATGATAGCTGAAAATTAAGTACAATTTTTGAATAATGTGTAACAATCAACTAAATTGATGATTATTATAAGAGATAATTTTAAATCAATAAATGTATATAATTCGAGGAGTTGAAATATCTTCACATGCATGAACAAAGTGTTCTGGATACAAAAAGAATGATGGTTAATATGTCGCAGAGGTTTTTCGTTTGAGTGCGAGAGTGTGAGATGAAGTGTGCTTTCGCCCCCGAAAAATCCCGTACGTAAATTCTCCAGAGTAATGAACTCCTTCTCGAGGCTTTTATCTTGATTTTTGAGCTTTTACCTCGAAGTCCACCAGCCAAAAGCCGTAACTAGATTTCAGCGTGCAGAGTGTTCTTTGCATATCCTACCTTTTATTTGCTCACTTCCTCTGCTAAATCTAATCCATCTGCGGGAGCAGAAGGAACGATGAAATATGTATGATGTGAATTATTTAATAATGTATGCGTAGAGTTATTCATATATCGTGTATTCTGAGATGTCGATCTTCGTCTTATTCAAATTGTCCTCTTGCGAAACATTACGAGTTGATAGATTAATTCAAGGCGTTAGTCTGGGAAACATTCGTTTCGGTTTCGGCCTGTATTCAGGCTACAGGTGTCTGGTGTGTCGGTAATGAAGAGGGCTAAGCGTGTTCTTCTGAAATGGAGGTTTCGCCTGCCTACGTGACGAGAACCCATTAAAACGCTTGACTCCACAATCCCGACGAAGGCTCCTTTTGCTCGGTGGTTCCGGCTTTGTCGCGTCTGACCGTTTCTTCGTCTTCTTTGGGATCGCTTTAATTATTTAGGAAACCAAGGCGAATGTTCCCCGTCGAACTCGGGATGTCAGAAGTTATTGAACGACAAGTTCGTTCAGGCATGTTACGGAATAAATTATGCCAGATATCCATTACGATGCCACTTTTGCTGTGACTGCTATATTGAAAGTGAGAGACGTGTCTCTGTATGTAAGTGTGTTAAGTTAGCGAGAAGGCCTCAGCGGCTTCGCCTTTCAACTTTTGTGCCACTCGTAATTCGCGTTTAAGGCCCATTCGAACCATTCCCAAATCTTCAACCGACGGAAAAATAAATTTCACTTATACGATAGCCCCAGTCTGCAATGGATATCCAATAATCGAACAGCGTCTTGCTTGTGTACAAATGGCGTCGGCGATGACACGAGAGAATTAACATCGGCGTCGAGACGCTGCCTCTCCCGCAGCTTGCGTCATCCGTCTTGGGGGATCGGAGCCTCCGTTGCCGCCGTCTTTCGCCACCCCACATAAATTCAACCCCTTTTCTACATGTCCTACTAATGTATACAAAACAAAGACGCGTGATGTAACGCTTCGGGGTAAACAAAGTTAACACCCTCTTCTCTACTTCGCCATCTTCCTCTCATTCTTCTACCACTTTTGGAATTCTTACTTTATTCTATTTCCATTTCCCGGCGCCCCAACCGAACGCCGTATAAACGAAAACTCTATAAATATGTATAAAATATTTTCATCCACGCATTCACACACGGTATAAAATTGATTATATATCCAAAGCATATTTTTTACATCTAATATCCCTAATAGACTATTTTTTATCACTGAGAGCTTTCGACTCATTACGTAATATATAGTAAGCGTTTATTATTTTCAACCTTCATCTCTAAATAGAATTAATATCAGTTTTATATTATAAATTAAACCAACGATTTATCAATAATAGTTATGGATAATAGCTACTTTGGTTTAAAAAACGTTCTGAATCAGGTTTTGTTTAATACATAATGTCATTATTTCAAAGATGAATATTAATATTTCAACATTAAAAATTAATTGTATAATTTATATAATTAATTATAACTTCCTTAACACGAGATGCGGGTTTTAATTACACATAAAACGTTATTATTGTCAATTAAGTTATTAAATAATTAAATTCTGATCCACAGGTTTGTTGATGCGATATAAGTTACTAGTGACATCATGCGGGTTGAAATAATTTATTTGCTAATCGATAACTAAAAAAAATCAATTTGCTTTAATTTCAGAATTAAATCATTTAATTTTATCAACGATGTTTACTGACAAAAAATATGTATTTACGTGATTCGACTTATTTTTTTCTTATGCATCAACAATGTTTAAAATTAAATCTATAAATTATAGGCATTGCATAGAATGTTGAATTATACACTATACATAAATTAAATGGTATAATATGGAAATAAGTGTAAAAATATATACACAATACAATGTGTGTTAAGTGCATACATGTCGCTAACCTAAGTCTTGGGATTTTAGGACAATGATTTTCGATCAGGCGCTTAGCCGAGGGTCCTTCATGTTAAACCAATACTTCCGTGCCGGTGCATCTTTGACACCAGTTCGATGTGGTATTATGTCGCTATGCTGAGATTCAGCGTGAAGATTTTCTGTTGGAATTTGAGATTCGTGCTGCATAAAACACGAATCGCAGGTATTGAAAAGAAAAACGTTTTGCGCAAAATAGCATTGGATGTAACGGGATTAAAGTAAGTCTTTGGAAAGTTCACCGTTCACGCACTGCGAATGTAAATCACAACGGAAGGTAAATCAATGGAACAAGCACTAAAATAGTATATTTTTGTAGGCCTCTGATACCGTCGCCACCCCAAAACCATTCATTTAAGTTGAATTCGATAATTCAATTCGAGTGTCATTCTGCATATGCATGCGTGTATATATTTTATCCATATTTATACTGGGCTACCCCCCATCATCCCTTGCATGAATAATGTATAGCAATATTTAAGCCCGATTCCCTCCCCATTCGAAACATCCTTTTTGCCCCCGGTTGAAATGCCGCATGAAATATTAATTGCTAACATTGCGACTGGTATTTGCCACAATCCAGTTACGCGTTGCACTCGCCCTTCGCCACTCCCCTAAACTAATTTCATTGCGGAGCCAAGTTGTTATCATTTGTTCGCGCCCTTGGCTTATCTGCGACAGCCACAGCTTTTAACACTTTTACTTCATTCATTAAGCCCTTCGCAAATAACACAAATACTCTTAAGATAGAATCACTATTTTACATATATTTTTGTTAAATTAATACAATACTCTGCTGCTTCCATTCCAACTCCCAACTCTTCGCTGTTACCAAATTCATCCGGATTTGACAATGTTTATTATTTATGGTATGATGGAAACGCGTTTGATTTATAGAAGACGAAACGTAAATCAAACTAGCCGCAAAAAAAGTTTGATTTATTGCCAATACAAGTTATTGGACAAAGAATGCACGCATTTGATTTATTATTTTCATCAGTGATGCGCGGGAGGGGGTGGCGAACAAAAATAAAAGAATTGGTGCGCTTTTGATGCAAAAGCGATTCGTGGACAAACGAAGCATTTTTATTTTATACGTTTTTTTTTTGCAATTATTTCGGTCGCTTTATTGTCCAACAGTAATTTTCGCTGCAGATATAACACAAAAGCTTTAACAAACTGGACTTTCGGATGTATTATTTAAACTTTACAATAAAAATGCATAATCTATTAATCACCAACATTTTTGAGGATATCATTCCATCACGCAATGGAAACATCTTTAATTACGTAATCAAATTTTTTGAAACAAGAATACATAAACATTTCAGTTAACATCTTATATAAAAGAGGAAACACGAGGTGAAAAAAGTTACATTTATACTTCAATCAGATACGTAACTAAAGGCTAGTTCATTAATTTCACATTCAATGTGCATAAAATAACTTTGATCATAAAATCCAGATTACGGTTGTTGAATAAATTATGTGTTTACTCTTCAGCTTTCTACATAAAAGAATACAGTGATTTGTAGTTTGTGATTTAAATGATTTAAAGACAACGTTTTACAATAAATGTGCATATGCATTCGGTGGATGAAATTTGTATTTCATTCATCTATATTAAAATAGACTGTATCAATCAGAAAAGGAATGCAGTAAAATGATAAATATTAAAGTTTTATAACCTTTCTATACGTTTATTAACAATAAATTGTCAACAATAAATATTTATTTTCAGTAAAAATGTTGAACTTTTCATTTAGTAATAATTTGTATACATAGACTTATATAATCTGTTCAGTTCCTTCCGGTCTTGCGTAAGGGTCCTTGTGCAATGTGTTTCGAGCCTTGCGTTTAATAGCACATATTTTACACGAGCTTATGTTCTCGACAGAGGGATTTGATGTCGCACCGTTAATGCACATATGTAAATAATGAATAGAAACGAGAAATGAATACGTATTACGCAAGAGATGATATGGCAATAAGCGTAGTTACCAACAATATCTATTATTTTTAGATGCTGTCGATGGGGAAACGCGACTGCAATTTTTAATAAGTAAAGCTGCGATGCGATGGTGAAGGCAAAGTGGTATTGAATAAGGTCCTCTGGGAGTATCGCACAAAAACATCGAATCAATATTTTGTAGATGATACGAAAGTTTTAATGCAACGTACATGACTTGGCAGAACTTGAGTATACTGAAGATTGATTTTTGCTGCCGCACTCGTTTAGATTTTTCTCACTATGTAAAGAAATTCAAAATAAATATAAAAGAAGAAACATGTCTGTTACTTAGAATTTAATATTTTATTCACATATTTTTTTACAATTTGTCAACTATTACAAGTTAAATTAAAATTTATTTGGTAGAATATTATTATTGTTTGTTATTAGTAAATTATATGTTGATAAGATACCTAATAGGTTCAAATGAATCTTCTTGAAGCTGAGTATTATTAATGATAGAAGAATAAATAAAACGTTGTTTCAAGAACAGACAGAATTTGTTGTGTTAGAGCATAATTAATTAACGAAAATATAAAATTACATGGTCTTGTAGTGCGAGAGCAAATTAACGCCATGTGGGCACGATGGCGCGCTATCATGCAACATTACGCTATACAAGTTTCACCCCAAATACAAATATTTGAAAAGCAAACATCTCGCCTCATATCAACAGAATATGCAATAAAAAGCTGGTTAAATGATTTTTTTTTATTTGTCTGTTTTCGTTGCGCGAGAATCCCTTTTGTTTCGGCGTCTGCTTGATATACGTCAGCAGTAATTAAAAAAGGGAAAAAGGGCGCTCGCCTCCTAAAAATACAAACACCTGTTTGTTGGTGAGGCCCGAAAGCAATATAAATCAATGCATCCCACTTTTTCATCGTCTCAACATCGTCAACCTAACCCCTGCTTCTCTCTTTTGCGCACTGAAACGCACCCCTTGCCTACATTAAAACTTTTTTAATTACGTAAAACGAGCGACGATTTCATCGAGATCGAAATTATACACGAACAATCTGCGCGCATACTCGCACCTCTGGATGCTGGATGTTTTTAGTAAAAACCTAGGTGTCCATATCCACGTACAACCGACGAGAAAATATTTTAATTAAACACGATTTTGGCAGTCGCAGATTAAATCTGAAAAATTTTGCGCATTTTCGTGTTAGCTTATTAAAGTAATAACGCGACATTTTATTAAAGCCCGAAGAAGGATAAAAGTGTGTACGCTAAGCGCATACATTAGGCGACACGATATTATAAAATATAAATTTTACTGCCGGCGAATTGGGCTCGCAAATTTTACAACAAAGTACAGCTGAAACAATAACCAAAAACTGTTCGGTATTGCGCGAACGGTAGATTCGCAATCCAATAATACGTGCTCCGCTGAAACAGTGTCTGCTCCAGACTTCCCCACCCCTTCTTCATATAACCCTCTAGCGTTACATACGTGATTATATAATGGAGTCTGCGAGCTCTTTTATTCTAAAAATTTTCAACTGCAACTCCGTCTTGTTTTCTATAACTCTTGACTCTCACTCTAATTAGTATTAAAACCATTTCGCAAAATAATTGAAACTGAAATTATCCTAGCAAAATAAATATGATGAAATTATTTACAAAATTATGATTTATTAATTAACTATTTTTTTTCAGCCTTTTATTATTAGTAAGCTATAAAGTCGTACATCGATGATGACGTATTAAAGTAATTATATGGCTTCGGTGATCGAAACGATGAATAACTTTTTTCCTTTCATGTCTGCATTAATTTGTTCAATCCATACAAGCTGTAATATGCACGCGTACTACGTATTTATATAACAGAGAGCAAATTTCGATGACATAATGAAATAATATAGTAGTGCTTCGGATTCCGGAATAACTCGAGGTGGTGCGGGAATCGCAATCTAATGATCTCGTGGGAGGCGGATTGTTTCCATATTTCTTGATGTTTCTGTTAAGTCGTTCATATATCAGCGCTTCCAGCAGCATGTTTGATTAAAACACTTCCAGACTATTTCGACAGCGGCAGCTACCAGTAAACGTTTTATGCTCAAACGTAATTGTTATGATATACTTAGATACAGTTTGAAACTAATTTCGCTGCTTTTAATTACAACTCGATCGATAATCCTGCAAATATTTCCAGACTGTTTAGTTGTTTTTTTTTCGTTGTTGTTATTTCCCTGGATGTTGTTACGTTTCTTCCAAGACAAGATTTAGTAAACAACAAGCGCAATTAACTAATTTAAAAAAAAACGGTTTATCGCTCAACTTTTTAGCGATTCAATTAAATTAATTGGCATAGCACTTCTTCTTCTCCGAATTGCAAACAAATTGATTGTGCTGTGTGACGTAGATGTAGGTTTATCGAATGACATTAAACGCGCGATAAAACTATCCGGCAATAAAAATATATGTATTAGATTTAGAATTTAATGCTTCGGGAATCTATATCCCCAAACAGGCTTTACGAGAACGCGAGGCGAGCGTTAAAAGTGTACGCCAGAAAGCAAATATAACTGTCGGTTATATCGACAATACACATTTATTATTCATTTGGGCCATGTTTTGCAGCAAGCAACGTGAAAATAAACAACACAAAACATATTGATCGAAAATGAAATTGGTTACTGAACATTTAAAAGTTATTTCTTATTATCTTATAACGTGTAGCTTGGCAGCGAGAGGTGGGTGGCATAAATCAAATTTCTAAAATAATTTCGATGAGTACAAAGCAAAGAAAACTTTATGATATTAAAATCCGCTCGGGTTATAATAATAATAATGATAATAATAATAACAAGAGTCCGCCCCCAAAATCGATGTTAGCTGAGAGCAGAGCGCCGCCGTTCGTTTGGGGTGAAAATTTCGGGGATATGAATTATTCAAGGGACAATCGTCCACAAAACATCCTGCATTATTTATTTACAAATTTATCACTTATATATTATATTTTTTTTTCCTTGCCAACACGTCAAGTGGGTTATTTTTTTCCTCCCCTAACTAGTAACAGCTGGGTGTGTTTGTTAAATATTCCAATTTTGTTGTTGCTTTACGTCGGGTCTTGCTCGCAGATAATTAAACAAGTTTGACGATGTGCAGGAACGTATGAGAGGAAAGTGGATTTGAATCGCACATAAATTTCCTTTCCGGATTCGTTTAATTCCGGAGACACCCTAATCAATCGAAATCCGGAGATTATAACTCGAATCCCGGCTTTGAAATAAAACTTTGGACGTTTTTCCGACAGGGATTTAATTATTAATTTAAAGCTGTCAATACACCGAACACGTGCACCTCAGAAACAGCCATCCAACACATAGCTTTACAATGCACTTATTCTCATAATTTATACAAAACTGTTAATTCCAAAGTTTGTTACATTAATTATTTTATTCATCTTAAATTCCTAATGATCTGCCAAAAGTGTATTGATAGAACGATAGAATATTAAAAATTATATCTTAAATATTTAATTTTTTTATACCATCTGGAATGTGTTAACATTTGATTTAACGAATTTTTACTTCAAACGCTTCAATTCATCTTCCCTGTCTGTTAATATCGGCGATCCTAATTGTGCGCACATTATTTCCTTTCGTCTATGACTTGCATCGATGCGCCTTTTGTCGGAACGAACGCGCCCAGTCGTACTGTTATTATGTAATTAATGCGTGGTCGGTTTTGAGTAATTATATCGCATGAAATAAACAAGCGTTAAGTGGTTTATAAGTAAGAGTGCGTTAAGTGGTTTATAAGTAAGAGTAAGTGCCCTCAGACGAGCTTATGCATTACACTAATTTAGTGCCGAGGCGATGCAGGACGTGTATACACATGGGTGCGATAATTTTTCAGTTTAATTAAATAAAGTCCTGATCATCACGTTAAAAACAAGACGAAAACATACTTTTTCCACTTCGAGGGGTGAACTTGTTCTTGTACTTATGGTTTCATCTAGCTCCTTTTTTAATACATGCAGGAAGCTTTTCATTATACAAGTAATTTTATTGATGTTTAATTCAAATGCAAATGTGCTACGGTAAGCAATAAATGGATAATTCTAGAATTGATTTAATATTCAAAATAGCGCACTTTTAACTTTAATTTTAAATTTTAATTAATTTGATAACTCAGCAATATATTTCATGTATAACATATATTTTTAATCACAATGTACATATAATAATTTTTATTAAAATTATTAATTAATTAAGGGAACTGTAAAAAGTATTGTGGATGTTAGTGTTATTATTCTCAAGATTTTCAACAAATCGCCTCAATTACTTTTCTATTCATGGAAAATATAAAAATACCTTTTGGGCCAAAGGTTTATCGATCGTGGTTTTGCCGTTAGGGAGTATATAATTATAGTCAAGTAAACAAAATATTTTTGTGTTCTTTTATATGAAATACATTTTTAATCTAAAGAAAATATTTTCTTAAACTATATATAATGTTATATTACATTTTTAGGATTGTTGCTTTTTTTCACGGATTTATTTATTTTTAATATAGATATATCGTGTATATAGAATAATCTCGATACAGCATAGAATTCATAGTCTTTTCGAACACGCATATGAGTATGTGTATATGATATTTGAATACATAAATATTTCATTCCTGTTTTCAGGAAATCTTTAGGTGTATGTGTTGCTTTGTATTGCTATTCTTTACCAGCGACAGAGGATCGCACTGTATCAGGACTCTATTCTATTTCCTAGAATAATCATTTTAGATAAATCAGGATGCGAGCGCGAAGGGGTTTGCCTGGGGAAGGGTTTGATGGTGGCGGCGGCGGCGGCACGAGGACGCCGTTTGTCTTAAATCTGGATCTGAATGTAAACCAGGGGTCTCAATCGGAACATCGGAATAAATTTGAAAAGTCTATTTTCTGAGTGTATTACCGAACATTAATAATTCCGACATGCAATACGTTGCCTTGGTAATATAAAGAGGAGAAATAACAGAAAGAGAGATGTGGGAGATAGGGATATCTGAGGGATCGCCTAATTCCATGGCCCGAAGAAAGCAATCAGAGAGAGTGGAGATTCGGCTTCCATCTGATTGTTATTGACGCGTATACCGAGATTATCCGTTTGTACATAATTGAGGGTAAAGTATTACGGAGATAAGGGTGAAATGAGGTGCTCTGGCTGCGAGCGTCTTTGCGAGTTTATCCAGAGAAATGAGACGATTCCAGAAGTTTATGAGGTTCGAAGTGTGTCTTTATGCAGGTGGAAATTTTCCACGGCCCAGATTAGAACTGCAGCGAGCAGCGTCCAAAATGTGTTTCATAATAAAACGTAATTCAGCTCACATCCCCGTCGCGGATGTAGCTTCTTGTTAACAGAGTTTTAGAGTAATTCCAAGACGTTGTTGAGCTGCAGACATTTACATACAGCTAACTTATCTCTCGCTCCATCTATATAAATGAGGTGCGGACCGTTAATGTTCCTCAGTTTGGCCTGAGTATTTAACGCGAAATTAGTGCTTCGGATTTTCCTAGCCTTTTTCCTCAATTTCCGCTTGAAACTTAATTGAAAAAAAAAGGAAAACAATCGATTCACCGTCCAATGCACAGAAATAAAGCGGGAAAACGAATGATAGGATATAAAAACAGTCCTCCGTATAAAACTATATTTCTTCTACCGTTTTCCCTGCACCAGAAGCCGGATAGAAAAATAAGATTTACTAAAGTTTCCAATCGATTAACGAAATATATATATATATATTATCAATATAGAAAGGACTTTTCCTGTTCGTTACTAGTAGACCTTAATACAAAAAAAAGCGCGAAAGGCACTAGACGGGGGGAAGCGCTTTTCCTTTTCTCTGGCCACGCCGCACTTCGAAGCCCTTTGTCGAAAGTGCTACACGACATTGATCACCGGACAACCATTGGTCCAATGCAAATGGCCTCTCGTATATTTCCTCACATCCTCAAAGAAATCTCTAAATCTACCGCCACTATAGATACATCTACCACATGTTATTCGAACAGTTCTCTCTTCAAAATCCGTAAATTCATATTACATTTATTTATTAACGAATGTGCAATTGAATTTAATTAATTATATAGTTTTAAATCGTTGGATTGCATTAATCAGATGGATTTTTTTTTTGATGTATTATAGTTCCGGAGAAAATAATTTAGAAAATATGTCGACGGCATCTTTCGGAGGCCAGCCAGCTTTTACGCATATTAAAATGATTGATGTCGTTCTTTCTCTAAAAATGTTTCTTCGCGAGGCGACAATCTCCAACCAGCTTGCGAGATATGAACGGGACAACCATTTTTCGACGAGAGTATTCCATTCTTTTTTTCCATTAACGTCATTATCGAGATCAAGTTCTGCATAACTATATATTATTTACTTTATACATCATTCATTACTCTACAATAATATTTCAAACTAAAATAGATTTAGTTCTATAAAATCTGAAGCAAAATATAGGGATTATACATAAATAATCAGACCAAGATTTTAAGAAATAAAAGTTTCACAACTTTTTTTTTGTCTGAATATCCATGAACAACGAGTTTAATTTTAGAATATTACACATTTATTCCAATTCCATTTCATTTTCTCATTTAATTGAAAATTACAATTATTCGCAGTAAGTTTACGCTTCGTCAATTCTAGTAATAAAAAGTGTCTCATTTTAAACGGTCTAAAAAACTTCAGCAATACTTTTCGGATAAAAATAATGGAATTGCATAATGTTATTTTCTATTGGTTTGCTACAACTACTAAACTTATTCATATAGTGAATAAGATATAGATTTTTTTTATATAATGACCAAAATTTTTAACTAAATAATATTTTTTTTTCTAACCTAACAATATAATTTATTTGAAAGTAAAAAAATTGTAATATTAACTTTATTCAATATATAACTTTAATGGCATTATAGCTATATAAAAAAAAGTTACTCAATGAAAATGAATATATCATAATAGTAAAAGAATAAAGCACAGAATGTGGTTAATTCAATTAAATAACTATTAACTGAAAAAAAAATGGATCTGCAAAAGCATCGGCTTCTAATTTATCACCAATAAACTGTTTTTTTTTGCTTCTAGGGTTACCGCAAAACTGGTCTGCAGAAAAAAATGAGGCAGCACTAAGATAATTGAAAATCAGAAAGGGCTATTCCAACCAGAAGGCGTCCCGGAATTGTTTTCGGGACGATAAAAAGACTGAGACCGAAAATACCTAAACGTAGAAAAGAATTAGACTTGGAGTCGATAATGTCTCCTTCTTTTCGGTTTACTTCTTTTCTTCTTTCAACAAATCTCCATTTTTTTATTATAAATTTATATATTATTTTCAGTAATTATTTTTTTTTAGTGATATTCAAAGAAATCAAATAGACTTTAATATTAATTTAAGAATAATAAATAATATCAATGTTAAAGAAAAAAGTTGGATATATTGACTTGTACATTCGTGATTTTGATTTATGTTGTCTTCTACATGTGTTATTGGTTCTAAAGAGTTAATTATTAAATGGCACTGTCAGGCTGGCGGCAAGATGTATTAAGATGGATGGCGAGAGAGAAGTTTCCTGATCGCAGCTTGGCGATGGTTCCCTTTCACATGCTCTGGCTGTTGACACTCTTCTGCAATTAAAGCGCGCTTCATAAGGGCAATTCGCATACAAATTGAAAATCGATCGACTCCTGCGTTTCGGGTAGGTTTGACCGTAATCCTAGAGCGTGTCCAATAAATATCGCAACCCCCGTGTGTAGAAAAGGGTAGCCAATGGTTTGGACTCACTAAGATTTGGATTGATTCCGATACCGCATTTCGCTTACAGTTACTTATCGAGCGGTCGACGCGATGTTGACACCAACTTAATTGTAAACGTGTAAAGTTTATTTATATTTTCTTCTGGTCTAAATCATCCATTTTCGTGCGTTAAATTTAAATAATTAATGTTTGAATGTCAATGTTAGATCAATAATTTTCATTGGAATGAGTAGTATAAGTGAACCAACAATGGTAGGTTCGTTTGTGAGGAACGACCCCGTTGAAAAGAAACACAATACGTGGAGCAAACAATGGTGTTCTAGGATATCAAAGGTCCTCGTGACAGGCAAAGAAATCACGAAATTATGCTCGCGGCATTTTCAAACGTGTCGTGTGACAAATGAATATTTCAACTGAATGTTTAAATTCGAGTGTGGCGGTCCGGAAAAATATCCAGGCATCCTCCATGCACCCTCGAATTACGACACACCACCACTGTGGTGTTGTTTTGTAATTCGATATTTAATCGCGCAATTTCGCTCAATTCGTCGCTAAAGTTGTTGACTTCAAAGAAAGTAAATTTTACCGACGGGCGTAAATAAAGCGTCAGAATTTAATAAACACTGTAAAAATATATAATTAAATATTATTTCAATTAAATATATTATAGACAACAGCGTGTTTGCGTGTCTGATGTAGTGTACATTCCAAGTACCTTAGGACAAAAATGTGCGGTATCGATTTTCTTTTTAAACATTTTATTTTCGCTCGTTACGAAATCGTAAATTGAAATACCCTACATATTTTTGTATATTACTGTAAACGGAAATGCGCTTCTATAAATAAAAAACAATATGCTTATACAAACAATTTCCTATTTAATTATAAAATTATTTATTGAAAATGATTCTGTTTTCTACAAAGAAATAATTAAGTTAATTTGTTTAGTGTGTACAATTTTGCTATAACATAATGCATTGTGGGAGTCGAAGGGTGGTAGGGTTTTATTCTTAAGTGTATCAATCTGTAATCCGGTAGAAAGGGGGTCGGGTTGAGATCTTGACTGATTCCGCAAATCTTGATCGATGGGTGCATACTTAATCGAGGTGGTAAGGGAATGGGGATGAGGGGGCACATTCAAGGAAAGAGGACTGAAAGCTACACATAATCAGTAAATTGGTTTAAATGGGCCCACGCGGATCCGCCGTACCGATTCGCGTCGCCCATCCAGCACTTCGCGACTACCATTAATCATTGTCCTTCTCCGTTATCCGTCCTTTCTTTACGCCTCGCGACCGACCCCGAACCGACGAGAGGACAAATTAGTTTAAATGTGCGTTACATGTCGCTACGTTGCGCCATCCAGGACTAAATGAAAATATTTAAATGTTGAAGAACCCTTTTCGCTTTTTCTCTTTACGCCTCCTCTTTCCACTCATTTATCATCGCATCTCTCCTCATTTTTACTAAGGTGACCCAAATACACATACTAAACGTTCTTTTTGTAAATCGATATTCTCAATTATTGATCTCAAAACATTTACATACATATATCATCAGGTCATAATCATAATCATTTTTTTATGAAAAAAAAATCAAATATATTACATAAATAATTTTTATATACTTGATATTTTTTAAATTAATTGAATTATTACATAATTTATTTTATGACTTTTTTAATTATCGCTTACAAATCAAATCTTACTCTAAAAGTTACATCAAATACATTAACAAGTTACATAATTAGTTAATTTATTTAACAAAATGAACAAAAACTAGTTGAATTTTGTTAGTTTACAAAATTGAAACTGTTTTTAAACTTATTAATATGAAATCAAAACTATTTAAATTACTTTTTGGTCTATACTTGAACCTTTTATAACGGACTATTTAAAATATCAGAAATATTTCGTTTAAAAATAAATAATTTTATTTTTCAAAATTAAATTTTGATCTAATTTTCATAAATTGAAGATTACTGGTTTATATTATACATTTATTAAAAGTTAATTTATTTATCTGAATTGGTTGGATAAAACCGATTGCGTTAAAATATTCGATATTAATTTAAATTTTAAATGAACTTAATTCGATAAAAAATACTTTGCTTTATTTATGCACGAACAGGATGCACCGCTGTTTGCTTTAAATAAACCAAATATAAACAAAAAATCAAAATATTATATTTGCTCAGAGGCACTTTGCTAATATTGCCATAAATAAAAAATGTTTGTTTTCGATGAAACCGATATTCCGTTTATAAAAAAATGTGAAATTTAATTAATTAATTTACCTTTTTGTTTTCTCTGAACGATTTGAAAGTATTTTGAATTTATTCAGTCGTGATTTGCCGGACGCGCTGCTGCGAAGTCCTTATATGCACTCTCCTCCTCGCGTTATATAAACCTACTTTATACAAGTTTCAAAGTAATTTGTCATCGCCCGCAGTAAAACCGTCGAACAAATAACAAAGGCTATTATTTTCCGGCAATATGTGCTGTATATTGCAGCTCGTATGCGCGTGTGTATCCGAGGAGAACAACTCTTGCCCAGTCCAACATAAGTTTCAATTTTACACAAGCGCGCCTTAATTTTTACTTTGATTTGCTGCACCATTTGATTTTATTTATTGCATTTTATATGATATTACAGTACCAGCGATGCTAATTGTACTTTTAGAAACTTTTGTAATTTTGAAGTAACCGCATTTCTCATTTCGTCTTTGTTTTAATTCTAGACTTTAGTATGTACAGCTAATGAGTTTTTGGCGAAGAATTGTGAACTAAAAACGTTGAATCGAAATAATAATAATTATTATTGGAAGCTTCGTAAATTATGTACAGGCGATTTACAATAAATAAATTGAAAAATACATTTCATATTCAGATTTATGTGTGTATTTATATTCAAATCGGTGCAGTTGTGTGAATTAAAACCGGTCCAGATTTTATCGGTGGCGGCCAAAAATTCGGCTATTGACAGATAAATCTAGGCAACACCCGACCCGGCGCCTCCACCACGGATGATAATCTGCACAACAACCAACAAAATCCCCATTTTTATTTTGATATTTTCGTCGCGCATCGAACCGCACATTTTGTAAATATATTTTGAACGTGTCCGCGACTGGCATCCAGAGATCTGACGTGCCCCACGGCCCGCCGCACGCGTCTTCAACCATTTTCCCATACATTATGCATTCCGCCAAGATTTGCATTAGCATTTTTATAAGAACTGGAAATAGGCTTCGTCGAACCCAATGATTCATCCTCTGCTTCCGAATTAGCCTATTTATGATATTTTGGCTCGCGATAAGTCCGACCATCAATCCAATGCATTCACGTTATAAAATACTTTCAGCGGATTTTCCATGCAAGAATATAACATATTTCACTCATTCTTTGAAACAAATTAAATTTTATTATTAGTAGAAAATATTAATATTAATTCAGTACATTAAATAATAATATTTGCATACAAAATTAAGAGAAATTAAAGAAAAATTGTAAAGATCCGCTACCAAGAGTAAAAGTTTAGTTCTTTACACTGAAATTCCAAAATTGGTAGAATAAATCAATATTGGAAAGCTCTGAGCAGAAGGTTGAAGACAAGGTTGAGGAAAAGCGTTTTAAGATGATATTACATCAGAAGTTTGTTAGGAAGATTGCGCAGGAGTTTGTTAAAGTATCTTATTTAGGTGATCTCTTGGAGAATCTAATAAACTAATAATAAATCTTTATGAGACACAAACTATAACCGAAGTCTTTCAGATAATATCTAATAATATTTGTTAATAATTTCCTGAGAGAATTACTTCAAGTTTTAACGCTACGTGTAACGTATTTATACTGTACCTGACTTTCAGGAATATCAACTAAGAAATTTCAACAAAAAAACCGGTATTTTTTTTTAAATAAACAATGGAACCCACAAGTGTCGAGGTATTTTCTATTACTTTACTTTTTTTTATAAAATAATATAGATTGTTCATTTCACATGAAATTATTGAATAAAAAATACCGGTTTTTTACTTAAAATATTTTACGGTAAAACAAATTGTGGATGCTCTAATTGATAGAGAGTGTAAGTAAAATTCTCTTGCAGAAAATACAATTCCGCTCGTGTTATTTTTCGATATCTACGAAATCGTTTAGTGTTCGCGTGACACTGGTAAAGGTGTACACTAAAATATGGTTTCACGTTGAAATGTCAGTTATTTCATGATTTATTCGTGGAATTAATGTAGCTATTGATTGGGTTCACTGTGATGTCATGACCCATTTAGCCCATAAGTATGAACAAATAATCCAACTTTAATTGGACTCAAACTTCCATCATTACACTTTCCATAATTAATTCTTATATTTGCTGCATTTTTTTAATGGAAAAACTAACACATCACAAAGAAATTGAAATTATAATAGTAATTAATTATTATAATATGTTAAGCGTTAAAATACCCAAAAATATTGCTTTTTGCGGTTTTATGATTTTAAGCATTTTGGCGTGTTTTCGCATTTTTAGTTTCGTTCTGATTATCTGTTTTTTTTTTTACCGATATCGAATATTTGGATTGCGGCTAATTTGGTGATGCAGCCACGTTAATTTGGTAATAAATCGGAATGCCAAAAACGGTTCGGTCATTTTAATAATGCGGCTTTGTACGTGGATAGTAGTATGGATTTTGACAGGGGCATGCTGTTCTAATATATGACTACGAATTCCATCCGAATCGTTTGTGAATAGTCTGTTGTAGATAAAAGAACAAAAGTGATGGCATATGGAAGAAAAAAATATTTAAAAGAACAAGGGAAAGGGTAAATAAATGGAAAGGACGGCGTTTGGATCCTTCCCAGTTGCGACGTATCAACTCGAGGATGAGTGAATCTCCACTGGGCAAACATCAATTTTCTTCTTTTTGGTGGGCGGAAGCGACATATTAAAGTCAGGAATCAATAAATGTGCAAGAAAACAGGTTAGTTTATTATATTTACTTTGGAAAAGACGTTTTCAGTAAATTCTATTTGGCAAAGCGCGGTCGCTTCCATTCCCCCTTTCTCTCGCTCTATCCTCCTCCTATCTCTTTCTCTCTCTCGCTGTCTATATTGTATGAAAGTGTCCATTCTTGTGGGCATTGCTTACATTGCGGCTTTATCCAATAACCTTTTTCCTCCACTCCAAAAACGCAATATAGAGAGAAAGCTGGAATGTGTAATAAAATTTGTCACACGCAAGAACGAGACGAAACGAGTAGGAACAAAAAGTCATGAGCAGACATTCTATCTAAAAACTAATTTTTATGCATCCTACAAAGTTCTTTAAACATCTATTCCGCAATGTAACGTAATTTAAATTTTAACCAACCCATGTATCGCATAAGCCTCCGTTCCCTATTAAAACCGATGTCCAATATTCCGCCTAACTGCTCTGCCGATCGTATCGTTAAAAGATATTGTCAATTCTTTAGGTTGTTCCACGGAATTACCCACCAAGAGTAAAAAAAAACTCCTAAGATGTAAGCAATTAGAACTCCTTTATAGATCCACCCACTCGGTTAACTCCCTTTTATCCGCCACCAAATTGATACATAACATAACTTTGCTTCATTTAATTAACCACCACATTAAATGCATACCACACATTTATAGAAGAAAAAAAATACTCCAACTCGAAAATATCTCGAGTTGTATATATATTTAATTTAAAAGTTTAATTAGTTTTGCTTTTACGTATTTCCTTGTTTGTTTTCAGTATGTCCGCCGCAGTTTTAGCCCGCGTTTCGTTATACTTATTCATCTTGACTTAATTACAACTCAAAATAAGTTGACTTTTGTTGCAAAAGAGCAACAAATACACACAAATTGGCATTAGTCAAAATATATGTTAGCTGAAAACGTTATAAATTTATATGAAAAAATATTTATTAAATGTCTACATACAAAACTATTGACAGAAATTTTTCAAACTCCTATCATTAAAAAAGTAAATATCAATTGCTTTCTAAAATGAAAGGTTAATTTATCGATCTATAATATTTCACTCAATAAGTTCGTAGGATGACATATAGATGGCGCCTATATCGATAAAACCATATATTTTTTAGGAAGTACCAACCTTCAGAGAATGCCTGTCAAAATTTCATGGCAATCTGACGTTCAGTTCAAAAGTTATAATGGTTTTGGTGACACTATTTTTGTAATTTAAAAAAAAAGAAATAATATGAATTTGATAAATTTGTTGATAAAAAAACGTAAATCTCTCAAGTTTATATAATATTTAATTTATTGATTAATGTTATAATATTAAAAAATATTTTTAGTAAAATTGTTTTGTGTAATTATAATTGCACCGAGGCATTATTGGTAAAACAGTTTTAAACGGCACAAACGCATTTATTTTATTTATTTTTTTATATTTTAGTCTGTAATTAAATTTTTATTAAGAGCATACGTGCCATTGACGGGATTTAATATAAAATCGGTAATGTGCTCGAACATTGATTTTCTCTCGCCTCTCCTATTTGCCTGTATAATTTTAATATTAATCCGATAAATATTTGAATTCCAAACTTCTTCGAACCAGTTCTCATCTTTTTTCCTCCTTTATGTTCGGATCTTCTTTTCATTTTTTTGCGCATTCCCCTAATTTGTTTGTGTTGTTTTCTTTTACTTTGAGAAAAATATTATTCAGTCATCCGCCAATTCCGCACTCAAAAAGTTTTGCCAAACTTCTGGTACGCAAGTATGTATGATGACATTTTATAATTGTAACTTCTTAAAACATTATTTACCAAAAAACAAACATACCTTCTCTCATTGACTAGCGTTGTTGTTGTTGTTGCAAGATATAGTACATTTGAATAAATTATGCAATGATGTACACTTTGAGCTAATAAATTGATGATTTCATTAGAATACATTTATTGTATGAATAAATCAGTTATAAAAGTTCCACATCACTATTTCAACTAGTTAGCGTAAAACTTTTATTTATTTTTATGTACCCTTAAATATTTCCAGCTAGTGCACATGATTATTCCACATATTCTACTCGTCATAAATATGTTATAATACAAATACGCAAAAGATTGACAAATCACCAGCAAATTCCCGGCCCTGCATTTTAGCTGACGCCGTGTTTTAAAAGGCGTTACGTTACAACTTACAAATACACTACACCTAAAAATCTTTGCTTGTATTGTATAATAATATTATCTTATATAACGTGTAATAATAAACTAATTTGGACTCTCGCAACTTTTAAATCCAGTCCCGCAAATATTACTAAATAATAACAGAAATAATTAGTTTAGTTTTTATTTCAAAAGCTCTTATATTTATATTAAATTTAGGTAATATGTTGTGTAATGAAGATTTTCATCGTTTTAAAAACAATTATTTGTTTAATACATATTGCCTTAAACGGGATGTCGCAAGCAGTTAATAATTTATATCATTTCCGGCAAATATAAATTACAATTCCTCACCCTTTCTGGCATCCCACGTCTGGTTTAGGTGGTAGTATCCTGGGGTTATGAGTCCTAATTAAGAATTTCCAAACAACATTTTAATGCGTCCCCTCAAACTCATTTAATTTTCTAATTAAAAATTTTCCAAACGCAATTTCTGCATTGGCGCCTTGATCTGAGCACAAATCCAGAATGTTGTTCACCATAATTGGGTTTGCCGATTTATTTCTGTGCAACGAATAAGTACATTAGTAAATCATCTCAAAGTGAATTGATGTAATTGTATTTAACTACGATCACTGATCGTTCAATATTAAGTTTTTTTGTCGTGTTTGATTTTTTTTGCGTGGAAATCTGGAACGTAAACTAATTGAAATCTGGTAACTAACGCAAACAACATATTCCAATTGGAAATTTAATACGAACATTTAAAAATCTCTTGATTACGTAATATAGATGGAGTAATGTTTATTAACATATTTAATTGTGCAGATTTTTTGCGATTTCTAACTTGGGCATCCGGCGGGCCAGGATATCAGTAGTTCGTGTAGGTCTTACGCTATTGGGGCTTCCAAGTGTTGTGACAAAGGCACGTTCTCGTTCTAACGAGCTCTCGTTAACTTTATCCATTATTTACCAGCGGCGTACCGTAATGTTTACCCATAAAAAGAGAAGTATTGAGAAGAAGTCTGTCTGCCTCCTTCCTATACACCCCGTATTTCTCTATATCCTTCTCTCTTTTCATTTTCTTTGGTCTTGCCACCTGGCCCTTGGGCGTTTGCCGAAGAATCGATTACTCGACTGCACAATATCCCGGATATTATTCGAGGTGGCCAATCAATTCGGATTGCATTTCTGCGCATTTTTTTTTTGTTGATTCCGTTCAGGTATGCATCGAGCATGTCGAATCGGGGGGATGTTCGAAAATTGGTGCGAATCCTATTTACGAACCGTCGCGATAAATTTTAAAGCACTGGTAATTAAATGGGGCTTTATATTTCCACTGGGCAATTCAATAATGAACTGAACTTGCATGTGGGTACCACAATGAAAACTGGTCTAGTGACACTTAACGAATGTACAAAGCACATTGTGATGTCAAGCGTTCCGAACCGCCACACATATGAGAGAAGCAGCTATTGAATTCCACTCGACAATAATACTTCTCGAGAGGTGTTCTCGTTGTTTCTTTTGTGTAAATACCCCTTCTGCTTATACTTCCCCGATTTTTAGTTCTACACTCCAACAAAACAATTGTTCCCCGCTGCTTCTGCACGATTTTAATAAAAGTTTTAACCGTTCAATTATATAATGAAATTTCAACAAATATTTAGAATACTATTATCACTATTACGAAATTGCCAAGTTGAAACGTGGACATTTTATTTTTCTGTCCGCTTTAATAGTTTGCGCGAAATGTCGTAGAAAATGGTTTGTTTTATGCTATTGTTACGTAGCGTAATGAAAATGTAAGTCTGCAATTTGCGCAGTAAAACTGCTGCAGAAATGGCCCTTTTATTCTATTCTTCGCCACAAGTTATTGAAATTTAACCATGGATATAATATAAGTAATAGCAGGTGTATGAATGTAATTTATTTTAGTAAAATGAGATGAATTATTAAATTTATTTTTTAATAATTAAGAATTTGTTGTGGATATTAGCAATCAAATATTGAGAATTAAAAATGTGAATATGTTTGAAGTGTATATGAAAGCTTTAATTAAAGTTGTGCGTTTGTAGAAGCAATGATCATTACTGTTAGATATACTGGCATATATCAGGATGATAAAGCAGAACGTGAGTATCTGTAAAGCGGAGAAATAAAGAAAATGATGCAGCAAAGGTGGATGATGGAAATGATGTTTTTTTCATAACCGACACCCTGGTGGTTCGGTAGTACAGGAATCCTGGATCCAGGACCAGCGGGGGTGGTTCTCTGATCCGCAATGCGCGCGCTAGGCATGATCGGCCGACGAGGCATTTCGTGCTTTGCGGTATGCGGTGGTCCCACGTTGCTACCAGCTCCAAGCTTCTATCTCCCAACTCCCTGCTTATTTAGGCCCAACTCTCGTACTTTTCGTCCATAAATTATATGTGCCCACCTAAATATATTATATGGTCGGGTTTATCGAATTAACACGTGCCCAACCCCCTTCCACCCATCCAGAAACGGTTATTTACTACCTTTTACTAATTCAAATACCACACACGACTACCGCAACATTCCCCACATATCATTACTGCAACTACTCAACCTACGTCACTTCCGGCCACCTCCAGAAAATCAGTTTATGTGTTTATTAACTCTACAAGGAATAGGACGACCGCAGTTTATTACGTAACATGATTGATAGCTAAAATTTATGTAACCTATTGATTAGTAAACAACATCACCACTTACTAATTATTCCTTTAATTTGAGGGACAACAATTATTCAAAATTGGTTACAAATATTCATATTAATATATTGCATCTCCGAAATATTTCTAATTGTTTAAAAGAAAGACTGAAATTATATTTATTTCAAATTGTATTAGCTGAAAAATGACAATAATAGAATCAAATTAAAATTAAAGCTCTCGATCAGAATTTGATAATGTACTACTGCCGTTGTGTCCAAATATTGCTAGAAGCTTTATGAAAAATGCAGGAGCCGAGGGAAGATGCTGCGGTTTTATCAAAACATCGGCACCATCATCATCGCGACAATTCACCGTTCTACCCTAAGTTGTGTAATGTTTTGCAGGAAGCGAAGCACTCTACGAGGATGGCGGCCGCAGGAAGTGCGGTGTACATTATGTGTGCATGTATATATATAGTAATATGTTATACCTAAGATGGAGCATCGGCGTATCTCTGAGCTGCAAGACCCGCACATCCTTTATGGGTCTCGGCTCCATCCATGTGTAAACTAGTTTAACGCACAATTCCCCCAAAATTGGTTTCGAAAGTACTCGTCGCGGACTAATTTGATTCGCGGCTCGGAGATAAACACGACCTGCATGGTGCCTGGATCCCACAAACACACCCACCCAACCATCCATGCAAACACACACACATATACATATACAAACACTCACGCATGTACAGATACTTCTTGTGATCATCTTCAAACAAACGGGAGGATCAGCATGAAAATGAACCCAACTTTTCCGACCTACCTACCACGTTTAATAAATACACTCATACAATGTTGACCTCAATCGAATTAGCGCGCTTCTTAAGGAAGAGTGGATGCTCATTTAGAGCTACCCTCTTTGAATACATATACAGCTGTTATATGGGACACATTCCCTTGCGGAATTACGTAAATATATACAATCGATCTTACAACTTATAATTAAATTATTAACCACAAAATATATATAATATTGCATTTTTTTATAAATATATAGTAAAATAGTTGGATGTCCATTAAAAGAATACAACATTAGAAATCATTTGATACAGTAAAACCTCGCTTCACTAGCAAAAATGATTCGCTTAACAAACGACGTTTCACATAACGAGTGATGGATGAATGAAAGTCCCGGATGTGTACATAACACACACAATATCTGCACATAATATTTGTTAATTTTTTAAATATATTTTTATATCTTCCATTTTTTTATCATTTTTGTTTATAGCTATTTTTGTGATTGCTGAAAAAGTTGCATTGTAGAAAAGAAAAGATGAAGCTTGAATAACATTTTTTTTCAGCCTGTATTTTACATTAGTTTATATTGAGAAAATTGTTTTAATAAAAATCCGTAAATTCTGGAAAAGATTGTGCTTGTTAAGCGATTTATTATCAAAATTACAGAAATTATCTTTTTGGTAAAATTAAAGTGTAATCATTTTTAAATAAAATTCAAGTAATTGCAAATATTATAATGAAATTAAAAAATTATTTTAATTAGAAAATTAAACAATTTAATTGTATACTAAAATATTACTAGGCAAATATTAAATATATTTTACATTCCTGCCACACTTTCAGTGCATATCGACCACACAATAGATTCATTTCGAATCTGTCACCTTTTGTACCAGATTTAATGTTTCCTTTTTTAATATAACGCATACCATTTCCTTGTTTTCCGACAAATGATTTGACGTATTTGTTTGGAAACATGCAGAGCGCAGCTCCGATAAAATGTGCTCATTGACGTACAGTCTCCTCTCTCGCCCCTTATTTGTGTTAAATTGGAGATTTCGGATGCTGCAATTCTTCCAATTTAAATTATTGGAAAAGCTTTCCTGTTGCTTTCTCCATTTTGTTTTCCCTTCGCAAATTCAATTTATCCCCGATGAAATTCCACAAACACAACGAAAGCGTGCAAATAATCATACAATTTTGTTGTCAAAGCCTCGTCCCGTCCTTACCTTCCTTTCAATGCAAAATAAATTATATCAAATATAATTTATTTTACACAGATTAATAATTAATTATATAACTCTGCTCATCGATTGCGAAAAATAAAATGCAAAATAATGGTGTTACTTATAATTATATTTCGTTTTAATTATAAAGCATTTTTGAGTAGTTTTATTAAAATTCTTGAATTTAATTTGAAAATATTGGTTTTAATATGTGAACTTAAATATATTATTATTAATATTATTATAGTTCTGACTTTCTTAATCACACCTATAACATAAATATGATATATAGAAGTTTATCTTCAGCCGTGAAGCTTTAACTTAATGCTATTAATATTTTAGTAAAATGGATGTGTAAGAAAACATATTGTTTCCTCTATTATTTCCTTCAATTTTTTATTATAATTAATTATACATATATTCCATTTTTAGGAATAACAAATAAGTTTCATCAAATATATTAAGAACAAATAATTAGAATTAATCCTGAAAAATGATTCGAAAGCTTAGAAGAAAATCAGGTGCCGATAAAAGACGGCGAATGTCATTGAAACTATTAGAAGCCTTAAGAAATCAATTGAAGGGTGCTCGAGGAGGCGTTTGTATTGCGTGCGGCAGATTCGTTGAACGTGGAGCGATTCTAAATGATTGCGAAGTGGCCCTGGGCAGTCGCGAATCTTTTACCTCTCGGCACATATAAAATATTGGCTTCCTCTTGAGTTAAATTAATGGAAAGCATTAATTCTATCTGCTGAAACGTATATAATCGAAAAGGAAATAATGCAATTACATGGGGAAATAGACAAAGACGAGCAAAGATGATATTACCAAAAAAAAAAAAGAAGATGAAGAAGGAGCAAGTGAGAGAGACAAGCGATAACGATAAAATTAAATTGGTCCGTACACTCTGATATTAATGAAACATAACAGTGTGCAAGGGACGTGACCGTGTCCCCTAAATGGTACATCTGACAATTCATTTATAAGTCATTCTGATTTTAATAGCACTGACGTTGGGGCTTAATTTTTTAATGCATTTGATGGAAATTGGCCCGACTTTTCATTGTTCTCATACCATATTGAGATCTTTTTTTATACATAGCGCACATTGGACTGAGATATTAATATACCTTTTGCTAAACAATAAAAAAAAACAAAAATTGCATCAACACTCTCCCACTATATTACAACGGGAAAATCCGCAATTTGCGTTGTAAAACAGGTCTTTTAACTATAGCACATCTTCAGCTGCATACTAAGATTGTAGGTTTGCATATTATTCGCATTAACATCATGACTTCTCTATGTATCACTCTCCAAAATCTAATTTTCTTAGAAATATATTCATATTCTTTAATTATTTTAATAATTTAATTAAATCTCTCTCACAATACCAGTTACAAGGATTGCCTCGAGAACTAAAGATGATGATATAATAATAAAATGTAGAACACTGAAAATTGTAAAAAAAACAACATTATTGTTTATCATTTATTAGATTGAATGCGAGACACATAGTGATTTTACTCGTTAAATTTGTGATGTAATATTATCTATATAACAAAAAATATCGACCAGTAAAGTAAAAAGTTCCGATGTAATATGATTGCGTGAATCGTATGTATAATATTACGTGTAAATGATAAAATTGTAACGCTATCGTGGAATGCAAATGAAGTGAATGAATGTATGCATGTTCGTAACTTGCGTATATAGTATAGATAGTATAGATCTATGAAATAATAATTTTGATTACAAGTAGAGATGTCGGTGGACAGGGTTCGCATAAAAGAAACATGTAACGACCTAACCAAACTAACATAAAACTCGTCTTTATTTTTCCGAAAGAGCTCCCTAACGGCCGGTTCACTGCAGATTTTTCACACTATATTATTTTCACGTCTGCGTCGACCGACGAGGTTTTATGAATACACACTCTCCGTCCTTCGTCTGCATCCGACCCAGAGGCTTTTCTCTACTCTACTCCATTATATGCCCCCACGACCCAACTACAAACAACTAGAATTAAAATTCTATGGAACGTGTCTTCATATTAGAATTCTCTTTCCCTCGTTGTTTGTCAAAACAACAGAAATTTTAAAGAAAACCGCATAATACGCAGAGCGAAAGCTTTTAATAAAGTTACACGTCTACGTAAAATTATATTTTTAATAACAATTTTAATTTTTATAATTACTTTTATAATTTTTTATATAATATTCATAGTTAGTTATGTGAATCAATAATAACACTTAAAATAAACTATTTGATGATGAAATATTTTTATACCTTGTATATTTTATATTTTTCTATGAGATGGAAACAAAAAGTTTTAGGATAAATAATTTTAAGCACCCCAATTGAAAAAAAAAATATGCACTCATTATCCCTCAGTATCGATTGAAAAATTGCACGTAAATAAACATACATAAATAATCCTCAAAACACAATAAAACCCTAGTGACGGCGATAAAAAAAGCAAAAACACACTACAGGGGGTATTTATGTATAGATTTGAATATGATATTCAGCAGAGAAAATTCTGGTGTTAATTGTAAAAACGAGGGCGCGCATTAATTCCGAGTACCATAATGGTCGGATTTCCTGCCTCTGACGTTTTAATATAACACATCGAATTTTATTATATTTATTGCGATAATTAGGAAATAATTTCGGTTTAATTACGCGACTGTCATTTGCGGCATCATAGAGATATTTTATTTTATTTGCAAATATCCTTGGTGCACTCAAGCGATTGCAATAATTTCATACAAAATTACTGCAATTTCATATTACAAACGGAATTCGCTATTGAGCCAAAAGTGGACATTCAAATCAAATAATGTCCAATTATGATCAAATGCAATAAATGCAATCGTATACAAAAAAAAAACAATTCATGAAATTCATGAAAGACAATGAAAATTATGTTTGGAACTCTGATAGAATAATTAATAATCTGTCCTATATGAGAATGCTGTTTAATGATTCAAGAGATGGCGATTATAACTTCTCTTCTACCCGGAGCTTCACTCGTCGCAAGACATCAAAGAGTTTAAGCAAAACATTGAAGTTTTATTTTATAAATTAGTTGCATACAATATAAATTTACGCGCATTAATTCAATTTCGTTCCTTTTATGTCAACAAAACCAAATAATGAAACATGTTTTACAACATTTCTCTATACCCACAAATAATTGTATTAACTTTTAATTAAATTGTAATTCATTTTTTTTTAAAAACGCACTATGCATTTATTTAACAAGTTTTTTCTATTTCAAAATTTAAACTTTTATTTAGTTTAATTTAAAAGAATAATTTATTTTTCGATACTAATTTATAACAGCCAATTATTATACAAAATAATCATAGCAAAATATTTAATAACATTTAATTAATTGATAAGAGTCGAGCAGAAAACATTATTTCTGTTGATAAAATTATATTATCTTTGTTATATAATATACACTGTTTCAATTATTAATGTAATTACTAGAGTTACAAATATTAATTAAAGACAATAATTATTGTTTTAATAAATAAATAAATATATATTTTGATAGAAAGATCTTCGATTAAAGCAAGTTATCCATTAAGTCGACAATAAATATTCTATATGAAAAAGTTTTATAGTAAATTTATTGAAGATAAACTGTTAAAAAAAGCTACACTATTTACGATTATTGCTATCATTAAGTTATATAAATATATTAATTTCTTTTCGCAGACACCGGAGTTATTTATTGTTTCCGAAGATGTGAGTGTGTTTATGTTGTAGCAACTAATCGTATTTGTTTCCTTTTTCATCCGTCCGGGGGTAATATATTATTAAAAGGGGCTATCTGTACGTCCAATCCACTTTTAGGAATCTTCTATTATCCTGTACGCAGGATAGGTCCCAGAAGAGGCAGGAGCGGCGCTCACAAAAGCGCCTTGACAAAACGGTCCTTGATAACGGGACGTTATTGCAGCATCCAGTTCGCACATATAAAACGTTTAGATACATTATTATGTAAGTACACTTGCTATTTCAGATCGCACAATGGGCGCCCTAGGATCGCGCTTACTCTGTCACACTGCAGATATGATAACCGAAAGCGAATTAGGTTATTGTAATAACAACGCAACAATACAAATACTAATTTGCTTTATATTCAAAGAGATCCCTTCTACGGCTATCGGAGTCATTGTGTAAAGGGCGTGAATTCGTAAATGTATTAGCAAATGAAATCTGTTTTCGAACGGACAATTTTTCTGTATAGCAAACTTTCATCTTCTTTTTGGGTGTCGCCCCAATCGAGATTTCCAAGTCATTGTGTTGGTGGTTTATTGGCTCGGCCCTTTTTTCACTCTAGTTTACGTTGTTGAATTCCTATCGGCGTTTATTTGGACGCTTCTTGAACGTTCCCTTTTTATACACTTATATATAGTCAATATATTTGTTAAAGAAAGCAGTTTGTGGCATTATTTAAACTTATTTGTCTCGTATTTATTAGGTTTTCAGGACGAAACTTTACAGCCCTTTGTTTCAGACAGTTTTATACGACTTGATTAATTTTACTTTTATTTGCGTTGCGACTGTTACAAAAGTTGTATTTTCATTATTTATTTCATTCCCCCCTCTTTGTTTTTTTTTGTTATATTCTTTTAAAGTTTTTTTTTCCACCCGAAAGTATTAAAAAGAAAACTTAATTCCTTCGTTATTTGCGTTTCCTCGAGATGATCCAAAGCAATCGATTTACTTATCAGTTTCTTAAAGCGCGCCTTCAAGGGATTCATTTTGTTTTTCGCTGCGCCCATGAATTGTTTATGCCGAATGTTGTTTCAATTTTCAGCACTCGAAAATATTAAGCTTGTAAACAGCCTTAGAATGTTTTTATCGATTTAAGAAATGAAAGCATATTTATTTTGAAAGCTTATAAATGTTAACATTTGTTAAACACAATATAATTATATTTAGTTACAGTCATTAGGGAAATAGAAACTATTATGCACAAAACTATTATTTGTATAGAATTACATTTATTTTTGTTTTGAAGAAGAGAATTTAATAGTATGAAGATAAATGTGTGCAAAGTTTAGTAGGAGTATGTCAAATAGACGTAATTAACTCTGCGAATTGCTCCATAATTAACCAAAGTAATTGAGTTGTTGGTTGGATTAAGGGGTGGCAGGGGGGAGGGTGGAGGAGTGGCGTCTAGCCCGCTCTGATTTCAATGGTACGTGTTTATATATTTAGCCAGTTGGTACATATCCATAGAGGAGGTAAGGAAGTTCGAGCGCGCTGCTTACGACTGGCAACTAATTCCTGAACGTGCGTGTAATGAAGCGAAATCCCAAAGAAATAAGAAGGCGCCCGTCAGCAATGATGACTATGACAGGAAATATAGCTTACACTTGGTGTTCAGTCTGTAGAAAGGAGATAATACTCTCCGGGTTTATACTTTATCGACGTTCTGCTCGTGACAACCAAAAATCCATCTGACAGCTTGTCTTTCAGTAACTAGCAGCCTTCGCCGATGCAAACCTCTTATGAAAATTACTTTGTAGACTTCTATAAGCCCCGGGTCGCGCAGTTCTGCGCAGCAGATTGCACACTATTCACCCATTTTGCAGATTATATCAATAAGTCTGGAATTAAAGGCAAAGTCGTTATTTTCAATTGCATCAGACCAAGCGTATAGAATAAAAGGGACGGAGTTTTAGCGACGAACCTTGATTTGTCCCTGGTTAAAGCAAATCAGATCGTGAAAGTAAATTGGAAGGACTATCAGCGTCGCTATCACACAAGACCACTAAATTAAGATAAGTTGAAGAGAAGCTAACCCCGCGCCGAAGATAAACATTTGGTTTCAGAAAACGAACGAAGTTTTATTTGCACAGTCACCTCGAACTATTAACAGCACGCGTCCCGCGCTTACATAAATATGTCATAGTCGAACAAGAGGGTAACGATCACGTTCCTCCACGTCTGAACTCCGAAGATAACAGCATAACCCTAGGGAAACATCCGGACCTATTTCATTTCCACCACGCACATACAACAGAAATCCACCCCCTCCAGACAATTCTAATCATTAATAAATTAGAGATCCATAAAACCTAGATAATTAAATTCGAAGCTTTAAACATTTATTGAAATATTCCAAAAACACCCATTTTGTTTACGAATTCGTTTTATTTAGTAATTAACAGTGTGTGGACTCCATCCATATACACGCGGAATGCTGTACAATAAATTGCGAATAAAGCGGAAAAGGAAATTTAAATTATATGAATCGCGAGCTCCGTCTCCCCATTTTTCTCATTACTTCGAAATTTATTATAAATTTCCGTGCAAACTTGGCAAGTACTGAGTGTTGCCGTAAAAGTTACTTTTCATAATTGTAATTAAAGTTAATAATTTTACAGCCCATTACGGCAGCAGCGCAATGAAACGGCGGAAATCTAATCAAGCCGTTTAAAAATAACGTTTTCATTATTGCTGAACTTGAGGAACTCAGTTGGTCGATTACCTTGTTACCTACTCGCATCTAGAATTACTTTGTTACATGAAACTTCGCCTTACCTGAAACAAACAAAAAATGTTTATGAAAATTATTTAGACTTTGTAACACGCAAATTTCATTTTATAAAATGTAATATATTATCAATAAATAATAGAACAGTTGTTAACATTAAACTAATTTGATTAAGATAACAAATTTTGGGTAAAATATTTATCAAAAGTTGCAAAGTTTTTGGAAAATAATATGAAAGTTACATCTTTGTGCGAAGAGCAGAGGTAATTGATGTTGATGGGATGAGCTTTGGATCTGTAAGAAACTTTCCCTTATAAACATGGATTACCTCTGAGTACAATTATTTTCATAAATAAGTCATAGTTTAAATAGTTTGCATGTCTGTTTAACAAGAAGTGAAGTAAACAGAGAAAGAAATATAAAAAAAAAACAATGTTTGTGGAGAGCGTGGATATAATAAAAATGATATATTTAGGAAAGGGCAAATGCAAAAAAGGGAAAATGTATAGGGAGTCCTGGAAATAATGAATGTGCGCGACATAAATTCAAATGCGGCCGCCCTTTATATATTTTCCATATACAGATGTAAGAACCGAAACGAAAATATGTTGCTCCGGAAGATATTTCAGTGGTTCTCTCTCTCTCTCGAGCTCACATGTCTCCTATTCGCATTATTCTCTCTTTCTCTCCCAATCCCATCCAACCCAGCACTTTCGTTAAGCAACTACGAATATGAGTGGGAGGAGGTTGTCTCTTTTTTTTTTGTAAAACATCGCATCGTCTGCACACATTATGTAGGAGGATGGGGATCATTTCTGTGCGTATGGAATCGCACCGGAAACGAACAAACCGAGCGCACCGTTAGACTGTGACAATAGTTTTGTACGCAACTTCCGTGCAAATTTCCACGGAATGGAAGAGGGGTAGCGGTGCGGATTTGATGGAATTTAAATAAAAGTCCAGCGATATGGGAGGGTTCATACGTCCAATTAACAAAATTGGATTTGATGGTGCCGAAAGCGAGGTCATGGACGTTGGACAGTCGTAGCTTCGATAAATCGCACGCTCTATATATATTTAAATTTAATTAACACCCTTTTCAGAAACAAGTGCGAATTTTTAATTTGAAATAATATACCAGAGCAGCGCGTCAACTGAAAAACGATTACTCGACCGGAACTGTTACGCTTTTTCAACAGTAAACACTTTGAAGCCATCATAAATTACATTTTCAGCTCCAACTTTAAAGCTTAAAAAATATTTCAAATATTCTTTGTTGAAGACAGCTTGTTGATTTCACCCAATGTAGTTTATTTTTTAATGTTACATAAACAGCTATATCATATTTATAATTTCATTCACAAATATAATTGATAACTTCTTTTTTATCACTAATAAAACTTTTATAAAGAAATCATCGACGATTGGAGCCATACACAAAATAGTTAATAACTAAATAAAACTTAACTTGATTTATTCTCACAACTAAAGAAGTAGAAGAAAACTACAAGAAAATTGTTGTTAGTTGAAAATTGATATATTTGAAATTTCGGATGAAAAGTACGAAATGAAAGTATGTAGAATTAAAAGCAAATAGGATTTGCGGTGAACAGAAAAATAATTTTCACTTAACTGTCGCCTCGCTGCAAATGGAAATAGACATTTAATTACATTATTTGGTGTTTTTTTCTCATTCATCGTTCTCCCTGTTTCCCTCGATTCTCATTTTACCTTTCGCTAGTTTAATCATTCGACCGTTTAGATTAAAGAGCGTTTAATGCTGAGTTTGTAATTCGCTTCTTTTTAGTCCAGTAGAAAATCGGTAGCCCTTCGTAACGCTAACACGTTTCGATGTCCGACCCTTGACTTGGGGAGTGCAAAAAGCGCGGCCGCAGGATCGTAATTAAATAAAAGTGTTGAGGTCCTTGAAATTTATATGTACTGAAGGATGGGAATGGATGCTGTGGGTGGAAATGGATGAAGGGATTGCAGGACTCGGATCAATGTGTCGGAGTGGATTTGTTTGGATTCATGTCGCTTGAGGGGTCAGGTTATGGCTGAGTTGTCCCCTTCGGCCGCTGATGACATTTAAACCCATATTTTATTATTGCCTTAAAATATATCAAGAATATTCTACTTACAACTTGCACTAATTTCTCAAAAATACACCTTACATTTATATTGAAGGATTACAAGGTTTATTAAAAGTGAGTAAATAATATAAAGAAAAGTATTTGAGATTTACGATCATTCCAACAGTTTCATGCAATACTTATATGTCTGTTAATAATATATCAAAGCAATTTCCGATAGTTGAGATGAGAAGATCCAAACATTGTTTGACAATTATGTCCAAGTAGTATTTTTTTTTCAGGAGGAAATAGCGAAAGAGCAAATAATAAGTTTGTTGTTTTTTCAGTGTGCTGGAGGATAATAGATTTTATTTGAATAAGAAACGTTACTCTATTGAATTTTTTGTTCCAGGCCCGACGGCGGCGGTAGCGTACGAGGCGGCAGCACCAGCAAATTGGAAAAACAACCTTTCGCGAAGGAGGACAGAATGTCAACTCGATTCGCAGCTATTAAATTTACGATTCCTTTCCTTTCAATCCCTTTCACATGTTAAGAATAATGGATATCGGCAGGATAAGGACGGAGCGAGGATACGGGTCGAGTGTTTCCACGTACATGGACCGAACAATTTATTTAGGTTTGATATTATAGTCGGTGCCCGAAAGGGATCGGAATGCGGATCGGTTTCTCTTTCCCTGTATTTTTAAATCAGCGTGAAAAAGGGCATAACGCATAATGCTCGAGAACGTCCAATTTAACAGTCTCCTTTCATGTTTTAATACTATACAACCAATTTATATGCAAATTGCTATGTGCTATGTTTTATGATGCTAATACCTTATATCATACGTATTTATTAGATTATAATTATATTTGTAATATTATTATAATATCTTCTACATTACGTTTCAATTTTCTACTTTCTACATAATAATAAGAATATAATAATGCAACTGGTGTTTTAATTGTGTTTTCGATGCTGTTTTTTGGTTGAATAAAAAAGAGATACTTCGATGCGGCTCATAAACTGCAAGGGCGGTGGGGCGGCGTGGACTGAAGGAAAATGTATTTGGAAATGGGGGACATGTATTGTAATCCATTTGTCTTGTAGCGTTCGGGACGAGCGGAGGAAAGAAGTTAATTTATCACGGTTAATATTATGCAATCGCGTTGCGGTCGAGGAAGTGTGTTACGTGTTGCGGAATAAATTGCGTTTCGCTAAATTCACGCACCAGACACAATTGGTGTAAGTGGGAGAGACCGTCACACATATCTGACGTTGAAGTCAGTTAAATTATGGGCAAGTTGCATTTTGATCATACCCCAAAACGTTTTCAGTTTCACAGATTATTTTTCATGAATTGATTATTTTTCACGAGTTGATTTAGACTTGGGCTACAGCCTCTAAAACAGTGTTACGGCCCTTATATAAAATTATGATTGTTAAGATTCAAGAAGTTGTCGATCACCCCCGATTATATATAGTATTTAATTATGTACATTTTCATTTCATAAAGTCATGTTTATTCAGGATTCGATAGAAAGCAGACGAAAAATGAAGCAAAAGCAGCGTTAAATAATATTTTGGGGGTGTTTGTTTACCATCAAACGGTAGAAGATGGCTGCGGCAATTAATTCAAAAAGTTGCGAGCGAGAATGCTAGCGTTACATTTTCAACAGACTGCGAGAAATTCTTTATTAAAATAGTTGTAGTTGAAAACAGAAGCGCTGCTTAGTTCAAGTCCCTCGGGGGATGATGGGGGATGTGGGGGGAGGTTGGTTTGTGAATCGATTGCGCACTTTCCCCCTTTTCCTTGCAATATGGTGGCCCCCCTTCCTTAGCATCCTTGATCTTCCGCCTTCTTAAAACCACCTGATTTGCATTGTTATTAACTACAGTGCAGATTTACGGCCAATATCTATCCAAATGGCTCCCCGCCCTTTTATAGCCATGCAGCCACATTGTAAATTATTGCATCAATTAGGGAATGCCGGTACTTTTATCTATTGCTACCATGACCAAAAGTTAATCCACAAAAACTTCTACAGTTCTAGAATATATAACTTTTACCTTTCTCAATACAATCTATTAACTAAATTCCATTTGCATTCCCTGTTGATAGAACAGTTTTCAGAACTTTTCAAACTATTAATTAAAAAAATAGAAAATAAACTGAAATATGATAAAATCTTTATGTATTTTGTTTTATTTTTCATTATTAATATTTATTTTCATTTGACATTAAAGTGAATGTAATGGTAATAAAAACTTCATTAAAATTTACACTTAAAATCACACCATAACTTTGGGTTGAACGTTTGATACGTGTGATTGCATTCGATTCAAAATTACTCTTCCCGCATAGTAATCAAATCGCAAATTTGAGGTGGAATGGGTAAAACTAATAAATCGATCGGTAATACCCAATATTAACATTAAAGCCTTCAAATTGAAAATTGGAAACATAAACCAGACGCTTTTCGATTTTAAAGCTCGTAAAATTTTATACTTTCTTCGCTCATCCGCATTGCAAATGGAAAGCGTAATTATGAAATCGAATGTATCATGTAATTCCTTGAATCCATAAGAATCTGGAATTACCGAATCGAATTCGTTTTAGAACTATCTGAAAAAGAAAGTTACAAGAGAGGAAATTGATTGAAAAACTTCGGTAATATTACAATGGACGGAAGTTCCGCTCGCATTTCATTTTTAATTCTAACTTCATTCGACCGTTTTTTAAATTACAAATTGAAATTGCCAATAATTAAAGTTGAACGCAAATAATTTATAAAATTAAATTGCATTTTATTCAGTGTCTTGTGTATAATTTGAATATAGATAGAGTCGCGTTCATATAATTCTTAAAGATAGGAGAGTGTTATACTCCTAGAAAAAGTTGTGAACAAAGATGATTATATATACTTCCCACTTAATCTTGACGTATCAACCGGAACGTTATAAAAAAGACCCGACCCAATAATTCCAGATAAGAATCGACCGCACACTAGCCCGACGCTTCTAATCTAACTTCTGGGGTGTTTCCCATCCGCAAGTTTTCCCAAACTTAGGATAAAACCGCATCTCGATCGGCTCTGTGTCCTTGTTTTTTTTTTGCAAGTTTCTTCTCCGATGTTATAGTTTGGAAAACTGGAAGGTTACTCGCATAAGCATAACAAATAATTCATCTCTTTCAACATTATTAAGAAAATAATTTGTAGAAAGTAGTACTTAGTAGTCTTTTGCTTTCAACAAAAATAAAGAAATTTACACGATAATATTCCGGCGCTGTTAGATTACTTCCGCATCCTGGCGAGGAACTAGAAATTGAATATGTCAAGGCTTTCTTATTCATTCCGAACGTTTGCAGAATTCCAATACTAAGAATATCTGGCATTATTACTTCCTCTTTCTCCTCATCTTCTTCTCCGCGCTTTTTCAAGACATCAAATCCGTGATATTCGGAATTAATGTTGAATCGAAGTTCTACCCATTAACCATCTGTACACACAACTCGTCAAATAATAACAGCATTAATTTCTTAAATAAAACTATGGACAAATGTTATTTTTCTTTGATATTTCTAATATGGTTGAGTGCTTGAAACATATGCATATAATTATTTAAATACAGTAATATGATGCGAGTCGCTGTTTGTGGTACTTCAAGCGTGTTGACAGGGTAGTTATTATATGGAGTTACTAAAGCGAGAAATATTATGGTGAATATGTTAATTCATATAAAAGTTGGAAACCATAATGGAGACAATACTAATTTATATTTTGATTATTTCAACTATACACATTTATCAGAAGGGCTGTAGCCCTGGGCCTCGCAATTTTAGGGAATTCAACTCACTTTTTACTTAAATAAATACATATTTTGTTGCTACGTCCTTCACATGAAGAAAATGAGGGGTTTCTTAAATATTATTTGATCAAGGCCTGAAAGACCCTGCACATTTATAATTTGAATAATTCTAAAAAAATTGGTCGACGAAGACTAAAGCGATTCAAACCACAAGATCTGCCTAATCGCTTCAACAACGGTGATGTAAGAAAGTCATGAAATTAAATATGTTTTTAGCGATTCACAGCATTTGTGGAGTTTGATCAATGGGACAAAACTAGAGCTTTTTACTTTTTTTTTCTTGTAGATATAGATCGCTTAATAAAATAAATATATAAAAAAAATAATAAAAATATATTAACTAGAGGGAACATGATTTAAGCCGGTTTATCAAACTCGATACACTATTATTACGATTTTTTTTTGTTAACTAATGTATGAATTAAAGAAATCGCTAAACCAGATTGCATATGCTTAAATATAATTTTGTTTAGAGTATAATAAAATAAATGGAACAAGGAATACACAATGGTATTTTTTTGTGTGGAAAGAAGATGAAATGCAATTTTCTCTGAAAATACAAATGGGCTACAAAAGAAGGCAAGGAAATGTAGATGCGTGCAGGAAAGTAATGAACTGTATTTAGTTTTCGAGTGGAAATGAGATTGCGATAATGAACATAATCCAACCACCACCAGCACCACCCCTTTTGTTGATTAAATCCCACGCATCGATCGCAATTCTTGTTTTTATTTAGCGGCATTTGCTCAGACCATAGCTTCAGACAAACTAATTATATCTGCTAGGAAAATAGTAATTGGAATACTGAAAATATCGTTTCGTGTAACGATTATGGTAAATGCGCGACGCTTTTCTTCTTTTTTTTTGGATTGCGTAAACTTATTTCTTGGGTAATTTTATAATTTGTCCGCTTGTAGGGGGCGGCTCAGGGAATGGAGAAAGTTTTTCTATTATTAGGATAATAATAATAAAAGTGGTTTTGTTGTATAATGCGATGGCAGTTAGAGGGGCTGAGGGGGTCGTAATTGAAGTGGGTGAGCTGCTCCAAAGGAATCTATGTTAGCAGGCTTCGTCGGGCGTATTACGAAATGAGCGACAACATTATTCCATTCCGGTCGGGCTTGTTTTAGGCTCACAAATGAACTTTGCTAGAGACCGTGCAAAACTAGCGACACGAAGAAGTGCCGCTGTGAAGTGGCGCGGGGGCGGCGCACACTGTTATATAAACAGGGAACTAAACAAGCCCATCATCGAGTGGGCGACGGTGGGAAGGGTTGGGGAGGGTGAGGGGGGTTTCTATTCGGAGGTTAAAGCAGAAGGGGCTGAACGAACGTAGCTGCTGTGATCCCGAATTCCGAGGGAGAACCCGGTCGTCTTCATATTATGTTTTCCGGAATTGCTTTATATGTCCGCAGTTTATATTATACGAAAGTTATATACGTTTAAGTAATTCTTTTTCGTCCCGTTGTTTGAGGTAAGTTACTTTCCGAGTTAAATTGGGCCGACTCAATCATAAAATAAAGGAAATTGCACCAAAAATTGCTAAGGAGGTGGAGGGAACGAGGGATGAATAACGGACGGAATTTACTGCCGTCTCGCTTCAACAATTTCTAGTTTCCTGAAATAATTTTCAGAGAAATATATAACCTATATACACTGCCTTATACGTATATAAATATATAACACACACACACACACGCTAAGTACACTTCTTTTATATTATATCTCGCTCTCCGAAGATCCGTATCCTTCTCCAAACATAAACGTGAAAAGAAAATAAGAAAGAGGCCTTTCCTTTGTTGCTGCTCCCTTCCTTCCCTTCGCGCATTTATTTATTATCAAGCTCACAGGAAAACTTTACCTTGATTTAAATATAAAATTATCCGGATTTCGTCAAACTTGGACCGCATCAGTTATTTCATATTAGTTTTGCCTTTGATGCAAGCGAAACCTGTTCGAAACTATTAAAGTGTAATTAATTTGATCAGGTTCATCACGCACATCCGTTTACTGAAAACTAAAATCTTCTAGAAACTTCCTTTTGGATTCAGCTAACCCTCAATTAATAAAGACAATGCAAACCTAATTACATCAATTACACTTGACAATCTTTTGCATCCTTTTAGGTCTCAAGGCAAAATAATTCATTGATTTATCATTTTGCGTTTTATTTGGTTATTCGATAATCATATGTTCAGAAAAGGATGTTGTTGTTGTTATAAAACTTAAGAAGGGAAAATAATAATATGTAAAAAAAAAGAACAAATCACGGAATTGAATTAGTTCCGATCTGCAATAAAACGAATTATGTGCGCTCGCGTTGAGCGATAAAATCATAAAACTTTGTATAATACTGGATTACCGAGCGTTCGAATCGATGAATTATTGAATTAATACGTGGGTGCAATACACTCCAGAACCAACACCGGAGGCTCCGAAACTGTTTACACGCTCGTTATTACGATACTACGAAAGATATATTTTCTGGTTTCAGGCGCTGAAAACTTTCCCTCCTCGCCCAATCAATAACGCACTGAAGAAACGAGGACTCCTATTTAATTGCATTTATTATTGCCGCCGTAAAATTGCAGCCTTCAACGCTGACTGGTGATAATTTAAACATATTTATTTCATTTTGCTTTTGAAATATCATTCCTATTAGCTCATAAACTGGCAAATCGTAAATAGAATAAATTAATGAATTTCAATTTAATAATTTTCAAAAAGTTCTCCTAATTTGTTTCAATTTATCTTTGAAGTAAATGGGGATTGATAGAAATATAATTAATATTTTATATTGACAGGGCATGATGATTAGGTGAAGATATCGAATAACGTGCCGGAAAATATGAGTGAAAAATGTCATTTGCAGTGCTTGGCAAGGCATAAATCGCGACCCTTTGGCGTGTCATGTTGACATAACAAACGCGTGTGTACACATATCAATATTTATTGAAAAAAATCGGCTCCGGCGACGTCTCCGCTGGGGATTAGAGGAGTCGGCCAAGTGGTCCCCAGTCGAATTGGCCTGGTAGATCCCCGGTAACAACGAACAGTTTGAACCGGTGTCCCATAAAATAAGAAATATTGAGAATAAAAACGAATAAAGACTTGTGCAATGGGACTAAAAGCTAGAACATATAATTTTATATTGTCGCCGACGACGCAGCAAAACAAGCGCTTCGATTACAGTCTGGATTTTTCATCGTATCTTGGTAATTAGATAACAGGGCATTTTTACTTAATTTTCTAATTATTAATATATTTAATTATTTGTTGATCATAATCGAAAAACTATCGTTTTATCCCAAAGATTAATCGTATTATATTATAACGACGCAGTTATTAATTTAAATAAACTTCTTAGTGAAATGTCTACCTGGAATTTAACGCTCAATAAACTCTTATTTTCTTCATCGAACAACGTATAAATTTACATATTATAAAACATAAACACTTTGTATCCTTATATCTGATATAATAATATTATAGAACATGGAGATTATTATCGAAATCGAACTCAACAACTAAAATAAGGCTGGAAAAAAGAAAATGATTGGTATGCAAATATTATAAATTTCTGCATTAATTTGTTTCTAATATTTTAGGTAAGATTACTGAATTTAAAGTGGTACACTCTTTAGATTTTGATGTTCTTTTCTTCTTTTCCTTTGCCACAAACAAATCCCAAAGACACCATTCTATAAGCGGTACAGTCACGCCATTACTACTTCGAACCCTACGGGAATTTCCTTGGGCCATTTCATGCTTGTTGCCTCCTCGTCTTCTTCATCGCCCGAAAACGCTTTAAGCGAATGCCAAACGCAACCGCTAATGAACAAAATGTTACGCAATTCGATGTATTAATTAATCTATCGCGCTTCTTTCTCAATGTTGTTGTTGTTGCTGCTGCTGTTTCTACTGCTCGGTTCTGCTTTGGTGTAGGCGAGTGATGAATTGGGTTATTTCCTAATTTACTGCGAATCCATTATTTGCTGACAAACGTCCATCAATTAATGGTAATAAGGAAATTGCGCTCGTTACGTAAACGACGAGTTTTCTCTCTGTTTTTTTTTTATATTTCGAACTTTATTTCGCTGCGCCCATTAGACAAATTGCGCGATGAATTGTGGGAAAATTCGACCATTGTTCACGCAGAACGAGAAAGTGCGAACAGTTTGACGACGACGGATAATTAGTCTAAAGTTCTTTTTCTTCGTACCGCGATGCCTCCGATTCTTAATCATTCTGTCACCACCATTTGATTTTAACAGCTCGAAGTTTATTATATAAATTTATAATAATTTTTCATACAAAAATACTATCAACTATGTGCATCTATGTAAATTTAATTAACATCTATTAATATAAACAATATTTCAATTTTTGCTTCGTTAATAATTTTGTTGTTTAATGTCAATTAGTTGATTGATATCAAATGACAATTAAAGTACTCAAAGGCACCCCTTCTATGTATGGATTAATTACTTGTGTTTTAGTAATTATAGTGATTAATTGGTAACGTTTAGTTCAGGGGTCGGCTTTAGTATAGTATACATGTTAATTTGTTTACAAGTATTTCGTGGATGTAGCTGGAGTATACATAAGTGATTAGTTTGTGTAAGCACTTCTTCGACCAGTTCGCATGCAGGCAACATTTTATGCATCCATACCTAATGATAATAAATATCATTATTTTTTTTATATATAACAGTCGATATTTTCCGGATGATTGAAGAGGGAATTGATATTCACCTCTACTTTTATCGTAATCGTAATCATATTCATGAAGAAAACAGTGCCAACTATCGGTTCCCAACACGTCAGAAATGCTAATGGCGCACAACCACACTCCCTCAGAAGTATGTAAAGCAACACGTAACAAGTTTATAAAGCGATAGCACTTCGACACGTATTTAGTAAATTGGCTAAGTTTCCCAGTTATAGCGAAATATTAATTTGCATGCAGAAATCGTATTTATTTGCGAAATCCCGAACAATTGAAAAATCTCAATTTGTTAAGAAAATGTGTGGTGTGTATGTAAAATGCTGTTGTTGTTTTCTTCGGAATAAAATTATCCCCTTGGTGAAGGAGAGGAGATTCCGCAGACAATGCGCTGCGCCGGGTTAGACCACCAGAACTGAGAGCATGTATACGAAATAAGAAACAAATCCTTAAAGAATAATTTACATAAATGTATATATTCTGATTTATTCTAAGCCCAGTCGTAAATACTTTGAATACATTTGTATGAATTCCAGTCAAAGCGCGCGACTTATTCCCCTATTTGTAGAGTGCACACGGCTTGGGGGGTGGAACAAAAAGAAAGTAAATACATCGAGCAATATTTAAATTACGAAACAGCGAATAATCCATATCGATATTAAATCCGCCGTTTATCAGATATTCTATCTCAAACTCGAGCAACTTGGCAGGACGTTTTAATTGCGCGCAAGAACTTTCCAGCAGTCCGTTGTTGTCTGAGCTGAGGATATATTGGCTATCGACACCAGCGGGATTCTTCAATTATTAGAATTCCGTTCCCCAGATAATTTCTTCCCTCCGTAATCCCGCCGTCTCACATTCTCGGCCGTGTAACTTACTACCAGAGATTACAGGTGTTCTTGTCAGGTTATGCATTGCCAAACTTTCGGTTAAACGCAAATACCGGATTTTCCGAGCTTTAGATAGTAACAAGAGGCAGTGTAAATGATTATACCAAAAGCTTTACGCTAATCACTATTCAATCATGGATAGAAATATCATAATTATCAACAACGAAAAGTATATAATTTACTTATTGATTGATGTAATTAACGTTAATTGTATAAAAATGAAATGAATTCGTGACATATGAGTAATAGAATAAATAGTGCTTTAGAATGAAAGAGGCTTTGGAGCTCAATCGATTGCAGACTATATAATATTAATTCCGATCCATTCCATTCGATATACGTTTATGGACACTATCCCTCTTCGTAGCTGTTGGCATATTTGTCGACGTTTTAACCTCCGTTTTAAGCCCCATTGGATACTCAATATTCAGATTTCGGAAAATTTGCTCGACCAACTGTGTGATCTGTAGCAGAATTCTATCTGCTACATTTTAAAACTATAAATAATGTAGTTCTAGTTCTCGCAATCACTTCCAATGCATGAAAATAATTTTATATGTTGTATGAATGCTACGGTGGATACGAAAATTATATAAACGTAATCTGCAATTATTAACATTTTTAACAAAATATGTTTTTTTTTTAAATTTATTCGAGAATATTTAATATAAATACTGGAAGGTATTTCTTGGAATGTTATTATATATGTTCGGGCAACAGGCAACGAATGAGGGTAATGCATTCAACCATCCATAATATTTGGAGTAAATCTGAATAGACACTTGAAGGGGCTGGGGAGCGGACATAAAAAATAAGTTGATTTTATTGGGTATCTCCAAAGGAATGAAGGCAGAAAAGTCTTATGGCTGTATGGGGAGAAGCACGAGATTTTAGGGTGCCCTAAACAAATGCGCAATAATAGTTATTATTATGTTCGTCTGGGGTGGCGGTGAAGGCTGCGTGGGTGGAAGGGGGGTTTAGCGTTTGTGCCGATTTTTTAAGCCGTTTTATCGATTCCTCTGATCTTTTTTATTGCACCTTTTTCTCTCGCCCTGACAGCTCTCGCCTCCATTGGACCTTGTCTTCTGGTCATTGTTACTTTTACGAGGGTCTCTTTGTGCCGTTTCCTCCCTTCAGTCGGCCCTGACGTTGCGAATTTTCCAAACATAATTTTCACAGATCGTGCAGACTCAATATGTATTATATACTTTCAGTCTACTTTTTTTCCGTTTTACTTTGTGCACCCACAGAACAAACTGCTTCTATTTGCTTTAAATCTACAAGAGCGTTTTGTTCGCCATTCAATTGATCCGTCTCAGCGGCCTGCCATCATTTCTCTATGTATTTTCTCATACATGTAAGAGGATTACGAATAGACATAATCTATTCAGAAGAAACGAACTCAACATGATCAGAAATAAAGTATGGCTAGATTGAAATTATTGAATCATGTTCCTTGTCGCTTCGAATTAGGCTCTCACCTAATCTCAATCGAATTAAGCATTCCAGACCGCAGCAAAATATATAATTCACTTGACTGAGATTAGCAATTTCGGGAGATACATGTCGCAGCCTTGTCTCTCCGTAATCCACAGCATATTTCATCTGTTAACTGGTGAATTGAATCGGATCATTTCCAAGGACCATTTATACATTATATTAATTGTTATTCACGTGAAAAACTTTTAAAATATTAGTAGCTTCTTGGAGTAATTAACGGACAAGATAAAAACTGTAAATTAACATTTATTTAGTGTCAATGGTCGCATTTTATTCTCCTGCAGATGTTTTCTTTAGCGGAGCAAATTACACGGGTATTCGGATTGAGGATTTGCTTCGTACAGGGGGAGACTCGTTTACATAAAAAGAAATAAACGAACAGAAAGAACATCCAGATAATTGCCGTTCTTAATGCTGTTTTCAAGAAAAGACTACGTTTTTTTTAATTCGAAACGGATTATGCGAGAAAGTAAGGACATCAATTAGGTACATTCATTCAGGTTGACTTTAATACTCACATATAAAGTTTAAAGAAGGTATGAAAATATTGGTATTCTTATTTTAACTATTATATTTATTCATACAAATATAGAATATAACACATATATTTAAGTAAATGAAAATAAGAAAAGAAAATTGAATTTCTCATCAACAAGAATAAAATAGTTTGAGATCACTTCTTGATATTTAATTGAATAAAGTTTTTTTTTTTTTTTCTGAAATAATGATGGTTTAAGGCCGATATAGCAAATAAGGTTTCTCCAAATATTTGTGATCAACGGAAAGCACGTAAATCTTCACTTGCTGAAATAGATTGCCTCGCATTCTGTTTGAGTTATGTCGGCTGGGAGCTGAGGAAAATCTTAGCCACGTCCAGTTTTGCCGTAACAAATTTATCAATCTTTTCTATACATTCAAATTGGATATTTCGACTATAAATCTTGTCCGAAGTGCATAGGCTATCGATTTTTCGAGCTTAATACGAGCACGCATACACACAACCAGTAAATTGATATTATATTCACTATTTGCTGGCATCATCCCAAGATAACCATTAATGACCATATGAAGTTATTAGATGCGGAACTGGCCAAAAGCGCAGATAATGAACGAAACAGTTCGAAGCAAAGCAAAAAAAGGCATCCCCGCAGCCGAGCCGGGACAAACTACACGATGCACAAAGATATATTTCATAGAAGATTAAATAAATGCTTTCAGTGGGGAGTATAAATTAAAAACCGTTTGAAATATAATTTTTCGTCGGTACGCCCCGCTGCGAGGGATGAAGAAAGAAAAACACGACCTCATAAAGCCACGATAAATAACGCCACCTTGCCGCCTCCACCCTTTAGCCATTCCTTCAGTTCCTGCCAAAAAGTTTATTGTATCACAGGAGGGGCCGAATAAAAAACAAGAATTATTTCTGGCGTCGGATATAATGCACAATAATTCGTTTTGCACGCGTGTGCAGCTCCTTCATAATAATTGTTACAAGTTAATTTCAAGATAAGATAATTATACCATTAAATAAGTAGACTAAAATGAACATGTTACAAATATTATATACATTTTTACAATTAAAATGATCATTATTGTTTGCTATCTCCTGAAAATTTATTTTCATAAATATAAATGTAACTGATAACAGTAACTCCAAGAATGAACCAATAAATGGCAATTTGGAAATGAACACTCCACATTAAATTTGAAGTTAAAACTATTAAAGATGTTAAAAATAATTGATTTATTTTATACTCTTTAAGGAATATGTAAATATTTTATGTTATTGATCGTATTGTCGCACCTAGGTTGATTGGATCATCAATCATACAGTTATCTAAACATGACACTATTATATGATCCAATAAAAGTGAAATATGTTTCTAAGCAAAAGTAATAAAAGGCGAGAAACATGTTTCACGTGCGGATCAAGTTTCTAATCGCAATAAAAATCCTGAGGTCAGAATTTTATTCATTTGGGTGTAGTACCACCGGTGAAATGGAGGTAGCAACCAAAGTGGAAGTAATTTTTATTTGCAGCAATTCGTTGTTTCTTTCTTACTTCTTCTGGTTTTCTTCTTTCTTGCATCCGTGCGGTTGTTGTCTCTGCTTCGACGGCAAACAAACGTAATCAGGAAGTTGGTCCCCGGCGAAAAGTTTTCACTGCTTTCGGGATTCGTACAAACCGCCTTAAAACCAACACACATTTCACCGGGAACAGCGTCGATTTGTTTCGATGTTATTTATTGCAAATTAAAAACAAGAAAAAAACAAGAGTGAATTTATAGAAAATAAATATAAGTATTATATTTATTTATTCCTGTACTCAGAGGATTGTGTGTACTCAGTGAGATTGAAGATTTTTGGCTTTACAAAATATGTATACTATTTATTTGATTTTCGTTCTCTTTGTAGCTAATAAATTGATATTATTATTATATTTCATTAACTGAATAATGTATTATAGTGAAAATTGGGGTATTGTAAATGGGAATTGCGACTATTTCATTATTTACTAATTAAACATTAATAAAAGTTTAAATTGTAGTAGTAATTGCAATAGACTTCGTTATTAACAATCAAAGAAATTAGTTGAATTTCAATTGAGAAGCAGAAGCTTTGTGTTGTGTAAATTAAGCGAATAAAGTTGAATGAGTTCGTATTCGATTGAATTGCATTAACAGTTTCGAAAAAGGGAGCCGTAATTATTGAGGAAATGAAAATTGCGACCACATCAATCACAGGCGGCGAATGTATGGAAATAAATCCGGTGGTGGTAATGTGAAATTTCCGGCAAATTTAAATCATTTTGGCGGGGAAAATGGAAAACGCAATTCCGAGTGAGGGCGGGCAGCAGCCGCGATAAGATCGCAATTTCCACGTATTTTTCTGATCGGTGAAACGCATGTAACGCGGTGTGCACTTGTTGAAATAAATTGCGCGACCGGCGGAAGGACGGGTCGGGACGGGAGGTGCGGTTGGAGATTTCGACGAGTCGGAAAAGGGCGCAGGTAAAGTAATTTACGCAGACGCAGCTGTATTTAATGAAATAATTTAAAGGGCTGCTAGCGTTAATTTTTTTTAATTAAAACCACGCGCGAGGCCCTTTCATCCACTCCTCCCTTTGCTTCATCTGAGGGATGAAAAAAAAAAGAAATGTTGTTTTTATATCGGCGTAATTTGGGATAAACGAAGCCTAAGGGGGTGCTTTTTACGATCGCGCATTAAAATGGCCATGATAGGAGTAGCCTTAAACAATATAATTTCCACAAAGAGCTGTTTCAGAAAACCTTCTTCTTGGGCGTAATTCTAGGTAAAGTACAACGCACATGCACGTTCCTTCGTTGAACGAAAAATTGCGTTACCACGAAGATACTTGGAAATTGCTTCTCCCGAATCGTTACTTATCGCCAATGTTATGTTTCGGAATGGGGGGCCAAAGGCGTCGCGACTTTATTACCCGCACTGGGCCAATAACTAACAGAATTGATCTTGTCGTACCCACACGAACTTCATCCGAACTATATAAACTTGATGAAAAAAATCCGCAGAAAGCTCCGCTCAGATTTGGTAACTGCCGTTCGAACTTCATGTATAAGCTCCGAGCTTTATAACTTCCTAAATACATAATAAATAGTCGCAGTAAAATACATTTATTTACTCTCGGATTCGTTAAAGTCGAACGAAATCAAATCCATCGATCCCAGAGACGGCGGCGAATTTAAATTCCTATCCTCCACCCTTCCTCCTATCGTCTCTTCCAGTTTTCTTTGCCGGCATGTATGATATTCGGTAATTCAATATTCGATAATTTATTTCTCCCCAGCGGATCGAAATCCCCCCTCGCCACTGCACGAACCGATAGCCAATTTACCCTATATTATTTAATAAATTACAACCTACCAATAAATCAACCGTTTCATTAATTTGTACTATACACGAGAGATGGATGTTGCGAGTTGGGTCAAAACCATAACACAATAATATGATACTACCTCTTTATTTTCAATCTATTTTTTTATCAAACTATAGAAATTATAAGGCAGATTTACACAAAATAGCAATATGAAAAACCATTGTTTTGAATTCAACAACAAAAATTGTTTCAGAAAAACTACTGATAAATCTCTAAACTGAGAACAGTTGTGACATAATTAAAAGCAGGAAAAATTAACTACTTTAATATTTTCCAAACTAATTAAAAAAACTCATCAAATTACATTTAGTGAAATTTAAAAAAGGGATGGTTAAAATTTAATTCTAGTATGAAAATCGAAATGACAATAGGGCTTTATTTCCTTGTATTCTGGGTAATCATTAATGGAATTTGTACGCGGAATTAAAATATGCAAAACAACCATTTGCCATTTGATTTGCACCGAATTAATGTAAATTGAGAACAATTAAATTAAAAGTAACTAAAAAGAGAACAACATGAAAAAATAATATGTAATCGAAAATGCATCGGATACATTGGCCCCGATAAACTGCATGCAAATCGCCATCGCATCATTTAACTTCATTATTTACGGTTTAGTCAATTACTGCCGAATTGAAATATGCATCATCCAATATGCAGAAAATTTAAGAAAAATCAATAGTACAATTAATGCAAATTTCCATATAAGTTCGTTAGATATTTATGATTGTGGATATATGAATGATCAAAGTTGAATTATTAGTGATTTTTTTCTTCCCTTGTAAATATTATTTGAGGAGCTTAAAAAATAGGATCGAAAACGGTAGGGGGATGAGCATTGAATAAAACATTCGGGAAATTAGGGATGTTATTTTAAAATTTTGAAATAAAATCGGTTCTTTATCCAGGTAGTAGAGGACGAATTGATGAATAGAGAAGGTTCGATGGAACGGGATGTAGACGAGAAATGTCACCTATTGAGAAAATAATACAATGATGATGTACAAAAAGCAACTCGCTTAAGGCTCGATGACAGGCATCAAATGGAACCAAGGAACTGGGAAGACATTGACGTTTTTCGATTATTGCCGTTGCTCTGGGACCGAAGAACAACTGCCTATTATAAAGGCGGTGATCAAAGTTGAGGGGATGTTGCAGTGGGTGGTTTGGTATTGGAGCACGCGAACATCGCTTTTATGCGCGCAAAGGGTAAATGATGTATAAGCTAATCTTTGGAAATGCGGAGCCTCTCTCTTTTTTTTTATAATGCAATCAACGTCATGGGGCGAGATTAAATGTTATAGATTACACCGAAGAGCGGGGGCGGGCGAAAAAAAAAATGGATATCTTTATCTCCGATATAAAAATTTCATTTCGGTGAATGATGAATGCTGGCCGGACAGATTTTACGTGAATTTCAAATATACTCTAATGTTGATCACTTCGTACTAATATTACACAATGCTGATAGGTGCAAACTTTTAAAATGTTTCGTATTTTACGCTCTTTGCAGTTTCCAATTAAAAATCTATTGTCTACTGTAAATGGGCATTTGTAACAAAGACTGCGAAAGAAATCTGGGAAAGAAAAATCTTAATTAAAATCATCTCGGGTACGGAACTATTAACAACGGACAATGAAATAACTTTTAGTAAATTATTTTTCATTGAAACAAACATGAATGTTAAATATGTCATTTAAACTAAATTACATGCAAAACTATTATTAATAAAATGCTCATTTTCAAAACTCTAATTTATGAAAATAATTATTGATTCTAAAACATTCATATTTCAAATTTGAATTGTGTTGCGAGCAAGTATTTCATAGTTTCATAATATGCAGTGGTTAAATTAGATAAGTTGTGATGATTGATAAGGTCACGTCCATTGGTGTAATGTAAATAGTCGTGAGATGAAACAATTAAAATGGTAAATGCAGGTTCTCCGAAATAGCATGTGTTGTTGTTGGTGTATGGAGAATTCCTTAAAGTTTGTCCCTTCTAATTCCATTGTGAGGAAGGTAAATATATTTGCCCGTGTCCCGTAATTGAATCATCCCTTAACTGTCCGAGTAGCAAACATACACAAATACACATATCAATGGACGAGGGGCAAACCTTTAAAGTAAATAGAGCTGGAGGGACAAACAGTGAGCGAATATGTAGGTATGCCCATAAAGGCCTATCCGCAATGTATTTATGTAGAGAGGAAACAATGCAGGATGCCGGAAGTACATGCGCGACTGCCATTAACCACTTCTCCTGTATATGCGCTAATTCCTGTAAGCTTCCGGTCACTCTACAATATGACGACAATGTAGCAACTTTCCTTTTTTATCTATTTTTTTTATTTCGCCGCTCCCTGTGCATTTCGTTCCTTTATTTTTAATTTTCTTTCATCAAAATGCGTTTTGCATGCACGATTTGGTACAGAAACAATCATGTTCAAACAAAACCTGAACTGACCGCACCTCATGAAACAATCAACCAGCAAAAATTCCAGTTTGCGCTACTAATTAGATGATTAAATATTCACAAATGAACGGGCTTCGCTTCCGCACAAAGTCGGAACTCTTTTGTAATCTTCAAATGCAATTAGCAAAATCAACGCTCCACCTCGCACGTCACCGTTCCTTAGTCACGCAAATGTCGTGTCCATCTTCCATCCACTACCATTAATTATGAACAACCATTACTTTAATGCTGCCATCTCAACACTACAAATTAAAACACATTTGCTTAATTTTTAAGATGAACAATTTAACAAAAATAATAACTTTTATAATATTTTTACTTGAAACCCCATTCGGGGAGTGCCTCTACTAATCGTATCCTAAAGCTCCGATCAGCCAATGGTAATCTGACCCTTAACATAATTCATGATGAAACAGCCTATAGCCAGTTGTTGATGCATGGTGGATAATTGTAAATTATTACGATATGCAAATGCTTTGAGGCATGTTAATCATATAATTAATACCGTGGCGCCGCACTTCTTGTAAAACAACGAAACTACTGGTTACTAGCCATTTTTAAACACAGAAGTAAAACAACATGTGAATGCAATTCGTTACACATTTTATGCAAACTTTCTCTAGTTTCTAGTTTAGTAATACGGAATATTAATTACCTTAAACTTTGTTACAATTTATTCAAAGTAATCTGATATGTTCGTCTTTGTGGTTTTGCTTATAGAAATGTCGTTAGAGATCAGAAAAGAAATGGAAATTGTAAATTTTATAAAACGTTTCCCTGCGGGAATGGCGCAATGATAAAATAATTTCCGCGTTGGTGGAAATTCACAGCAATAGCGGAAAGGAAATCTTAGTTTGCTTTATCAAGTTCGCAGTTGGTATGTATTCCGCGTGCGGCTGGCCATTTTTCCGGTAACGTAATCTCGTGCGAATATAAGCGCCAGGTTATAAAAAGGGAAGCCGTCTCTCAGTCGTTGTTTTTCGCTTGCCTTTTTTCCTTTCCTTCATTCCTCCTCGTATAGTCCCTAGACGTTGTTTCGTTTGCTGTAAGGAAAACGCCTCCAGTTTTCCCATGCGGATATCCTATTTTTATCGGTCTTCACTTCTCCCCGGCTTCACTGTTTGATTCATGCAGTCTGTGTCCAAGCAACGAGCATTCAAACACACTTTACAAGATTTAAAGAAACTTACATAAAATTCATCTGAAAGTAAATACAATTTTTAATTGAATTGTATTTACTTTGTATTTACTGCTAATATCAAATAACATATGTCATTGCTTACAAAAATAAATAATGTTAAAAAGAAAGGTATACAAATATTATGATTAAAACTCTTCATGTAATTGATACGTTGAGCCATTATTAGTTAAACAAATGGAACTAAAATATGTAAATATTGCAGTCAAAAGATGTAAACATTGATGTTATTGTTGATACGTAATACTTAATTTAATTTACTGCACATTTAGCTGAAGACATTTCGAGAAAATTGTTTAACAACGTACATTAAAATGGAGCAAATTACTTCTTTTTTCTTGTTTGTTGCGAAAAATTTTAATGAATGAGTTTCACTTATTTACGCACGGCCGGTGAGCAACCTGGAATACCTGTTCGTATAATGGATTCCTCCTTTTTTTCAATAAGTTTATAATGAATTTGCTTGGGTAATGGCTACTAAAAGTTATCCGGTCGACCTCGCCTCCAAGTAAGTGCCTTTGCTCCCAATCAATTGAATACGCATTGATGAAGATTTGCCATGCTAATGCATTTTATTGGAGATCTCCGCTTAAAATGTGTAATTTACCCATCATTACTTACATTCTTTTTGCTTGCCGTACAAGAATCAAGCTCAAAACATGTTATGCAAAATCGCCACAAGCGAATTGCAATAAATAGGGGAATGAATGTTGTCTATTTAATCCGTTTACATTCAACAGTTCACTGCCGTCAGCTCAACTATTTTTGTGAAATACTAATGATTTTAGGATGAATTTAAATTACGTAACCAAAAATATACTTATGGTTAACAAGGCTACAATTTAATATTATTTTGTATTAGTGATTATTTTAATGAAAAACCAATTTGTCAAGAAACGTTGTCGGCATGGAATATCTGTTTAAGAACCTTTTAAAAGAAGTTTTCTAACTTATATATAATAATAATAAAGATTATCTAATCAAACTGTAAATATCCGATCGATATAAGCTTATGCAAATAATGCGAGGATGAGCAGATTGATCTTGCATCTCTCCTTTCTGATTGTACGTATCTCGCTGTCTTTGTTGGTTGCATTGCAGAAGACCTTGATCTCGCAGCTAGTGCAAACAATCGACTTATTATCTCCGGCTCTTATTCATAGGGCTCCAAGCTCCGGTCTCTAACAGTATCCGTTTCGTATACAGAGTGAATTATTGTCCTAGCTAGCCCTTCAATACACAATTAATTACATTTTGCCTTATTTATCCATACCTACAATGACGGCCAAATGCACACACCAATAATTGCTATTTCGCATTCAAGCTTTAAACATATCACTAAAATTCCATTGAATTTGTTAATTAAATTGTTAATGCTGGATTTACAAAATACGCTAATGTGAAGCATTTGGATTTCAGAAATAACTATTTAATTATTGCAATTAACATTACGTAAAACACAATTTATTGAAAATAATTAATGTAGATTATATAATTCAATTTAAATTATTTATATTAATAATAATATTAGATTATAAATATTAGATATAAAGAAAAAACTGAATTAATTTAATATGTATTATTTCGATTTGATTTCTATGATGTAATGAGATAATTACCATTGACTCAAGATCAAAAGACACAAGCTATGACATGCATATAACGAGGTATGATGCAAAATAAGCAAAAAATAGAAGTTATATTCTGCTACCATCTACGTTGCATAATCGTCGATTTGCACGAACAAAAAACAGAATGAACATTGAGTTTAATTAAATAAGAAAGATTTAGAATTGTCTAAAAAGTGTTACTAAAAATAATAAATTGTAGACAAATAGCACATCTTAGGCATTTATATACAATTATTCCCTCAATAACGTTGCGCTCTCAAGGATGAAATCACTTAAATGTGCAGAATGCAATCGACTTTCATCTAAATTTGTAACGTTTTCTAATTTTAAAAAAGCATCATTTAACTGTAAATTAACGACCACACAGCATGGCCTCGTTTCAAATTAAAGCCTTAAGTAGCTTTGAATCATCGTTATTTGGGGTCCAATTCATATTTATTGAGTAAAACTGTAACTACTTTATGAAAGAGTAAATATTGGACTTGCAGATATAATAGAAAAAAAGTATGTTACGTTGAAGTAGTGTAGATCCTGAAAGTTGCATGATGCAAATATATTATTTCAATGTTGAATTGGTCGAATCCACGAGAATGAACGTTGGCGGTATTAATTCAGCTTTTATTAGTACAGTCAATAGTAATAACTCATTTTATTAAAATTGCATACTATTAATCGTAAAGCCGATTAAATAATTTCGCAACTGTTGCATTGAACGTGGATGCTCAATTTTTTGGCAAATTGTAGGTCCACAGTGAATTATACCAAGTTTTGTATGTAAATTTTGTCACGGTTGGGAAATGCATCGCATTGAAAACAGATGGACCTTTACAAAACATTGTTATGTAATAGCAATAATAATAATAATAACGCCCCAATAATCATTTAAAATAAATTATAAACATAATATCAGGTTAGATGTAAAATTTTGCACTGTTGTGGCAAAATTCAAATTAATTAAATGTAAACAATTGCTTATTGAATATTCATCAGTTTATGCAAGCCTTGTTGAGTTTGGTCTCTTTTTGAACATCACTTGTAACCGTAAAGACATTAAAAATACAAATTTTAACAACCATTTCATAATTATCAAATAAACAATTATAGATTGAATAAATTCTATACTTATTTAATTTATTAATGATAAAAATACATTGATACTAAAAGTAATACCAATTAATAATTAATGGATACAATGTTATATAATAGATACAGTCTTACCCTAACTTAAGTACTATCTAAGACTATCTTAAATTAACTTATTATATAAACCACCTATGTTGGATTTCCTTGAATAAATTTTAAGCAAAAATAGCTCAAAATTTACAGCAAAGTTTTCTAGTTGTTATAGAGTAATAAAAAGTATTATATTTCTCATCTTAAATGTTAAAGAAATAAAGTATAAATGAAAGCAATATGAGCAGTAAGTAGCAAAAAAATAAAATAATGAATACTGCAGCAGAGGAAAGTCAAATCAAAGCCGTGAGGCATTAATCTGAGCTTTTAGTATCCGTTTTTTATTTGCTAAACTACAAAGGAAATGAGAGCTAGATACACCTATGGATTACATAGTAAAATATTCATGGAAATCCTCGATGAATTTTCGTTGAGATCAAAGCGTTTTTTTATTTGATTTGACACATCCGTAAATTATATTAACTACAATAATAATGCTTTATTTTTTCCGAATCTTTGTAAATCGAAGTTCGCGTGTGCACCTTTTCTTCTCATTCTCCTGTCGACTGATATTCGTCCATTCCTCATCCGCGCCATTCTTTTTCTTGTCTTTTGATGGCTCATAACAACTTTGGATATAATATTAAAGTTAAATGAAGCATGTTGCCTGGAGAAACGCGGACCGCATTCGAATGCAGCAGAACGTTTCCTTTTCGTTGCCGCATTTCTGTTTATACGCGATTCTCATTGTTCGCGTTTGATTCCTTTGAAACACATTTTCGCTACGAGTTATTACCTACGAAATATACATTTAAAAATCGTATTGTGCACCAGTGGGAATCTCATTTTAAATATGATATCTTTCCTTCAGTATTTAATATTAGAAGTTTTAATTAAACAAATAGATAATTATCATTGCCTTAAGATCAAAAGGCACGCGTATAAAGCTATGACATGCATAACTTAGTATGATGCGAAATAAGCCAAAATTAGAAACTATATTCTGCTACCATCTACGTTGCATAATCGTCGATTTGCGCGAGCATCAAATTAGTGCATGAATCTTGTACATATTAATAATCTAAGCTAGAGGCAAATGCTCAAATTCCAGATCGCTTAATTTAACTTGTAATAATCTAATTAGAACGTAAATTATAATACGACCGTAATATTATATTTATTGCAACAGAAATATAACAAAGGGATTATTATATATTTCAACCATTTGAAGCTTTGAGTAGAATGCAATAAAGCTTGTAGTATGGTGTAGAATTAATGTTAGTATAGTTTTTGTACGTGTTACCGATGCGGATTGGAGACAAAGGGAAACGGGAAGTGATATCCCATTCGGAGCTGGGATTATTATTAAAATCATTGGGTTGTTATTGGAAGCCGACGGGACTGAATGTTGTTGTTAGGGGTGGTTCGTTGGTGCGAAGGTGGATGAGGAAAGTGGCGTTTTTCCCGTTCGGTCACGTGCGGGTCGAACGGCCGACAAAAGGGGAGGCAAACTGCAAAACGGAACTCGATGCTCGAGATGATGCTCTCAGATCAAATGGCCCGGCTAATATATTTCGTCGGAACTAAATTCCAGCAACCTTATCTCGGCGTGATTTGCTAACGCCAAAGCCGACGACGATAAGATGCGATCTGCGGGGAGCGAAATTTAGCAATTTGTCATATAACCGGTGCTTCAATTAAATAGAAAGGAATGGCCTTCCAAATATCAATTCGGATGTGTGTACTTGGGACCGAGGGCGCATTGCAGCCCTCCTCGACATCCCCGAGGCGCAACTAAAATATCAATAACATACATTTCGAATTCAACAGTCGAAATTACATGCATGCTATCAGAGAGCATCAGGAATGATAATCAGCAATTATGCTGTAGCTTGCGAAACCCACTCGCACATGTATAGATAGACACAAACATTCGTGCTCACCCTTATCCTACGGCTCATGCAGATGTATTTAACATAAAACGGAGAGCTCAGGTTAATTAAAACGACGTTTGTTTAATTGCGTTTGCTCCCTTCCAGCGTTGCTCCCAAACTAATTGGTTGTCAATGCGTTTTTGGATAAAGCCATTCTCTATACACACACATACACGCAGAGCCGCTACCGGTTTCACAGAATCTACTTGTTTTTTTTTATTAGTCCTTCTTTTCGTTCCATTCCTCAAGTCCAGTTGATTTATCCCTGATTAGACTTTACAAAATAAAGGGACCGATAATTAAGGACTCGGTCGGCTTTTGTTTATATCGATGCGGATCTTCGAATCCCATAAATCTGCCGCTTGATTGACACTCCAGGTCGTCCAGCAAATTTCGCGCCACCTTATCGCGAATTTCAACCGCGCTCTGCCCGTGTCCGTTACAAGATTTATCGGCCCTTCCATCTGCCAAACCCCAAAACGGATAAAAGTAATTTTTTGATAACGCTCCAAACGTCCGCGTTTCCTGGATCTCGCTTATCGCCCGTTTTCACGGTCTACACTACTATATATATGTACGTTTACAATTGCATTCGTTCTGAATGCTCTAAAACCAGTTTCGTTCGTCAATCAAACATAAATAGATGTATCATCACTGATGCAACTACTATATAGCAAAGATCTGCAATGCGGAAGGGCTCCGCTAATCAAGTAGTTAAAAAAAAAAAATTCAAGAAAACATATTTTGTTCTTAAGATGCTGTCACTCGCATATCTCATTCACCCCTCGCGTAAACTGAGGGATATTTATAGCTAACAACACATTTCATCTTATTTTATATTAATATTAACATAATTTTAATTTATAATTTCAGTTTATAATAAACTTGTAGTTGGAGCAAAACTTTATTCCTTGTTTTCAATTATAATTATTTAAGAAGATTATATTTGCAGTAAATTCATCAACAACAAATTATTTAATAACTGTAAATGCAATAGGTGCGGACAGGCCGGATCTTTCAAATCCAATATAAGATCTGATGCGAAGATCAAAGTCTCCACTTGGCCTTAACGTCAAAGATTTTGCAAAGCTTTTTTTGTGGACGGATACGCCTAAATTTGATAAATTATTCGACGTCTCTTGAATCCCAAAAATTTCAAACGCGCAAACGGAACATCTTATATAGCCTGGATAATTCCATGGAATCCAACAATGAAGAAATTCAAGCATTTTTGTCTTCTTGGTAATTTTATTTTTATCTATTTATTTATCCAAATAAAGTAATAATTTAATAATTTAATTTCATCATCTAATCACCAATAGAAAGCATTAGTAAATGATTAAATAAGATCTTAAGAGATGTCTTTAGAATCCAGATAGACTGCTACAACTGTTTCATTCAAATAATATAAGAAAAGACAATTGCTAATTCACACTTGATTCATGGGTCGAGAAAGTTAATTAAACATCAAGTAAATTAGCCGCGCCGGTTTCTCGAAACAAAGCCTAATAAAGCGGATAAACCTCTCGAGTCTATTGTACAGGTAAATGTTTGCAGATTTATCGTCGACTCTTTCATATTTTTATTACTCACTCTGGAACATGCACAACAAAGTATTGTCCTTTCTCAAAATGTTGCGTTATTTAAAGCTCACTCAGCATCGATTTCGTAAGATTTAAGAAAATTATTTTAGAAGAAAATCTTTAATAAAGCAAATCTAATACTCTATTGATAGATAATTTCCATTTTAACAGTAGTCATTTTTGCTGAGAAAATTAAATTTTAAATATTTGATGAAAACTTGGGACGGATAAGTCAAAATTGGTGATTTTCATAGAAATTTGAAGAAAAGTGTACACGCAAAAGCATAAAACTCAATTGTTCATTGTTCATAAAACTCAAATTTATTGGAAATAAATAATGTAAAAAAAATTATTATATTAACAGGAAACAAACGTTTTCATTTTGTTAAAAGCAAGCGGAAATAAAAGCGTAACATAAAAATTCGATGAATATACTTGAAAATCATATTTTCATTTCGAATCGAATTAAACACATCAGTACAGGTCGTTTTATTTAAATGGCAATGCTCTACAAAAATATTATATATTTGTACGTGCACTATTTTTTTTTTCGTATATTTATAAAATAGATTATTTCGATAATTTTAATACAATATTCCTGCGCGAATACATTTAAAACAGTAATAAAAACATGATAAAAAATATTAATGCTTAAATTGTATGGAATACGCGAATGCAGTATTGAACGAAATATTAGAAAAAGTTTACAGAAATTAATTTGAAATTGATTTTGCACAATATACGCAGAAAAAAATTATGAATTTTTAAATTTTGGGTCAAAGGTAGTATTTCCGCCCAAGTTGTATAATATTTTATACTATTATAAAAGAAAAAAAATGATCTATTTTATAAATATAATTTAAATATTTTAATTCATAACTAATAATAAATTGGATTATTTCGATGTAATAAGTAATTGTGGTTTAAAGTTTGAAATTTTAAAAGTTATAATGAAAGTATATGCTGAACTTCATTTGGGTAGAGTTAAAAGTATAATGGTTTGAGGTATCGAAGCGCATCTTTAATTAAATTTCTGAAAGTAAACCATTGTGGTATGGACAATAGTTGGATAAGTGGATCCAAAAGTTTGGTGATAGAGAAAACTTGCGGAGCAAAGGGCGCCCAACTCGAGACAAACAATTATAAACCATAATAAGGGTGCGTTGAAAGTAACTTCCGATCTCATTCCTGCCGCTTCCGTCGAAACCTAAATTGCACCTACCAGGTTCTTCCTCAATTTTCGCAGTAACTCCATCGAAACGCCAAACAGCTACCATAAACATCAGTACAACGGCACTCATAACTTTCGAATTTCCAGAAAACACTACTAAAGCCATGTTTGTGTAGATACTTTTAATTAATTAAGACTAAGACCACTATTGTTTATTTGGTGAAGATCACATAAACATATATTAACACTATGAGTATAGCACGTCTGTTATAATTGTTTGTTCTGAAAGTGTCCAATGTTCGAATTAGGCCTGAAACGGCGCGAGTCTGCAGCAGCAGCAGGGCGGTAGGACAACCCTGTGTACTAGCAACGACGGATCGAGATCCACTGTGGGAGATTTCAAACGGCGCTACGCCCGGCCAATAGCTATTCCACGAGATGTGCCGAGACCGAACGAAATTCTGAGCTCTCTTTATGGGTCGCTCCACCTGTCTGTCCCATATTATCCAAAACCCACCCTTCGACCAGTCACCGGACCGAATGGGCCCGTCCCATTCCATCCCACACCATTAAGACATTTGCCACACATCACCATCCAAATGAACCTTCAAATAAACTCCGCGCCATTTAATAACCACCACTATCCATTGATGGAAGATACCCCTAACAAAAAGAAAAATACCTGAGTGTCATCATCAAATATGATATATTTAATTCGTAGTCCTAACTAGAAACCACATGCATAATTCCAAACATTTAAATAATAACAACCACTTTTTTTGAGATTGTAAACTATCATTAAATCTTGTATATGAATCTCAAAACTATTTCTTAATTTCTTTTTATAATTAACTAAAGTATATCAATACAATTTATCAAAAGTTAACTTTTCCTAAGTGCTATAAAAGCTGAATATGAATTCCCTGATTTATCATCAAGTCCAATTGTTCTTTGAATAATTAACACCTGTTAAAAACAGAAAATGTTAGTTATCTAAATTTCTTTTCATCTACATTTTAAAAAGTAAAATGTTTTTATAACAAATTCATAAAATATATACAGCTGAAGAAACTAATCCGATGTTTGTACTTCTGAGGGAAATCTAACAATTTTTGTCTCTAATATTTATGGATATTTCTTTAAATGCATGTAATATTTATAATTTAACAATAAATCAATAAATTTTGTTTATTATAAAACTATTAAATAATAACTTTTAAAAAATAAGATTTAATAGAAAATAAGCTGAAACTGAAAAAAATAATGATAAGTTAACAAAAAACTTTATTTTTGTCGAATCAATGAATGTTTTGCATTAAACTGTTTATATAAATAAAAGTTAATACTAATATTATGAATGACTAAAATCAATGATTAATTAAAATTAGTCATAATTGATATGAAAGAAAATATCAACAAACTTAAAATGTTAACAAACAGAATGTGTCATATCAGTTATTAATTATAAATAAAACTGTATATTGCTACACATTCGAATGAAAAGCAAGTTTTTTTTTATATTATGGAAACATTACATCAAAGGAAACAATATTTCAGCATCACCAGTTTGGAATTCGATACACGTCGCATCCTTTAACGCGAAATTATGTCCATAGAAGGAATATATGATATGTTTCTTCCATTTAAAACGCGAATAACGTGAATAAAATGACGTGAAACCGGTTGCGTGTATTTAAGAACGTAAAAACGGAAACATGCCATGTTAATCAATGGCCGCATTTATTTCTCGCTTCATACTTTATTTAAATTATTACCAGATTGATAATAACGCAAGTAAATAATATATAACCGAGATTTATAGCAATAATTCGTGTGATTTAATATAAAACTTTTATTGTGGTCACAATATAATTTATATAATTCATGTGGTCATAATATAATTCTGAAGTGCCAATTAGCAAATAAAAATTATTTTGTTGTATCAGTCTTTAGTAATAAAAATCAGTACAATTAAATTAATATAAAATAGTTTTCAGTCCGTTTCAATAAATGCATTGAAATGTTTTATAGTTGAAAAGAATCTACGGGAAGTAGAAAGTAAAGCGCGAATGGATTTAATGTCGGTCTTTAAATATAAAATGCAATTATAGTAGATTCTTTCACGTAGCGTCGAAACATAAACATTTTTAAATTTTCTTCCATATATATTTAGAACTTTCTGTTACAGGAAACGGTTATTACGGATGAAACAGATATGTTTATTAGTTTAGTTACGAATACAACAATACTAATCAATCAATTGCCATATTTGTTTATTTGAAATATGACTAATCTAATAACATATTTACTTTATTCATTAAATAATCAGCATAATGGATTATTAATCAGTAAATAATTTTTTATCCTGATAGTTTATTTTGGAATAAAATAGAGATCATTTCAATTACTTTGCTATGAAATATTATATATTTTGCAGTAAATGTATTTTATTTTATTACATTCGGTTTTTATATGATATATAAAATTAATTGAAATGACTTTGAAAACATGTTGACTTACATAACAACGAACATCATTATTAAAGCTAATAAAGTTAAAATACGCATTGCCTGTTTACAATCGATGAGGAACAACTGGAAATTAAGTTTAGAAACGGTACAGGCTGTTACAAGAACGTAAATTACTGATATTTTAAACAAACATTTTAAGATTCATTCCTACTGTATTCACAAGGATATGAAAATTATGTTAGTATGGAAATTAATCTGCTTCAAGTACTTCAAATAATATTCAACACAAGTACAATCAATGGCTTTCGAAGCAACGCGTATATGCGGAATATTGGTTTTACTGAATAATGATGATACTAACATCAATGTGTGATTTTGACACACATCTAAATCTCAGTGATGCCTCTCCGCGGATCTATACCGAATATATCAAAAGCAGAATTCGCCTCCGCTGACTGAAGCCGAATGAAATTATATAATTTTGTAACTTGATTTGAATTTATTGTTCATTTCAACAATAATTATATGTATAATGAGTATAAAAAAACTATTTCACGCACCCTTTGGAAGGGTGAGTTAATCTACGGTTAAACAAAGAGTGGCAATTTAAGTGTCACATGTCTGTTGCTGGCGTAATAACATGCTGCGTGTAGCAATTAAAATGTATGGGGGTTTATTAAATAAATAATAATATTGTAGCTAAGGTCGATGACATTTAGGATTCTATCCTTTTAATTAGCATCAATACACATTTATTTAGGATTTGGCCCAAACTTCCAGACAAAGGCACGTCCTGTTAAGATAGTTTGTTTTGAACTTTTGATAGTGTTCGTGCTCGAGCTTGTAGATAATGGATATGCACATAAGCATATGCTTAAACCTCATATATCAATATGATTAATTAAAGTTGTCGAATAAATGTTCTTTACTTAAAAACAATTGGAAAATTATAATTAAAATTTAAGGAAAATAAATAATTTTATATATTATATAATTATGATATATAATTTTGAAACAAATCTAAGTTTTAGAATAGGTCTGTAAACAGATCTGAAATTTGAGTACGTGTCTGGTTTTGTGTGGGAGCACTATAACTCTTCATGTTATTTTCAGTGGTAAATTCATTGTTTTAAGGGCGAGGCCATGTATTATATTTATCAGACATAATTTATAGGAATATGGGAAACAAACAATTCAATAAAAGGGCGATTTTGTAGTTTATCGACGGACGGAATCGTACAGCGTGCAGCAAAAACAAGAATGGCAGTAAGAAAAGAAACGCGTCCCACGGAATGAAAAACTGATCACTTATCTCACTTTTGCCTTGATGCGTCGAATAAATCAACCGAATTGACTGAATGTCGCCGACGATCAATACGAATTATTTTCGACGTTGATAAAACCTCGCTAAAAATCCATTGCCAGTGGTGTCTCTCCCTCTCGGTGTATCCTTTTTTCCCACTGCAGTCCCAATTCCATTACGTCCTTTTTTCACGGTGCCGTCCTCTTCGGATTTCGGTTGTCCTGGCGCGCTCACGTACGCCAGTGGGTGGTTCTTTTGAAGCCCAGAGACCAGTAAATCGTCCGTGTCGTCCTACTAATTGGAATTGATTAGAGGCACTCGAGCTCAGTCGCGGTCGCAGTAAATAGAAGCCCCCGGATTCGTAAAGAATAGACAATTAAATGTATCTTCTCGAAGCTTATCTGAAACTGTTTGGTAGACATCGCTCCTATATTAGATAAGCGGTGCGGCTCCTTTATTTTTCGGGATTGTGGGTCGCAGAACGATCTGAAGGATGCACCGTTGCTTGCCCTTCGCAGGAAGTCCTTTGGATTTGGGCCAGCCGTGCAGCTCTGCCCTTCAACAGCACCTATATTAGTAAGACTACTTCCGAAGCCCTTTTATCAGGTTACTGGTGACAACTTAGCACTCGGCGCATAGTTCCAGGACGTTTTATGGATTCCATCGCACTCCATCTCTCGCAACTCCTGTGCCGACCCTTCGAACGACAACCGATAAATACTACACCAATCGACAACAAAATGAATTGCCACCCTTTCAGATTATTTACGCACTTTCTTAATCAAACTAAGAACCTACTCTCAAATTAACTTTCCACTCACAAAACTTTTTTCCTCTTTTTTCGATGTGTTTAACAGCTGACATTAAAACTTGACTTTGTAATATATACAAAAATGGGTATAATCGATAAAATTATTCTAATTTGTATTTCCCGTTTTTTATTATAGCCATTATAAATGAACGAAAATAAACTAAAACTCTTTACTATAGCAATAATTCAAAATTGATTATACTTTTAGTTTTATTTTTATTTATAAGATAAAAATAACGAGAAGTAAATAAATCGGTCCGAATTATAAATTATAGGGAAGATCAAACGAAAGTTGAATCCGTCAAACAAAAAAGGTATGATCCACAGAACCATCCGTTCGAAATTAATCAATTGGCTGTAATTAATTATTCGGGACTTCTCTTTACGTCAACCTTCTTTTTATCTCCTCCAGCTGTTGAATTATAAAAGGGATAAATGCTTTGCCTTGAAATTTAATTAAAGATTTTTTGACCGTAACTCTCTAATATTCGTAATATTCAAATAATACACAAATAAATAAAAGAAACTCACAAAGATTTCACAAAAATTCTCTCACGTTGTGACAAACTCAATAACACACCAGATACAAAATCTGTAATAAATATTTTATATTAACTTTGTTACAAAATGATCATATTTTTGAGTTTAATATGTTTTTTTTAATGTGTTAGTTAAAAACTGAAAAATGTTTGAAATGTGTACGGGAACAGAACAAAAATTGACCTCATGCACAGACCGTTGCAAAAACTACAATTTAATTATTGCTGGGAGTTCGCTTGACATTGTGTAATGTATTTACATTAATATTGTAAATACATTTTGTACTATTTACAGAGAACATTAAAATTCTCATTACTCTCACAGCGGGGTTGCTATAAAGCGTTAATCTCACCGTACAACCCATGTTTTTTTTCTGCATATTTTTATTTGATCTAAATCTCATCAGGAGGATAATATTGCTATACAAATTTGTTTTGCAAAAACCTTAGAAAAAAACAAAAATTGTAATTAACATTCTTAATTATCTCTTAAACGTACTTAGTTACGAATGCATATTGGAAATTGGAAATTACAGTTTTCAATTAAAATTTTCAAATTTATTTTTCAAAAAATTTAAAAAAATATATTAATCGGTTAGACTTTTTTGTTCGTTTTCATGCTATATTATAATACAGCACAAGTAGTATTTGTATTTTTGCTTTGAAATGTATAAAATAAATTATATAAGTAATATTCATCTGGTGTTAATTTTTTATTAATAATTTCTAATATTTGTATTTCCATGATTAAAACACGAACATTGAAAGTTATTGCAATATTTTAACTTGGTTTTAGGTTGATTTAAGGGTTGTGTACTCAAATTATTATAATACCACATTCATTATTTTCTGCTTTTAAAGTGTTATTTATTCAAGAGCAACTAGTCATTATCACCTACTTAAAATTGCCGAAAAACAACGCCAAATGCCGAACGTATCATTTTCGTAATTACATCGACGCGAAAAAGAATACAAAAATACAATATAATTATAGTGGGTTTGGATTTCACGGATGAAAGTCTATTAAACGATTATTTTGTCCGCAATTAAATTATTATTCGTTTGTATCCTAAAATTATGTAATTGTTATGGCAAACTTGGTATAATTAATTAGAGGAAACAGAGAGCGCAACAGGAAGCAAGCGAATCAGTGGAAAAATGGTGAAAATAATCTGGTTAGTTCTACTGCATTTGTAGTCTGGATCCTATTTAATTGGATTCGGCCCAAGGCCAGTTTTCAAGCAAATCCTTTCAATTATTTGCTCTTCAACGCCGAATTCCTTTGAAATTATCAGTTCACTATAATCGGTATATGCTTTGTTCATAATAAGTGGATTTTGTAAACAATAAATTTTTAATAATAAAACGTAACAGTTTAATATTTTTGTTTTATTGTTTCCATAAATATGATGATGATTATTATTATTATTAATAATAAGAGGAATGAGAATATTTAAATGTTTAAAAATAATTGCTCCGACAAGTTTAATATTAATATGCAGAAACGAAAAAAATTCTTTTCATCCTTCGGATATGAGAAAATTCCTTCTCAATACCGCTTGATCTTGCGAGTGTTCTTTGGAAGAAAAGCGACGATGTGTAAATCGTATTAGAACGCGAATATAATCTTTCATTAACGCACCGAACGTTTCGGGAGGAGACGGATTTTCCGTTATTCGCTGCGACTACGGAGGTAGAGCCACCCGCCGCATCCCTCGAGACCGGTATGGAACTGTAGCTAATAGAATCGAGAGGTAGACTTGTAGGGCCATAGATCTTGCCGCCCTGAACAATGATTGGGATATAAAAGTATACGAGGAAACATTTCTGAACAACAATTCGACCCCGAGAACAATCACGTATGATTTACATAACCTGCTCAGGACGATACACCTCCAGGAAGTTTCTGCACGCAACATAGTTTTCGTCTAAACACGGATTTGCGTTTGGTAATTTACAGCTGTTCCAGCTGCGGTTATTGTTCCAAGACTGTAGCCCATGTAGTCAATAGGTCTCTTGATATTCATTAAACGTTACTCGTCGTTACCAACTACTGATAGTTTCAAAATTAATTTAAGCTTTTTAACAACAACTTTTAACTCTATCGAGCTATGCATAAATTGGATGCGCTTCTCTACAAACTCTTTAATGAATATTAAAAATTGTAAGCATTATCACATACCAAAAAATTATGTAAAAATTATAAACAAAAAATATTGTTACTGTTTCCGCAAGTTTTATTTAACGCATAAAAATAACTCTTTAGTACACTTAGTTGCCATTAAAAAAAATAACTCAATAATATATAAATTAATTGAATGTTGAAGTTGTTGGAGTCTCTGGCCTGAAGGTGGTTGGTTAGAGGTGGTTGATCTACCCAGCCTCAATTTTGAGCCTCGAGCAGATATTCGCGCAAACCATTCCATAAATCCATTTGAATTTTCAATATTTGCCCTCACAATAGCAGATTGTCGATATTATATAATGTATTTGAACGGTGTGTATCTATCCATCTGCCGGGCCTCGCCAGATCTGCTGTGCATCCTCCCCTCGCATCGCTCTTCTGCCGTAGTCATGGCCCAAACGGCACAATGTATTATGGACGGATGTGTTATGGAAATATTATATCCAATTCCTACCAGCTGCAAAAACATTTCATCACATTTTCAATCAGACGTCCAACATTTTCTCCTCTTATTTGATCTAAAAAAATAAAATACACTCAGACTGTGTAGCAGAATAATTGCACTTCTGTGCGTTAATTAAATACCTGACGATGATCACCAGAATAGCTGCAACTCAAAGGAAAGTTATTGATTATACTTCTGTGTTAATTATGTTTTCAGCAAAATTGGATTTTTTATTTCGCTGTTTGATCTTCACTTCTTCGTTTTCTCCTTTTATTTTTCAAGCTTCCAATTTCCGTTCAAAGGGTTTTAAAATTTTAATGATTCAGTATTTTCTTAAGCGAATTAAATGAATTATTCAGTTTCACATTTTATACAGCAGTGGTCACTTTTAATATATAACTTTTTTACAATGTAAAGCAATTTATAAACTTAATGAAATTTATTTTTCAATATAATTTAATTATCCGCTATATTCAAGTGCAAGTTCTTCTAGTTTCGAGTGTATTTTCATACTAGGGTTTTAATTTCTGTGCGCAATATATTCGAGGATAGTTTGAAAATAGACATTTCAACTGAAAGAGTAATATAATACTCATACTTAATTATATTAGAACATATGAAATTCTTTATATCGATAATATATCAAATTTAATGCTAATTACTGAAATTAACTTAAATTGTTAGAATTCGATGGATTAGATAAAATTCTATTAAATTATTTTAGATGATTTAAAATAAATAAATTTAATTTACTAGTCAAATTAATCTATTTGTTTTGTTATATTTATAGAATTCATTCATTTATTATATTTTATATTTATATTTTTTTTTGTGTATATTATTTTAGTAAATACATTTTTTTAATAGTAATTTGTGTCAATTTTACCGCTGTTTGACATAAACAGTACTAATCTCAAATATTTAATATGATTTTTGTAATAAATTGAACACTCAGACTTACATAATAAAAAGACATGCGAAATTTTCATGAAACAACGTCGGTCTTTCAATTTAATAAAGTAAGTAATAAAAGGATACGGTGTGTGCAGCGCAGATCCGAGGCGTAGCAATAGAAATGACAATTTAGTTTTGTTAGGAGAAGGATAAATTTAGGCCCGTATGGAACTAATGTCAGGTAGACATAGTTTTTGGTCATGAGATATGATAATCGTTGGAAGGCGAGGCGTGAAGTGATGTTGCAGGATAAAATTGTTTGAATATTGTTATTACATTCTGCGTGCGCAGCTGAGAATTCTTATCACCGTGTTTGTGCTCCATGCTTTTTGGCCAATTTAATATTCCGCTTTTGCGAAACAATCTTTTGCATATTAAGCGGGTCGACCGATCTTGCGGCATAACACATAGTACGTAGCATGTATGCTGGGCGACCGTGGATTCCCTTTTCAAAAGTTCCCTCTTATCTGGAAGGAATTTTCTATTTGTTCGACTGCCGGTGACACTCTAATTCAAGTTTAAGATTTCCCCGCCGTTATTGTCAGAGAACTTTTCATATCTGCTTCCCGATTTATGATTTACTCATTTTATATGCATGAAATATCTACTGCCTCTCCATCTAATCTAATTGCATACTTTATACAACTCCCGAACTACTTACTTTTTTCTTTTCATCCCCGCATACATCTTCCCATCCGAAAACGGAATATTTTTATATTCGTTCCGCAAAGAAAAATTCTACTAATTGAGCAAATTCCAAATTTAAAAAAATTGATTCACGTATGGTGTGAAAGTATCAAGTTTTAAAATAATTCGAAATAGATGGAGCTTAGTTTGCGGTTGGCAGTGTATAAATTAAAGCCCCCCACGTCAGACCGTATTCCGAGACAGAGAAATGCTATCAAGCAAGTGATTACTAAATCCTGGCGGGGATGATTGGAGTTGCTAGTCTCTTAGCTGTGTCCATGATAAGATCTAAGGACGTGTATCCTTTTGACAGGACCCCCGCCGCAACGGGACCGAGAAGAACTTTGCATCCGAAATAATGCCAGACTGAAGAAAAGACGACAATACCTTGGCTACCTCCGTATGTTAATTACTTGGGACGACTTTTATCGGTGTTTAGTGCCACCGCCGTCGAGTTTATGCCTTTCGGTGGAAGAATATTTTCATATTGGAATGGTTAATGCGGGATCCGTTGTTCGTTGATGCAATTAAATGGATCCGGCAATTAAAATCTACATGTAGCGAAGCGAGAGGGCGACCAATAAAAGTGAATTAAATCATTTAGATGCCGGCCGATAAAAGTGGAAATATCCCAATCGAACGAGACAGATGTTTCTATTTCGATTTCACCCCAGTGGATGTTAATTATTATTTCACTTCTATATTATTACAATTAAATAATAATTCTCAACCTATTCTCACAATTTTTTGGGATTATTTAATTAATTATTAAAAAACACATACTTTTGCCTATTGTGAGCAAAACTTTAAGAAAAAAATAATTAATTAAAATATTGTAAAATCTGTTTATTTATTCTAATTTTAACATTCACAATCATTACAATCCAAATTTACTTATCTGGTCAATTTTAGTTTTTCACGTTTTATATAATTTTTGTTTATTTATTTAATGGTTCAATGAAAGTAATTTTTTATTGTAAAAAGCGAATTGTTAAAAACGTCTAAATGAGTTTTGTAACACAATATTTGCAATCTCTTTTAATTTTTTCTCTAGTCAATAGTAATTGTCATTTACTTACTTCTTAGTTTTTTTTCACTTTGTTTAGAATTTTTCAGGGATCAATTATGTCCTAATAATATAAAATATACTTAAGTAGATTTAGTATTTTACTTAATCCACGTAAGGAATAAAATATTTATACGTTTTTAAATTCCATCATGTGAGAAAGTAAGATATAAAATGGAAGTAATTTTGTATTGCAAAAAGCGAAATGTTTAAAACGACTAAATAAGTTATGTCATACAATATATGCAATCTCTCTTAATTTTTTCTCTAGTTAATAGTAATTGTAATTTACTTATTTCTTAGTTTTTTTCACTTTGTTTAGAATTTTTCAGAGATCAATTATGTACTGATAATATAAAATGTATTTAAGTATATTTTATATTGTACTTAATCCATGTTAGAAATAAAATAATTAAACATTTTTAAATTCCATCATGTGAGAAAGTAAGATATAAAATGGAAGTAATTTTGTATTTGTAAAAAGCGAAATGTTTAAAACATCTAAATGAGTTACAATATTTGCAATCTCTTTAATTTTGTCAATAGTAATTGTAATTTACTTACTTTTTAGTTTTTTTTTTACTTTGTTTAGAAATTTTCAGGGATCAATTATGTACTGATAATATAAACTGTATTTAAGTAGATTTAGTATTTTAATTAATCCACGTTAGGCATAAAATAATTACACGTTTTTAAATTCCATCATGCGAGAAAGTAAGATATAAAATGGAAGTTATTTTGTATTGTGAAAAGCAAAATGAGTTATGTAATACAATATTTGCAATCTCGTTTAATTTTCTCTCTAGTCAATAGTAATTATCATTTACTTACTTCTTAGTTTTTTTTCACTTTGTTTAGAATTTTTCAGGGATCAATTATGTCCTAATAATATAAAATATACTTAAGTAGATTTAGTATTTTACTTAATCCACGTAAGGAATAAAATATTTATACGTTTTTAAATTCCATCATGTGAGAAAGTAAGATATAAAATGGAAGTAATTTTGTATTGTAAAAAGCGAAATGTTTAAAACATTGTAATTTACTTAATTTTTAGTTTTTTTTCACTTTGTTGAGAATTTTTTTAGGGATCAATTATGTACTGATAATATAAAATGTATTTAAGTAGATTTAGTATTTTAATTAATCCACGTTAGACATAAAATAATTATACGTTTTTAAATTCTATCATGTGAGAAAGTAAGTTTTAAAACCATTTGTATGTTGAAAAGCTGAGGTTTATTTAAATGAAATGTGTTCCAAGGTACTTATATATACAATCCAAATATTCATTTAACGATCGCACATTTAATTATCTGAACAAACTCATCAAGATTGTATGCCCAATTATGGTAATACAAATAACCAGTTTACGTAGTCCATTATCTAGAATCTAGCGAGTCCGAACCAAAAACAAAGTTGATCGACTGCTTCCTATTTATTACTTTAACTGTTCTCATCTACGGAGATTTTCGTTTTAATGGATGTAATTCCATATGAAATAAAATTGTTCGTACGCATGCGACGAAATGACGTAACTGCGGCCGCAATGCAATTTAGTAATTCGTCCGCCATCCGAATGCAAATAAGCTTAACCAAATTTATTAAATTATCATGAAATATTTGTCCACCTGTTATACGGATTGTTATCCCTTCAACTTGTCAGCGTGTTTATGAAATAATAATTTGAACAATAACTGTATGCTGTATTTCTGATAATGATAGCTATGTATGAAAGTTCAGTTTGCCAAGATTTTGTCATGCGACGAGTTGGATGGGAACCTTGATGGAATTGTAGGATCCGATTTTGGAAGTACCACCAAGGCTGCGACTTCGCCGAGCGGAAAATTGAAATTTATAGAGGTCCGCTAGTTATGTATGGACGACTGTATGTGTGTAAAACTAAAAATGAAATTAAACAGGGACGCTGGCCATTCTGCCAGAAACTGTTCCATTTTCCCGGTAATCGGTTTCCGGAAGCTCGCGCTCGCTGGACCGAAAGCTCCACTCCCATATTCCTTCTCGTTTCCATTTCTGCGCTATTTTTTTCTCTCTTCCTCTATACGTCTCTCTTCCTCGCACACTCCGACGCCTTTTAGTTATCGTGTTTTTTTATTCTCCTTTACTAGAATTCTTTCCCTTTCCGAAACATTGACCAATTCCAGTTCGCGTCAAACTAACCATTACGATCTGCAAACATAATTTAACTCGACGCCAGACGCTCGCTAGATCGGCACCGTTTATGCCTCGCAACTATACTTGTTGAAGTTGTTTATCGTCACCCTTACATCTGAGGCCATCCGCCCTTGTCCCAAACACCATCACGACCAACGCCGTACCAAAAAACACAAAATAAAACGCACTATATTCCACCCCTAATGCAAAAACAGACAGCCGCCAACAAGCGATAAATAAGGGCTCCTATTAATTCCGATGACGAAAGATTAAATTTGAGAAGCTACAAAAAAGAAAATATTCTTATCCGTTATTTTTTATATTTTATTTCACAATTTTATACATTTTCTAAATATAAAATTTTATTTAATCTACAATTGATACATATATTATATAAGTCGCTCTAATATTGAATAATATTCAATAATTATTTATCGAATTTTTCATATTTCATGTTCATTTTCAATCTTTTTAGATTAATAAATTTTGCAATTATAAAATGTTTATAACTCGTCTAAAATTTTGAGATTTTGATTGAAATTGATATAAATTTTATTTTTATAAATTAATTTAGAATTAGTTTAACATAAATATATTTAACTTTAGAGTATTAGAAATGCGTCAGAACAATGAAAATTGTGTTGAGGCAATCAGACTGTAAATGTAATGAAGAGATAACGCGTATCCTATTCGGTGTTCATTTCGAGGAAGTTTGCAGTAAATTTTGCGATTGTAATTTATTCGATTGCGCTTTCCTAGCTTTAACAAATAAAATTGCAGTTTTGTTATCGGATTATATGAGCCATTGTTTTGCATGCGAAGAGACGAGCGGAGTTTGCTGCGGTGGCGGCGGTAGCGGAGGCGGCTTCAACGGCCGCCGCCCGAGTCCTGGCTGCATGCAATGGACGGTGGGAATTGTCATATGTCACTTTTGTCACGACCAGAACTACGGCCATGTGATAAATGAATTCGGACACTCCTATGGTAATGCGCCGCAAATTTTACCCCAAAACTCAACAGATATTTCCAGCGCATTCCCCATAAACATTAACACGATGACGTTTATTCAAAGTGCGACTACAACAAAAAAAAAGGAGCATTGCACAACAACGATATAGCGAAAAATCGGTGGAAAACAGGGCACATTTGTACGGATTTATTTCATCATAAAAGCAATTATTTCATAAATCCATTATATAATTGGGCAAACATTTTTTCGGATAATTGTTTTCAGCTTTATCGAACAAAACAAAAATCCACAATTTTTGTTCTCTACGTTGAAAACCTTTAATTATTTAGTTAAATTAATATAGAAATTTAATATTTTCTGATATTTCCATTATATTTAAACAAAAAAATTTATTACTATTATTATTAAAAATCATTTTAGATTTATTACTGAAATTTATATGCAGTGATGATAATAAATACACAATTTGGTTGCTTATAAAATCCTGATTTGCCGCAAATCCAAGCCATTACTTGTTCTTCCGACATTCCTCGTTGTCTTTTAGTGCCCATTTGTTCCCTTAATCCCTTACATTTCAGGCGCACTCTCTTATTTCTATCCACCTCTTATTTGTCTGACGTTATCCACCGAATTGTTTTCCCTTTTGTATCGTTCCCTTCGCTATACATGATCCATTTTTGTAAACATCAACATCAATGCTTGGAATATTAAAAAAAATATATATAAAAATACTAATGATTTTTATTTATTCTTTCGTAATCAATTCGCAGTTTGTTTGCAAGCTTCATGATTCTCAATAATACTATATATAATGTGAATTAAAGGAAAAGGTCAGATTATTACAAGCGATGTTGTAGACTTTACGGCGTTTGATTTCAAAGATAATGAGTACTAAAGTAACGTAATACCATAAATAAGTTTTTATCTGTGCCATATAACAAATGGATGTACAAGGATTTTGTATCAGATTTCACTGGACAGTATCATATAATAAATACGTTCTTACTTCCCCAGGTAGATTAGATCTAATCAATTCTCACTAGTTATAATGAAGGAAATTAAGTTAATTCCGTAAAACGAGGGTCCATCGGAAAAAGGGTAAAGAGAAGATGATTTTCTTCTTTTCTTGTCCATTATCTGAGAGAAAGAGTTATTTTCTTATTGTTCCGTTACAATGTGTTTCCTCCTGAGTCACCTGCGGAGGTCGCCAGACAAATGCACAGATCGTTTTGATTTATACCGAAATCAAAAGAGGGGAGGGGGGGTTCCCTGATGGAAATCTCCAGTATATTTCTCGGATTATCTAAAGTCATCTCTTTGTTACGAGCATCTCTCGCATTGTCGGAGCCCACTTTATTGAATATCACGGGGATGGTCTTTTGTGGGCCAACTCAAAATATCTATTTACATCCGAAGCCCATTGTGGCGCGGGAGCAGTAAATTATCGGCTAATGCGCGATTTAAACTGTGAAATGCTCCTGTAATCACAGGCTCTTGAACTTGTTACGAAGTTTATGTACTATATAATGTTATATAATGAAAGGGAGAAGGGAAAAAAGGAAGATGGTATTATTTATGTGCGAACTTGGGCGGAATGGTTGAGTTACATGAAGATTGAAATCGTTGCATGCATTCCTACTGCTTTCTTCCCTCCCGTTTATTTCCGTCGTTTAGTTGAATTATCTGATCTAATGAATCCCTGCATCAACAAATGCGCAGCAAGAGATTAAAAGGCTCTTGATGGAATCGGTTTACATTTACTTCGATCCTCTCAATCCACGTTTTCAACGTAATTAAAGGGACCGATACCATTGAATATTAAAAAAATATCCTAATTAACTTACATCAATATTTATTTTTCTCAACGCAACGATCTTACGATAAAAAATCAACAAAAAACTTTCCGGTTTTACAAGACACTCATTGACTGATCATTTCTTATTCGTCGCTCATTCCCTTCTGGAATGATTGCATTTAATTGATCAATTGTACCCATCCCTGTTCAGTTTTTTTTGTCTGTGCATTTTTCGAGCTAAATCGAATATTTCTCTCATTCTATTTTTCTCTATTTCTGTGGAAAAGGGCGATTTCGTCCGACGAAATGTTTTGATTGATGTAGTTCGAGCGTGCCCGGTCATTTTTATTAACAAAATTCGCAATTAAGGCGAACAAACGATTTATTAAAGCCACTCATTAATTATATCCTTTCAGAGCACGAATATAAGCTACAGCACTAATTGGAGCAGGGGTCTTTGTTACTCAGCAAAATTATTAATTACCAATCGTACATTTCATATTTAATATATCTTATATAATATACGAGTAGCCAATTTGTTTATTCATAATATCTATTTAAAAACTACATCTACCTGTAAATTTATTTATTTCAATATTTTAATCAATATTTCTATTCTATTAATTTGTTTGAAAAATAAACAAAATTATGCTTCAATTCAAATTTAAAAATGAAGCAGTAATATGTTTTTATTGATACTTTGTCAAAATATTAATATATAAGCATGTATTATATTAACGTTTATGTTTGTTTTTGTTCTTGCAATATGAATAAATTTATTTAATATTTTTGAGGGATGCTGCGATATTAAGTTTAAACATAAATTTTGCATAGAAGCAGCTAGAAATTCTTCGAGTGTGGAATAAAAGTAGGAAAGAACAACAACAAATTCGCTAGACAGCCAAAATGAAATGTATGAAGTACACACATCCAAACTGCAAATATTTGCACATCGTCTATACGACTTGGCGGTTTCCACTGCGCTTCTGTGTGTATAACTAGCAAACGTGTTTATAAATATTAAGGCTTGGTGCAAAAATACACAACCAATTAGTTAGTCGGATATTCAGCTTAGGTTTTAATTGAAAGAAATTAGTGTAACTTAATTCCATTTTTTACATCTGTCGTTGTTTTTCGCTCTGTTTATCTAACTGTATATATCTATGAGTGTTTCTGTTTGCTTTTATTTGCGGATTTATGGATGGTATGACGGCCGAATCGATACATTCTTGTTTGACTGTTGTACATTTATGTTTGGTATTTGTGTTAATTTTTGTTTACACTACGTAGCATAAGCTCCATGCCAGGCAAAATGCAAATTGTTGCGACTATTGACATACGCTGTTTGTGACTGCATCTCTCTGGCTTATATCAACTTAAATTTATGTCGGCAAGTTTTATTTTATAATGAAGTTATAGCAAAACCTAAATTTAACGTATTATATAATTTTTATTATATTGAACGCTTATAAACAGATATTTATTTATTTATTGATTTGTATCATAAATTATATCCGCAGTTGGAAGAGTGAGCTTTGAATGTGCACGAAATGATACTATCGTGGGTGTTATAAATATATCCGGAGGTTATATAAATTCGGAATTCGCAAGAGGATCCGTCCCCAATAAATATTTAAAAAAGTTTCTTATTGTTCATAACAGCAGACATGGTAAAAGCCACTGTGTTCTATAAATTTCCATGAATACCATGAATATCTACGCGGTAATAAAGCAATAAAAAAAAGCGACGTTTGAGAGGGTCGGTGAAACATGGTCGAAAATTGCCATCGGGGGTTTGGTTAATAGTGTGTGCATATATTTTTTCATTCCAGTTCGATCGTGAGCAGGGGGGATGGGGGATGTTAATTAAACGTAGGAGTAAAATTCGGGAAGATTACGTCGTCAGCTCCACACATATACTGGAGGGCGGCAGTACATTATGCCGTGGTAGGTTTTCGGAAATGATGTGGCGGCGCTTCGGGGATGGTAGGACGGCTGCTTTTCGGTGGTTCGCGCCAATAAATTTTGTTCCCTTTTATAGTAAAAGTACGACGTTCCAGTTTTAAAAATGCATATAAAACTTTGCCGTCTCAGTCAAATTACCGAGTAATAAAACGCACCGATGCCATAAAATGTGTTTGTGAAAATTTTAAGAGTCAATCCGAGATGGGCAATTTGCAGCAGGGGACTTTAATAAAATATTAAAATGTCATAATGCGGCAACGTGGCTGTACGTACGACCCCCGACACCATCGAACCGCCGCTGCCGCCGCCGCCGCCACCGCCACCGTCTCTAACCAACCCTTAAATGTCATTAGCCCTTATGACCTTAAATTAAATATTTTTTGACGCAAACTCGTTTCATCCAACCCCTGTTCTGCATTATTTATTCCACCTTTCAAAAATACGATCATCATCCTTCCTCAACCAAGATTTCCGTCCCCATTTTTTCATAACTCAAATATAAACATATTTAATATTTAAACTCAATTTTATCCCTATATACTTATAGAATACCTCACAGCTTCTAAAAGCGTATTAGCATTTATATAAAATTGCTTTTCGTCTCATAATAAGCGTCTATCTCAACTCAAGAATATTATCTCATTTTTATTGAACCAATATGTTTTATTTAAAATATTTATTTAAAAAAATATTAGTTAAAATAAGTAGTAGATTTTCAATTATTAAATAAATGTAATGTATTTTGTGTATTGATTAACTACAAGTTAGTTGTTAGCTGTATAATGAATGCAAGGAAAACACATATAAATGCATATGAATTCTTCAGCAAAGTTAAAGTGGAAAGTGTCTCGAAAGTAGCAAATGATTTATTCAGCCAATACCGTTCGTTTCTCCTGATTAAAAACAATTAATTTATAATTTCGCCCCATAATCAAGACAAATGTTTACTTGAAAGTTTTCAACTTTGCTCACCCGGATTACGTCCTATAAAATTTATGCCCTTGAAATTCCGGCCATAGATCACAGCGACACCAAATTAACGTCATTAGAAAACACTTTTCCCCGCAATATTAAACTTTTAGCGGATCGTCCGAGGCGGAAAAAAGTCTTTAGGACATTTAACAGTTTACATCACAGATATTAGATTTTCTTATTATGTAAATGCTTACAGAAATTATTTGTCTAACAAATTAATTAGTTAATGTGAACTATACTAAATCGTTGCTAACAATAATCTTCACATTTGGTGCTATAGTTTATATAAAATATTAAAATAAAATTCTTAATATTTTGATGAATGTAATTTATATCGGGTTGTCACTGTATTGGTATTGAAGTGAATAAAACAGGTAACAAAAGCGTACGCAAGAGGATGAAACACAGTTACCATGGAATGATTGCTTTTATTCATGAGATCATATAACTTTGCATAAGGGATTTTTTTTGTGCCGCCGATGTATTATAATATGTCATTCCATCACATTTCACCGATGTCGTAAAAAATTTATCCCTTCTACGGTTATACGATTTCATAAAGGCAAAGGGAGAGAACAAAATCGTGCAATAGTGAAAAATTATCATTTCGCCTCGGTGGAAAGGACATAAAATACGAAACTTCTGCAGAATTGTTTGTTCGCATTTGATTTTTATTTCGTGAACCCATCATCAACATATATACACATACATGCACATTCTTTTTCTATTCTTCATATTTTCATTTTTCCTTTTGCATTCTGAAACTCCCTCTACGGTGGGGTCCGTTTTAATAACTCAGGGTTTCTTGTTGCTCGGGGGTAAAATGGATTTAGAGTCGACTTGGGAACCCTTGTTTGCTGTGCGTGCGCGACGGCTCAGCCATATAAACGCCCCAAATGAAATGGAATTGCCAGGAAAGTGTTAACTTTCGGTAATAGAAAAGGTCATGATTACTGTTTACGTTTCACTGACACACAGACATTGAAGATTATCGTGGATTTAGGCCCCTCGGCATATTCGATGCCCTGTCATACATACTAGAAAATGTGGCGCGCAAAAATGTAAGAAAATTCACGAAAAACAAAGATTAACTCTGCCGAAACGATATTCGAAATATATGATTTTTATATATTGTGGATGCGCGGGTCATTTTAATATTCCAATACAAAATAAATTTTATATTTGTATATGATGGAGTTCAGTGTGACAATAACTGGCGAGTGATCAGGGGAGAGATCCAAACATGACTTGACCTGTATGTAATTCCTCGAGATTCCCTTGGTAATACAGATGTCTAGTATGTCCGGGATTTTTCTCCTATCTGTAGGCCAGTATGTTGGTTCTCCAGTAGATATATAGTCTAAATTATTGCAACGAATTGTTGCAAAAATAAAATCAAAATTATTTGGATTGAAATAATAGTAAATAGTTTTAGATTGATTGCATTATAAATATAGTGTTTAAATAAAGATTATAAACTTGAATTTGTGTTTACAAAAAAAAATCTATAAAAACTAAGAGAATTTATTAAATGAATTACACGATTGGTATTTGGAGGATGTTCTGCAGCATTTATTTGCTTCCTTGCAGAGATTTTTTTAGACACGAATATTAGTTTGTTTAATACACAATAATTATATAAACTTCACAATACAAATAATTAATTTTTTATTAATCACTTGTGTTGAGAAACGCTGTTGTATATCAAGTAATGTTAAGAAATTATCTACTAACTAATATCTTTCATTTTGTATTCCGATGTTAAATATTCTTATATAACCTTAATCCCTAAACCTTAACTATAATTTATATTAATTATATTTTTCAATCTATCACAAAAACAAGAATTTGCTTTTGTTTTCAAGGTAGTACCTGCAGTTTGCAAGTAAATGATGATAACATAGACTATCTGTTATGTATCGTAAGTATATAGTAAATTAATAAATATAGTTTGGACTTATATGAGTGCTAATGAGTTTCACGATTCAAACACGAGAGGTCAGAAGTATTGAAAAAGTTTAGAGAAGTTTGAATCTTCTCAGTTGGTATCACTCATGCGCAGGCGCGGGTACGAGGAAGGAGGACGCCGAGTCGTGCTTCGGTTTTCGATGCGTCTGCGTTCATCGCATTTTAATTATTCAAAATTGTTGTGTAATCAGTTCAAATTCAAAGAAATATATTGCGTTCTTGTGCAATCCATCATCTAAGATCCCAATCCAATTAGATTTCGTCAATTTAAAGTGAGTAATTCGATTTTTTTTACCAGAAAATTTCTACTTTCTACAAACGGCGTAATTCCTAATTGATTTGCTTACATTTATGACTTGATTTTGATTTGTATTATATTTAAGCAAGGCAATAATTAGAAATTGCGACGCATTAAAAATGGCTTCCCTCCATTTTTCGCAGCGTTGTTTGGTGAAGATAGCAACAGCGTTTTTGTTGCAAAAAAAAAAAGTATTTTTTTGCTGAAGTTGGCTCAATCGTGGCGTCCTCACGCCATAGTATTTCGCATTTCTTTGTTTAGTGAACATCGTTTCTATTAGAAATCGATGATAACTATTGAAAATTCATCTGGTTTTAGTGGCAAGAGCGGTGAAAAACCGTGAGTATTTTAATTTGCTGATATTATTTATTGATAAACAAATGTTTATACTTATTTCCCCATGATGTTTATATAACTTAAATGGATGCAAGGTATTATAAATACCAGGTCATTCTATGCGTTTATCACGTCCGCAGTGATACGCATGGGATGGCAAGACCGTCTGTGCTAAAACCTTCTCGAGGTGCATCCGTTGAGGTGGTTGTTCGTATTCGAATATACGAGCAATCAACCGACAGATCACAGCGGATCTAGGGGCTCGCGTTTCCCCGAAATATCAATTTATCTATCGCGACGGATGTCGTTAAGAAAAGTTTTGACCAAACTTAGTCTTACATTCTGTAGTGAAGTGTGTGCGCGTTATTTTGAAGACAAGTTTAAGGCTTCGGCTCTTGTTCTTCAACCGGTAATGATTGCAGTCAGTTTAAATTCACGTTACTCAATTTGCTATAAATTTATTATTAATTATATTAGAATCACGGGAGTGTTAAATTTCCGGCAGTTTAGTGCGTATTTTGCTAAATTATCGCGAGTGTTCGTGAGTGAGTGCCAACAACGACGAGATGGCAGAGATGCAGATGATGGCGATGAAGACATCAAGTAGTAAGTGATTTTATACCACACGGGATTCACAACTAGCCCTCCCACCTCAACCTAAATATATTGTTTATTTGATTTTAGCTTTTTCATTCTTTTAATTATTACATCGTCTGTTCAAAATTATTAATTCATATTGCGTCAATTTATTAAATTTATTTAATTTGTTTTGAACTTTTTATATTTTTGCAGATGATGGTAGAGATGGAGAGATGCAGATGATGGCGATGAAAACATCAAGTAGTAAGTGATTTTATACCACACGGGATTCACAACTAGCCCTCCCACCTCAACCTAAATATATTTTTTATTTGATTTTAGCTTTTTCATTCTTTTAATTATTACAGCGTCTATTCAAAATTATTAATTTATATTGCATCGATTTATTAAATTTATTTAATTTGTTTTGAACTTTTTATATTCTTAATTATTACTGCGCCTTTTAATATGTATTAATTATTTGATTCCCTTTTGTTCTTGTCCGTAATTCCGTTTTTTACATCCACTTAGATAATGTGAGATGTTTTAGTTTAGGTTGCATTAAATTACTATTGATTTGGAGAAGATTTTAATTCATTTTTTAATGCAGTTCAATGCATTGTTTTTTTTTTATTTTAATATTAGTTTTGTAATGATGATAGTTTTGTTAATTGATTTTAATTCTACATATGTTTTATTTATTTTGAAGTTGTAATGGCTTCAATATACTTAATTCATTGTAGAAGGAATCATAATTACTTAATTATTATTATTTTCAAACAACTCTCAATTCACCAAATTATCCAAAAATAACAAATGTTTACAAGCTGCAGATACTTTGCAATCTGCATTATATTCATTTTACATCTTTCTTATTTTATTACATAAAATATTATAGTTCAGGAAATTCTATAATTAGGGTTGGCCACCCTAAAGCAAATTAGTCTTTTATCAGTTTTTGGAAACTTTCTCATATTTCCAAAATCTGAAAATTGTATGTTGGTGTGTTTTGGTATGAATCAATGCGAGCTCGCAATCGTTTGTTTGTGTATGTATGTATGAGCAAGTGTTTCGATTTAATATTTGATTTTGAATGATATGAGTGATTGAATGCTGTTACTGTTATGATTGTGCTGAGATGTCTATAGGTTTTTAGAAAATGTTAAATCTTCATTAACATTTTCGATTTGTGTTTAGATGCGTATATAGAAATCTTGAACTATAATTAATTTATTTTCATCGATTATTTATCTATCAAAATTAATTAAACATTTGTTATTTCCTATCTTATATCGTTTTTTATTTTTATTTTTCTCAAATAATAGAAATTGTCATCAATCAAGAAAATTAATCATTTCTATTTATTAACTTTTCATTATTACTATATTAGTTTCAAATCTTCTTCATTCAATGGTGATTTCGTGTCGCCTCGCGATTAATAAGCATGAGTAGTTAGTGGCAAATCTAACGTATTTGTCGGCTTTTGCATGTTTTTTGCTTTCAGCTGGATCTAACGTATCCACCGTGCCCGAAAATCACTCGAAAGTCGTGCAGAAAGAGTCTTGTATTAAGCAGTCTTAAATTCAACAAGACTTGTTGGTAGACTCTCTATGCATGATTTTAGATTTGTATTAAATAGAGGATGTTTCAGTACCCTCGTCCACCCCCATTGAGCTTATCTCATGGTTTACATAGTTTTTGATAATGAAATATCCCCGGGATCGTGAGATGGTTGCACACTTTCACGATCCACCCTCAGCCCTCCGTGTTTTCAATTCAATCGTTTATATTTGCAGTTTGTTGTTAAAGTAACTTCAATTTTTCTTAAAGAAATCTTTAGTATTTGATTGGCATTTGGATCCCTTCACTCCGCCCGTCCGCCGCGAGTCCCCCCTTAACTGTTGCTATGACTATTTTGGGGGTGCCGGTACTTCCGCAGACTAGTCAGTTTTCTGACAGGGTCTCTGCCGGTCCCAACACCTTCCTTCATCCTCTAACCATTTGCCAATTCAATACTTTAGAATTCTCTTCGCTCGGGCGAAGTTTGCTATTAACTTCATTTGGACTTCCTGGTTAAGTTTAGGCATTTAGTATTTAGTATGGATCGAATGAGCTTTTGCTTGGCTCACGATTCACTCCAATTCACTTTTGTTGCTTCATATTATTTCGAGTGATTCTCCTATCATTTACTATATATGTCGTTTGTACTAATCCATGTCTGTGGGGATCTAACGTATCCTCACGTGTTTTTCTTTCAGCAGATAAAATTCACCTCTGGACTGTTGCGCTCGATCTGTTCATTTTTGCTGTGAATGTTCAGGTCTTGCTGCTGGGTCGGGCACTTCAGAGGTGGATCAAACAATAGAATTACACAGCAAAAACCATAAACAATAAATACTTAATACTTAATAAGTTTTGCAATTGATTATCCTAAATGTCCAATTAGGCAGTTATGATAATATCATTGCTAGAGAACTAATTAATACAGTAGAGTGCAATTTACTATAATAGTTCGTTCTCTTTAGGTTTAGATTAGGTTTAGTTTTATTTGTAATGCGCCCATTTTGTCAATATTCCTCCTAGTTTTAAGTTTACACCCACTCACAAAAAAAACATACCTAATCCGAGGACTCTCCGTCCCCTCCAAGAATCGCGAGTCTCCGGTTCGACTTATCCCTATATTCCTTTCTATATCCTTATTGTGCCCCAAAATTTGAGGAATTAAATGGGTTGTAATTTTTTTATAGTTGTAGATTGTTGTAAAGGCGTTCGGCAGCTGCTCAGAGTCTATAGAGTAGTCATAATATGACGCAAGTAAAATGTCATAATGTCGGATAGCTAATGAACATGCACAGTTAGCCTATATTGTGCTGCATTGCGTTACACATTCATAATATAGAAAAAATAATATGAAATATAATAAATGAAAAAAAAAATGTAACAAAATATAAAAATAACCAAAAATATATATATACAAATAATACCAATAACAATAAAAATAATATAAAAGAAATAAAAAATAATATATAAAATATATTTATATATATATACAAAAGATAATAATAACAATAATAAAAAAATGTATAACAAACAACAAAGGAAAAAAGAAAGAAAAGATGAGAGAAAAAAAGCACTAATTAATCCTCTCCTTTAATTATTATAATGATGTAATGCAATGCAATTTTATATATTGTAAACGTATATTTTGTATTGTATGTGTAATTGTTTTCTGTTTCAGGTTTGAATTAATTTTGTTGTATTTCATGTTGTGTTTACTGTGTTTCACGTTAGCTTAGATCTATTATTTTTGTTAGTATACCTGTTAGGTCATAGCATTTCCTTTTATTCCAAAATTTCCTTATTTTCTTTTCCGGGTGTGCGGTCACGCGTTTGCTCTTATTTGCTGTGAATGAGGGCAGCGATTTCCACGTGGCAGCATGTCCAGGTGCAAAAGGTATATTATCTTCTTATGAAGATGATAACTAGGTATCATTTCAAGCGCAATACACAGCCTCTGATATGATGCAAGACCGTACACATTTACCTTCTCGAGGTCGCACCTGTTTTATACAAAAATTGTGGCGGATCGCATTTTGATTCACTTGACACTAAATATTAGGACTATATGGCATGTTTTGATTGTGTATGTTCACTTTTACTAATTATTATGAATGTTTTTTTTCGTATAGGTTACTTATTTTTTTGTTATTTTTATGGATGCAAGGTATTCTAAATACCAGGTCATTCTATGCGTTTATCACGTCCGCAGTGATACACATGGGATGGCAAGACCGTCTGTGCTAAAACCTTCTCGAGGTGCATCCGTTGAGGTGGTTGTTCGTATTCGAATATACGAGCAATCAACCGACAGATCACAGCGGATCTAGGGGCTCGCGTTTCCCCGAAATATCAATTTTCTGGACATAAGACAGGCCTTCGATAAAGTGTGGCACGCAGGATTGTTGTACAAAATTAAATTGTTGCTCCGTCATCCATACTTCTGTATATTAAAATCTTTTCTGTCCAATAGATACTATCAAGTTAGGATGGAGGGTGAGGTGACCCAGCTGTACTCAATAGCGTCGGGCGTACCGCAAGGAAGTATCTTGGGACCCGCACTTTACAACATCTATACTTACGATCTGCCGACAACCCCGGAAACCACCGTCGCGTCGGGAAATCTTTCCGCTCAGGTTATTTTTATTTGTTTAATTTTCTCATACATATTTGTTTATTGCCAGAGTGTGGCAGATTACAAATAAAGCAATAATTTAAAAAAAAAATATATATATATTTGTATAAACAATAATCATTCTTAAATTATTACATATAGATATTTTTTATTGGTAAAAAGATATTAATTTTACTACATTTGCATATCTAGATGCAAATATTGTTTTTTATCTAATTGTTCGAAATAGTGGTTGGGTCTTGAGGACCCTTGGGTATATGCAAATATTGACCGAATATGAGTTTTACGCGTGGATAGAGGGAAACATCAAATGGCTAGCCGCAACAGCGCCTCGGATCGAAGTTTATGAAGACTTCCCTCATAACTTCCGATCGTTCCTATGGCGATTCTAAATTTCGTTTGGCAACCAAACGTTTTTAGTGATTTCCTAAATTCTTCCGCTACACGTCTATAAATAGCATTTACATAAATACGTGCAAATATCCGTGCGTGATTTATATAGGTTTACCGAAGCACTATTCATATTCTATGGAATCCCTCATTAATTAATATTAATAGCAGCAACTATTTACATAATTATCCCAATTATCTGTTGAATATGTTCCTATAATCGGCAGCTTTAATTTTGCTCAACTATTTGCTTTTACTATGAAGCAATCAATAAATAATTATGAGGTATCCAATTCATTACAGTTATTAATAATATATTAAATCATATACAGTGAAACCACTTTAATACATACAAAAAAGTAAATATAAAATAATAATTATATTTAATATAACAATTGTTAATAAAACAAAACAAAAATCATATAATAATAATGAAACAAACATTTGAATTGTTACAAAACGTCTTTCAGTCCGAGAAAATATAAATCTAAATTCAAAAATAACAACTGAAATAATTCAAGGACATACTAAAATTTAAAAAAAAATCCCAAAATCACCTTTTATATAATAATGTCTTTTTATAAATATTTCTTTATTTATTTGGAAAAAGTATACATTCGTTATTATTAAAAATTTCTTTAAAGCTTGCGTTTTTAGTTTGAAAATGTTTCAAATAATTAGCTCGACTTTCACTGTAATTAAGGAACCGCCGGTGCTGTGTTATTTAATAATCACGTTGCATTTGATCAACAAGCAATTAGGTTGTGGTGAAGGGAAGGCAAGAATAGACCGGTTCTTAGAATAATAAGCTTCGTTGATGAATTTTCGTTGAATACAAGATGAAGAAGTATAAAAACAAGGTTCCGCGTGCGGAACAATTTGGAGCAACCGTTGTTAGCTTGACGTAGGTTCCAGTTTGTAAAGGTTAATTTAATTCTTGATAACGAGGATGCTGAGTTGGATCGAAACTGGGTAATTGTTGCGGAGTAAAAAGCGAAACAATTGCAAGCAGCATAATAAACGTGGAGGACGACGGAGATGGCGTGAAAGGGAGGAAGAGGTTCGTCCTTGGCGAAGAGTGTGTGTGCGAGCATCTGGGGATTCCGCCGGAGGCCGGGATGGCTGCAATAAACCACAGGCCGTGACGTAATGGAGTCGTTACGGACCGGGAGGTCCGCGTGGACCCATTCGCTCAGCCGGGTCGGGGGATTCAAGTGGCTCAATTGCATTACAAGCACTTTTTGTATGTGTAATGCCTGCCGGAGGATCCGAAAAAGAACCACACTCTTTGGTGATGTCGCGGGAACTGTGACTCTTCAGCATACCGCGAGGGACAATTCCACGCGACAAAGATCATGTGAACAACAATAATCTACATTCATATTACCTCCCTTAAACTAACACATGCAATATACATTCTTGGCATCTTATATTATTTATAATATTAGTAATATGCTTAAGCTTAATACAAATATAACACCTCACTCAATAAGTTCGTAGGATGACATATAGCTAGCGCTTCTATTGACAAATATATATGATTTTTAAGAAGTACCAACCTTCAGACGACGCATGTCAAAATTTGATGACAATCTGACGTTTACTCCACAAGTTATAGTGATTTTAGTGACGCTACTTTTGTAATTTTCAAATCAATCTGATAAATTTGTTGATAAAACTTTGCTTTTTGATAGGAAAAAAATACCGTTCAAGCAAAGCAATGGCAAAGTGTTATGGAGAGTCTTCTCCGTCGAGAGAAATGGTAGAGAAGTGATTTCCTACTAATTTTGCAAATTACTAATCTAAAAATTTATTGTTAACAAAACCAGTAATCATTCTCATTTGAAGATAATTTTGAAGGTTAGACCTTCAATTTACATTCATATTTTCTCTCATAACATGTTTAAAATAATACATAATTTCGTTAATCAAACCACACAAGTATACACTTCACTGATAATCATAACTAATTGATATTTAGCGTGATTCTCGTCCACTTGTCACTCATTAATAATAAAAAAGATGCACGACCGAGTATACACAGTGAGCCATTTATGTTTAAAAAAAATCATAATTTGTTGACGTATTTTTCGTCGAATTAAAATAAAATGTGAAGTAGGTCTTAAATCATTTAATCTTATGAATAATTCAGAAGAAGAAAAAATCCTCCTCCTGAAGCGTTTAATTTTTCATGAGATATTTCGTAAATATGATGAGGCGTGTGCAGGATGTAATTAATAACGATAATATGTTGATGGCTCGAATTGGGTGTACCAAAAATACAGGAAAACTTGCCACGGTCCCTGAATTCAATTATAGGACGGCACATCCATAACTCATGCAGACGAGTTTTCACTAATTTCTGTCTAATACTTTTTTATTTATAACTGCGTTTTGCACGGCCGTTCACGTATTCACAACCGTTGGAATTGTCCGGAAATGAAATTAACCCCCGCATACGTGGACGCAGCAAATTTATGTCTACCGGAAAAGAGAAATATTTAAAAAAGACATTTGCGACAGAACATTGCTCTACAGAATTAACAGATTTGATTAATGCATTTCACTGCTTTACTTATAGTTAATTTAATTAAAATAATGACTAATACGTAAATTTACAATTGTTATATAATTAGTGTGAAAAGTGTAATTTAAAAACTATTTAATTGCAAGTAATATTAATGATTCAATAAAATGTTACACTTGGAATTATGCCGTAAAGAATGATTAGAAGGTAATTTAGTTTTATTAGTTAGTGGTTAGTAATCCATCAAATAAATGCATTTAACAAAAGGTTTAGAAACAATATCAATTAGTGTTTGAAGGAAAATTAATGTGTAATTTTAAGTTTTACGACCGGAGCAGCGGGCTGTAAACACTTCCAGCACGTATCCAATAGTATAATTAATGTAATATCTCTAACAAAAGATTTCGAGTTCGTTATATTTGGTTGCTTGACCATAACGTAATTGAAGGTTTTATTAGAAGTAGATGCAACATTTTCAAAATAAAAGTAAAAGTTGTCTTTAATTGTAAAGAAAATTCAAGAGCTGTTGTACTCCAGTCGAAGTAATGGCTTCGTTATCCGGACAATGTATCGGTTTAGTCAGTGTGTTAATCCCCAAACAACTTATGTTCACTCATAATTCAGTCCCTCAGGCTTCGTTACGGTGGACACACAAACGCAGAATCCCAAAATTTATTACGATATTAATTGTCGATCCTTATGTTGTCCTTCTTTTATGGCAATATTTCATCTCGCGCTGCAGCGGTAATAAAACGGAGACCATTCCTAGATATATGTTGTCCGGGCAAATATTATGCGAAACAGATAAAATGGATTAACTTCAAAGAAGAACTAGCAGAGATGCGGCACTCCTTGAAACGCTTAATTTTTGACCAGGTACACAAACGGTGGAAAAAATGACCCGGACCACTGAAACAATTATCTCCGTATGGTTATGTGTGTGCCTTCGAGGTTAGGGCATATTAATTATATTCTCCTTTTTGTTTGCAGGTAGAAATGTTTTCGTGCTCTCTGGGGATGCGAAACGGATTTTGGTGTAATAAAATTTCATTCCCTCTGTCGTAACTAATTGTTTAAGAGCTAAATAAAATAAAAGGAATGAGGACGTAGAAATGAAACGTGCTGTGTAAATGCTGCATTGACATTTTGCATATACGCATATGACGGTTGTTGAAATAACTTATGGATTTCCTGCAATTTATGTAAACGAGTTTTGTTTCGTCAATAAGTTTGTATAATGCGCGGGTCAGGCCAGGAAGATACTGCAACAATAAAATCTAGTTGTAATGGAGAGTGGAAATAGTTAGGAACAACCCTTGGAGCAGAAAAACACATAGAGCTAGTATAAACCGAGAGGAATACCAATGAGACGAGTGTGTTAGATAAACAGGGCAACGGTGCCAAGTGCTTTGTTCTTCGGGAAAGATCCGGATCGATACACTTATGATCACTTAGGAGGAGCTTTACAGAATACACATATAAAGGGATACGTCGGAGCAAGGTCAGATCCACTAAATAAAACATGACGCGTCGATGAGTGGCTGAACGGGTGTATACCGATTGGTCAGCAATTAAATTCATTGGAAAGCGATATCTTCGCGCAAGCATCAGGTGAAATTTCAACTGAACTGACCATACCAAACAACGAACCATTTTCGTTAATGGCTGCATGAATAATGGGTCACTGTCTCTGTTCTGCATGGAAACTGCAAGATGTGAATAGGCCAAGCAAACTAAAGCAGCAAAATATTAATCCCGCTCCAAATGAATTGCTTCATCCGACTTCCATAAATCTCAATTAGACGTACAACTGCACATGTCTTAATTTTCGGGATTACGAAACATATTTTACAAACACCACTAAATAACTTTGCATATGTTTTATAATTTTAGTTAGAACATATTCTCAACTTGCTAATAAAATAATTTACTTTACTTTACAGATATTTTGCAGTTGCGCTCATCATTTTGATAATTCGTAACAAATTATAACTGTTTCCGTTTCAGCGCAAAAGCAAATCCCTTTTCAATACAAAACGTACGCGTTTGCTGCGGTCGTAGTTTACACCTGAGGAAACAACTTTGCATTTCCGGCTCTCTATTCCTACTACATTATTAATTCCAGTTCAGAAAATAAAAAATCGAATTTATAAGGCAGTAACAGATAATTATGAATTTATCTTATTTAAATAAAATAATCTTTTTTCCAACACAACATCCTTTTGACGCCTGTTGCAAATCAATTACAAATAATCATAGACTAAAAATATTGGGTACAAAATGAAATTACGAATATAAACATTTTTTTTTTCAAAATGTTGCATTTTTTCTATAATAATTTAAGTACTTTAATGTATTTACAAACTGAATTAAAAACATATATGGGAACAGAGTAGCGATGGTTTAGAAGAAAGAAAAAAGGTACAAAAGAAATGCTTGATTCTTGATTAAATTGAACACTTGATATAAGAGTGTTTTGTGTATGCACGGGGAGCGTTGGTATTAATTAGACAACGACACGCAATCCCGCCGATAAAGGAATCCGATAAGAATGTTCGTTGCTTAATTATAAATTATTATTATTTGATATTTGGAAGATTAATTGGCCACGACTGTGGCACGTCTTGAATACCAATTGAATGATCACCACCGTCACCGATCGGAGGAGATGAATACACACGCACGCAGCAGCGCCTTACGTAACGATATGCCCGCCACAACCAAACCATTACAACCACTCTCTATTGAATATATTGAATTGTACTCGAGAAAAATTAACGCAATAAAATTTCAAATTAATTTACATACACAAATTATTTAATATTCTAGCAGTTGCAGCAATTATTTAATTAAAATTATCAAATTAAATATTAGCATTTGCAATAAAGTATGGAAATTAAATTACCGTCCTATTTACTGTAATAAAATTTATAACACTGGCAAAACGAATAACGTATTATGAACAACAAAAACAAACAATTACTTGTTTTAATAATTGACTTTTCGAATTACACATAATTATTTTTAATATTTACAATAAATTAAACTAATTACCATACACAACGTTACATAAACAAAATAAATTAAACTTTACCAATGTAAAAAATCTGCGTATTCCAGAAATATTTTTTTAAAAGAAAAGCAATTTGAGGATTAATTTTATTATTTTTCCATGCGTCCAGGGGACTTCCTGGATGAATTATAATTGTTTTTCTTTAGAAAAATAATATTTAGCATCTATTCATAACATTTTTTTAAGTTTAAGTTTTTAAGTTGAATTATAAATATAGAAGAATATATTATTTATAATTAAATATTAGTAAATGTAACAAATGTAGAAAATTATTATATAATTGTTTGGAAATATGTATATGTTTTTTTGTAAATTAAAATATTATGATAAATGTTTATAGCCGCTTTTAAGATTAATTAATACTTGCATAACATAATAACAATAGGTGAAAATTAATGAATTACATTGTCAACAAGGGTGGTCGCAATACCGCCGATAGCGTACATATATGAACATGGCGCCGTGCACACAAAGTTGTTCGGAAAATCCGAGATGAGTTTGCAACTTTCATTAGTAGTACAGGTAGCTGTGAATAAAACACAGCCGTCATTAAACCATTACTTACTGTAACCGGTTCTCAGTGAATCCCGGAATGTAACAGTCCGACGACCGAGTAAAATGTACGAAGCTAATGAGATAAATTATAAACATGCTTAATATATTACATTTTATAATATTAACGTTTTGAAATACTTCAATGAAAAAAATAAACGTTTATTAAGTGCTGTTTCGAACTATAATTCTAAGTGGGATAATTATAATGAATATTATCATATATGCATTTGCAAAGTTCCAAATAGTGGAGCCATGTGCGTTATACTAAATTAAGTTGAATTATAATTAATTTCAAAACTATCACATATTTAGCTATTATACCACTTTAAAAAATATTTTGTTCATGAATCATCATTAATATATAATAAGTACATAATAGGGCAGAAAACCTTTGGTTAATAGCACTTTTTAACAGTTATTTTTTGTTACTGTTACATGAAAATGTATAAAAATAATTATTTCATAAAATGCATTTTTTTATTATTCTTAATGATTGAACTTTGTAACTGTGTAATATTAATTCTCTTTTTTCTGTTCATCTATAAAAATAATATTCTGCTCTTCAAACTTTGAAAAACGCATGTTGTACGAAAATATTGGATTTTAAACATCAAAAGGAGAGTGGCATTGAAGGCGATGGCCTTTTTTAAGGATTAGTTTCGAAGGAATTGATATCTTTGAAGAATCCCGATATTTAGAATATAAACAATACGCAAGAGTTCCGCTGCTCTTGAGCCTGGCCAACACCCCGTGCAGTTTCCTGCATGGTTCTCATCTCACGTTTCAAAGGAGCTTCTGGCAAACAACAAGATTGCATTTCCATGTCGGAACAAACGATTTTATAAGCAGATATGGGGAACCGACTGGAATCCTATTACTCTCGGCACACAACCATCCAATCCAGAGGCCGTGCGTCATGTATAAGTGGGTCTTGCTTGATACATTATCGTTAGGTAACCTGGAATCTGCTTCTTTATTTCTTGCGGTTCGTCCTCGGGGCGCGCTAATTTCGTTTAAGAATTCGGTGCATTGTGAAGCTGTGACTAATTCGAAAGGGCCTAAACCCTTCAACACCCTTATAATGTTTACGATCGTGGACGAACGTAATCGCCTCTTAAATCCAAACACATACAATATTTCACTCTATATCTGTAATGATATAATGAAAAGAGCAAAAACCACACCACGAAGAGCTTCTCGCGTGTTACCCCTAAGGAGGTTCTTATTGACGCTCGCGAAATACCAGCATTATTTGCAGATGTGTCGATGAACTCGTAATCAAGGAATCCGGTTCATCATCGACCGAAAGCTCTCTTTGAAGGACTTGTAATTTAGGAATTTGCAGCTAATTCCCAATGCTCTGCGAACTTTTAATAGGTGATAAACTTTACCGACTAGCCATTCTCATTAGAATCAATTACTGTTATTAAATTTCACTTTACTACTTAGTATTCACTCAGCTTTAGGACGACCGTTTTAATAGCAAAATATTCATAGAACAAAAAAATATGTTATCTAATTTTGTGTTTGTATGAAGAAGGCAAGATGCTCATCATATAATATCACACATTATAAATAAATAGTGTAGACACAAAAATATTCATATTATACAATTTTCCACGTACTGGAACTACATTATTTATTATATGAAACGGGATAACCTGAAGACATATAGTTTATAACCCTAACCAAAACAAATATTTCTCTAGGTAACATATTTCGGATAAAAAATAAAATATGATTATAATAATGTATTGTAGTAAAGTCTATTTATAAAAATATATTAAATTGGAAAATACAAAACAAAACAATAAATATTATAATCTGTATGTTTATTTTATGTACATAATATTATGTAATTATTGTAAAAGTATGCAGATTGTGACCCTTTTCGAAATTTTCTTATATATTTTGTTGTTTTTTTTATTCTTGGATTTTTTCATGGTTGGAAAATTAATTTAATTTAGTTAATATAAGATATCATATAATACTATGTGATGTATGTTTCATTGAGCGCCGAAATCCGTGCGGTTGTTTTGTAGAAAAGCGGCATAACATCAGAAGAGATGTCCGAAGGAGATAATAAATCACGTTTACATATACGGAGCGATATATAATTTATGTGTCCCGAAGTTATATATTCTTAAAAGTATGGTAATTCTTACATAAAAAGTGAGCCCCTAACATCCCGATGATGTAGAACTATTTAGTAGACATTTGTATGCGCAAATGCAGATTCTTTCAGATGATAGATGGAGAAGTTTAGTCATATTTCACCCCGCACGAACTATATTACCCCTGCATTTTTATTTCTGTCAACATGATAAGCTTGAGTTTTTCTCAGATTTATAGATCTGACCCATTTCAGTGTTTAGGTGTTTCCTACTCTTTTTTCCCCAAAATCACCGGTGCGTCTCGCCATCAACATTACCTCTTCAATTCGCGCACCTAATGAAACAATTTCGGGTATGAAGCTTTCAAAGTCAATTATTTTCAAGCACTAATCTCACTACAAATGTAATTATTTACAAAGGAGCTAATTAAAATTTATCGTTATTATTATTTCATGGTTAGTATTCAGCAGTGGATGAAAGAGAGACGATAAAAATATAAAGTCTGAAATAATGAATATCCTAGAGGCAAATGAAAGCTTCAGGTCAGGTCAAAATCAATTAGAATACAATATTTCAATGCGGCAAAAGTGAAAGAGAACCGCGCTGGGAATTACTCATAGTTAAAATAATTAACACTTTCAAAGGAAATAATATGGGCATGGACATTGGACTATGGGTATCTCCAAAATACATAAAGACTCTGGGTTTTCTTCTCTAACGAACAGCTAGAGGAGAACACAATCTGTTTATTATACGTGGAAGATCACCACTCGAGCACGCATCATAATAAAATATGTGTGTTTTTTTTCTTCTTCTCATCGTAAGTGGAGACATGATATTAAACACATGTCGATCAAATACACTTTGAGATGGTTTCTTTCCTTTTACCACCCGGTCCCACTTCGGGCATCGACGGGAAAGTCGATTTACCCCCTACGGTGGCAGTTATGAATCGCCTGATTGACACGGGGGGGTTGCTTAAAGGTGTCTGAAGGGCTGGAATGAATGCTCGTCGACGCGCCCTCCCAGCACATTACAAATGTCTTCTATCGCGTCTATAACATATAACACAAATTGAACGATTTACGAGAAGTACAAATTGTTGAAAGAAATAATATGCTTCGAATTTTCTCACTCATATTCATGCAAATAATAAAATTTTTGTTATGACAATAATTTGCATTTATTACATACAACTCAAAACAAAAATAAGATCACTTCCATGCAAAAATTTGCAACATCAAAATATATTTTCAAAAAAGTAATTCAATTTATCGTTTATAGCTTATAGGTGTAATACTTTGGTAGTTTATAAAAATTACTATATATTAAAGAAGTTGTTTCTAATAAATGGACTAAAATTATTCATCATAAAATGTGTATGTTATGAAATGAAAAATGTATATGCATTTGGAAATGCAACTGTATAGGTTCTGGCGAGAACGTCGTCGCACTATATAATTTGTCACCTGAACTATAAAATATCATAAATCAAGTCATGCAGTACTTTTATGTAAATCAATATAAACGCCTTTCGATCTTCATACTGCTGTTGATCATACACCATCCGTCAAGTAAATATTAGGAACATTTTCAGTTTCATTCAATAACAATAACTTTATTTTTAATTAACAAAATAATTTGGAAGTGGATCTATATATTATAATTACGTATACACAAGTACCATTGAAGAATCTCAAATAACTGGGAATGTTTTAACGACGATGTCAATTATTTTAAGATATATGTATTGATCTGTGGAAATAAAGTTAATTCCTGCAGCTGCATCCATTATTCATAAAACTATAGCTTATTTAAAAGTAAAAGAATATTATTTACGATACGTTTTGTACTCACATGTTCATCGAAATAGTAAGGACATCCACATGCGAATCATTATTACTTAATCATAAGCTTTTTTTGTTCAATATTCAAATAAAATATCTTATAATTTATTATATAAGTAAAATATTCTCGCAGACATATGTTTCAATATGTTAATACCCAATCTCTTAGTTTGCGGGGGAAAACTGTGCTATAACTGTGCCAATAAAGATGTTTATTTTATTGAAATAACAATTTTATGTCGGGTTTCTAATATCGTTGATGCTCGCTCAATCGATACATTTTGGGCACTGGTGTTGTGAAGATTTCATCCATCCTTTTCAGTTTTTGTTGGTAGATAGAGGAAGAAGGCATTAATATATGTTGGTCTCCGTATAGAGAAGTAAAAAAAGGGAAAATATAATAACGATGGCTCCGATAGGGGTGGATGAACGTGAAACGGCGCCAAGTTTGGCCGCTGTCTGAGGCGTGAAATATGTAAGAGCAGCTAATGCTAGCCCGTCCGTCTTCCGCGTATCTTGGTGTCTATATGTATTTTTATTGCATATACATATAGATATCCGGGGACAGACACAGAGAGAGAGAGGGAGATATATCTATATATATAATATATGTAGATAAGAGAGGGATGGAGAAAAAGAGAAGAGATCAGTTTCTATATTCATGCGAATGTCTTCGATGTGTGTGTTGCAAAAATATGACTATGAAATATGCAAGTTTACGCTGGGTTTCCGAGATAAGGACTTCGATGTTTGAAGTTTTTATATGCGCCAAGGATTATACGATCGCCACACGAAAATAAGATTTACAATAATATTTTCCTCGAAGTGTGCAGCAATTCCAGTGGGATTTTGAATAATTTATGAAACTGTGAATATTTTAACACTATTTATGATTACACGAAATCTACACACAAGACCTCTCGGTGTTAGAATTAAATGCTGGATGGATTTCGTCCTCCGTCATCTGGCCATATAAACTAAACGTTGACTTTTGTCCAAATAAATCCTGATACATATTACAAGTGACATTAAAATTCTCGTGGCAAGCGAATGGCTAGAATTTCGAACTTAGTTGATTTATTATTAATAACGGTAAAAGTTTTTGATGAAAAACCCTGGCGCACTTGATTAATGCGTTGGTCCTTAGGAGTGCCTTGGCGGGACCAGAAGAAAAACGAAAGGAAAAAAGGACGAAATAAAAAAAAAAGAGGAAAAAGAAGGCGGAAACAGAGCGAGGCTATTTGTGGCGGCCAATTTATACGGAGATGATACCAGGCGGAATCGGGTAAACAAGGACCCGTGTACACAGGGGCTAAACTGCATCATTTATATGTCGTGGGGTCTTTCAATATTTGCGAGCAGTTTGCTGCGCGCTACACACTTTTTTCTCTATCGAACGTGCTCAATTCATTTTAATCTTGGTAAAAAAAAAGGGTAAACTAGTTACGCAGAACAACTCTTGTTTATAAAATCTATCTTTACTTGAAATCCTACTATAAAACTTATTGTAAAAGTAAATTTTCAGTTAATATTAAGTTCCATTAACAACACCAACTTATATCTAATTCAAACTCCAACTTGCTTAACTTTCTTGTATAATACACTTTTATTACAGCATTATAGTAATAGGAATTAATTATTATTTAGATAAGTACTGAAAGGAAAAGGAGGTTATATTTAAAAAAATGTTGCAAAAATTCAATGTAGATAATGATGCTTTTACGATAGGAATTCGTTGTTGCTTCACGCTGCTGTAAGGGAAATTCCATTCGGTGGTAAAGATATTAGTAATTTCTTTAACGGCCGTTTCGGGGAAGGGTGTTTGCAATAAATATACGCAGCCACGCGTAACCCCTATAATGATTATGGTTAAGAAGAGATGGTGTATATGGCATATCGGAAGGTGGTGTATTAGTGTCCCTGTGCGGAGGAGCGAGAAAGAGAGAGAGAGAGTGGGCCTATGCAGGGTGCGAGGTGGTTGGTAGTTGGTGGTCGTAGGTCTGTGCTATTACGTAATCCGGGTGTCTTCAAGTGCGCATTGCGGAGCACAGAGGTCCGTAATGAGGCCGCACACGGCTCTCGGTGTAATGGAAGTACGTGCGGCGCCAGCTAATATACGAGGCCCGATCAATTCCATCGACACTGCCATCATCATCGTAGGGCTCTAACGCGTTTGATTAACTCCACAAAGGCAACCAAAAATATGACCACATTACTTACATCGCAGAATCGACATTAGCATTAGCGATGAAAAATTGCCAGAACTACTCTCTTCAAATTATTTATTTACCTACAAAACAACAAACCGTCCAACAAGAAAACCCGCAGACATTTATTTCCTCGGCCCTATATCTCTAGCAGCATTTGTCATGACAAGTTCATTCGGGTGTATCCACTTTGATTTATTTATTAGCTCCCCTTTATTATAAACGATGCTTTAACTTACTCATTTTACTTATACGAACTTCGCTCTTATTAACAATATCCATTCCCATTCTATAACCTGACAATTAGTGCAACTTACCATCCACAAACAAATCTTAGATCAAAAATATATAAAATAATATTTATATTTTTTATTATTAAATTTCAGTTTATTTATGATTAAATATCATTTATTGATTATAATCTCAAGTAAATTGAATTCTTGGGGATGTTTTCATAAAATGTAACATTGTAATCATAACCATTTTCAATCTTAATTACAATTTACCAGTTTGTAGAGAACTCAAATAAAAATATTTACTAAACATTTTTCAAATCATTTTCATTGAAATAGTAATTATAGCAAAGTTTCAATGAGAGTTATTTGAGTGAAGATTAATAATATTTTCATTATTTATGTAAATGTCTCCAAATTTTGGCAAAGTTTGTTTTTTTTGTCGAAGTCTAAGGGTTTTTGCGAAAGGTCATTTTCGACGGAGCACAGGAATGTTTAGCATGCGAGATGTTAAATGATTTTGAGACCGACGCGATTAGTTAGGTAACCGCAGAAGTTGCGGTTGGCGGACGTCTATTTATTTTAGCTAACGGCCGGTTGCAGTTTAAGATATAAATTCATTTAAAAGTGGATGGCAACATGTGTTGCCACATAAACTTTGAGCTGCTGAGCGGAAGATAGCACAATTAACAGAGGCTCTCACTAGTTTCCAGTTGATATAGTTGACGACAAGACGTGTTAAAGATGCTTTCTCAAACGTGCCACTAATTAGATTTACTATATGAAACTTACTAATACATGTACATGTGCGTGGGACTTTATATTGAGGAAGAACAAAACTCGACTTAAGGGTGACGTTGAATTGAAAAGTCAAATAAACGAAACTAAGTAGAGCAAGCCGTACTTTCTTGGGGCCGCGACGGAGTGTAAACAGTCCTGGAAAGTTCAGGCAGATAGTACAACTTCCAGAGTTACAGAATACCAGACTGCGAACGGAGATCGAGCACACCGAGCCGCTGCGCGGCTGAATAATTTTGCATAACTAATTAACTCATAATAAAGACCCCGAGCATTCCTCCATATCCTCTCCATTAAATAAAGCTCGTCCGAAATCCTATTTAAAAAATTCCTATTAATATCACTGTTTCAATTTCTGCTTTTTCTCCGCGGCATTAAAGCGGGTGCAATTTGCATTCGGAGCGGTTTATATTGTAGCCGAGCATATTCCTTTTCTCTCCCTTTTTATTATTTTCGTCGGTTGAAAGAAGCCGAATAATTTAATAATACAGTTCACAGCGGATGCCTATAATAACGTATAAAGCACGGGACAAGGCAATATCCTTGATACAACGAAGGAAGAGCTGGGGAAGTACTCTCACAAAAAAAAAGAAGAAGAGGAAAACCGATGTATTTAATAAACAGACATCACAAAGCGAAATTGAGTTATCGGAACTCCCGAAAATACCAATAAATTACAAATTCCAATTTCCTGACATTCGCTGCTTCACATTAATACTCCTAAATTATATTATCCGCCAGACCTTTAAATAAACAACATTATTGGAACTCCGAATGTGTACAAATAGAAACTTTAGCAATAACGTTTTTAAAATTAATTTCATTTTTTCCTTTTATATCGGAAAACAACGTTATTATTGTTGTTTCCATCGACAATCTAATATTATAACTTGCATATTCATAATGGATATTCGAATAGTTTTATATGCAAATAGTTCTCCTCAATATGTAAATTACTCAAATGAAGATATTAAATTATGCTAAAATTATTACATACATTTAACATTTATTTTGAAGTATCGACTAATGTTTTATATTAAAGCATACCATAAAATAAATATATAAAATACAGGAAAAGCTTGAGGTGAGAAGGTGAAAGATAAGAGGATTTAATTGAAAAAAAAAATGCCATTGTGTGGTTTTGTTGGAATTTTATGGTGAAAAATGAACAGGATAAAAATGTAGTGAAGTGTGTGCGTCAAGTTGTTCTCGGGATATGTTGGTAGGAAGAAGAGGGTGAGATTTGTAACATGTCCAAGTGATGAATAGTCTTGGAAAAAAACATTGTGCAGTGGCGTTCTGCACTGGACACTATTGCAGAACCACTCCTAAAGACCTTGATACAACGAGCGCACTTAAGCTACTCCACATCCCTCAACCAAACCTGAGCCAAGTATTTCGAAAAATAAATTATTGCAACTAAGCTTGGATCAACGTGGAGAATAATTTGGAATTGCGGTCTATATATATGCACAATCTGCATTCAGTTTCCGAAAGAAATAGTTGTGACTGTTGTAGAAGCATTTTGGCTCGTTAAAAATGGATTTATTCGTTCCCTTAGACTCTATTTATTGCTTTTCCGAGCGAGCGTGTATGTACTTTGTGTCATCGGATCAGATTATACTGCAGGTGCAACTTAGCCCAGCTAATTGAGAGAGGGACAAACGTTGCCTTATCGTTGCCTGCGTTTAATTGACATTGAATGATCCGGACCATTGAAATTCACACTGAAGGACATACATCCTTTGAACTGATTGCAATCGCTTGGTAAAAAATAGATCGATTGACCAATTTTTTCAAGTTTGCGTAAATTTCATATGGTTTATAATGATTATTCTTGATATAAATTAATTCCTTAACTGAAAATTTTCAATTTAACATTTGCTTAAGAAACAAAGAGATGAAGGTTTTAAATGTGGGAAATAATTTATTGTAATGCAGACATGCACTTCGATACAAAAAAGGTTCAATACATCAACATTTTGCGAACGATAGGGTAATGCTATGAGCGTCACGTTATTGTGATTCATTTCCGGAGCGAATTAATGTACTGATATTATTAATTTGCATAAATAACATTTATACTATTAACATTATTTATGTATCAGAAAATATAATACATTTTTTTTTAAATTTTCCATTTTCTAAACATCAGCTACTAATAAAAAGCTATAGAAATTATAAGATTAATCTCATATTAAAAATACAATTATAGAAAATACTTTATATCATCTGAAAACACAGAGATGTCATATTTGTTCGCATATTGGCTTAGTTGCTCATGGTGCGGTAACGACGTTGGCCAGAATGTCTTTTACAGACCCGAAGATATCAGGATTTCTCTGTTTCTAAGATTTCTAGGAGTGTAGCAGTCCGAGGAGCTTTCATTGACAAGCTAAAGCGTAGAAACACTGAGGAAGAGCAAGTTACTTTGTCTAAAGTGAGGATCTGGTTATCCTCCAATCTGCTAAACATGTCAAACACCATTGTCGGTCATGCATGAAGAGGACTCAATAAGGGTCTACGAAATAGACTCAGTAATACAAAAAAAAAATACTATTCTGTGAATTATTAGACATTTTATAAATAATTGTTATAAAAAGATTTAATTATATTGTAGATGATTCTGAAGGAGGGAAATGAAAACGGAAATAATAGATTAGTAGTGTAGAATCCAAGGTGGTCGTGGGTATGTCAAGAGGCATGAATAATGAGTGAAGGACAAAGTTATTTATGGGAGTTGCATCGGGCGTTAGATTATTAGTGCAGTGTTTACGTTGAATAATCATTTCGTTTATCAACAGGTTTATCCGTGTGGGTTTGTAGACGGTAGCGGCGCTAATCTATGATGCCAGAGCGTTGTAATTTATAATTCAGTGTGAAGAAGGTCGAAACTTGAATTTAATATGGACAAGGCCCGACAGGTAAATATAATCTAGTGTTGTCTGAAGGGGAGGTAATTAGTCATAGCTGGGCTATTAGATGTACGAATGTTGGAAAAATCTTTACCAGGCGCACGCATTTATTATTTACCAAATTTCACACGTTTTGGTGACGACCTATTAATCACTGGCCAAACAAGAAAAGGAATGATCGCGGCGGTACATGGGAGGGTGCGTCATTAAATTAATGACCCGAAATTGCGGTTTCCGTATATATATATACATATACAAATAAATTTGCGCGAATATATTTTGGTTGAGATCTTTTAATACTTATTATTATGATTCCTCGTTGTCATGTCTGCTTCGCCATCTGAAGCATCAGGATGTTGTTGTTATTTTTTGCATATTTCGTTAGTGATTTATGGTGAAATGAAATATCCGCAGCAAAGAAATTACAATTTTCTTTGAAGGATAAAAACTTATATACCAATAGAGACAAAGCAGACAATCTAATACACTTTTCCCTCGATATATTTGTCTGGCAGGGTTAGTGGGGCCGCGGGGCAAAAATCAGAAAGCGAGTGGGGAAAAAAAAGTTGAAAATATCTCCGTTCATTTGTCTACGCCATGCAGAAATGATATCACGTCGCCGCAATACGTCATCGCGTATTATGAGGCCGTCCGCGGAGTTATACTTACAAATAAGGGAAAACTTTCTTCTTTCGGGCGGAAGATTTTACGAAGATTGTCGTGTCACACATCGGATTTTATGATGCCTGGACCAATACGGGTATTTGTTACAAATGGCTGCGCCAGGGAAATTTTACAGCGTCGCCTGAAAAATGCACACCCCATCACTGAAATATGATCGACCGAGACATACATACAGCATTACTATTACTTTCAGCCGTTGTATTTATTTCCAACAATATACTCATTCCTCCTAAATCGATTTCCATCTTGCAACCAAATTCTTTAATAAATTTGTTTGCCTTCATTCTCAGAGCGACGTACAATATTTCTTATGCTTTATTGCAATTATTAGATTCAAACTCTATTGAGCAGATAAAATCTAAAAACTCTATATTTTTCAATATTATGTAATAATTAATATATACCACAATCAAATTATATTGCAAATTCAAAATTTCAGTTAATTCTCTATACAAATAAATTTACAACTTGAGAAATAGTCTTTAATTAAAATTTTACATAAAATAAATTTCGAAACATCAAGATTAAAATAGCAAAAGTCATATAAAGAAAACTTTGTTATAAACAAGAATGGTTAACATTACATATCAATTAATAAATAGTCTCTTTTATATGGAATTTATATAATTCCTAAAACTGTGAGAGTTTATAAAATAAACATATTTATTTTTAATATTTGTTTGATACAAAATCAAAAATCCTCATTTTCATTATTATCACTGTAATTATATGTGAAAATAAACTTAGGGAACTTAGGGCCAATAAATTTAGTTTTTCCAAAACACTAGAAATATGTTAAATACAGTTATTTAATGTAACTTTTTGCATTATTAAAAGTTGATGAACCTAAAATAAATTTAGATCTTGTGCAATAACAATTTCTTTCCAATAATTATTCAATTTTGCTGCATTTGAAATATTTTTATGTTAAAAATAAGTATTTAGAATGTGCACTGATCTGAATCCATTAATAAAATATTAATTTTTCATTTTAATTAATACTAAAAACGTATTTTTTTTGTAAATCCATATTTGCACCCAATTATTCATTAAAAGCTGCTAGCGTTGTTGTGGTCATACGGTGCCATCAATAATTATTAGGTACTCTGGCCACCCTAATGTAAAGTGCATTAATAGCCTGAAATTGTTGACAGTGTTACGAGAATACGGCACGTAATCTGCATCCATGTTGTTTTATTTAGGAGGATTTAGCGTGTTCGTCTTCTGCATGCAATTCAAATTTCAATAGAAAATAATGGTGTGCAGCTTAATCGCCTATGGGAATATAAACTAAATAATATTAGTTGAAGTGTTGTGCAAATATCAACGCTTCGAATACGCAACAATACGAAACGAATTGCTTCAATCGCGTAACGTGCATTCTGGTATATGCAAATAGTCGATCTTAGTATGACTTTCAATCTAAATTATTACAATCATTTCGTTTAAAATATGTTAATTCAACAACAAATAATTTAAATATTATGAAATAACGTTATTTTGTGTATTTTTCAGTAAATTGATGTAAATAATCTATATTAAGAAATTATATGGTATTAATACAGATTAACTTATGTAAGACATAAAAGTATCTTCGCATGGAAAGCAATTTATTTGTGGAGAGCCAAGTTGATGATGATGATGCATTGGCATTTGGCTGTAGAAAGTGTCTGAGGTTTAAAGAATGGCAATGGCGTTCTCTCATTTTCCACCTCGTTAAACGCACTCCCGTCGCGTTTATAAATATTTAGTGGTCATCTTTTCGCAATTTGCACAAACATTTAGTTTTAGTAATTGCTCAGGGCATAAATCACCGCTTTGCTCTCAAATTGCAAACAATATTCGTTCGCAACGAAATGCGCGCCGATAATCACACGTCAAAGTGAATTTTAAATAAGGTCTATTACCATACTGACGGCCATAAATAAAACAATTTCGTATGTTCATAATGGCTGTTATTAGGGGTGGGTTTTGTTGATTTATATATCGCGGGGTTCTGGCTATTATCTACTTGCGCGTATTATAATTGACCGGTTTCCTCCTCCGGCGCTGATCGATTATTAAGTTATTAAATCACAAAATAACGTATTTGTTAATATCGAATGCAATTTATTTTTTAAACTTCAGTCAATTCAGGTTACATAACGTACATCGATTAAGTTGGAACTTCTAAGCACTAAGCGCGACATTAAACATTAATATCTGTCAGGTATTCCAATTGATTACCACATAATTGATTATCAATGAATATTTTATTAAACAACAGTAATTTACAATAAAAAGGAATAATTTTGAAATATAATACAAGTTTTATTTAAATAATAGTTTTTGTCTTAATCCACTTATGCCTGAATTCAAAGGAAATGGCAATACGTGAGGGTAAAATTACGTCAAACGGAATAAAAAGTTGGTAGCAATACAGACGTTGTTCCGGTTATGTAATTAAAAAGAATTGATAGGATGCAGCAGTGAAGGCAATTACATCTGGGTACGGGTCCTACAAAAGGAGCTAAATGAAATAGGATAGATCCTGTCCCGGGAGAAATTAGACTGCTGTGAGTGTGTGTTCTCCTCTTCGTATACATTGGTACCATGTGGATGGGACTGTATTCGCAGGAACTGCCCAAATTTAAATTCAAATTTTCCCGCCGGAAGGGAAAAAAATTCACCGCGCACACATTATTAAGGAAATTGGCCGGCGAATCCCTAAACTGTAATTGTAGTTTAACGCGACTCGAAAATGTAACGCCGCACTTTTAACCCCAACAAAATAAAATAAAAACATTTTCTCGCCTAATCGTCACTTTTAATTTATTAATTTGACTTTAGTCAATTAAAATTGTGAAAATATATACAAAACTACATATATTTTTTCAGTTAGTTTAATTAGTATTATTCTTGGATATTTCACAATATTTTGATCTCGTTGATTTAAAATTTGTTTAAGATTAATCATAATCTTTAAAACACAGGAATATATTTAAAGGCTTAAAATATATTTTAGATTTTTTTTAAAAAGTTTTTATTATATAAGTATTTATTAGTTACAATCTAAAATTACAAAGACGTAACTTTTGTCAATTGAAATGTTGCGTATTATTAATAATTTCTAATATTCTTATATCGTTTTTGATTGTATCGAGTCAATTAGTTTAAACGTTCGTAAAAAGGTCCTGGAGGATTAAGAACTCGATCGAGGCTGGAAGTTGGCCGCGGGAGTATACAACACGCAAGGGAATAATTCGACGATCTTTATGTGTTCCGAAGCGGAGGCGTCTCGAAGTAAATGGAATATTTTAGCGAAGTGGAATACAAATTATGGATGTTATCGGCCATTGGTAATTTTTCAATTACAGTTAGTGCGAAGTCGGAAGAAAAAAAATGATACGACGGTTCTCCATCCTCGTATAATCTCAATCTAATGGTGTTAATACCACCTCCGGCAATGTATCATCAATAAATCTTTCAGCGCTAGATGGAAGATTCTAATCAATAATGAACATGACTACCGAGATAATGAACGCAGATACCAGATCCGGAGGCTTTCCCCCAGCATTCTTTCCAATGCATTAAAGTGTTTATTATTAAAAGGGTCCATGTTCATCCTATGGTCTACTCTATATAAGTTCCTATATTTAGCATTAAATATCACTTACATAATTTAATCTATAGTAAAATAGAAACCTGAGATATGTTAAAATATTTAAATAATATATAAAAGTCTTGTCTCCATTAAAAAAATATATTCTTCCTCAATCTCAAAGATGGTGAATAGCCATTTAGTGTGAAAAAAAAATATTACTATAAATTAATTAAAAGTTTTGTGTTGCTCCAAATATAGATGAATGCATTTAGATTTAGGAAGGAAATGGCTCTGAGAATGGAAATGCGATGGTACTGGATGGGATAGAGATAAATTTTATTGGATCGGTTTCAAGATTGTGGGAGTTATTCAAAATGGTGGTAATTAATTTAATTGAAGCGCGTGGGTGGGTGGGCTTTATCCTAGATCCATCGTCGTGTGGCGCAGGCAAGACAAATTGCAAGAATTAAACTTTTCCATTTCCAGTTTCCTCTAATGCACTTTATTTAACCTCATTGACCACGTAACCGTTATTGTGTAGCAGTTGGGAAATTTATGAGATCGTTCAATAAAGCTAATGAAGCTCAGAAAACATAAATCCAAGCCGAGCACAACAAGAACACATAGCTCGTCGAAATAACCAGACAGCACCGATAAAATAAAGTTTGCATAATGTCGGAAGATTATGCGATCAAACATTTTATTGGAACGAAACACTTTCCATTCTGCGCTGTGTGTCCTCTTTTATTGTCACGCATCTTTCAGATTATTATCGCATATCTCTTGGAGCCGTTAGTTTTTACAGTCGTAAAGGAAGAAGAAAAACACAAAACTCGTCGCCTTTCCCATCCGAAAACTCCCATTTATATACAAAAGAGCTTTACTACGGCTATATATAACAACACTGCCAGGACGAGTGTGCGTTTGAGAGAGAAGGAGAAACACCGAAAGAAGGAGAAAAAATATATATAAAGAGTGAAGGGAACGAGGAAACGGGCCAACGTAATTGCAATATTAGTTACCGAAACTGCTCTTCTGCGAATTAAATAAAACGGCGTTACAGAAAACTTCCATCGTAAAAATAAACTGGCTACGTTCGGATTCGTTTTAGATTTTCTGCATTAAGGGTTTTTACTGTGAGAAAGATAAGAATGATAACTTATAATCTATCTTCTGTGTCGGCGATATTATGAGGAAAGAAGGACGATGTTGAGAGATGTCTGTTTGTGTGAGATCCGTCGGTGGAGAAGTGAAGAGGAAGAATAAGCAGCTAAAGAAAAAGCTGCTGGAAAAAAATCGCCACTTCAGAGACGTCGCCGGTTCTACAGAGACGGAGAAATATTAGCTGGAAGCCCGAGCGCGCGCAAATAACATGTACACCAACGGCCGTAAGTCATGGCCCTAATCCTTACATTTATAATATTTGGACAGGCACAGAATTCTGGCTGCACGCACAAACTTTCCACATATATATATACCTCCTCCATAATACAATATATTCATATACACGCATACACACCCTTAAAAGAGAGAAAAGAAAACTTTCATGTGTTCTTTACTAAATAATTTGTTAGTTAGTTACAACGTTTATATAAATAATGCATTATACTAAATATATTATTACAATGTAAAATAGTGCAAAATTAACAACAATATAATTAAACTACTTTTTATGATTGTTAATATTAAAATATTGTTGCAAAGATCTCGATTAAATTTAAGATTTTTTTAAGTATTGAAATTTGTAATTTATAAATAAATATGTTTGAGTTAATCAATACACGTTTTTTTATTTTAAAGTTTTTATTAGTTACAATCTAAAATTACAAAGACGTAACTTTTGTCAATTGAAATGTTGCATATTATTAATAATCTCTAATATTCTTATATCGTTTTTGATTGTATCGAAAAAGGTCCTGGAGGATTAAGAACTCGATCAAGCATTATACTAAATATATTAATACAATGTAAAATAGTAAAATTATAAAGTAACTTGCTGCACCCGTTACATAGTTTGGTTTGTTTTCCTTCTACTTTTCCTGCTTCAAAAATAATGAGAGTAACGGATATAAGAAATAATCAATATATAATTATGTTTACAAATAATATATTTATTATTACATAAATAAATTTTGTATGTCGCTAATTCTGTTATATTTAGTTTCAGCTTAGGATGTCCTATGTAATTCATTTTTGTTTGAACTTACCCGACACCGTACATTACAAGTAGCTTACGGATGCTAATAGATGCTCTTAGAGTTTAATTAAATTAAGTAACTACGAAATACAATATAGAACCGATGCCTTTTCTGTTCAAATCGCTTTTAGCGTTCCCTTGTTTGATATATATTCGTAATACCGTTAATTAAAGATAATGTTAATAAGTTTATAATAAACATAAATTTATAGAAGTAAATAACTATATTACAAAATGCAATTATTATAAGAGATTTAAAAAATGATGATTAATCGAAATTCATTAATTCATAAATTATAGATCAATTTGTATTGTAAATTAAGTAAATACTATTATTTATCGCGTGAAAGAGAATAGATAATTAGAAGATACTTTCATCTCCGCGGGGTATAATTTTCTAATAGGAAAATCAATTAGGGTTATTTATTAATGTATGCTAATTGTCTATTATATTGTTCGTCCATCGAGCAGAAGCCGCGAGTTAGAATATATAATAAAATGGTAATTCTTATTAATTTAAATTACAATTTTGATTTTCATAATAGCCGAATAAGTGTTATGGGATAAATATGAGGAAGTACTTAGAGCGATGTGTTTTAATGCTGTGTTATTAGGGAGTGCTCTAAGTGGCATCATAATAAATATTTTAGTACAATGGCGCAATGGCCTGTGTCGTTATTCACGGACCGTCCTAACCACTTACCAACGTCTTTTAGCCACACGGCAATTCAATTACATTTGTAGAAGTGCGCATGATATAACGCATGCATTACCATAATATGGGTCTAGCTACCATTCGTTGTTGTGTAACACTGCTTCTCCGTTTGTTGTCCGCACGAATAACACATTTATTTGATGAAAAATATAGAGAACTTGTTGCAAATGAATTGTCGGATATAAAGATGGATTATTATTATGACTTTCATTTAATAAGTGAATTTTCCAGGGTATGTAAATTTATTATATAATATTATCAAAATGTAATTGCATAAAACTAATCTTAAAAATAAGTCTGGACTAAATAATATTATTATTACATTATTGCTTTGATATTTATTATTTTTTTAAATAATACTGGGTACCGAATAACCTGTACTTTATGTTAAATAATTACAACACAAGTAGAATTTGGGATTAAGCCATGAAGTAACAAATATAGGGAGAAAGGACGCAGAATTTGATGCGGAAATTGTTCGTTGCGTAATAACGGTAATCGCGATGTTTGTAGCCTTTTATCCGTATTTTGATGGCCTGTATGCATACGTCCGAATCTAGCTGGTATCGATTTTCTGCAAATGAATACAATTATATTTTATTAGATTCACCGGTTTTGCATTAGCGTGTTAATGCAGGTGAATAATGATTTTAGTTTGGGAATACGCTATCACTGCGCTAAACTCAACAGGTACATAATTCAGTGGCGTATTCCTCGGGCCATTAGCGAAGGATCTTTTGGGATGACTCCTCTTCGTGTTTGTCTGTTCTACTCTCCCTATCTATTCTTTTATTTCCCAACTCTCTCTTTCTCTCATTTCGTCCTTCATCTCCTCGGTCATTGCGAGGAAAGCGTATGCATCATTTCCCCGTTTCTTTGGGGCCAGACAAATAGGGCACAGAATGTGCAGATAACAGCGAAAGGCCATCCATCGCAGCCAACTGGCTGAGCCGTCCTCGAAACGGCGTTCCTTTATTTCACTTGCAAAAGTGATGCTCATTTCAATGTGCAGACTCTGAAGGAATAAAGAAAAGCGTAAAAATAAAATAGACCCGCTCGTCCTCAATTTTCCCCATGTTGAGAAGAATATTTAAATTTTATATGGCGTTCCCGTGTTTAATCTTGGAAACAGAATGATTTTGCCTGATTCGCTTAATAGTGTCAAACGATGAACATCTTCTCTGGTCAGGGACGTAGTCAGCTTTCAACTTGGATTGAATAAAATTGAACAAACTCTCATAGTACTTATATATGAATTATCATAGTTTGCGAATATTTAAGATATTGCTAAAAAAAATAATAATTTATGATAACACATGTTTAAAAATATAAGAAGTATTTTATTATTAATGAACTACTGGACTTTCTAAAGGTATATGACAAGACAAGGTTCAGTCAAGCTATAAAGGTAGGAGTTGAATCTAAAGCTAGGAGTTACTTGTGTGAAGATCCTTGGACCCCACTTCCTTTTCAGAGTAGGAAGAACTCAACTTCGGATCTCTTCCAGATTCCACCAATCTTCTACAGCCAGATTCGGAATTATGTGTCTCCAAAATGATCACCACCGTGGACTGCACCTCTTGGTCGTTGCTATCTGCAATGCAAATGATTTGAATGTTGATGTGTGATACTATTAAGGGTAGCTGTAGTCTACTTTTGATCGCAGAACATCAAGCTGTACGCGGTCTCTCTTCAATCAAAGTCTCTCTTTTGCTCTTTCACTGCATTTGAATCCATGTGTTCGCCACTTTTCATGGTCTCGTGTTGAAGAATAATAATTTGGGAAGGTTCGGACGCATCTACTTAAAGCGGCATTATGTGTAACGTAAGGGTGCCGTAATCACTGGTTTGTGTCCCGCCCGAAGGTACGGATGCCGCTGTAATTATCACCTTTCGTCGGTCCCAACAATAAAGTAGTTAGCGATGCTGCAGCCGCATTTATATCTTCGGCCACCCCCCGAGGCATCAACCTCAAACGCAAACACTATTATTAAATACCGATTCACCAACAAGAAAAATTTGATTACTTTCCACTCGCGGACCTTCTGCTCATCCTCAACTCCCGCGCGCATAAATTCATCCGACGGGACCTATAAAATATACATAACCACTTTAGAAAAGGATCCTTCCGCCAACGACAGCTTAATGAAATCAAAGAACGCTCTTCTTTGTTATACATGCCCAAACCTAAAATTAGACCCAACATATTACGTGGGTTTCGATTCCAAGAGCAAAATGAAACACAACAGAACCGACCTGTAACAGATTACGTAACGGCTGCGGCTCGTTCTATTTGTTTTATTAATTTTCTCGAATTAACTTGTAATACATCTTCCCTGATTGATGCATCAATCAACCGTATCTCTAATTATATTACTACCGGTAAAAATGCCTCTTTATAACCATATTTGCATTATATTATGTAATTGAAAGCATAATTGAATTCATTGTAATTATTAAATTATTGTTCGCTGATTTCAATATATAATTAATTACGAACACAAAAAAGGCAATTAAAGCAGCGAGTTTAATATTATACAAAATTACTTTTAATATTACCAATTGTAATTGAACATGATAAGCCAAATCGATGGCGCGTAGATACATATTAATGCATTACGCGATTAATTATCATTTATTTTGCTTATATTTATGAATTGTAATTGACATTTTAAACTAGCTTTGCAATATTTCATTCAATAATTTTATTTATTATCATATCATTTTTAAATTACTATTTATTAATAAATCACACTAATCTAAGATACACATTTTATTTTTTTGGACAATTTCAAGAAGAAAATTGTTGAATTACTAGAAAAATTATTGATGCTGGACTTTTATATTAAAGTTTATAATTAATAAATCATACAAAGTTAATGCCTCTCTCTGAGATCAACAATGGAAGTTTGGGAATGGAATTTTTAATCTGGAAATAATTTAATTCCAAAGTCTTCTAAAGTAAGAAGCACTAGAGAATACGTCCACTACTTAAAGTAATAAGCAGCAACTGGTACTTGAAAAGTCACTCTCATTACAAGTTGCCGAACACTCTACAAACTGAAAGTGTTTAATACCAAATTATAATTCAACTTCATATATTGATTAGTATCCAAAATTTAACATATGTAATAATAATAATGAATAATACTTTATAATTTATCTTATGAAAAAAAAACTGTATATTATTTTTAAATATAAAATTGGAATATTCATAATGTTCGTAATATACTGTTATCATTGCATCTGGCGCTGGGTTTATTTTTTATTCATCTCATAAATTTCCCTCAATATCCTGTAAATTAAATTAAACAAATTGTTAATAGCCGAAATTCATTACAGAAAACTAGTAAAATATACTGGGGAATTGCGGTATTTAAACTATTGAATAAATGAGGGTCATTAAAGTTTTTGCATATACAAACTGTTCTGAATTTACGATGTGATAAATAACAGAACGGTCATCATAAATTGGACGAGCGGAAATATCATTTATGTAATAATTTGTGCGAACGAGAACTGAACCAAAAAAATAAATGGGACACGTAGAAGAAGAAGAAAGAGTTCGGTGGCGTTGATTGGAAATTAGGATTGGGTGCAGATATTCCATTAAGGATGTAGGAGAGAAAACAAACAAGTCTGGAAATTGGTTTAGGGTTTTGCAAAGAGTCGTTAAAGTTTTGGCCGGAGGGGCAAGGTGGTGGCGGCATGTTGATAGTTTCTGGTTGACTTGGATTTGTTTCCCTCTGCCCTTTTCGAACTGAAATAATTTTCAATAAGAACAGGTCGTTTTTGCCGAACCGCCATCGCCTCCTGGCAGGTTCAAATGGTTTGGGGGAAAGGATCTACCCTAGGTTTTGACCGCACAAGTACGGATGTCCGCCTCCGCACATAATCCTGATTGCCCGTAATTAAGCGGTGCCAAGTCGGAGGTGTATCCAGTTAATTAGGGATGTGCGCTTTCGCTGCCGTTTCGTAATTAAACAAACAATGACTTATGGTAATGAATCTCAAGTTTATGTTTGCTGGAGGATGTCAATGCTGCAGAGATGAAGACGGCGTCAACTTTTACGCCTCTAGCATCTTCACCATGCCTATTTGCATACAAGGCCTGCATTGTCACAATTCATTGCCTCGATTAAATTTATTACACAATTTTATACACGCTAGCTACCAATTACAAATTAATCCCGTCCCACGCATTCACATTAAATCGTAAAATAAAACCTGATTTCTTAATCATTTAGAAGTTACACAAATTACAAAGGTTGTCGGAAATTACCCGTAAACTTGTTAAATTTATCCAATTAATTAACCCAACCCCCAATCTATTTTTCATATTTCAGTAATATTTAGATACAATCTGTTCACATTATTATCGTGTCGTTTAACCGACTAACGCACCTAAAATGAACTTCTTAACTTTTAAGTGTAACTTAATATTCATTGAGGAGAAAAAGTGTCTACCCCTAAATGTAAAAGATAACAATTCAAATTTGTGTCACCCCACAATATATAATCCGGGCCTCCAACAATTTTTTTTTAAATACCTCTCAGTTGCCGCTTAAAATCTTAAATTTATTTACAATTATTTGAATCACAATGATACAAATGATTTGAATTCAGTAGGCTTTCAGAATATATACAAATTTCAAAAAATGCAAACTTCAAAATTTCGTTAGATGACAAAATAACCTAACCCAAAATAGTCATGTCAAGGAAAAAGTTAGATCTGCAAGATGATGAAGACGAACCTGATGAACAATATTATCAGTTAGATAATTTACAAAATCAAGATGAACAAAACGATCAACTTAATCAATATGATTCAGATTATCGGTACAATCAAGATAATCAATATGAACCAGATGACATTTACTTTTTATATGACCGAGATGAAGAGTATGGATCAAATTATCGCGATGAAGATTATGGGCCATATGACCTAATTGAACAATATGGACCATATGATCGAGTTGAACAATATGACCGAGATGAGCAATATGAAAACCGAGATTTAATTGAACAACAAAGTTCAAACTATGATGATAATGATGATCATCATTATCTAAGTTTAGACAACAGATTTGAAGCAAATGCACTATATAATCAGCACAATCGTGACAGAAAACAGAAATTAAACGCATTCAAAAATAAGCAAAATGAAGATTCTGAACAAGAATTTGATGGAAATGATTTAGATCAAAATGCAATATACGATTCAGATTTCATTAAACTTAGCGAAGGCAGTAGAGACGATGAACTGGAGAATTATGAAGATTTTGATTATCGAGATATACCTTACAGAAGTCTTCAACCATATGATCAGTATGAGTTAGGGGAAAATCAAGTTGAATTAAATTACCAAGATGATAATGATAACTCATTTGAACAAGATATGCCATATGATTATAGAAACATGGAACATCATTATGATGAACAAGAACCTGATGAACAATATGATATGGGGTATATATTTGATCAAGACGGTGAATCAGATGATCGTGTTAGATCTTACTATTAAAATTAATGCACAAATTGTTGGTTTAATAAAAGTAGATTGTCAGGAATGTTTTAAATTTTTTTGAATCTTGAAACAAAATTAATGTCAAGAAATGACGATTGATCCATTGTTACTTAATAACTTACGTAAGTAACTCTGCATCATATCTGATCATCTGCTTTAAGCAAAATTTAAATATGATCAGATATGATTTTATGTGATTGATAGTAGAAAATGTATTATATTTCTATTCGACATTGAAAATTGTAGAGTGTAATTTTCTTGTCAAGTTGTAAAATATTCATTTTGTAATAATGAAGTCGTTTTGAGCCATTGAAACATACAATTGAGTTGTTAAAATGGTAGTTTCGTGGACAATGGCGGCAACAATAAAAATATTTATAAACGACGGGAGTATTTAAATTTATCTTGTGTACGGACAGCTCACCTGTGTCGGCTTTCACCTACAAAAAAAAGGAGTTTCATTGCATTTATCATGGTGGTAAGTTTACATCCCTAACGAATACATTCAGTACACATTTATGCCCCTCTTTCTTTCACTCGTTTTTTTTCAGGCGAATAGCATGCAGCTGAATATCTCTCTCCGACGAATACATGAATACGTAATGGCCACAACATTTACTAACTGGCATGTCACAATTAATTCGTTAATTATCCGGAATGGTATTCCGTATTTTCGAACCCCATCTATGCGAGTACTTTGAATTATGAGGATCCACTCGAATATCCCTCTGGCAACTCACCAACAGACCAATCTGTACTTAAGACCGCACTAACATAAATCATAAATATTCAATCCGTCTACTCGAAACGAAAATACCGAGCAATCAATGAAGCCGCGGCGGTAGGGGGTGGCTGACTCAATAGAAAAATCATTAAAACCACTCTCCAATTAGTTACCATTTGTATAGAATACACGTTTAACCTAATCACACAATCACACGCAAATGCGACAGCCCCGTCAATAAAATAAATGGAACGAATGTGTGCATGTGTGCGCGCATCTCTACCTATTTGTGTGCGAGTCATTAATTCCACTTCGGATTGGTGGTAGAAACCGTAGAAAGCTTAAATATTCATAGCCCTTTTAGGCCGATCCCACAATTATTATAACCCAGAAATGGTCTTAGCATAACGCGGTTTAATTGGTAACCGTGACCGAAAGAACGGTACATATAAAACACCTCAAGCCGAGCTGGAATCTCTTCATTAAACTGGATAACATAGTCCCGGGGCTTTAATAATGAAGAAAGCAAAACACATAAAACCGCATACAATATGACCACCGGAGGGAACGGAAAAGAATAGAAACCATACTGCCCAACCCCATTTTACATATCGTTTAACGAGATTACTTCGAAGTAATTTATAGATTCGAAATATGATATTAATTTTGTACGTAAACAAGAACTCCCACGCACGACACGCTGCCTATGTTTCTTAATCAAATGCTATGATACCTGAACCGTTCCATGTTTGCTCTTAGACAATTCGACTAATTCTGCATCCTGCACTAAAGGATATTAAATTTTGATGCGATGCATCTCAATATAAAGTAATCTATTCCTATAATTAGTTAGACTCAAGCTTCATGTTGCTCGAAACTTCAGCGCGAAAAGTTCACAAAGGCCAAATCTGCAGGAAACTGCGCAAGCGGAGTGCCCAAAATTAGTTATTACAAAGTTTTGCTGCTATTCAATTTTAGTCACTGCCAAAATTTCAAATTTCCCGCTTTCGATTAACTCACAATATATCCTATAAACATTTTAAACTATACATAATTTAATTTATAAAATTACACTATATTTTCAACGTATAAGTAATTTTTATAATTCTGTATATGAAATAAATATAAACTAACATGCAAGGAAACTAAAATTACTATAATTAATTCGAATTGAGTTTGTTGATTTACAGTATATATGGCTGTAACAAACAGGTAAACTGAATCAAAGTCAAAATTGATAAATATTAATGAGCGGAGTTTGTTGTTGTACGATTTGATTTATTAAAGTGTAGTTCCATTAATATAAATAAGAAGAGATTTGGAATCTCCACCACTTCGGTCTCCTGCTGTCCTCGAGGGTGGTCCTACTACATTGCTTTTTCAACTAACACCCAGTTCTGGACACGCGAACTTTTCGTAGTTTACAAATATGAACTGTATACTTTTATTATTTATCTTACAACTAACAAATTAATAATATAAATTATAAAATAGTTATTCAAATATTAAATCAAATTATGAAAAATATTTTATTAATTTTATAAATTTTGTTGGTAAATAGAAAGTAGGAGTAACATTCAATCTAGCAATTTTTTGGTACAATAAGAGATATATCACTATATACACAGTAAACTTTATAATATTTTGTTTGTAAATCATCTGTGACTGTTGTCAGTACTCTCATATTTGTATGTATTTTTTATATTTCATCCCTGAAAGGGTTAAACTACAAATATGTACACTTGGTGCATTTTACGTGGATGCAGCAGATTAAAAAAATAAAGTTTATGTTTTTAATTGCAAAATATTTATACATCTGATGACATCTTTTAACTGCGGATAAACCTTTTTTTTTTGTTAGTAAATATACACGAGTTTGCGAACTTCGCATAGAGACATGCCTTTGAGGAGGTGCTAGAAGTACATGTCTGGCTTGCGACCTCTCCTTTCCTGCATCACCTGCAGAACAGAATGCGCTGTCCCGCGGATGAAACACGGCCATCGTAAATCACGCGAGGGTTGGATCCGCCCGACGTGTGCTTATACAGGCGTCTTCCGGAGAGTTGTTTTGGCCGGCCAAACGGTGTGCACACGCCCGACCAAACGGATATCCAACCATTATATCTACTTACCACTCAATCTTCCTAGGAAGGAAACCGAAATTCATAAAAACAAACAAACATGTACAAATCTGATAAAAGGACATTACTGGAGGCGTCATAAAAAAAAAAGGAACAACAAGGTCGTTTTCTCGGTTTTATTGCGGCCTTCCTATATTTTTTTTTATTCTTTTTAATTTAAATGCAATAAAATCCGACGCTCATATTATCTGGAGCATTAAATCTAACGCACTCGTTAAAATTACCAACGTTAATTTATGTAATTGGATAACGAAAATGTCGCTAACATAACAGTTCCTTTATTAGATTTATCATTATTTATTACGTAACCATCTTCATAACACCAAAAATAATAATTAGTTCCAACCCTCATTTACATATTTTTCATCAACGTCAACTCGCGTCTATTTACATTTAAATTGATACTAACTTAAACGTAATCAAACATTGGCTTAATTCCCTTAAGTACTTTATAGTAATCATTACAAATCACCGTTTCCAAATGTCAGTAAACATTAATTTATATGTCTGATGTCGTATAGATTAATAGTTAGTCTTGTCATACTGTTAAAATTAATATTTCTTGAGATAAGTATGTGGAAGTAGAATACTAAATTAAAGTTGTGAAAACAATTAGTTCGTTCTCATTGAACGAATAACAGTGATTTTTAGTATTAACGACAATTATAAGTAATAATTTACAAACTATCAAAAGTTTGTAGTTTGAAAATAATGAGTTTGATTTTGAGGTTTTCCAACAATAAGCATACGCCTACACATTATCGCACCCATAAAACACAACTATCACAAGTTTCCCATACATTGCCAGATAAGTTAAATCTTAACTGTTACAGCGATACCTTTTATCTTAACGAGGAAAGTTACCTCGCCGTCAGTAAATTACCTGGCTACTGGAGAATATCGGGAGGGTTGGAATGCGTGGCTATACGACCACCCTTGCTCTCTCGTACACGCATTCACAGACACACATTGAAACTATCAGGGAGGTTCGGACGGCCCTTTATTGTCCTCCTACGCTCTTATGAAATATTGACCTTTAGGTAGCACACATGCAGGTCTGGCAGGCGGGGATGAAAAGAAAATTATAGAAGATGGGTGGGATAGGAAGGAAAAATAATGTAGAAAGAAGCAACATCATATTTAAGTGGAATCTACAGCGCCATAATTTATCGGGGTGGCTAACAAATGGATATTCTTCGCAGATATAACACTAAAAGCTTATAAAATAAACTAAGTTTCATCGTTGTATTTCTTTGTATTAGGACGTTTTGCCGCAATCAGTTATATCCGGTTCGGTTCACAGCCGCTGCGAGTCCCTAACCGAAGGCCGATCCGGAAAACAAAATATCGTCTCTCGACAAAGAACTAATGAAAAATGTTCCGTGCTCTCGTGAACATAAACGATGTGTCAAATGTATAAATAAAATATTGAAAAATCGCCACGGGCCCGGATAACGTATACACAATAACATCCTCCGTTCGCAAACAATTTTTAACAAATTGACAAACACAAATATACAACGGCCGCTTCTGCCGCCGCCGCCACCGCCGCTACTCGCCATTCCACTCACGAATTATTTATATGGAAACAAATAATAATATCACTTGTATTCAAGTGTGCCACGTCGAATGAATTATTTAGAACTTTGGATGTAAGCCAGAATCACCACTGTTAACAATCATATTTTTTTTTTGCTTCTAATATATTGACAAATTATGTAAACAGAGCATGTTCAAACACATATTATTATCTACGCACGTAGTTAGATATATAAATAACAAACACATTACTCCAATTTTAAGAATATCATACAATATTTTACACAGAGTTTTGTGAAATGTTTATCATTAAATATATTACCGTCACTCTATCATCAATATTTGTAATAACTTGCTGCATCTTTCATATTTTTTATAACAATTAAGTTAAATATGTCTTGTACATATTATTTTGTACAATTTTTCTAACTAAAGAGTGAATAATAGTAAATATTTCTTGGGACAAGACTAATTTAATAACAAATTATTTTTAGTAATTATAAAATAATTAAATGAATGCGATTAACTTCAGAAAACAATAAAAATTAGGCGATTGTGCGGGTGAATCATCTGCACCTCCAAATCACAGCGAGGTTTCGGCAATCCGCGGATTTGTTCGTTGTTAACAATTCTATTGGTTCTTTCGCTCGGGTCATCACGTAGACTATTGGCTGCGTATCTCTTATCTTTTAAAATAATAATACAACAATTTTGATACTTAAAAATGTTTTTCGATTTCGATTCGAATATATTGATTTGACTTTAAATTATTTTTTATATACAATTTTTTAAATAATAAATCTATTTTTAAATATAAAAATTGAATCTATAACAATTATCTAATTTTTTAAGATTAATTGGATAAAGCGTGGAGATTGTAGCTTTAATTGTAAATTACTTATTGAATGATATTTGCAAAATATTCTATAATCAGAGGGGAAATAATACAATTATCTTATTTAAATGAAGATTATGTTACAATATGAATGTATTAATTTAAACAAATTTATTTTAATAAAAATTTTATACTTTTTCGATATTTTTTAATTACAAATGAAAATATTAAAACGATAGAAAAGTAATAAAAATTGTGAGATTTACAAAAAATCGATTAATATATTAATTAATAAATATAACAAATTGAATATAAAATTTATGCGATATAAAAGTAATAAAAATGAGATTATTTATAAAAATTGAACACCTGCACTTGCAGCTGCGTTTAAAAATTAGGCGATTGTGCGGGTGAATCATCTGCAGTTGCGATTGAAAAATATTTTATTAAACTTATTATTTTTCAATTTCTCAAAAATAATAATTTGTATTTCTTTTTATATAAATATTATTACATTTTTTTAAAATAAATTATTAACTTTTCATTATGGTTACTTGCATTGATTAATGTAAATGTGAATTTTTAAAAACTTAATGTAATTCAATATTTCTTTAAATGACAAATCGCATTTTATATATTAAAATTATTTAACTTGGTAGAATTACAAAATTGAGTAGTTTCAAAAAGCATTATTTGCCAAGTGACTTATAGAAGTACTCGTTCGTTGAAATAAAAATAAGCTATTTAAACGCTTATCGAAACTTAGCAAGTAATTAAATTAAATAAAATAGTAAATATTGTAATTAATAATTCATTAATAAAAATTATAAATGATTTCGTATATTTACGGATTATTTAATTTGTATTGTACTGTTTCGCTAAATTTTAATTATAATGAAAATAAATAAAACGATAGAAAAGTAATAAAAATTAAGAGATTACCGAAAAATCAATTTATATATTAATTTAGTTAATTTTTATTTAAAGCAATTCCAACATAAAATTTATGCGATAAATATGTAATAAAAATGAGATTATTTATAAAAATTGAACACCTGCACTTGCAGCTGCGTTTAAACAATCCTTATTTGGGCACGAAAATAGTGCGATTGTGCGGGTGAATCATCTGCAGCTGCGATTGTCGAACGCTAATCACCAAAATTATTTTATTAAAACTTATTATTTTTCAATTTCACAGAAAAACTAAATTTTATTTCTTTTTATAAAAATATTATTAAATTTTTTTATAAATTGCATTTTACATATTATAATTATTTAACTTAGTAGAATTACAAATTGAGTAACTTCTATAAGCGTTATGTGCCAAGTAAATTATAGAAGTACTCGTTCGTTGAAATAAACATAAGTTATTTAAACGCATATCGAGACTTGCCAAGTAATAAACAATCAATTAAAAAAATAGTAAATATTGTAATTAATAGAAATTATAAATCATTTCGTGTATTTACGGATTATTTAATTTATATTGTACTGTTTCGCTGAATTTTAATTACAAATGAAAATAATTAAACTATAGAAAATTAATAAAAATTGAGAGATTACCGAAAAATCTATTTATATATTAATTTAGTTAATTTTTATTTAAAGCAATTCCAACATACAATTTATGCGATAAAAATGTAATAAAAATGAGATTATTTATAAAAATTGAACACCTGCACTTGCAGCTGCGTTTAAACAATCCTTATTTGGGCACGAAAATAGTGCGTTTCGCACATTTTGCGACTGAGAGTAATAAAAATTAGGTGAATCATCTGCAGCTGCGATTGCCGAACGCTAATCACCAAAATTATTTTATTAAAACTTATTATTTTTTAATTCCTCAAAAATGATAATTTTTATTTAAATATAATTATTTTTTTTTTATAAATTATTAACTTTTCATTACGTTTCGTTATTTTCATTTATTCATGTAAATGTGACATATTTTTAATTTATTACAATTTAATATTTCACATATAAAAATTATTTAACTTTATAGAATTACAAAATTCATAAAATTGGTAATGTTTAATGTAAATGGAAGGTGTAATTTTAATAAACAAATTTACAAAATGCCTGAAGTGCCAATATAATACTATCCGTTTCAGTATCATCGTATAAGTGGTAATTAAGTTATATAATCAAGTTTATGCAGAGATATCTATCCACCTAGTGTGTGAGCCTTCCTGAATACGAAATCGCCGATTCACATGACAATCTCAGTCATTTTGCATTGTAGAGATTTGTATCAGCGTCGGTTTAACCCTGTCGCGACTTTATTACGTCCATTACGTAACTTAGGCAGTATGCCAATATAGCGAGCTCTAATTGTCGCTCGAGTTTGATTTTTCCTAGATGTGCTTCTGGAAAATGGGAAGTCGTCGTTGCCGTCACAGGAGTATGAGACGGCGCGGAATGCGTTTTATTGTTTGCACGTGTAACCGAAACAATTAAGTGAGAAAACTTCACCTTTCTCGTTTCCGCTGAGTTAGTACTATATCGTGTATGCAGCGTAATAAGTTTATAAAATAAAGTGCTATTGTTGAGTAGCGAGATACATCTTCAGAGTGTAAATGTCAGTTTTAATTGTCTCTAATAAATTCCAGCCACATAAGGACGTTAACAGTGCCCCATTAATAAGTTTAATGAATTTCCACACTCCTAACACTATATATTTTAACAACTTTGCTAATAAATACAAGCATAATTATTTCATTGCGCAACGGTGTTGTTCGTTAGTTAGACTCCCCTATCGTTAATTAATCCGATCATCAAAATATTAGCTACGGGCGTTTTAACAAATTGTTATTCAATTGTACAACTGTAAATGTCATTGGTTTGCTTTTGATGCAAATCGGACGATAATCCTTCCTGTCCAACGTTTCGAAGAGAGATTGATACAACGTTCTCTAGTGGAATGGACACCAGTCTATACGATCAATCGATTCCTAATTGCCAATGCTAAAACTCATTTGTTCTGTGTCGGTACACGCAAATGAAAGTTCGACCGTGTCAGAACGAAAAAAAAAGAAAATACTGAAAAAACGAGAACGGAGCACTTAAAGTGTATTATAACTGAAGGGCCGGCATTTACGAGCGGCGGAGGATTGAGGGGAAATTTAACAACTTCTAAGCTCTCGAGGACATATGTAAGCTCGTAAAGAAAATTTCTATACGTTTCCTTTCGCGTCCCGAGGGTTCGTAATTTTGTTTATCTTTATCGCCAGATTTACAGCGCCAGTTCCGCATATAAATAATTCTTAATTGTTTCCAATTAAATTAAAGTTTTTACGATAACCGAGAAGGCGTTCACTATAATCATACCAAGATGTTATTACACACCTTCGAGTTCAGGAGTATCGTGTTTTGCATGTTTCTCCCATAACGAATTTAGGTTGCTAACCATTTACTGTCTAAATAACATAACATTATTCTCAATACTGAAAAATTACTACCCTGATCTGTCAGTTACCACCCTTGACGGGAAAATTACATAATTGCTTCCTTTGATTATACCTTATTGTTTTACTCGATATTTAACACATCTTTTATTTTATTTTCAGGACTTCTTTACAGGCTTTTCGCAAACTAATCAAATAACATTTAAGATATACATAATTCTTAATCTTTATTTATCTGCGATAAACTCACCACCATCTATGGAGGGATATGCTATGTATACAAAATGTACCAGAACTTTAACATTGCGCCATCTATTTTTAAATATAATAGGTCGATTCTTCCACCCATAACAAACTTAACTGTGAAAAGCAATTCAAGGAATAAAGGAATCTTTTCTAAAGTTATTCAATACAAAAATCGAATGCAAATGGCATAATTGTAAAATAGAGTGTTAATTATAGTAGTAATAAAAAACGTTGAACATCTTAAAGAATAAACCCAAGAGAAACAAAAATTCTCCTTGAGAAAAAGAAATTTAATTAATAAATATCTCTAGACTTTATCATAATTAAGAATATCTCTAGATCTTACCAAAATAATTATAATTTAAATATACAATAATAAATATATTCTCATTAAACATGAAATCTATTTCGTAACGAAAAAATATTCGTTCATTGATATAGTTGATAACCCAATTTAAGAAATGAATATTAATTAATAATATAAACGGTATATTAATTACATATAAATATCAAGTATGAAAAGAGAATGAACACAATATTTTGAACCTTTTTTTACATAGTAAATTTGAAATATGTTTATATAACATAAACTTCGTAGAAGTGTAGTTGGTTGCATATCAGTTTTTAATGTTAGACTATTGGCTAATGGAGGGCAGTATAACATATTGTTGCATCTAGGTAATCCTCTCTTTTTGAACATGCAGAAGAGATCATCTTCTGATGGAAATGTGGTTTGATTCGGAGAACCTATCTAGGATTGTAGCTACGTATTATACGTATACTTATAAACTGTATAATCTTTTACAATTCACTATAGTCCATCAAATATTTACGATGCCAGTAATCAAGTTCAAGATCCATACGCATCACCAGGAGGCAGAATCAATTAACCAGGCTCTATTTGACTTTGTGGCTGATCGCTTTCCTAGCTAGTTCAAATATACACAAACGGCTTAGTTAGATCTCGACCGAAATAGGCCACTTATGGAGTGTTCGCACCATCAGCATCTTCATGGGTGACCTGATAGCAATTTACAGAGCCTACTACATTATTAATCGACATTGGAAGAAAGTAGTAACATTATCAGAATCAGCAGGAGCTCAAGTTCTGCAAAAGCACAATCAATAGAGATAGAATTCTGTAGAGATTTTACAGACAAAAGTACACTCATCAAGATCGTACTCGAACTGGCCAACAGCCCTCACAGACCATTAACTGATCTCTATTCCAGTATAAGAGATGAAGAGATTCATGGATGTCAAAACGGGAAAATTTATTTAAATTTGTTCAACATTGACTCATCCAATGCTTGGTTCAAGGATCTACAAATATATAAGAAAGCCGACATTTCCATCCGAAACAGGCTTAGGTCAAGATACTGCCTAGCACCTGCTCATCTCCACGAGTTGGACAGATGTGTTTGAGGCGAAATAGAAACGTCGAACGTTCTTCAAGTGTCGTAACAAAACAGAGGATTCCAAGAATCCATTTGTAGTTCTCATATCGATGACAATCTCATTACCAACATCTTTAGATTTTCTTTAAAATCTCGTTAATTTAATAATATGTCACGTATTAATGAACACATAGTGTGGATTTGGATTAAATTTGAGAAGAAGTAATAAATAATTCTAATGTTTACTGATCATTTAAAATAAAATTAATTCTGGATTTAAAATTGAAAAACTATATAGCATCAGATATTTTTGAATTGTTAATCGTCTAATACTAATAATAATTTTGTGTCGTTTTAAAACTTTTTAAACAGCTCTCATATATTAGTCATAGGAATTATTATTATAAATTTATTTATAGAATAGAAAATGTGAATAATTATATTTTAATCAATTTATTTATTTGGAAATAATAAATACACAATATATATTTATATAATCTTACAACAAGTAAATAATGATCAATATTCTTATTTTCATTTCAATAGCATTATGTTTTGCTTAAAATTACAGCTGATAAGGGCTCATACGCTAATATGTAGAAGTAATACTTGTTTATTTATTTTTCATATTATTTTGACCCCGCGAGTCCGAATACACACAGCTTCGTAAGTAAATATGAACATTTTACAATTATTATTATTCATTATGTTATTAATATTAATATTATTTCCGGTTTTATTAGTAGCCGTGTTTTCACATTTATATTTAGGGTAGTTCTTAAGGTGTATGTACAGTTTGTACAGATATTTGTGCTATGGCACTCCCCGGGAACAAACAAAACAAAGGACAAACGTCATATCAACAATTTCCATTCCTTAGTTCCAATCAGTCTATATACATATACAAAACAAACTTAGTAAACATTGTAAAATATGTTTAGTAAATAAAAAACGATCTCGATAAAAATCTTTCCTAAAGTCTCGACTAGATAAAATTTATCATTATACATTACTTAACATTAATTTACTTATGCTAATAACTTCGTTTAATTTATTTATGATCCATTTCATTTTATATTCTTTAAAAAAAATAATAATGCGTAACATTTAATAATTCAAGATTCACTTTCTAAATGTATAAATATTATGTAAAGGGATATGATTTGTGCTGTCAGGAAATGCATAGAGGATATGTTACAGGATTTTAATTACGGCTATAGAAAGTTTAACATTTAGATGTAGTTTATCTCTTTCAGATTCCATTCGACGCGCGTCAATCTTAAAATACTTATTCACACATTATTTACAACATACTGTAAAAGTTGTATTCGTTTAAACGCAGCTCTCCTGCTGGCATCCCATGAGCGGCGTTCGAATGGTAACTACTTCTCGATGATACATTGACGGCTTGACTGGAAACAGAGAGGATACCGGAGACAATATGGGCGATGGCTTGGCGGAAAGTGTCGAGACTGGCTGATGGTTCTTGGTGTGATCAATCTGTGCGTAAATAATTGACTCATCTCGAAGCTTCTGAGTAGGGAACTGATTGCCAACATTTTTTGATGTGTCCAGGGTGTTCGGTCGAGCCAATGACAATTCTGCATAGGTGACTTCGTTGGTGACCTACAAAGAAAGTATAGTATAGTAAGTGCTGTATAAAGAAAGCAGAAAAAAGAGAGAGTAAAAATAAAGAAGCAAACAATTTGGAAGCGTGCGTTTAGGAGTTGGTGCAATGCCATTATGAGAGCACTTACTCTAATTAATAAACATTGGGATAAGCAGTATAGCGACCCTACAAAATATAAAATAACATAAAGGGTTTCAAATTAAAACGTAATAAAACTATATAGAATGTTGTCTTCATGTGTCTACTTTAAGCTCAATAGAATGTTTGCAGTTCGGTTTGGCGAGTTTTAACTTACATGCTGTGGTTGGTACTGGCGATCTCTGGTAACATAAGCTTCGCTAAGTGGAGTAATGATCCTTTGTCCTTCGAATTCGTTGTTCACGGCAACGCTATTATTTGGACCCGGGGTTTGCACTTCGGAGCCAAGTTGATAATCGGAATCTGCAAAAAGGAAAGACACTGAAAAGTGCCCCGAGAACTTTCATAATAGCTTATTCATTTAAATGAGGTTGTTTGTTTAACACATTGAGTCATTTTGGAACTCAATTTAAATCAGGTTTCGATTTATCTCTTTTAAAAAGTGTGTGTAAGTGGTCTGCGTCAGGTACCTTTGTTTGCGGGTACTACGTCCGGATTTTTGTCATCCATTTCGTACAAATCTTCTGATTCTGTGCGCAACGGCAAAGTAGCCTTTTCCTTAACAGGAAGGAATCCTGGGCGGATAGGATGTGATCCATCTCGACGAGTCGCCCTCAGCTTCAAGGCGGCCAATATAATAACAGTGACGCAGAGAAGAGCACTGACGATGCCAATTAAGATACCCAAAATTGGTGCAATTTCCATTTGGTCTCGGGTCCCAAGAGATAATACTGCAACATGGATTCTAATTAATTTCTTGTGCCACGTTTTATTACTTCTATTATTTCTCGAGCAAAAAAAACAACAAAAGGAAGTAATGTGCGAAAAAAACAATAGCAAATAAACAAAACAAGTACATGAAGCGAATAGTTTAGCATCGAGCAATCAGTACGAAGTGCTGTTTCGGCATTGTTTGAGCTCAAACAATTTACACAATGACCGATGTGGAGCACAAACAGAGAGTATAAAACTTCATAGGAATTGTTCGCAAATAGTTTAGGAACAGTCTCGCGCTGTGTGTACATCGGACGAAGCAAATTTCATATTGACACTGTGTAAAACATAGCTGCCCTCGAGCTATTCTTGAACATTATTAGAGCCATTAATAATACCACGAAGATGGATTTCGCGAATTCAAGATGATGCGTCTCTAACCTGTTTGTTTTTCAGCTACTTTCAATGTAAATCCCTCTAGCATGATCCCCTCGCTGTGACCCTTCGCGTTGGCTGCGTAAACCATCATTTTAAGCATTTTCCCAGGTTCTAAGCCACTAACTGTGAATAGAGGGAACTTGGCGGAGACATTAATCTGCAATATATCATTCTGCTCGTCATACACTTCCAGCTGGAAGTATTGGGTGAGGCCGCCATCAAAGCCTTCCACGCACTCGACTTCCAAAGAGTCGGAAGTCTGGTTGAGGATGCTGCAGTTGTAAGGTGGATCCGGTTTGCCCGCGGCGATTATATGAAAGACGCACGGTTCCAATTGACGGCCAGCTAAATTACTAGCCCAGCACATTACAGTACCATAATCCAGCTCGGATACCGGCGTATAGGATAGGGTCGATGATGAATGGTGAACGTCTGAATTGTAACGGGTTTGCGGTACGTCGATGGTTTCAGCGGTATTATTGAAAGACCACTTGAAACTGTCTGGAAGCGGATAGGATTCCACTTCACAAAGAATCTTCGCATTCTCATGCCGTGCAACCCCGTAAACCCTCTTATGATCCGATCTACATATCGGTTTATCTGTAAAAAAATAAATAAATAAAGAAATACCATTAATACCACTGAGATTAATATCTGCACTAGCCAATGCACTTACACATGATTTTTAATTCGACCACGTTGCTATCGCCGTCCCCTTCGACATTCGAAGCGACGCAGGTGTAATTACCTGCTTGACTACGGGAAACACCCTGAAGCGCCAGATCACTGTTGCTCATAATTACGCCGGCCTTCTGGTTCTGCTGCATCACTTGGCCCTATAATGTGTAAACGGAACTACTAGTTATTTCGCATCAAAGCTCTACATTAAACTAGTTTCAACGATATTTGACGATATTAAGTACCAAATATGAACGGGAAAATGTTCAAGGCGGAAAAGGAAACGGAGGTCTTCGCTCCTTAAGATGTTTGACGTTTGTCGTTCGGTATTGAATTGCAAATGGCATTCATGAAATTAGCACTGTTTGCTGAACTGATTTCCAGCTCAGCTTTTTATACGCTTTTCCGTCGCATCCGTTTTGTTTGTGTGCCGTGCAAGGGGAAATTGGAAAATTATTACGTTTTCAGTTCAATTACATTACAGCCAATCACATTTCATTCAGCCCTCAGTAATGCAGCTACTATTTCATGGAAATACTTCCTTGGCGTAACGTAATTTGTTTACATCCACGACACCGAATAATATATAGCAATACCCAAAACAGATATATTTTTTTCTTGAAATCATGCCAATTCACAAAAAAAAAAATTCAAACCACTTAGCCTAGAATAAGATTCTTCGAATCCATATACTATTTATACTGTATCAACTTATCGAACAGATTATTTGATAAAAGATTAAATTATATAACTTATTATATATGAGGGCAGTTTGAAAAGTTTTAAAAGCGACACAAAGTTATTGCTTCAGTTATTAGAGATGCAAAGGATCTGTTAACTTGAGGAAGGTAAAATAATTAACTTAGAATATTATACAAGTCTGTTGGATCAACTTTCGCTTTCAAAACTCTATGTATTAAGTACTTGAGGAAAGTTCTATAATTATCACATTCATTATTTTATTTTGTGATGATATTTTTGTAAATGTATTATTTTTTAAGAGATGCAGTAAATTTGCGAGAGAAGCATGGTTCTAATTGATTGGTAAGTCGGTGTAATAAATTGCAATATGTAAAGTTTTGGAAATTGATGATGCAATTCACAATATTTGCGTGATATATTGTTGACATTTCCTTAACACGTTCTGTATTCAGAGGCTGATTGAACCTGTGCGGCAGGGGGTGGCGAGTAAATGTGAGCAATATATATTCCGGCATATAAAGGCGCAACGCTTCCCCCTCCCCTTTGATATGTAATTGTCACATGTTTAATATAATGAATTGTTTAGGCAGTGTTTCCAAACAAAACCTACATTTTGAGCCCGTTCCACCCTTGTAAGTCTATCTCTTTCTGCCTCTATGCATGTATGTGAATGTGTGTGTGTGTGTGTGGACCTGAGTGAAATATCTGGCACTTATTTGTCTTTATCTCCGAAGTAACGACCGCATACTTATCTGGCGGCGAACAGAACTACAATTAATAAACGAAGTTTGGTCGTTGCGAAGTTGCGGGTAATTTCGTAGCAGCTTCACACACACATAGCATCTGAAATATCGTGACGATTCGTAGCACACGTCCTGCGGAGTTCCTGTCTGGGAAAAGGCCCGTGACCTCGGTTATATCATGTCCTCACACACGCTACTCCTGTTTATTATATAGCGGGTGGAAACGCAACAATAGTAATTACAGCTGAAAGTCTGGACGTGTCTACGAAGTATCCGCACAGCAGCACAGCATTCCAGGAAACGCTGCGGAGGACTTTAATAATGTTGTTTCTGTCCTTTTTTAGGTCCATCTCTTTTCTTTCTCTCGTCTCCTTTAGCACCAGCTAAATCGTGCCCTCCCTTTCTAATGTCTCCTTAAACTGTACCTCGACGAAGTGAAAAATGTATCCATCCCAGTGGGGTGATATTATACTAGATCTTGAGCTGAAGAGAAATTGTTCCTTTGGAATCGCGCTGGTGACACAGTTACGAAACTGGATACATTTTTAACTGTTACTTTCCATGCAGTGAATTTCTACATCAAATATTAAAATTATATCAACAAACAAAAAAAAATCAGTACGTCAAATTTTATTATCAAGTTTCATCTCCGAAATTATAATTATTAATAGTTTATTAACTGAAATAAATAAATAATACATCTCATTTATATTTCATTTATTTATATTTGTTTCACTTATTTTCATCTTTCCCATATATCTTGAAAACGCTTCACCACGTTATATACAATACCTTAATATATCCCATAAATCTTGAAGCAAGTATTATTTCTCCAACAGTGGAAAATTTATAATGTGTGAAATATACTTTTGAACGAATTCTAAAGACTCGCTGAGAAAAATATATATATTTTCTATAGAAGAATAGAAATTATTTATTATATTCGAGAAGGGCACCAATGCAGCGATTATCTAACCCGATCGTTTCAGCGATGACTGTAAATGTTTTTATATATAGATTTGCTGCAATTCGAGTATTATAGCGCTGTAGAAAGTTGAAAATTGAAGACGCCACCAAAACTCAGCAATCTTAATAAATTCGCCGCAAAGTACTGGAAGACTTGTACTTTAATTTCCGGTCATCGGAACTTTTCCCGAGAACGCGGCGCGCAGATAAGGAAAGACGCGGTGGAAGTGGTTTCCGTGAAATAAAAGTTCCCGGATTCATTTGCCGTTTTGTACAAGTCACTTAATACATATATCTATATATATATATACTACTGCTGCTACCGCTTCCTGTTTTTTTTCTCTCTCATCTTTTCGTCCCAGCTAAACCCCTCTGTTTGTCAACTCATTTCGTCCTGCGAACAATTCCGCTGGCTCACCGGATGTCCCCACTAGGCAAATGAGTTCCGAAGAAGATTTTCAAATTTAATTAACTTCTATTTCAGGATATATGCATTACAAAAATTCCGAAACAAAATGAAATTCCTGAAAACTTTTTTAATTATGCCTATATAAACACATACATTAACTTATAACATTCCAATACGATATATAAATTCTAATTACTAAATTTGTAACTCTTTTTGTTTTGTATATTAAAAATGAGAATTGTTTTGAAATATTTTTTTTTAACTTTTCAAATTGTAGATCATAAATAGAGCAAATATTATTTAGAATCAGTATTAATTTTAAATATATTTAAAATACTAAAATATATCAACATTGGCATACGCATTCCCCACATTACATCGTATAATTATATCTACAATAGAAATTCCTTGGTAATTGCTTTGCATGTGCTTTGTAGTGGTTACAGGGGTAAATTCGAGCGGGTTGATGGAACATCAAAAATTGTTTACAGACATATCATTTTATCAAAAGAGAGTTACAAATATCAGCGATCAATGAGCACAATTTAGCAAGGACGCCAATGGTCCGGCATTTCTCGATTTCATCGCGCAAACAACGTGGTATCTTAGCATAAAAATATATCCATTTCACTCGAAAGCTTCGCAGGTTGAACACACAAAGGTGAATCCGTATTTATTTAGATTGTTATTATTCAGACTACAAAGGTTTATGGAATATTCAGATCTAAGGATTATGATGCCTTAACACAAGAAATACTAGGTCTTTTTTCACGATTTTTTTCCATCCAATTGATCTAACAAGCTTGTATAATATTCTGAGTTTATTCTTTCACCTTTCTCAAGAAAATATATTAACAAAATTCAAAATGTCCTTGTATTTTCAAATCAAGTAAAACCATATTTTTTTTCCTCATTCCTAATAATAATTATTAACTGTATAAATCATAATTAAAGTAACAACTAAAAACCAATAGTTTTTCTCCCCATAATCATAAGTGTTTTTATATTACTATTAAGTTACGTAATTTCGCATTTTATGGCATGTTGCAATAATTACATGAATTTATTCGAATGGAATGTAGCACTATAAATACTTTTCGAGGCCATTTTGAATAAACGCAATAATTTGTTAGCATTTTTCTTGTAAATTACCAATATTACATAAGCAAATCTATTGAAAATCGATGGGAAATACATTTTTTTATTTAATATACAGTAGCGCATAATTTCAATTCTTAATGTAATTTATTAATATACGATATGGTGGATGCGCCGGGTAAAAGGGTACACTGTAATTTGCTTTTTTAGTTGTTATTATGTAAATAACAGAATTTAAATATAAAAATTAGTTACGTCCAGATTGTTTTGTCATTAGTATTTTTGTTGTACTTTCGAGTCATGTCCTTTAAAAATATAAACAAACAGAAAATAGATAATTATAAGTGATATTTAACATAAGGTAAATAACACAGAGTAATAGTAAACATTATTGTTAGTACTCGGTTTTAGCGTTTATCATTCATTAGGTAATGGTTCTTTTTTATATACTAAATCGTTAAAGTTAATTGCAGATATAACTTGATGATACAAACACGAGTAGGCATATATATGAGATACGCAAATATAATTTTCTTTTATTTGTGCTTCTTTACAAATTAAATTTTGGTATGTTTATATTCTGAGTCTGCTTTATGAATAACAATGAAAATATAAATTTCGCTCACTGCACGACATTTATTAACTAATTTGTATAGTGTGTATAATTGGTAAATACTTAATAAAAGCGTATGAATCAAATAGTAAATTTTCGAAGGTCTAAAAAATTCGTGTACCTTCCGGCTGTCGTATTTTTTCTTGCGTAAAAGGAGTCTTTAACGACTATTTTAGCATCTCTTAGAAGACGCTCAACAGTGAAATCACGTATCTAAAAGGGTCGCCGCGAAAGTAATAATAATAAATTTAACTACTCACATTATGCTTCCAGAGCACTTTGTAGGCCCACGGATTGGCGTTCACTTTGCATTCAAAATACACGTCGTCTCCTTCTTCGATGTCATCCGGATTCAAATTCGAGCCCAACGATAAATGTAATATTGGAATATCTAAAATAAATATATCAAATAAGTTTTACTACATTCCTTTAATTTGTGTGTACATTAATATACAAAAATATTAAATTTTCAAATATAAATCATTCTGTTGATGTTTTTATTGGATATTTAATAAGCGTGTATGCAAAGTACTTACAGAATACGTTAAGCTTGATGGAATTCTCTTCTAAGCCACCTTGAACGAGTGGGTTTACTGCACGGCAAGTGAGCATCCGGTCGTTGTCTAGACGAGTCGGTATAAACATTAACGTTGAGGTGCTCGTATTTCCGTCGGCCGAATCCTGAGGATACGATATCAGACACTTTAGCATAGGAATGTAGCCGCTTACTGTAGACGTTGATGCGTTATACACCTCGATGGAATCTTCATCAACGTCAGCCAACAGTTACCATTATTAAACGAAAATTGCATCTAAAACTATGTAATTTCATCATTTCGAAATGAAAAAAAAGTCTGATATTCGACCAATTTTCATCGCAAAATACGCTCCCTGCAATCCTAATCATCATAACAATAGTGAAATTCAGCAAATCATTTTTCGACGTCACAGATTTGAACGTGCCAACAATGGGATCCATCGACACAAAGGCCACAAACCCACTACCATTTTCACATTTCAATCACACAACACATATTCACAGAGCCACAAACTCTCAAACAGACAATACTGCTAAATTGTTTAATAATAATAATAATAAGACTAGCTATAGTAAAAATGGTAGTTTGTAGATTACAAATCCCGCAAACTAACCGTTTGAGTATAGTTGAACTTGTCGGGCTTTAGCTCAACCCCATCCATCCACCAAGATATTTTAGCGGTCGGTCTTGATCCGAAAGTCTGACAGGGAATCTCGTACATCCTGTCAGCTGAGAAGGGCTGATTACTGCTCAGAATCTCCACTTTCAACGGCCGAACTGAAACAAGATTATATACATATACAGACATATACACGTAAAAAGTATTCCTTTAGAACTGATGCATCTCAAAGAGCTCTTTTCATCTTTAATCCTGTAAAACAGTTTCGCTGCAGGTCTCGTCCGTCTTCACTCTTTATACATTTTTTAGTTCCTATTTTTTTTTTATAAATGATTGATAATATCTTATCGTCCACGCACGAAAGCTGAGAAATAGCTGAGAAGTTTCCACGCGAGTAATTACTTTTTCAAAAATTGCGAGACCATGCAAAAAGGGAAGCAATCGATCTCCAGCACCCTCTATTATTTATTAAGAACGTAGCCATGTTAGGTTAGGTCGCATGCATCGACCTGGATATGCGGCAGGTCCATGTTTTATAAGTTAAACAGCTATTTAAATACAGTACATTATCCTCCGGCACAGGAGTTTCTATTTTCTTGTATTATTATCCGTACCCCTCTTGCGCTTTTTTTTCTCTTTCTCCCCGGGTCTTATTTTCCTTCAAAATGCTATTTTCTTCGTTTTACTTTATTTCGTTTTCTCTTGTACACTTTTTTTTCTTTTTTTTCTCTCTCTCTCTTCTGCTTCGAGCTTTAGCCCATGAATAAAGCACAGATCTTTACGTATTCAATTAGTCCCATAACGTAACATAAAACGACCCCCAAATTAATCTCATTTTAATATAAATTAACCTAATCAAACTCGACCCATATAACGTTTCTAACTAGGACAGACTTTACGTAATCTTCAGCCGCAAATATCAACATATTTAATTAATAGAAATTTAATCAGAAAAAATAAGTAAAGTAATACAATCAATCTAAAATTAAAATAAATTCTAAAATTATCGTTTTGTACTGTTTAATGTTGTAGAAAACTAATCAATTAGATAATAAAACAGTTATTAACTTATTTTATTATTTGAAATTGGATATTTTAATTTTACCAGTTATTTTATAAGTATTTATATTTAGTAGAGAATATATAAGGTTAATTATGCATGAATATATTACAAAGTTCGATGTTATCTTAGGTTACATAATATGTATCTAACAGACTATAATTGCAATATAAAGCAAGTTTATTATATAGACATATTAAACTGTAGTCGGTTGGTAAATATCCAACGAGAAATCAATGTTTTATCGAATCGAATTGTGCTGGAAAAAGTTAACACAAATATTTTCCGAATTCCTCTTGGACGTAAATTGAAAAGCCATTTTTGGGACGTGATTTATAGAAATACCGGACCCAAAAAAATGTAATAAAAGCAAAACTCGTATTTGCACGCACTCGCGCGTACATCCGGATGCAATACAATTAATTTTAATGAAAAAAAAATATATAGCATGGAAACATGAACAGAACGACAAAAATTCGAGCGACTTTTAATGTCCAGATTAAACATATAATGGGTAATTAATAGAATGCGCTTGCATAAAACGATCAATTGTGAAAGAGTATAAACAGAATGTGTTTGTGAAAGAGAGAGAGAGAGAGAAACTCTATCATATTGATTTAACTCGGCGCTGATGCATTTTTTAGATTGTAAACGTAGTCCTATTTTGTATGCATAAATTGGTATTGTATTGTTCGATTGATTCGCAGAATGAGCGAGCTCAAGTTACGGTTTGACTAATTATCTTCAAGTATTACTAATTCATGAATATATTCACAAATATAATGACTACAAATAGAAATAAACAATTACTTTCCAATAGGAGGAAAATATTATGTATTGAATGATTATTTATGAAAATACATATTCCAATTCAGAAATATTTGGAATGATGCTATCAATAATCTTATTTTTGTCTTAAACATACGATGTTCGATTTATTTGTACTTAATAAACTTACATTAATCTTAGAGTGGTCGAAAGCGAAGTTCTCAAAGTGATAATTAATTATTGAAAATATTATAATGCTACGTCCACATAGATCAGTTCGGTTACAGTTTTATGTGGCCTCAGGCAGATTTAACCTTATGTAAAATGTTGAGTTGTGAATATTAATAAGTTTTATATTTGTGATATAATCGTAATAGTAATAAAAAATAATAAATTATAAATTATTCTGACTTAAAACTAATATTAAGTGTAAAAAGAATAGTGGTGTAAATTGTGGAAAATTACTTTCGTTAGGAATTTACATGATATTACTTTAAAAAAAATAAAATATTGTCTATAACAGAACGCAGGATGAAATTTAATGTGAGAGAGTATGGGTCTGATGGTGAGAGCGAGATGTCGCACGCTGGACATGATTTAGTGCTTGGCAACGTTAATACAGTTTACTAACGAAACGAAATAACTATTTAAGCTCCCCGAGTGGAGCTTTACAGAGTAGCCACTGCATTACAATATTAATATTCATGAAGACCGTAGAATGGCAAAACTTGCATATCTCATGCACTCCATTCAGCGATGAACTACATATGTATTACCATATAATCATTCGCTGAGCCAAGCTAATTTCGTTAAACATCCTGCATTGTTTCCGTTATTTCTTTTTCGCTGCCATTCCGCCGTTTCCATTCGTTACATCATCCGTTTCCTTTGATGCAATTGAAATTCTTTAATTGCTTACATCGCGAAGGCATATATGGAGCCTTGATTAAATTCCGGGATCTCCCCGCCTCATGTCGGATAACATAAGGAAACTCTTTATCATTTCCAGCCCGCTCCATGCCATTTAACAATGGAATCAAAGGTGGAATAATACATTTACATCGTCGCTTTGCCCCTCTAAACAAAGTTTCTATTTCGCTTGCAACTCGCCCTCTCCATCCCTCGATATCTCCTCTCCTGGGATCGGCAAATAATTCCATTCGGAAAACTTAAACGGTCTGCTGAGGAAATGATTCCAAAGACTCCGACAATCTTTGGAAGCTCGAGTAGCCGCAGTCTCATTGATATTCCTCATGCGACACATCGCACCGGCTTCGTCAAAGACAAACCGGCAACTGGAATTGCAAATTAAAATGATCAAAATCTTTACTCGATCAAGGCTTTTTAATCCAATCTACTAATTTATAATACATTCAGTTCATTCATAATTCTTAAATAATAGAATTTATTTATAATTCCTCAATTGCTTCCCAACCAGTATGACGCGAAAGGAATGTAAAGTGTTCCAAAAATATATTGGAATATTACGAACCCAAATTGGGAAAAAGTTAAATTTAGCTTTTCGCTCATCATATATGAAAAATATAATAAATTCACCATCTAAATTATTTGAGGTATGCCGAGAAAATTAATTGATAAGTTCGTTTATGTTAAAATGCAAAACTGCTACATCATATTTAAATCTAAAGACGAATGAGTCGCTAAATATTTTAGATTTTCGACCCTAGCGGTATATCAAAATAAATAGTAATTGACAAATTAAAGTGTACTCTTTATGCGTGATTTAAAAATAATATTGTCTTTGTTTCGTTTAAGATTGATTCTTAAAAAGATTTTTAAAGTATTAAAATAGTTTTACGAGTCTCCAGAATCAATATATTGATAGGGTTTGTTAAAGTTGTAATAAAAGATGGGAAATATTTTTGAATCGCAACTAATATAATTTATGTCCTTACGGTTAGGATAGGGTGTCCCGTGCGAAGGCGGCAACCGAGTTCGGATCCTTCACCGCCGCCACCGCTGGCAATATTCACAAGCCATTATGCAGATTACCAACCGGATTTATCGTGTCGGCAAGTTGAACGGTGGAATATAGAACCGTTTATCCACATTAAAACACACCCATCGGTTGCCATCAACAACTTAATAAATAAAGAATCGCGCCCAGCCAATCTCTGCGTAAATCGATTTCCATTTGGATTATGCAAGCATATTCAGTCCGAGCTTTATTTTGGTCTGATATACATATTTCCTTTTATATGCGCGGGCTTCCTTCAGAGGATTAAATTTATAAGGATAAAAACGCAAATTCCCGAAAGAGATGTTAAGCGCTGCTGGTAAGCTTTTATGTGCGTCTACCATATTTATTTATATACATATATATATCTAAAACTCGAAAGGAAAATAACTTAATCTGATTAAGACTGAAGACAGTTACACTGAGAGAGAGAAGGGGCACAGTGACGCAGACGAAGTTGCAAAAGCACATTAACAGTAACTCATTACAAACTTCCAAACTCACTAACATCTATAAGAAAATGAACTTGTATAACAGCACTTTAATATTTTCTTATGATATACACAAATTTCAATTAAACGCTAACTAACAATCCATTATTAATTATACTCCCATCTGATGATTCAGTGTCAAATTACAAGTCTTTTAAATATATTTGAAAATTTGATAATTTTCGAATTGTTTAAATGCAAATCACTTATTATTCTATTCTATTTTTATCTTAAAAGTAAAAGATTCTATTATTAACTCATCAATAAACCTGTTTTGTATTGTCTATTCTAGATTGCATAACAAAAATATTGATTTTAAAAGCTATATCCAGCAATACTTTTTTTTTGTTTCATTAATAAAAGTTGTACCCTAAAACTTGAAAATTCGCTATGAATAAATTACGGTTCGGGAGGCATATCTGAAATTCTGCTTCGTAGGAAATCCATTAAAAACAGGGCGCGCAGCTCGGCTTATGTAATATACCGAGCTGTAAATGCGACGATTACTTACAGTAAATTTCAATGGAAACGGTGGCGGAGACGGGCTGACTGATGTTATTGTTGGACGCTTGACATGTGAATGCCGCGTGCTGGTCCGACCTCTGAAGCCCTTTGATGGCCAACTGATTGGACCTAACGTTCTGGAATCCGCTGTGCGTTTCGGTAGAATCGATCAATTTTTCGCCGCGCCACCATTTGATTGTTGGCTCCGGTTTTCCTGGAAAAGAAAAAACGAAAATGTCCTCTCATTAAATACATCAATATGTGAATATTAATTGTTCTTGCATTTCATGATATTTGTAAAAATGTCTTATATTTTATAATTTAAAAATCATTAGGAGGTTTCAGAACTTTGTTGAGGAAAATATAAAATAATCCATCAGTCGGGTATAAGATTTTAATTGCATCTAGTTTTACAAATATTGCTTTACTTTAGTTAGTAAACAACTTTTTAAAAGTTAAAATAGTCACGTTGTACAACAGTCAAATTAACAAGTTACATAATACTTTTCGGAACTAGAACGACAATAAGTAAAGTTGTCTTTCGAGGAGAGGAATTTGTGATTTTGAAAGCGTGGAAAATTTGAATTTGTCCGAACAAATGGATTCGTGTAAAATAGACGAATTATAAGAAATTTATGTTTTTAATATGGAAGTGACATAGCGGTAGTTTGGATCCTGTAAACCCTGTATAATGGTTCAGAGAGTGCGGTACTTAAGTGGAAGCCTTTTGGGAAGAAGGAAAGACTATACGGGTGAAATATTACCTACGCCCCATTACGCCTTTCGCCGCTCTGTTTTCCCTTTTAATCCTTCGGAGGGCGAGAGGTTGCAGCGCTTATCAAAGGGCCAGGTTATATTGTTGCAAACTGAAAGCAACCCTCTCATCCCACAATCTTATCTCTTACAAAACGATAATTATTTCCCGCCGAAAAAGAAACTTCTTTTTTTCCTGCCGGTCTCGACGAAGCTTTCCATTAGTAAATGAAACTTGAAAACTCATTCATCATACGCTTTAAGTTTTCTGCTCTTTTCATGATAATTTCAATATTATTTTTTGTTACTTATAACGTTTCTTGAAAGTAATGTAATACAACTAAATAATTTGCTTGTTTTTTCGTCCGTCCCCATTGAAGTTAATCTGTTGTAAGAGATGTGAATCTACGGGAGCTGATTTATAGTTAATTGCGCAATTCATTAAATCGCCACCCATTAAAATGATAAGAAATGGGACGGAAAAAGAAAAACACGCGGAACGGCGAGTGCCTGCTTGGATCGATTACTAAGGAACGTATAAACAGGATGCACACAGAGAATGGTCTGTCTTTAATATTTTATGGAAGCGATGTAAAAGTAATTTAAACCCTTTATTGAATGTTTTACTGCTGAAATTTATGACTGCGTAATTCAGTAGGAGGGCTAAGTAAGAAAGTCTCCCGCGGGATATCAGCTTCTTTATGATCTTGCGGCAGCATTCATTTTTAACCACATTTTATATAACATCTGCAAGAGAAAGGCTTGAATCGTTTCCCGTGATTGGCAAGGCAGTGAGGAACATGAGAAGGGATACTTCATGATACACATGCTGGGGAAAATGTAAAAGAGTTTCCAAGTACTTTTACTCTCTGCGTTGTTTCTTTTCGCACGCAGTTTCGAGGGTTGGTTTTAAACCCAAAGGTTTATTTATATCTGGAGACTCTTTAGACGGTTCTATTTGTTTTAACGCACTTGAAGATAAAAAGTAAATTGAAATTTTTGCCACCGCTCACAAACAAAAGTTTCACCCTCCTCTCCTTCACCCTTGACATGAGAAAAAAAAGGAAGAAGATGAAAGGAAACTAAACAAAAACACACAGCTTGCTGGAAAATCAATATTCCCAACAGGAAGTAATGACTAAACAAGAAGTATTAATGAAATCTCTTCATTACGTAATTAAAAACAAACAAAAGTACTTACCACCTGTGACAATGCAAGTGAGCTTCATATCACCTCCTTCCTCGTAAGGTCCGGCCACAGTTTGAATATCCTTCCCCTTTTCATCAATGATTTTTGGCTTTTGCGGTGGTACTGAAAATTTAAACAAAAAAAATATCAACAAAATATTCATAAGATTTACATAAAATTATTTCATTTTAAAAATTTATATATACGTTCTATATTTTTAGAAATTGTTTGCAAAATTCGTAAATAATGGATATTTTTTTCTGCGAAAATTATTTTCTTTCGTGGGAAATTGAGAAGCGCAAATTAAAAAGAAGAATAACTCTCTAGTTGAAAGCCACTTTCATTTAAAGTGAAAACGGAACATCTCTTCTGAAAAGCATTGAAAACAAAGCGGCGGTTTCCACCCGCAAAGTTTATTAGTAGCAAGTAACTTGCGGAACGGTCAGGAAGTATACACCTTAATTGTGCATCCCTTAAAATATAACAGTGAATTTTTTAAATTACGTGAATTTTGTACTGATTTATCTATTAATAATTATCAATGATGAACCACAAATATATATATATAAAACTTAAATTTTATTTTTAAAGCAATAGTAGTAGTTTTTTAGTAATTTTATTAATAAATTATCTTATCTTTCGCTTTGTGTTAATTATAACAAATATAATATAATGGTAATTAAAAAAAAGTTTAATTTTAAATTATTGTAAGCGCGATTTGGGGCAAAATATAAATGCAAATGAAGGTAATGCAAATTGACGTAAACAATATTTTTTGACTTAAATTATTACTTTTTTAGCTCTGAGTAAAGTTTTTCTTATATTATTGTAGATTTTTCTTGAACAGATATTTGTAAATAATAATGAAATTACAATTTTGGAATTTGGAATTATTAAGAGTGAAGTATATATAGTTTGAATGTTAGTTCCTTGTTGATAAATGCATCATACATATTTATTTTATGGGACTTCCGGTTAAACGTTGTACAAAATGAATATTCATATGGCGGCGCCGCTCTGTGTAAAAAATAAATTTAATAATTCCTAATTAATTGCACAAGTCCTTTCCTTTATTAAATCCGACAGACCATTATTCTTAATAACATTGCAATTTTAATTACAAATTCGTTTTGTTCACGTTCCGAGCACAGGCGTTGGAGGATACCGTCGAGAGGGTGCGTGGAGTTGCGCGATATGCGATACACATTCGCATTTTTCTACTCTTCTCCCGCTTATTTTTCTTGCTCCTTCTATCACCATCCACTTTGTCTCCCATCCTCCTATGCTTTTTCTTTCCACCCCTCGCTCAATATTTATTAATGCGAAACTCCAGAAGTTGGGAACATTTAAAGTTTTTAATTGGTAGTCGTAGTCGTTGCACGCAATTCACTCCACTTCTCTCTCTCTCTCTCTTTCTCTCATATACACCCCTCTATTTATTTTCTCACTCTGTCGCCATCTCTCTAGCTCTGTTTTTCCAACCCACTTAAATGGATTCCCAGGATCGGTAGGTTCAAACTTGGCTATGCTTTTTTTACGTTGGCTTCACTCGTCGCGACGTACGCAACGAAAATTTACACATTTCGTAAATTAAGCTCTAATTTTCTCTTTCGCTGAAAAGCCTCATGTATAATATAAAAGCTCACTCATATAATTGGATGCCAACTTCTAGATGTGGGACATGCGCTCATAATTTATACGTCAACTAATTCATCGCTCTCGCAACGTTTTAATATTTTACTTGAATTACGACGTCAATCTGTCGATTTTCCATTTTCATACCATACATACACGGAAGAAAAATAAAATATATACACTTCTCCACACATCAATGTTTTCTTAATAATAATATATAAATAATTTTGCACACTTTCATTCATAATTACATTTACCCGAGGTGGAATGGACGAACTTCTATGAAACACAAATTCCTAGTTAAATGTGCACGACCTACTAAGCTCGTGCAAACTGATTAACGTTCTAAAAACCTGAGGCAGCGTTTAATCTTGTAGTTCAATTAGTATAATAGGAGTTCTTGAGAACAACCCATTAATTATCATTAATTTCTTCTATAATTATATATTTACTTATTATCTTTTAAATCTAGGCTTTAAGTACTAAGTATTCCAATATCGAAACCATTGTATTGAATTCCGTTTAAGATTTTATGAATTATTGATATATAAAAATGTTCAAAATAAATAAATTAAAAAATCTTTTTCTGTACAAATGACAGCCTTGAGAATAAAAATAGAAAATAATTTAAAAGCTACGTCCATCACTATGATTTGTGTCAAGCGTTTTTTTATTATTTAATTTGATAAACGGAAAATATTCTCCTGTCATTCCGCGGAAACCAATTTCGAATGAATAACTGTAGCCGTTGATTAAAACCAAATGATGAATTATTGCGGTACATAAATATCGCCTATTATTAAAATACTATTTTAAAATACTAAATTTGTAAAAGAAAATAAAATATTCTTAAATATCTAAAGTATTAAGTGGATAACAATTATAGAGCTGTCATCTTAAATTTTTAATAAAACAAAGAAAAAGACAAGAAAAATAGGCGGCGGAGGGAACGTTAATGAAATAAGGATTTTAATGAAATGGGGTGTTCCAGTTTGTAAGTCTGCTGCTCGTCGGCAGATGTGAATTAATCGCGATCGCGTTATGTAACTCCGCAAAATGGAAGACTCCACGCTAAACCCAACTGCCTGTCTATTACTCACTACAAACTGAAAAGTAATTTCTTATAAACGTCAACCATTTAATTATTTCGCTTGTACGTGAGCAACCAAAATAAACTATTTTCATGTTTCATTTTAGAATTGTTATAATTTTATTTAATAAATATATATTTCTACAACTATTAAATTACATATAATTCTTAAAAAAAAATTAATTTAATTTGAGATACACATCAGAGTTAAACAACGGAAACCGAAATGGGGTCCAAACAGCAATTTTGCATTCTGAAACACACTTTAAAGTAGATCATCAATTTCTATACAATGCGACAGCTGCAGTTTTGGAATTTCCACAGCAAAAATAGGTGCACTAATACCATTTTCTGACTAACATCCGAGATAATTGACAGTGACGAAACTGTCATTTCAGATTTATTATTGGCATATTAGAAATTGCATACGATACAATTCGATGATATTTCCTATTTTTACACGCGCAAATGTGGATCACTCACCAAACAAAATTAATATTTCTAAAATTACTAAATTTACAACAACTTTGTTATTAATCTATATTACATATGTTTTTTAGCGGTTATATTACAAAATTACAAAAAATAATTTCTTAACCTTTAACATTATTAATCTTTACTTAATAGAATAGAATATGTTTTGATTTGAAATTAACTTTTTCAAATTCTACTGTCAATAAATTATAAATTTATTTTAATTGTTATATGCGTTAATAATTTGCGTTATATATTATAATCTGTATAATTCATGTAGTTACTACTTCTATTTGCTATTGTGTAATAAATTTGAAAAGCAGTCTTATGCAATATATCATATATTTGCAACATTCAATCGAACATTGTAAATGTCGATATTATCCGCATTTCGAGCATAATCTGCAATATATGAACGTAGAATTATTTAATGCATGAAATAATATTATGCGATGAATGTGCCCTGAATATATTTTAACAAATTTTGGTGCAGATCGAAGCGGCACGGAAAGATCGAAATGAATGATGGAGTTCAACTAGAGAACGTGAGACTCTGGGGGCTTTGTTTCAGTGGGAATTACACGCGGCGTATATACATAAATAAAAACGGAGAAGAGGTAAGTAAATCTGAAAAATTTGCTGAGTTCAATGAAATATGTATAAAGGAAGCTTCGTGAGAAACGCGCGGATTTCTTCGGTGCAAAAGTGTTTACGTGAAGGTATTACATGATGACATTTAGCGCTGACCTTCAGTCGTGGGCGTAGGGCCAAAATGACAAATAGAGTACATTGAGTAATGGGCACGCAGGGAAGAAAAGTTAATGGTTTATCAACAAGTTGGCATTTTCCCGTATTTAATGTTAAAGCATATTTTCGGTGGAACTTCCAAGTTTTTAATTTGTTCAAGTTTCGTATGCGGCGGCGATAGGTCCTTCCAGCTTTAGCGTCGGATCGATATCGGGTTTATGCGGGTAGCAGGTGGAAAATATGTGGAGAAACCCTTTACCCATACAGATCAGTTCCATTAGGAAACTTTCATTATTCCCTTTTTCCGTATTCAAATAACAAACTTCTTTTTATCCCTTAAATAGGACTTGGGGAAGTTCACTTGAAAAATATCATATGAGACGTGAGGGGATGGCGGCCGAGCTGGGGGATGCGGGACGGACGCTCATGGGAGCAGTCGTATTCAAAGCGTGTCAACGTCTGACATTTATTTAGAGAGAAAAAATTACACCGCACTGCTTAGCGCACTATTGGCTGCAGGATCTTAGATTTATTTACTTTGAACGATGCCCAAAGTTTATAATATTATTTATAAATTGATAATTAAAACTCTCTCTAATTAGATATTATCAAATCCATAGTTATGAATAAATTTAAATTATATTGGTATATATTTATAATATATTCGAATACTTGTTTAGAGTCAAATCAAGGAGGATGATTTTGTCGTTTATAGGAATTTTGCGGCTGAATTTAATTTAGAGCCTACTGATGTAGACGTTCCTCGACAGACTTTCCAAGAGTACGTACATGTAATGACATTAATCCTACAACTTAAACATACAACAACTTGTTAACGAGTTTGCGAATCGCAAAGTTTCTCCGTCTTTCCCCGCCGCCTCCGCCGATGCTGTCGCCCCCTGTTTTCGCCGCAATACTTCGCAAGAGAATTATATATTAACTTCGCGAATATTATTCATTCCCTGCGTACCATACATGATGTGACTGCATACGGTTTTCGCAATATTTTCGTACTCCTTTTGCGGATCATTTCTATCCAGATTAGTCTTTCAACTTTCAAACAAAACTCTGAGCGTGGAATTTCACTTAGCCCTTTCAAAAGCTGGCATTACATTCCTGCCACATTCAACAGAAAGTGAAACCAGTCCGGATTCCAAGGGGCAAAAAGGAATGTTTTAAATACATCAATTGTTATATAAATTTAATTCATGAAATATTTTGCTTCTCTCGAATCCGCATACCTTGTGTGTAATTAATCTCTGAATAACTTATAAAAAAAGTATTTACGTACCTATAACTGCGAGGATAACCTTTAGATTTTTAGTAGGTGACTTCATGAAATCGATCCGGCATCTGTATTCACCCTCCTCATTCTCGCCGATGTTTTCAATGCTGAGTGTTGATGGTTCCGTCATCGTCCTGAAAAATGCACGATTTTCCAGGCTGACATCCTGCCAGCGGTGGGCATTGTTGTTGCTCGTCCTGGTATCATAGCTGAAAACGAAAACAATACAATAGAAACAGAACGTGTCTTCTCCAATCCTCAGGATGAGCCATATCAGCTGCCACTCGAACATTATAAATATGCATAAAATGAAATTAAAAGGCTTTGGATTAGGTAAACAGAAAGTGCAGACGAAATTATGTTTTGATCGTAGTTTCAGGAAGGACGCTGTACGCATGTATGCATATTTGTCCCCAGTTTCATGGAAAACGTGCTGTACGTTGATTAGGTCCACATAAATGTTTCGTGTCAAAACAACAACGAAGCCCAAACTATTTGCATATTTTAAATTCGGAGCATTTTCGGTTATGCAAAACTGAAACTCCAAAAACACACACACTGTTTGGAAAGAAGCAACTATGCAGCAACATTGTATTATTGTTAGTTAGTCCTTCCCAGAAATTAGCTACTTTTTTTAATCCCTATTCACGTTTTAATTCCCGGGAATTATTAAGAATAAATTATTAATTCAATTTCTGGCATAATTATAAAAAAATAATTAAAATCCCTTATTTTCATAAACATTCAAAAAATCTTTGATAAACATAAACAACTAAATCTAATAAATTAATTGAATTTTTAAGTACTTTTAAAAGTTGAAGCTACTGGTAAATTGCATATTACATTTAATTATTAAAAGCTGTCGGTTGAACTCTGCTGAATTACTAATATATGGAGTATAATCTGTAAAGTAGCCATAATTTAGGCTAATAATTTAATTAATGTATACTATAAATAATTTAAACCAATGTGAAATATTAGAGCGTAATCCAGATTAAAAGGACGATCCTTTCATAATGTCGTGCATCCGAAAGAAACCTTCATGTGGATGTAATATAAAGCAATTGAATGTAATTGGCAGTAAAAGGGATGTGACTGAGAACTTAAAAACATCAGAGCAATAAACGACATCTGCTGGAATCTAATAAAACAGCACATGTGAAAATTGTTTTCGCAATAAAATTACCAATTGCGCTCCGGAGTTTTCCTTCCGAAATATCATCATCGTCAGAGCCGTTGCACACGACCCCTCACAACCACCAGTTTTAATGGATTTCATCCAAAACTTATCAGATAATTAACAAAGCTTTACAATTAATAAAAAAAAAGTGTATATTTCCTTGATTCATTTTTTAAAATTATTATTATTCTTTCAATTTTCATTATTTCATATTGTTGTTTTTTTTTTAATAGAAACTTTTGATATTATTTTTTTAAATTTCTGACTAATATTTTATTCAGGAAACATAAATCATTGTTTCAAATAGTACTCATTTTATAGGTATCGCTCTATCAATATTTAATCAGAATTATCGATCTCATGAATATACAAGTCCTGTTCTACATGAATTTTGATACGAAACTTCCATGACTATAGTTAAATGAAACTTTAATGGTTTAAAGATTTAATTAGTCATTGTTTTACTTTGTGAATGTTTTATCATTATTTCCTGAAACATTTCTGCGGAAATACTTAATCTGATGCATATTTTTATGAAGGACATTCAAAACGTACGGTAATAAAAAAATAAACGTTTTATATGGTTGCAATAATCCCGAAGGTAATGAAAGGCAGAAAAGTGGATAAGAACAAACGCAATGAACGAACAACATCGGATGAAATTCAATTATCAAAGTAAATAAAATTATGCATTTCAACATTTTGTTACGGAAAGAAGACTGGAATAAAATATATAAAAAAAAGCAAGAAATGGTCATATTTTATATGGGGCAACAAAGGCTGTATGATATATATTTTTTTAGAGAGAGAAAGATATAGTAAACGGCGGATAAGGAAAATAGCGTTCATGGTGATTTCTGTTTTATTAGTGTGCGCGCCCACGGAAAGCAATATTTCTTTTATTCTCGTAATGTAGGATATATATATACACTCGCGATATATATATATATATATATACACACATAACCAGTGGATGTATTGATTTAAGATTCAATTTGGTAAAAAGGGATCCTGGATCTTGGCTATTAGGTTACCGTTACACGCGTGTACTCTGCAAGAACCTGAAGTGAGAGCTGTGTGGGAAGACACGAACTGATCCCCTGCACATCCACACACACACACACATTCCAATACGTACAGCAATATAAAGTCTCACTAACACATACGCACGCGGAACTCGGGAGAAGTTCGCACAGACATAAAACTTTTCGCATGAGAAGAAAAGAACGGAGTGCGAATATGTTTGTGGAAATAGTTAAACACAGGTACACGTGTATTCCGCCAGTCGGGAGTTTATTGCTATGTTAACAGTTCATAATCTGCAGTTCCGTATTCCCATGGCGCCCGCCGCTATTTGCATATTGCTTTTTGTTGTCAACCAACCACAATTCGCATACGGAAAAGTACTTTCAATTTTTAAGTAAAATTAGTTTTTCTTGCTGAACCTCACACACAAAATGATCATCTCAAATATCTTCTAAAATTTATTAGAAATAATTACATTTAATGAAGAATAAACAATTTATTCGTTCGTTCAGAAATTTATTTAAGTTGGTGCATTTCGTAGTACAAAGAGCCGTGTTAAGCTATAATTTAGTAATTGTTACCCTTAACAGACAACAACTCCTCACTATGCGTGACATAAAACTTTTTTCTTATATAAAGTAATCAATTATATAAATTATTTTACTGAAATGTTTTGATCAGTGTTTGTAAAGTATCGTTTACATAACTTTTTCGGTATTCCCAATTAAATACTATAATCAGTTATCTTTATTTTCATTTATTGCACACTTTGTCTCAAATATATTTCAAAAAAACTTCAGTTAATTTAATAACTGACGCAATAACAGTTTTGATCAGTGTTTGTAAAGTATCATTTACATAACTTATTCGCTATCCTCAATTAAATACTTATAATCAGTTACCTTTATTTTTATTTACCAGCTTGCATACTTTGTCGCAAATATATTTTTTAAAAAAATCAGTTAATTTAATAACTGATGCAATAACATAACATTTTTATTGTTTTCTACGCTGATATAATTAATTTTCAATAGTATATAAATTGAAATTAAAATCAATATGCAATAATTTTGAATGAAACAAAATCTGTACAAATATTTGTTTTTAATTAAATTGCTAGAAACTGAACAATAGTTTTGAAATTGATATACATGTATTTGCATTAAAATCCATGCATGAGTGGCACACGAATATATGTGTATTGTTATTTCTTTCATTTCTTTGTTTTATTTTTGTTTTCAATATTGACATATGCTGATTGGATCATTTTATAATATACATTTGATTTCATCAACTGTAATTTATTGCAAAATAATTTATATATAAAAAAAAACATTAAAGGGATAATCTCATCTCTCCACAATAAAGGAAGTAATTCTGAATTTTAGCCTCCAGTTAATATTTTAATTTTGATGTACTCTTAATGTGCTTAGGCTTTAGAATTATTTTTAATTGATGATTTGAATCAACAAATTCAAGGAACACTTAAAATCTTTTCAAAGACTGAATAGATCACATAAATCTAAATTCGACAACTTTACTTTAAATCTATATTAATATTGTTTTAAATGAATAGCAGAGTTAGTAATTAGAAATATTAGTGGAACTGCAATATTTGTCACTAATCCGTTTTTGAGAGAAGGATGAGTTTTAAAAAGGACGAATCAATCCATAAAAAATCGTAAATATTTATAAGTAATAAAGTATTATACACTTTCAATCTCAGCTTGAATATGAGTTAATTCGCCTGCCATGTCAGAGTTGGGACGAATATCGACTTTCCGGGTAAATTTTATACAAGACGAATATTAGCGTGGACGAATATTCGACGAATCCAGACTAGAAATGATTTTGATATTTCGAATTGAATTAACGGTCCCCAATGATGGTGTGTCGTCGTAGGTGGTAGATTCTGATGCGTTTGGAAGCACTGTTCCAGCGTCCTTAAGCGGCATCCCGAGTGCCGGTTATCGTTCCACTCATCGAATCGTTTTCCCCGGATCCACTCGTCCGTATTACCTCTTTCGTGGAAGTATTCAATTCACTCTTCGAAAGCCAACCCGATCCCATTATCAGGGAATAGATATGCAGCGACAAAGGGCGCAAATAAAGAGAGCGAGAGAAGAGCGGGATGGAAGCCGAAGGGCCGAGGTTTTGGGGGATTCGCGATTGAATAATCTCTTGAAGAAAAAAATATATACTCCTAATCTCGGGGAATGGTTTAGACCCGAACGAAAGAAAATGTAAATCTCCTCAGATAAATATATATATATTCTCATAGTCTAACTTATCAGTTGCTGTTAATTCAATTAAAGCAAATTTTGCTAAAACTTTTACAATGATCAATGTAATTCAATTAAATAAATTATTAAATTAAATTTATCAATTAAATAAATTATTATTATTATAAAAATAATAAATTTTTAGAACTATACGATTTTAGTTATTTTTTTTGTATATTCATAATATTAGATTAAGTGTAATTATGAGTTATTTTCATAATGTACATACAATTGGAACTGGGAAACTAAAACAAAGCCCCAAACATATTATTATAAATGAATATAGGGTTCGTGAGCAATTACGTTTATTGTATGTATACGTTGCATGTTTATCTATTTGTTGTATAATATATTTACTATTTATTTATTTATTAATTTTCCACCAACGAAGTATAATTGAGTATTAGTGGATCGATATGTAGGTATTCGTAATATACAGTTCTAAATAAAAATCATCGGATTTTTATACATGTATTTTTCTTTTAATGAATGGTCGGAAGTTTCCAGGCAGCACTTCAGTAATTCATTTTCTTCCGCACAGGAATAAGCGCGCTTAATTTGCATAGGCATTAATGCAGAAAAGCAATTTCCATTTTCCTCATCGGACCTTGCTGAGGATAAGCACCTACAAACTTACAATAAACTAAAACTATTATTGCGGATCCCGGCGTCAACCTCGCAAAAGGGTAATTCTAACCCAAGCATACACCTCCCCGCCAGCCCAACCGAACCGGTACAAAACAGAGGACTGCGGACTGTATATGCGGGATCAAGTTGAGGGCAAAAAGTAGCTTCGGCTTCTGGCACCGAATTACAAAGCACAGTACGACAGTTTTGCCCTTACAAAATATGAAACGAATTAAGTAATTTCGCAGTCCGGCGACTTTATTAAATCCATCCATTCGCAGCCCTTTAACTGAGGCATCGACTTTATTGCGCTTGCATTTTATGCGGTCTCCCTAAGGGCCGACGGGAAAAATGTCCGGACCGGAAATAATAGGACGTGTTCGGTCGAGGGTCGCTCCTCCAAGACACTCGAAAAAAGCATTTCCTCTGACATAATAAATTCATGAGAGGCAGCAGCAGCAGGACGACAAATGCCCATCGCAAGAAAATACTAGAAGCACCCATAATAATAATAAGAAGAATAATATAAAATAGAAACGAGGGGAACGGTGATCGCTGCTTTCCGGAACTCATTATTTTTACGCGATTCGTGAAATAAATTCCGACCATTTTGTTTATGCTGAAAATTGGATATCGCCTCAGTATATTTCAATTTCGCGTCGAGTTGTAGAAACCAATAATGTGAACATTGCAAATGCAAACATTGTATGTGTGTGTTTCATAAACACTCCAACTACATATAACTGAAAAAATTCAATATACTTAGTATTATTACCATCCGCATATTTCGTTAACTTCTTTTTACATCTTACGCCATTGTTTTTCTTAATTTAGTTTATCATATTGTTTGATGTATATTAAACAAATTATTCAGAGGAATATGTAAAGAAATAACAATTGTTTTGAAGATTTTTTATAAAGAAGTAAATGATTCGGAACTGGAAACTGTTTATTTTTAGTTAGCACAGTGTTTATTTGAAGGGGTATTGTTTTGTGATATGTATTAAGTAGGATGAGAGTTCTTACAAAAGATCTCTCTTCAAAGAACTTGGAAGCTTTGTTACGTCGATGGCGGAGACGCTACATTGTGATTATCTAGATGTGTTTTCAGTTGCAGCCACAAAGGATTGAGAGATTACGGTATTATAAATTGGAATGTAATAGTGCAACGCGAAAAACGTTAATAATTATGAGGATAGTTTGGCTATCATTTTTTTTTTAATATTTTATGAAATTAGAAGCAGTTGGAAACATGTGAGGCTTTTATTGAAGCGAGAGGATCGGCAGTTTCGTGTCGGAAGGTTATGGTGATGGTGTGGAGAGTGTGTATAAGTATATATGAAATTAAATCGGGGATATATTGAGGAGAGATGATGACGGAAGGGCGGATGATTTTTGTGGATAATGCAGGGATCCGCAATGCTGATGCGAGTGTTTATGGAACGCCAGATGTATGAATACGGGTGTGTAGGACCCAGGGATGTCATAACATCCGTCATGTCAGTTACAGTCCACTCCATCTTACATCAGGCGAATATTAGATTTTCGCTCTCGCTCCTTAAATGTTCCTAAAATATGCAAATTAGAATTAGCATAACTGGCTGTACGACCGTGCACTCTGTACGATTGTTTTTGCCTGAATAATCCGACCATTATCGCCGTCGACTTCTTGCCCCAAGATGGTTCTGACTTGAGTAATGGCAGTTTGTTTAGTTCCGAATACGAGTGCTTATAACGACCTAGGCCCGCCTGTTGGTTATGGCTCTCTTCTAACGCTTTTATTTTGTTTGGTCTCTCTACACACACTCACACACACACACACAACATAAACGCGACAGACTTTTCATTTAGCGCAAAACCAAACTCTACACATATATACAGGCCGTTAGCAGATTTTATTATAAAAATAATACAAAAACTATTCTATACCAATTCGTCAACAACTTTAACAACTTCATGGGTAAAATGTATGAATTATAAAATATTTTAATGTAAGCGGACTACATGATAATCAATGATTACTAATTTATAATTTCTCAAAATCAAACGTTTTCAAGAAATCATTAATTTCCTTCAATATATGGTAATAATCACAAGGTGCAGTTTGTATTTTGAATGTGTGTTTGTAGTGTGTAATAAGATCTGAAGCTGCATTGAAAACGTTACGCCGTAAATTATTAGAGTTTGTAATTTAAATGTAGAATGTTACAAATGCACCACGAGTAAGTTATATTAATTTTGAAATATGATTTCCTTTCCTGGTGTTGATTACTTATTTTGCAACCGCAATACTAATTAAGATTTCCTTTGCAAATGTTCTTTGATATTCTGTAATTTTGTTATATGCAAGTATATATATTTCTAACAAGCATAAAATGTACTGATTCACAATTTGTTCAAACAAGATGTAATTAATTAATTAAATACAAAATACAAATAAAATTATGTATGATTATTTCCAATTTATAATTTTTTTTTTTCGTCTTGTATTTTTATTTACAATCTATTCATGTTGAACATTAAGTAAATCTAGTGGCGGTTGACATTATTTTTAGATAAAATTTCCCAATGGAAGTTTAACCATTTTGATGATATTTTTTTCTACTTGTTGGACAAATTATTTCAATTTGTTGGTTGACTGTCGTGTATATTTTTGCTATAGTCACGTAATTGATGCGGTGCGATCACAATTCTTTTTCTCTGTGTATCTGCTGCAACCATCACCATTTTTTTTGGCCCAAAGGGCTTGACTTGACTGTGATCGAACTCTAACCATTCGGCTCCCTAATTTATAATATTGACTTTGTTATTTTCACTACCATTAATATTTCAATATGTTGATCACAGGTGAAGATGCGTGGGGACAATCTAACAATCTGCTAAACAATATGTACTGATACAATTTTGCGTTGATTTTGTTTCGTTATAAAATGATTTGCAACAAATAGCGGAGCCGTAGCTGAAATACGGTCAGCGGAACAAAGTTATTAGCAGAGTAATTGCAGAAATTACCGCGGGAATGTAATTACCGATATTGCCGTTCATAATGGGACAAAATCCGTATTCAATTCACGTGGCTTCGCTATATGTTGCGCAGTGCAGCGGAGACTTCTCGTAATGGGTCCTCGTGCTCGTCCATCGGAAACGAAACATAACAAAATTCTGCAACGACAATCGTACCTATTGATTAATGATGACCAACCACAATCACTCCAATGTCCGTCCGTCCGTTTTACGTGAATGCGTGCGGCCTCTAATTATTTACTCCAGTGACAGTCCATTATGATGGAGCGGTCTTTAAATAAGACCTTCGTAATTTATCATCCCGTTCGAAAACCTTTCAGCGGAATTCAAAAGATACAGCCATGCAGCAGCCCAGCCGTACGGACCGGATCAGCACCGACAATGCATGACCCAAAACAAAAGCATATTCCATCCAATCTGAGACGGAGTAATAAATCGGCTCATAATTGGGCCCCCCCAATTTAAATGCAAGCCGTAATCCCGTTTTAACGAATTTAGCGAAAAATCAATTATTTATCGTTCAATGGAAGCTAAAATTATATTTATATATGCGTAGACCAACCAGTTAATTGTCCAAGAAGGATAGATGCTGGTTGTTTTCCATCGTATCTCAAACCCTCGCCTTTTTTATACATTCGTCCCTTCCGCATCTCCTTCTGGTTATTTCTTATTCTGTGTAAATTGCGCGATGTAATCTCCGGGCTTTAACTAGATGATGATATCATCCATCCAGGTTTATATTTATTTAGGTGCATGAATTATGCATGGGGTCGCGGAGACATTGTCTTCTGTTCGCCTCGTGTACACAACGTGCTTATTAAATCTTCGCCCTCTGCTGCAGATGGCTCGATTTCAATTACGGTTTACACCGCGCTTTTTAATTATTGACCGGAACAAAAGAGCTCGATCGTAAAATGGAACAAAAAAAAAAATGTGCGAGTGCGACGCGATCGCATAAATTTCATATTTCATTCCCTGATCAATAACAGGGAACGGCACCCCTACTAATTAAAGTCCATTCGATATATTAGTATCATTTAATAGCATCAAAATGTTATATGCCTCGCGGACCGACCGATCCAGAATAATTGAAAATCATGCAGAATTTATACTTCACGTCTGCCGTTGATGCAAGTCATCCGAGAAATACATTTCTGCAATCGCCAAGCGGAATCTATTCATCATCCAAAGGGGTTCACCCTCTGTTTTTATGTTCAAATATTTCGTTTCTTTTGTTACGAAACTTACTCAAGCAAATGCCCAATATACTCTTTTATCTATAACCAGATAATATATTCATTTTAAATTTGTAATTAAATGAACGTTTTTATCAGTCTGCAATATATTTTGAAATATTTCAGGTTTTTACATTATCGAGAAGTCAACTAGACTCTTTTCTTAAGATTAAGAATCAACTAAGACTAAATTATATAATATAAAATCTATGCATTTCAATAAAGAGATTAGTGAGGAATGGAAATGTGTTTTGTGAACACACAACTAAAAATTATCAGTTTTAAGGGTCGTAAATCCAACAATTGGAATGGTAAAAAAAAAGTCAAACTCGATTAGATTCTAATTACATAATATTAAACATAATTCAAAATATAATTATTTAAATTAAATATTTGTTGTTTAATTAATAAAAATATTGAAATATGCTATGAAGTAAATTCACTTCAAAATTATACCCAACACCACTTAAATACTTCAATATTTTAATCTCAAACGATTAACGTATATTAAAAGTTGTTTGAACTTAAAGTACTACTTATAAATCAAAGTTTAACATCCCTCAATGAAAATGCTTGGGGCTGAACCTAGGTCACGAATATTTACGTGACCGCTTACCGGAGGAACTGGATTACAATATAACAGCATATCATTCAGCATCGTATATAAATCATCAATAAATAAATGTTATCAGCACATTTTTCTGTATTTGTTTGTTGTAATTTTCTTTATTTTTATGTAACTCGTAAATAACTTAAATAAATTATTATATAAAACTTGAGTTATCTTCAAATTAGTTTAGTATTTTATTTTATCTGATTGTTTTAAATTAAACTATTCAATACTAGTATGAATTATAATAAACTATAGAATATTTTATATCAAAATATATAAGTTGTATTTTTTTAATTACTCTTTTTAATGAATATAATTATAACAAAAAAAAAATATTTTAAATGATTTTATCTACACGTTTTATGAGCTCGTATTTTAATTATAAGCATAATTGATTATGAAATATAATACAAATTCAAGTTTATTGATTCTTAAATTGTATATTATGTAATGTTAACTAATATATACACCTGACAATTGCAGCTGTCAGATGATGATAATCAATAATAGTTGGTAGGACTGACAGACATTTATGTCTCAATCACGCATGTTGATGTAGCATTAGGAGTACATAATGTTCTATATTGTTCACAGAAATTAATGTCGCGTTATGCGTGTTTTCGGTGGAGATAAATGACCTTTCCTACTTTTTATCCTTATTTCGGTATTCAATAAAAACGAAAAAATAAGTTGGACGATGAATAATCAAATTTTAGTAATAATAGGCAAGTTGCATGATGTCAATTATGTGGATATTTTTTTTATTTCGCAGAATATCACCGAAGCGAAATTGAATTTTGATGCGCAATTAAACTTTCCTCCTCTCGGTACGTTAAAACGCTATAATCTCATTGTTTGGTTAATCCGTCGCGGAACGTCAGGGGGGACGGCGGCCATCAATCACAATACATCCTGTTCAACATTGTGTACATCGGTGGAAAAGGGAATGGGGTATGGAAGCAGCGCCGCCCTTCGCAACGCAACGAATGCCTTCATCAATATTTCATAAACGGCCCCCAAAAGTTTTCTTATTTATGCAAACTCGGGATCGATAAATCTCAATTACGCTCTTATACAAAGTGTCCAAGCCGTTCTTCTACGGGTAAAATAATGTCATTACAGCAGCCATGACCAAAGACTACACACTTGAGCGAATTAGCAAAGACTGCGATAATCGTGATGATGATCATTCTGCACCGAAGGTTTGCGGAGTCCAGGTTACAACCCCTGCGACCGCCCAAATACCTCTTGCTGATTTCAACGTGTCTGGACCGAGATTTCCCAGCGGTAAAATCTCGACGGGCGTGCGCCTGTATACCGACGATGGGGATGGGTCCTTTCCGGTCTGCATACGTGCATCTATCCTAGAACGCCGCAAAACGAATTATGCAACAGGGATACCAAGAATCCTTTCATTTGAATCACTTGCAGAAGTAAAAATCAACCAAAACGAGTTGAAATGTATTTCTTTATATTAAGTTATATATTCGCTATCTTAGCAAATGCAAATATATAAAATTCTTCCAACATTTGGTTTAAAAACAAAAAAAAATAATAATCACATTTATTGTCAAATCAACAAAACTGCTGACTTTTGGTAATTCCTCATGATACCTGCTGTTTACATTCTTCATCGTAATATAGATAGCGCATAGTGTTAACACCTTCGACGACGCCATCTGTGAAGCTCGTTTAAAAGAAAAATTTGCTTAATAGACTTTTCTTAATATAATTAAATAAAAATATGATTATTATTTGTTTGTAAAGTACTCCACATTAAACAATATCTTCATTCATCTAATTTTGGGTTATAAATTAAATTTACAGCGATTTCTATTTATTTTACAGTAACTTTTCTTAAATTAATTTTTTTTTAACATAACAATAGGGTTTTTCTATATATGTAAATACATATTTCAAATATTAGAAATTAAAATCCTTTACTAGAATGCAACTATCGATTTTATTAAATTAATTGTTAATTATAAATGTATGGAGAAGAAGGATTGGATATCTTCTGCAATAATAATTAAATCTTGATTCTGATGAATTGCTTAGAGGAAATATAAGTATATTATAAACACATATATTGCGGTAAAATATGCGGCATAAAGGAACGGGCTGCATCGGTCATTTGTCAATTGCAAAAGATATGATGTACAAAGCTGGTGTTTGGAGGCGTTAGCGTGAACAAAAATTGATGGGCAATCATTTATCAAAGATTTTCGTGGAATGTAATGCAGCCCGCCGACGGAGGGATTCCCCAACCCCAAAAATGTGGGCGAAAGGGCTGACGGAGGCATTTGCTATGAAAAATAACGCAGATAGTTAATAGTCCTTCCCTTTATGTACGCTGCGTGCGTACTTCGCTAAAATATGACCGTCTCTTGTTGGGGATTACGTTTATAATATGGGCTATACAGAAAAGGTAGCTTAGGATTTGTGTTACTGACATCTAACAAAGCGCACTAATCTAAATACCAAATATCTCTGTCTCTCTTATATTTGTATCTTCCAGGTTTATGATGCGCTCGTAATGTTTATTCTTTTATATATCATTTGGATATATCCTAGATAAAGCGCACGTCACTTATAGTAATCACTTCGCGACGCTAATCTTCTACTTCTTCCAGCTTCTGCAAACGACATATCAAAATAATAGTAAAAATGTAATCTTTCATGGAAATTATTACTCAAGTTTAAACAATATTTAATATTATGTTACAATATAAAATTTCGAAAATATGAAATTTCTTGACGAATTTCCCTTTCAACAACAAATAATTTTATGAAAAAAAAGTAAGTTATAGTAAGAATTATTGTCACATAATATATTATATTTGTATACTGATAGTAATTGAGAAGAACACAAAAATTTTGTAGACATTTTTACTGAAAATTAAAAAGATGGAGTAAATGTGTTGTGTCGAACAAGTTTGTTCTTGTGAAATTGGGAATGAAACATTGACTTACTTTCTATGAAATTGAATTACGTGTAAAATATATAATGGAAGAAAGTTACCTGTAAATGGGTGTGTGTTTTCCTTTGTACCAGACGATGAGCACAATGCTGTCGTTTGGTGTTGGTGGTGTGAGGTCGCATGGCAGAAGGGCCGTTCCTTTAACGATGGCCTGGACGTGAGCAACAATCCCATCTGAAACATGCAACATGTGATGCTTAAGAAACGAAGAAAACTGGTATATCCGAATCACCTGAGGCGTCCATCTGATACACAAGGAACCAGACGTTGCACGCCCAAGGGCATGTATAATTTAATAAAGACCCAAGACAGAAGACAATAAATAAAACGCGACAGCCAAATGGTTTAGGCATTATAAATATTTCACATGCAGAGACACAAAACTAACCATCGAAAAGTTGTGGAATACTTCAATGTTTCTTTTTACGAAGTATATTTTCAGAACAGTTAGTGTTGTTATTCTTTCAGAACAAACTAAACACAAACATAAGTTAATAAGCGCTAATAAAAGTAAAAAAGATACTTCCTAATATAAATAAGTTTTTCGATGATGTAAATCATAATGTATTATATAAGTTAAATTGTTTATAAAAGTAATAAAAAGTAATGTTGTGAATATCAATATATTCTTTTTTAATAAAAATATTGATGTATAATCCTTTGATATCGTACTATAAATAATTTGTGGTAATATAGTAAATTTCACCACTTATATTTACAAAAGTGATGTATATACGTTACATATTCTCTCATTTTCTGTTTCGAGCGTTGGACCGTCTGTCCGAGTTGGCAAATTTTATCACTTCGCATTTCACAGTGAAAAAGTATATTTTTTTTTATTCTCGCGCACCGGCCTCAACGACATAGCTAAATCAATTAAAAAAAAGCATGACCATTCGGTCGGACTCTCTGAAAGCCCTTTAATAAACAAAAACCTGAAGCACAGTAAAAAATATATATGCACACATAAATGAAATTGCGCATACGGAAAAGCGTTTAGTTTTCCCACCAATTTCCAACTCCGAGTTTCCTGCATACGAGACCTTAAATAAATTAGGCCTTGCTTAGTGGAGTTAATTAAGATAATACAGGCAGCGAGCTAAGGGTTTCGCCCTCTCGCGAATAAACGTCTTGCATGCGTTTGTATTCGTGCGTGTATGTGGGCGGCGAAACAAGACAAAAGCATTTAATTATGAAGAAAAGCAGTCTGAATCTTGCAGGATTATTTTATACAGGTGAGCATAAAGGGAGGATAGCGTGGCCCTTCGTTCCATTGTTCTTATTGTTAGATCATAAAATTAAAGTCCTACGAATAAAACCTTTCCATCGGAAAAGCGGGGTGGGCGGACGCCCTGAAATTTAATTACTTAAGCAAATATTATTGACTGTCGCACAGCCCGGTCAAATATTTAATATTATATTTACAGCACAAAATAAAAATTATTTATTATACACATGCATGTCTTAATATTTAAATTAAGCATTTTTCATCTTTCCTGGGTAATATTTTACTATTTACTGTGAATGCCTAGAGTCTAGACAAATTACACAATTATAAGATTATTGTTATAAATGTGTACATTACGTAATTAAAATAATAATGGATATATCATTTGACAGAAAAGACTAGGAAATAATAATCAATAAAATGAACGGTGTTATAATTTATTTGAATCTACCTTTGTGTTTCGTTGCCCGTCCTGACGGCAGGTGCACAATTTAAAATCTACCCTTAGTTCTTTTCTGCAAACTTGCAACCACTAAAACTCCCCGAGGACTTTGATGATCTGCTTCGCTGTATTCAAGGGATGTTTCTTTCAACGAAAAGTCTTTCAATCATCAACTACTCCATCATATTCCGAACTCTTTCCTCGCATTGCAATATAACAAAAATAAATGCGCATTTCATCTAGACTTATATATATTTCCAGGAACTATTCGCCATAATTAATTGCAAATTTCACATGCTATTTTACTAATAACCTGTTAATTATTTATAGAAATATTTAAGAAAATATATTTTAACGAAAAACTAATCACTGAAGGGATGTAAGTAAGTGGGTAATTGTTAATTTCTATTTGTAATGGGAATAAAATTACAGTGGGATGAAGGTGTTTTTCGTCGAAGGACGTGCAGGTGGCTGCACTGGAGATGTTTCTCTTTAAATCAATAATATTCTTGTACTCATTACTTATCCCCTCAGAAATGATAAGAGCGGTAAAACCAGTGAAGGCAAATAGCAGAAGCAGAAACAGCGAGGTGTGAAATGGGAGTAACGTTAGATACATAATTGGCAAAGATAAAAAATTGCGGGTTTTTTCCCAAGGATGAGGAAAAAGTACACACCGTTAGCAAAAAAGGATCCCGGAAATATATCTTATTTTAAAATGCGACGCAGACTAGTTGCAGGGGAAGGAGCTCAATTTATAAAGGGTATACATAATGGAAGGGATCGTGGATGCTGGGCGGATTTCACCTAATCTAGATTACCGCAAGTTTCACTGGATCTCAAGGAGCCGTTAGACAGGGATAAAGATAGAAAATATGCACGTCAACGAAATAATCAATTGCAGAAATGGCATATTTTGGATTAGTTATGGATACGATTAGGATGAGTCATGAGGAGCGAAATAAGGAATAGCTTAGGCCACGAGGTGAAAGCTCAACTGCGCCACTTGCGTGATCTCGAACCTTTAACCCACTTGACCTACGCTCCGGGCAACCAACGAATAAAAAAATAATATCCGGATAAATCAATTTCTTTGATCTCAGTCGCAATCAAATTAGAAAACTGAAAGCGTGAAAAAATGTAATGACAAACAAACATGTTTATTCTTATAGATGATGATGATGATGATGCGATAAAGCGTGGCGATAAGGATTTTGAAATTGGTGAGAAGGAAGAGGCGCGAAGAGCAAGAGGAAGAGATAGATGAATAGTGCCGGCGCCTCCGCCAATAATTTCACGCTCTCGTGGGCTGCGCTCCGTCGCTGCAATTAATAATTAAATTTGCATTTTATAATATCCGGGTGCGCCAGTGCCATAAATAAAACGGTACCGAACGTTGCCATAAAATATCACCGTTTGTCCCTTCGCAAAACATTAATTAGAAGTAAAGCGGGCCGGAAACTACCGTCGGAGGAAGCCACTGTAGCCTGGGATAGTTCATAAAACGTTTTAATTAATTCGGAGAGCCTGGACTCGGGACACAAATATTTGAGAAATAAGTAATTCGTTTCCGAACAAGACTCCCACGCCCAAATCCAATCTAATCCTTCCCTTTATACATTCATGGAATATTATACATGTTTATTCTTCCATTGTTCCTTCTGAAAAGTTTTTCACAATTTCAGATTAAATCAATCGATAAATAAAATTAATCATATTATATTATTTTAACAATAATTTAACTGAAAAGTTAATTCCAATTACACATATTACAAGTTGTTTCTTCTAATTTGGAAAATCAATTTTATATCAATTTGAAATAAAATATATACGAATAAAAATTTATATATATTATATAGAAATATTCTCATACTAGTGTACTCAATATATAGTTTGTCCTTCCGCAATTAACCGAACCGGTAAGTCCATCAAATGATGCGTTACATCCTTTGTAGGTATAAAAATAAATCATTGACTTGGTGGGGAAATTGATAAAAATAAAAAGTCCGTTATACAACATTTTTAATTTATTAGCCTTTTAAACAACAAGAGCAGGTTAAAAGCAAAAATTAATTAAAGGAGGGTATGTAATGTAATTACAAAAAATGCAATTACGTGAGTTTATTGGTTATTCTGAGAAAAAGTTAGATAACCGAACCCACATAACTTTACCGTAATTTAATGAGGTATCAATATAATTGTTGGTTAGATTACGTTATTGCATTATTTACAATTTAGAAATATCAGTACTAATCAAAATATTGGATGAAAGTAATTTTTTTTTCGAAAGGACTGCGGTACTCGTCGTAATCCTGCTGGTGGGACATCAGGTCATTGTCATTAGCATCAGGGGATGAGGGGAGGCATATGTAACGCGGATGGTGTGCTGCCATGAATCGCAGCGGCAAAATCCTGCGGACATAGGGTCATTGCGGTCGGCTGCGGGATGGATAAATCGTCCGACCCAACTACCAAACATCAGCAAACTACTGTGCTGCAACTTGCATCAACAAAATTTAAAGCAATTTTGGACTGCTGTTTCAAGATAACTTCTTATAATGATGATAACGCTCGACCATTACGCTCTGCACCAAATAGTTTCAAAAATTCTCACAGACCGAGATACAATTTTTGTATCGTGCTATTATAGAACGGCCATACATTTATTACAAAATAAAAAAAATAAGAAAGTTAATATGAACAAATTATAATAAATAGAAAGAAAATAATGCATGTAGGTTAATGCAACATCAGTTGCACCAAATAACAAGCAACGTTTTTCGTCCATTCCATTTTTATTTCCTCGTCTTACCATTTTACAATTTCAGACAGTTTATCACCACATACACCTTAGCGCTTTTATATCCTGCTTGGATCGCTAATAAGTATTTTATAGATTTACAGAAGTAACAATGGTGAATTTCAGCAGTTTATTGTTGTACACAGTTGCAGTGTGAAACATTGAAATAAAACACATTATTTAGCTTTAATATTTTGATCAATGACATAATATCAAGGGATTAGTTTTGAAAGAGAATTGTGCAAAAATGTTGGATTGATGAGGATACGATCATAGCGATGTGACTGCAGCTTAATAGATGAATCGCTACGGAAGAAAGTCACTCAGCCTATCGAGACTACTATAATTGACAATTATTGAACGACCCAAGTTGTAAAGGCGAGACTCCATGTTGATTTTGTTAATTGATTGATGTTTGATCAGACGGACCGGCGATGTTCGCTGACGCATGATCTGCTGGTTCACTTACTGATTGATCGATTAATCACAAAACCTTCGCGCAACATCGAAACTATGTAAACCGTGCAATATTAACAAATAAATAATAGGAGTTGCATTAAGCCAATGTTAAATACTGAAGGATGCAAAGTGCGCGATTGATATGTTTCAAATCACATAACCAATTAAATGTTACCTAAAAGCAACTTCTAAATGGAAGCTCACAAATGGATGCTCGGTTTTCGTAACGAAGTTACGTTAATTGGAATCAAAGCTACATTATGCTGCATGGATTAATTGTTGATTTTAAATGCAATTGGTTATCGTACATAAAATTGAATTCGCCCGGGATTGTGCCGCGAAGTAATTGATTTAATGCGATACAAATTCAAATCGTTTTGTCCCCATCGCCATTATTTGAAAATCCGGTATCGCCAGAAAACTTTACACAATGAGCGCACCGTAGCAAAAATACAAATAATTGGATGACAAGTAATGAAAACCCACATTAAAAGTTCGTTATTGGAAATTGTAATTAATCTACGCTCATATTACGTAATAATAAAAATAACTTTATTGGCCAAGTTATTCATTATAGACCTTAATTTCACTCCGGGCACAAGAGCAATATTTGTATACGCAAGTATAGGTAAGATTATTCGACAAGAAAACACTATTCACTTGTTTTTATAATTAAATATATATAGAAGTAAAATATTGTTTTATGAATAGTATTTTTCACTCATATCATTTTAATTAAATTCGTTTTAAAAATTATAATGATAAATTATGAAAAATAATAATATTCCTTTAATAAAAATAATATTAAATGTAAAACTCGAAAACGGTTCGATAATTTTCAATAAAAGAGATTTTTTACATAGCAGTAGAAGTAAGATGCATCAAGGTAGAAAACGGCGGTGCCTATATTTAACTTGGAAACGTGAACATACGGTCGGAATCTGCTCTGGCGCGTCCTAAAACCTAATACTTTTCTGTGCGACCTTCATATTATTACCTGGCCCTGACTAACATGGCGGCAGATCCGGGATTCACGACTGAAACATATTTCCGTAGACTATTTCATTTGAAAATCTTGAAACAGTTTCAGTCAAATATACATGAATTTTATATATTTCACTGACGCTATATTTCAACAAAATTACATTTAAATAACTAAAACAGTTTAATGATGTAATTGCAATATTTACTGTAATATAAAAATAATGTAACTGTCCTTCTCCTTTGACTTCAATCCACGTTCCTCAAATAGGAAAGGAAACGTATGAATTTGTATATTTATAAAGCGTATGCAGAATGTTCATATTTATGGAAAATCTTCATATGTAAATGGCGACCGCATAATACAATACACAATATAAATGCATCCTTCAGTTGGCGTGTACATTGCATAATGCATCCGGCCAAATTTCTTGTATTGTTATACAAGTTCACGTCCGCCGCAGAATATCAAATAATGTCGTATAGATACATGCTGAAATTCGTTTCAGTAACTGTTATTTCCGAACTGCTTTTGCTTTCCTCCCATACACCTAAAACCAGTATTATTATTTTCAATAGAAATTTAAATTTCACCAACACATTTTATATGAAATTATTATTTCTCAAATTTATTGTAAATAAATTCCACGAAATCAAATAACTAACATTTTGAAATGTTGTATGTTTATTTTTAAATATTCATGAAAATAACTAGAGAATTCTGAACTATTATTATTAAATAAATTAATATTGGAAACACGAATCCATGAACATCTATTAGCTTGAAAGGTGAAGACCTGAAAAAAAGCTATAATAAAAGGAATGGAAATAATAAATTTTATTTTCCAGCCGCGATTTCGCAATGGGGAAAACTCGACCCGAAATCGTTTAATAAATTATTCAACAAGTTAATACATTAAGTTTCGGAAATCTTTTTACAATAAATCTTTCATACACCCTCCAGACACTTATGGAATTGTGTTATTTTGTCTTTCTTCTCGCGTCAATTTCATTTCTTTTTTCGGTACTTTCGGGAGGGCGCTTTCTATCGATTGCGGATTAATCTTTTACGCTGAAAATAGGTTTAATTCCTAGTCTCTATGGACGATAAAAACTTCTAGAAATCCCAAGATACGAATTCAATTGTATATTTATGATACTCTCTCGAACATATATCCTAACCACAGAGGACCGAAATACGTATGATGTTTCTACTAATTAACGGCAAAAATACTATGTGAAATCAAATTTATGAATTTCATTTTAAGTTCAGTTTAAAATTATTGCATAAACGAAGTGCAACGTGTGCAAATTTTAATTGATAAAATGGTAATGCGGGATTGCCCAAAATTTCCGTGTTGAATATTTAACAAGGCGCTACATGGCGAAGTACTCCAATCTCCATGCGTATGTTTATATTATGCAACAATAACAAAATCTCAATTCATTACTGGATATCATTACCGTCCATCTGCATTTTCCACAAAGCTTCTCAGTGTGTGTGTGTATGGGAGGGCGGAACGTGAATCTATTCGCGTGAGGACAGGGTAGAGTTTGGTTGACTATGTGTATGTAAATGAGCGGCTCCGGTGTAACAATACCTTTCACTGTATGGGAAGCAAGGCAAACTGACACGAGCTAAAATCACATTCCAAATTTAATAGCAACTTCCTTGGGTTCAACAATACATTGTTCGGTGCGAAGAGAAAATGTATATGAACGTAGTTTAATATGTATAGCCGTTTCATTATCCTGCCGCTTTTAATTAACGTAGATTCGGGTGGACGCCGCAGGAAGAGCTTGGATCGAAGAAAAAGAGAACGATAACAATGGCTTCTGTATATTCCTCTCATCCTCACAAAAATGGCGAATTTCTAGATATGTTGCGGCTTGTAACACAATAATACTGTTTTAACATATAATATAGAAGTAAGTAATTAAATATTTAAGAATCTTATAAAATGAAATATCATATTGCAACTTTATAATATTTTGTTATTTACAAACTATTTGTGTTGAGCATTTAATAAATCTGGTGGCGGTTGACATTTTTTTCAGTAGATAAACTTGCTATTGCAACCATCACAACTATTTTGCAATCATCACAATTTTTTTGCAACCGTCACAACTTTTTTGCAACCATCACAACTGGCTTGCATTAGTTGGGATTGAACCCGTACTCACAGATCGTGACAAGACAACTCTAACCATTCGGCTATGAATCTCCACTATATAATTGATATGAAAAATGAATTGTATTGCATTACTTTATATATATTTAATATTTAATTATAAACAAAATTTAATGTAAGAAATACTTCTTTAAAAAAATTATATCACTAATATTAGTAATGGAAATTACATGTCAGGCATAATGTGTTTGCAGCATTAAAAGAATGCCGTCGCAAACTGTGGATGTGATAGTTGCGAAATTGCACATACTCTCATATAATTATACCAGACAATTTTATTATTATTTAAAAAAATATATTAATTTTTGAAACTAACATTTTAAATTGTAATATGTAATATTTTAGATTATTTGCTAAAAAAATACATCTTTTGTTGTACAACATGATTTATTTGTATCATAAAAATATCTATTTACTGGGAACAAACTACCTGAATTGTAACAGAACATCTGTCGAACAATGAATCTATTATATCCTATTCTCGCTAAAAATTTCTCTTCTCGTCTTCTTTTTACAGTACTAACAAGAAGTCAACATTTGTTGTATATTTCTTCGGAAACTGTAATATGTTCTATTCATTTTTATACAGTAATCAAGGAACTTTAATTTCGGCGAATTGAGACAGTAAAATTGAAGTTGCTTATTATTTGTGTATTATTAAAAATATAGATTAGGACTTGTGATAAACGAACATTTTATAAAGAAGTTATTTTTCGTTTGAAGAGGTTGGCCGTTCATGTGGATGATGCCCTTTTGAAAAGTTTTACCGCAATTCAAATGCAGTGCAGCCAATTAATGGCGGCGTATAATAGACTATTAAACTTCAATTAGAATACCAAATATTCGCTGCGGAAACCCCCAGGCATAATTCATCTTACCTCAACGAGACAATCATGATAATGCATGATAATATTGTAAGCAACTTGCATGTTATGGGGAATCGGCGAACGAAAGCCATTATACCCGGCAGAAATCTATATACTGCAATGTGCAGAGATTACATCGGAATTAAGTAATTTTACCTCTTTTGCATATATTATAATACTAATTAATAGCTGCAATCAAGTTTTATTTTCGTAATCATCCTATATAGGCATGAATTGTGTTTTGAACAGTATTATACTTCTTCTTCTTCGGCGTTATAGAACGGTGTTAGAGAAGTTATTGCAAGTATGATTTTTTTTTTTTAAGTTGACAGTTTTTTTCAAAATCTCCGGTGTTACCAACTGTATCTATGCTGAAAATATTTTCGAAAACTACCTGAAACCAACGGACTCATTGTACCTAAACCCTTCGTGAAGTGAACAACAGTGACGTGCTTGTTGAACATCTGCTAGTGTGATAAAGATATAAATGTATTTGCAAAAAATACACCAGTATTTTAGATATAAAATGTTGAAAAATGATAAACTGATCGTTGTTAGAGGTCCAAGCTGGAATTGGGATTTGCAAGGTAATATAATTTTGTCGTATTAAATGTTACAAAAACGATTATCATTTCTTTAAATTTAAGAGATGATGTTCATTCTTCTAGAGATTAAATACCTCGTGATGTTTTAGACTTTATATGTTGATCTTGCTTTAAACAATGAAAAAGTTGCTATTAGTTTAATGCAATGTCGTGTTTTATTTACATTTTTAGATGGAGGAGAAGGTAATACAGGTGAGACAATACAAAGAAAATTTGAACTAAAGAAATGCATAGCTGTGCGATGGACAAATGGTAAAGTAAGAACTTACCGAATGGGCCACTCAAATGTTTACGACCTAAGAGTGTTGGACAACTCATTGCAAGATAACAAACATGAATTTCCATGTGATAATTGCAAAAATGGCGAGATATTAGGAATACGGTACCAATGCGATATCTGCGAAGGCGCTATAAGCTTGTGTTCTAGGTGTTACCACAGTAACAAGCATAATATGAGACACTCTTTCTCCAGATACGATACGCCATGGTCACAACCGTAAGAAATTGCATTCTAGGATATTATTTCTTCTATTGATATTTACTCATCTCTTATTGCAGACACGAATTAATACTAAGAATTTACTCTAAACCAGTGGAACTGCATGAATATTCCTTCTGGCCATCTTATTATCCAGATCATTTGCCCATATTAGGTAAATTTACAAAAAAAAAAACAATTTCAGAAAGTGTAATATTGTTCAAATTATATGAATTTATAGGTCATGAAGGTAAGGAGTTTATTGCGACGATGAGCCTGCCAGTCCCTTTCCCGCTCCGGATTGGGGATCGCGTTCGGGTGCATGCGATTTTAAAGGAATTCAGAAAAGCAACAAAAGAACCATGTACTGAAACAATGGAGCAAGTAAGATAATTTAACGCATTCCAAGTTTAACCAACTAACAAGGTTTTATATTTCAGTTTAATGGTGAAATAGGCATGTTGCACTATTTTACACATGATGCTAATATCGCGATTCTTTACAAATGTTGCAACTACCTCATAACTTATAAAGGAACCTATGTTCGTTATATTGAGAAGTGTTCACCGGATTTGGATGATAACCATTTATATATAGATTTTGAAGATGAAGTCGCTGCTCTTGCTCTCAAAGCTTCCATTAGGACCGTCGATGAATGTGTGCTCTGCTCCAATGCATCAGATCAAAATGTTCAGTTTTATCCATGTAATCATATTATTGCATGTGAGAGTTGCTCCGCGATAATGAAAAAATGTCTAAAATGTGGTGTGACCATCGAAACGCGTTACACGGTAGATAAGTCTATCATTCCATATACAAAACAGGTTAGACTTGAGGAGCGTATAAAAGATCTTGAAAGTAAGCTATCGGACGACATGATTGAGAAGCACGCGTGCAGCATCTGCGTGGAGAATAAAAAGAGTGTAGCCTTCATGTGCGGTCATAGCTGCTGTAAAAAATGTGTAAGAAATTTACAATCATGTCACATGTGCCGAAAACCGATATATGAATCAATTAATTTTATTGAAAGTTCTGAAAATGATTATTTTCGTTAAGGAACAATTAAAAAACGATATAATATGTATATAACAATAATACATCAATTTCAAACTGAATATATTGTACAATCTAGTTATTAGGGAAATTGATTTATAAATAATTATAGTGATTAGATTGTATTAAAATTTATATATATATATATATCTTACACAACACAACAAGATATCGTTTTTAATTACCAAGAATAAAAACGAATAAAAAGGTAGAGATAATATTACTGGCTACTGATTATATAATACGTGACGAGACTCGTATATTACTGGGCGTAAGCTGACCTAATTTAGAGTGTTTATTATAATAAAGTGACAATTAAAAATGTATCCACTTAATTAAAACTAAAAGTGAGCTTATTAATTCAAAAATTTCCGGCAAGGCATGTGTGCGGATGTGCAGGTATGATGATGGCAAGCAGGCACCATCATTAAATTATTCTAATAAAACGTGGACACAAAGAGCCGGCCTCGAGCAACGCGCGGAACTTTTACGCATTAAAACTTCATTACCGGAGAAGCAACGGAAACTGAGAGGAGAATGGTTCATGCAGACAACAAAACAGAGACCTTTGGGGACCAAACGTTATTAGCATCGCCACCTCTCCACAATGGATAAATGCACGAATAACATAATTCACCATTGCCGAAACAGCATGATATTAGGATAGCGTAACAACACGATTCGCTATAGTCTCGGGCGATTGATGGAAGCGGAATTTTCCGGAGATGAAACTTAATTGTACCCAGGTATTACACAGTATTGTCTATCTCCGGTCTATCGAGGTCATTGGTTTGGTTTGTACAAATTATCCTTTGTTTCATTTTTGGATGCTGAGTCAAGACTGCCTCGTGATGCAATCGCGGATTCCTTAGCCGCATGTGATTTGATGTCGGCAAGAAATGTGTCCAGGCGGAAGACAATAAAAAGGGAGGTTTAGGGAAGACAAACATATATATATATATACAGAGATAGTGTTTCGATCCTTAGCAAATCCGTGACACCAATTCCACTGTAGGCGAGAGGACATGTCGTCGGGATGGATATACGTTTCTCCTCATCCCTTAACCCGAGTGCGCGCCCTACCAGGGTCTGCCTTGGATGCGGATCGTAAAATTTCGGAGACCCAGATTCGGTCTGCAGAGTGTGTTCGCAGTCGTAGTCCTTCTTACCCATGGAGTCGCGACGTATCGGCCGGAATGCGACACATATGGTGATGTAGGGAGGACCCTAAATTTGCGCGCCACGTTAAATCTCCGGATTTGTTTTATTTGTCAGGTCCCGGTACGGAAGAATGCTTTTAAGTGATATATTGGAGAACTTTCGGGGAAAATTTACACCGAAATGCGAAATTAACTTTATTTCAACGCGCCTCCTCCTTTCTACCACCACCGTCACTTGCACAACACGTCATTCAGGACTTTTTAATCTCGCCTTTTCTTTATTTCTTTCTCTCTTTTTCTATTTTATGCACAGACTCCTTCAACTCTTAATACTTTTTCAGTGCATAAACACTTTTTCTGTAAAAAATCTTTCACATTTTATCGAATCGAAAATTGAAACTTAAATATGATTAATATGATTTCTTTGTTATTACTTCATAACATTAGTATGAAAAAAAATGTTTTACTATTTATAAATTCTATATTATATACAAGCCATCAATATATAAAAAATAAAGCAATTATTAAAAACCTACTGAAACATATTATAATTTAATTAACATGAATAACAACTATAATTTATTTCACCTTTCAAATATTCTATTTATTGCATAAGTTACATTTATCGAATCTATTTTCATTTTCTTTTTACAAAATTAGAAGCTTTTACTATAATTTTTGTATGTACATAAATAAAATATAAATGAACTACCATAATGATGGTTACAGTTCAATGCAATTTAAATATTTCTATAAATTCAAAATAGATTGCTGAAAATAATAAAGTAAACTCTAACAAATATAATAATTACAAACATGTATGTTTATTATTATTAATTAAATAGTAATAATATAAATGCATCAAGTTATTAAGTTAGAGTTTCAATAAAATGGAAGATTCTTTGGCGGAAAGAAACAAATGGAACGTCACTCACAGCAGCGGCGAATCCATATTTAACCATGGCCATTCCGGGTCTGCGCTTGGAACGTGTATATCTTATCCAAGTATCGAGTAATTGGACAATAAAATTGAGATAAGCTTATCTTATCCGCCGCATCCATCGAACGTCGGCTGTAAATTTCCGGCCCGGGCAATAAATGTAAAATAAATTTACTTCACGTACGGGTAACAAATTGTCCCGTTAGCAAACAAATACATTCGTCGGAATTTTGGCCAAAGCGGAAAACTAACAATTGGGAAAATAAAACACGTAAAAATATCTTTCCAATCGAAAACGAAGAAAGGTGGAAAATAATAGTTTTGCTACCTAACAGAATCAAAATTAATTATTAGTATGTAATTAATCAATTGTGATCGAAGTTATTCACAATTCCAATAGTTTTATGATAAAATATAAATATGATGAAAAATATACTTTAGTAAGGAGCCATGATTTGAAAAATTAAAATTCTTAGCTGCATGTTCGATAAATCTAATTCCGTATAATTTACTTAGATTTAATGCATTGAAAAGGGAAAACATATCAAGTACAAATTGGATTACGCAGACCGACGAAAAATGTCTACGTAAATACGTTCAGTAACGTTTGGATGATTTACAGCAAGTTCCTCCGTTTTGTTTCTGTTCCGCCAGTCGAACGTAATGGAAAACGTTGCAATTCTGAGCAAAAATATTGTGGAATTTTGTAAACCGCGTAACCGACCTGCATTACCCAAATTCCGCTACCACTATTTCACGTGTTTTCCTTTTAGCGTCGGGAAATGCAATTTAGATGTTGGGAAAGAACACTTTTCCATTTTGTTTTCGGTGAAATGTTCTTCACGAAAATGCTCCGCTAACATTTTTCAACATGAAATACTAATAAAAACCCAAACAACATTAATAACAACATTATAATTTGCCTAAATAAAGTATATTTTTATTAATAAAATTTTCAATCACAATTTTTAATATTTGTGTAATAAAATTTTATTCAATCTGCAATTTTCATTCATTCTATTTTTTTTTTGAAGTGTAGCGATGCGGTGTTTTGAATATCCACAGGTATTAAATCATATTGAGTAGATCGGTTAATATTAAGCTTATATCGAGAACGGACGTAATGCGGTTTACTGTTCGAACAAATAAATCAATGTCATTCCAGATATGAAACATTCGAGTATAAATTGAATTATTCTGAAACAACGTCGGTTCTTTGAATTCGCAAGTCTTTAATATTGTATAAACCTTAAGTAATGAAGAATGCATAATAAATACGTCTAAAGGCATCACAGTTGATAGAAAATAAATTTTAGAATAATGAAAATTCTACATTTTTCAAGTGATTTATAATAATAATATAGCAAACATCAGATCAGCTGATATTTAATTATGTAATTGATATTTTATTATTTAATTTATTGTTAACAAAAAAGTATTGCACAATGATGAGGGCGTGGCAAGGTAGGCGCACACCACGGATGCATGTAATCCTATGACTGAACAAAAATGCAATTTTTACGTTACAAGAAATTTCAGATAAATGAAAACATCTTCAAACAATAGTAGTGAATGATATAATAAGCATTTATAGTAATTTTATGATTGATACATTCCATCTTACCTTATGAACTGTCTACGAAAATAAGGAAACATTACTCAAGAAAAATAAATATTAATGAAACATCATGTAGAAAGAAATGTGTATAAATAATATAGACGAGCAACCTGTTTTAATATAAATAAGAGTCGTAAATCTTACTTTGCTTTTGCGCAAATTTTACCCAAAATTTAAACATATCGTCAGGCATTACGAGAGCTCGCAAATTCCCGTGGGTCGACCGTCCCAAAAACATTTCTTCATTACATAATTAGAAAAAGGCGAGTTTCGTGCATGCAAAAATAAAAAGCTGGAATTAATTTGTGACTGCTCAACGAACGATAAACACGAAATTAATATCCATGCTCTAATTTGATTAATCTAATATTATATGAATGGAACTAAAAATTCAAACATGATTATTGGAAATTATTAACTGTTTTCCAGTAGTGAAATCGAAAACAAAATCAATTAGTTATATTCTCATGTGTATTAAATAACAAATAATATTGATTTATTAAATAATCTTGTTATAAAGTTATTAGATATTAATATTAGCACGAAAAAGACTTTCTGAATTTTAAATGTTTGAAATAATTTAAATCGTAAAAATAATAATACTGTTTTTGTGAATTTTCAATCCATATCATATTTTATTTCATTATAATGAATACTTTGCTCAAGATGTATAAAGCTTCTTAAGAAAAAATCAAATAAAAGAAAGATCGTTAGCAAAAAGAAAAACGCAAATAAAAAAATCGGAAGAAATGCTTAGGAGCGGGTGGAGTTCAGTAAACATGGGCACGGAATAAAACGAAAGGAGAGAAGTGGGAAAGGAGAAAACAAAGAATCCTAAAACACAGGGGTGCTGAAAGTTTACTTTAAATATGTTTTAAGTGTGTGGAAGCGAGAAAGAAAGTGGGGCGAGTAAATGAGTTAGAAAAGCGAGCCGTATTTATTGCAACCCTTAAATTAAAAGCATCATTAAGGGATTCATTTATTATTTGCTAAGTAATTAGTAATTTAGAAATTTCATTAAATTTGAATATGTAAAAGTCAAGCTATCAAATCGTTAATGGCGTTCAAAGGCTTTATCATATGCGAGTAAATATAAATACACATACCCGGAGAATCTGAGCACATTTTAGATAAATTATAAATACATTCGTAGGTGCTTATACTGTAATCTAAGCCCCAAAAGGCGTAGTATTATTTATGACGGGGCGGCACTTACCTGAAACAAACGGAAAATAATATTAGTATACCCCAATAAAATGAAATCGTAAATATGGATCGTGTCCCGAAACCAAACAAAAAAAAATACTATGCCGGGTGAAACGAATTTTTATGGTAAATGAATAAATTCCATTTTTTTTTTCTTCTCTTTTTATTATTTCCCAAACCCCGCTTAACGTGGAATCGTTTCCGGAAGCGAAAAAATATTTGGGGCGGAAAGCGGAACGTTACGTTTTCTAGGGAGCAGTTATGTTAAAGGATTTTCAAGTATATTCAGTGTGAACAGAATTACTACTCTACGGACACTTAGAGCAAGAGAAAGCAAGGTTCTGTTTGCTTGGATTAGCAACTCGAAAGAGGGAAGCCAAGGGAAACGTTTTTAAGGGAACAATACGAAGGCTATGAAGAGCGTTTCCGTTCAAATGCTCCAGCAATTTGTAAATGGAATCACGTGATTTTCACTAAATCTTTGCTTGTTATTATAGTATCATATATATATAACATTGTTACGTGTAAATGAAATTTATAGCCTCCATTATTTAGTTAAAAGGATACAAATTGAGATTATTTTTCAATCTTAGTTTTTTTTAACTTTAAATCTAAGACTGTTTTCAATAATGTCGTAATTGTAAGAGTATTTTTCATTTTATATGTCTGCAACATTTCATTTTATATATCTCATTTACAATAATTGTATATTCAATAATTCTGCTCTATTATTAATGTTAATATCTGCGATCAAGTTTATGTAGTTGTTTTTCCAATAATCCTTATATTTTCCGTGTTCAGTAATAATTATTTTATATCAAGGTTTCAGCCCAACCTGAAGTTCATAATAAATATTAAACACTATCGACTAATAATGTGATAGTAAAGATATCTCATAAATCGTAAGCAGCTCAGCTTGGATAATGTTCTTAAACCTCCAGATTTACCATCGTATTATAATAATAATAATTCCAAGAACTAAAACAATATTTATTAAACCGTTAAGATAGTCAAATATAACAAAAAAGTGAGATTATCAATCAAATGAAGTGAACATAGGTACTTAATAATTGAGTTAGTCCTGAAGACGAGTAAAACAATTGCTCGTTGTCATTTTAATTTTTGCAAATTACGCAGATGTGAAATCTTCAGCCCTTCGTCTTTCGTTCTTTTTATTTTTAATTTTGTTTATGCGGCTTTTGCCGTTGTTGCCGCCACTGCTGCCGTTGTTAAAAATGTATTTATGTTTTGGTCGGGCGGTGGTAGTTCGTGTCGCGGGTGGTGAGCCATCTCCAGGGGCGCTAACTCATCTGGCCTAGCTAATCCTGCGACATTAATATTCATACTCCAGAGCTTGGAAGCTGCTGAACAACCATCCCGCTGCTGCTCCGTCTCCTGACGCGCTCCAGGCACACACACACACACACATACAGCCATTCATGTGGTGTACACGGTGTTGTTTCCGAGATCTGTCTGCACATAACACACATACACACCCAAACAAACACGCATGCATTTATATCTAAATGTAGGCAAACAAGAAGAGAGAGAGGTAGTGAGAAAACAGGGGTACGATACAATTTGTTTGCACTCGAATCGCGGTTCGCATCAAGGAAATCTGCTAATGAACACACTTTATCTATTTTAATTTGACTTGTAATCGTGTTCCACCTGCACACTCTCCCTTTTTACCATTCGCATCTATCGAATTATCCTGCCATGCAGCTCGGAATTGATGCCACAATTTCGTCCTTCTCACTATACTTCCATTAACAAATCGGACGAATCTGAAAAGCTAATTACACAATCAATCCTCAATCGGATCACCTAATTTAAATGAACAGAATACAACAATCATCAATAAGATATTCAATATTTATTTGTTATAATTGATTTATGAATTCTATATAATTATCAGTTTACGATTAATTCAAACATGGTTCGGAAATATTGGCTCTTGATTCAAAGAAAATTTTGTTTAGTAAATATTTTGTTGTATTTTATTCATTAAATTCTGTATTGCAACCCTATGACAGTGGTGAATAATGAGGTGTTGCAGTATTTGCATAAATAAAGCACCTCTTACAATAATTAATTCGATTCCTCCAAGAGACTCAACAAATAAACGTGTGTGCCTGTAAATCAATCAACGTTAACTGCATTTTCATCCCGCAAATTGACAAATCTGCAACATTAATTCTATTCTATATCTGATGTATTACATAATACCGTTGCGGATCATCGGTTATTATAAAATATAATTTTTTATAATTAATAAATTAAATAAGTGTGTTACATAATTGCTCAGATCCCAGATATCTTAATCTTGATAAATGAAAGCTCTCAGCATGGAGATAAGAAATATATCCTTGGATATGTTCTTATCTGTTCATTCATAGACTAATTTGTTCACTAATAGTGGAAATTATGTAGATGCAACAATTTAGTGGATGAAATGAAGTAAAAAAAATAATTTTTTCGATGTTGATGAAAGGTAATATTTGTACGGTCGCGTGTCTGTTCTGGTCCATGGTTAAAATCGGGAATTGCGGATTAGGGCGACCCGGCGTCTCCACCTCCGATCTTGATTTATCGTCGACGCGATTTATTATGCGCTGATTGTTATTTTATTGCTGTAGATTAAGCTCATTATGCAAGAAGGTCATACACACGATAATTTAATGCCGGCTTTCCATTTAATTGAATTCCGTAATATTTTATGCACCTGTATGTGACACGCGATGCGAACGCGACTCCATCGGGGTTAATATTTAATGCTTTAATTACGAAAAATAAAAATGAAAACTGGAATGCTATTAGTAAAATTTGCAAAAACATTTATATACATTTCGATAAAAGCAATATATTTGTAATTATTTAAAAACTAATGGAAAGTATATTAAATAAAATATCGCATATATACATTTTAATATTGCATAATATTTTTATATGAATCTCGATAATTTGTAAAAAAATGAAATAAAACTTAAAAACTGTTCATATAAAAGAAATAAAATTGTATTTCTTATAAATTTTACAAGAGGATGAATTGTAGCTACATGCTTTATGCAGAAGGAAGGAAAAATAAAATGAAATTGTAAAGTGGTCGTCGGGATTTTTAATAAAAAGTATGGTTTTAAGGAGGCTGCAGGAATTTATTCGTGCAACTACGTTTTAATAAAGAATAAATGGATGGAACTTCAAGCCATTATTTGCATCCAGGAAAAACAATGTTACTCGGTAGAAGTAATTTTGAAAAGTCAGAGAATGCACATGCATTCTAATGAAATTTCAGAGGGATATAGACAATTTGTGGCGAGTTTATTGAGTGTCTTCGCTACAAACATACATAAGATGGAAAACCATTTATTTAATCATAAAAAAAACTCAAATAAAGCCGATCGAAATTACCATGAGAAATAATATTATAAAATATTTTAATTAAAATGGAGTAGAAAATATTCTTTTAAGAAATTAATGTTTCATTAATTTTCGTAATTTTTTGAAATGTTATTATGAAAGTTAGAAATTGTGTATATACATTAGATCTTCCTAAATTCAAAGCTTAAATTATTAGGATCTTCCGAAATGTCGTAGAAAATGAACGAAGCAATTAGTCTTGTCAGAAATTAAAGAGAGATTGATGCATAACTCGGATTTGAACACTGGGACTGGGATTTATTTCTCCGCTCCCGCCGTTGACTATTTTTACGTAATCTCAGCAATTATCGCACAGCACAGAATCAACCGTCATTAAAATACATTATGGTCGGTCGATTAGAATTACCGGCAAGAAGTCGGCTTCATCTACGGAGAGATGATTATGATTGGGTGGTCCGGGATATGGCGGATGCGAAAAACGGAAGCAAGGAACGAAAGAGTCATCACAGCGGATTAAAAAAATAATGCCAAATCCTCTTTGCAGATTTCCGCTTGTAATCCGTGATGTCGCACGTCGAAAATATTAACGATTCTAGAATGACCTACGTTGCATTCTCTAACAGGAATTTGTGTTTTCATTTCTTATTTATTTAAATTTTCATTTTATTATAACGATATTTAATAAAAACGTGTAATTGAGAAAATAACATTTTGAAATATAATTTAATACAGTATATTTAGAAATTATTTGTATGAATTCAGGTAAAAAAAAAATTGGGACAAAGCGGGTTGAATACATTTCCCGTTTAATAATCGTTAGCGAAAACGGCAATAAGCGATTATAATGTGCAAAGTTCCGACTGTAAGTAATAATCTTCCTTTGCGTTGAGACCGCGAAGTGAGTGTGTGTGCAAACGGAACTCGCTGCTGAAATAACAACTAAGTCGTTCCAGAGTATTAAGATAGAGACTAATAAGACATATTTAATTAAATATAAGTGGCTGCAGGGTGGTATATATTGTGTGTGCATATATATATATAGATATACCGAAAGTAAACCATTAATGGAAATTCGGAGCAGCCATCGTGGGAAGTGGGGTTCGCGGAGAGTGGCGGAGGCGCCGGGTCACGAGCGCCCTCTTTCCTCGATAATAAAATCAAATTCATATCTAGCAACTTCCGCCCGGCACCGAAAATATATACAAATGAATTTAAGCCACTGTTTTTAGCAAACCTAAACGACAAAACGTGTTTGCATTTCTCGTCCGGATTTATTACGATCTCCCGCTCACGCATTCCATAAATATATCCCGACAGCGTGTAAACCTAATTGGAATTTACGGATTACCATGGGCGCCGACGTTTCGTATTTAAACTGATCACATTCATAAATATTACAATTGAGGCCTGACATCCAATTAAGCATAAATTGTCGCATTTAATTTGCTTATTTTTTATATTAAAAATAACTGTCAAAATTGACAAGTAACGAAAACCGTCTTATAAACCTAATAGTTGCAAATTGCATCAGAAATGTAAAGAAATCAATAAAATTTCATAACAAGAAACATAAAATTACCGAATGAATTCTGTAGTTAAACTTCTTTAAAATTACATTTTTATAATAATTGATGCTCCGACGTTTCGTATTTAAACTGATCATATTCTTAAATATTACAATTGAGGCCTGACATCCAATTAAGCAAAAATTGTCGCATTTGCTTCTTTTTTATAAAAAAAACTGTCAAAATAGTCAAGAACCGTAAACAGTCTTATAAACCTAATAGTTGCAAATTGCATCAGAAATGTAAAGAAATCAATAAAATTTCATAACAAGAAACATAAAATTACTGAATGAATTCTGTAGTTAAACTTCTTTAAAATTACATTTTTATAATAATTGATGCTCCGACGTTTCGTATTTAAACTGATGATATTCATAAATATTACAATTGAGGCCTGGCAAATAAGCATAAATTGTTGCATTTAATTTGCTTCTTTTTTATAAAAAAAACTGTCAAAATTGACAAGTAACGAAAACCGTCTTATAAACCTAATAGTTGCAAATTTTATCAAAAATGTAAAAAAATCAATAAAATTTTATAACAAGAAACATAAAATTACTGAATGAATTCTGTAGTTAAACTTCTTTAAAATTACATTTTTATAATAATTGATGCTCCGACGTTTCGTATTTAAACTGATCATATTCTTAAATATTACAATTGAGGCCTGACATCCAATTAAGCATAAATTGTCGCATTTAATTTGCTTATTTTTTTATAAAAAAAAACTGTCAAAATTGACAAATAACAAAAACCGTCTTATTAACCTAATAGTTGCAAATTGCATCAGAAATGTAAAGAAATCAATAAAATTTCATAACAAGAAACATAAAATTACCGAATGAATTCTGTAGTTAAACTTCTTTAAAATTACATTTTTATAATAATTGATGCTCCGACGTTTCGTATTTAAACTGATCACATTCATAAATATTACAATTAAAGCCTGACATCCACATAAATTGTCGCATTTAATTTGCTTCTTCTGCCAAAATTAACAAGTACCGAAAACCGTCTTATAAACCTAGTTACAGATTGCTTCAGAAATAATACTAAAAATAAATAAAATTCTGTAACAAGAAACATAAAATTGTAGAATGAATATTGTAGTTAAACATTTTTTTAATAATCGATGCTTCATCTAGCATTACATAAGAACTAATTGCTTTAGCACGTTATATTAATTGAATTGAAAATTGTACAATAAAATTATTGGTTGATATGAATTCAGAATCAGAACGCAATATCAATAATTACATCAAATGCTACAAATAAATTTGAAGATTACTGTTAATCTATTTTTAATGAGAAGAATGCGACTAATCTATAAAAGAAACTGAAAGGTGCTCGAAAATATATCAAACAACTAAATGTATTTAACAAAATCTATGCAAAAGTTAATTGGAATTAAAATAATCAAGTTAAAGAAGGTAAAAAGTTTTCATCATTTAATTAGAAACAAATATCAATTCTTAAAACTTTGCTATGTTTGATTGCTTATGTTATAATAATAATAAAAGAATTATTTAAATAATAGTTTGAAAATTGAGTTTTACATGAAAGCATATTTTTAAGCATTCGATTTATATGATTAAAACAATAATAATTTCATTACAGATTCTTATGTTGTAATTCTTTCGTTTAGAATACCACAAAAATACTGTTTTATTATTTTTTTAATTTCTGGATTTATATAATATTGGTATAACTAAAATATAAAATTGATTGTATAAAATAAAATAGTTTAAAAATAAAATGTAACTTATTACTGCTGACGGCAATTGCGGAGCTGGTGCAACAACGTTTAACGGAATTGGTAGGACAGTAGCTCACAGAAACGTATGCGTTCGTGCTTTTAACAAGTCCACCTAATTCGTCGTTCCGAAAATTTACAAACATTTCCCAACTTGCGAAATGCCAGGAATTCGTTTGCGGTCTTACAAACTGAAAAGCTACAAAAAAAAAAACATATATAACGCAGAGCCGAACGAAAATTCAAACTATTTTTCGGCGAAACAGAATCATTAACCTTCAGTGCTACAAATTAACTCTGCAACAACAAATTTAAATTTCAAATGTATAATTAATTGATAAAATTAGGAAATACACTACAGTAATCATTGAATATTTAATAAATAAACTTGATAGGTCAAATAACAAAATATTATGTTTTCTCAACTCATTAGTTGTAAACTAAATATTCCGTACAAACTACTGCTAATGCCATTTCCAATAGATCAACATACTAAATTATTCAGAACATAATCGTACAACAATCTATGTAAGTTATTCCTGAATGTCAATCGTGTTACAGATAAATTTGAAATTATGATTTATTACAATCGACGTACCAAAAACGTGTATCTTTTCATGCGTCATTCGTTCATATATTTTTTGTCCCCCTTTTGATTTAATTTAATTCCCCTGCGTAAATTTTCCATTACGCGTCGGTTTATTTTTATTTGATGCAGCGTAAGCCAGAAATAATTAATTCAAAATTCACATTTATAATAAACTTTAATGTTCCATTTAGCAGTTACTTATAAAATGCGAAGCAATTTTTTTTAAAGTTTCCACCGAACAGTCCGTAATAAATTAGGCATTATTTTTTAACGGAAAGAAGTGTCACCTTTATTTATTTAGATTTTAGAAGTTCAGAAAGTTCCTCGTAAATTGATCAAGTAGAATAGATTAAATTTGGTTTAGAGGGTGTTGAAAATCGCATTAGAAACTTGTCAGAGGAGTTCGTTGCGAGTTAGAACGTTCGATATTCTTAGAACATTAAATGACGAGTTAATATAAAATAATAATTGAAGTGTAGTTAAGAAGTGTAACGTCTGTACGAAATGTTCTTCATAATAGGATTAAAGGAATATAATTTATTATAAAATTAATCTCACGTGATTTCGTGACTTTTATAATTAAACACGCTGCATTTCCATTGCTTTAACTTAAAATTTTCTGTGTTTTAATAACAGGTGATATAAAAATGACTGTTACATATATATTATTTATATAACAAATGTAGAATAGCGTGAAGAACAAGATATCTGCTTCAATTTAGGCTTCGGCTTCAAATATTTCTTCGAGCGAAAGGTTAACCATGCTCCAATTTGGACGAATCATCTTAGGTAAAGTTCGGCAATTTAAGTCCCAGAAGCCACCGGAATCAATTTACATCTCGTTATTTCAGCTCCAAGCATAACCACAGATTTCAGAAACTGCTCGGCTCGCAAAAATTGCTGTCTGCCCCCCGCAAATTGCCTCACAATTTCAACAACTAAATCCCGAACAAAACCTGCCAGAAGTTTGATTATACTATACATTCTATTTATATTTAAAACGGATTATAATATTCAATTAAGTGATCACATTAAAGCAAAATTTGTTGCAACGATCAATACTCTTTCATTCTCGCATAAAACTTACATTACGTAATTACTCATTAAAACATTTCGTCTTTTTAATTAAAATATCATAAATATAAGTAATTGGAACTTTTTACTCCAGATAATTATAAAATGATAATTAATATTTTAATGATTTATTTATCAAATAATTATGAGTTCGCTTATATAATTGATTTTGTGCAGTTGGGAGATTCATTTAACACGGCTTCATAATGATAGCAAAAATCTGTTGCGGAGTGAGTATGAATTGTAACGACTAAAAATGTGCAGCAAATTGGAATGAATAATATATGTGGTTTATTCAAGTCGGAGCTCTTGTACGCATTGTGAATACTGAAGACGAACAAGATGAGGAGCATGATTAAGCATCTATTATATACGCTGATATGATGAACACTCATACGTACATACTCATCAAACGTGTCCTGCATATGATACAATCTTCGGGAATCTTCATTCTTAGCTTCAAAGCATCTTCTAAAATTACATAAATAATCGTAAATAAATCTATACAAACATTATAATTGACTTTTCTACTTAGAACTCTTAGCACTTATCTAAGAAATATAAAAGATGTTTTTCTATATCAAGTACTATTACAATTTCTACGAGGTATTAAAAAAATTGATATGGATCAAAAAATGTGCAGTTAAAAGAATACGTTCGCATGCAAACGATATTATATGACTATAAAAAAGTTAAATAATTTTTTAATGAAAATCGTATGCATAATGATAAAATGATCACGTAACGTCAGAATTTGCATAAAAGATTTATTTTAAAATCATTAATAGAAAAAGAATAATTTTATACATTCATTTCATGAACACTTAAATATACGCTTCCAAAATAATATAAAAGACAATATGAAATAAGCGTTCAATGAAAGAACGCACAGATTATATCACGCCATTATTTCTGTATAGTTATGAGTGATATTTTTTTGCATGTTACAGCTAACGGAAAAAAGCTGATTGTTTCATTTCCGTTTCTCATGTATCTTCAATATTGTGCGGCAATTCAAAAAGGCCTTATAAATTTTACTGATATACATTCGACTTTATCATATGATTTAAGATTTAACTGCTGCAAAGATACACAAACTTATATTTTTTTCATACAAAGGAAATAATATTTGTTATTGTTGTTTAGCAATTTTTTTAGTATTTTATATTGCGTTTAAAAGAAAAAAAAGTTGCGGAAGGACGACTATCAGGCTATGCAGGATGTAAATATATATGTGTGTGTGTGTTCCTTTTGAGTGAAGAGAACTTTTCATGTAACTTTGCACTCGGCGGTTGAAGAGGCTGAGCTGTGGAGAACGGGGAATGATGGTTGGATGGTTAGCATCACGTAAGGTGTGGTGCGTGTAGTCGTTGTACGTCTGACTTGTTTGCACGTAATTATGGGCACAGAGCGCGTTTGCTGGGAGTTGGGAGTTCATTATTGCTAGGGACGGAGCGGCGGCTTTAATTACACCGTAATTTACGGCTCTCCACATTTTAGATTTGTTACTACGAAATTACATTTGTTGGCGTTCACACGTACAAATATACACACACACAAGCTCAAAGGACTAATCGACTTTCATGCGAGATTTCAAATATCAGAAATAAACAAACAACGACATGTTTATTTAATTTTTATTGCTGTCATTCAAACAAAATTAATTCAGAAATATATACAGAAAGCTTAATTTAATTGCAAATGTGTGAAAAGTCTGCACAACGCAAACTTGTATATCAGCATCAGCTCTACTTTTATTTATCGCTTTAACTATTCTCGCGAGGTTTTGTAATATAAATAAAATGTTTTCGTAAATCAGATTGTAATTTATCAAATTCTCACAATTCTAGAATTACTTAAAAATTCATTATTGATGTCATGATTAAAATTAATCTCAATGAAAAATATTTATATTAATTTTTAACTTGAAAAAGAAACCACGAAGTTACTTTTAATTTTGCATCATAGTAATTTTCTATTAATTATATACTCATAGTAGTAAAATTATCAAAATTATCACTTATTTAAGTATTAAATATAATTAGATTTAATTTATATCAACTGGTAAAGTAAAATTTTAAAAAAGATAAGTAATATCTACTGTTGGAGAAATTTAGGAATGTTTAGATTACAGCGTTGCATTATGGAATTTATTATCATTATGAAACGAGTAGAACTGCGGTTGTAATATTGTATACTTTATAAATATAAATTCGATGTAAAATGAGGTTGTTGTTTTCAAATTTTCATTTGAATCTAAATCGAAAATGCTAATGGGAGCAGAAAATGCCTCGACGTTTAGAATGTAATGCCTTAACTGTATGATTTTGCTGTGAAAAATTAAATTAGTGCTTGTACGCGGTTTTCTCTCTTTCGCTCTCACGCACTGTATATATGTGTGTATCTTTTTAGGGAAGACTCCGAGTTGGATAATACGCTGTTTTAAGCAGTAGTGAAAAGGGTGGGTTCGTGGGGTTGATTAAAACTGCAAATATTTAATGCGTTGAAAATGAGTTTATTAGGGATGTTGGAAATGAAAGTAGGAGGCTGTGGGCAATGGAATGCTGGAATTTTTGATATACGCAAAGCCCTTTTAGACTCGTTATACTAATGTTAGTCGTGCACAAAGTTCGGAGAGGAAGTAAAAATACTAATGGACCTCTATTTCATCATCACTGTCCCATAAATAATAATTTTATTGGCTCATTTCACCTTAATTCCATTTAAATACAGATTGCACAAAATCTGCGATGAAATACTGCGCCTGTTTCGGCTGGAAACTCGAGTCCCTTGGTTTCTATTAATAATTGACATTTAACCCATTATCAACTTTCTCCTCGTTCATCGGTCCGAATTAATATTGTAGAACAGGCAAAAAGGGACGAAGTAATATTTCCATCTTCTCCCATTATCAAATATGCAAATTGAGAAGTTTGGTTTATTTCATTCGTTAAAATATCTTAAATTATATATAAATAAAATAAATAAATTATAAAATAAATAAAAAAAGGTTTTATGAAGTACTTGCAAAAATTTATAAATACTAATTAACTGGTTGTTACCGACTTCGTAGAAGCTAATCGGAGCCTCGGTTTTTGGAGGGTGTGTTTCATTAAAGTTTGAGGGAAGTTAAGATATGATAATTTGTACCAGTACCTGGATACAAGTTTTAGGTAGTGACCATGAACACATTCAACCTTTACGCTTGATTGGATCGTAAATGTCTCTCTCTCTCTCTATATATATAGATAGATTGAGAAAGCAAAGATGAGTTGGCTGATAAGGACCGAGAGAGGCGACGGTGATTAACATACATTTGAATATAATAAGAAACAGTTGATTTTAGGATGGAATATTGGCGAAGTCTGCGGAACGTTTAGAATTCTTATTCACGTCGAGTTGCTCTTTTATTACGAAACTTCCTTCTTACTCCACTTTCTTCATCCCTCTATCCCTCTGGCACGTATTCGCCTTTTTCTTCTTTTGAGTTTCTGCCGCGTCAGATTTTTATTGCGGCCGTGATATACTTTACCCAATCAAGATTTCATTATAGATAGCGTAAATTTTAATATCGGATTCAATTCCGGTTCGAAAGCTCGGGATTAAAGAGGTCCGCCATTTTCCCTACGCCCGTCCTCCTCTCTGTCACTACCACAGTTCTCTCGTTAAACTTTCTCTCTATCTATTTCTCAATCGCATAGATTCTAACGCATTTAGCTCAAATGTCAATGTATAATTGGGTGCGTGCATTTTACGTGATAAACATTTCGCTCAGATTGGCATTTCACGGAGCAACAGGCTTTAATTAAACGCATCTATGTCCATTTGCTGTAGTGGACGATTTTGATGCGCACTTCCTTGTTGCCGGTTTCCAATTTCGGGGAGCCTCGAATTTCGGATATGATACCGGGAACCCGGCGCATCCGCCCGAATTGAATTTCCTCATCCCCACAAGGTCCCAACCACATCAACCGCAACGAAAACGAAAATGCGAACATCTAAACGTCAATATACAATATAATATACGCAGCTAATAATAAGTTACAATCAACAACATTTTAATATAAACTTTGTCAAAATTTAAAAAAATGCTGTTTATAAAAGAACAACACGCGACTCCATAAAAATTAGTTAAAATTTACTCCATGTATGCTAAACAAATTAAAAGTTATATAACAAATCGATACGTCGAGAACACATAATTATTAAGAACACGCAATATTCAACATTACATGCTAATGGAATAACAGCTAAAATAAACTGATGACCGTAGAAAAAGATTGACGCAATTTAGTACGTGCTTTATACATTAAGAATTAATTAATTTAATTATGTTTTAAAACCATTTGAAGCATATATCAATATCAATAAATAAATTTCATAATTTTCATGGTAAAATATTATCAGGTAATAAAATTTTACAAAAAAGAACCGAGTTTTTTAATAATTTGCATAATATTATCGCTTGTATTTCGCAACACGAAGATGTAATTAATATTAGACTCACCGTACAAGTGCCTAGAATAAACACAGAGTGACACATAGTACTCAAACTTTATTAATTTAATCGCTTAACTACAATTCTGCTATATACCGACATTCACTATATAAATTATATTATGTTTCAGACATTAATACATTTGGAAAGATATTAGTTTTCACTCAATACAATAATATTATTGAGAGATATTGCAAAATATAAAATATATATTATTTCAATTCTTCTAAAATAAATAATAGTTATGCTTATATTAATATATAAATATGAAGCTATGGGAATCAATATACAATTCACTTGTATTAAAACAAGTAAATGCAAATGAAAATAATTCAAATACACTGAAAATTTTAATAAAATAGTTTGTTAATGAAAGTTTAATACATATTCCAAATATCATCTGGATGACAGCTTAAAAGCCAAATAAAGTAATGGACGAGGAAACAATATTATATATCTATTTATTTATATATGCATAAATTTCATAAAGTTACCATGTGATGTGTGGATTAGAAAGTCATACGATTATTTGTATTTTATACAAGTAGATTGAAATAGTTGATGGTCTGAAACTGAATGAATTCCTTAACTACCACTACTTTTTCGTATCTTTTATTGTGCTTTCATCATTGCTTATTCTCGCTACGTTGCTGAAAGTATATATCTTCTTCCGTGTGGAAAGGTGCGACGGCGCCGACGATGATTTGCGGCCACGGATAATGTAAAATATTGCACTCGGGCCGTAATAAAAGTAAAAATATTACCGAAATATATTTATAAACCGACAAATAAAATGATGGAAACCGACGATGGTCGTAAATCGAAAGCGCGCGCCGCGCTTTATTAGCGACACGTTTCCATTCGAAATAAAACGGAAACACGTTACATATTCGAAACTTTCCACATGCATATATAAATGACTATACGTATAAGAATAAGTGTACAAGAAGAAAATAAAAAATGTAGAAGAAAAAACGAGAAGCTTGTAGCGATGAAGGGATTAATTAATTAGATTTGATGGATATTGTTGAGAGGCGGTGAAGCATGGAGCAGGATTATTTTTAAACTTTAATAATTTAGTGTTAATGGGAAAAGTCTGGATATTTAGAGCGAGGGCGTCGGAGAAAAACGAAGTGCAAAACTGACTAGGCTGCAAACTAAATAAATAAAGAAGTTCCTCCTTTTTATTCGTCCCAAAGGAACCGACGTCCAGGGACCGAATTCTGGATTACGTAATGCTTCTGCAATGATCTAATTGTTCAGCATATGCTATGCAGTCAATGTTTTTCCTCTCGTTTTCAATTAGAAACTTTTCTTGAACAAACTTAGTGTGAAGAACATCATAAAGAGTTGCTTAATAGAAAGCGCATATCTAATCAGAATCTACACGTTCGTATATAAACACATACAATTTGGGTCAACGTATGTGAGCCCCAGCTTCATACTAACAAGGATACATTGCTAATGCATTATTAACATGCTTACGGGACCACATATTGTCAGCGCATACCGGATTACACATTCGCTACATTAGTCCTCTTACTGAAATTGACCACTTGTTTAATAACAATATGTACTTTATTCCATATTGATGTGCATAGCATTCGGTTCATTAGGATGGCATATATTCAAAATAGCAATCCGGTTGTGTGCCTGCAAAAACGGCATTTGAGTGGCATCAATTGCTGTACATACTCTCTAGTGCCAAATCGATACAATCATACACATATAACCTCATTTTTACCATTGAAATCGGGTATCCATATGCCATCACGATACATTAACATTACAACTAAAATTTAATTATTAAAACAACCAAATAAAATATAGAAAATCCCAATGATTTGACATAAACAAAAATTATAATCTAGTCTAAGTGCTCATAATTTACAAAATATTTAATAAATTTAATTAAATTTCACATTTAATGAATACGTTATATTTATAGATTAACATATAATTAAATAATTATATATGTAAATATCGATTTTCAAATAGGAAAAATGCAATAAGTACAAAATATCAAAAAAATATAAGATAATTTAGGTCTGTTGTTGCAAAGAAATAAACCCTCTAGAATATTGTTTGTGTATGTCTGAATGGAAGTGGAGCGAGATAGAAGTAGTGGGTCAGGCTCGACGTTATATAACGAATGGATCACTATGTGCAGTTTTAGAACCGCGCACCAGGTGATTGTAATTAAAAATCCTCTCCTGTGACTTCATTTCCTTTGTCATTTACTGTGCACCAATTTTCTCTACTGCTCCTTGTTTCCATGCCACCGCCTTTTTAATTTGTCTGTTTAAATTGTATTTGCAATATATAGCTTACAAGATAAAATAATATTACGTATTTTCACATAGTATTTATTGATTCATATTGAATTATTTTCAGATGCACCTCATTAGAATATTTTAAATGTTGATTAGTTCTTCTAGTTAATGTCTACAAACAGTTATTTTTTAAAAATTTCCGCTAATTAAAAAGGTAATCGAATTTTTGAGAACTCAATACAAAGTACACTTTTGATACATTTGAAGGATTCAAAAATTAATATTAAATTCGTTTTTATTTATAATATAAAGTTATAAATTATATCAATTGAAGTAAGTACATTAAAACATTTAAAGTTTCAGTTAATGTCTACATATTTCTATTTTTGAAAAGTTTCCATACATTAGAAGAGTAATAGAATTTTGAAAAATCATTACAAAGTACAGTTTTGATAAATTTGAAGGATTCGAAAATTAATATTTTATTTGTTTTTATTTATTATATAAAGTTATAAATTATATCAATCTACTTCATATCTACCGTTGAAGTAAGTACATTGAAACATTGGAAGTTCCAGTTAACATCTACAAATTTCTATTTTTGAATAGTTTCCACACATTAGAAAACTAATAGAATTTTGAGAATTCAGTTGTAATAAATTTGAAGGATTTAAAAATTAATATTAATTTTATTTTGATTTATTATATAAAGTTATAAATTATATCAATCTTCACATCTACCATTGAAGTAAGTACATTGTAAGTTCGATTACATTACTAAACGCGATAATACTTTTTAGTTGCATTTTTTCTATTTAAATATTTATTTTTCTTTTTATGAAAAATATATATATTACCAGAAAAATGGAAATAATTTATTTAAATTCCTAATTCTCAATGTATACACAAAAAAAAACAAAGTCCCTCTATATATAGTTTCCAAATAAAATGTGGAACGTCAATGGATTCAATTCAACGTTACAAAACAAATATTTGCGCAATGGTGTTCACTGTAAATTCCAGATTACCGGTCAATTTGGAAAGCGATTTTAAATTCTATTACTAGTAGAACCCTATTGATTGATTATCTACAAAGCACATTGATAGCAATTTTTAAAAGTATTTTGTAATAGTGCATCATTGCAATTCCCTGATTATATATTTTTTATAACTTTCCATTAAAGAAAGGTATATGATGTTAAAAACTCATGGGTTATTTAGTTTTGGATTGATAAAAGGAAAAAACTTCGATGGTTGTTAATGGAAATATACTGTAATGCGTTTTAGAATTGTATATAAGCGCAAATCATGTTGATATATTGCAGTTTTTATATTATAAAATATATATTTTCATATATGAATGTTGTCAATACTCATTCGTTTATAGTTTGTCGATAAATTACATTTTTATATGTGTAAAGTTTCCAGTTGAATTATGTAACACTAATAAAAATAATTTAGACTAAAATACGAATTTTAAAAAAATCGATCCAAATAAATTATTTAATTTTTAATAGAAAAATTCAATAAGAAACTAGTCTAAATATTGATTCAATATAATTTTTATTTTTAATATTGAGAGACGACAGGTTTAATTTAGTTATTGAAGTGAAGCATCGGAATCGCATTCACAAAATTATATTGTCCACGCACCATTACTTAATCGAGCCATTGAAATTTCCTGCCAATAATGCCCAGCAATTATAAATTTCATAATTTAAATGAAAATTAATTCATCCAACCACACGGGAAAGCGGAACTCCGGCAGTAATGTGCCCCTCGAGTACCTAAACCGAATATCGATAATCAACGGAAACCTGCAACCAACTAAATTACAAAACCAATACGTTTTTCCTTTTTCCAAATCTTCAATATTTTTAATTCAAAAAAAATAATATATAATGAATAAATCATAAAGTACAAAATCAATAACAAACTCAGCAGATTTTGAACAAAATAAAGACTCGGTCAGCAATTTTTTTTAAACGATTCATCCTTTCAAGCGCCAGATTGAAAATCGTTGTCACCTGAAATAATAAATTCACCAATCTTTCATAAATTATCAATTAATCGAAAAAATACTTATCGTATTTTGTATGAGATTTTCTACTACTTATGTAATTCTAAAAACAATAAAAATAATTAGTATTGATTTAACATTTAATAATTTGTATTTATATTTATAAAATAATTCTAATTTATTTACAAATATATTTTATAATCTGTATGTTCAAATGTAAAATTATCAATGATATAATGAGTGGATTCGCCGGGAAATATAAATTATTTATACTTATATGATTTCTTATTTTTTTAAATAAATATATAAAGATATTCATTTGATTATTTTTTGGTGATGTCAGAATGTTTAGATTCAATATGGATTAAAGTATCTTGAAGAAAGGACAACCAGTGTTTAGCATTTATGTCAACTGGCACATCCTTCGTTTGATAACTGAATATTATATTGAAATTCATTTAAATCTATTCAAATATGGAAATCGCGGAAAATCCAGTAAAGAAGAAAATAAGATAAATCCGTATGTTTTATACGCACAGACCACAAAATACAAAGTAAAATACTCTTATAATAATACTGTAAACATTTTTTTTTTATATTTTAATTAATGGCAACTAACATATTTTATTTTATTTGATTCAAACTCTGATTATTTGTGATTTACAGCAATTATCCGATTTAGTATCTTTCATTATTTGAAGGTAATTCCGTAGATAATAAAAACGTAGAACCATCGTCGAAATAATAAACTCATTGACAGCTTTGATTTATTGTAGTAACCAAAATCAATACGCCGCTCGTTTCGTACATCATGTTGTTGAATATATGGGTTAGGGTGGCCCTGTTATATGCAATACTCTGATTGACCTACCAGATACGAATTCGTATTCCAATTTATTTCAGATCGAAAATTGTATTTACAAAAAAAAAATAGGTACAACAATATGGAATTCGTTTCAGGCTTTATAATGAATAAATTAATATCGGCGACGTTTTTCGCACAATAACAAATTCGATTGCTTCTCAAAAATGATTATGTTAAAAAAAATCCAATCGGTAAACAAAAGTGGTAACTTACGGTTTGTGTGATATTCCACAACTTGGCTGTCGTAGTGATTGATGAATTGTCCTACAACAAAGCAAAACATTTTCAGAAAAAAAAATATAAAAAAAGAATACAAATTTTACATTTGACGTAATTGAAATAAGCAAATATTAAATTAATGATGTAATTGTAAATTTGAGAATAAACACATATTGTTAATTTCCAAGTTGCAACTAATGGTAATATGAGTGTATACATCTTAAAGTTTTAGTGATTGATGAATTGTCTTACAACAAAGCAAAACATTTTCAGAAAAAAAAATATAAAAAAAGAATACAAATTTTACATTTTACGTAATTGAAATAAGCAAATATTAATTTAATGATGTAATTGTAAATTTGAGAAAAAACACATATTGTTAATTTCCAAGTTGCAACTAATGGTAATATGAGTGTATACAGCTTAAAATTTTAGTGATTGATGAATTGTCTTACAACAAAGCAAAACATTTTCAGAAAAAAAAAATATAAAGAAAGAATACAAATTTTACATTTGACGTAATTGAAATAAGCAAATATTAAATTAATGATGTAATTGTAAATTTGAGAAAAATCACATATTGTTAATTTCCAAGTTGCAACTAATGGTGATATTTTTATACGACTAGCTGAGTGTATACAGCTTAAAGTTTTAGTAATTGATGAATTGTCTTACAACAAAGCAAAACATTTTCAGAAAAAAAAAATATAAAGAAAGTATTCAAATTTTACATTTGACGTAATTGAAATATGCAAATATTAAATTAATGATGTAATTGTAAATTTGAGAAAAATCACATATTGTTAATTTCCAAGTTGCAACTAATGGTAATATTTTTATACGACTGGCTGAGTGTATACAGCTTAAAGTTTTAGTGATTGATGAATTGTCTTACAACAAAGCAAAACATTTTCAGAAAAAAAAATATAAAAAAAGAATACAAATTTTACATTTGACGTAATTGAAATAAGCAAATATTAAATTAATGATGTAATTGTAAATTTGAGAAAAATCACATATTGTTAATTTCCAAGTTGCAACTAATGGTGATATTTTTATACGACTAGCTGAGTGTATACAGCTTAAAGTTTTATGGAAATCGCGTGCCATTCGAAAATCGCGTGCCGTGAATGCAAGTAAAAGAAAAATTGAAAAGAAAATGTGTATTAAAAAGAAATAGCGCAGAACAAACGTATAATGGATATCCCTATCCACACGGTACCGATCTTAAATACTTTCAAATGGCGAACCTTAATAATTCCTTTCCTTCAATTGTAAGAACAGAGATTACAAGATCTCTGCAAAAGAATTCATTGTATTCTCTTTGTTCTTAATATAATCAAATGTAATTATAGTATCCAAATCATTTTAAGTTTAAGACTTTCACCATTTAAAATAAAAATATTTATTGCTTATATAATATTAATATTATTATCTATTTAAAAAGCACTAAATTAGTATTTACAAGCAACCAAAACTTACCTTAAGTTTTGATTCAATTAATAAGAAAATATAGAATAATACAAATTATATTGTAATTGAAATAAATAACGTATTTCATAATGTGAGCGTGAGGTTATTTATATCAATATTTTATTTAATAAGAAAATTTCAATTAATAAGAAAATTTAGAATAATTCAAATTATATTTTATATGCCAATAAATAATGTATTGCATAATGCGAGCTTGGGGTCAAACATGTTGGTAAATTATGGACTTTGTCAAAGGGGCAAATTGCAGTTCTGTCGGTGACCGTAATATGTAAATAATTGTGGGGCCAAAGTGCAAGGTATCTTTAATTGCAGCGAAATATGTAAAGTATAATTTTTCGAGGAGAACGCGATACATTCCTAACTATTCCGACTAGCACACACATAAACAGCACTCTTCGGCGTACACACATAGAGGAACGGTGGACAAATACGTATGATTTATGGGGGTGGATTTAAATAATAAATGAGTGTAAATAAGGGCACTTGTTGTTTAATGTAAAACAACGTGTATAGAACAGCTAGGGGTGGGTCTCGTTGTATATGCATGCCAGGAAAAATATTCCGGAACGATTTGTCCGGGCGGAATCGATACATATTCGATTCGTTAGATTTTCATCAGCGAAACTTGTTGTTTCCACTAGTCCACATTTAAAGTAAGTATAAAATAACCATGATTGTGAACATGATAATTTTAATTTACTTTTTTGTATAAATAACTTAACTATTCAAGCAAAGGTAGGATTAAGCTCGTAACTCAAGTGAGATGAGAAGTATTATGATGGGAAGAATAAAGATTAAATCAGTTTTCATTCTAAAATTTAAATAATTACAGAATGAACTTATAATGTGAAACTTGGCGAAAGTATTGATTGCGATAATTGGCTGAAGGCATATAGTACTTAATCCAGAATTACTACGACGTGTAGAGAATATCTAAATTTTGCGAAGGCGGAGGAAGTATACAAAAGAATTATTAAATTTCGCCATGCCGTATTTAAAACTTTTCCAATACCCGGGCTGCATAAGATTCACATAAATTCCAACCGTGCGAAATGGCGCGACGTTTGCTACTTTTATTTTAATCCCTCGCAACATCCGATATCAAACATTCTCCTATAATTGATTTCAAATATACATCTTTATATTTGCATTTCATTAATAAACAAGACTGCATTTCCTCTTTTAATAAATATTCAATAAATACGTCCTATTATATAATATTTCGTATTTTAAATGATTTAATTTAAAGACTTACACTTTCTCTTCAACACATATAAGAATGTGATATCTAAATTATGATGTAAAAATCAATACTTATTAATATATGTTTTAATATTTTGATGAAATTAATGTTACGTAATCTGTTGCGATGGGAAATAGACTTTGCGTGCGTACGGCGTAATGGGGTCGTACAGCTTTTTTATAACACAAATCGATATAGTGGTTTGTCATATTTTTTTAACTCTATTACGAAACATTTACAATTTATTAATAAACTCGCCATTAACAAGCCCCAAAAATAGTAAAAAGTTACTTCTTTTATCAATTAATATTCTATTATTAATTATTGAAATGATAATATAATTAAAAATTAGTTAAATGTTTTTAAAGTAACTTTATTTTGAATGCTTTAAGAAATAGTATTGTTTTCATGATAAAACTCTTGCGTGTTGAAATACGTGTAAATTCTTAATTAAATTTAAAATAATCTTTTGAGGGTGATTTATACTAAACATTAGTATGTAATATTATTTCTTGCATTAAGTCAATATTTTACAAATTTTTAATATGAATTAACTTATTTAACATAAACCATATGAACTGTGTTATGACAATGAATTATTTAAGATGTATTTATGTGAATCACAGTTTTCATCGTAGTTTTCATGAGTGTGTTTTCGTTATTTAGCTATATTTGTGTTTCTACTTCTGCTTCCGTCCGATGGTGGAGGAATCGAAGATAAGATGTATTCGAAGCGAAACGCAATAAGCACACTTCTTGCGAAGTTCGCAAAGAGTGTAACAAACGCAATTACATGAAACTCTTGGAAAATCCTCGAAGGAAAAATTAATCGCGAGCTTAGCTCGCAATACGTGCTCCGCATTGTTGTGCCAGATCGTTCTAGGGCGGATGAAAATACATAGATATATATTTTATATATAATATAAAAGCAAATAAATAGATTATTACCGCATTGTACATTGTAGCTAATAATTAATTTTATAATAATTAATACTAAAACAATACTCAATAATGCAAATAAACTGCCAGTGAATAAAAATATTTTACAAATCCTAAGTTTAAAAACTATTACATTAAATTATATTTAAGTAAAATTGACTGCATTAATTCCACAAAATAATGACATATTTATTTAATTAATTTAGTACAGTCTCATAATAAAATAATTAATTTAAATGTGTTATAAAGTTTTTACAATTTCTTTGCTAAACCCTGAACATTCTAACCCTTTTCGTCGTGGAATCTGCAAAATTAAAGCAACTTGAGTTAGCGTACAACTATGGGATAGAGGTAATTGCTTAAACCGCATGTGTCGTGTGTGCGTGAATTGCGCGGTTTCTTCTAAGAGGAGTGAGGGATTCTAGAGCGTAAGCAGTGGAGAGATCCAAAACATCTTGCCGCTGTTACTGCAAAAACTTGCGGATCTTAGAAGCACCGTGCTTGGAATTTAATGTCAAATGCCCGTTTGGAACACAATTTATGACGCGCGTACGGTGAAGTGCTCGCATCCAGTCAGATCGAAAAGGAATAAAGAAAATAATACGATTTCATACTTTTTGATCTTCATAGTATTCACTTTCAGATTAATTATGCCAGAAACGCTCTCATCTTAGAGATGAATTAATGAATATTTTTGCAGTAATATGAAGTATATATCGTCGGCAAAGAGCATAATTTAGCAGTCTATATATTACATAAAAAATCTGCCGTTTGACAAAAAATATTGCAGTGTTTGAAGACTTACTTCACTATGAACTGAACTGCATCTATCTTGCGTAAAAATAAAAAACTTAAATTCGTTATGCAACATAGATTTCATTGAATAAGTACAAAAATTATATGCTGAAATCTATTTATTTACATGGGTTAATAAATATTTGTTAATTACAAAACTTACTTGAAGGATAGTTAATGGACTAAGTCTTCAAGAATTTATATTTTTATTTTATTTTTTATTATAAGTCACTTCAACTTAATGTCTCAAACCGAGTTAGATTGTGGAAATAAATAAAGAAAAAAAATATAAATATGTTCAATTTAGATCGTTCTATTTTATACTTAATTATTTGGATGATAAATATTGTTTAATTGTAGATTTCTATAAATATAAGAAATTTGTCTCTTAATCATTTAACAAAACCAATAAAATTATTTGAAGACTGCAATTTCTAGTTTGATACGTACGACATTAGAATCTATCTTTGCAAAGTTATAATTAAGAAAGTTGTTTTAAGCAAATAAAATGGAATACATTCTAGTGAAAACAATGCGACTGAACTAGCAAAGTTTTACCTTTGAATTTAATTATATTGCACAATGTAGAAGTGCACTGACTCAGAGCAAGAAAGTTTCTCTACCTTAAAAATTGTTATGAGTTGACAATACATAAAGATGCATCAGAATGAAATTATTAAAGCATACTATTGAGTAAATTCACTATACGTTGCATAAAGTGAAGTTTGGAAAATCCAAACATCAAAGAACTTATCGGATCACTCGCATTCATTCCTAATTGATAGTTGGTAATGATTCAGTCCATGCCAAACGATAAAATCCATGCATTAGGAATTGAAGCCAGGTTATAGATAAATTCATGTCGCATAGTTGAAGCTTCATTCATTACATTATATTGGCTACTAGCAAATTTTTCAACTGAATGAAAAGTTCGTGGAAAACAAAAAATGTAAAAAAAAACTTATGTAACAAAGCGAACGAAAGACATGAGCGAAAACTCGGCATGTATTATTCAACAGCTTTCTAGAAAATATCGCAAATATGTTTTGACACGCAACTCGGCAATCTTCTGTACCTTTGAAAAATTCGCACGATATTTATTTAATGTCTTCCTGTATTTATATGCGACCACGACTCCGCCTAGAATGGACTATATACATGTATATACGCATACTTTTTTTTTTTCTATGTGTTTAATGGAATCTTATTTAAACCGAATAATCCAATTCGCAACGTAACGATAATGACTTCCAATCGTTAACTTGCTCAACCGGTAAAGTGTTATGATCGTCGGCTTGGCTTTGTTAAAAGCCGGAATGTTAATAGAACTTTTTATAACAATAAATAAGTAATTCCCTTTATTGGTCATTTGATTTTTACGTTCGTTAAACATTAATTAAACTCTAAATCGTTCAGAATTTATAGCTTTATTATATTTAACGACTGCATTTGTAATTACAAGTTTTTGTGGTTACGATCGTTTCGACTGAATATACCTGTTTCGAAAATTACTAAAACCACTTTCAGTCAGATTACCATAAAATTTTGCCTAAAAGTTGGTACTTCCTAAAAATCATAAGGATTTTCTGATAGAGGCGCCATCTACGAACTTATTACTATATTTAACATACAGGTTTACAATATCATTTATAAAACATTCTTTAATACATTGAAAAGTCTAGTGGATATCGTAATCATGCAAATTGATTAGTTTTTCGTTCATTGGTTGTAATTCCATTTCAGGCATATACAATGGAATTCATGCTGTCGATAGGATTTGCAAATTACGCTCAGATCTGTACGCAAATCGTACAAATGAAATTAACAATTGGCGCGTTATCGACGTTATTTATCTGCTGTTCGGAAATTGATTATACTTGACGTTCGCAAATACAAATATTGGTTAAAAATAAAGCACGTTATTGAATTATGCAAAAAAAAAATATCCTTAATTCAATTACTTTCCACAATGATTTCTTAAAAATATGCGTGAAAACATGAGTAATATGAGCGAATAAAAATAATTAAAGGCATGAACAACAGCTAAAAAAAGGACATATAAAACATGTAAATATTTATCAAAGGATATATGAGGTATACTTTTTATCCACAGTAGCAGCTGTTAATTAAAAATATCATTAAAGTAAATTTCGCCCATGAATATTTCATACGTATATTTGATGTACACTGATGTATGTATAAAATTAATTTCGTGTGGCAATCACAGCTCAAATAGGATTGTTGATATTCACAACTTACGACACTCATACTCAACTCTAAAAAAAAAATAGAACTATATTATTATATAATAGAATGTTAACTAAAAAAAGTGTATTAATAAAATAATTATACTTATTTGGAAAACTAATATAATATTTTCTAAACATTTAAAATGTACTTCACATTTTTCGCAACAGAATCAATACGTGAAGACGATTGATAAATATTGTTAAAAGTTTGTAGCGCGAAGGAATATAAATAAGCAGAGCTTCGTTGGGACGGGAAAATTTGGCCGCAACCCAAATAGTTAATTCAATCACGAAATACTGCCGGAAAAACTTTTTTCCTTCTCGACGGACGCCCAAAATAACACACATTCACTCAGAAACACTGAACAGCACTTTTTTATTTATCCACAATAATATAAAGTCTAAACCTTCTAAAAAATTGAATCTAAATACAATAAAAAATCTATAGATTGATGTTCGGTAACTCTTAACTTAAATAACATATTTACGTAAAAAAAAATGTATAGAGTTTGAAAAGTTTTGAAAGCGAAACTGAATTTTTCACCAATTGATCGAATAGGTTTTTATTATTTTAACTTTATCAAAATAATATATTAATAAAATTCTCAAAAAAAAACCTTGTGTCGCTTTCAAAAATTTTCAAACTGGCCTCGTATATGCGTCGCAAACGCTGCGGGGTTTTGATATGATGCAACGGCAACTTTTTTAATTAACTTTTTTTTGTGTGAGCTTTAGTCCCTAACAGGGCCGAAAATTATTAAAATAAATATTTAAAAACTCCTCCACCAAATGAACGTGGTCTGTTTCGCTTATGCTTCTGTATCTCTTGCGCACACCGACCATTTCCGGTTCTGTGTAATCTGCAACACAATGGAACAAACCGCCCGATGACCGGCAAATGCAATTATTTAAAAAATAATAATATGGGCGTAGCCCCAGCATACGCACACACAAAAAATACACCCTCGCCCAAAAAAAGAGTAAATATAAACAAAATTGTAAAAAATAGCACCGAAAAATATGAGTGTCCATATTGAATGCCGTTGTCCAATTTATTTCCCAATTTTAGATTCGCATTCGGAAATTTCGTTTACATGCTAGTATTTATTTTGAATGCACATATTACTAATTCAAATATGCAATTTTATTGTAATTTTGCAGTATCTTGCATTAAAAATTATTCTTGAATTTAAATGTAATTTAAAACAAAGTATAATATAAAACTTTTAATAATATAATAAACCACTTGAAACTCATAAGTTATGTAAAATGGACATCTAATAGTATTTTATAAATATCTGTAATAACAGACCCTCGAGGTCCGCAAAGTTTTAGACCTTTATTATGCGATCTGCTGTGCGAGAAAATCGATTCAGTAAATATATATATCATCCACCAAAATAAATATAAGAAAATACATCGGTACTCAGTATTAATTATGTTTCAATGTATTTTTTTTTGTAGCTGGAGTAAAAAGGGCCTTATCATCGTTGAACGTGGGATTTCTTTGGAAATTCAGGGCCGTATCAAACAGGCACACAATGGAATGAGCCAATAAAACACTATACTCTATTTTCTCTTCACGGCCAATTTAATTCCTGTCGCATGTTACCCGATCCCTTATATAAGCCAAACTGTTTCGCCCGTTTTCTCCTGTCTGCTCCTACTTTTTTCTCCTTTCTTATTCGCATTTACGTCTCGGTATAAATTGAACCTCCGCATCTCATTTGTTTATCGTCGAAATAATCGAGAGTTCATATTTGCGTTCAAACAAAGCGAAGCAAAGGGAATGCTTCATAATTTCTAACATTTCATATTTATATTATTTGGACGAATAAAATAATAAATATCCACTATAAATTTTTACGTTTGGTGAATAACTTGAGTATAAATGAGTAATTGAGATTCGCGGAAGGAAAGTATAATTTAAAAGGTTTTAATTAATTGATTCACATCGAGCCGAAGCCTCTGTCAAGAAATAATAATTTAAATCTATGTGGAATACAATTAGGGCGACTTTGCAATTAATTAATTTCTGGAATGGCAATATGAGGTTTTAAATTATTAATTAAAAGCTGGGCTCGGGTTTAATAATATGGCCAGAAACGTGCTGGCCAAGGACTTTATTGCAGGCGCGTGTGCCGATGGTGATATTCATAAACCGAAAAAGAGCACTAAGAACAATATATATATATTTTCGGTTATATAAACATTTAAAGTTGTATTATTTTATTTTAACATCTTTATGCAAATAATGAAAATACAATTTTATAAAACTTGTGTTATGTTAATTTAATTTAAAGAATTTTTTTAATTTCGTAGAATTGTTTTTAAGGAATGATTGATTGCATAATTGAATTGAATAATAAGAATATAAAGCGGGAGTCTATTAAAACACGTGTATGCAATGATGAAGATTTATGTGAAGATCCTTTCATAAATAAATTTATTATTAATATTTTCGCTGATGAATATTGAGACGCCCCGCGGGAATATTAAGGTGAATGCGAAGGGTAAATTGCATGGGGGCAATTTTTCAAAATCCCTCAAATTTCAATGGGAATCAATCACTGCCCGTTTCCAGGGTTAGATTGTGTGCGGTGGGGGAAGGGCGATGGGTTTTGTCGGTGAAGGGGTTTGGGTTACTCTGCGCGAATCGGTTTTGGGGGGTTAGTTTCCATATACATGGCGATTTATCTACGATGTATTTAAATAAAACAAGTCGGCCGTGAGATTCCATCAAGTTCCAGGATGCTCCGTGGCAATCCGAGCGGCAATATTATACCGGGCGCAAGGATAACACGGAGATGATTGCGTGTATTTATACCATGGAACGGGAAATGCTTGCCCAAAAGAGGGATCTTTTTTAATGGGGCATGCATATATTTCTAAGCGGTATTCGCAGCAGCGATTTCTCATGGTTTGAAGCTATATCTCATGGAATGTAGTATGCATACTATATGAAGACGCTCTGATAATATCGCTGAACTGCAGACACTAGAACGTAACGCGATACGAATTTTTTAACAGAGATTTCTACAAATGAAGATTTTTATATAACGTACCACAAATTACTTCAATGGTAGCGAATGCAATGACAAAATCATTACTAATCAATTTAGTGATATCGGTAAAACCAAATTTAAATAATATTATATTATTCGAGTCATTTCCTATAAGTTTTGATTGGGTTACGCGTTAAAAGGTTATTTATTTTCAAAGCTCAATAAATATTTTATGTACTCGTTAACTATACATCAATTTCATATATATTCGAACATTAACTACCGCATTATTATATTCCCGGGTATATGGTTCTTAATATAAATGAGGTGAAATAAAAAATTTATACAATAAATAGTCAGCCACTCCTACGAAAAATACTCTACCTCATTCACTTTCCATCGCGATAACCCCAATTACATTAATTAATTTACTACTTTTTTTTATATAAAATAATGAAAGAAATTTATATTTGTATATTATAAATCAAGACATTTTTTGTATAATGTAAATTTGAAGATATTATGAGATTTGTTGTTTAAAATCAAAACGGAGTCTGCTGGACTCGCATTAAGCCAAAGAGGGAATTCAGATAAGGTCTTTTTTTCAGTTTATCTATTTTTTTTAGAACATTGTGGGTATAGCCAGCTCGACGCTATCTCGATTCATTTCACAGTTGAAGAGTTAGAATTTTCTGCAACATTTCCAGTTTCGTTTGCTCTTTTATTCGGGATTTAAAGCTATGAAATTTGCAAATAGCACGACTATTGCATTCGCTTTTCATGTTTAATTTTACACTAAAATGTACATCAATTTAAAATGCATAGAAAAAAACTAAGTACTTCATTTGATATTAGTTTTTACTATAAATATAATCTTATTAGTAGTAGATAGTAGTATTAGTAGTATTATTTTATATTTTAGTAGTATTATTATAGTATTATTTTATATTTTCTTTAGAATTATTTATTATAGATGTCTGATTTGATATGGATTCACGATTTTCAGGAATACGAAATTAATGAAGAAAAGTAGTATTGAATTATTTTGAGTTTTGGAAATTGCTTATATATGTTCATATATTATATTGTATTATATAATTTGGTATGGACTGTATCTAATTAGATATCATGAGACCCGCGTCAGAATTGACACTTGATATTCAGCAAACCTAAATCAAATGGCGGCGATACGGTTGACGGTCTTCGGACAATAAAACAGAAATGGCTCTTAGATTCCTTATCGTCTATTATTTTCCGTGCGAAAACAGTAATATACGCACCGCCGTTGTTTCCGATCGATACTTTCAATATGCGAAGTGAATACTGCCGGTATATGTGTGCCATGTGTCCGTGTATATATATAGAATTATGTCCAGCTGTCACGAAGGACAGTCGATTATCCACCGAATCCTCCATATATGATTTATGGTTCGAGCAGGACTTTTCGATATTATATAGAAAGTCCAGGGGTGGCGGTGCCAGGAAAAGGTCTACAATATTTTTTTTTCGCCAAACATTCGCCGATTGCGGTCACGTATTCTATATAAAATCCGATTCTTTACTGTCCTGACGCGGAATGAAATCCTGAAATGGCCGCTGCCATCTCTGGCTGCCACAAACTGCACGATAAAATGTTGATCGGTGCACGAGGGGAACCGCAGCCCGGCGCCTCCACCATTGTGTCGCCCCCCCTTTTGTTACGTTATGTGCGTGCAGCAATGTTTTTTTTTCCCTTCCTTCTGACACCTCCATGCAATAGCCGCGAGTGTCGTCTCTAATGACAACGCTGGAGCTACGTGGAAAGTTCGCAGTTCGGTGTAGGTAGGTCAAACAAATGGTTTCGCCTGAGCCATATATTATTTATACCCCTGCTGTTGTTTGGATTACGTTCGGAGGCGAGAGAAAGTCCAGAAAAAATATAAACGTTCGACCGGAGAATACGTATCTCTACGTTCAACGTTTAGGGGTGGTATTTTCTGTCGCTGTTGGTGTCGCTGACGGCCATTGTCCGAGATCAGATTTCCTGCGCTTGGCATTTGTGTTTAATTAATTTTCTTGCCATTTTTTTTCAACATGAACAATCCCCGCTCGACGTGATGCCTTTTAAAATTTCCACTATTCGAACTAGCTGTGCATTTTTATAGCCAACAACAGACACGACTCATAAGTCATCTTGTTTTATTCGTATATATTAATTCTATTTTAGCTTCGGTATTCTCACTCATTTTAACTCCATTTTACAAATTTAATAATCTCTTCACATTTCATCATTACATAGAAGTTTACCATAATTTAACACATACATTCTCTAATCATAGTAATCGTACATTTTTTAGTAAATAATATACACTTTGTTTACTAAAAACACTAAAAAAATCAAATATTTTGTCATATCTGAAACTATATTTTTTCTAATTTTAAATTTTATCATTCTAATGATTACCAGAGTTAAATACATTCTGTAAATGTTTAATAATAATTTATTTGTTATATATACATATTACTTTATAATAATTATATTTTCAATGACCCTTTGTTAATTATGTACTTATATGTATGCTAATGAAACTACAGTTATTAATTAAACTTATTTTATTTTAATAATCAATTCGATGAGAGTTGTGCAAATAAAACCGCACGTTTAATTAAAAGATTATTTATGTATGCGAATCATAAAATTATTACATAAATATTAGACTCGATAGATAATTGCATGATCACATATATTTTTACTAATTTAAAACGATGCGTGTTTTTTTTGTATTAATATTATTTATGTGAATTTAAAATAAATAATAAACACGTAGCATTGCATATGCGATGATGGTAATTGGTTTGTCGCATAGCAGATGGAAAGAAACGTCAGCTAACATTGGCAATATGTTGCAACCTAAACAAAAATGTCCCGAGGACCGTCGCGTTCTATTCTGGCGTCTGCCGAAAATCCGGCGAGAGCAAATTGCATTTAAAATATGTACATTAAGGTTGACGTTTTCTTTATAGGAAAGTTGGGGAATGGCAGCTGCGGCACGTCCTGCGTTTATTTTTGAATCGGGAATGGTTGAATGTTGCGAGGTTTCCGCCCCACGATTATTTGGAGTTTATGGTACCCTGGATGGTTACTACGGGGCCCCATTTAAACGGAGTGATAAATGCGAAATCGCCATCATGCATTTCCCTCTAAAACAAGCAACTATTGCATTCAGCTGCCACCCCAAATACGCGTTGCGTCATAACTACACAATTGTGTATTGTGTCATAGAATATAATTAAGATGTCAAAAAATTAATTGATGCAATGCTAGTCTCCCGTTGCGACTGCTTTCCAAAGGGACTCCAACAGCCCTTCAACAACATCACCTGCCCACATTGTCATATGGCTTACACACACCCCAATGTCAATACTATTGACTTTATTGATTCAATTGTATTATATTTAGAATCTCTCAACACAATCATTATTCCAATAAATCTCCTAAGATAATCTTTTAAGATATTTCAAGATTTTTCTAATCAAACTAAAATAAATTCAATATCAAAATTTCATACAAAATACAAATTCAGATTTATAAATCAAGAAATATTAAATTCACTAATAAATTGATCACTATGTAAAGTATATTCAACATTCTTTAAATATACAAATTATTTTTTTATATTATTCAAAATATATTCTAAAATAATATATGTTGGGTAGAAAGTTTTCTTCTGTACGCCCAAATTGTGGCCCATAAAATGACATTTTGTGAGGATGCTTTCGTTGTCTTTCCATCAATGTACTTCTTCTCGTTATTACACTTTAAAAACCACTAGTCCGCAATGCGACAACCTATATATGTGAAAACAGCAATATTGCCTTACATTTTCTCGTTGGCACTTTCAGAATATTGTACATTTTATTTCCAGAAAAGGAAAAACAAACAAGGTAAATAGGAATGCCGTTTATGAATTGCATTAAGGCCGTAGCATTTCTTAACGCCCTCGGCACATTTATTTTGAATCCATGCGTTTATGATACCCAACCGATAAAATCAACCTTGGTCAAATATAAATTATTCTTATTAGGAAGCCGTTAACTAGCTATATTAAATAGTCAACAAAGCCAAATGATAACCATCATGGCAGTGACCCTTGCCGTGTGTACCTACATGCGTGCGTGGAAACCATTTGACAAATTCTCGTGTTAATTTTGTAAAGGAAAAAAGTCAAAAGGAAAAAACATCACGAGCATAATAATATCAAAAAAAAAAATATGAAACATACCTGTAAATATAACTACAAACGTAGTGATTAACAAACATTTTGACTTAAATCTCTTCTTAACGCAATATCAGTTAATCCTTTAAAATAAAATTTACAATTTATATCAAATTTACAAAAAGATCTAATGTTCAATTCATGTAGAATATTATTTATTTTGATTAAGAACATTTCGTTACAAATGAAGTAATTACTTCTTTCTACTACATTAATTTATGTTTAAATATATATTATTACTCTACAATCTTTTTGGAAATATTATATAATACAGTCATTTTTCTGTAATAGTCAAAAAAGTCAAAAGGAAAAAACATCACGAGAATAATAATATAAAAAAAATGAAACATAGCTTTAAATATTACTATAAACGTAGTGATTAACAAACATTTTGACTTAAATCTCTTCTTAACTTAAATTAATCCTTTAAAATAAAATTTATAATTTATAGCAAATTTACAAAAAAATCTAATGTTCAATTCATGTAGAATATTAGAATATTATTACTCTACAATTTTTTAGTAAATATTGTATAATACAGTCATTTTTCTGTAATAGTTTGTCACTCTTGATGCCAGAATGTAATTTCGATAATTATACAATGATTTCATAAGACACAACTCAATTTGTCTCTGAACAGTAATTTTATTAGAGCCACGACAACAGCAATGTAATTCGGCCTGATATTAAAGAAGCGCCTATCCTGATATTCCTACCGCATAATTCGAGATGAAAGGAAATTCACTTATTTCTCGAGTAAGCTTCACATACCTTTATGAAGTGCATCATATAAAATTTATCAAAATTGTTAAAAAAAAATATTTGAAATTGGATTAAGGTAATTGAGGTAATGAAGCAGTGATTGTTATAAACCAACCGACATGATGCGAACTGTTGATAATGAAAACAATAGTATTGTAGGGAAGTTTAAGCTCGCTGGACAAAAATATAGATCTGCTTGTTTATATAACGAGTACATTTGTACAACTTTCGACAATTCGAATAATTCAACTCGGAGGCGAATAATTAGTCAAGTTGAATTGACCGTTCTAATAGAGCGTAATGTATTCACGTTGGTCAAATTAAATTCAAACTATTTAACTTAGTAATTGGTAATTATTTTTATTGTAACTGATAAAAACCGAAACATATTAATTTAACAGTAATGATAATTATAATAGTGAAACACACAAAGTATAAATATTAACAACCTGTTTAACTTATATAATATATAATATTACAATTTATTATATTAATAAATTATAATAATAATCATAATATTGATTATTGTATTTATTCTCCGGCAATTTATAAATTAAAAGAACAATTTGCAAATTATGTAAATATTAAAAAAAAATTGGGTTATATTTAAATAACTTCTCAAACTATATACGTCATTGAAAGAATAATATCAGCGGCGAGATGTGACGTGAATAAATATGAAAAAAATGGAAAGCGTAAAGCAAAACTATCGATTTAACATTGAACGCGTTCTGTTCGGGCGAAGAACATTCGCAACATTCCAACAATGGTCGAACATAGTGGAACGTGTTGGGGCGGGAACGCGAGGCCCATTGTTCTTGGCATTCGGTGTACATTTTGGTCGAACAATGACGCCCGGCGTCGTGACGCAGGCGGGGGGGAGAGAGAGCACTTTAGGTGAAATATATAAATTCGGTGGGGAACATGGGTGAAAATTGGAAACCCCCGCGTAACCATTCGCCCATCGTCAACAGACCGCTGCCGTTCTGCTACCTTTCATTATTAATCATTACACGAACACGTGTATATATTGTCTCCATAGTCCAACTACTCGTGTTTTCAAAACAACACTAATTATTTCTAGTAAATTGTTTGCCGTTCTTTATTACATTTAGTGAAGTGTATATAATGACTTGGATAAGGATCTCAATTTAAACCGGCATGCAATGCCAGACCCCTCACCATTCTACTAGAAGATATTTGTAGCTACTTAATAGCCGGAGGGCTTATTTTATGCATCGCAAACCTCCCAAAATGCAAATTTATTTAATTGTGCAACGAATAAATTACTAACCCGGACACTATTCTCGATGCCCCAATATAATCACTTGCACGACAAACTCAATCTTTCAAGTACACACACCCTAATTGCACGTTTATAATTAATACATTTCAATTATTTGATTCAAATAAACTTGAATTTTTGTTATAAATAAATTAATTTTAAAATAATCTACTAAATCTATATTATTAGCAAAAAAAAATAAATGTCAATCAATTGCACCAATTTAGATAGAGTAGTTTCAATCGGTAAAAACTACACATCACAGATTCGTTCCAGAAGTGGTCCAAACAAAAAATCCATATAATTTCTTCCAAATTTAATTTAATTAATTATACTTTCAGCTATAACGGTATAATTAAAATTAGACTAAACAAATACGGCACTAATATATTTAGCAATTTCCTTTAATTTTGTATGGAATAATGGAAGATATAAAAGAAATTACCTATTATTTGTGAAAGTTTATTGTGTTAGTTAATGATCATAGGTTTTCAAAGAATAGCGTGTAAGGTTTTCTTCGAATTGATATCCGAAAGCTTCGTTTAAAAGTGAGCTTTTATTTTTCCGGAAATGACGTGACAGATGGCCGTTAGTTTAAGCGCCTCCCCATGCAGAAGCCGATTCCATCGCCTTTGATCTGACAGTAGTCCGTGTTTACTGCTGGCAATACGCGCCGATCCCCGATTTGATTGTTGGTAGATTGTCAATAATCTCGCATCTGCAGTCTCCGCTTCGGCAATGATTATTTTTTCATTTAGGTGTAAAACTTATGGAATATAATAGTGGACCTTGCGAGGGTAGCCGTCTTTGGAACGGCCACTTTTGGTGTTTGGACAGATTATCTTTGAGGAAATCTGCAAACAGTGCGATGGCACGCATCGTGGGGTTCGGATGGAGACATATCCTAAACACATAAGACTAGGGAAGGAGCAGTGCCCTACTAATTCGAACATTCTGTTTACCTTGCCCGAAAGCTTATAAATATGTCAAGAGAGGAGATGCGAAATGCTTGCAGGTCGTCTGAGACGCTTCAGTAAACTGCAACGAATAAGATGAGTAAATTTTGAAGGTGTTTATCAATTTAAAACTTTAGAATTTTTATGTTTCTTTTCCATATTACACTATTATTAAATTTTGAAATTTGTTGAATTTTAACATTAATATTTGATAAAACTATTTCATAATCAAATATTTTATTTCCAAAATTAAACTTTACTATAAATACCTAGACAGTAATTTAACTGAAAATTAGAATAGAACAATATTCAATCAAATATTTACACATCAAAATATAAATTATTTATTTACATGAAGCATTTACAGATAAAATAATTATTGAAATGAATTTCAGTTAAAAAATAAAACTTTAAATATAATATAAAGAAAATCGAATGAATAAAGCAATTATAATATTATGACAAATAAAAGAATATTACTTGCAAAGATGCTGCGTCAGGTTGTAAGGAAACTATTTTAACATTTAAACAAATCTTGCGCTGCTTTTATTATTATGATCATCGTACAAAAAGTTTTTCCTTCCTTTCCTCTATCTTTTATTTGTTGCAAATAAAACTTAAGAAATTGCGAGGAAGAACTCGGTAACTGTTGTGACCGGCTTTGATCTAGTTACAAAAGAGTAGCATCTGTTGACTTCTGCAAGTTTCTCGTCTCTACCCAAAGTCATCAGTAAAAATATCAGATATTTAAATGAACAATAAATTAATTATTTAGTTACGCCTTTATGTTTTGTGCGTAGTACGAGCGTATAATTTGAACATAACAGACTTTAATATATAAATATATATGGAATTTAATTTGCAGATTTCAATCGAAAATTATAAAATTTAAATTTTGAAATGCAAACAGTAAATATTGATATTATTTTGGAAATATAAAGACTAAAACTATTAAACTTTTGAGTTATAATTTAAGATAATATAATAAGGCCATGACACTGGTAAAAAAATCTACTTTAAATTAATAAAAGTTGTATAGAAAAATAATTTTAGCTATTAAGGTGGGACCTTTTCTCTAAATAAAACTATTAATGTTGTCTGCTTGCGAATGGTTAAATGAAGAGATTAGATTTAAATCTAATGTCGCAATAGTAGCAGCTGCAATTGTAGAATGTCGTAGCATGTATGTTAAGAAGTTGGTTCGGGTGACATTTATGTCGCATGTCACGAATAGTGTGGATGCAGCATTAGAAGAAGGAATTCGATCGATACGAGGAAAGTGGATCCAGTTTTTGGGAGCAACCGCACGTTGACAGGTGACGCACGTTATCTAACACGCCAGCCAGACCAGATATTATACATACAGAGCCACACGTTCATCGGCCGGAGTTGGGTCTTTGTAACCCGGAATTTACTTTTTAATTAAACTCACCGGCTAGGCAATTTAACTTTGAGTGGGCGCCGTCGAGATGAAATACTTCGCCCTTTTAAGCGGAAATTCTTGTGCTTGTGCGGGGGATGCGAACGCACCACCATCGTCGGGACAAGCGGCAAGAAGAAGATTCGTGCCGCACGCAAAAAAAATGTGAGAAAGAAAGATGTAATACCGCGAAAAACGCAAAATCACCTGGAAAAGAAGACGGAGAAGAAAGAGGAGGAGGAGAAAAAGGATAATGTACATGCTCTAGTGATATTAATAGGCGATGATTGCGGAGGGCGCGCAGACAAATTGCAAGCCGGGGCGGGGCGCAAATTTATCACATCAATTTAAAGTGATTCCGTTAATTTTTAATTCGCCGCAGGATCCGCGCAGCAAAACAATTAAAATAATAATTACTTCATTTATTTCCAAGGAATAATGGGAATCCGTGTGCCGAGCGCGCGCGCGCGCAATCCGTCGTGTAATTAAAATATTGCAATTAAACAAGCGAAACGACCAGCATTTTCACTGAACAAAAGTAATGCAGAGCGAAAACACTTTACACAGACGCACATCTTGTTCTCTTCCTTCTGTTTTGTCATCGTTCATACATATTTATTCACCACTTTAATTGAAACTCTATCGAAACTATCGCTGCAAAACGAATTCATTATATAATAAATTAAACCATTCATTTTCCACAATTGCATAGAGCTTCCATTAAATTAATTACATTCATTTTATTTCAAAACAAAAACATAAAAATACTTTAATTTATTTACTTAAATAAACAACAATACAATTTATGTTTATGACGTTTTATGAAAATAAAGGCAAATCCATATCTAAAGTTGCAAATTTTGAAGTTTAACTATAATATTTCCCAAAAATATTATTAAAATATTTACCAAAATATAATTCTTTATAAATAAGAAATCTTCTAATTAATAAATTGAAATTACCATAACATAAAAAATATCAAATGAATCATTCTAAATAGATAACCACCATAAGTAACAAACTAAATGTGAATAATAAAGAATCTTAAAACTTGAATACAATCTTTATTTATACATTATATAAAAAATGAAATGAATGAAAGAAATATCAAATTATATAAAATTTTTATTAAATACATACATACAGTATTATCAATTTAGATACAAATATTTTATTCAATTAAACTGAAATTGCAAAGAAATATACTTTTGTAGCTAAAATAAAATTTTGAATACATACAAATATTTGATATTATATTTTGTTGGGCGTAAACAATATGGGTAAGAAAATATCGTAAAATTGCGTGTCGAAAGATGAATTGTTTATATTAGCCAACAGTATCGATCATAAAAAAATATGAGTATAAATTCGTGGCGCGCCAGAAACCACTTATAGTTCTTTGAACCCCACATTTATGTTATGAAATATGCAACACAATCTGAAATTTATCGACCAACTTTTTGTTTCTACCAGAATTAAAATCAATTCAATGACAAATGAGTTGTAATCATCTCGAATAAAATTTAATTGTATTAAAGAAATTAACAACTAATTATTAGAAATAATTTGCTGAAATATTTTTACGGCACATTAAATTTATAATCATAATTTTAAATTACATTGTTCGGTATGCGAATGTCCACTAGGACGGGACAGCTAGTCGCTTCACCGCATTGCAGGGCGGATGGAATGACCCGGCGCATCCGCCCCATCCTTCCCAACCGTAAATACAAGATGAGACTTTACCAATGGAATTTGTCCAAGTAGCATGGCTCATTAATATTTATGAAGAAGCCTGCACGAGTTGGTATTAAAATATATTTGAATTTTCAATATGGAATCTTGTTACTGGCGAGCAGCGAACATAAATTGGTTAAACTTGGCAAATGGGGAAAATTAAATGTAACCCTTTTCGCCTTACCTTTCCAAATTAATTTCAACCTCAATATTTGTTGCTTTTACTTGAATATTTTACAGTTGTCTTATAAAATTCATAATTTTGCATAATTTTATAGATATTTTTTTTAATTAAATCAATTTGCAATAATTCATCTATTTAACCTAACCCAAGCAAACATCTCAGTCAAATAATTTAATTTGCTCTATGCTTGAAAGTGGTTAATAGTCAATATCACTCGAGCTCGATTGAATTTCATTTATTGACACTTCCTTCTCCATCATCACAGCTCCAGTTAATTTCTGGAGCTGGTCAGTTTCCGGTTCCGTAGTTCAATGGATGCGAATTTAATTTGCGGAAAAACTTCCGGCAACTAAGTTCAAATAATAAAAAAAGCAATAACATAAACAAATATTACAAATTTGATATTAAGATTGCATTTTATTACACAAAATTGTAAAACATTCACTTATTACTAATTTCTAAATCTGAACACATAGCTTTTTGTCTTAACCCTTTGCACTCGTGAATATGTTCTTATGTGATTCCACTCTACTCGGGCTATTATTTCATCTACTTATCTCTCAACTCGGAATTTTTTTTTACATGCGATTTTTTTAAAAATGTGCTAAAATTGCGTAGTAGATACACTTAGTGTAAAACAAAAGAAAAATATGGAAAAAATATATTGTTTAAAAAAAAAAAACAAAAATCGCTCAATTTAAAAAAAAAAATTTTTTGCACAGATGCTTATTCAATTTAAACACAATAATTTATTACTATTATAACATGAAAAATATTTTTTTTTTTTTGGCATATTTTTATTTGCATATTACTTATTATTATATTATTACTATTCGTGTTGAACATTAAGTAAATCTTTCCCAATGGAAGTTTTACCATTTTTTATTGATGATATTTTTTGTACAAATTATTTCAATTTGTTGGTTTGGCTGTTGTGTATTTATGGCTAATAGTCATTCGTAATTGAAGCGCTGCGATCACTATTCTCTTTCTCTGTGTATCTGCTGCTATCCTTAACTATGCTATTACAACCATCACAACATTTTTTTTTGACCCAAAGGGCCTTGCTTGGCTGCGAATCGAACCCGCACTCACAAGATGTGAGTGAGGCGACTCTAACCATTCGGCTATGAGTCGCCTGAAAAATATTTAATTAAAAAAAACTTGAAAAACACTAAATAAAATTATAAAAGTTTACAAAAATAATAAATCTTGAGGAGCGAGAAACACAAATTAAATTAATTTATACAAAAGTTAAAAAAAATACGTTTTATAATGTTGTTGTATTCGAAGCAGTCACCAATATGTAGTGCAGGCTTACAGGTGCAAGTGTCACAAATGTACCTAGTGCGAGTACACAGTCTTTTTTCTTCTCATCATTTTGGCATAAAATATGTAGTTTACCATTTAGTCGCTCTGCTGTATCTACAGATGATGGTTTGCTCGTCAACAAACTTTAGATGTGTCATTGGTTTTTTGTTTTGGTCACGTTGTGAAATTTTATATAATAAATAAGCATTGACACTGGATAATTCGAGTCCCCAGAAAAATAACTTTCGCCATCATTTCAATGGTTTCCTCAGGAAACAATATGACGCTGAATAAGTGTCTGCGCGGTCGACACCTCCCATAAATTTATTGTAATTGACCAATACATTTGGCTTATTTACATCTTGTAAGTTACCTCCACGTACTCTTCTGTTGATAGGCTGTTTTCCTGAAATATCCCAGGAACTAAGTGTAGTAACGATCCCTTTATCTTTCCATGCCAATAACATCAAATTACCTGATCTGCATGCAAATGTGTTATCTTCGGCAAATGTTGTTTTTTTGATAGAATCAGGTATAAATTTGCGGTTGATTTGAATAGTGCCTGTCAAATGAACATTTAGTTTTAACAACTCTTCTTCAAGTGGCAAGCTTGTATAGTATCTACCGGTGTAAAAGTGATATCCTTTACGTCAAGTCAAGCATCCTTTGATACAGGTCGAAAACAAGTTATTTTCCCTATGATCATCTGGGAACATGTTAGTGATGTGTGGTTTGAATATTTATTTCAGTTTCTTGAGTCTTATGACTCAGCCCAAGAAAGGCACGTGAAGTGAGGCCAGAAGTCAGCAACGTTAGTCTGCTACTGTCATCTTTGGTATTTTGTGACGGTGACTTGCATCTTTGTCGTAGTCCACTGCGTTCCTGAACAGAGGATTCATGTGCTGCGAAGCAGAAGCGAAGACTTTCTCTGCAACTTTCTTCATGGCTTCTGAGATGGTAGGAATGTTAGCCTCTCGATGAAGCTGCCTGTTACTGATATAGATGGATCCCTGAGGCATATCGGATCTGATGGCGCGAGCCCTTCGTGCCACACTCTTCTACTGATATCACTCTTGACGGAACAAAATGTTCTTTGAACTGTTTGTCCAGATGATCTAAATAGTGGCTGACTTTCCGAGTTCGAGCGAGAGTTCGGTCATTTGAATCATTTTGATGCAACTGGAGCATCCAAAAAAAATCGTTCCCTTCTAAATATGCTACTAAAGAAAGGTATGTTGGCGTTAAACTGTTGTGACTAATACTCTTGGATATTAGATACGGTTATCGTACCTATATTTAGGACAACCCCAACAAATGCAGTAAACTATTCTACAGTAGTATCTACCCACGTGTGCCATGTAGAATGTTTTGACAACCTCTTCTGTGACATGTGACGTCCTGCCATGGTCCGAAATTACTAGGTTGTGTTATATTCTGGTCTTCTTCATTGCTACTTGAACTTGATGGTAAAGGCATGGTTCTCTGTCTTTTAGTAATTGTAATATCACTACCACTACTAGAGTCACTTTCTTCACTGATATTACCACTATCTAATCTATCATTTTCAGGCGAGTCAATATAAAATTCATCGTCTCTAGTTTGCAACTCATTTTCAATTTCATCTTGTAAAAATCTCATGGGCATTTCAAATATTGATTTTACAAAATATTTACCCAAGTTTACCCAATCGTGTTAGTTATAAAACTGAGTAATATTCAAAACGCAAAAATGGTGCACATATAATACTGAAGCTTACTATAGCAAGTAATAATATAAATATTATGTTATCTTTTTTTTTTACATAAATATGTACTTAACGAAGCTTTAAGAAAGCAATTTAGCAATATTAGAAATGTACTTAGGGGATGACAGACCGCCCAACCCGCTATAATGATAAGACATGATATGCCGCCAATACGGCGACATACGAGTGCAACGGTAAAACTCATCTTGCCGCCAATACGGCGACATACGAGCGCAACGGTAAAACGCATCATGCCGCCAATACGGCGACATACGAGTGCAAAGGGTTAAAGTTAAAGAAAACAATTAACGAAATTATAATATAAGTATGTTTGAAAATGTATGTTTATAAAAATCGTTACAAGAATGACTATAGCTCCACATTTAATGATGGTAATAAAATGACCATAAAAAATCAGATGATTTATTTAAACGCTGTCTATTAGAATAAACTGTTTTAATTTCGTTAATTTAATAGCTATTTCTATTTTTGTACAAATTTAGTAATTTATTATTGTATAACATAAGCTTCTTTCATGCATTCTTTACATTTTACATACGTATATATATATATATTTATATTATTTATTCGCGAAATTGGCATCCATGTCAGCAGCAGAGATATGCCGATGTAAGTGGAGAACAGGATCACGCAATACTGAATCTAAATCGAAAATTTAAATAGAAATAGGCAGGTTAGTCCTCTTGAATTTATTTCGCTTGCCGAGCGGATCCAGCTTGCACATCCCTCTTTCTCTCAACTCTCCTCTCCTCCCTAATCTGATACCGATATGTATGGGTTGCTGTCAAGCCTTGTTCCTCCATGACAAATTCATTAAATGCAAGACGAGGAAAAAGTAAATCGCAGAGAATGAGAGAGAATTTATGAGAAGATTGGATACAGGCATTTCGAATTGCTTCAATTATATATATATATTAAATTCAGTAATCAAATTTATACGATTTTTTATGAAAGACCTTAATGATTTATGTTGTTCTATGAAACATTTATTATTTGTATGTTGTACGTATATATATTTACATAACTGCTTATTCCAATTTCCGATTTAGAAATCGTGCACGAATAATCAATATATAATTACTATAATTTGATTGACATTACAAATATGTAAACCCTTTGTTGTTTGACCTTTATAATAGTTATACTTTTTTCTTTCTGTATTATTATTACATAATGATATTACAATGTCAGGTTTACAGCTGATGAGACAGTTTCGTTATTCGATTAAAAATGTTGCAAATGATATTTTACACAAATCTGAAAGTATTTGTATCAACAAAGATTTTTTCCTTTATCGTGAAGTTTCTAGTAATTAAGTAGTAAGTTTTACGAGCATTATAAATCACTTAATATGAATATATTAATATTTTAATTTTCGGATGTCGTAACAGGACAATTTTGTGGAGATAGAGAAAAAAAAAGCATATGGTGCAAGGATAAAAAACGCAACAACAATGTCAGGTTTACAGCTGAGACAGTTTCGTTATTTGGCAATTATTATTATGTCAGTTGATTACTTTACACTCTGACTGACTTTACCGACTACATTGAGTAAAAACCTATAGAAATACTAAATATAATATTGCAAATGATATTTTACAGAAATCTGAAAGTGTTTGTATCAACAAAGATTTTTTCCTTCATCATGAAGTTTCTAGTGATTAAGTAGTAAGTTTTACGAGCATTATAAATCAGTTAATATGAATATATTAATATTTTAATTTTCGAATGTCGTAACAGGACAATTTTGTGGAGATAGAGAGAAAGAAAAAGCATATGGTGCAAGGATGAAAAACGCGTTAACTAGGATCTATGTACGTGCGAGCTGCTCGGCAGGACATCATACCATCCGCCATCTTTATAAAGTCGAACGGCACCGGCGGGACAGATAAATAGTAAATAGAGCTACCACCCCCGCAGTGGCTACACGCCGGTCCTCGCACATCCACCAAATAGCTACCATAAATATCAGGACTAAGGCTAGGCTTACTTCGGGCACGAGGGGCTTTTCTACCTTGCTCGCTTTTTCCTTAGACCCCCGCAAACCACCACCCCCGTTTTTACTACAAATACCACCAGACGTGCGGATTAATTTCAATACTCACCAACATTTCTTGGGACCTGCAAAAACTCGTCGAGCATTGTACAGAGTAGTTCACCCAAACCAACTCTTAATTAAAATAATTACCAAATAGATTCCACAATTAATAATACAACAAATTTAACTGCAGCAATAGAACTTCCTTACTCAACATACAAAATCAATATTATTTCCGCACTTCATTCAAAACTCACGCAACAAAAATCAATAATAATTTTTCAATTCAGTTTTACGAATAAAACAATATTTATTTCCTAAATATTATACAATCACCTTAAATAACATAATCGTCAAAATATTTTCCCACGATATAAAAAAGAAAATAATATATTTCTTATAAGCAGCTGCTAGTCGGAAATTAATGACTTTTTTACTTAAGCAAATTTCAATGTATACAAAATAACAATGCTACATATTACATAAGTAATAAGATACGTAATCAGGAATTACACTAATGACGAGAGTAATATTAATTTTAAAAAGGATATACACATTTCGCAATAATGCCACGTAACAGAATATGAACACAGGCAATTAAAAACCACAGCGTTTCGTTTTGCATAACAAAAAAAAAAAGAAGGGAATGTATGCGCGTATATATGGATGGTAATGGGAAAAAAAGAGGAGCAAGATGGTATCAAATTAAATTCTTTTGATATTGCGGCTCATAATTTATCTGCGAGGCGGTTGCTGTTTGCTGGAGTTTATATTATTTGGAAGGAAATGCGGGCGATTAAATGTAACACACAGAGGAGTAATTTAATTTGGTAATTAGTTTATTATCCAGGTATTTACTGGGACACTTGAATTGAATTATCGGGCTATAATTACATCTACGGTGGCTGAGCTAGTGCACATATACACAAATTCTACCCTATAACTTATACTTTATTGGATGCTTCCCCTGGCTGCATGTGACTCTGTGTATGTGCCACTGAAATGGAATTAAATCGATATTATCTCTTGATAATGATATTAGTTTGCTGCTGTAAATTATTTAATAGTATTAGGTAAGAATTTTGTAGCAAACTTAATCTACATATATAAATCAATTGGCAGTAAATTTATAAGCTGCTACAATTTTTAAATGTAATAAAATGACTTTTCTTGCGGATGAGCAGTGAAACCTACATTTAATTACACGTTTTATTATATTTCACTTCTTTGGCAATGAAAATACTTTTAAATATACTGTTTATTTCAATTAGAATGCACGCGCACAGGCAGACAAAACTGAGCAGTCAGTTTAAATAACAAGAATTACTTTTTTATGTAAATTCACTTCATTTGCATGTTTTTCTCCTCTTAATTATGTGACTCCTGCAAATATAGATTTAAGTATTCCCGCTGCTGGGTCACATGCAAATGGATCATTTACTGCACTCTCGGGCATACTTATATTATAAATATTATAAACTTTCAAACATTTTTAATCCAAGTAAAAACTATTTTCTATCTTAATTATTGAAGAAATGTTTCTTAAAGTTTGGTTAAATTGAGTTGACATTTTCAGTGCAGACATCATTTGCTAAAACTATAAAACTGTAGTCTTGATTACCTGTTGTTACTATTATTATTATGAAGGTGTGCAAATGGCCTTGAGGTACTCGAGCTAATCTCGGTACACGCAACGAGTGGAACTTTAGCATGCGACGCCACGTCCGCTCTATGCACATTAGCTAATCCTATACTGCACATTATCCAAATTGACAACGTTTCTAATTCATATAATTAAGATTGTTATTCCGTCCATACATTTTTATTATGCAATATAAATAAGTTACAATCCCGCAACTTCGTCATTATTTTATATAAACTTGTATAATTTTCTTTTCGTACATACAAGTACATTAAAATCTATACAATTTTAATAATAGGCTAATATATAAATAATATCTTTACGAATTCAAAGTTCAACTTATAATTTTGATTTTAATTGATAAGTATTTCAAGTACTAAAACAAATCTATTTGTGATGTATTTACAACAATATGTTAGTAATTGAGAAAGTACTAAATTTTAAAGTCTTTATATTTTCAGTATAACATGATTTTACGGGCTTAATTTGCATATCTATGCTTAGCGTATTCAGTAGAGGTTAGTAGACTGTTTTCTTCAAATATTATGTATAATATAATAATTTTAGTATAAGCAGGTAATAAGAAAAGAAAATGTTTGTCCCAGTATTTAAATCGTTGGAATGTGTATAGATTCTGAGGGATAGTCGTAAATACAGCTGTGACAGACACAGTGTGCTTATCTAAAGAAAACGGGAAAGTTCATTGCTTTTATGTGGAAGGAAATACCGCATCTTTTAGAGCTTTTCTTGCCATTGCTGCTATGCCGCATACTTTTACAACGCAAACACAAAGGAGCAACCTCCGAACACTTAATTTTATAGTAACATATAAAATGAATGGACATATTTACTTTTATTTACTAAAGCAAAGAAGAAAACGAACGCGGATGAGTCTTTTATAAAATTATTAAGCCACGGCTAGGTACATTTTCATGGTATTAACTTCATATCTTCACTGCTCTAGCCAAGACTTCCTTCTCAGAAATCTACTGAGGAAGTTCATAAGACTCTCCTGGATATTAAATACAATGTTATGAAAGTTGAAAAATGGTTTACCGAGTTTCATAAAATGTTTTAAGTTTCCGAATTTAGATAAATATAACAAACGTAATTATTTAACATTCTTTTAGTTTATATAAAGGCACAAACAATATGAACGAGTTTTATAGATGGATTATTTGTATTATTTTTATACACAATTTTATTCAAATCAAAAAACTAAGTTTATAAAATTGTAATGTTTGTGTGTATGTGTGTTTGGATCGATGGGGTGGTAGGGTTGACCGTTGGGAGTTGAAAGAGAAATTGCCGTTGGTTTGCCTTGATATCTAGGTGGAATCTAAGAGAGCAAGGCAAAAGCGGTCGCACCCTTATTTACAAGCTGACGGTTTTATGGTCTTATGACTTGGAACGAAAATCCAACATTTAATTTCTCCACATGCGCGTTCCTGCTTTATTTCCTGAACGTTTTGTTCATCATTTCCTTCCACATTGTGACATGCAAAAATAAAAGTTTAAATTACAATATTACACATAAATCATCAAAATTAATATGAAACATAATAGTAATTAACAAAAATAATGTTCAATTATTTATTAATAATCAAATAAAAAAATACTAAAATAATACTTAGATTTTCCGGCCTCAATTTAATATATTTCTTTATATGATTTATTATTAATAATAAAATATATTGTAATGCAAAATGTTCTGCATACAATTTACATAAACTTGCAATAAACTGCAATGCAAGATAAAGCGGAAATTGAAGTTTAATTAAATATTTAATAACGATCGGTATATTATCATGAATATAAATCACGTACGTGTTTAGTTAGAGTCTGCTCATTACAAATTCAAATAATAAACGTTATTCATTAATATAACAATAAAATCGATTCATAATAAATTATTAGAATTTGTAATAATGTGGGTTTTCTATAACTATATTTTTTAGATGAATTTGCTTGATGATATTGAGTCTATGAAATATATTTGTATGAAGGAAGAGTTGATATAAATCAATGGATAATTTTATAATGGATTAATTCATAATGACCAATAAATGAGAAGCCAGACGCAAATTGCCACGTGGAATTAAATTAATTTAGTTAATTAATAACTGGCTTATAGAAATATACTAATTAGTTTTCATGTTTAATATATTCATGTTACAAATTACTTACAACAAAAAAATAATAATTTATAATTATATTTCAGTATAAATTTGAATATAAAAGACGACATCATTTTAATTAAATATTTGTAATCAATAAAACTACTTTAGAATACTTTTATTTAATATTTAAATAGTATTTTTATAATACATATAATGTAATTATTTTGAAAAGTAAATGAACTTATATATTTGGGGTATTTCGCTTTCCATTTTTTATATGTTCGTAAAACAAAATGGTATATCGTGTGCGAAAACAAAACAAAAAAAAAACTTGTTTAATGCCTAGATTTGTTTACGCTAAGATTTTAATTTAGTTTTCGTTTCGCTCCTTCTTTCCATTTGAAGCGGTCCGTAAGTGGTCGTAAATCTTAATTTTCGAGGCATGCAACAAACATATTTCGCTATAAAACTCAACGAAAGTACTTACGGGCCTTGAGTAGCACGCGATTCTGTTTTCTCTCCCTTCGTTTATTTTTTTTCTGTTCCTTCCTCGATACGCGTTTTGTTCCATCTTCTTATATTTTTCATTCTGTTTCGTTCATTAGAGACAACGTTTCCAACATTTCGTGTTTAATAAAAATACGGGTCGCGGATAAAAGTAATTGAATAATGAATCGTGAAGGGTGTTATGGACCTTGCGGATAAAGCACCGGTCTGGGCAATAGGCGATTGTTATCTGTCAGCCGATATCAGTATCGTATTATGCAAATGGTATAGAATACGCGTTTCATAAAGTATGTTATCGAGTAAATCCATCTCATGTGCAACATTATCTACGTTATTTATATTGCACGATACGAGACAAATAGAATTCGTATGCGCCCATTTTCCTCCATAGACTTTTTATTCGGTTCAAACATTGTCCATTAGGTGCGATAACGCCAGTGATCAAAGTTTTTCACGCATAGAAAAACATCATTAGTTCCATTAATAAACATCAACATTTATGACATTTATATACGTTACGGTGTAATCTACATTTCACATTTCGTTACGTCGATAATTAGTTTTGATAAAAATTATAATAAAAAAGTGTAGCAATTACAATTAACAAAAAATGGAATATCAATAAGAAAAATTGCAGGGTTTAATTTTATATGGATTCGCAATGAAAGAATGATTAAGAATCGGAGTTCGTTCAGTTAACAGATGGTGTATTCGTGGCACGTGCAATGCATGAAATAAATAACGTTTCCTTCTCGCTGCAGAAGAAAAGCGGATATGTATTGCCTGTGGGGGGTGCTCGAGGTGTTGCGCAAGGAAGGGTTTTGTGCAAGGGGTGGCGTCGCGACGACCGCGTTAATATTCAGTATGGCGACCCGTCAATTTTGTATAAGTGCAACACCGTTTCCTGCAACCGGACTACAAGACACGGAGGTCATCATTCACTTACACCGCACAGGCGACGCCTCACCCCCAAAGCAATACAAGCGAGCAACCCCATCAAAATGCATCATTTAGCGCCACCGCTAAAGCAACTGCATGCCTCGTAGTCTCAACCCCGGCAGACAAATGCGTTCATTTTATCTTTAAATTAAAATATGAAAATGCTCTCTATTTATTTCTAAATTAATTTTCTGGAACAAAAAATAACCTAAAATATGTTACTATTTTATTTAGTCTCACAAAAAATCTATAATTATTAATTTTCAATTGAAATTATCTATAAATACATATTTATTTATTCATCATTGATAAAAGTTAGTTTAATATTGGAATATTTAAAATATTGCTTTGATATAATAATTTCCATTTGCTTTAAATATGACGCAACACAGTGAATTTCATTAAAGTCGCCGTCCGCTTACTAAAATGTCAAATAGCTAATCTGTCATAACGGTTTCACAGCTAAAACTTTAAATGCCAGGCTTATTAATAGTGCGCAATTAATTAGGGCCGAGGGTGGTGCTTTATTCCATTATGCGCGATGAAATATTCTGTATCAAATTCAAACAGGGGATCAAACAAATTCGAAAATGCGACGTTTCGCCAATAATAATGCAATAACATATAATACTATTAAAGTTAAACAATGGCCCATTGTTGCTGACTTTAATAGAAATGTTGCGGCTCTGGTTGTTCGCAGCGCGGAATAAGTTATTCTAAACAGACCAACCGTGCACATACAGTGATTGACAGTAATACATCAATTTCAGCCGGAATTGTGCATTTTCATCCCACCTTACCTATACATCTTAACATTTATATACAAAGTACAATAAAATACGTGCATTGATTTTATGTCCGACACAAAGCATAAGCCATAATTCATTTACTGATATAACACAGGATATCATACCTTTGTTAACAATTTGCTAACTATGTTCATTAACAATGATTGTACTGACATAAATGTATATGTTAATAATTGAATAACCATTAAAAATATATAAATTTTATTGCTTTTGAATATCTCGTTCGATTTCTATAGTAGAAACTTCAAGGCAATACATTTTACCTTATATTTTTTATGTCGTTACTGGGAATTGATTTTCCTCCCGGTTCGTGCGGTAAACTTTTAATTTGCGATCTTATCGTGGAATTATATAATGCACTTCGAACTGGCCACAGCGCCGCGCCGGTGCTTTTAATCAAGATTCGGACCGACCACTCAAATTAAATCCCCCATTTTCTTTTTCTAAATTAATCATATCCTGGCCACGTCCTTTTTATGCCCTGCATTCCAAGATAGTCCGTCAAATAAGGTTATTCCGCCAATCAATCTCCGCGAATCCGAGAGATCGTCCAAACGCTACAGAAGAAAGACGCAGAGACGAGCAATCTAAGTGCAATACAATTGCCTTTGCAATTTCATTGCAAGAAAATTCTCAAATTCATTTGAATTCCCAATATTATTATGAATAGTATATTTTGATAGTCATTTCTAGGATATTATTACCAAGAATGTGAGGTATATAAAATATTAGAAACCAACATTAGAAAAGTCAATATGAAGCAATAATTCTTATGTTATCCATAGACTTATATGCCAAGGTTTTATGATTTTTACTTAAACTGCTTTCACGAACGAGAACTGAATGTTACTTCTATGAAAGTTTAATAAACATGTTTACTTCTTTCAGAATGACTAGTCTAGACACATACGCATAAATAATTCCGCGGGACACGCACAACGCAATTCGTGAATAAAAAACTTATTTTGTTCTCTGAACAGGATTGTTAATGGTCAGTCACGGAATGTCGGGACTTGCGAATCTGGGAGATGGTTCGGTGATGTTATTAGAGACCTGTGTATACCATAATAAGCTTCACCGCATAACTCTTATTACGTTTCATGTTTAACAAACCCGTTCGATCGATAATATTGCTTTATACATTACAATAGAAGTTTCCATGTATAAATGTATCCAAAATTTAGCTTTTGTGTTCAATTATGTTATAATCAATTATGTTATAAACTTAGTTTCAATACTAAATAGATTTTCCTAATAAACACTTTAATATTACATTGTATGTTGCAAGTGCAAACATAATTTTTATAGGTACGAAATATGAAATTATTGGTAAAGTTTCAATATATTTATGTTTCCCTTAGAATTAATTGCCTTCAAAAGTGTACGTATGATTTATCGATTCCAAGTTATTGGATTTTAATGTAGCATAATTTACTTTTTATGGGCCAATTATAATTTTAAATTTTTACTGCCGCTTCTTAATGCCGGTTTTATGGAAAGTTCAGATTTGATTTATACGTATGTAAATTAATATAATCCTGTCATATCCTCTTTTAAGAAACGTGTTATTTTTATAGTGTTTAAATTATATTTATAAGAAAAAGCTTTCCGTTGAAATAATTAAATTTATGTAAATATACAAAAAAAAATGGAATATTAGAACAAAAAAAAGTCGAAACCCTTTTTATTTAAAATTTAATATACATCTCATTTATCGTTTAACTTTTAGATGAATTAATTCAAAATAAACCCAACGAATTTTCTACCAATTATCAAAAAGGGAAACTTATTTTTGTAAGGGCGCATCCGTAAATTTAAATACCTAAAGTTCTAACTAAGTATATTCACAGAACAAATTGTAAAAGCGATTGCCTACAAGAGAGAAAGAAAAAAAAAAGTATATGCAAGCGAATTAATTTGGCCGTGGTAATTATGCAAAATAAGAGCAGCAACGCAAAAATTGTACACGGGTACACGCTCCAACTTAATTTACTCCGTTTTAAGAAAATAGCGGTGTAATTTAAATTCGAGTTTATTGAGATTAACCTTCCTTGGAGAGGTGAAATAAGTTGAAAACACAGCAGAGAACAAGGAAAATAGACTGCACGCAGACGTATGATGAACAGCAACCTGCATTTAATTACCTAACGAAGGATGGACGGCGCTGTATTGTTTTTAATTCGTGGAATGAACCGAAAAAGAATTAGCAACAATGAGTGACTAAGACAGATGTGTAGTACAGTGCCTTCGGTAATTACTCACTTGCCGGGGCATGGGCTGCTAGCATTCCTTGACGAGTCAAAAGTTAATTACTCAATTGTGACCTTTCCAAATTGAAGGGTTAATTGAGTTATTAGACTGACGAGAGAACCATCTAAATATAAACCGAGTGTAATAATAACTGTGGAAAATTTTTGGCTTTAATTAACTTAGCAAATAATGCATCTGCATAAAATGTAAATTCCAAAAGACACACATGTATTTTCACCCTTATATAACATTAATCATTTTTTATAAATAATTAGTAAATCATTCAAGTAATAATTGCATATTATAGAAGTAGACAATTTTCCGAACGTTTGGCCCAGATATTTCATTTTATTAATAAGCATCAGTTCCGTTGTTCTATAATTAAACCCAGATTCGTATCTGTAATTATCCAATTTAATACACAGCCGTCACGTCCTTTGATATACCCACAATAGACACGATGATTCAATAACTTAATCATCTACAAAAATAACCTAATTACATTTTTTAAATTTTATATACATTGTATATAGTGATATAAATAATCATGTAAGAATGTTTCTTGAAATTGCGTTATTTTCTCTTACAAAAATTATATTGTGTAGGTAAAGAATGAAACGAGGCGTAAGGAAATTTAGGTTTCTCCTTGTTAAATGTACCCGCATTTTTTTTTTAAATATTGTACATGTAAGATGTTTGTGTGTGTGTGTATAAATGTGTGAGAGAGCCCCAGGGTCCTTAATAAAATACTTCGCCCCGCAAAAACAATTTCGCCACGAAACATAAACCACATACATCTAATTGAAAAACAGGATGCCGTCAGACAGATTTCTTGTTGGGCACGCTTTCGTTCGCTGGCATTTTAATAAAATACGGAGCCCACGTGTATTTATAGGCATATTCATGTAAGTCTTCTTATATGATGTTCTTCGGTAACTACCTAAACCTAGGTGTTACGTGGGAAGGATGTAAGTGAGGCCGGCACGTCGGGACGTCGATGAATGTAGCCGTGGGGCGCATGGATGCGCCACTTTGCGCCACATTTGCCATTCAGCCGTTCACGAAGCTCTTTTCATCTAGGCTTATATAAGTTCACCACAAGCCTCGGGCCATTTTCGAACAAAGGCACAAAAGCAGTATATTTCTGGTGGCTCAGTCCCCATCCCTCCATTTCTGTCAATTCCTCAGTAAAACCAAACAACTGTCCCGCTCTCAAACTGAACATATACGAATGAAAGGTGTACAAGAAATAATGAAATGCAAATGTATCCAAATTAATGAAATTAAGTATACACGAAAACACTTAATTTTTGCACAAAAACAAAACCAAATAAGTATCGCATAGTTGAATTTCCATTTATTCCCAGTTTACTGGTGTGTGCTCAACAGCAATTTGAAATGGAAGTACGAATACATTTGGAGTGATATTTATACATCAAATATTCGACGCAAGGTTTCCAGTTTGATATGTTTTTCCGAAAGGCAAACGCGTGATAAACAGCTGAAAGTGTTTACCTTACGTAAGGTAACAGACTGAAAAAATAGACCGCGAGGGAAAGAAAACACGGGCCGCGGTGTATCTACTGTTGTGAACGTTGTGCGTTCCACAATACAAATACACGAGTTTCTGGAACAAAGCGAGAAGTAATCACGGTGAAAACAAAACAAAAATATATATATTTTCTTCTTTTCTCTCTCGTAGGTATTTGTATTTTCGTTATTCCATTATTTGCGGCTCTGTATGCGTTCGTGTGTTCGTCCACCCACACAGATAGCAGAATAACTTTTGATCTCTCTTTCTATGTCTTAATATTATTGGGGTTTCACTGAGGTTGGTCCGTTGTGAACCACCAGCCCAATCACAATGCCCTTTGTCAACGCTCTTATTTCCTCCCCTTTCCGTTAATAGTCCCAATGTCCAAATCATATCAGCCGATACTTTCCCAATGTTATCTCAAACGTTCTAACAATATTGTTAACCCAATTACGTAACTTCTTCAGTTTGTACTCGGAAAAGCACTATCCATTTCTATTTCACGCTACCGTTTTCACGATATTCCGTTTTATCTCCGACAGATCCCAATTGCCTCATAACAAAAGGAAACTTGAAAGGTTTCTTTTTATTTAATGATTTTTATAACATGCTTTCATGTTTACTATAATGAATTTCTTATTATTATTATACGAAATGTTTACGTAAAAATATAATACAGATTTTGCTATGTGTGTTGATATCGGAAAAGTTACATGTATGTTTTTCAACGAAATTGTTTTTTAAAAGCAATCTAGGAGAAGAGGTGATTGTACAGAAGAATAAAATATGTATGGTGCCGATGAGAAACCCCTTTTCAATGTAAATGCGGCTCCGGCAAAAAGAATATTGAATAAAAAATCATAGACATGCTTCGATTTTGTCGATGGCCACATCCGGTACGCTAAGTTATTGGAGTGGTAGTTGTAAATGTATGAATGTCGCGATGTGTTCTTACTTCTTTTTTCTCTTTACATTCTGCTTCGTCCCTCGTATCGCCCTTTCTTCGGATCGTTCGCCCAAGAAAATTTCGGATTCCGTCTGTGCATTTCGTGTTATCAGCTCAATATAAATGTAATATTGTAGGGAGGAAGTGTGGACCACCTGACAGGTAGGAATGGAAATGCCGAGGTGTATAAAAATTGAATTTACATTGTCGCACATTGGAGCTTCCCGTGCGCCACCTAATTCGATAGCATTGCCGAATGCAATGATAAATAAACTTAAATAAACATAGATGCGTAAGTCCCAAAGGGACACGAAAATTGGGCGTCGGGAAAGTAGGAGCGATAAGGGTGGCGCCTCGTAATGCAGGAAGGAGCGAATATATAATGCTGAATGCATAAATAATAAACAAGGATAACGCTGATAAGGAATCGATTTCCATAAAGTTCGCGATGTAACTTGTGGCGCGGCAAAGTTTATACATCCCCGTGTCGGGATGCATTAGGGCGAAAAGAGGGACTGAGAGCAACAATGCCATTAAATTTTCCATCCGCTACATACGAATTCACCCCCAATTACATTTTTTAAACAGCCGACGAAGATCTCGACTTCCCCGAAGGCGTCGCGACTATTTCCACGCCCTAATCGTGTCCCCGGTCCCATCGGACGTCGTCACGTCGGACAATTACGATACCCTCAGGTGGCATTACCAGCCCTTATCCATTACCGGTTTCGCCGTTTCCATCAGCTCCCCATATGCTTCTAAATAACATACCGGAGCACCACATATCATTATTTTACATGCGATTAGCTTCGCCCCGATCAGAAACATATATTCAGGTGCACTATGTATTAATAGACCTACTTGATCCAACGTTGATATATTATATGCATAAATTCCAATATTTCATTCATTTTAATTAAATATTTATAAATTCATCTTTCAGAACAAGTTTTCTATATATTGCTTGCAGAATCAAAGTAAAGAAAATTCATTCTATTGAAATGCCTATTTCACGATCATATAATACTAATAACAATTATTATTATATGTGTCGTTTTTCAAACTCTCCTCGTATATGTTATAAGTTATAAGAGAATTTTATCCAAAATAATATTAGGATTTTCAGATTTAGAAAAATTAGGATTTTCAAGATGATTCAGCTAAACAAAGGCGTATCGGTTGTTTGAACAAATGGTAAATGTAGTATAATTTCAATTTCCTTGGAGGCAACTGAATGGAAACTCGTGGCGTGTAAAAATGTAGGGATAAGTTTGTTCCGGAGATGGCGGTATGCTAATACAAGTAATTCATTTTATGGAACGTTCGGCAAAATTGAGTTCAGTGGGGTTGTAATGTGTCACTACTACCCCCGGCAACATATATAAACCAGTTGCGAATGGTTCATTCCGAAACTATGCGAAGCCCGGAACGAGAGCGTTAAGTATGTGCCAGAAGATTATCCATTGTGCCACGCCACAATAATATTACTAAAGTTGATAATTGGACTTCCTTAGATTACACATCGTATTAGAATCTCGTGAGCCGTATGCAAATTTATAACGCTAATTTATGCACCTATTGCATTCCCCTTTTCCCAACATCATCATCATCATCATCTTTAATTACAACTATAGCTTAATATTTTTAACACATGCACGCTTACTATTTTCCAGTAAATCATCGTTTATATATTTATTATATGAAATTTTGACTTTCTTCTTAAACTGAATGAAAATAAAGTTATTTCCGTCACCGATGAAGCTTTGTGATTTACGTTGAGTATCGCTTAGTTAATTGTTTGTGAATATGTGTCTTATGGTATTACAAAGTTTAAGTACTTCACATAGAACCACAAGTAAAGTTTAGATGAGAGCTCTCCCACCGCACAGCCAGGGGTAATGAAAACATAAAATAAACATCTTTAAATTCATGCATGTGAACTAAGTGAACAAGTTTGCATTAATAAGAAGTTGCGAGTGTGCGTCTTTGCGAAACATATTGAGTTGAATGTAAATTAGTTGGTATCTGAAATCGAAGGTGCAATCCCTAAAATACAAAAGAACCCAGTCTAGACGCACTAAAAACACTGTCGAAGTTTCAAAAGTGCGATTACTTTCTTTTATTCAAAAGAGCTCGACCAAACGCTTAGTCTAATGAAATTGTCTTTTCTTGGCTCGGCTAAGTAAGATAAAGAAATTCAGTCGACAGTCAGCTGGATAAATTGCTCTTGAGATAATAGACAAATTGCCAAAGTTTTCAGCATTATTCAACAACACAGTTTGAATTAATACCGAATAATTACGTCAGCTTAGCGTACATACATTTCATCTGAATAGCTCTCAAACGATGTTGTTATTTCTCTCTACTTATTAAACATTATATAATTGCTTATATTTGTCCACTTCATTTGTCGACTATTTTCAATTAGTAACCATTTGAATAATTACAATTATAATTCCAAATATACGAAATAAGGTAACATTCAATTAAATGTCGCGAGGGAGATAAAGTTGAAGCTCGTCCTGTGTCCCAGTTACGGCTCGTATACTTCATGCTTTACATAATGCCAAATGAAAGTAAACGCCGTGAAATTGGCGCAGGACTAAGCACATCCAGATTGGAAGCCAACGAGTCGAGGGATCAGTGTATATTTTTTATTTTATGTTTTTGTTTATTCGAGCTTGCATTCTCCATCACGACGAATGCGAAAGGACGTTATATAAATGCAACATATCCACCATTGAAACGTAATTTGTCTTGTTACATTATCTATCCCAGTTCGTGATCTCGATTTAGTTACGCCACTCTCATCTCCTACCAATATCCGAATGGAAGGAAATTGCTACAGCGAAGGCGGCAAAAAATGGTGTAAGGATCAAGCGGGAAAGGCGCTGTGACCTGAAATTTATCGGAAAAAATGCAGATATTTCAATATCACACTTCTGCCAAATGAGGTGTAATTTGCAAAATGGCCGCGTAAGCTTATTGGAAAGGAAATTAAGTGGGAAATGCGAATGGAAAACACTGTTACAACATAAATATATTTATGCTGAAGCATAATTTATGATTTTTTTCAGTCAATCACCGATCCATCCATTTCTTATATATAATTTATAATTGGTATAAATATAAGATACTACCCCTTTTCTTCATTTCTTGAGGTTTGTGTATTTACTGGATAAGAGAATTGAATAAAAAAGAAGTCGAGAAGTAATACTAAATTGTTCAATTTGCAGTGGCGTGCAAGGCGTTGATAAAAAGACCTCAACTACTCGAGGGTGTGGCTCACAACTCTGGCAGATTCGGATCGGTAAAGTTGTTGGCCTGTCAATACCTTGAGATCAAACTCTTAAGAAGAAAGATGCCAAGAAGTCTCGAAGAGACAGCAAACGTGCACCTTCGCTAATTACCATTTCTACCTGCCACTTAAGCCATTCCACGCAGATGCTAATTCCTCACCAAGCTTACCACCATACATCCAAAATTAACCGCACGTCTCGAATTAATAACGTCTAATGTATGGTGCGGACGTGGCAAAATTTTCTTATATTTTTTTTTGTTAATGATTCCGCTCGCAAACTTCTGGTTAAGTATTAATAAAAACATGCTCACTTTGAGTGCATTTTCACATAAGAATATAATGAAACATTCAGAGGCAGTTTCTTCTCTCCTTACTTTATCCTGAATACGTTTTCATGAATGTGAATATTGCAATTACAGCGGAAACAAGTCCGCTATCCGAATTCGTATATCTTAACTCCAATCGATATGACTAGAAAAGTTCAAGAACACTTTAAGATTAATCAACTTCCGGGAATTTAGATTACGAACCTTGCGCTTTAAATTTAGCGGTCTCGTGGACAAAAGACAAAAAGTTAAAGTACATATTTGTTTAATTCGGAATTACTGATCTGGCGGCGCACGAAATTCTCGCTACGTGCACATTTTTATTTGTGCATTGTGTACGTGAGATAAAACGAGCAACATTTCCGGCAGAAACGCAAACGCAAAAAGAAGCATAACATCGCACTATAAAAACAAGCTAGAACATCCAATTTCATATTTGCATTTACAGCTGCTTTTTTTATCGTTCTTTACCTGAAACAATAATGTTTATGTAGGTTCAAGTACGTATAATGTACCAACATTTTATGTACTTTTATTTTTGTTAAAGCTATAGGGATTATTTGGACGCTAATCTACAATTTTGTTTTTACTTGCCATATTCTATCAATTGTTGTTGATTTATACCGGCTGTAATATTTATGACACTTTTCACTAATTATTCACGACGATTCTCAATACCAAGCTAACTATATAATTGGTTTCCGCGGAAAACCCTATTCCTCCGTCCTGCAACGCCCGACATTTGATTAAAAATTCATACTAATGCTATAAACGTTTAATTGATATCTTGAAATACATCCAGCTAAAGCAATTATATAATAAGTTGCGGAGAGATTTATTGTCGCAAAATTGTCAATGTTAATCTACAACATCGTCGCAGCAATTTATTTATTTTGCGAGAGAACACTATTCCACCAAACGACTATATTTCATATACAATTTCGGCCTATAAATTCTATATGATATTTGTAATTATCCTTGAATTAATAACAATATTAATAAGTATAATTTGTCTGCATATGTCTATAAAAGGAATTAAACTCATAAATTAGTGTAATTAGTGGGACAAGCTGAAAACATCGTATTTATTAAAATTCAATAATCTATTCACATTTCATTTTCAATAAAGCGACTACATTTGCAATTTTAGATAATAATTCAAATCATCAATCGTCATACATTTCAAATATATGGAATATATATGTTTATCTTGTGTTAGTACAATTTTGTTAATGTATTATTACATGTAATCATATAGACGTTACATTGATGCGAGCGGTGTATATTTATATTTTGTTCCAGCTGAATTCATTAAACTATTCAAACAATACATTGTTTTCTCATAATAAAATATCGCAAACACAAAAGTTATATATAATTATAATTACGTGAATTCCAAACGGACTGCCAATTTGTAACACCGGTGGAATATACCAAAGTCTATGTGCTAAAAAATATAACAAATTATTTGATATTCATAATTATAATAATTTGTTTTTATTATTTATACTAATATTGATTAAATTCACAGCATAAACAGAAAAATGTTTAGTAATTTTAAAAATTAATATTCCCCAACCTTAAAGGCTTGATTGTGCATATGAATGCATATTTCGCTCTATTTATTATTAAATGGGACGTTCCAAGAATTCAATATAATTTCTTTAGCCTAACATATAATGATTTTTTTTCAAAACATAATTGTTAATTCCATGAAATCATTTATCTTCTGGAAGAGAATGCAATTGTCGGTGTGCCGGCTGTACAAGCAAATAAATAGTTCTTCAATTAATAATTATCCTTTGATTTAATATGTCCCATGGGTATTAAGGCAGACATCGAAGTGTTTTGTAGGAAGAGTGACTGGGACAAATTGCATTGGGCCGTGCATGTGTATGCATGCATGCGAAAGCGCTGGAAAGGCATTATAGGGATTACACAAGAATCACTCGCCAATTAATAACAGGGACCCACATCAATCAGTGTTATTAAAAAGCGTAATGGTAATGGTCGCATCCTTTGATTATTTATTAATGCGCCGAGGAAGCGCAATTATTTCCACCTGTAATAATATCTATTAATATTTGTTATTTCGGCGTTGCCTCTGTCGTGATTTATAAAGGCCATTTGTTACCTTCGAATGGCGTAAATTATCGCGCCTCTCCTCTTTTTTTTTTAATAATCTACAGATATATGCGTCGTTCTTTCATCCGTTCCGTCGTTAATCTCTGCACGTTACCTGCCCGATCGCACGTTGCGTAACCGCGTGGCCCCGTCGTCTTCATCGTCTCTTCCAGCACCACCACATTTCGTTCCATTATTAATTGAGTTATTTATCGACGTACCACTGCAAGATGTTCATTCCAGAGACAGGATTATTCAGTATTTAAATTAGCCTGCGACCCGAGGATCCTGTGTGCATACATTTTCATATTCAAGCATTTTATTTGAACGAATTCTCTATAGTTACAATACGCATTTCAATCTCGGCATAAACCAAACGCACTTTTGTCACATTCTATTATAATGTAAGCTAGTATAAAAAATACATTTCCATGTCGCGAGTCCTTTAATCGGTTTACATAAAAACATCCTAATGGTTGCGCATATTTACAAAAAAAAAGGAATGAAACATGTCTCAGATCTCAAGGATGAATGGCTTCCGAGAGATCGGACGTGAAAGTGGAATAGGAAAAAAAATGTTAGAAGATCCATTTGTCAAGTAAAATATATAAAACTTCATTTGCTTTGTTTTACCTTAAGTCTACTTTTTAGATCAATTGAAAATGTTATATAATTGTATTTAACAAACCTCGATTAGAATAATTATGAATTTTCAAGAAAAAAAAAATGAAATAACAAATTACAGAATCTGAGCTGAAAAATGAGGATGATATATCTTTACATTGAGCACTTTTAATCAACTAACTAATAATAAAGCAACAATTTTAATTGGGCGAGGAATTACTCGCGCAAGACTTTAATGAACATAAATCAACACCAATTTATAATAACCGAGGCGTTTTATGAGCTACCAAAGTCTTGGGGTAGATTGAAAATTATTAAGGGGAGTTAGTTGCCGGAGACGGCAGTAACGCCAGTAACTGGAAAGTCAGAGTGCGGAGGATGCGGAGGCGGGGGCTGATGTTAGGGCGGCGGCAGCGACGGTGGCGGCTGTGCGGAGGCATTCGAATTTTCTTTTTTAAAAGTTTTACAGCTCCGCGCCTTCTCTCATAACTCGATTAGTTACAAAGTTGCAAAAAAATGAACGAAAAATGTAAAAGTGTAGCAAGCGAATTGAGATATTCTAATAAGTTTCGCGGTGCCTCCGAAAATTCGCTCCCGCAAACAACCCAACTTTCCAATTATACATTCAACTTGCCGTCGACAAACAGAATTCATAATTTTAAAAGAATATCATAATTATAATAATCAAATCATGCGGAAATGAAAAACACATGACGTTCGCGAAGATATGAAAAACCAAATTTCATAATCATTTTCCACTCATCCACAAATCTCAATTTAAAAGACGCATTTCATCTATTAATTCAATCTGTTTAAAAACAAACCAATGTTGAAATATTTTCGACCAGTTTACATAAAATATATAAAGAAAAGAAAACTCGAACAAATAATGAAGTTTAAAACGAAAATCGCTATCTTAAAGTATGTATATTGGAGTTCTTTCTTGAAGTAGATGCAACATATTACAAAGTCCGCAATCCGATAAGAATCGATGGGAAAATGCGTCTCGTCGAGAGAAATGAGTTTCATAACTTACCAACGGCACCCGATTTTTCGACTGAGTTTTCTTACCTGAAACATAGAGAATAGAGTTATTTATAGTGGCATATATTAGTTAGAGATTACAGGCAACTTAATTTAACGCGACGTGGGGTCTTGCACTCAAATGTTATGCCGTTATTGTGTAGAACAGTTAACATTAGTTCATTTTCTGGGCCGACTATTAAACAAAGATTTATCGAGTTTTAAATTAAAAAAATGTAATTTTGTTAATTAACTTAGATAAATAGTATATTGACTACAGACGTATTAATCGCATTTCTTTTTCGGTCTTATTAATAGAATTACATATTTCACGTGTCATTTTATGTTAATTATATTTATACATATATATCAGTCATTACCTCCGGACATTCTAAAGTTTGTTATTTAATTAAACGATTATTGCCATTGGAATTTATTAATACATTATTCATTCAAACATTAATTTAATTTCAAAAATTCTTATACACATAAACCTTCGTCAGGCACTGAATTATGTATGTTTTTGTATCAATAAATATACCTATAAAACGATGTCCATATTTCAGAAAAAACTCATGTTTAAGTAATATTTTTAGTAAAATTAACATAATAAATGTCGATGATGTCTCATAATAATAATAATTTGACCTATATTAAATAGATCTTTGTGACAATTAATGTTTTTGTTACAATAAATATAAAAATAATTTTTCGACAAAGGAAAAAAAAAATTAATATAATTGGTCTTTTGAATATTCATTATTTATCATCCCAAGTTTTACTAATTAATATTAATCAAATATAAAATATTCCATAAAAAAATTACTTGTTATTCAACGTTTGAAATAAATGGCATAATCTCAGAGATCAGTGAGAAGTATGCTTGAAAGGATTAATGAGAAGTATTCAATGGTTGGTCGATATATGCTGAGGACATTTGTCAGATGGTTGACAAAGTGTTGTTAAATGTATGTGTGTGCATGTGTAAAGTGCGGAGTCGGTTTGAAGGGGCCAACAATAGCGGTTCCATCAGGTCGTTACCGAGGGAGAGGAACAAGTGGAATGAATGCGTGTGTCTGTATGTATGTGTGTTCTTTCGCTGGGGTTGCGGAACTCGTCGTCTCGGCCCTTTTACGGTCTTCGAAGTCGTATTTTCCTGTACCGGTTTTCTCCTTTTTCCGGCTCGTTCTTTGCGTTTCTTCTTCGTCGTCCTGGTAGTAATCCGACGGTGCGAAGATAGATTGCTACGGCATTGAGTGAACTAATCCCTGGGCTGCGGTCGCAGATACGCCCGACGAAAATTACTGGTAATGCCTTTTTAGCCCCCATCTTATTGCTCCTTTTCCGGAACTGATTGAAATTGCTATAATTCCAAACACAACATTAAACCGGATGGCACACACATGTACACCCACAGAAAATCCAAAAAAAAAATTAATCCCGTCCAATAAAATCATTAAGCGAATTCCGGGAGCGTCCTGGATGAAGTCGTTTCCGATTAAAGAAACCGTCCTCCTAAGGCTCATTACGATCAGCATCTCTACGTGGTTAATTTCCATTCTCCTTCAACCAAATCCAAGGGGAGGATGCACGAATTGGGGGGTTGGGAGGTTGCCATGATTCGATTCGCTGGGTAATAAACGAACCGGCTCCACCGGGCCGGTAATAACAATGATTCTGCATAAATAATTATTTTGAACGCGAACAACGGACGAGTCAATCTTGCAAAACAGAAAATAAAGTGCAATACACTTTACTTTATCGACATTTTATATGTAAATGGAAAATGGAAATATCGAGAGTTTCGCGTTTAGAACCCTAACTCAATTACCGAGATTTCTAGGGTTCTACATCCATCCCACCTTTCACAAAATCCGGAGTATGTATTTCACTCATCCCATCGACGCATTCAATATTCAATACTTATTCTTATAAAACCAATAGAAACTGCATAAACAAATTTATAAAACATCCTTAATTAACTTTCAGTAAAGTTTTTATAAAAAAATAGATATATTTCCAAAATTTTTATATTTTATTGATATCTATATGAATTAATTACTAATTAATTAATATAAATATTTCTTCAGTTACAAAACATAATATTATTCATAAAACCAAACTATAATAGTTTTATATCAATAAATAACTATGATATAATAAGTAAAAAAAATGTATACAAAATAATTGGCTGTAATAAATCGCTTTGATTAAAACCCAATACGACTAAATGTATTTAGTTAAAACAAATCTAACAATACTTTTTTACATAATGAATTTAATTTTTAAGTTATTCTCGAAAACATATCGAATTTTCATTTTCCCTATAATACGCATATTTTTGTAACAATATTTAAATTTTTTTCAGAAATGTTTATAGCGTTATATTTTAAATGGAATTATTTATTATTTATTAAAATAACTTTTGACATTATTCATAATTATATAATAAAGAATCATAATTAATTAATTCAGAATGAATCAATTTGGAACGCGCAGCAAACGTACAATAAAATATTGTTTGATAATAATTATATGAAATATACAGCGTTACGCAATAATGAAATAAATTACGGAAAATATGCAATATGTATAATCGTCGTTGATATTTGAAAATTCCAGTAATCAATTAGCATTTGGGTAGATTAAAATGAATCATTAATAAATATTCGCTCGGAAAATGTATTTATATTATAAAGTTGTTCGGATAATTTGATCAAGTATTTATTCATGTTGAATTTATTCGATGAACAGGCATAAATATGAAGATTTCATCGGCAATTAGTGCTGTAATTTTATTAATACATACATGGTCATAAATACAGTTGCAATATAATGCTCTGCGAGGGCGACAGAAACTTATTAAATAGATATTTAATATAGATTAAGGCTGTAATAATAACCATTTGCGATCTAATGTTTCCATTTTGCTCGACGTCCCCCCTAAATTCATTCCATTTTCCTACCCTTCGTGGCATACGTAATTTATTACACTAATATTTGTTTTTAGTTTCGTTACTATTGGCTTCGTTAAAAATAATAACTGTAATGACGTTAACGCTTCGATTGTGCCACGTAATTGCAAGATAAAAACCCATTTGATCCTGCCGTGTTATTTTCGTTCAGAATTGAAATTAGTACAGAAACTTATTTCCAAGCATTAAAGAAATCCAGTGGTGTTTCTTTTTTAAGGGTAGAAGCAGATTAAGCAGTATATACATAGATTGAGAGAGAAAGAGACTTAAATGAATTAGAACTAGCTCCTCTCTCGCAAATTGATTGGGTAAATCAATTTTGTATAGAAGCAAATTGATTAATTTATGCCCATCACGTCGATGATTCGGCCCTGTTTCCAGAAACCGCAGTCATTATTTCGCCGTTTTTTTCAGCAATTCCCATGGCGCGGTAACAGAATGAGAGACCCACATTCGGGAGTTCAAACCTCCAAGGAACCCGTAAAATACGACTAAAAGCTCAATAAAATTATTACATTCCTAACGGGTTTTACTTAAAAACTTCTTCACTCCCTTAATCGAAATTTATGCATTCAACACTTTATGAATCCCGCTTTTTTCTATTGTATTCTTATTCATTCATGTCGCATCTAAACACTGTTTCTCGTGTGGCGATCATTAATTTTATTATTGTGTAACTCGTTGTGTTGAAGGAAGGAGGACCAAATTCACGGATACCTTTTAATCATCTTAATACTTCGCTTCGTCATGACGGCTTTATTCGGCATCTCTCGAATGTTACATTCACGTGATTAAAATCGTCGTGCGATTCTCAATGCTTTAGTGAGTCACATTAAGAAAAAAATCAAATTCAAATCTCCTTTAACATGTTTCCATTAGTATTCTCTAATTTCATGTGAAATGCCATTTTGTAATTACGTTACCAACAAACGTATTTTTTAAGAGCTTTAATTTTAATAATTAAAAACAGAAAGTGGATTATTTAATGAATTGAAATTATAAATAATAATAAATGATCTGTAATTATTAAAATTTAGTTAAATCATTAAAAATGAAACGAAGATTAAGACAATTTTTGTACATAAATATTTCCTTAGGTAATTAATGTGTATACTTGTCATTTAATATTATGTAATTATAAAAATGTTTGTTGTTTGGTGGTGGTGTTGATAACATGATCTTGACGTTTAGGTTGAAGTGTTTGCGAGACGACGTGTTTTTATTGGCCTTCGAGTCGAGAGTGGCGTTAAAGTGAATCGCAGCACTCTCAAGTTTTTATCTGGAGTATTTAATAAAAGGATTTAATGGGGGAGGCAGTTCATCAATGCGATATCGATGGCAAGTGAGTGGGCTTCCGGTCCGACCCCTATCCATTATAAGATTTCATCAATTCCGGCCACGAGGAGGGTGTATATATGGCAGGCCGGAGGCGTCGCGACGCGGGAGGCGGCTTCCCCGAAAACGGCCACCCTTCCCACCCAAACCGAACTCGCGCGTCGGAATTGATAGCGGAAAGGTTACGGGAGAAAATTATGAAGCAATTTTGTGGGTGCTACGGTCATTAGTCTTCCGCGGCGCGATCCATCTGGGCATGCCCTACCAGCCCACAGCCCTTCTAGCCCTTCCAGACTTTGCGCTCGCCGCAGGACGCTTTATAACGTCACCACTGCCATTTCGGACGCCCCGCGAAACTAATAATAACCACCCCATCACCACATCCACACACACACACACACACACATTCCCTCCCTTTCCGCCATCAAGCGCATTGCAACATTGTCGGCGAAATTTCATTTCCGAAAAAAATAAACCCCATACTGCAATGGACGACACGAATGTGTATTACACATTCAATGCATAACTGGAAATAAAAGTTTACGACGCCAACCAACATCACCTCATTTGGTTATGACCCTATCAACTCAAACCTATAAAATAGTCAACTATAAATTTCAATCAATAAAACTAATTAATTCACTGTCATTCAAATTGATTTCAATCTGCGAACCACGGGGATGAGCGCAAATAGAGTAAAAAGAAATTCAGGAAAAAGTTAAACTAAACAAGTAAAGATTACCGAAGTTAGAAACAAATTCTGGTAAAAAGTTTAATGGAGTTTCGTCGGCAACGTTCAGTGTCAATAAAGATTTACCAGATGAAAAACGAGAATAATGGTATCTCCGTTATAATATAAAATCAATCCAAAAACGGACTAAAGTACTTTAAATATTCAGAAACATAATTACTATATTGTTAATACCAAAAGTAAAATTACCTCATTAGTACAATTCGTATCATACAATTAATTTAATTTTAATTTAAAAATTTTCTCGAAGAATGCTTATTAATTATGAAAACTCTGTATATAATAAAATATATATTTAGTCTGTATTATTTGATATATATATATTATATATTCCAATTAAATTAAAAGCAAAAAAGCTTGCATAAAAAACTGATCGGAACTAAAAGCAATTAAATTTACTTTAATAATTATATTTTTAAAGTCATGTCAAAGGCATATCCTATTATTTCTAATTTGTAGTTTAGCTTTTGTGCGGAGCTTTCAATAAAAATAATAATAATAAATTAATTTAAATTCATAGGCAACACAAAAGTGCATTTTAAATATCAAAGTTTCATCACACAGTATTCAGGCTATTACATTCAAAACATATAGTGAAAAAATTCATTATTTAGTACTGAAATAAAATATGTGTATGTGAAATAAATGAAAATAAATCGATTGTAAATATACATCGGAAACAAAAACGGCGCGAACAAAAACAAAATTATATTAGATTTTATTGCAATATGCAATATTAATAATAAATTTAGTGATGAATAGACTTTACTATTTATTGTAAAAGAAATAAAAATATAAAATATATTGAATAAACTATGGGTATTATCATTAAATTTGTATTATTATAAATGAATAATACACTAAATACGTTAACCGAATGAAATAGACCAAATTTAATTAAATGTATTCTTATTTGCTCAGGTAAACTAATAGTAGTTGTTTAAGCTTTTAAATTTAGCATGAATAGAACAGAAATATAGAGATTTTCAAAAATGTTTTCTTTTACAACAGAAATAATTATAAAAAGTATTAAATGTTCTTTGAGGTTGAGGTTGAGGTCATCTTTCATAGGTGTTAAATATATATAAGCTGAGTATGTATAGAATATTGTTTTATATAGTGGAATAAATAATATATTTTCGTGTGTTCAATTTAGTAACGTTTTGTGCACTGCAAGAGAATATAAGTTGCTATTTATTATTTATTTGTGCGCGTTATATTTCAAAAAAAGGTATGGTAGTTTGGAGGCAATATTGTTCCGTCGATATGAGCCGGTACCTGGCAGAAGTTTCACATTTATAGTTTTATTCCGCTATAGCCGTAAAAAGTACATTTATATGGACGATGTGTTGTGTTACACAGACGATCGGAGTGTGTAATAGAATTTTTATGATGTTGCCGTCAAACTTTAATATTTCTAACACTTTGCCGTCCCCCACGACGCAGCAGATATAATTGTATCATCGAGAATATTGTAATTATTAAAATTCTCTACCAATCTATTTTCTGCATAAATATTCATACGGTTTCATTCATTTCAATAACCATAATGCGAGAGGCATTTTAAAAGTAAAATGTCAATCGAGACATACATACGTACAAAAAGAGGGGAATTTTTACCGCACGTATACGTAACCGAAATCATCCATCCGATCCCTTTTCTTTCGTCGAATAATATCTCGGCTGCAAGTTGCGAAAGAAGGGATGGATCGAATTGCCGCCCACCGAAAGTATTTTAATATTAAACAAAATACAAAATTGATGTGTATTTATGCTCGTGCGTTCCACCGAAAAGTGAAATTTCTCTCGCAAAGCATCTTTCAATTTGCTCCGGCTCCATTCGGATACACACACGCGCATCCTGCATATTTTATTAGGAATTACTTATTTCCCGGCAGCATATTTAATTCTATTTGTTTAAGCTGTTTTCGGGCGCTCGCCCTAATAATATTTATCGCTGGGAATTTTGAATCATAAGCTTATAAATAATAAAGGGTACAAAGTAAATAATTGATGTACGAGGATGTACGTTTTTAACATGCAAATAATACTCATATTTAACTTTTGCATTATTAACCAATACGCTACTATACATTAAGATACTTCGATGATGATAAAATTTATTATAAATCAATAAATGCGCCATTAATTTTATTATTTAAATAAAAATAAATAAATCAGTTCAGCTTTAGGACTCCCTGTATTAAGTACATAATATTTTCAAGATATAGTTTGTTGCTGGATATAGGATATTCCGATGTATTAAGTAACCAATAGTAAGAACTGTGTGTATTCCTCCAATGCCTCACCCATAAACTTAAGGAAACAATAAGATGATACAAACTTAGTTATAAAGTGTTCTTCTCGCAGCGCCTTATATGTATGAGTTTTTCACGCGAACCGAAAGGAAAAGAAAAAAAAAATGAAAGTGGTAGAGAGACAGAGAGTCAGAAAAAGGGCTGAATTGCACGACGTTTACGTGCCGCATAAATCTCCTGTGATTTGTTATGCATGTATGTATGCGCGTGTCTATATATTTTTTTTTTCCAGAGCCTTTTTTTTCTTCCTTCCACTGTACTTTGGTTACAATTTGATAGACTGGAATTTGTTTGGAAACCGGGAAACGATTCATTTTTCCGTACGATATTTATTATGCTTCTGGAATCCTAGATCCATTTTTCCACGCGCATACAAATAGAAGGGAACAATTTTATCGTCTGATTTATATACATTGTATTTCATTTTCTACGGTTCACCATCAGATTTATTCATATAGTTATAAATATTGCATTCGATCGAAGCATTTGTTTATAACGGAAAAAAAGTCTCGCATCATACGCATCGATCATATGCTTACATTGAACGCGATTTTTACTTTTCTCTTTTGCTTTACCTCTCGTAAAGCATATTTCTTGCTACACCACTAAAACTTATAGTGTTGACAGCTTAAAGAACTATAAAGATTTAGATGTTTAGATTCATTATATTTTATATATCAAAATTTACTTATTTTATGAACATCATTCTTATGTTTTATACATTTATTATAATTAACATAATATGAGTAAATAAAATTATTTATTAGTTAAATTAATTAAATTAAATTCTGTTTAAAATTTTATTACAAAAAAAAAATAAAAACTAAATTGTTGAAAGTTTATTTAGGAATAGATGCGAATGTGTAATTGAAACTCAAATATGTTCGTATGCGAATATTTCTGTACGAATTCATCCGAAAAGCGCCGGGGGTCATTTCGTTGAGGTAAATTTCACCTCCGGTAATTTTCGGAGCGCACCGACAACAGAAATTTTACATAATAGAAATACACAGTGTGCTCTAGTTATCCGTGGTAATGCTCTTGTAGTTATGATAAATCATCAGCACCTATTGTGTGGTGACAGTTATTCGCGTAGTTCAGAGGCTTAGATGGGACACAGAACCCTGCAACCCATTCCAGATGTAATAAGTGTTTAATTTAATATATAGTTCACCCCGTAGATACCTCGAAGGTACCCAGAATTTCTGGTGTATGCACTTTCAGTTATTAAGCAAGCTGTTTGTGCATACCCGATAGGCCCTGCCGATTTAAACCAATATAGGCACTTATTAAGCTATAAATTAATCAGTCGGATAAAACCGCCCACGCCACTGTCAGTCCAGTATTTAGTGACACTTTATCCAATTATGTTGCACATGCCTCACACTAACATACTTTCACTTTCATAGATTAATCTGTAACTACAGTTGAAACAGAAGAATTTAACATTAATCAACTAAATAATTTAAAACTTTTGGTGGTCTTGCAGTGAAGTACACCGTGCATTTCTTATTTACTTCCGCGTCCTCCTTTTATACCAGTAAAATATTCTTCTTCATTTATTTATTTACAAAACACTTCCGTATTGCAGCGAACGTCTTTGCTTTTGTCTTTTTATTTATTCACGTCCGTCCTCCTTGCCCGGAACTACTGTGCAAGAATACTTCACCTTTCTCCACTGATTATTTAAATATTTTCTATCTACCTATGAAAAATTAAACGCCAGCAAATAAATAACATTCGTGTACCATCTTTTATGAAGACATTTTACAACTTATAAAACTCACATATTTAATTTAACTTTCAACAATAATCTATATTGATCAAATTATTTCAGCATATTAAAAAAGCAACAAATATTTGATGCCAAACCAAATATTAACACATAAAATATGATGATTTTATTTTATTTTGAAAAATTGGTTGACTATTTCATATCTCGTAAGTAATTCAATGCAAACTAATTGTAAAATCATTTATTTTTGAGAATTTCTCGATAAGGTTTATAAATGAATTATTTGAATATATATTTTGCATTAACTGTTCTTTGAAATTTTTTTAAAAGTTTACAATATTACTAATGTTTTATGATGCAATTTAAATAAATCTGTATGTTTTCTTGTGTATTTTGTAAACAAGTCCTAGAAATCTTAAATCTAAAACTAGTTGGACAATTCTTTCGTTTCGGTGTATTTATAATAAGCTGTGCCGGTGACGTTGATATTGAAATATCTATGCAGAGCGTTTCGCTATAACATCCGACTTATATGTATTTACCGTTCATGCATATGGGCGGTTTCTTTTCGTGCTATATTTATTTGCGAATAAATTGCATATACGGTCAGGATTATGAAAGTGCTCGGAAGAAGTGTTCCATATTGCATAACAATGGCGGATGCCGCCGTCGGCGCCGGAAAGAAAAGAAAGGGCTCAGCTCGCGCCACCCGACCTTCGTCCTTCCTGCAGCCGCGGAATTTATGCGGAACCCAAGATATTTCTCCAACCAGCGGAAACTGTTATATATTGTCTTCTATGCAACGGTACCCTTATTTCAAAGGTGACATATTTTTAAACATCCCACTTTTTCTTACGACCGCGGATCAAACGGACGTTTCTTTATTAAAGATATAAAAAAAAAAGAATACCAACTATTGTTTGAACAACAGCTTCTCCATGATTGGCTCCTGCAGATAATTTTATTTACCAAGCACTATCTCATTCCAAGTTTTTTCCATCTAATGAACACTTATATTATTCTGCATTAGTTTTGACCTACTTTAAGACATTCATTGTTAAATTGCGGGAAACAATACGGCCGTTATGCACTTTAGTTTAAACACTCAAGAAAGTAAAACAAAAATTTTATATACAATTCATATCAAATATGTAGATTCTACTGAGAATATATTTAAATATAGGAAAAACATATAAAAATCATAAATAAATATCACCAGCAAAATACCTGAACTTAAAATAATACCGGTTGTTAATAAATTTAATTATCTGGGTATATATCAAGATAGAAAATTATTTCCAGGTCAATTTACATACTAGCAAAACAACACGAAATTAAGTTCAGGAAACTCTACTAATTATTACTAATTTCTAAAAAAAATAATTTGCTTATTAATTACCTAATTATCTAAAATATATAATTTTATGAAGTAGCAGTAGGTCTAACATTGTCATACTACAAAAATTCCAGTCGAAGATCGACCATTAGAGCATTAATTCAAATGGAAAAATTATGAATGGAAAATTATGAAAAACAATAACCGATACCAAAATATGATAGAAAGACATCCAAACGTATCAAACTTCTTGACAATAATTTAATAATACTGAAGCGATATAAGCCATTGATATTCAACAACTATCCAATAAAATGTTGAATGTTTTCTTACGAAATAAATTGTAAAAAATGCAATTTACATGAATTACTATATTATTAATAATAATTATCCTGTAATAATTCAATTACTTTAGATAATTATGACGTTTTATGTGAACATAAATTATAGGATAAGCAATATTAGTATTGTTTGGGTGGCGGAGAATTGAGATGTTGGAGCGTGTTATTTGCATATCTTAAAAGTTTCCCCTTGTGTCTGTTTGCTTGAGGATGGCAGAGATTAGGAGAACGGTGAAGAGGATTGTGATTGTAGTTTTATACCCATATAAATAGAAACGTCTTATTAGAGGGTGTACAGCTAGAGGTGGTTGAAAGTACGGCATTTATATGAGAATGGAGACGGCAGCTGCAACGGACGAGCCATCGCACGGGTAAACGAGACATAATGCTATCGAATGTATGTGCGCCTCCCGTTCCACCTATTCCCGGTGTAAAACTCAGAATTTTGCAGGCATTCGAAAGAGACAGCTCCTTGCAACACTCGCCGCCCCACCAGGTATATTTATTCTAAGTAACTGAAATACGTATAGCTTGTAGCTACTGCTACTACTGGTGTTCCCCTCGTCTCATTTCCATTGCTGCATTCCTTTTTATCGCAGTTGTCGTTAATGATGTATGAGCCAAGATATTTTTCAAAGAAATTTCTTAAGGCTTCAGTACATCATATGGCTTTTTGAGCAACAACTTGCGGATTAAAATCACAGCTTCCCTTCTCTGTTTGTTCGTCAACACACACTCCATATTTTTTTACTATGCCACCCCTCGTCCACGTCCTTTCATCCGATGCTTTCGCTTGGGGCTTCAGCATTTGTAAAGGGTTTTCCGAAGTTATTTGTTTTTAATCATGTTTTAATTTGCCTCAGTGTCAATCAATTTTATACATTCCGGCCGGCGTATCCCTAACAAACTCCATTGAACAACCAAACTTCGCAAATCTTAATTGCATCTACGGAAAGTTTTCAAATCAAAACAGACCATAATCAATCAGATCACACCCCTAAAATCACATAGACCAAAAATTTATTTACACAAAACACACAAGTAATACTGGAGGACAAGGACAAAGGAGGAGGCAGCTCAATTTTGCTTTGTATTAAAAATAATTTGCTCCACGACACACGCCACACGCTTTTAGTTGACATGAATATAAATATTATATTAATACTTCTTTATAATTATCGTCTGATTTAAACATGACACGCAAACGTAAACAAATAAAATTTAAATTATCATAGCTTTAAATTTCTCAATTAGAATACTTTCAACTAGTCAATTGACTAATGGCTAAACGTTTATTTTTAATATCAACATTAAAAAAAACGAATGATTTATACTTCAAAATTATTAATTATTATTACAAAGATACAATTTTTAAACCTTGGTGGATGCGCCGGGTATAACTTTAAATGTCTTTTTTTAAAGAGCAAGTATGTTATTTAAAAAAATTAATAACTATTATAATTATAAATATTTTGAAGAAATTAATATTAGTACAATAGTAAAAAAAAAATATTATTTTTCGTTATTTCCATTTCATTTCTTTTACAATTAAAGTATTAACATATGTAATTTAAAAATTAATCAATCGTCAATGTAAATGTTGTTTTACTTTAATAATCTTAAATTAACGTCATTAATATTATCATAAAGGTTAAAGTTCATCAAATGTTATTTATAAACATTCCTTATTTTTGATAATATAAAATATTGAATAATTTCTTTGATAATTTTGTTTTGCTGAATTTTTATAAATTATTTACCATCTGTTCACCAATTGCAGTCAATAGATAATTTTATATGTAATTGCTTTTATATTAAGACAATAATGTTTACTTTAGTACTACATTTTCATTAGTTTATGGAAATTCTGCTAATCCTCACAAAATACATAAACATGAGTTCAATTCTTATTTAAATATTATTTATTACAAAATAAATATATAACATATTAGCCTTTGGTTAGTTGACATTTATAATAACTATTTTTTTTTTTAATTTTCATATTATAATTAATAAATTATATTATTAAGATTTCAATGATAAATCAATACGATTTAGTGATACGATTAAAAATTTTAAATTTATTTCAATATAATATGTATATAAATAATATATTATCAATTTCAGGTTGCGATTAAAGTCGTTGTTATTGCATAATATTAAGAGTGGATTAAATCGGTTAAATTTACATTATTTAAAAATAAGATTAAATGATTGTTAATCGCTCGACGAGAAAAATAATCAAAATCTCAAGAAAATTTGCCTTTTTTTTAATAAGATGAGTTTGTTACCTTGGGTTGAAGACAGGTCTACGAACAGGACAATTAATATCATTAGGAAAACGAAGAACCTTTGGGAAGTCATCATGGTTTTTTTTAAGTCCGTTCGATCCGTCTTAATAACTCATATCCATCAGCGAACGTAAACCACAACAAGGGCGCACAGAAGGAGAATAATTTAAAAACCACCGAGCCGAATCAATTAAAGCAATCACTGAAGTTGTAATGAGTTTATTGTATAAACGGGGTACCGTCCCTGGGGGTGGTATTGAGTTGACATCGAATCTGTGCAGGTAATTAAAACGCTACGAATATTGTCAGATATGTAAATCGGTTTGCGCTCGCATTCGGAACACATGCGGCGACCGGAACGGAAAGGTTCGGGGCGTCTGAGGATAACGGTTGTCCTGAGGGGCGGGTCCGGTGTGGATTCAAACTCGCGCCCTTCGTAGCTCCCTCTGGGTTAGTCCAAAGAACAGGATGTACACAAAATACAACGGCAACAGCCCGCACGATACTGCCATTGCCGACGGAGTTGCGACCAACGCACCTCCACGAACCGGTTGCCGCGCGCGCGCTATTTTCCGTCCGCTTTTCACTGCCTAACACAAACCCATCTCTGAAGATCATTACAAAGACCCAAAGATACGAAAACCTAATGACCAACGTCAAAAATACGTAAACACTTATAAGATTTTCAATTCAATAGACTGTTTCAATTTCTGCTGTATTAGATTTCTTTATATTATACGTTAATATAAACAAAAATAATGCCAATTATTTTCAAATATTTGGCTTTGATTCAGGATAGCATCGATGCCAATTATGTAAAAATATACGTATATATTATGGAAAATATCATAAATAATAGATTATCTATACATTAAACAAACTTTTGAAATAGTCAATAAGTGTTTGAATAATTGAATAGATTTTAGATGAACCATCAATTATTTTTAACAATCCTTCGAATTCTTTGCATTTCACCTTCATATTTTTGCTCTAATTGTATTACATTTGTTTATATTATACATAAATATAAATAACAACAAAAAAAGCAAATCTATATAACACAAATGATTTCTGTATAAATGTTTGTTGCGAAAGATTTTAAAATATTTGTGAACATTTTTTGGTTTTGTTCATATATTAATAAGTGCAGGTAAAGTAATTTAGAATATTGTGTTGTGCCCAACTACTTTTCAACTTTGTAAAATATATAACAAACTATGTATAATGACAATTCTAATAAAGTTGATAAACCATGAGAGATCGACTCTTGTCCAACTGACTTCTGAATAAAAAGTACTACTTTAATTAATAAATCTATTTAAGAATATTGTAATTAATATTCGTAATCTACAACTACGTAAATACGAGATAATCCACGATGTTTAGAGATTATTCAATCCCGGGACACGATAAATGCAATAAGTAAATGATTGGCGCCAGTCTGTGCATAATTGAATAAAAGTATAGATTATTCTGAATACGTCAATTGTAATACAATACAGATTTGCTGATGAGGATCAATCAATAGACAAAGAATTGTATTTGTTAGTGACGGGCAGGTAACATAAACTGTGCAGAACGGCACAATGTCGAATTCATGATGACTCGACATTAAAACCCATGTGGAGAGGAAACACGGAAAAGAAGTATTCACATCATCATCGTCGATGGTTGTCTGAAAATCATCGCAGCAAACGCCGATTCACGCATCACATCAATCATAATCTGCGACCGATTTACGCTAATAATGCATTAAAGTTGCCATTAGCGAACATCTAGCAGGAAATGTTTTTAATGGGCACTACACGTGTCGTTAATATTGACCACGACATCAACTAAGTGATTTGTACAAATATGTTCAGATTTACATAAACACAACAAAAACAACAGTTGCAGACACAATTATCAATCTAGTAAATTTTATAAAGTTATGTAATATTTAAAATATTTTGATAAAATTTATACGCGGGAATCTTAATTTAATTTATTGACTCTATTTTTTTAAATTATTTTTTCTTATTTTTTCATATTTATTTTTCACAAACAACAAATTTATGTATCATAAACATTAAACTATTCGCTGGCAAAATTTGCAAACGCAGTAAAAATTTATTATAAGAGAAGAGAATAAGAGATTCTGTAATATAAAATTTAATTTTTCATTAAATATATTTTAAAATATTAATTTTCAATGCGAATTATTTAAAATAATTAAATAGCACTATAATTTCCATTCAATTTTTGTGAAATCAATTGCGCACATAAATTTATAAATATATTCATTTTTATACTTTTTAAAAGTGTAAGTTTTATTATTTTGTAAATTTATATTAACTTTTTGATGCACGCAAATAAACAAAGTTGAAGATTAACAAAATAATTGCGAAATGATGGATATTTATGGGATATAAAACATTATGTGATATGCATACATCAAATGGCATACTCCACGCGAATTTATGCTGAAATTTGTGTAATATCCAAATTAAGGTAATAATAATATATTACAACTTTATGGACGAATATGCTCACACAAATATATAACCATTCTTCAGTTATGTATTATAAATATTTAGATATTTCAATAAATAATTTACAATAAAAAAAGTTATTTTATCGAAGAAATATATTTAAAATGACTAAATAATTCAAGTCTTATTAATACAGTGAATTCTTACTGTAATTTTCTACAACGATTGAATAAGTAATAATAATTGGTAGTAATATTTATTTATTTGTTTAATCTTGGAATCAAATCAAAATCAATTGAATATATTATGAAAATGATAGATTAACGTAAATTAATTGAAGCGACAATAAATGGAGGAACTTAATTGAAAGACTTATAAAAAGCAGGAAAAAAAATATATAAGTGAAAGTTTTGATGATGGGAATTAATCTATGTAAATATTTATCCATTCCGCGTTTAATCTGATTTTAATGATGATGAAGACAAATTATATGTGTAATCAGTACGCACCGTGTTGTCAGCATGCATTATAATAGCTTGTAATCAAGTCATTCGTATCCATAAAGTATTATTCTGAATTGCTTGTAAGAGGAATGGGGCAATAATAAGAGAACCATTTAAATTTACATTGTGTTTCATATAGAAATGCATATGCCATGCAACAAACAAAAACGAAAAACACACCGAAAAAAACATGGATGGATTCCCCAGACCCTAACAAAGGTGGGTACTAAAAGCTAACAACTACGAAACGAAACACGAATAAAAAGAAAGTGCACGGCGATAAAGATAAAACCGGAGTATTACATTATAAAATAAATACATGTTTCGCATTCGAGCAAAACGGAGTAACGATAAACAAAAGTAAAAGAACGAAACAATTGCAATTATGCCGACGTCCATTCGGTGTTATTAATTCGAATTTATTAGATTGATTCGCCTGAGCCGTTCGACAATTCAAGACAAAGCGAATTACGACGAAATAAATACCTAAATAGATACACGTTAAGACCTTATACAACCCCTCTTCGATTAAGGACTAAAAGCTATTAAATGAATTTAATTGCGGGCGAAATCTTTACACCTAAATTATTTGCAGGGTTTACACATAAAATAACTAAATCTCAAACGATTTATTATACTTAAAGTAATTGATTTTCTTTCAATATTTTGATTTACAAAAATTACTAAATTTTTTAATATATTATGAGGATGTAAACGGTTAACAATAATCATATTTTTCTGAAATTTATGAAATTCGTTGATTCGATACGCTGAGAGTAAAGTTAATAATAGAACATATTTAAATAAGGTCATCCGTTGGGTGAGTGGACGGAAGTTGGACTGGATGTGCTTGAAAACGGGCGAGAAATAATGAATATTTATTTTAATTTCGTCACAAGAGGATTATATAAACTTTAGGTCGGAAGGCTGGGAAAATGTAATTAAATCTTTCCCGATAGCGGTTTCGTGATAAAACATATATACACTTTTGCGGCGGATGAAATGGGCATGCCACCACATAGCGAGAAATCCAAAATGTTAGTGATTCGCATGATGATCGTGTTTGATTATTGACTGCGCTTAAAAGTGCTTTGAAGTTTATCAGATGCTAAGAGAACCCATTAAAATTCAACCTAGGACTCCGCGATACGCGACTTGCCGAACAGAAGTACTGCCAAAGAAGACGTATTTCGCACTCTAATCCAACTTGGGAAGATCCTAACGTAATTATTATACGAATTGCGTTCAAAGTGCTTTTAATTATATGATCCCCGGCTGCTTAAGTGGGTATAATGTTGCATTCTAAGGTTGCCAAATTCCCTTAGGTCAACAGAAGGCGCCCATGCTCAGAATGTGTTTAATGAAAATAACTACGCAACGCAACATCCAGCCCCTCCAATATGTAGAAACTGCCGCCGTTTGGCCAAATATATTACACCCGATGGGTCTTTAAGCGACTGGTGACAATGCTCAGTTTAATGTGCAACACTGGATGGTTCTTACGTTGGCACTGGGGGAATCACCCCACGTTACGCTCTCCACTCTTACGCCCCTCGCTAAAATAGACACCTTCCTCTCTCTATGCTTTTCAGAAATCTGATAACTTTGTCCACATATTTGATAACTCTTGTATTTTCTGTACTTATAAATATTTTTTTATTCAATGTAAAATGTTAATTAACATAATTAATACGAAAAGAGATTTTTTTCTATCTTAAGTATAATAATATCAAGTTATGTATAATTACAACGTTACATAAAAAATGTCATTATAATTTTAAATTAAAACGAAGAAAAAAATATGAAAGCACATATAAAACACCTTTTTATGCCTATTCTGTTTTACAAGCAAAATGCATATTATGAGATAAAAATTATAAATATACAAATATTGTTGATTCTATTTAAAAAAAAAGTAGTATTTTAGTACTAATTCTCAAAGCAATGTATATTTGTTGTTTCAAAACTATCCTTTGGATGAGGCAATTCTTTTGTATCAAAGATGTGCGGCGTCGGTAGCTTTAAGTCTAAATATATATTTAAATTTATTCCATAGCCGAAGAGATAAGTATATTGATAGCCTATAGTCAGGGCTGCAGGATAGCCGCCGGTGAAATTCACCCCGTGTACAATTGATTCCACGCTCGAAGTGTTCTGACAGGTTACTCTCGCACAATAAACCATGATTCTATTGTAGTTGTAAGTGTGTGGATGGATGGAAGGATGTATGCTATGTATGTCTGTAACTCTATCATCATCTCTAGCATTTCCTCTTTATATTTCCCTTTCCCTTTGCTACCTACACTCTAGCTGAAAGTTTCACCCTCGGAATAGGTGCGAATGCAGCGGTGCAATAACTTGTGGTGTCAACGTTAACACAGGTATTTCAGTACATGAAATTGTAGTAGCTATGTGTAACTGTGCAACCACCACACACAGTGTGTGTGCGATACGATGCGCGTGCAGATAAATAGGGAGGGCCGCAGCTGTTCTTGCTAATAGGAGAGAGACCGTGCATTAGTCATGCCATGGAAGATCGATTGTGCTAATAGTGAAAATCGGCCGCCTTCTTCCAACGCGGTCTCCGCCATGTACATGATCTAATCGCGCGTGAAATCAGCCTCCTTCTTTCGCGGATAATCATCCCGTTATTATCCTTGAACAGGAAATATTCCAACAACATAAATCTTCTTGCCCGACGATCGAAATATAATTATCGCATCCACTGGGACGCAGCCCTACAACTTATACTATTTAACTATATTAATACTTCTACACTCTTATATACATGTTACATAATGCATCAAAGTAAAATATTGGGTGAAATAAAAAGTTTTGAGCGTTTTTCGTTTTTGTGAGCCAAATCTCACGATGTATAAGTTGCATCTTGACATTCTATAGTGCAAATTAAAGGCGACATAATGCTTTAAAAAAGTTCTTCGACAGTATTGTGTTTAGTGAATCCAGTAGTGTGTTACAACCTTCCAAAATGGAGTTAAAAAAAGAGGAAATTCGATACATTCTTCAGTACCACTACTTCCAAGCGAAAAAGCGGAGCAGGCGGCCAAAAAAATTTGTGCTGTTTGTAGACCGAATACAGTATCGAATGCAACAGTAAAGCGTTATTTCCAAAGATTCCGTTCTGGTAATAAAGACGTTGAAGATGAGACACGCCAATCGTCGAAAATGTTGATAAAATTATGGAAATCGTCGAGTCGGACCGGCATACAAGCACTTATTCCATTGCCCATGAACTGAAGATTAGCCAGAAAACCGTTTGGAACCATTTACATAAGGCTGATCTCAAGAAGTAGCTCGATGTATGGGTGCCACACGACTTGACGCAAAAGAACCTTTTGGAGCGAATTGATGCCTGCGATTCTTTGATGAAGCATAACGTAATCGACCCATTTTTGAAGGGATGGTAGCTGGCGATGAAAAATGGGTTATATACGAGAATACCAAGCGAAACAGATCGTGGTCCAAGCGCGGTGAGCCCGGATTAACAACCAAGAAGGTTTTACTTCCATCAAGACAACGCCAGGCCGCACACATCTTTAACGACGCGCCAGAAGCTCGGAGACCTTGGATGGAATGTTATATCGCACCCACCGTATAGCCCAGACACCAGACATGCACCAAAATTTTCTTGATGGAAAAAAGCTGGCCTCAAAAGAGGCTTATGAAAATGAGCTGGTCAAGTTTTTTACCAATAGGGACGAGGACTTCTTCAATCGCGAAATTATGATTCAAAATGGACAAAAGTTATCAAACAAAACGGCGCATATCTAAATCCGATAATTAGAAAAGAATCCGATAAGAGAAAAATCGCTCAGAACTTTTTCCTAATAAATATTTTTATAATATAACCAAGATTCGGATAAAAGGAAGTCTTGGGAAGTAAATCGAACCAGTCAATCGCAGTGCACAAGCACACATGATGTATTATATTATATTTGACTTCCATCCTAATGAAATTATGGCGACCTAACTGAATTGAATTGAACTACTTTTGTGCGATGGACATAAAGCAAAATACGACATTGAATAAAATTTAATCTCCATCTTATGCTTATTTTTAAAAATCGTTAAATTAAATAATGTAGAAATATCAAGTTTATAGATGCACATGGTTATTTAAATACACACAAAAAAGTGATGATTAGAATCTACGAAATTGGCTCAATGAAGTTTACTACACGGTAATTCCTGTGGAAAAGACATGTAGTAAAAAAAAGCTGTAAGATAAATAGACTTTGTAACACATAGGGAAAATAATGGTGATCATTTAATAAATCCGGCTAAAGATGTGTCCATAGAATAAATTTAAATACATCTATGTTTCGAAGGGGAATGGGGATGTTACAAAAAGGACACGAAAAAAGTAAGATTAAGGACCTCTATTTACTTCCCGTCTACACTACATGAATATTACATCAACATCACACAATAAATAAGCATTATTAGAATAACGACGGTGAAAAAGTAATATATCCACTTAATTTGAATTTAAAAAACTATTTTATTTGTACGATTGTTACAGTATTATTTGTTAAAGTACGTAGATCATTCAAATGCAATTAATTTCTTGAATTAGTTTTAATTAGAGTATAAAAAGATGTAATTAATTTCGATTAAATCTTGTAAATAAAATAACTTGTTATTTGATATTATAAAACTGACAAAATATATAAATATAGAAAACTTTGCAAACTATTTGTTTGTTACTTGTAATACATTTTAACTGATGCCATGAAAATATTGATTAACAGTTTCATTGCGGTACAATCAATTATAGAGCGCCTATAAAGCGTTGGAAAATTTATCGTACTATTTGTTCTGCGGTGAGTTGAATAACGAGCTGCGAAAGTTGCGACAGAGAAATAGAGCAAAAACTGGCGAGACTTAAGCTTTGTGCGCGAATTAGAAAGCTCTAAATTAACCGCAGAATCCGTTCGTTTTAATTGTATCAAATAAAACTAGTTCGCTGAGGTAGTAATGAATGCTAACAAAATTCCATGCATTCCTGTAAACACATGTTTGTTAACTCGTAAAAGTTTAAAGTATTGAAAATGTAGTACTTTTGAATAGATGTGTAATTACGGGCGGTTGGTTTTGTTTGGTAATAATTCAAACTGGATAGATTATATTTCGAGTTTTGAGTAATTGCAGTAAGGAACGGGAGCCGTAGGTAAGCCGTATAACTTGGTTATTCATGATGTACAGATACATTAATTACGATTTAAAAGAAGGCAGCCGCTTTCCTCACTGTATAACGAAAATACACGGAGATCCCCTCAACCCCGAGCATAGTGAAAGAGTGACCGCACCCTGTTTCATATATGTATTATTTATATGATTGATGGATGGATTTTATATTCACTTACTGTCCCACACGCATACAGGGATCAAACGGCGCACAGTCGTTCGGGCATAAACCTACTCATGGACATATATGAACGTAATACGTACGTATACATACATGTGCGGACGCACACACTGGGATTGCATGAATTATTAGTTTTAGCGTATTTCTCTTCCCACACATGAAAAATGTTTAAATACACGATACATTTCGTTAATTTATTTGGACATTAATCTACCTCACGCCGCCGAACACAAATATATACAAATGATGCATAATTTATAACGCCGATAAGGATCTGTTATTAATTTTGACCATATTAATTATTTCCTGCAATCGTTCAAATTGATGTTCCATTTCCGTCCGTCCAACGCAAAACTCATTGTATCCGTATCCGTCGTCCATTTCATAATATTATAGAATCGCTAACCACAAATTACCGTACGCTAAGCGAATGCACGTTATATGTTAATACTTATACATATTTCAATTTTAATTCAGTCATATTATTTTTTTCAGATATATTATGATGCACCAAATCAGTTTTACAAGTGTAATGACATCTATTTCTTACGATGCAAAGGGAATTAAGTTGATAGATTATCCTAAAAGAATTAACTCAGAAAAACCTTTTTTTCCACTTTCGTTTTCAAAACTTTACAAACTACTCTCGTATATATTAATGGTTATTATTATTTATCTATATTTTATGTGAATATATAAATAATATTGCATATTTGCAACGTATATATGGGAAAAGTAGTAAATTTCGGTGAATGTCGAAAACCGTTAATGGGCTAATATATAACGAACGGGTCGTGTGGATATTGTAATCTTGAAAGGGGTTTACTTGACTCCATTTCCTATTGAGAAAGCGTTCGCTGACTACGAGAACGAAGACGGCGACCAATTTACGTTGCAAATAAAGGATAATTCGCGCCCCGAAAGTGTTTACTTTTACATAATAATAAAAAAAGGGCATTGCGAGCGCGATGGGGTTGTCTGGAAATTTCCCTATACCGCTATGAATCACCCCCGGAGCATCTGTCATGCAGACACCCTCCCGCCTGATGTCTATTTATCACCGATGTCTATCTTCTATAACCGAATGAAAAGTGCGCGCCTCGCATCCTTTGTGAATTATTTCGATAATTCGTGGAGGATCCGCGGGAATTCACAACGATAATATCTAATTTTAGGATGATAAGTATTATTTATTGGTATGCAGCCCCGCTACAAATTAATTAAGCGAAACATTCAATAATTCACAGGCAAATCTTTAGAAATGTCTTTGTTGTAGATTGAAATGCAGGTTACATATGGCCATCGACTCTGCGTTCCGTAGAAGGGTGAGGTGTTCCGCGCAGAGGGGGTGGCGACGGACCGCTTTTACCACGATTATTCCTGAGGGTACCACTAGTCCAGCTGTCATGCCATTAGTAAAGACCCAAAATTAACAGAATAGTCGATGGTTCCGCCATCCGCCCGGCAACAATCCAAATTTATTATTGTCCTTTACACTTTTGACGGATCATTTTACTGCTATTGTTGCATAATCACGCCATTGTTCACTAAGACATTGTATTAATATGTGTGCTTACATTCGCTGTGTTAAATACGTACGGCCGCATTTATTGTGCTCTGATTACAAAGAACGTAGGGATGTCGTTTATTTGCTAGCTGGTTCATATTATTTGCATTCAATTAATATGAATAAATTTGGCCCTTTGCCTCAAATACTGGCTTATATATGTGTTTTTTTTTTCGACATAACCGAATGCTTAGAGTCGATCTTCTCACATTTGCGAGTACGGGTTCAAAACCAGCCCTTTGTGAGCTCATTTCAATGCTTGCAATAATAGGGCCAACCCAGACTTAGCATGCAATAGCAGTGTAAAGGAAAGCAGCAGATACACAGAGAAAGCGAATCATAGCGCATCAATATACTAATGACTATTAACCTATACAACATCAAATTGAAATAATTAGTTAAATTAATATGTGCATCAAGAAAACGATAAAAAATTATCGTAATATGTTAATAGTTAAAATTAAATAAACGAATAATCAGTATTGAGTCTGTTTAAAAAAATTGATAAACAATGAAAAATTAATACATTTGTAGTTTTCATAATGTTTATTTTAAAGATATCGCACTCAATATTTGACATTTGAACTGTGCAAACGACCTTTGTATCTGCGCAATTGTAGCAACTTGCTTCTGCATTTGCATCCTTTGTATCACGCTGTGTATATGCACAACTTCCGGGGCAAAAGTTGGTAACACCTGAATAATTTATATTTTTCGTTTCTTTATTTATTTATTTTTTTCTATCGACCTGGCTCTTCCATTACGTTCACACTTTATTTCTCTGCATAATTTATTCTACATGAAAACGTAGGAACGCGCATTACAGTATGATTCTATATTGTGTCTAAATATTGCAATGCGAAACTGATTTATTTTTTGTATATCATCTTTTTTTGTATATCATTTATTTTTAGTTTATATAAGTGTGATTGTAGTTCACTAAAGTTTGTAATTACACTTCCAGATTGCGTCGATGATTGTACGCATGATTGTATGATGTTTTTTGTTGGAGTCGCTGGAGTATTTCGCTCTATGTGTCCCTTCTTTCACGACAGCAATTACGTTGGATTAATTATAGGCAAGTTAAGGAGCATCGTTTTTTTGCAGGTGTCCTATTTACGTTTGATCTGTTATAGGAGTGACAAGCATTAAATTGAATCAAGGTAAAAACGGTGATAATATTGATGAAAAAGATGTGGAATCGCTAAAATTCGGGATGAGAGAGGAGAGACAAGGATGCGTCGTCCTGGAAGGGTTTCGACTATAGCGCTCGCCAATTGAGACAATCGATCGATCTTCGTGAAGTGATAAATGATCATTACCACGATGTTAGGGGTGGTAAAATACGATCTGGTCGACGGCGACGTCTCCAAGTAGTTGTGATTTAGTTCATAATAAATAGTAAATCTTAAAATCTGTAAATGGAGAATTTACAAGATTTGATGCAATGGATTGCAATTACCCGGCTCGTGTAATTGGGAAGGTCTCGAGTCTCGTAAACTTTATAATCTCGTAACAAGGATTACATTTTGAAGACTCCACAAAACTTTGACCCACAGCAAAATCGATTCGTACTTCACTTAAACTATATGTTGCCTTTCAATCAACGTATTCAAATGGTACCTGACAACGCAACATTTGGATTATTTCATAATACACGCAGAGCAGAAAATATTTGCGGAGTCCGTAACGAAACTTTTGTTTCAACCTACGCTGGATTGTGTTGCATTACATCAAAGGGACGGAAACAGTAATACTAAATTCCTATAGACTTAAAACTGCCGCACTCTCGCAAATATTTACTTTATCTCGTCTCATTTTCATAGCTCATTCAACTCAAACAGTTGGGTTTCGCAAAATACTCATTTCAGAAATCACTACCTGAAGCTATTAACTAATTACTTATCATAGATCTAAAGTATTAGAAAGTATTAACAAGTATTTAAATCGTACATAAAAGAGAAATAAGAAACCACAAGATGAATTTTACGGTATTTTTCAAGTTTTTTATTTTAATTTACGTTATTTTTCTAACATTTAAAATTTTTCATACATTTGTAGATGAATTCGCTACAAATAGTTCAATATAAAATTCCCTAATCAATGACATTAAATACTGAATGTATAATGGAATGTGCACCGCACAATGCAACTGCAAAGAATAAATAGAATGTGATTGTAATTAACATAATAGTGTTTAAATGGAATTTAATTGGCAATTTATTTTGTTTGTAAGATATGCATGGATTAATTAATAAAACAATATGCACGTCGCTGTTGAACGGCTGGATTTCGGGTTGGTGGTTGTTTGGTTCGCAATCAAGTATAGTCATCATATGGCCTCGATGAGGCGCAGTACGCATTGCCATATTATTAACGCGATGATATAAATTTATTGGTTTTGATGCTCGTGTTTGCTGGATCACAGAAGCATGCTTTATGTGGACACAATGATGTAAGTACTGATGGGCATGTGTGTAATTACTATAGGTTGTGTTAACCATCAACCATAATTTTAGTAGTATATCAATCCCATACACCTGCATACTTCTTATCTCGACAATTGCTTTCATAACAAATTTATTCATTTTCAATCTATTCTATAAGATTATGTAATATAAGGATTTCAAATATAAAAATCTGCATGAATCAAGAAACTTTCATCAATTTAATTAAGATATTTAATAATTATAGTGGATTAATAGTGAAAATATATATAAAACATACAAAAATTTCTTTTAACTTAAGTTTCTCAATTACGTTAATTAAGTATATTTATTGAAAAATATTATTTGAGCAGTCTCAACTTTTTTTTTTAATTGAAGTTGTTGCATTTCTACTAGAAGTATTTTAGTAAACTTGCATCTATTTTAACTGGACATCGTCCAAGTGCGGCAGCTTCAATATTTCTTGGCTTCGACTTCATGTTTAATGACCAAAGCATACCGGCTAATCTTAGGCAGGCAATAATCTAAAAGTAGACTATATTTTCTTATACAACTCAATTTAGAACTTATTTTATGATTTCATTTGAGCAAAGGAAAGGCAAAAAGTATATCAATTAATTTTTCACCAATCACTTCTTATAGAATTGAATTGAGAGTTCACTTTAAGTATATATACAGAGACTTCTTTGTGCCGTTTTTCGCTCAGAGAACCGAAAAATATCGATTTTACTCGGAAATAAGAAATGCGTATTGACGTGGCCATCGATCAATATGAAATTTAACGCGACGTCAATCAAGCATTAGCTAGCATTGATACTTCCTATATGAACGGGTATGTTTTGACAAACTGCAAGAAGGGTCTAGACCAACACAAACCCCAATAATATATCATGCTCGGAACTTATCATATAACCTTTTTTTGCCGATCAAAAAAAAAAATAACATGTATCTCTTTACCATCAATTACTGTTAGGAAAAAAAAAGTAAATTATATGATTGATATGATGGACTATCTATTATTTATGGCCCATTTATAATTGAAAACCGATAGTTCATTCAATAAACTTATTTCTAGGGATACATACGTAATAACAGCAGAATCGACTATTCCTTTATTTCGTAATAAATATTTTTCAGGTCAACCTTGTGTTCAGAGTGTGTTTTATAAATGACTATATAAAAATGCGTGCATAAGTAGTCATATACATACACATTTACGTGTTTGCTTATACATTATCGACACAATAGCACGAATGTGTGTATGTGTCTGCAAGGATAATGTATCATGTTATAATGCTTTCCAGTACGCCGTGAATATTTCAGCAGATTTAAGAAAGTTACGTTTGATAAATCTCCATATTATATTGCAACCTATCCAATCGCAATCCCGTATTTCAAACATGAATAAAATACATCACTTTTTACATCAGCAACAATTTTTAATCTAATTTAAAAACTACCGATCGAGTAATACACTTTACTAGTCGATAGCAAAAAATTACATGTCAAATTTATGATTGATTTTCTTACATGTGATTTATGATAACTATATTTCACTAATTTTATTGATTTTTTTATACTATACTATTTTAACAAATATATAATTACAGGATTTACAGGAAATTATATTAAAATTACCAAGTGACTAAAATAAACTTAATAGATGTCAGATAAATATAGCCCTGACGGTTTTAGATTTATATAAATAATCAAAGTAAATATTTTAGAAAATAAATAATTCCGAAAGAAGAAAGTCTAAACAATGTTGTAATAATTGTTGAATCAGTAAAAAATCCTCTTTAGCAGGTAGGATTGTAATTAAGAATGAATATCCACAGCTCAGTCTATACTTATAGGAGAAAATATCTCATATATAAATCACGTGCTATATAATTATAATCCTATGGTATTAATTGAAAACGCTGCGTTGCGTAACAACGCCGCATCAAACGTCGAACATGGTTGTTTCTCCTTTTAAATTATAATTAAATTAAATTTCTCGACGATCCACGAAGCGCATCTTCATGAACATACAATTAGTGAGTATTATTCGATTATTAGTTAACCTACCTACACTATTACATAATACATTGCGAAAAGCAATTTTAAAAATCTTTATGTATCTTGTAATTAATTAATTAACAATATGCTTCAAATTATATTCATAAATATTTTTTTATTTCAAATACATAGTTTAAATATTTAATTATTTTCATAAACTTATATAATATTAAAAAATTATTATTATTAAAATTTGTATGCATTTATTAATTTGATTAATAAATGTATTTACAATTACTGTAATAGAATTGTACATTTATTGGTTTAGTACAGTTGTTTTAGAAATAGCTATAGTAATACAGTTAGAATCACGTAATAGCAATTAGGATAGAAAAGTTTTTAATTAAGGTGTATCCAATAAATGTTTACTTAATAAATTATTCCGATAAATTGAAGTTTGCTACCAGTAGACGGTTGAAATTACTAAACACGACGAGATATTGATGAAGATAATGTAATTACAGAAGCAAAAATGCTATTAAAGTAGACGAGGAAAGAAAGACGTGCGAGTTCTGGGAACGGACGAGAGACAGATGGATTTGAAAATCAATAACTCCAGCAGATTACAATCGCGGCAACAAATTAATTGCCGTTGGAATCGTGTTATGAAGCTGTACTTATAATAAATCAAAGCATCGTCAACGTTTCGCTAAAAAAATATTCAATTAAACATTTTCATCCGATGAGCTATAAAATACACATAACAAAAAAAAAACAACTAACAGAATTAGATTAATTTCGACCAATAATGCTGGAATTGACCAGAGGGACTCATTGAAAAGGAATTATACTGTTGGGATTATGCAATCGCCGCGATGTCCGCACAGGATTAGGACTACCTTTGCTTTTTTACTCCCAATTTACTACGTTCCTCTCACGAGCGTTTACACCGGATTTATATCTTCTCTCTCATTTTTTTTTTGTCTATTCTCGATTCCTGTCCTTTCGCTCCTCGTCCTGCTTGTGCGTTTATTATTTATGGACGGAGGACCACCCTCGCGTGATATGATTATGCAAATTATTTTGCACATTATTAATGAAGGCCTCGCTGTAGTTTCGGGATTTATGTGCACGCTAAGTCGGTCAAGGGTCAAGGATGGTCTGCATCTCGCTTTATGTGGAACGTATGAAAAATGTATCACGACGCTGGTATATTTATGAGCTGCTTTGTGATAAATATGAATTCGGCTAGAAATTAACAAGACTCAGGTGAGTATGCGCGATTTATATTTTATGGATTGATTGCAAAACATTTTCATTATTTACCGAGAACCGCACACGGCTCTCACTGAAATTATTGCTTGCATTATATATCACCTTTATACAAGATTGAACTTATATTTTCGCGCTAAATGTGGGATTAAGTTTGTAACACATTTATGGGAAAATCGATGATGATGTTTGTGTTCAAGCGGCCTCTTCGCATATGCACTTCATTGTACAACTTACTTAACATCGCAACTCTCAAGAAGTCAATATCAATATTTTCATGTTCAAATATTTAAGCTTTTAACGCTACTGACTTCTACTAAAATATATTTGTTACTCTAATTATTAGAGTCATTTTCATTCTACCATAGTTACAAATTAAAATTATTAATCATACATAATTGATGCAAATGTATCATACACAGTATGAAATGCAGTGGTCAAACATTAAATAAAAAATTAATATTATTAATATAACATTATTTTTTAAATCAGTAATTCTTAATATTATACATTTTTCTTCTCCTTTAATGTAATTATACCACGTTTATAGCTGAGTAATATATAGCAGAGATAAACTTGAAGAGCACATATTAGGGGTTTATTTTCCAACACTTACCTACCTATGACTCCAATATTTCAAAACTGTTTACGTTAAAGTCCATATCAATTTGAATATATTTATAAGCCTTCTCGTGGCACGGATTTGTGTGTATTTTTTTTTCTTTTGGGCAGCGTTAATATTCAAAAGCTTTTAGAACAAATTTAATTTATTCTTCGTTTACGGACAAAAAAAAATGAATGAGCGAGTTAATGCACTCGAGCTTAAAGAACCGTAACAAGAAGCTTTCAACGTAAAATAAAAAAACATAAAAATAAATGAAATAAGACTGGTAAAATCCCAGCGCAATCCAATAGAGCAAGTGAGGACAAAGTTGGAATTAGTGGATCGCATGAATTTCAATTCAATTTACTAAAACAAAGTAATTAAAAGATTTAAAGTATTATAAAGCAATTTTGATGTGATGCAGACTGCAATGGACTGCAAGGCCCAAGAAGAAAGCCGCGGCTGAAACAAAATTGCCTCGGTATTAAAATGCGCTTTGCCTCCATTCCTATTTAATGAATTTATTAATATAAAATGTATAATCCACGGAATTCGAATTTAATTATTTATGGGAAAGTTACTTAACTTAATTGGAAACGTCTGCAAATTGACTGTCAGAAATAAAATTTAAATATTACAGCAAATTAAATTAAATTGCACTATTCAATTTCAATTTTTATTTTATTTAGAAAATATAATTTTTATAATTTCTAATAGTTTAATAAAATACAACATTTTTCAAGAATTTAACTATTTCAAATATAGTCAATTGTATTATTAAATGAAAAATAATATAGTAAAAAGTAAAGAAGGAATCTTTCAAAAATTAAGATCTATTACACTGTTTTATCAAATATTTATAGTACTTGTCTTATATTAGGAATAATGTAGATGGAAAGTTCTTGATTGTCGGTCGTGCGCTTCAAAATTAATATGAAATAAACGAAACAGAAAGATAAATAGTCAAAGTGATGTTTTCGAGTAATTAATGTTGGCCAGCGTTCGCTATTCGTTCGTTGAAGAAGTGGAGGAGAGCGCGACCGTTGATGCAGTTTTGTGAATTATTGCCAAATCACTTTTATGGCTCGAAACAAATTTGAGCGTCTCTCAGCTCGCTCGAGTGCATTAATTTCAATTATCCCATCCCCATTTAATTGAGCTGAAAATAGCTGCTCCGTTAATTAGACACCGCGCGGAAGATGATTTTGTGAAATAATGAGGAACGCACGAAGGGCGACGATACCCACAGCCACATATACGGGCGATAACTCGCAGCGACTTATTTTAACGGCCCTATAAAGGCAGCCCGTTTTAATCTCGGCAATTGTGCCTAATTCAATTGTGCTCCGATTCATCGATTAATTATTAACCTTTAGCTTTCCATGATACATGCTTTTCTGAAGGGGCAGGAATTATCAATGAAATGAAGGGTGAATTAATTGAAACGGGAATATACAATTCGAACGGAGGATAATACCGGGGGAAAAAAAAAGAAACCAGTTAAAATAGGATGAGCGCGAAGTGTGTAATAAATGTGTATCTTTTTTGCATCTGCTGCTCGTTTAAGATAATTAATGGGTCTATCGATACTGCAGCTTCGGGGCGAGCTAAATGACCACGGCAACCGCGAATCCAATCAATTCCATTACTCTTAACGATTTTAAATTTCAGCATCCATTACAGCACCACTACAAATATATTAAAAAAAAAACATTTAATTAACCATTATTTAATTATTTACACTAATGCTTATTATACATTTAAATTATATTATTATTTTACATATAATAATTAAGTAGATAATATATTATATGTAACGTTTACATAATTATTTATATTTTAATTTTAACAATATATTTCAATCAAAAACTAATTTGTAATATCTAAAAATGAGCAAATAATAATTTTAGTTACGGTCTTGTATTTTGTACCATAGCATATATTATTCATATATGTTTAAAGTATATATAAGGCGTTTACTTGAATGATAATGATTATGAAAATTCTGTAAATTCTGTACAATGGCACTCCACTATGAAATGTAAGCAAAGAAGAAAAACAACTCGCAAATAAATAGAACATGTTAATGCAGGTAAATAAGCTTCTTTGTGTGGTGAATTCTGTGAAATATACTACTTTTTTCGGTATATACGATAGTACGTTGGGAAAAACGAGAAGCAAACAGCTGAATTTATATTTTGTTTTCGCGCTAACATAGGATCTGGGTCGGCTGTTAATGGCGTGTTTACGCCTGCTCTGATTATACAACCATTTTACGTCAAAGCTTTTGCTACACAAGCTGTCCAAAAATATTCAGTTGCACTACGAAAGACGATTCAAAAGACTCCGATGACACACAGCATCCGAAGACAAAAGGCTCAGATTAGATTATCGAATTAGCACCGGGATAAGGATTACGCAACATGGGACCGTAACTTAAATTAAAATTGCTTGATGACGACCCTACAACTAGCAATAGCGTAATTGGATTAGAGAAAATACAAATTTGTGAAACATCCAATATGATTGCCTACATTACCGAAAAAAAATTATAAGAAATACAGAATATTTCCTAAAAAGATCAGTAAAATCTAAGAGATTTAAATATTGAAATTTTGTTTGCAGAACACAATAATATCAACAACAATATAATTGATAGCTGAGCTGATTGTGCAATACTTCATGCTAATGTTACCCATACATTTTTTATTAATAATTTGTCTGCCTAAACTTTAAAATTAAAATAAAATTTAATTTTAATTTCGATAAAAAAGCAATACAGATTATTTTTAATATCATCTCATTTGGGTGCGAAAAAACTTATCTTAAATATATAATATATTATAGTTTTGATAATTGTATGTTTACAGGAAGATGAAATAAATTAAATTGATATTATTTTCAATAAACCTAGATGAGAGTAAATCAAAACGAAATTAATTAAATTGCATTGATATGGGTTGCGTAAATTCAAATCCGATTATTATGGAGCTTCATACATTCCTATTTACAGGAAATTTAATTAAGTCTTGATATATAATAAAAGTGGAAATGTGACGGAACTATATGAGGCGAAACGTGCCTTTTTTCCTCTTGCCGGAACTTCCTCCGGCAATATATAAACGAGAAACAAGAACTAATTTTTCCTTTATATTTCATTTATGAAAGTACTTTGAGTCCTAAATTACGAAGAGAAAACGAAATGATTGTCTAGAAACTTTCTGCTTTATGTCCGTCCGTTCGTACCTTATATTAGATACGGCGACCGCCCCTTTCCTTGGGTTATTGTTTTATAGTTGCCAATCTTGGTATCGGCAGCCGCAGATGGGACCGTCGCCGGAAACGCACAAATTCCCCGATTGGCATGCAGAGTCCACATCATTGGCATTACGCGATCGCCAATAAAATGCTATGGTAGAATGGAAGCTGCGATATACAAGTGAAATTGTAAGGATGAGAAGCGCGGGCGGAGAGGCCGGAAGGAAAACAATTCTCAGCAACGTTCTTATTTCTTACAAGCCCGAATGCGGCGAATTAATCTAAAGACCTAGGCACTCGCTGAGAGGCAATCGTATATTTTTGATAAGTTATTGTGTTTTCATGCTGAATTACTCTTTGTGTCCGCCTTTTTATTCGCCTCTCGCTTCCGAAGCGAATGCGAGTTGATGGGTGATGGGTAATTATTCGGGATGTAGGCTTCGGATTTAGCTGATGTGCATTGTTGGATCTACGCCTTGCCACAAGCTTTACGTCTTAACAGAAATTAGTTAATTCACTATCATGAAACTTAATATCAGTTAACCTGGAGTTGTAATACTCTCATGTCTAAACACACATCTTGCATGCTTCTGTCTCGCGCCAACTACACATATCACACTTGTTTGTTGGCAAGACCTCATTATGTAAACACTTTGTCAAATTTCGATATGTCATAAGCACATACGTTTGCGTACCACTCCATAAGACAACTTTCAGTATTCGAGTGGTACTTCAAAGTCGTTCAATGATCACATCACATCCCATCCACCGGTTCCGCTAATAAGTGCATCGCAATACCATCGCAATTACTGCAAAACTGATGTTATTGAAAATCGTGATACTGTTGTGCTGCACGAATTCCTCTAATTAATGCGATTTTAATAGCAGCATTCGGACCAAGCCGCAAGCGAATCATTACAATTAAAATTCCGATTCCATCAAATTCGATTTTAATGTTTCCATAAATACAACAGATACAATGTTATTTACAGTTTGTTTTTATTCAAATTTACTCATTTCTTTGATGTTGCAGCATATATTAATTAATTAACTTTTATTCATTAAACATCCAATCAAAATCAATATTACTATACAATTATAATCCTACAAAATCATATAAAAGTATCTAAGATATATCAATAGCTAAGAAAAAGTTCGATTAGAATCACTTATTAATTTTTTAAATTAAATAGTAAGTGTTTTTGCGTAAAATTATTGAATAATTAAACATAAAATATTTTCTACAAAATTTTATAAATCATTACTGCGTCTTCATGAATTATGTCCACTTTCATCAGAATTTAGCGTTGAACAAACAAGTTATTCACATAATTATTATAAAATTGAAGACAATAAATTTCATCGAATTTGAATACAAAATTTATTTGAAACAAATCTTAACCTGCAAAGTATTTAAAATTTTTGCTTATATCTCAAAAAGTATGAACGGCATATTCATTATTGAAGAAACAAATTAAAGTTAAATATTCATTATTTAAAACGTGTATACTGCTATAATAGCAGGAAATGTCAAACTTGAAGAATCGTTTTTTCAAGCTTCGAAAACATTTTTGCTGATATCTCAAAAAATATGCGCGATATATTCATAATTGAGAAATAAAATTAAAGTTAAATGTTCATTATTTAAAACGTGTTTACTGTTATCATTATATCGTATGCCATTTTCGCGTAATTCTCTGTCAAACTTGAAGAAGCGGTTTATAAGCTTCTGAAAAAGCAGTGTCTATACATTTAAGCTTATATCTCGAAAAGTATGCAAGTTATATTCATTATTGATGAACCAGATTAAAGTTAAATGTTCATTATTTAAAACGTGTTTACTGTTATAATTGTATCGTTTGCCATTTTCGCGTAATTCGTTGTCAAACTTGAGGAAACGTTTTTTATATTGAGATTTTTTTTAAGTTCTTCATAATCAAATAGTTCAAACACCGTAAATTACAGTACTTAATTTGCCTTAGCTTTAAATATTGGGCTGGTTCTTGCGGTATATCTCAAATATAACTGCAAATTATTAATCATAAAATAAGGATGGAGAAATATTATTAAATATAATCCAGAAAATGGTCATTATGCGCGATCCCAAAAGGTAGCAAAATAATCAACACACATGAGAAAGTTTCTTTATGCAAATGAAATGCTTTTCATTATGAGTCTCGAACTGTGATGTAATCTACGCTGCGAATAAAAGTAAAAATCGCTGAAAGTAGATGGAGACGGCAGAATGGCGTGGGTAGGAGAGAGCGAGAGAGAGAGAGAGATAGAATTAAAAGCATATATTTTAACACTGCATTAATTTGAAAGCTTTTTTGAATTACTTCCCATGGAATGCTCCTCTTCATTTTCTTTTTATATAACTGCTGCTAAATGAATATTTCGTTCGGCATCGCACATGAGCATAAAGATTACAGTCAATCCTTAAGGACCGCTTTCACAAAATACTGAGATATGATTTTTTTTTCACCCAGTGCTTTATTTTTATATCGGCTACGGGGATGGAATGATAAGGAAAATCCATGTTTATGGTGTCACGGAATGTATACGTATACTAGCTTATCCGGAAGCAAACTGATCTGCGTGTAACAGCAGTTGGCACCCAATTTGAACTTGAGTGAACAATTTTTCTTTTTCTACTGTATTTCTCATTGTGAGTGAGTATATGTGTGTGTGTGTGCTTTTTTTAGTTCTTTCCACCGTTCCCTTTTCTGCCTGGCTATATGAAATTCTTGCGGATATAACTTATGAAGCTGAAACTTTTCCGGGTAAATATTTCCGGGATTCGTTTGGGAATATCACTCGTCGTATAAGATCGATAGCACTTGCAATTGTTCAAATATAACTTCGTGATTGTTCAATCTCGCGCAGATTTGTCCGAAATAGGGGGACTTTGGATCCCCTAAAAACCGTCCAGTCCATTACACGACTCATTTTGATCGCGTGCACAGATAGAGAGCGTTATTTATATGCGGTTATTAACATTTTTGTGCTTCCATTTTTTCTTTCGATCAAAATGAACAAAATGATAAATATTTTCCATGTGCGAATATTTCAAACGAGCTGATTGCATTAAAACATTTTGTATTGCTATGCCTAAGCTAACAAAGTAGATTTAATAAATGATCAACCAAATATCAGCTCGCCACTTACATGCATTTTCGATGGGTGTTTTTAATTAAATTACGAGCTATGTATATAGTTCATGAAATATAAACTAGAGACCGAGAACTGCGGGAGGAAAGGCGAAAAAGTGAGGCAACAGAAAATGTGTAAGCAAGGAAGTTGCTCGTTAAAATTCAACGGATGTAACTTTCGTTGGGATTTTTCTAAGGGATAGGGACTTATATTTATTACCGCCGTCTTTATTTCGTTATTTCACCGAAGCCAGGTTTGCAACAAACATGTAATAAGTTTTTTCGTAAACCTTCGGGTGGCGAAGTAAACCCATCTCAGTCGTTTGTGAAAGACCCCCTTACATATTGCACGTTCATAACATCCCCGCCGGATAACAAGAATATTCGCTGCATCACATAATTACCAACATATTTTTAGCGTCGTCTTTCGTAAACCAATAAAACGCTAAAAATATCATCCAAGCTCTCAAGGTGTTACCCAAATTTTAGTTTCCACTCAACGGCATCATCAATTCTAAATAAATCTTTCCCGAAAAGAGAACGGGGCTTAAAATAGGGCGGTTTGTGTGTTCTTACGAGGGTGTAACCAGGCGATCGTTTGATGTGGCGACGAAAGCAATGTCGGCCCTGCAAAACATAGTCATTTATCTCTTAGCATATGGCCCCGAAATAGATTAACCTATGGTTCCGGCTAAGTAAGCACCGTACATTTTATTTATTTATTTTTTTCGAGTACACAAATTAAAATGTCAGAAACATTATTCGTATAATTTAAAGCATAACAAAAATTACGTGCACAGTATAATTGGATAATTCCCCCGGATTAACGGATTTACAACATTTCAAAATGCGAGAGTGCAAACATCTACGGAAAGGCCCATTTTTCACGCGCAAACCAGATTATGAATATTATTATTATTTATCGGGATAGGTTTGGGCTGTAGTGAAATTGAAAAGCATGAAGAACATCAATAGATAAATCTTGAAGCACAAATTCTATTTAATTTTGGGATCAATTTTGGCTGGAAGGGATGCTTTTAAACTGTAAATTCAGTAAATTGCTCGGAAAGGAAGAGAAGGAAAATGCTAGGGTTGAGGTGAGCGGTTCGACCGCCTAAAGTTTTTACTTTAGAGAATAGGATATTTTTAGAAGGCGAAAGGTGATGTAAAAAATCTCTTCTCTCGATCGTCCAGTTTCTTATATATTAAGCAGATTTACAATCTTATAGCTATGCAAAACCGAGATTTGGTTCTGCACAAAAGTTTTTTTACGTTTCATATAATAATAATAATAAAAAGGAGATATTCAGTAAGATTGCAGAAGCGTAAGTTTATTTTTTTTAATTAAATTGTTGATTCATTTTGTGTGCGTGAAAGATAATGGGGTGATAAGAACTGTTGGCAAGAAATAAAAGAAGATTGCCGGATATTGTGGGGATGAAAATCGGTACAATTCCTGGCTCAAACAGCGCGCTGGCTGCGGCGGTGGCGGTGATTGTGCAAGGGATGCGGAGGGTTTGGGGCGGACTGGAGATATGGTGGGCCGCTTCTGAAGTCCGTACGTCACGTCTCTGGTGAGATATCAGGGATTAGGAGGAAGACACATTATTGGACATCGTAAGCCAGTCTTCGACCACAGATAAGGACGGCCACGTCGTTATCGTCGCACCGCACTGCCGCCCGTTAGCACCTTTTAGTCGCTAAATCCATGTATAACTGCCACCCCCTGCAGATCGTCGTACCCTGTCTGACCTGCCTTCGGCCAACAACCCTACACAATTTGTATATTATGCGATTGCGTTCTCATATTATTTCGTCTCTCCGGAGGCAACTCTTTTGATCAATGCAATAAAGTAGGGCAGAAAAACGGGGAAAAAAATAAGTGTTTGCGCAGCAAAAGGGTCGCAGGTGGAATCCGGCGGCGGTGGAAGCTTTTCTTATTGATAATCAGCGAGAAGAAAGAGAGAGAGAGAGACAGAAAAAGAAAGAGTACAAGGAAGATGCTGAATCCCGAAAGTAATGTAGTAGCATCGTTTCTTTTAACGTCTCTAATATCTCGCATGTAAAGTATACACTCTACGACAATTGATAATGTGTTCCTAATTAAATTTTAATCTCAGTATATTTTACGTGCGACCGTATTTACCTACTAGTGTCTAATGTTGATATTTACCTATAGGATATGTTAACTATGTATGTGGTGGCACACAGCATCAAAATTGGAACTCCTAGGTTATGCACACACAAACATACACATCGAGGCTAGAGCGCCAAAATCGATTTCAACGGGAAGCACAGCTATTTATCTTTACAAGTCATATTTACCTCTAGGGGCTGTAAATTACACATAATAAATTTATTATAGAGATAAACTGATCGCGTATTGTTTAGTTGCAATAATATCCTTCCCTACGACTTTATTTATTTATGGAATAATTAATGGTCATAGCAGCGTGGAATGGTGTATTTTTCTTCGGGATGCCTCGCGAACGTCTGCTGCTGCTGCGGCGTCGGCCTCCTTTGAATTAATTACTGCTATGAGTTGGAAACATTTATCTTTCGCTAGGTACTCATTTAATGGCGCTAATAATTAATAAAGGAAACGCTATATAACTCCGGGACGCGTCGCTATCTGCGGCAATGGCAATTAAAATCTTTCACAGAACTACTTTAATAGACACCGCTTACACTTACCTAATGGATTACAAACTGCTATTCAAATAATACCACACACAAACTTTTCAATCCTGCACCTTCTCAACTAACAAACATAAATCAAACTATACTTTCTTGCCAAGAAACTTTGTGACCAAGTCAATTAAAGCGCGGAAATTAATTTTATAAAAAAAATACAGGTAATATGCTACTGCATGCAAACACTCACAACCAATTATAAACTCAAATTGTTATTTCAAACAAAATAAAGAAAATTATTCTTACCTATAGATTCAATTAATTTTTTTTATTAAGTGTAACAATCATGAGAGAAAGGTTTAATTTAATTCTAGCAGAAAAAAGTTTAGTAAATTCTTTATTTCCTTCAATTCTCTCATATCATGTAGTAATGTGCACATTAGATTATAAAAGAATATATGCAAATTGTACCACGAACGCTGATCAAAAAATTCATTATGGAAGGGAAAAATCCTAAAAGACTACAACTTTTCAAATGTAAAACCGATCTCAATATCTATTTGTAGTTACAAACAATATTGTTCATATAAGTATAACTTTTTCTAGATTAAACAGATTACTTTTTGAAAATTAATTCAGATCTAATTGAAATAGAAAATTTTGAACGATTTTATTTCACTTGTAGTTGGGATATTGGCATTATTACGGATTCATATGACTTTTTATTGAAAAATAAATAAATATTGAAGAGTGAAGAGGATTTGTTAAAATTTCCATATTATTTATGCAGAAGGATTTTATTTCGATCCACTTAAACCGTCGTTAGTCTACATAAATAACAATATTGATTGCCGCACCTCAGTCTAAATATTTATTTATTTAAAAATTCAATTACAGCCTTAATTAAGATCGATTGAGTTCATATCTGAACTGAATTGTTGTACGAGATTATATTATTTATTAAGAACTAACAACTTCGTATTTGTTGCATCACGTTTGCTTTGTGCAACGCTGGATGACGATGTAAAGCACTTTTCTGTGTTCCATTGCAACGACTTTTCTGGTGGTATCTAGGCAATAATAAAGTAAGTGTTTTTACTTGGAGTATCCATAAAAATCTCCTTACGAGGAGATGAGGTATATTACATTATGAAATCCTTTGTCGTTCTAAAACTAAATTTGGAATATAGAATTTTATGGACACAGTCTGGGACACATAAATCCTAAATAAACAGGATTTGTATCCGCGCAAGGCTGATAGATTTCCATAGAACAACAATTTAGTCGAGGCTGGATATGAGAGGATCGCGCATCAATCGATACCAACGACGTTTGCTTTAAATAATGAAACTCCTTAATTGAACAATCCATACGTTAAAATCACCACATACATGTACTATATAATTGTTGCATCCGGCGTTATTTGGAAATTTATTTTGAAGAATACCGTAAATCTGTTTTCCTGGCTAATAGAGGAAGGAATAGTTTCCCTATAAATGCGTTGAGTTTCCTACCTTTCAACAACATCGTCCTTTCCCTATCCTATTCCATTTCCATCATCTTCAGATATATCTTCTCTACCTTCTACGACACTTTTCTACAAGACCATCTGTAACCTCTCCGCAGCACCGTCATCATCAACACCATCTACAAGCAGCACACGATACACCAAGATCAATACAGAATTCATTCACGCCGATATATATCCATTATGTGACTGTCCAGCAGCGGCAAATCCCCGTATTGATTGTATTATGTACACCGAAATAAAGCTCACCAATATCAAATTAATAAAGCAGTACCTCGGTTTGACACAAGGTGACAGGTGACATTTCGTAACTCATTATGAAAAGTTTTTATGGAATAATATAACATATAGATAGTATTTTTAGTAATTGTAATGAATTTCGGTCCTGAATACACATTCAGGAGAACACCAATTCCAGGAGAAAGAGAGGTCAGATGGTGGTTTGGAGAAAGACCGGAGATTCTAGTTGGTTAATTGAATTGCAATGATACGGGCAGACCTTTACTTTATTATACAGAGAGTCTGATGATTTACTCGCAGAATCAGTCAGTATTTAATTAAAGAAGAGGTTCTGCGGTCCAAATGGTTTGGGCGGCGTCGGGGACGCAAGCGATGGAGTTGGAGTCGAAGGCGGCTGCGACCGGTGGTGTGGAGCGCGAGAAATTGGAACCGAAGGGGCTCAGAGCAGCTTATGTGGACTCATCTCTATTAACCGCATTTCCCTGGGGATTTTAATTGTTCCAGATTTACTCGGAAAGAGTATACAGCGCCATTGCCGCCGCCGACACCCGCCCCCTCATCCTCATCTCCACGGTTCTTGGCCATCTCGCGCCGCCACCCCACCACTCGAGGATTTCGCGTTTTATTCTTATCGTTTCTTTTCTTCTTTCAGACCGACCCTCCAAAAAGAAAAATGGCCTTGGATTTCGCGAAAAGCCGCGAATAATGCTAGTGCGCCCCAACCGCCAAATTAAATCCTCACGAGAAGAAGAGAAAAAATAATGGCGAGACTCAGAGAAGAAGAAAAAGGCAACAAAACGCTAATGGCACAGAAAAATTTTAACCTAAATAATGCCGCATTCTATTATACCTTCTCCTAATTTAAATACATCAAATTCGAAATGAAATTACACCCATATAACATAATATTAACTAAAAAGATATTTTCTATGATATAACTAGTTCAAATTAATTCTAAAAATACAAATATTATTAACCAAAAAATGTGTACAATACAAATTGAAATATTGAATTAAAAAAAAAAAAACATTAAAATCCATCAGTCTTAAATTATCTTTAAAGTGTATAACTTGGAAGTTCTACAACGGTAACTATGGGAATAAACAGAAGTTTATGTAATTTCTTAAATGTAAAATAATTATAAAAAAAAAATATAATTATACTATTGGAAATGTAACCTGCATGACTTCATATTATGAGATGCAATTAGCTGTTTTTTTCATAAATTATTTTAACTAAACTGATGAAACGTCGAAGAAAGCAGAATTTACTGGACGAACAGTATAATCTTCGTTGGATTTTCGAAATTGAAAAAGTTGGTCCATGTAATAATCTTGGTCCAACGCAGTTATTTATTTTATACGAAGAGAAAAAATTGTACAAAAAATCATAATTTGTTTTGTTCTTTATAAAAAAAAAACAAAGAAAATATAAAACAATATGCAGTGATATTAAAGGCTGTGTAATACGATAAACGGGTTTTGTTTCGTTTGGATGCCGTAAAAGCGAAAATTGATATATAAACGACTGAATAATTCAACAGTCGATCTCCGGAGGTCTGTAATTAAACTATCGATTCGTTTTGTTGTCGGGAGCACAAACACAATCTCTGAACGAGACAGCCTCCAGGGACCAAGAAAGAGAGAGTTCAATGTATGCGATGTAGGTGAATGAGAGAGAGTTGGATTATGATATCTCTATTTGCGACGGTAAATTACCAGGTGCCAACGCAATTCCAGACGGAATATATTTAAGACTGGCATTATCATTCGATAATTATCGATTGGCTCCATAAATGGGCACGTGCAATTACTGCGGATGGAATAAAAATTGATGGGTTTCGTCGGGACCAGATTTCAAACGACCACGCGCACCTTCGGCTCCACCACTATCCTCGAATCAATTATTCACTTTGATGCAGGCAGATCTAAGTACAGAGTCCCTTTCAAGCCAAACCTTAAGTCCTCCAATTTAAAATTTCAACTGAACCTAATAGCACTGCACCGCATACATATTTAATTAGGTTTCATACAAAATTGTCCAAGATTATTCCATAATTATGTTTTACTTCACAAAATCTCTTAATTATCATGTCTCGTGGAACACTCCTTCTTTTACTTTGATAAATAGACATACAGATTAATTATTTATAGCCGCATAATATTGTTGTTACATAATTTATACCCTAATAATCTTCTCGACTGAAGAAAATAAATCTAAATAAGATTTCGACAAACTGTGTATATTATAACATATTTCACTCTCTCCACACATAAACAATTTAAATATATTTTTCAGGGAATTTATACTATAGTATATTGAAATAACAATATTTATATTTTAAAAATATATTTGAATATATTTATTGCACCTTACAATTTATATAAAATATTAAATTGTTTCAACTTTAATTAAAAAATACGTTTTGACATTTTTTATTAATGTTTAAATATGATATTTATTTATTTACTAAACTGTAGAATATTTTTTAGTAAATGATACTGTGGGCGAGCAAATGTATGTTTATATTAAGGACACAGGTGAAAATGCAGCTACCGTATTATTGATTGAAAATGTTTGTGGTAAATATTCGTTTCCAACAGAACAGAAGAAAATGAAATAAAAAATAAATCCGGCCTTCATCGTTACTATAAATTCACAACTTTAAAGACCCCCAAGTCTTCAATAGATGTAATGATGTCTAATATCATATGTCTAATCCTTTGCAAAGTTTGAGCTCCGTTGCTACGAAGAAATGTTGAATTTTACGCGTTTATCCTTGTTTTCCCACATTGTATCTCACATTATGATCATTACATTACAAATAGTTGCTGCAGGAAAATGGACGAGCTTTACAAATATCAACTTGTGAAAATGTAACGCAAACACAACAACGTTCACATGATACGTGTTCAAACGGATGCAAATGAGTATATTTTAATTCATTATACCAACAATAATATTCAAACGCACATGATAAATTCACGCCCGAAGGATGGAATTAAAAAGCTGTATTCGTTAGTACGCACAGTTTTAAACGATATTTACCTGAAACAGAAGCAATCGCAAAAAGCGATAATTATATTTTTTTAACACATTAATACCCTACAACGCACTTAATTATTCAAATTCTCAATTATAAACTAAATTTTTAAGATTATTCATTCTCTTTATATTTATTCATAATTTATTAAACTGTTAAACTGTTAAGATTGTCTACGTATATATTAGTATAATCTATGTAGATGTGCATGGATTTTTTAAAGCATGCAGAAATAACGAAAACGTAAAACAAGGACCAGACCGGAATCGTTGAAACAATTTGAAATTAATGGTTGGATTTCCACTCTGAATTACACCGAACATAAATCACGGTTAATATGAACCGATTTGTGGCCACATACTGGGCTCCAAACAAAAGGAGCACCTGTCGAAAAATCAATGCGGCACGTTTTTATGTGAGTCCTTTTCCCCTGTACCCGTCAACTTTTCAACATGCAGACTTAATTTATGTGGAGAGGTCGATTGGAGCACGCACTGATCGCCTAGTCCATCTATGCTGCATAGATAAAATATTTAACGTTAGTATCTAAGAACGTTTGCCATTCGAAATGTTCACCTCTGCAAATGCTTTCTTGCATATAATTAAATTCTTCACAGACACTATGTTTTTAAAGTACGTACGTATACTAAACGTTCTATTTCGCGAGTTTTATTATTGCATTCCTTTGTGTAATTAAAATGGGATTAAGCAATATTAGCAGCATTTTGCAGCTCGTCTTTGAAACGGATATTAATTAAATATTTGTTATTTAGAATTAGTATTTTCACTCTGCAAATTTAAACGATCGTCTACAAAATAATTAATTAATCGTTTTTTGTTCAATATTAATAACATTTATCAATATTATTTATTTGGAATATTATATTTATTTACATATTTGTTAATTAATGCATAATATTCCAATTCATTTCCTGACACATCAATAATAAATTTTATGGAAATGCTTACATATAATGCTTGTGATTCATGTAAGTTTTTTTTATCTGTAATTACAAGAGATAAAAAACAATTCATATTTATTTTATTTATATTTTTTATTGGCTCTAATTTGGGTGAAAGTTAATTAAGTTTAAATGGTTTAATAATTGAATACTCTCGGAAAGAAGTATTAGAAAAAAGTAATCTCTAGACGAGTAGGTCGTCGAACCACAATTTCCCAGATGAAGTGTGCAATTTTACCTGTCGATTAAGAAATAATGAAGTGTTTCATCAAATGCGAAGCAATAACAAGGTAAATGAAAATTCTTATCGGTAGAATTTATTCCGAGAACCGTTACATTTCCTATACACAATGCAATTTCCATTAACTACTTTGCAAGCGTTTTCAGCAGTGCGGCTGCCTCAAATTGGACTAAGCAAATGAAAGGCAAACGAAAAAGAAAGAAAAGTGGAGAGAAACAATGAGAGAAAGAGAATCAAAAGTCAAATTTATTTATAAATGTAACTTCAACTACAAAGAGTACTCCAATCACTTAATTATATTAATCAATTAAGGTATTAATTTTTATTCATATTACGTACCAGTTTTTGTTGATGAGAATTGAAATAAAATAATAAAATTATAGGTTTCTCTAAAAACTAATTGATAAATGTTTGCATATAATACTGAAATTAATGCATAAATGTTAATAATTGCTGAACAATCAATTATATGTAATGCTTAATTATCACGGGAACTTAATTAATTATTAATTGCATTCTACAAGGTGATTAGATCGATGAAAAGTAAATAGATGATGTTAATTGATTCGTTTAATATTTCCATTGATTATATTCTAGTACATAAATGAAAATTTTTGATACGTTAATAATTAAATGCAAGGATTATCTCTTCTTCTTCTCAGTTAATTCATATATTTTGGCATTTTAATCAAGAAATGTGGGCTAATGAATATGGGAATTCGGATTGGCGTCATGTGCATGCCTGTACACCGCACGAACCTGAGTAAGGCGATTACAATCTCGGCAGGGAATTGAAAAATCATCGATCGCAGTTTCAAAACAACCCTCCAATCTTTTATTTTAAAAATAAATAATTAGATTGTGTCAATAGTAATTATCTATATTATATGGTTTTAGAAAAGACTAATTATATTTTTGATGGTAAAATATGTACTATTGATGCAGAATGTAATTATGTATTGCTACCATCTGCTTCCGCCAGTCGAACTATGTAACCAATTACCATCAGTGATGTGATAATAATGTTCTCATTAGATTTAGCTCCATAATAATAGGCGGTTTTCCTTTCATAAAATCATTGATCGAATGTGTGTGTCCGACAAACCAACACGTCTAAAGGTTAACCGATTCTTAACGTACAAAAGCGAGGGGCCCCATTTTATATTTATCCAGGGAGAAGGAATCCTGAAAGTTCGAGTTAATTCCGACTCCGTCGATTGACTCCGAATTGAATCTAGACGTGTAATTTATCGTAAGCTAACTTCATTAGGACCGAACACATTTTTACGTGCCATCATTAACTGGCCCCAGCACGTAACACCGTGCATTCATAATCAACCAGTTTAAAAAGCCGTAATCTGATTTTCAACCAAGTGTGAATTATGACTTCATTAAATTCATGTACACTTATAATCATTTCAAAAACTAGTCAATTACCTTATTCTTGAAAAGTAACGCAATATGATTTCTACAAATATATAATTGAAATTAAGAAACTTCAATATATTTTTTTTATATTTTTCCCAATTAAAGCGCGATGGATCAATGAAAATTTTAAATCTCTACTATTTGATTGCATATGCCAAAAAAGGAAAATACTAATTATACTATCAATTTCTTTCTCAATTCTGATGTTAATTATTAATTACTGTAAGTCATAATTTGACGACCTAAATATCACCTATTATTATACACTTCGTAACGATTCACACGATTTTAAAGATTAAAAACAATTCAAAATTATTTATAACCTACAGTCATTATGCAATGATCACGTATGAATCTTTTTAAAAACCGTTCTTATTTGATAATAATAATAATAACATTGATTAATCAAGAAAAAATGAAAATTTCTTCATATTACATAAAGCTTTAAAACTTCAATTAATATTTATAATATATATTATATTTTAATTAAAATTGTATACAAATATTGAATTGATGTAAATAAGTGTCATTCTTGAAATAAATAATAAGTTTAAATCATTTCTATAGCATATTGAGTTTAACTTTAATTTCATGAATAAATTACAATTTAAATTATTTTACTATTTATGATATTATATAAGACCTCGAAGGATTTATATTAAAAAATATTTTATCAAGTTGTAATCGCCTTGTATGTAGTAGATACTTAACGGTAAACCGAATTATGAATGAATTCGTTTAGCATATTAAAACAGACCTTTAAGATTCACCTGAGGAGATAAGAGTTGGAAAAATGACGCCTACACACGCCACCCGTTAATAATATGTGATATCGAAGGCGTTTCTGATTCCGAGATTCAAACGGCGGCGAATGAAGGAGAAAACAATTTCATTTTAACACCTTTTCTATAAAGCAGACTATACTACCAGTTAATATGTATGTGGCCAATCGGTTTAGCGAAGATATATTGGCCCAAATTACAGGTATAGCTTAAACTGCGCCGGCTTATTTCCTGCCACTTATAATTCATGAGCTTAACACCTCCGCTAATCGATAGAAGCTATCTTAGGTGGTAATGAGCGAGGGCACATCTTCTCTATTTTCCTTCCACTGGTCGTAATGTTTTTTTTTTCTTCTTACCTTTCTTTTGGCTGAGACTATCCCGGGAGAGGTTAATACGCCGTGGGCAGTTTCGTTAAGATAACACATTCCAAAGCAAACATCTCCGATGGACGAGGAGAAATGTTGATACAAAATACAAAAGCCACGATATTATTCGCAGGCCGGATATTTCCAACTTCCAAAATTTACAGGCAACTTCCGCATCGACGATGGGCGGAAGGGCACTTGAGGGTCGATGGATAGGTCACAGTCAAATTAGGGGGTGATTTGTGATCCACTGTATTATTTTATTGTTAATCTCGCTAACAGCTGTAGCAGCACTGATTTCAACAGTGTAGCCCAACCGGCGCTATCATCCACCAACATTAAATACGAATATACATTTACACACGCCGAGAGACAAACACGTATGAATTATTGTAACACGATAAGAGTGCTACAATACGCAACGGCAATATGTTAAATTAACTAGTTTGAGTTATGATACAATATTGTATTTTTGCCATTATGCGGATTGCGTTTTCAATAAGCCGATGTTCGTAATGATATACAGTTTATTGGCGCGTGCAGATGCATTTAAATCTATGCGGTGTGATGAATATCTCACTGGTATTTGTAGCACCAGTGCGGTGTTTCATTCTGCATATTCTCCGCGGGACCTGCCATCCCTTTTTTTGGTTATTGCTGCGCGTATTACACGCAAATCACCTATGAATAAACATATAAAACGTGTTATTCGTTTTCCACTTATTATTCATTTTAATAGTTTATTAAATGATAATCATTCAGTACAATATAAATTGGAATTATAATTACTAATTTTATTCAAAATAATATCAGATATAAAAAATAAATAAGATATATTGAAATATATTATTTTTTAAATATTTTAAATCGCTAAATTGCATTATGTATCAATATTTTAATATCTCTATCCATCAAGTATAAAAAGAGATTGTGGTGTTGCGAAAGTTTTTAAGATTGCTAATAATTCAGGAAACTTGAATATTTTGCAACAACAAAGTAAATTACAAAGTCTATTTATTATTTACATGATAACTTTAACGATTCACCATTTCAAGTTTGAAATTGTCGACTTGTTCAAAGTAAATTAAAAATACCTCTTAATTATATCGTAATAATATATTTATGTTTTAGTCAATAAAATGTAATACCATTTCATAACACATAAAATTAAAAATTAAACTATAAACATATAAATGTTATATTTTTATATAAAAATCCAAAATCGGATCATTTTCTTATATAAAAATATCATTTGTGTTATCATATTATTAGATTTTGAGCAATGGTTAATACGAAGAAACAACAGTTAAATATTAAGACAGTGTTAATTTTGAGGCTGTGTTAGCCTTTTACCGTGAATTAAGAAGCAAGGAAGTCTATGCCGTAGTCGTGTCTGCGACCCTCGCTCGTAATTATATGTTTCGTGGGTGGCCGTCTGCCACGTAATTGATTACAACTCGCCACGGTGTATCATGTATATGTTTTTTCTTCCCATTTCAGACATATTCCAGTTAATTTTATCCCGCGGAGGAGATAGATCACTACCTGATCTCGCTACAATCTGATACCAATAATTAAAATGGACCCGGGGAGGCTATAGTCAAAGAACATCAACAAAAGAAAGACAGCAAACATGTTTGAACGTTCACGAGAATAGCAATTTACTTTTCGGGTAGAAATAATAAGGGATAATTCTGGCGTGTTATGCGGGGAATTATTCATTTATAACATTAGGGAAAACAACCTACTTAACGTCGGGCGGGGAATGAAAGAGAGACGAGACTTTGTAATTTTAAGCAAATTCTCTTAAAACTTTAGCATTGAAATTGAATTACGTTTCTAAATTGTAAATTAGTCCTGACTGAAAATGAGTGATGCAATAAAATAATTAGATGAAAAATTGTATGTTCCGTTTCTCTCAATACGCAGAAAATCGATGATAACGAGTATGAAACATTTTTTTAATATGGTCCTGCAATTTTATGTTGGAAGTAGAGTAAAGCGATGAGGAATTAAGGGCGCTTCACCATGTAATCCGTTGCGATAGAAATCCTGCAACATCCAATGAATTTCAAATCGGACGGCGAATACTTGCGAAACTTTTTAGATAGAGAAAGAGGGGAACGACGCGGAGCGCCGCGGCCGAACAACATTCGTTAACGAACATCAATATATACAATTATGCAAATTGATGCAAAGCTGACGTTTTCGCGGATCCGCCCTCCTGGATTTGAATTCATTAGGAGAACAATAGGAAGAGAGATAAGAAAGTTCCATGTTCCGGCGAGGAACAAGACGGTTCCGACGGTTTCAACCGTTGCAGTCGACGCTTAATGCCGTACCATCATAACCCTCGACCTCTTGCCCTCTCATAGAAATTATACCCAGCCTCAGGTTAACAGCGGCTTACATAAATACGAACCTATGATTCCCATGCTAAATTTATATTGCTAATTTACAATACTCAAACCCCATTCACATTTATCTTAATTATTTTACGCTATCTTAATTTATTATACTAATTTATTATTAATTATCCATCCTCATATAAACAATAAAGAATATATTTACTATCAATAAATAAATATATAGTTTATATTTATAAATACATTAATGCATTTTGGTCTTGGAAATTCGAACTACGCCACTTTATAAAACACTGTCACTTTAAGTGAGTTGTGGAAGAGAATAGATTTAAAAATTAAATAGCGATTAAATAATATCTGAGTCAATGGTGTAACTCGTAATTAGGTTATTCTGAACCGTGCACGAAACGTTGCAATTACAATCACATTATGAAGTCTTGTAAAAACTATACCAACATGAATATAAAGGAACAAATTAAATTTCTTAGTAATGTTATCACATCATCTTTTAAGTGATGATAGTGAATTAGGCTCACAACTAAACTATCATTACATTAATAGTGTGCATTATGTAAATTTTAATGAGACTCAATAAAATATTCAGAATTATGTATGTTTTGGGAACAGAATAATCTGTATTAATGTCTTCAATTGAATTAGTTTCTCTACATTTTACAACTAGGCATTCAACAATCAATCTATAAGATTCAGCTGAAGAGATCATATACTAAATAATTGTATAATTTTATACCTAATTTAGAACAATAAATTCTAAATTTGTAAAAATCTACTTACGAATTCAAATTAATTACAATTGAAAACAGTATAGTTATAATTAAAATTATAATTTAAAAATAAGTCCCAAGCATTGCAATTGTAATAACGGTAACGATTTTGAATGATTGTGTACTCGTAATTTTTTTTATCACAAACGAATTAATGTATCAATCCCAACATATAATTTTAATGTTCACTCTACACAAGTTAAAATAGATCGATCCCAGAATTGAGTATTATTTTTCGTACCGATAATTATAATAATTAATCGCATTCAATTATATGCCGGTGCATTTACCAATGAATAATGCAATATCGATGTGGTTACATCGTACGTAATAATTTGCATTATTATTATGTATATACGATATCTGAGTAATTACTTCAAATTCATTGCGAATTGTGTTATTTAAAATGTATGTAAGAGTTATCCTTTTTCTTTCTTTATTATTATTTGAATTAGTTTTGATTTTTAATAAATATAATAATTATTATTTAAAAATGGTATATATGGAATTCGCTGATCTTCACGATCTTTACAATTCTGACAAAAAATTTATGTACAAATACGTATAGCTATCTAAAATCCAGTATTTGCATAACGTAGGTATTCAAAAAGTACGTCGATATAAAAGCCATACGTAGTTAAATATAAATTTGTTGTATCGATTGGGAATGGAAACAAGGGCAAGTAAGTGCATATACTTAGAAAATGTTTCTCATACAATGGGATTCAATATATTTTTGGATTTGCATTTTTCTAAATTATAATGTATAGGACATTTTTACGTATAGATATGATTTGTAACTAATATAATAGATTGTGAAAGTTGTACAAAATTTAATATAAAAAACATATTTCAATAGTTGAAAAATAAATCGAATTCGTAAATTGACGTTTCAATTAAAATCATCTTTATTTACAAGGATAAATTGTGATTTGAATCTAGTCTATGTTTAAGAATTGTATTATTAATAAATGAACACAACTCGTAAATGAATTAGTTGGATGTACAATGTATGCAACCCACAAATCTGCATAAAATGGATTGTTTTGAAATCACAATCAAAAGCAAGTAGAAAATCTGCGTCTGTTCATGAGATGTAACGTAAAATTGGAATACATTTAGACGGCGGTTCTATTTGAATTGGTACCAAGGTGTAATTTGAAATGGATGCATAGAAAGCGGTCTATAGTAAGGGGTGCCCCCAGTGACCCCCATTTGCATTTACATCTGTGTTGGAAACTATAAGGGACCCTCGACATGCCCAAGGCGGTGCGGTTAAGATCCAAGCTCCAGATAAGACAGGACCTTAACTATTTAATAAGATTGTATGTGCGCCTCCGCTGATTGATTTTTGGTCGGGCCGATGTATTGAGTCTTCTCTCTCTCGTCCTCTCTCACACAATCCTCCTTCCGAGAAACTCGATTAAGGAATGTTATTTAGCATCCACAGGTATGCCAGAAGAAATAACAGCGGCCGAAGACGTGCCGTGGCATAAGAAATTGAGGTTTAAAGATAACATTGAGTTTCTGAGGGCGTGCGAATTAAGAGATTGAAGTGTAATATCTCCTCGATGCGGAAAACACATACACATTGTTTCTTTCTTTCCTTTCTAAGATGAAGACAATCCGGGGCATAAATCAAATTAAATAGAATACAGTGAATGAATGTCGCCAAATATAAAGGGAGCAATCAATTCTACTTCCGGAACCAGCGAAGCGGAACTTCGAATTATAACCAGATAATCGTATCAGGGTTAGCTTAACGAAAGCAAGAGAAATGGACACACTGATAGAAACTTACGCGCCGCAATTAATATAAGAGCCTCGGTCTTCTTTTCGCCGCTTCCCCTCCTCAAATAATAATTCACACATGATCCTAGGCAATAAAACCTTATTTTTCCAACAGTAATTTATAATAAAGCACCGTCTTCCTATATAATCACAATCGGCGATAATACACGCAAAATGTATAATGAGCATATTTATAATAAAAAATTACTAACAATGTTAGGCATTACGTATATAACGTAAACACGTCTGATAGAATCTGCACGTGAAAAATTCAAGCAATTCCCGTGGAACCGGAAGTTTTATACTCGCAGTTTTTAACCATTAGCAGCAATATATTTGATGCAATCTGAAAATTAAATTGCACAGGCTGAACTAATTAAAACGCGAGAATCGATGCGACATTTCCCAAAGGCAAATTTGCAGAGAAAAATCTTCCTAATATTTTATTAAGCCTGTGCACACTGAACGGTGTAGGTCCTACACTGTAGGAAGTCAGCGCTCGTGATTGAAGGGTTTACAGACGGGTCCTTGAGAAGTTAGGTACGGGTCGGAGGGTTGGAAGTGAGGAAAGGAAGTAATTTCAGAGAAACGCGTTACACGGATTATTTATAATACTTTAGAATTTATAAAAGCAAATACGCTAAGCGCTCACTTCTTTAATTGTGTCATTTATTATTCACGCTCTTTGATTTACAATTACTTGATTTAATATTTACCGTCATGATTATTTATTCCCGCTTGCAACATCTAACGCTTACTATTATTTACAACAAACCAACTTCACGGATACACCATTTGCATAAATGCTCCAGAATCCCTTAACTCATTATTATTCATTGAAGGGTAACTTTCTCAACAAAAAATAAATTTATTCCGAGAAACAACAAATTTTAACTTAATTTAACATTGCAAAAAGCAACATAAATTAAAATTCAGTAATAAAAAATTAATAATATCGACAAATCCATTTGGATGTCACAATTTCAATATCGGTTTACAGAAAATCAACATTGTCTCAAATGATCTATATTACTAACTAGCAATATCTTCCAGAGAAAATGTAATAAATTAATGTGTTTATTAGTAGTAGGAAGTGTCCTCAGTTTAGCTCACGTTAAATAATTAAATATACTTAAATATGTATAATTCAAGGTAAATAAATGAACTTGCATCACGGAGATGAAACAGCAATGGGAAGGCGTAAATAGTTTATTAAAGAAGGAAACATCCCCTTTAATTTCGTAAATAAATAAGAGCTGTCTGGTCGGTAATTTTGCGATTACCTAACTAGTCCCCTTATTTATAAATATGCCTAGGCGTTGCATGCATTCAGAACTGCGAGGGGAAAGAAGGAAAAGAAAAGAAACGGAGGTGGCCACCCCAGCGTTAAAACGAAGATTTGTTCATTATAAAGTGCACCCTATTTTTCATCGACACCGCCTCCACCGCCGTCGGAACGGTCTCTTTTATAGCGGTCTTCCTGCATCATCATTAAAACGATCACATTGGCGTGCATTAAATTAAGGCTGGATAATTACGGTTACATTTAGCCATGCGGTATATGGAACGTTCGATAATTGAAGCATTACATCACCGTATCGATTGGTCGCTGTACACGAGCTGGCACCGAAACATATTAACCGGCGGCGCGTTCGGTGGGATGAGAAATTAAAGATTTTCATCAACATCCAACGGTCGGATCAGAAAATAAAGAGCGATACACAATATTCATCAAGAACTTGTTTGTACTTGTATTTTATTCTATCAGATTTCAATTACGCAGAAAGGACCCGGCTGGTAATCAATCCGGTGCGCATACGGCCGCACACGTAATCTTGTTGCTTGCCGCTGGAACTCTATACCTTCGGTTATAATTAGGGTCTGTGCGGTTTGGGCTCACCTCATTACATAGGTGCCCTAATTAACAAGGGAACGCTAATTAAATAAGTCCTGATTGCGACACCGATCAAACTGCATGCACGTATTACACAAAGACCCCACCTCTGCCGTCCAAATATTCATACAAAGGCACACCTAAGCCATCGAGGGATTTGCCTACCCTGCGAGCCGATAATGAAACTTACTTAAGTTTCCGACAAATAGACCCGTGTTCTCCAACGTTAATCCAAGTTTCTCTACAATTTCTAACCATAATATTTTCAACAAAACAAATTTTCTAGTTTTAATTTTGTATCTAAATATAACTTGAAATGTTAATCCATTAACAATATAAATACTATTTGTCATAATTTTATATTTGGAGATAAAAAATATTGTTTGTAAACTATACTTATATGTTCTTTTTTTAATTTCACAACTTTTCTGATTCTAAGCAAGTCATAATAAATATAAAAGTGCAAGTACAAGAAAAATAAATTAAATAACATATTACATCGAGCAATCTTTGTGAATTTAGGTAATATAGAAAATTTTCTATAAAAGCTTATAAAATAAATTAAAATTAAAAATTATTTTAATATGTTATACAATTCGAGTATATCTGACTACGCATAATCCAAATGCTTCAAATGTGTAATGCTTAGGGATGTTTTCAACTCACGCAGTGATGTTGATCCAAAGAAGAAAACCTCAACAATTTTATCAACCATTATAAAACCATTACGAGAAAACAATCCTTTGATATTCGATTGCAACCAAACGAACGCTGCTATTTCGTTCGTTTCAATCTGTATGGAGAATTTCTCAACGTCAATCTGGCGAATAGATCGAATCTGTAAACATTATCAAGAAAAACATTAAAAAAATGTAAACATACTATTGAGATTATCGATTACTTACTTGAACATTAGCATGTTCAATGTTCGCGCTCTTCAATGGATCAGGTAATATAAAATTAACCGGTGCAATAAGCTCATCCTTGTTGTTTCTCAAGACAAAATAGATGAAACAATTTGGACGCGCGTCGCACTGCAATTTAGATTTGTCATACCAGAAGCTGTAGACTAATTGAGATCCGTGCAACTACAATAAAACTGTTACTAAAAGAAATATTCGTTAATATATAAGTGGGTACCACATCTACGGATCTCGAAACGGAGGCAATTGGATTGAAGCTGTTCCAGTTGTACGTATACATTGTTAATTTTACGTCGTAGACAGGATGTAGCAAATCAGATATTATGTAAACGTTGATTTCTCTGTTTACCAGCATATGAGCGGTCACGATAACCGGTGCGAAAAAATCTTTGGCATAATAATGCAACATTTTCCAATTGCCATAATAATCTATAACCACAGAATCATATATTTAAATGTATCATAATATTAATTGTTATTACCAATTCCAGACCAGGTCGGAGCCACCCAGACATCATTTAACTGCCAATACAGAACGCCCATTGTGTTACCTTTCCCTACGCTGTTTGTTTTATTCTGCCATTGTCTGTAGTATTCAGTTTCAATCTTTATTGACATTGCTTGCGAGATCTATTTGAAAATATTAATAATAAATAAATATATTTTTTATTGAAATTATTGTTATATACTTGAGAGTAAAAAATAAATGCCTTTGTGAAATTTTCACTTTTTTGGTCAGGCAACTGTAATCTTTTTGATATAAGCGTTTGCATTGCAGTGAAACCTCCAGGACTATGCTGCCTATGTTCCATGAACTTGCTACCAATTTTGATGTCGCTAATATTGTTGGTAGCCTTCAATAAAGATTCTAGGGATGGCAATGATTGATAGCCGTATTCGGAAACGAAACGGGCAACGGGATAGATGTTCTGGTCCCAACTATCCATTACGTAATTATAATAGTGCACTGAAAGATTTTTTTAAATTATTTACACGATTACAACATGTTTAAAATTTTACCATCGCCGTTGAGTTGATCCTGTGGATTATTAGCAATATATCCACTCTCTTCAGATTTTATACCATTTGTCGGACTGGATACCAAGAACGGCCTAGAGTCATCATTCGTCAAGGCCACACTTCTCACCGTATCTACATACAACTTGATGTAATCTTTTTTGTACAGAGTAAAATTTGATTGAGTCCCATACCTAATAAACATTTGTAAATGACACATGTATGAAATTTGAATATGGAATAGTTACCAATTTTGTACTAAGGCAGCCTCATTTTCATTATTTCCAGCCCAAATAGCTATGCAAGCGTGATGTTGTAATCTGCGGATTTGCTGCTGCACTTCCACCTTAACAGTACTAGAATAATTCATTAAATATACTCAAATACAAATCTTCAGCACGTACTTTAAGAACTCCTCGTTTGTTGGATACATTGAACATGCAAACATAAAGTCTTGCCAAATCAGTATACCCATCTCATCTGCTACACTGTACAACTCGTCCGATTCGTATACGCCTCCTCCCCAAATCCTGATCATATTCATATGTACGTCCTTGCATGATTGCAATAAATACCTAATTTTTTTAATATCCTGTCCAAGTTCGGGCAAAACACTTATAGGAATCATATTTGTACCTTTAGCGAAAATTGGTATATCATTCACTTTGAAATAGAAATTGAAACCCTCATCTATAATAGTACATGTTATAATAATCACAGTAATTCATAATATTAATTTACCCAAACGTTCCTGCACAAGCTCAACTTTTCTTATTCCGATTTTCATACGCTTAATGCTAGTTTCTAGATTATCTGAACTCACAAATTGTACTTTTAATTTGTACAATTTTTGCTCACCATAACCATTAGGCCACCATAATGTGAACTTCTCCTAATTAGGACACATACAATAATTAACAATTTCCATTAAACAATTACGCCATTATTAACCTTTCTTATTTGAAATTGCCTGTGATCCTCAAATTCTTTTATCTTGTCTTTCTGGTTTATCTCATACCTATATTCTACAGATTCAAAATCAGTGTTCAATTTAATTAACAAACTTCCACTTAAATAATTCAACTTATTCAATTGCATGTAAGTCTTCAGATTGAACATCCATTTATCACCCAGATCTTCAATTTTAACTGTTACATCTTTTATTATAGTATGATTGTAAGCTTCTAGATATACCATTTTCCTGTAATAAAACCATTTAAAATTTACGAAGCGAGACTATATAGAGTCTACTAACCAAATTCCCATAGATGGAAAAGCTGGGCCCCAGTCCCAAGCAAAAGATGCCTGCATTTTTCGTATGTGATTCACATGACATTCCCCGTGATATTCGTTTGGCACACATTTAGGTGGAACGTTATAATGTGTGTTTTGCATATCGGCGAAGAAATCTGCACGTTCCACCGCTGATTTAAAGTATACTAATATACAATTTTTACCAATCTAAAGGAATCATTAATAAATTGAATATATATTTGTATCTGATTTAACTTACTTTAATATGATCTTTCACATCAAATTCATACCTAACAAACATGTTGTTTGTAGTGCCTACAGTCTGACCATTCACTAATACATCAGCAAATGTATCAAGACCTTCAAATACCAAGTATATCTGATCATGATAAAATAATTTCTCATTCACTGTAAATATATATTACTAGCAAGGAATGAATGCAAGATATTTAGTTATTACCTTCAAAACACCTTGAGTAATTCCAATTCAATTTTGAAACCCACCTAGTGTTAACATCATTGAATCCAAAAAATATATTATCTATGACATTATTGTTTTGTAAATCTGTGTAAATTCCTCCAGGAATAGTCCCTGTGAGGTTTGTATATTCTACAAGAATTGCAGGCTAAGTTTATAAATTTAGTACTTTAACAACTACTTACTTGCATTTGAATCTTCCAAATTCCAGGAACCATTTAAAATCAATCTTTGAAGAGTATTAATATATGAAATTTGTAGTAGAGTGCTAAGAATAAGCACATAGAATTTAAGCATTTTGCTGACCTCCTGATCAGCTGATTAATAACAACACCACTGAACACCACACAATACGCAGCTTCTAGAATCGACCTTTGCACGCACTCAACAGCAACCAATTGAAACGATACTTCAGGATTCCTCGATTTATAAATATTGGAAAGAATGAGATTATACAAACAAAATGTGAAAATATATTTTACTGAAAAAGTAAATTGATTAAAGAGTAAATAAAGAAACAGCAATAGGAAACTAGAACAAACATAAAGCTAACGAATGTATATACAATAATAGTTTACATTTGTTTGTATACAAATTAATTTTTATTTCTAAAACACTCTGTGACGTGTACTTCATAGTCTGTGTTTACAGAAAACATTTTTTCACAATTAGAACATATTAATGACTCAACAATGGATATTGCCTGATCTTTGTTTGGTAAATTATTCTCAATTTCCAGTTCTGCAGTTATACCGCACGTAGAGGCGTGTTCCTATAAATTAATTAAATTAAATATTTGCGCATTAGAAACACATAACATTAATAATTTGAATTACCTCAATTTCCTTTTGTGGAAAACTTTTTCCACAAATAGGACAAACTGTTGTTTTTTTAATTTGCCTTCCATTTTTTTTGACATAATCAATACTCTCCACAGTATTATTTATATCGGAATTATCTTGTGGAGGCTCTTCATCAACTTAAAAATAAACACATTTACAATTTTTATTTAATTATTGTTAAGCAACTTACTTAATTGATAAGATTGCTTCCTTCTGTACCCCCTACGACCTGCAACAGGTGGGATAACTCTTTTTTTAATACCAGATGTGGATGATTTATTATCAGGAAATGATAGTTCTGAGGGCCTAGGAATTCTCGAAGAAGTTATTTTTAAATCATAGTCCATATCATCATCACTTATTTCTTTCAACGATTCTTCAAATATTTCCATCTCAGCTTCTTGCTTTTTACTTTTGTTAGTTTCCTCTATACATTTATCATACAATATTTCACATCTTCTTCTCTGGTCCACAATCTTTGTAGATTTTTGCAGATTTAATACACTACAGTTTGCATTATTAGTATTACTTTTAGGATTAGGTGTATTAATTTCAATAGTTTTTATGGTTGGAGAATTTTTCATTGGAGTATCTGCAAACAATGATGATTTGTTCATGATTTCCTCATTGGACATTTTTTTGGTTTTCGGCTTGGGTGATTCAACTTTACCTTTCTTCTTTTTTGATGAGGAAAATTCATCATCCTCAGTGTATATTTTTCTCTTCATGTGTCTTCCACTCCTAGATATATATGTTTCTTCCTCTACTTCTCCTGCCAATTCGTCTGTATCTTCATTTAGTTCATCTAATTTATTTGATGGATTTATTGGCTTTCCCCACTTAGCAAAAACTAGTGATTCCCTCTGGTACGATTGAAAATTTTGTGATTGCTTGCAATGGAAATTCATAATTCTCTCTATTTGTTCAGAAATAGATAACGACTTCAATTTAGAGTCTGTGTAAAATGGTCCATTATACTTTGGAATATGGCTTACAATTTCCAAAGGGTCATAATCTGTTGATTTGGCATTATAAATGTTTAAATTATGCATTGTTTGACATGATTTTTTTGGTGTTGATGTTGAATATTCTGTATTTAGCTTCCGCTGTGACCAGAATTTGGTGGTTAAATTCATTTTTGTGGAATCCAAGAATTCCTCATTATCTGATTCATCCATGAACATATCTTCTGTTTTCAATGCATCTACATTGGTACCTTAAAATATAAATATATATGAATTATAAACAAAAATAATTACATATACAAATTATAAAATTATATATCAACATTTTACCATTAAGTTTATTCCTTGCTTTATTAATATCCATGTTGTGTTGCCAATATTTTCTATACAACAATATTTACGCGAAAACAAGCTATGCTCTTACAAATTGAGGTTAAGCTTTTGAGTTTGACAAATGGAAACATTTAAGTTTTAAAAGGCGGGAAAGCAAGAGCAGAATTGCTAACAGGGATGAGCGAGTTTTCAGAAACGAAAACGTGAAATTCACAATTCATATCCTTTAATAATATCAAAACAAGATTCATAAAAAATTAGTTTATATAAAAAAAGTAAATAAAAATAACAATAGTGTCTTTGGTTATCATAAGAGCTAACATAAAAGTACTTAATTTAAATTAACAATTATCCCACAATCACATTATCGTTTTATTTAATACATTAGGAAGGTTAGTTTTTTACAAAATAATTTAACAACGTGTTCAGCCTGGGCTTTTTTACTTGCAACCGCTCATCACGATCTCGTTCTCTGACGTAATTCTGCCACAGCTCTCTCTGCATGTCTTTCGGTAATTCTCTGAACACTTCGATGTCGGCATTTGGAGGACAATGGAAACTGTTCTGATTATCATCAGATATTTTCTCGCAGTTGATACGTAGCTCGGCCACGTTCAGCTTCGAAGGTGAGGGACAATCGGTATTTAGATATCTACGTGCGATGAAGGTGCTCAACTTCTTTTTCTTCGGCGAGGGTTCCAACTCCGATTCTGAACCATCAGTGTTGAATTCTGTGGACGAATTTGAGAGATCCATACAAGTCGATTGCGACAAGTCTTTCTTGTTCTCTATACTTGTGATTGCCTGCACTTCGAGATCTTTCTTGAGGAACGCAGCTATGGAATGTTTTCCTGTCGCCCGTTCCAGGAACTTCGTGAACGACAAACCCAGCAGCGTTATATGATATGGCTTTTTAATATCGACAATCCTTACGAACAGATCCATTATTAATTTTATCAATCTTTTTTCTGATGCCTCCGAAAGCATTTTCCCATTTACACCTGAGAATATTGATTGGTTGACGTTGCACTGCTTTGTCTCCCTGTGACTCATTTTGTTTGATTTATCAAATTTCCTTACAACCAATTTTATCGTTCGCGGAATTCTTCCATCCTCATTTAACAGTACCATCAGCCGCTTTAATAATTGTTCAATTTTATCCTTAATTTCCCGTTCCACAGTCATTGGCCTGCAAGCATCTTCCAATCCAATAACATGTGGCTTACCCGTCGCTTTCACAGGAGTTTCGTCTACCCCATATGATAAATTATAAATGTATTTTGCTTTATCAGGTGGAAACAAGGTTTTTAATTTATCCGGTGTGCTATTCTGCAAGTCTTCTATCGTTTTAATGCCAATAGTGTCCAAACTGTCACATATGGCCTTTCCTAAAAGTGCAATAAGATTAATTTATTAAATTAGGGTATTATATCTTGCAGACTTACCTATACCGGGTATACTAGATAATTGATTTAAACTGCTGATTAGATCCATAGCACAGTTTGGATAAATCATTGTCTGTTGGTTTGGTTTATGAGTGGCACCTACAAGCTTTGCTATCAACTTATTATGAGCAACACCTGCACAGCAAGTCAACTTAAATTCTTTGCTTATAGAGTCTCTAATATCTTGAGCTATTCTTGTTCCTATTGTTAACCTCTTTTTACAACCACATTCACAATGTTCTAAATTATCTCCAAAAATATGACCCAACACTGTATCTTCACTATTAAGTTTTTCATTCACTAATTGTGTTACATCCACGAAATTTTCGTCTAACCCCAAACGTTCTACTAGGCGAGAATAACTTTGAAGATGTGTGGTAACTTTGTATGATAATTGTCGATAGTCATGTAGATCTTCACCTCTAACCAACACCAGATTTGAGCACAATTTTTGAGCTTCTGAAATCAACATACACTTCTGTATACCATATTCCCTGGCAATATAATTGCTGGTAACGACAATATTTTTCTGATAAACTCCAAATGGCACATTTACCAATTTAGGATTTTTTAACATCTCCACTTGTGCATAAAAACAATCCATATCTATATGGATAATTGTCCTACAGTGAGAGTTCTCCTGCAACAGGTTCATCTAAAATAATAAACAAAAGAAAATTGAATAAAGAATTTAGAGAATGACAGATGTGTCATACACAAAAAAAAACAACAGTTGCACAATACTCCATAATGTTTATTTTTTGTACTCACCTTTATTGTTTGTTTCTTTTGTAGAGCTGAAATAATCAAATATTGAATAAAGTTTGATTATTCTGCTGATAACTTTATCACATTTTGATGGAACCTTTAACCTAACCTAAGAAATTTACTTGTTTCTTGTGTACTACTGTGCGTTCCGAGTGTTTGTTTAATTTGTTTTGTATATGCAACGTTGTAAATGTTCTTTATATGCAGTTGGTAAGACTAACTTAATCTAATGTTTACAATTTCGCTCACATAATTATATACGTAAACACGTCACATAATATTAACTTTTGTGTTAAATTTGGTTTTGCTGAGGTTAGAACTATTAATTTGCCATTTAATTGGTCGCCGTTAACATGTGATCAACCAATGGGCGTCCACTAAATTTACCGCCAAAATAATTTAATCGTAATAACTTAAGACATCAAATATTCTGCTTTCAACAATTATAAACTTGACCTTTGCATTATTTTTCTTAAGCATTCATGTTTATTAATAGGTTTTATTGAATGTAAAGTCTCAAGATTTGCATATTTATATACAAATCATTATATATAGTATTTTTCTCTTTTAAAGCTTTCTATAAAATTAGTTACTTGGAATAAATTCAAACTACCAAATATTCTTGTATTTAAACATCATTGAATATTTTATTTAAGCAAAACGCAATTCATATTAGAAATTATTTATTTACTTCAGATAATAAAATGGAAATCTCCAAGTAATATTAACAAATGTTGTGTTTTAGAAATTTTTATATGTATTGAAAATGAACCGTATGAAACAAGCTCATTTTTTCGCCATTCCGACCCAAGGAAATGTTTATACGGTGAAACGGTTGGAACTAGCGGATAAGTCAAATAAATTACTTATAGCCACTCTCAAGAGGCAGATCTACTTCTTTGAGTACACAGAGAATTCCTCTGGCGAATTAATCCCTTTAACGAAAGAAGTATCTTTCACGTATATTCCAAGTAAGTTTTTTTTTAATGGAATTTCATGGTTGAAAAATTTAATTTATATTGTTATATTTAATTTTAATTGTCTATTTCAGGTGGTACTGAAATTATATCGCTGGACGTATTTAATAAATCTGAAAAGGGCAATGATTTCGTTATCGGCATAGCTATAATTAAAACCATCGTGGATACTGGACTTCATGAAACATATCTAAATATATACTCGGAATCTGAGGAATCTAAAGTTTTCAATATTGAAAATATCGCTCAGAATTGTTTAACTTTGGAACTTAATTTTACGCCATATCATCTAACGCACACGCATCTTGTCACCTGGCAAGATGGTTTATTGATAAAGAAAGACGTTCGTATTCTATAATTAAGGAGTAATATAATTGTTTTAAATATTCTTAGAATTTGTATTGATTTTCAGATGGTTTTCCTGCTATCAGGAAGCGACAAACGGATACATGTTTATAAAGAGAACATCATGAATCACTTTTACAAAGAGATAGAAGCTGATGATTTATTTCCAGAGTTTAATAATCTTCCGAGCGTTGCCATGTGGATGGACGTGTACTACTACAAAAACTGTTTAGAGTGACACCATCTTTCCTCAAATATAATCCCTTGTAACTATTATTCTTATTTTAGACGAATTTCTGCGTATGGTACGGAATGCGGTTACCTGAAACTTGTGAAGCTATGCGTGAAAACCAATAGTGTTCTTTTCAATTATTCAACATCTTTCATAAGTCCTATAACGCAGCTCCGGATATATCCATTTAACAAAACTTGGACGAAGCCTAAATTTAACACCAATCATAAGGATGAATTAGTAGACATCGTTCATTTGAATATAAGTGAGATGTGCGATATACACGATGAAGAGTTGACCGATGATAGTTCTTCGCAAACCAATACCGTTATAGAAAATAATACTGCAGAAACCCAAGATATTGATGATAACATCAATTATTTAAACAAAAATGATATTTTTGATAACATTGGTGCTCCGGAATCGTGTATTTCCGAGGACGAAGGCGCGGATTCAGAAGGTTGTACTTTCAAGGAACGAGTCGAAAGATCTGATGATATTCCAAACTTAAATTTAGTCGTGGTTAATGCTACATTGCCATCTGTTTGTTTCTGGTAATTAATAATTTCAGAAATTGAAATATATATTCAGATCAATAGAGTAATTCTCTACTAAGCCTTAAGTAAATTTAGCTATATAAAGTATAAAAAACCTATTTTCAGTGATATCATTCACAACGGATTAACGGCATATACAACTTTGAAAAGAACCGACCATTCTAGTGTTACTTCATGTTTGGAAATAGGAGATGTCGATTTCGATGGGGTGGATGAAATTTTAATCGGAAACAGTGCAGAAGTAAGAATTGTTTTGATATAACCAAACCTTTTAACATTAACGTTTTCTCTAAGGAAATTAAACTTTATAAATTGGAGAACGGTACTGCTGTATTAAAGGAAATTAAAAGGATTGTCAGTCCGATATTTAACATACAATATTTTGATATTATTGGAGATGGCGTTAAAGAATTGATCGCATTAACAATGAAAGGATTGTATGTGCTACAGGTATTTTGAATTGAAGCTAATAAAAATGAAATGAATTTAATGGTAATTCTATTTTAGCACAACGAAATTGACGTCCAACGGAAGTTAGAGGAGAAAGTTTTCAAGTTAACAATGCCGGAAACAAACTTTACATAAGGATTTTTAAATGAAAAAAGAGGAACCAGTGTATAATTTATTGAGTTTATTGGTGATCCAGGCACAGATAAATTCATCGGTGGAACAATATAGCTTATTATCTAAGGCTACAGCAATCTTTTAATATTTTTTTTGTTGTTATTCTATATATATATATATACATAGTGGTACATGAAAAGATATAACAAAGAAAATAACTAATCAATTGAAATGCAAAGTATTTGCACCACTATTTTTATTTGTATTATATTCGTGTACTTTTAAAAATATATTTTCTTTTTAATTGTAATCTTCTTTAATACAGATACATGGACAAAATATAATCATGTTTACTTTAAATCGGCTCAACTCATTCAGACTATGCACACCCAATTTAATTAATTTTTCATAATAAATTAGCTATTGTCTTTATCGTTTCTTGTTATTCTGTTTTAAGTAAAATATTATAGAACTCTCAAAACATTCCACCCACCCAAATCAATTAAATCTATAACTTGGTAATCATATATAAATATAATCTTATCAATTAAACTACATTCTAACCAGTCTTACAAGTCACACATTTGCACTTAAATCTTTTCAAATTCTTAAGCAAATTATTTCGATCTTTTCCCCAAACGAAACAAATATATAGAGAAATAAAAATAATTATAATAGTTGTTAATTAATTCATAAAATACATAATAAACGAAAAAAAAAAATAATATTAATCGAATGACAAAACAAGATTTTTGTCTGTTTGAGTCTTTTTTGTCGCATACTTTATATTCCATTTTCTTACGATATTAAACCATCAGTGCAGTTTCTGTTATTTACATTAATTACATCTATCTTTACACAGTTATGACAAAATTAAAATATTTTACAATTGAAATAAAATCAGAAATGCAAATTAATGATTCTCGATCAACATTAATAATTGATTAATAAAATTATAGTAAAAAAATTATTATCTACATATAATGGAAGCGAATAGTAAAATTGGTTTCCTAGCAACATAAATAAAGCTTTGGTGGTCTACACTAAGAAGGAAAAGAGGAAATCAAAATCACACTACGCGCTCACATCCACAGAACACATTTATATAACAATTCTTTAAAATTAATTAATTAATATAAAAATTAGAGAGATTGAGGAAAAAAAAAGTGAACAAACAATAAATGTGTAAGTCATCGTAAGTGTATCATTTAGTCAACGTTGTCTTGGAATATAAGTCTGATATAACCCGGAACGCCGGCCAACGGTGACGCACAGAAGGGACAAACGGCGTGGAAACCGTTGGTGCCATGTGGTATGGCTACATTAGCCCAATATCTGAAAATTATTTATGTAATATTAATTTTTGACTAATTAATAACTTTTAACTTGTAGATTAACCCATAGAAAAGAAGAGGGTACTTTAAATGAAAAATCAATAGTTTTCAGCATGATGAATACATACTTAAATATTTAGAATTCAAAGAAGACAATGAAAGCTGATTATAGCTTTGTAATATAATCATGTATAGATTATCTGGGTTTGTAATGAGTAAAGTATTCATAAAATATATATATACATACTTCACAGTTTTTTCGGTTGCCATATGACCACATGGGTTAAAAGCGAAAGTAGGAGGTCCGGAATCTACATAAAATGATGGCTCCAAGCCCATACATACTTTGACGACTGGTCCTAACTATAGAAGATAAAAGATAAATGCAAATAGAAGTGATTAATGTTTCGATGAATATGGATTGCTCGTACCTCTAAGCAAATAGGACATTTCCTATCACCCGAATCCTTGTCCTGTCCCCAATCATGCAATCCTTGAACGTGACCGCAGTTTAAATATACGTAGGGCTGCTGCTGGTTTTCGTTTGGCGTAACTTTTCTCGGTATAACTAAAGTGTTTAAACCAACAGGGCATTGCGGTCGGCCAGCATTTATTTCATCAATTTCCCTTTCTAAATCTCGTTTACTCTAAACATGGAATTAATTGAAAATAATTAATGTTGCGTCAGTTCTTATTCCGCTTTGTACTTACAGGTGATTTCGCTAAGCCTTCGGCTGATCTCCAAAGCAGTGTGGCCCCGCACAGGTCAATTAGAGTACCATCCTGCAATACGTTAGTCTCCTCCTCTATCTATAGTCAAAACGAATAATGCGTTCAAAATAAACCCGTCGATTATCATCTACAAATATGAGCATCTTACCACTTGACCTTTCTGCTGGGCGGACCTAGATTCTCTAAGCGAAAACACACCTCCACCCACCGAGGCCTCCAACCAGAAACCGCATTTTGCCTCTCCACCGCAAAAAGTGCCCTTGGGATGCATGATCAAAACGCCGTTTGTCGTAAGACCATCGATTTCTCTGCCATTCTCGTGCCATTTCGTCGCTTTTTCCTAAATATTTAATAAAACCGACCACGTTAGCTTCTTATTCAAATGCCACATGGAGTTGACCACTTGCAAGGAGATTGAATTACATCAAGCGGCTTCATCTATTTATTAAAATACGCCGCTTGTACATGTTGTTTCATTATCGGTTTTGTGATTTGCAACACATATTGAATTACTAAACTGACACGTTATATCAAACAATATTGAGGTTCCAAATAAGGAGAAAAATGTAAAGATTTACGATAAACTTACGCCAAGAAATATATTTCTGGATGTATCAAATCCAGCTGCATATATCCTGCATACTTTCGGACAATTGCGATCCGAGAGAATCCTGCAAGCGAAACGAGATATGGTGCTCTGCATCACTTTATTCTCGCCAGTTTTGTCGCCTGGTATAGTGTCCATGACCACGAAATCGATGGGGGATTCCGAGGACCTGCCGATCTGAGGAAACCAGTGTCATTATTCTATTAAAACTAATTAAGCGGAAGCTAAATTGGCTTTGCGGCTGTCTAGACTGGCAAGGGTTTATTTACCTGGAACATATCGGTGTCATCGTCTGCTGTGTACTCCACGATAACCGCATGATTTCTGGATAATGTGTATGAGATCGAATGCTGTCTAGCATCTAGTATCGCTTGCGACGAATGAGGTGTCTTCACCACATAATGCTTAGATCTCTTAACGCCATTCGGATCTTGTCTCTTGTACAACATAAACTTGCTGCGCCTTCTGCCCCGATCACCTTGTGGCAAAAATCCATTGTACCTTCAAATTGAGAAATATTTATTTTCAATAACATTCAAACTAAATGTATTATTTCTACGATTTATCCGTTATTAATTTATTTGATTCCATAATTCAATAAAATAAAACATTAATTAAAAAGCTGTCAACGACCGTAATCCAATTTTTATAATATTTCTTTTATGTTAATTTTATCAATGGCTCCCAGTTGTGCGTCATATATGAATAGATAATGCATTATTACTTGTAAAGAACATCTGCTACATAAAATTTACATCACAATAATATTGTCGTCTAAACCAGAGACAGACAGCTTTGTGAGTACGCTTTAGAAAAACCAGGAGCAGTTTATTGCCTATTTTCTTTTCCAAATAACGAGACATAACATCATTACGTAATTTATTTCATTTCTTTTCGTGATACGATTATACAAAGCCGTTCAATTTTTGTTATCTTTCATTATGTACAAATATGAAGTATTAATATACCAAGTGTATAATGTAATTTTTTAACTAAATGTTTATTCGTAATTATCAAACTTTCTACAAAGTAACAACAGATTGTAGTTTTAATCATTTTTTACGCATTGCGGTCGTCACATCCTGCTCGTTGGTAATAGGATTTGAAGACCGTACATAGAAAATATTCATAACGACGAATATTAAGAGATATTGTATACGTGCTGAGCCAAACGTATGATAAATTCATAATTAATTGAAATCAACTGAAAAATAATAAAAATCTGTTATTATCATTAATATTAAAGCTTTCATATCTGCTTTTCGAAGCGACAGAAGTTATAATGCAAAAATCAATTATTAGACCACAAATTGTGTAACAAAAATTTACATGCGCGGTATGTACAGTTATTAAATATATTTCAATTTAATAATTCAATGATGGTGAAACATGCAGATATATTTTTTTTGTTAAGTTCTATAATTTAAAAAGGACTTATTAGGAAATAGTTTAATAAATAAAAATTATATAGCATGGAATTTCAAAATAACTGTTACTCAATCTTAATAAAGAAATGAGCATTTGTCTTTAATCCTAATTCTTACAGATTATATAAGGAACAATAAAGAAAATACAATTATGGGATTTTCTGCACGTTTCATTATGTGAACCATGAGACGAAAAAAATGTGCGCAATTACTCTAAGAACAAAAGAGACCTAAAAATGTCACATTAGTATTTTAGAAGTATTCTACTAAAAATTTCCGTTTTTCAGAAAAATAAACATTTACATTGCGTCAACGGAAAAAAATGAGTTCAAGAATACGTATTGAAATGTGTTATTTTAACAAGTTTAGTAAATAATTTGAACTTACCCTAAAATGACTAGTTCTCCGTACTTGATGTGTTGCTTCGGCTTGTCTGAATTCGTACCCTCCCTTTCCTCGAGAATTGGCGACTCTGTGCCATCGGTCCTGGAAATAATGAATTTCAATAATTAATTGATTTTAATTACAAAATATTTCACCGATCGTAAGTCGGTCAATGAAGATTTAAAAAAAAAAGTTGTTTATTTAAGAAACTGGATATTCAAACTGCAAACAAAGCATTTATCTATGGAGTATCCAACAAGCAGCCTTCCTCGTGCCATCTATGTTTGTGTATATATTTAAGAACTAGGCCAGCTGCGAGCTTCTCTACTCTCTGCCAGCGCCCCTTTTCCAGGAATCTCTGCCGTCAAATAAGGAATGTCTACTATTAGATGTTATCCAACATACATTGATTACACCAGAAATTAGATGAACAATAGCCAATGTCAATAACCTCTAATTGATTTATAGGTGTAGACTCTTTATTATTGCCTAAACTTAATACTCTTTTCATGGTGATAATGATTTCAATCATAATAAGTCCATTAACATTAGTAATATATTTCAACATATTTCATTTTCAGATTATTTCGTCATGAAATCCGATTGTAAAGAATACAAAGTTTTCCAAGCATATACGAAGAAACACCATTTAGAAAGCAATAAGAGGATTAGAGGTTTTGACTCAATAATCGCATTGAACAATGTCAGTACCGATCGCTTCACGTGTAGGTAGTATATCCAGTTGCAATGTGAAATATAGGATAGGATAGATACGCTGATGGCTGTAATTACTTCTGGACTATTATTAGCATTAAAAAGGCCATTCAAAATATTTCCAAACGCACAAATCATACTATAAGTAACAGTAAACCTGAGTTCATGCTCCTTCGTTCGTCCATTCGCATTACTATACATCTACAAGAAATATAAAATGAAACATCACCTGCACTCAAACTACATAATTCGATTAAAAGCGCTTAAATTACGTTCAGGTTGACACCGTTATTATGCCCTCTTGCGTGAGTTTCGTACGTGCAGAATATAACTGTCCATCGTTTCCTTCAGGCTATTTGCAATTATCTAAACATGCTTCTTCTTCTACCTTCATATATATTCCTAATTACCTACGTTGAATACACGTGAGGTCACAACATTACCTACACGATACTACCATTTCCACATGGAAATTACTTTGAACTACATTTTGTTTTCCCCATTCAGAGAATGAATAATTAAACTTGATTTTCTTTTCAATGGCTCATCGTTAAATTGAATTGGATAATCTTGTAAAAACATCACAAATTAAAATCAAAATAAATACAAACAGTAGTTTCGAATTAGAGTGTATGAAAGTCTGCAGAAATACTAATGGAATTATTAAGACTATTGGCAAACACACATTTTTAAGTAACACAATTTCGTTATGCAATAGTCCTTGGATAGCAGCACGCTTGGCAGAGAAAATTATTCGCGGTGGTGGCGACGGAAGTCCTGCAATTACCCTGGATATTGGTAGATACCCAGATTCGATATGCATCAATTATTAATAGCTGAAAACAATGTCTACCATTATTATTCTTGAATCGTAAACGATCATCCTAAAATCTATTCTTGCGTTAGGTCAAGGTGGATGCGTTCAGCATAACCGGCGTCTTCTGGCCGTCCTCGAATATCGATCGATACAAAAGATTACTATTTCAAAAGGATCTCTCACTGCAGAGCATTTTTTGAAAATAAAAAGTGTCCGTAATATATTCATAACCATAAGTAGAACAGATTGATGAATGTAAGATGAACTATGCATATTTTATTACACATCTCTAACGGCTGCTAAGGTTTCTTCTTCTATCGATTGTAGTGCACTGTACCCAAAATTGTACCCGAGAGAGGAATAGATGGTGAACGACCTATGAAAAGAAATGCATCTACAAGCTGAAGGCATGTGTCGTTCCATGATTTCCGCCCTTTTGCAATGAAGCATACCATTTAGGGGAAATAAATAGAAACCCTGCTGCCTTCAATTGCACCCGCTATATCACTTGAAGACATCTATGGGTTTGAAAAATCATGTTGACAAAACCCACAAACAATAATCATTATAAATAATAATCAAATAATTCAATTAAATTAGACAATTTTAATCATTCAGATTTAGATCACATCAACTAAAATCATTGAACAAAACAGTAATAAAAATATACTAATAGATACGACAGCTGGTTAAGAATTATCTAGGTAAATGTTTCAGTTAGCAATAAATCATTTTAATGTTAAAAATACCGTAATAATCTTAAAACTTAAATATATCACTTAAAAATATTGTGACCTCGACCATAAAAATCCATATGAAGATTATTTAAAAGAACTAAATGATAATCCATTAAATTTCTCTTATATTTAAATTAACAGAGTATAGAAAGAAATTTAATCGATGCGAAGATAATTCCAATATTTATTTGAAATAATATATCAAGATGAAAATAGGTTAATAGCCGATGATTAATGAGTAAATTATCATGGAAAGGTGGTTCATTTAGAAAGCATTTTTAATTGCGGAATAATTATAATTTACATTAATAAAACGCCGTAAAAGAATTTCAATGACTGTTGCAATTGCAATACGTTATTATTGCTAATATTTGTGCGATTTTAGAATCCAATTAATACACGAACAATTCTTCATCTTCTACAACCGCACATATCTTTACGTAATCCTAATAATCTCGATTAAATTAAACATGTTTCAATTCTTGAATCGCTTCGTATAGATATTAAGAATTGTAATTGAATGGTTTATATTTCTATTCAATGGTTTACGTTCATTTCTAGTCGAAAAGGAAACTTGATATATTTGTGTGTATACTCAAACTCGTGTCATTGGAAATGCCCTACACAAAGTTTTAATTCAGAGTTTTCTTGCTTCAGTGATTTTTAATGAAACAGTATAACGAAAAGGTCGTTGACCTTTGAATCGTGCCCTTCCTGAATAGGTTCAATTCACAAAAAGGCCTGTAATGTTTTACCTCAAATTAGAGTTTCAGATAAATTTGATTAATCGTTTCAAACTAGCAAGGAAAACTTATATAATTATATACTTATATAATTTCCAACCGAATCACGTCGCGTTATTAAAGGTCATTAGAATATTATATAAGAATAATTTGACAATTCTTAGGACTTTGATTCTTCATGGAATCATGCAACATTTATTTTATTCTCCTTGTAAACCCTCTTCCGGGTTAAAAAAGACAACTATTTTTTAAATTGAAAGTTGCAAGTAAACTAATCATAAAGTGTAATATTATATTTTATCTAATATTGTACTCTCAATTGGAAGATGTAAAATAAATAGTTTCGAATGTAAGTAATTTGAGACTTAAAAAACAAATTAGAAAATACTTCTTCCTCGACAGATAATTTCCGCAAAATCTAGGTTGAAATAAAAAATGAAAAAGAAGAAGTTGTTTTGTGCAAACCGCTTAATCTGTAAAAAGAAGTCCTTGTTAATGATCTTGAATTGAAAGATTGCTTTCACTTAGTAACTGGTATTGTGAGTTTTCAACGTAAAGGAGATCGTGTAAATGTATTACCAAGCATTATGCTCCTCTCCCTGTGTATTCATTGTTGGATGGCGAAAAGGACTTGTATGTAGCGCCATTGTATACATCCACAACATGAAATAGCATATGGAAACTAGTTAACTAGAAGATTAAATTGATCACTTATGAAAACGAACCTAGCTTGTGCTGCAAGTAAAACGTGTTAGGATGATCGGAATACAGAGTTATGCAACTAAGTTTGTACTTCATCCCCGACTGTATCAAAGTATGTAATACTCAGTTGGAATAAGGAAGATGTAGTGCGTAAGAAATTCGATCGATTAGAGAAATGTCTGCACAAGTCACTCATTTATAACTGTGTCTGTCCCATTTGCAGTCTATTAAAATATGGTGGGTCGATAACCCAGTATCTTCATCTGACACGACCGACTTATTATAAATAATATACTTAAGAAATTGTAAATAATAGAATTCCACTTCTATTCGAACCGATAGAACCATATTCTAAAAAAACGATCTTATAATTCGAACGAGTCCCTTGCCTTACGGTTTCAAAGTTTTAATATAATTCTTTCGTCATCAAATAATCAATTTCGTCTAACAAAAAAAATAGGATATTAGAGCAATGTAAATAATGAAAAGTAAACACTTTCAGACAAGGATTAACGAAGGTTATATGTCTATACGTGATTCAATTTGTAAATAAAATTCTATAAATAATAAACGCATAGCACTTATTGTCCTGCGTTTATACTCATCACAAATTGAAAATATGCATCAAAATATGTTAAATGAAATGAAGGTCGAAAGTTCATTAAACCAACTCATTGATAATGGTTTATTTTTTGTTATTTAGTGTTACTTAGTAAATAAATACGACTGTATACAGAAATATGTTTTTAATTCATTTATAAATCGAAAACTTTGATATCTTTTAGACAACACAATAACTATAAGTAAAATAAGCTAAATTAATGCTAGTTTAGTTCTTTTATATCAAAAAATAAAGAGAATGAACTTATTTTGTAATAGATAAAATAAAGTTGCTACTCCGAATTCTAATGTAGCATTGCGAACTACTAATCTTTGTGTATGTTAAAACAGTTTTAATTGATTAAAAAATGCATATTAGTTAGTTGGTGTATCAAACATAATAAATTGTTTAAGCAACTATAAATACTCAAAGTTCAAGTTCACCGAGCAATTGATGACTAGACAGTTTACAAAGATGATGCGCGCTAACTTTTCAAACATCGTATTTTATGCAAAGTTATAGTTAATGCGACACAATTTTGAAAAAATTATAAATTCAATTTGTAACAACACAATGTACGAAATATACTTTCGACCTTACTTTGCTATTTCTGCGGCAAAAATATTTACTCAATAATGATTAAACGCGTATCAGGTTAAGATAGCATGTACATTCACCACACATTACTGTTATTAAACAATGTTTCAACTCGACAGATTTAATATATGTTGAAATATAATTCAAATAATAACCATCCTTTTAGCAGCTGGGCTCTTTTCGGAATGTAACGTTCATCAAAACCGGAGAACGTTTCGCGTTTACTGTATTATCCTTCTTCGGTGACTTAAAACGGAAACCTTTCTAAGAATTTTTTTCTTTGAATGTCCTTTTTACAAACCTTATTTACTGTCTAAAGAGAGTTCGTTTCAACTAAATAAAGTATTTTAACTATTCTAAAGAATCGACTTAAAATAAATTCTAAATTTTTACTTAAGTGATTCTAGCTTAAATATAATAATAGACAGTAACAAAAAATTGTAAAAAGAGGAAAAATCATCAACATTTTAAGCAACACAAGTTTCAACTTGTTTATAAAATAACAAGTATACTAACGATACAAATAGGATTTGTAGTCAATTGTACTATTGAAATATTGACAAAAAAAAATAGTTTGCAAGTCTGAATCTGATTGTTTGCAGTAATTTGAAATAGTTTGCTCAATTAAAAAGTTTTAATGAAACACAGCGACGTGATGACTTTTAGTATGCTACATAAATTTTAGATGCCTTCTTATTAAAAATTAAGAATAAATCAATTAATAATTAAAAACAATCATTAATAAAAACAAGAAAACAGTTTAATCCTGCGATGAATACACGCGATGTATTCTGATTCTACTTATGACTGAATGGCACAGACAGATCAATAACTCAGATGGTTCCCTTTGTTCAAATTGCAGGGCATTGGTTAATAAATAAAACAGTAATGCATGAACAACATAAATGCTTTACAAACAGAAAATAAATCTAGAGTAGAGTAGATATTCAACAACATTACAGTTTTTTATTGCCTGTGAATTAAATTGATTATTCGAATGTATTTTCGACATGTTTCGAAATATTTTTCTGAGAACTGTCATATAATATAAAATTTATATAAATTCTTGCAAAACTGAAATAACAATGAAATATAAATACTACTATTTGTAAAGTTTAATTTAGCTAAATTTCTAGAATATAATGTTATGGTAATTCAATCAAAATTGAGAACAATCTTGAAAAACAATTAGGAATGTTTTAAGGAATTGCACAAATTATGGAAACGTTTTGATTGTTTAAATACTATCATAAACAATAATTGTATTTGGAATGGTGAGTCAGTGAGGCTATTAAAATAATATAAACTCGCCCCACAATTAATTTATATCATAGGGGTCGAAATGTTGACTTCACAGCAAATGGGAATCAGCGTACGTTTATGCTATGAAATCGACTGTAAAGAATTGTCGATTATTAATTATTAAATAGCGTTGTGCCGGAAAGCATTTCTACAATAAAATCAATGCTAAAACCCCATAATTATTTTCATTTAGTTCTGTGATTCTCAATGGATGAAGATCAGTCTTACCTTTTTACCATATCTGAAGCCGTTTTTAACAGATTTTCGAAAGATGCTGGCGATGAAAAATTAGAAGCGCACGTTTTTCTTCTTCTGTATATCTCCTTACTATATGGAGTTTGCACACAATCACTTTATAAATTTGGTTTCTACACTGGCTTGTTTACAAGGTAGCTTCATGTTATTTATCACATACACAGCAGAGCACTTTCGGTGCTATTGGAGCACTGGCGAGGGGCTTGGCTGGTATTATCAAAAAGATAGGGTTTCAAAGAAAGGATTTTGGCAAAACGTGCACAAGCAGCAATAGACGAGCACGTTCAGTTCCAGGCTAGACTTGATACCACCACTAAACTGGGAGCAAGGAGAGCTGAATAACAATGGCGCCTACCATCGTCTGTCTATCCAAGCATACATTTCAAGCGCATGAGTGGGGATTTTAACCGTTCACTACGTTCAAAAGCTGTGTAAAAATTTTATTCTAGGAAATACAATAGAAATTTTAACCACCTACACAAATTTCAATTTTCTACTAATTGATGTTGGATTCTAAATAAATAAATACAAACATATGGGCATCTTAAATAGGAATTAAAATGGTGATACCATGGGCGTAGAAAAATATTTTCAGTCTCTTTATTTTGAAAATTTTACTTCAAATATTGCATTTATTGTAAATGTAGAAACCTGAATGAGCAATAAACTAAATTCTAGAAAACTTATTATAATTGTTATCAAGTTACATCAATGGTTTACAAACTTTTTGTTGTATTAATTTATTTATACCTCGATTTCCAAAAATCTTCAAATGAGATGAATCTTGTGATTTCCAATATAATTTATATGTGAAAATACATAAATATTTAATTTCTCCGTCACAACTATTTTAATTTCTTGTTGCTAAATGCGTACGATCTTAGGGCGAAATACAGATGTAACTTTATGTAACAAACTTCATAATGTTTCGAGTTATCACAAATATAAAACGATCAGGAATCAGGATTGTGGTACGCCACTGAAAAACAAACTGCATTTGCCGGTTTTAAACTGGTTCATTGATCTATGGTTTTCTTCTCATGTTAATTTATTTTTAATAGATTTGTGTGAAAGTCACGATAATGTATTAACACTTGGATATTTTCACATTATTCCTATTATCACTGCTACTTTTCCTTTTCGGAGTTAAAGGTGCTTCATCTGGATCTTCCTCTTCATCATCGTTATCTAAAAAAATACACTTATTTAGAAGAAAAAAAAACATATAAATAATTTTATGGTAACTGACCTGATGCTGAAACATCCGCAGAATGTTCTTGGTTCACCAATTCGGTCAATGCGCTGTTGGTCTCTGTTTGGAGTTTCTTTAAGATATCCCTGTATCCAACTAGGCCGTTTTGAAACGATATTTCTTCATTAAAATCTCGATATACCGTCGAGTTTTTCGAAATTTCAATTTTGAGGTTAATCGAACCTTCCATTTTTCTCTGTTGAATTCGTTGAAATTATAACGCGTCCACACAATAATTGTCAATTTTAGTTACTTTAGAAACGAAATAAAAGTTTTTCTTCAGTCATTAATCAGTTTAATATTAGGAAAAAATATAATGAAGTTGATTTAATTCAGAAACAATTTTAATATAACCAAAATACTATAATTAAGCGCACATGTCCTATACTTACGTGGAACACAATACTAGTTTTCAAAATATCTAGCTTTTTATTATGATTTAACATTCCATATTATTAATAAGGGTCAAATATTTACAAACAAATGTGTGATTGATAATACGTAGAAAATACCAGAAGATAAAGACGCTTAATGTTATTAAACGTAATTATCAGAAAATTACAACATTACATTTTATTGTACTTGAAATATTTACATAATAATATTGTCTGTAAATACATGAATTCTGATAGAAAACAATGAAAATTTAAAACTAAACAAAAAAATCTCAGACTAATTATATTTGAATGCGTCGATACATATCATGAAAAGCAGAATAAATGAAGAGTAAATTAAAAACGCAATAATATATTTTTTCTTTGTCATTACCAAATACACAAATTCATGAAAAAAATTTCTGACTGTCGAGATACTTATAAAATGTTAGTAGCAAATTTAGGATATATAAAATATGATTTATTATAAAATATCGAGATATTGAATGTATAGCAAATCATTAGAATATTTTTGATTGCACCAGAATTAGAATTTCATTAATTGGAAATTTCATAGAACGCAAAGATGAGAAAATTGTTTATCCAATGCAATTTACAAATTGTATTGTAAGGATTAATCAACATAATACGGCGTTTCTTTTTACAAAATAAAGAATTTGCGTATAATATAATAAAACATAGTTAATAACTATAACCGCTACCATAACTTCCCCACTGGCTGTAACCGCTATAATTGCCTTGATACTGCTGCCAATTGCCGTACTGATACTGCTCGCCCTGATTATACTGAGGATACTGTCCATATGTTCCTTGTTGCGAATTGCCATATTGATATGAGTTGGTTGAATTAGAATAATTTCCGTAGTTGTTGTAAGACGCTGAAGAAGAAGTCGTAGATGCTGCATTCTTGTCTTTCTTCGAAACATCCCTGAAAACAAAATCAATCATTAACATCAATATTATTTATCAAATGAAATATCATCAACGTACTTGTTTTCCCCTTTCTTTTTATTTTCTTTACTTTTAGTGGCCAGTTTCTGATATTCGTCGTAAGCCTTCTGCACGCACTGTATGTTCGATCCGAAATCTTCCAAAAACTCCAACTTTCTTTGAGCAAACATTACTTTTTGATCAATATCCGTTGATTCTTTAGTTAGGAAGGAATCAATTATTTTTAGAATTTCATCTTCGCACAGTCCTTCCTTATGTATAGTTACATCAATTAATTGCAAATACAGTCGAGGATTATTAGCGTCCTTAGTGATAGCATTCTTAATCACCTCAATGGCTTTATCTATGTCACATAAAATCTTCAGTGTAAATCTAGAATATTTGATTGCTAGGTTTGTTGAAATAACTTTGTTTTTAGAATTATTTATATAGTGCTCATATAATTGACAACATTTATCATTATCACCCCTTCGTCGCTCCAAATTAATACGCCTGTAAGCAACCTGTAACAGAAACACATAATTTAGTAATGAAATTGAACCTTAGTTTTATTAAATAAATTTCCATATCATAATCAGTTGGCCCTTGCGAATCGTCTGCATTAGCAAAAACTTCCAGGACCAAAGCAAGATAACATCTTGTTTTGGTCGAATTGCAAAATCATCATAAAAATGGCAAGTGATAAATAAAATGTGGCATAATAATGAATTACTTACTTGTAACAAATTCGGTACAGTTTTATCCAAGTTCTGTAGGATTTCCGCAGCTTTATTGAAATTTTGAATTGACTCTTCAAACATGGCCCATTGCATGTGAATGTTAGGTTTCTTTAAATGATGAATTGTGCAAGCTCTTTCAAAAATATCTTTAATTTTGAAGAGGAAATCATCATTCTTTAGGCTTTGCAAATAGTGCACGAACTAAAAAAAATAAAAAGTTTTATATCCATTTTTTAAGAATATTTGATTTGCATATACCCTTAACCAAAATTCCTCGTATAACGCGCAAGCAATAAGGCACCTTTCAAAAAGTACTATGATCCGAGCTTCATCTCCCTGTCCTATTTCATAATCCAAATACTCTTGCCAATTTTTTAATTGGCACCTCTCCAAAGGTTTTACATGGAAATAAGGCCTTTTTATCTGCAATAATTAATTAGTATGAGATTATCAAAATCGTGAAGAATGTTGGGATTTAAATGTATATTGAGCTTAAGTTCAGATGGCCTCTGCAATTTCTTCAGAAACAATAAAATTGCATCAAGGATCAATACAGGACGACGCCGTGTCTTGATCATTCAAAGAATCATCATTACAAATGATTAATTATTAGGAAGTGAATTTATATTAAGCTTTTTTCTTACTCCTTCTTCGAAGATCCATCTGTTAGTGACGGCAGTAGATGTGTTTTTGTGAATTTTTCTCCTGATTGAAACTATTCTCTCCCTTATTGCCTTTGTTTCTTCGTCCGTATTCTAAAATATAAGCATAAATTTTTTGCTCGTTAATTAGAATAAACATTACCTCTTCGGTATCCTCGCCAGGAGGAATATCTGGATTATCGGCAATGTCCGCAGCATCTTGTTTTAATAAATTCTTTACTTCCTTCCGCAGTGCAAGAAATTCATCCACCTCTAAAATCTTATTGGGTGGATTCGATGCAACGTGTTCTTGAAAGCTAAAGCAAAAAAATATGATTTAAAAACTTGGAATTGATTTTTTAATGAATTTCTACTGTACTTGTCGAAATGCTGTAGATAACCTTGCGTAGGGGTCGCTAGAAGCCTTTCATAAACTAGTGTCGCAAACTGTAATCGTTTTCCTTCTATTTCCCACTTGATATAATTTTCCCAAAGGCGATCGGAGCGAAATTCTAATCCGCATGCCTTCAAAGACCTCTCAAACTGTGCCCTGATGTACTCTTCGTCGTCAATTTTAGCAGTTCGCACATATGTTAAATAATGAATCCAAAGATCCACTGACAAAGGGATGGCTTTCAGGCCCCGCTCAAATACCTTGGCAAAAAATTAAATACATGTTTGAATAAAGAGATCGATAATTATAATTGGTGCGCGCTTCTGATGGTTGTTATATCCACCAGAAGAGCGCATCAATGTTTTCATCTGCAAGGAAAGTATGATTAAGTAAATCGCCTATTATTAAACCGATTATATATTATGTATATATATGTATTCGTACAACATTATAGAATGTTCCTTACATTGCTCTAGTAAACTGGAGGTTTCCATCGTTGGCGCCAAAATCTCCAATACCAAAGAGCCCTTGCCTTATTTTGACATCTGGCTATATATTCTCAAAATACGTATATATATATGTACAAGAAGAGTTATAAATACACATCACAGTGACAAAATAAATATATGATTTAAATATAAAACATCCTAACATAGTACAGACTTAAGTAATATTAACAATATAGTAATTTAATATATTCATATTTCTTATTATTATTGTATAATAGTAGTTAGTAGTGCAGTCGCCGTAGAGCTGTGGGGATTGCAAAATAATTACTAAATATTTTATTTATATGCATCGTACATACACGATTCCCTAACTCAAATAAATCACTGTACATACCTCCTCGCATTTTTTCTTGTTGCCTTTACGTTTCTCATAATCCGCGTACTTCCTCCAATATCCATAACAGTATGGGTAATGTGAAAGGAACGCATCATAAGCTTCTCTGGCAGCTTCCATATCATTCTAAACAAATGCAAACAGACGGTAATTAAAAACTTTTCTTTAAATATTGCTTTGCTAAATACCTCTTGATCAACGTATTGTAGTAGATAAGTCCAGCCAGTGAAGTCAGAAGGATCGTCATTAACAGCCTTCCAATACTTATCCAGCTCTGGTAATTTCTTTGTTTTATCTTTGTCATCCGTCTCTTCCAAATTTTCAAGTGCTGGCTTTTTGGGCGCAGATTCACACTCCGAAGTTGGAGAACCGGGATCGTAATCATCCTCTTGTATTTTTCGTTTATTGTTCTCTTTCTTCACAGACTCTAATTCTTCTTCAGAAACAACCTAAAAGAAACAAAATAAATTAAATAGATTAGATATTGTATAGTTGAGATAATGGTACACACTTCTGTATCTGCTGGAAGTTCAGCTCTTTTCGGACCAGGCAACTCTTCATCAGAAACTTCCTCAGTTTCTGGAACTTTTACAGCTTGAACAGTTGGTAGTTCATCTTCAGAAATATTTTCTGCATCAGGATCAACTGCAATTTGCTTCATATCTTCCCTTTTTTCTAAACTCTGATCATTTACATCTGTGATTATTGATTCTTGCATGCCTGCCCCCAACATATTCAACATATTTTCCATATTTGATTCTTCTGAATCTGTGTCCATTTTCTCTATACTTTGCATTTTTTCACTGTCATTTGTATCTGATGCCATGTCTTCGAGTTCCTCTTGGCCATTTTCGTTCTGGAATAATTGAATACAATTATAATATAATTAAAAATATATAAATAATAGTTTAAATGTCAATTAAATACCTGTACAATGTTCAATCCACTATTTGAATCATTTTCATGATCAAGATAGCTCTCAGTTCCCTGGAATGAACTGAAATCATTTGTTGCACTATTTGAATCTTCAAATGTTTGGTTAACACTATCTTGAATGTCTTCAGCTTCAACCGCATTATCAGATGAATCTGCAATAGGCTTTGGAGAAAAGACCATCATTTTACTATCATCATCTGATAATTCCAATTCAACTTTTTTCCTGGATTTTCTTGGTGTCCTCTTTGTTTCCACAACTGGGGTTCTGCCAGATCTTGTCTTTCTTGGTTCCATTTCAACTAAAGAAATAAAAAATATATTAAACTTCTCAAGCAGCCATGTTTTTTTTTAATCACATAGATAAATAAACAAATTATATAACAAACATGCATAATTTTATCCAAAAAAAAAGTATAATCACAACTAACTAAATATTGCAGACAAATTGTTAACAGCTTTGAATGTTTAAATGTTAATAATTACTTGGGCATATAATGCATGATCTATTTAATGAGGATAAAAAACATGTCACACTGTAATCTTTAAGGTAAACAGAAAATGATCACCATAATTGGTTCTACTAATTACCTCTATCTTCAATTTCGTCCATGATGTTCATTAGTATTGTAACTGATAAATATTAATCAATATTTATAAAGAAAAACGTTTATTACAATCAATTACACACTATTATACCACGGCCATATTTGTTTTCCTTTCAATACTATATGTAGGTGTGCCAACATTAAAAAGAAAATAAGCGGATACCAACCATCTATTATACTATAAATTTGTTAAATTTTACATTTCCGCTGTTAGTTTTCCTCCTTGGTATCCCTGAATATGGTAAATTTGGCGCCAAATTGTTAAAATTCTTACTGGTCGTATTGAGGAAAGTGGTTATAAATCTTATCTATTCTTGTTGTGGTTTAAAATCCAATTGAACAGGATGGAAGGCTTTGATGATGCCGGTGTTTTCTTCAGTGATAACTTTGGTGGAGAGGACAATCAAAATGATAATCAAGTTAATCTTCAAGGTGTTAAGAAAAAGTTTAAGGAATTTCTTAGGCAGTTTCATGTGGATAACTTTAACTACAAATACAGGCAAGGATAATCTTAGTTAAGTAATATATAGGATTAACAGTGGATTTTTACAGAGATACCTTAAAACGAAATTATACATTAGGAAACTATTACTTGGAAGTAAATATAGAAGATGTTGCTAGTTTTGATGAAGCATTGGCAGAGAAAATCAACAAGCTGCCTTCTGAACATTTGCCAATTTTTGAGGAGGCAACCAAGGAGGTGGCTGATGAGCTCACTGCACCAAGACCAGAAGGGGATGAGGAGCTTCAGGATGTTCAAATCATGCTTACTTCAGATGGAAACCCAGCAAATTTGAGAGCAATGAATGTATAATTTTAAATCCATTATTTTGTTCTTTGGTAATTTATGTTGTTGTTGCAGTCTGATGTAGTATCCAAGTTGGTTAAAATACCAGGGATCATAGTTAGTGCATCTGGAATTAAAGCTAAAGCCACAAAAATTGCAATTCAATGCAGATCTTGCAGCAATGTAATTTCAAATTTAGCTGTGAAGCCTGGCTTAGAAGGATATGTTATGCCCAGGAAATGCAATACGTATGTAGCATGAACTAGTCTTGATTAATATCATTAAAAATAAATAATTTTAGTGAGCAAGCTGGTAGACCAAAATGCCCATTGGATCCATATTTTATTATACCAGATAAATGCAATTGTGTTGATTTCCAAGTTCTGAAATTACAAGAACTTCCAGATGGAATTCCACAAGGTGAAATGCCAAGACATCTTACACTTTACTGTGACAGATATCTATGTGAAAGAGTGGTACCAGGGAACAGGGTATTCATTCTTGGTATTTATTCAATCAAGAAAGTAGGACGACCATCAAGAGTAAATATTAAATAAATATTGTTTACTTCATTCACAAATAATAAATATGTTATTAGAGAGATCATCGAGAAAAAGCTATTACCGGCGTACGAGCTCCTTACATGAGAGTTGTCGGAATACAAATTGATACGGAAGGCGTAGGCGGTAAAGGAACTTCAGTGGTATCTGCTGAAGAAGAGGATCTTTTTAGGAGGATGGCAGCTTCGCCCAATATTTACGAGAGACTGGCGACGAGCATTGCTCCTTCTATTTTTGGAGCAGTTGATATTAAGAAAGCAATTGCCTGTTTATTAATGGGAGGATCACGAAAGAAGTTACCAGACGGTTTGACGAGGAGAGGAGATATCAACATATTACTTCTTGGCGATCCTGGTACAGCCAAGTCTCAGCTTCTGAAATTTGTTGAACGTGTGGCTCCTATATCTGTTTATACGTCGGGAAAAGGAAGTTCCGCAGCAGGTTTAACGGCATCTGTAATGAGAGATCCTTCTTCTGTAAGACTGTTTGTATTAATTGAAATATACAACTTATCTTTAATTGCTATTTTTAGAGGAACTTTGTAATGGAAGGCGGAGCTATGGTACTTGCAGATGGTGGTGTCGTTTGCATTGACGAATTCGATAAAATGCGAGAGGATGATCGAGTAGCTATTCACGAAGCCATGGAACAGCAAACAATTTCAATAGCGAAAGCTGGGATCACTACCACTTTGAACTCTCGTTGTTCAGTGTTAGCTGCTGCAAACAGTATCTTTGGACGATGGGATGAAACGAAAGGCGAGGAGAATATTGACTTTCTACCGACGATTTTATCTCGTTTTGACATGATCTTCATTGTTAAAGACGAACACGACCAAAATCGAGACAAGGTAAAATATTTTGCTTACATAATATTATTACATATACTGATTATAATCGATTGTGATTTAGATATTGGCAAGACATATTATGAGCGTCCACATGAATGCTGGTCAAACTAACAGCGAACCTAAGGAAGGGGAGCTGTCATTGGAATTAATTAAGAAGTATATAAATTATTGCCGCACGTACGTATATAAATTAAAAACAAATGTGAAATGTTAAAACGATTAATATTCTTAGGAGATGTGGTCCTCGTTTAAATAATGAAGCTGGTGATAAATTGAAAAGACGATACGTGTTAATGCGGTCAGGTACATTGCAACACGAAAAATCGGTGGATAAAAAGAGTGCGATTCCCATCACAGTTCGTCAACTGGAAGCTATAATTCGTATGTCCGAGAGTTTGGCAAAAATGCAGTTACTCCCATTCGCTACGGAGGTTCACATCAATGAAGCACTACGCCTTTTCCAAGTTTCTACTCTTGATGCAGCCATGAGCGGCACCTTGTCTGGTAATTATTCTCGTAATTGTTCTTATTAAAGAGCTAAAATTTTATAAAACATTTTAAACAGGAGCCGAGGGTTTCACCACCGACGAAGAACATGACATGTTGTCTAGGATAGAGAAACAGTTGAAGAGAAGATTCGCCATAGGTACCCAAGTTTCGCAGATGAATATAATCCAAGACTTCACGCAACAGCAGTACCCGGAACGTGCAGTCCAGAAAGTTATCCATACCATGATCAGAAGAGGGCAATTGCAACATAGAATGCAGAGAAGGATGCTGTATCGATTGAGTTAATTTATTTATAATATTTGTAACTTTATTTTTCTATCTTTTTTAAATACATCGTTTGCTTAATATTTGAACGGATATTGTGGATGTTTTTCAATGTTCTTGAAGAACAAGAAATTAAAAATCCTTCCTTTTTCGCCTTTATCTAATTTGTCAATCTTCGCAATGTCCTCGTCAGCTAGCGCAAACCCAAATAAATCAATATTTTCTTTGATTCGCTGAGAGTTACTACTCTTTGGAATAACAATGATACCTTTCTGCACTAAATGTTTTAATAGAATCTGTCCAACAGTCTTCTTGTATTTATCTGATAATGTGGAGATTAAAGAATCGTGCAATAAATCTGGGAAATCCTCAAGTCTAAAGAAATTAAAATATTTGCTTGTTAAATTAATTTTCAGAATTTAAAACTTGAGAATTTACTTATAGTCGTATTTTGTTAAAAAATGATGTTGAGCCCCAGGACTACCAAGTGGAGAATATGCTGTAATAGCAATATTCAATTTGTTGCAAGCTTCCAAAATATTTGGCTGTTGCAAATAGGCATGCATTTCTATTTGTAAGACCGCTGGTTTAATATCAGCCTGGTCGTATATTGCTTTGACCTGATCCTCGTTAAAATTCGACAAACCAATTGCTTTAACCAATCCCTTTCTGACCTGCTCTTCCATCACCTGTTATGAAAGGCTATTAAAATATAAGGCAAAATTAAATAGTATTGAAAACAAACCTTCCAAGTAGCAAGATTATCATTGTCATTATCGATTACAACTAATCCATCTTCGTTTTTTGCTGGTTGCAATAATTCTTTGTCACAGTAAAGTGCAAATGGTACATGGATTAGGTATAAATCAATGTACGTTAGTTTCAAGCGGTTCAAAGATAATCTTAAAAAATTGTCTACATCTGCGGGGCGATTTCCAAAAACTGGAAGCTTCGAATTGGGTTGTTTATTATAAAAAATTATTATACAATATATATTGTAATACCTTAGTCGTTACAAAAAGATCTTCGCGTTTAATTTTTCCGCCTTCTATCCATCTCTTCAGAGCATTACCAATCGCTTCCTCGTTGTTATATACGAATGCGGTGTCTATAAAACTATTATAACAAACATACATACTAAAAACAAATCTTACCTATATGTCTGTAACCACTTTCCAGTGCGACATCAATAACATTTTCGATTTCTTCAGGAGTTGCTTGCCAAGTACCTAAACCCACGATGGGCATTTGTTTGTTGCTGCCACTGAGATTAACGCACTGCATTTTAATACACAATATCTAATGCAATAAACTTTTAACGTAATGCACACAAGGTTCTACTAAATTTAGCTACTATGGGCGATTATTTTTAGAATTGCTTTTTTTAAATTTATTGGCTGCACTTTTGACTTATGGCTACTGTGTTTTGTAATTTATTAATTGTCAGGTATTTTTTTTATGAAAATTATTCAGTTTGGTCAATTTTGGATACAACTCAAATGAAAAATTGCAAATATTTTATATTTACAAAATAATTTACTCAAGTTAGCCCATAAGGTAGAAACTGATAGTCTTAAATTATTTAACTAGACGCAGATGCGTTTTTGAAAGTGCTTTTTAACTTTAAAACGATAGAGGAAGCATTATGCATAAAGAAAAGAATGTCCCAGACCTGAATTTTATTAACAACTAGCATATACAATTTGTTTTTATTACAAAAAAACATAATAATAATAATAAACATTGCAAACTGCCTTTTCGCCAGTTATTAATTTGTCTTTAAAATAAAAGTGAATCTGTCTTTAATTATATATAATAGCAGTTCATAATATACATTCTCTCGGGTACGCCGAACGGCAGGAGCCAAAAAATGATCAGGCCGTAGAACTCTGTAACACAATTTCCGTGTTTGAGACCGGCCGCTCGGTGAATTCATGGAACATAAATGATAGGAATTAAATTTAAATTATTGTATATTCACTTTCCATCAGTTGCATAATTTGTTTGTTTTTTTTTTATTGTTATCATTATAGTTTAGATTAATTTCATTATTTATGTATTTCAATATAACCTATCCTACATACTAATTACATCGCATCTACAATAACTTGATTCAACAGAAACAAATCTTTACAAAAAGATTACATAAGAATATTCGTCTTTATGCAAAGGAATTTGAACGAAATGCAATCACACTCATACATACAATCATTCGTTGACTGGTGATACAAACCAATAAAGACCAAAAACAAAACTTAAATGTTACTGGTTTTATCACAATGTATAGTTTGTTCAAAAAAAAAATGTATATAATTATAGACAATTGTCTATATATTTATATATATACTTGCTGAAATCCAATATTTACAAATTTAAATTTGTTCAATGAAGATTTAACAAAATAACAGAAGATTTTAAAGAACAGATTTTAAAGTTATTAGAGACTTTTATTTATTTAAAATAGTAGTATATACACAGGTTATAGTATTGCAAATTTGGAATATTCAACTAAATTTTATGAAAATATATATAAAAATATACAATATGCACTGAATTTTTAGTAAATTGTGTTTGTTTGTGTGAGTGTGTATAAACGTTTATTGTTTTTACAAATTAAATTATAAATTTAATAAATAGATCCTATATAAATAAGTAAAATTACTTGATATTTTGGGCCACATATCAAATTTCAATTGCCTCAAGAAAATTGTCATTGTTTGTCCACAAACAATTGTTTTATTCAAACATTTAATATCAAGGAAAATCATTTACATATATAATATATTTTATTAAATTCCCATTCAATTTAATTACATCTCTAATAAATAAAAATGTGTTTTTTTCCCACCACATTCGTTTTTAAAAAATAACCATCATAAAGAACAAACTATACTTAATAGTAAATTTGGTTGGATTAAAATTACATGTATCATACAAATTGGAAAAGTGTCATGCTAGTTAAAACAAAAGGATTCAGTGTTTTTTTTGATCATTCAATCATCATTTCGTTGGTCCTGAACATCAAACAAAAAAAGTAAGATTAATAATAGTTTGAAACTCAAGACACATTTTGCAAAACTATTTACATGTAATTTTTAAGCCCACCATAAGTGTCCTGATATATATATATATATTTATAAGTATATATATATAATAAAATCACACTTGACCACAATGTATAAACTTATTCTCTTTTATATATATTTAGAAATATTTATAAAAAAAAAAGTAAAATATCTTGTAAAATCATAGTTTGCAGCAAGTGTGATTTTATTAATATTTTATTTTACAATAATTAATTCACTGTGTTGGATATTTTTGCATAGGTGTGTACATCACTTGTGTGCTTGGAGGTTGTGCACCTTGTCCAGACCACTGGCCTTGTTGCGGCATTACACAGTACTGCTGTCCTGGTGCTGCTGTGTATGGATATTGGTAGTAACCTTGCATATAACCACCCTGTGTAGTGTACCCTTGCGGATACCAATATTGTCCATAGCCATATGAATATGATTGGCCCTGGGCATTGTTCACAGCCGGTGTTGCAGCAGCTTCTCCTCCCGGTCCACCATTCTCTTTGCCCCAGAAGCATTTCACTACCTGGCCATTGATCTCGGAGTTGTGGATATTCTCAATTGCATGAGTGGCAGACTCTTTTGTGGCAAATCTTATAAAAGCATAACCTTTGTCTTTGAAGACCCTAATATCTAAAATGACACCAAACTGAGAGAATGTGCTCTGCATCAGCTCTTCATTTATGCCATTTGTAAATCCACCACAGTAGACTGTACTGTTTGTAGGTGAAGTTTGATTGTAAACTTCCTCGAATGTGGGTTGCTTGGCCCTCTGAGCAGGCTTATCTGTACGCGGTGGAGGAGGTTTGCGAGTCGACCAGTTAGTACGAATTGAGCGAGATCCAAGCCACTGCCCATTCATTGCCTGTATTGCATTTTCTGCCTCCGCTTTCTTCACAAAGGATACAAATGCATATCCCTTCGACTTGAGCGTCTGAGGGTCTCTTACTATCCTGCAGTTAGAGATTTCCCCAAATGGGGCAAAGGCCTCTCTCAATGTGTCAGTCTCAATTTCTGGGGACAGGTCCCCAACAAATATGTGGTGGTGATTCGAAGTATCAGTTTTGGGCTGATTGCCTGGACTTGTGGCCCAATTAACTTTCATTTCCTTGTTGAGAAACAGCCTCTTGTTCATTGCTGCTAATGCAGTAGATGCAGATTGGTGATTTGTAAATTCCACAAATGCATATGGATCATTTCCAGGTTCTCTAATTATTTTGCACCCTTTCACTGGCCCTATCTGAGCGAAGAGCGTGCACAGCAGATCCTCGGACACACTCGGATCCAAATTACCCACGTACAGTGTCTTTGGGCAACTTTCTTCCGACATTATGACGCCGGTACCTTTCACACGAATCGCCTTCAAATCAAATACACACAAACACTTTTGTCCTTTAATCGCGCATCAAACAAAGCTCGAACGAACGCAGCAACAACAGCTTTTGGATACGCCTGGGCTCACAACGAAAACGAAACAAGATGATGACAAAAAACGCAAAAATCTATGGCCAACTTTCTCTTCTTATTATTCCTCTCCTCACTCGAACTTACAGACTGTCAAACTAAACAAAATGGCAGGGCACTTCGTCAACTAAACTACCAAACATCCCCACCACAAAGACACTTTCTTTCTTCCTCAAAATCGTTGAAATTAATACGAAAAGACGATTTTCCTATGCTTTTAATTGAAAAACCAGCTATGAAAATACCGTTCAACACGTTTCTCTGACACAATTTTCTTGGCAATCCTCTGTCGTTAATTTAAATCTACACAAGCCTACCAACTGTGCCTAAACAGTTCGTCGGATCTCACTTGTTTATTATTTACTCTTACTCAGAACTACTCCGATGATTCCAAATCATTCAAATATATATTATATTGCATACAATTTTAAACAATATTATTATTGTAATAATAAATAAGCGATACTTATTAAAATTAAAAAGAATGTAAAAAGAATATGTTCTTTAGGAATCCTTCCCCTCAAATGTTCTCAGGGAAATCTAGGTGTTTGTTTCGAATCCAATTACGGTAAAGTTTATACTAAACAACAAAATTTAATGTATTTATTATTCATATCCTGTTTGCCATGGAATACAAAAACAATTACTTTTAAGTTAAAATTGATTTGCTATATGATGCTTACTTAATACTAATTATCCTTAATAATAATATGATTGCTTCGGTGTGAAATTATGTAAATGTAAAATTATTTAATGAACTTCAACACCATCTATGAAGGGGCACGCTAAAATTATTTAATGCAATTTCACAAATTTTCTTCACGTTGGCTATAGAGTCGAGCAACAGCTGTCTGGTGATATCTGACCAATCGTTGCCAATGCCCTTCCATTCTCTATTATCCCTACCACAAACCGAAATTCTTTCAGGAATCGGCTCGATCGGCTGTCAAACAAATAGGTTATTATTTTGTATTGTATATTTGAAATTGTTTTCGTGGAAATAGTTTAAATATGCGACGTTAGCTGTTTTTCCTGAAATGTCGAATCAAGAGAGCGTGGAAGACAAGCAGCGAAGTGAATTGGAAGTATTGCAAGTAATATTCTACGCGGTTGCAATTAATTTCATGCAGTTTCTATAGAATTTTTGTAAACTATTATATTCTACCTTTTTATAGTCTATATATGACAAAGATTTGATTGACTTAAGGAGGAAACGCAGAGGGAACAGATGGAACCCATTGGATATATTAATAAAATTGACTCCTTTGAGGGGCAGTTCTGGCCACATGGAAGAAAATGCAAAATTGAACCTGCATTTAATATGTCCTGCAGATTATCCAAACAAGTATGAATAGTTTTATTTGCACTTTTTTAATTTACTTTAAAATATCTATCAATATTTATCAAATTATCTATTTTATATAACTTGCATTTGGAAGTTGCTTGTACAAATTACATATCTTTAAATTACATAAATGATTTTACTCTTATTTTTAAGAACACCAAAAATTTTGTTAGAAAATATCACAGGCATGTCAAATGAGATAATAACACAACTTCAAAGTAATTTGGAACATATTGCTGATGAGCACTTAGGACAAGTTATGATTTATCAACTTTGTGTGGAAGTACAGCAGTTCCTTTATGAGCACAACACACCAGCTACAAAAAGTTTTTATGAGGAAATGATATTGCGGCAGGATCAACAGAAAATCAAAGAATATGAGGCTCAACAATTGATTCAGGCTCAGGAGGTACTTAACTTCATATAATTAACGTTGAATGTTTGTTTTATTATATATTTTTCTAAGAATAAAAAAGTCCGGGAAGAAATTCTCCAGAGAGAAGAGATATTAAAAACGGAAAATAAGCGAATTAAGGAATCGAAGTTAGTCTCAGAAACGTCTAATGACAGTGTTTCCCTATATCGAAGAACAAGTGTCAGGAATAACGGCGATTCTAATGAATCGAGCGATGAAATTTTGGTGTGTCCACATTTAAACACCAAAACAATTTCATTTGTAAATAACGGAGAAATATGCATAATTCGGGGGAGATGTATTAGTATGTACAGTAATTTAGTTCAAAGACATAATTTCTAAAGGATATTTTTAGATCACTCAGATAGAAAATGTATAATATACAGTGCTGTGGACAAAGAGACAGGTCAATTGTATATTTTATCTGAATGGCCTTTACCTGCTAATTGTGATAAGCAAATCTTCAGCATAGAGCAAGAACTTAATCACTTGGTCAAATTGAAACATCCTAATTTGGCACGGTATTTGAATATTCTTCATGAAAAAGATAATTTGGAAGGTAAATCGGTTTTGAATATCTTGCAGGACTTCGTTTTTGGTAAATGCTTTTTAATTGAATGTAATTAATGTTAGTTCACTACTCTCAATTCTAGGTCTAAATTGTTCGCAACTTTATATTTCGAAAAACATTCCTGCTGAAAATGATATTCTAAGACATATATCAGAGGGCGTTTTGAATGCGTTAGATTGTCTGCATAGGAATAATGTAGTACATAAGAATATTTCGCCATCGTGTGTCTACATGGACCGAAGAGGTTTGCGTTGACAATTATTGTATTTTTTGTAATCATTATTTGAATGTCTTTTTCCAGGAAGAATAAAGCTATCAAATTACAGTTTGGATAAAAGACTTTCTGACCTGTTGACTCAGTCGCCTCAGTCGTCGTATTTTAACAAAAAGTTGGATATTTACAGATTTGGATTATTTGTGTTATGTTTGATAAAGGGAGCGAATATTGATGAACAAAATTTTGAAATTCCCATTAACATATCTCCTGATTTGTATGATTTTTTATCCAAGTGAGTATTCATTTGCTACAATATAATAATTTAACATTACCGAACGCTATTATTTGCAGTTGTTTATGTTCAGACGATAAAAGTAGATACACGGCAGCTCAATTATTAAACCACAAATTTTTAAAAGTTCCTTTAGTCCGTTTTACAATGCATAAACATGGAAATCAAAAGATTCCCGAACGGGCAAGTTCACCAGAGGTTCAGACTGATATACAAATGTTGGCTCATCATACGTCCAATGGTCAGTCAAGAGTTGAAAAAGAATTTGAAATATTGGATCATTTAGGTACAGGTGCCTATGGCGATGTGTACAAAGTACGTAATATTTTGGATCAAAGATATTATGCTCTGAAAAAGATCAAGCTAAATCCTCGTAACCGGCAACTCAACAAAAAGATAATAAGAGAGGTTAAACTTTTATCTAGATTGAATCACGAGAATGTTGTTCGCTATTACAATTCCTGGATTGAAACTGCTGTATTTCATACGGACAATCTAGACAGCGAAACGTCTTATACAACATCAAAGACAACAATTTCTTTTGATTCTTTAAAGAAAAAGGTATATAGGAATTATAATATATTAGACACATTCTATGTATTTCATGTTATAGGTATATTCTGCAAATGATAACTCAATAGAAAAATTAGCTCCACCAGGTAGAGATATAGAATGGTCAATTAGTTATGGAAATGACTCCAAACCAAAGGACGAATGTTTTGACGATTCAAACAATGAAAGTGACGTTGATGATGATGACGATAACGGGAATTGGGGTTTACATGTGTAAATTTCCTATACGAATATTAATATATATTTATGTGTTGTTAAATGTTCGCTTTTAGGAATGAAAGTAGTTCCGATAGTATACTTTTCGAACATGGAAGTGAATCCGATTTATCCAAAAGCAGCAAATCTGATGATAAGGGAGTTGTGAATGAAACAGAGACTCGAATAAAGGAAATTCAATATATGTATATCCAAATGGAGTTTTGCGAGAAAAGTACTTTAAGAACAGCAATCGATAACAATCTGTATTTAGATTCCAACAGAGTATGGCGATTGTTCCGAGAAATTGTTGAGGGTATTTGCTCTTGTTACTAAATACGATATTGTCTATCATATTATTTTTATAGGTTTAGCACATATTCACCAACAAGGCATGATTCATAGGGATTTGAAGCCCATGAATATATTCATTGATTATAATGATCACGTGAAAATCGGTGATTTCGGTTTAGCCACCACAAGTTTGTTGACTAGAACCAATGAGTCTTTGGTAACAAACAAAAGTTATCTTGGTATGTTCATGATATACTTAATTTATTTAATTTCTAAATCCGTATTATCCTGAAGATAATCAGAGTTCTCAAGAACAAAGCGTTGATCCAAGTATGACTGGTCAAATTGGTACAGCTCTTTATGTAGCACCAGAAATAATGACCAAAGCGAAAGCTGTCTACAATCAAAAAGTTGATATATACAGCTTGGGTAAGTCACATCTTCTATAGTTTAAAGAAGTCGTTCAATTAAGTTTGTCGTAGGAATTATATTCTTTGAAATGTGCTATAACCCATTGAAAACGGGAATGGAAAAAATTAACATTATTTCTGGATTAAGGTCAGAGAAGATATCGTTTCCACTAGACTTTTCCAATAATGTGTTTGATAATCAGGAGTATATTATACGGTAAGACATGTATTCTAAATAATACTGTAATTTTATATACGGTATTTTTCTTCAGCTGGTTATTGGATCATAATGTATCAAAAAGGCCAACGTCTCAAGAATTATTGGAATCTGAGCACATTCCGCCTCCTGTGCTAGAGGAAAGGGAGTTGCGCGAATTAGTTAGACACACTTTAAGCAAACCTCAATTAAAAGCGTATAAATATTTGGTAGAGTCATGTTTGAAGCAACAATCCACTGCCGCACAAGACATTACATATGACCGGGATGTTTCGCTTGCAAACACCGTGAAGAATATTCCATTGTACAATTATGTGAAAGAAATTATAGTCAGGGTTAGTGCAATTTTATTAGGTATTGATATTAGGACATGCTTCAAACTTAATACTGCTTTAAGGTATTTAAACTACATGGAGGACAACATTTATCAACACCTTTGTTAATGCCCAAAAGCCAATATTATGATAGTATAGATACATGTGTGAGGCTAATGACTCATTCAGGTTACGTCGTATCAGTTCCTTACGATCTCCGGTATTATCCCCAGTTATTAATGAAATGCGAAAATTAATTGACGGTTTTTAGAGTGCCATTTGCCAGATATGTTGCGTGGAACGAAATTACATCACTCAGACGTTATTCTATTGAAAAAGTGTACAGAGAGAAGAAAGTTTTCGGTTTCTTGCCCAGAGAATTATACGAATGTGCTTTCGATATAGTATGTCCAAGCTCAGGTACGCTATTATTACAGCATCATATTATTATGTGAATATAAGGTAATTTTATATTTAGGAAACTTTATGGCCGATGCAGAGCTGTTATATATGCTAAATGAAATAATCAACGAAATTACGGCGCTTAATAATCGTAACTTCTTGATTAGACTGAATCATTCGTTATTACTGAAAGCAATATTTATACATTGCGGTATTAAAGAGAATATGCATAATGAGTTATGTGCTGTTCTGTCGGAAGCTAAGGTGGGATAAACTGTTCGTATATGTGCAATGAACTAACATTATGAATTGGTAATGTTGCTGCAGGAAGGAAAAATCACCAAGTTGGAAGTTAGAACTCATTTGATTAATAATGGGCTGTCAAATAATTCTATAGGTACGCTTTTCAATTTGATGGAGAGCGAAGGGTCAATTAACAAAATAAGCAGTCAATTACAAACCATCACAAAAAAGAAAAACACCGAGGCATCGGCATTTGCGAAGCAAGCGCTGCAAGAGCTGAAAATTATCTTAAATAATGCAGAAGCCTTAGGAGTTTCGGTAAATTATTAAATTTTAAATATGATCTATTGTACTTACATAACTGTTTCAGTTCAATATTGTCGTGTCTTTGGGTTTGGTGTACAATGTTCAGCAGTATTCAGGAATGATGTGCCAGTTGGTTTGCGAAGTGAGGAAGAAGCAAAAGATCGCAATGGATGTTCTTGCAGCGGGTGGAAGATATGATAATATGATACGCACATACAGAAATATCATGGTACAAGATAATAAGTCAAGCATGGATATTAAACAGTCGGCAGTGGGTGTTTCCATATCGCTAGACAAACTTATAAGTGCAATGCAAAAGCATCAGGATGACATGCCTAATTTTGCTTATTTAGACGTTGCTGTTTGTTCATTGGGAACCAATGCATTTATAAAAGAAAAGTCCAAGGTCAATTAGTAGTTTTCGTTTGATTACACTATCCAACGTATATTTAATTGTAGGTTTTGAAAGATTTGTGGTCTGCTGGAATCCGTTGCACGTTAATAGATGCCACGACTCTAGAGGAAATCCAAGAGCAATGTAACGAGCTAAAAGTCCCTCATGTGATTATTTTAAAAGATAGTGAAGTTAAAATAAAGAGTTGGGACAGGGAGAGGTAAGGAATGTCTGCAATCTAAACAAAGTGAAAAACCTTTTCGGTTGCAGGTTTTTCGAGAAGAAAGCAACTATCGGTGATTTAGTAGAGAATATGCAGCGTATTTTAAAAATAGGAAACGACACTTGCGCCGACTCGCGAGTATATCACAATGAACAAGATATCAACGTGAACATAAATTTTCTCACTAGCGAAAAGCTTCTAGCAAATAACAGAAAGCGATTGGAAAATCAGGTAGCTATGACCATGGTCAAATTAAGCATGTACAAATGTAAAGATATCCCTTTCAGATTCGATCTCAAATGGATTCATTGTTCAAGCGACTCAATGGAGCTGTTTGCGTTTTAGTAATTAACCTGGAGATAGCCGTAATTAAAACTATGGTAGCGTTGTTGGATTTTGAATCGGAAAATGTCTTTAACAAATCCGTAGAGGAGGTCAAGGAAAAGTGAGTAGGAGGTAATAATTTAAATCATGTGTTATTTTACACATTTTTAGGCATCTCCGACACAAGAAGTATTTACATGAGATCTGTCCAGAAATTTTCGAAGAGAAGAGCAAGAGGGCGAATCCAGTTATCGTGCTGTACAGTTATAACGATAATTTATTTAAAGTAATATTTTAATGAACTAACATTTAAATGATTAACAATATATTTTTTATATTTATTGATTTAAATACAAAAATAGATTTAGTTAAAAACGATATATATATTTCTTTTCCCAATTGTCCTGAAGATGTTATTGCATCATAAAATTTGCCATCAGCTTTTCAGGATGCAAAGTGAATTTTCTTAATAGATTATCTTGAGGTAAAATAATTAACTCAGAATATTATATAAACTTTTCAAACAATTTATATATATTACACAAATTTACACTAATAATATTGCTGAACAATACATTTCTTTTATAGCTAGCTAATTTACTTGTTCAGACTAAGGAGACGACGAATACAAATTATACATCCTTATTTTTTAGTTTCATAAAAATAATATGTAATTCCATGAGACCAATGATGTTGATGTTGGGAAACATTCTTGTATTAAAATGTAAAACAGTTTTGTCTGCAATAGGCGTGATTCAGACGTACTCGAGACGTCGGTTTTTTATGAAAAATCAATTTCTTGGCTATTGTCCAAAGGCGTGTGATCAATCAGCCCTAAAAATATGGTAATGTTCCTTTTTCTTATCTTCCCTATAAAATACGCTCTTAAAAAGTATGAGATCATGCCAAAGGGATTCTATATCAACTGCTATCATATTACTTAGTAAAAATATACAAAAAAATTGCGGCCCCAAAAAATATTTTAACAAAGCACTGCGCCCACATATTATGCAATTTACTTCATCGTACGGCTGTAATATTGTGTTGCGTATCACGTTGATTCCGAATAAAAGTAGAGGTAAATTAGTAAAGTTGTAATTAAAGGGTCAAAGTATTTATTTTATATGTCGATCTTTAACGCGAAATTAGGGCGATTTTATGAGGCAATAAGTCGGAATTCCATTTTATCGTAAAAAAGAGGACGAACCGGCCTTAAAAGTTTTACTTTCTTTACGATGCTCGGCGGCGAAAGAGTGCGGAAAGACACGTTTATAGATAAATAAGAAGTAATTTATGGTCGCATGCTATTTTCTGCACAGAGAATTCTCGCACCAAACGAATGTACGAACAATTAAAATTTGGACTGTTTACACAAATTCAGCAAGTTTTGTTGTAAATAGTTTTTTAATGCTTGAATCATTTACGACAAATAACGATAAAAATGAGATGAAAATGACAATGTTTCGTTATTAAAGTTGCGGTGAACCAAATATCTGCAACTTTGGGAAACAATCCAGTCAAGTTCATCATTTCAATTCATTTCCGAAAACGCATTACCGCAAGCAGTCGGCAGTCGAGGGTAAACCGAGCTTATGCAATCATTTTACTATTTATGCTCCGTTCGTTAATTTAATTTATTCCCCAGCGTTTATTTTCCCAACATTCATTAAATGCAGATTAAAAATTCTGCGTCGACGGACTTGCAGAGAATTGAAAATAATAATAACTGATGGATGGATAACAACAAACACAATTTTTAATCAAAAAAATTGCATTGCTGCATTTTCTCCAAAAAAAGTTGTTTTCTTTGGTAGCTATATAATATGTAATATTTTAGAGGTATTAAGTAGGAATGTACGAATAAACATTTTATATAAGTTGCAAACAAAAAATTGCATAAGAAAGATCTTGTACTTAAAGGGATAAAACTAGAGCTTATTATCTTTTTTTATTATTATTGTAGATGGCTTTATAAAATAAATTAAAGGGAAAAAAAAAAGAAAGATCTTGAAAAAACTTGTTGTTTTGTTTAATTATTTTCAGAATAAGTATATAAGTTCTAATTTGACATTGACAATTTTTATATTTATGTTAAAATATATGAATGCGCGTCGGAAGGATCGTGTTTGGTTAAAAGTTTTGCGGAATAATTCGAAAATAAAAAATGGGAAAATCGGTCCCGAGCGTCTCATTTCCTATTCCAAACATACTTGTGGAACAATCATAGGGGACACAACTTAAAGTTTTCCAAAAGAGGGAACGATGTTTGTTTTATTATTGCTTTAAGGGATGTGCAAATAAAAAAAGTAGAAATGAAGTCGATGGGTTTAATATCAATTCGGATTCCGCTTTAGGAGGCTATAATGAATCGCCTTGACGTTATATGAGAATATATGTACTTATTTGTGAGCTGAAAATAGCGAATAGAACAAGTACAGTTCATATAACTGTCAGTGAGAAAGCGAGGCCACTTTATCTCGGTCATTTATGATGGATATATGGTCAAAGGCGAAACCAACTGTCCCACCCTGCAATTCCATTTATACTTGCACAACTTTATTTACTAATTTATCATGAAAAACATGTATGAAACCATTAATTATCTATATATTCATTACGATAACAGTTTATTAACTCTATAAGCAAAGTCGTACTATCGTTTATCATTTGCAAAGAGACATAATTAACATTTTTTAATTTTTCTTAAACATTTTATAATTACTAAACGGTAAATGTGAACTATATACAAATAAATAATTAGCTTCAGAATTTTTTATATTAAATATTAGATTATGTATGCTCTGCCTGTAGGTTTGTTAATGAAATAGTAGATGTAATGTATATGTAATTTTCGTTTCGTGTTTAAGGACGTTCCCAACGGATAACATAGTCCTGCTATCCGGTCCTGGCAGGCCAGCAGGTGAGTAGTAGGAAGTGGTTAATCTATAATGCATACTGCTGAAAGCATCTAGAGATTTTAGAAGGGAATGATTCCCTCATTTATGAAAACGCCGTCTTTTGCTTGTTTCATCATTTCGGGGAGAATGGTATTCATTTATTAATCAGGTCATGAAGAATTTTAGACATTTTAATCATTTTCCATGCAGTAATTACAAATGTTGATCGATTGCGGAATTCGGGCGAGTTTCGTTGAGTTTTGATTGGAAATCAAGCGAGAAAATTATCATCGCGAAAGTTTTCCTGGTTTGTGTCATGGACTCATCAAACATTTATGGATCCGCTGGAAAACGTGTGGACATTTGCGAGGTCATAACTTGCACAAAGAATCGAACGAAGATCATAAAAGCTCTACATTTATCAAAGCCGACTAAAAGTTTGTGGTCAATCTTCATTCGGCAGCCTTTATTCGTCCGGATCCATTTATTCAGATTGCGGATGCGCATCGTTAGTTATATCTATTTAAAAGCCCGGTTATGGTCAGTTTGAGACTGCTCTAATTCAATGGAAGATAAATTACTAAGACGCAAAAAAATCATATATCACAAATATATTCGGGCGGCGATGCTCTCATGAATTCGCCATGAGCGAAATGTATATAAAATGCGATCGATTCCATTACAATACATTATCTGGAGATTTGTAATGCAGAATTACTTTCGCATTCTTGAGGGGCTGAAACTTACAAATTTATGCACTCTCCCTATTTTGTACCATTCCTGCCAAAAGCCATTTATTCTATTGCAACAGATAACTTATTGAATACTTAAAAGGAAAAATGATATAAATACAATTATCAATTTACTATCTTTTAATAATAAATCTTCTCGTTTCATACAAATAATAGCAACATATTTATTCACATTTTATTTCGAAGAAGAAATTCAATAAATAAAAAGATACAAATATACTATTTGTATATTTTAGGAATGTAATATTTGAGAAAGCTTAGTGAAACTTAAAATATTTGCCTTTTTTTACCTGCATGACTCGAAAGGAAGAAAGTCCTAAACAGTTAATAAAATGACGGCGGGGAGGGTAGAATGTCGATTCTTGGAGGGTCACAAAGAAGTTTCGTAGACTTGAAACCAAATAAGTGGATGTTATCGACGTATATTATCAATATCTTCATAATATTGATTTAATTATATTATTTAATTAGCATCACTAGACTTTTCTAATGGATGCACCTGGATATAACAAAAAAAAAAAATACTAAAAATTTTCAACAACACATTTCTAGAAAATGACCAGGTAAAACTGTTAGAATAGACTTCAGCAAACTGTGATGACTGTTAATAAGAAAAGTGTTACAATGAAGTAAAAAAGGTTTTCTTAAGAAAGATAGTTTTTCTCGAAATTTAATCTATTCAAAAAACGAAAATAGAAAGCGAAACGAAAGCATTTTAAAATATATTCAATAAAATTTTGAAGAAAAACAGGCAATTTTACCATTGTATTTAATTAACAATATGAACACTTTCAATAGAAAATTGATAATTTGTTCCATAAAATATTTAAAATAATAGATTTTTAAGCTTTTTTATTTATTTATAAAAGTGATGAAATCTGCAGCAAGTGGGACTAAATTCGAGTATAATCTAGAAAGTTGTTGATATTTCTGATTATAGGCGACTCAAATCTGGTTTCCAGATTTGAAAACATTTCCAAGAAACCCATTTGTAGAATATTTTGAAAATCAATCTTAATAAAATGTATATTAGAAAACTTTCGTAACAGAGATATCACCAAAAGTTTTGGGAATAACTCAATTGAATTTTGAAAAACACATAAATTTTGTATAATTCTATTGGATAACATTATAAAAAAATTGGGGTTGTGTTATGAAAGATAATAATAATAATAAAAAAAAATAGTGGAAATTTAGAGCGTTGTTATTTTATGCAATATAGGGAAATGTAAGGAAGATGTATGCAGTTGTGCTTAAAGGGAAAGAATTTATCATATTAAAAATACGGAAAAAGTTAAATAAATCTTGGGGGTGTTGTGTCGCGGCACCAGAGAAAGGACATTTTTACCCTGTCGTCTTGTTAAATTCCGACCTGATTAAAGCCCGGGAAAATTGTTTCGGCCCTTTCCTTTTGACGGCGGGATCTCTCATTCGGCCGTCGTTTATTTATATTATTTCGGTCATAAATATATTACAAGGAGGACGAATTAGCGCACTCCCATCGCATTTATTTAAATTTTACGGCAAAACTGTCATTATGCCTGTCATTATCCAATTCCCAAAAATGGGGTTACTTAAATTAACTTAATAAATCTCCTTGAATAATGATTACGAAATTATTTAATATAGCGTGTTCGTGCAGCATTAACTGAAAATCCTGTTCCTTTGAGGACTGCCTTTGGGAAGTTTCGTGCATTGTTCCTTTTGTTTGTAAATATAAATAAAACTTGAGAATATTATTAAGCGAGGCTGCAAATAAAAAAAAAAAATCAACAATATTAAATAAAACACAAATATAATACTAAGAGGCATACATATAGGATGGAGAGGGAGTTAAGAAGGTAAATATTTTTTGTTGCGCAGGTCCTCCTGGAACTGCCTGCCGTACAATGAAATCGTCAAATATTTATACAAATTTGCATCGTGTTTGCCTGTGCACAATGAAAATAAAGGATAACAGCGAAAATATTACAAACACGATCGCAGAAGGGTTTCGAGATGGTTTTTTTTTTGCGTTCCGAAAGGTTCGGTCGATTTCGTATCACTTAATTAAACCAATATTTCATTAAGCCATTATAGTTTTGCAACTGGAATTGGTTTAGATTCGCGGATGTTGTGCTTGTTTGCCATTTGGGATGATCCGTATCGAAAGGAGGAGGTGGATGAGGAGGATGAGAGTCCTCCATGTCGACATGGGGCGGCGAATCTGCGCATGATTAATGGTTTGTTTTCCGAGCCGGTAAAACTTTTACAAGACGTAAACAAGTTGTGAGAAATGCGAACGCTATTTATTATTATTTCGCACGATTTTTCAATCAGATCGATTTGCATCGGAATTGCTCTCTGCCCACAAAAACACAGCATCATTTCCGTTAATCACATGTATTTTTTGTGTTTCGATCTAAACACCTCTACGCAAAGATGTATGATACAGTCGGAACTTATTAAGTTCTTAAGATTTATTCAAATTTCTGCAATGAAGACAAATCCAACAAAGAAATCCTTGACTGAATTATCTCAACTATATTATAATTTCTAAAGAATATAAAGAAACTGTTTCTTTTTAATAGTTACCATCCCCAATAACGCACCTGCACCCTGAAATACACCAATATAGAAGATTTTCCTGTAACGAACTTGTACCAGGAATAGAGGATTAGTATTGTGTAGCGCATACCTGGCAAAATAACCGGATTTGGTCAACGTTTTATGCAAAATCTGGAACGAAACGGACGTTTTCAAAAAAATCAAATTTACGCAAAAATTAGCTCCTTTTATAACGATAAAACCATTGTTTGCGCTTTGGGAGAGAAAATTTTAATAAAGAAAATTAATATTTTCCAGACTTTTTGAATTAAGTTTTTCGTTGATTTATGAGTTACACATAAAAATATTAATTTGATTTTATTTATAGAATTTATTATATTTTTGTGAGATGTTTCTTATTTTTATAATAAAATGATGGAATTACTCTCGTCCGTGCATACTGAAATATTTATCGAAACAAAACGAGTATGTTAATCAAGAACCTGTAAAATGGTTATGTAGAACAAACATAAAGCAAATAGGAAGTACTCGTTTTATTATCGCGGCGCGAGAAATAAATAAATTATAAAAAGAACACAGTTTTATGAGTTTGAAATTAATTTTTATTCATTTAAAATATATAAATAGTCCATATTTCATTTCCTTTTATGTATAGAATTTATTACGTTAAAATTTGAGTTTACAACACGAGATTTATATTATTCTCGACTCGACATTGAAATTGCTGAGTATAAATCCTATAAATTCTATTTATAACAAATTATTCAAAGCAGATTTCCTGTTATTCAAATAAAAATGTGATTTATTCGAGGAATGAATGTTACGAATATTAGAACTAATTGTTCTTTTTCTATATCTAATAAAATGTTTAGGGCATTACAAGCAAGTTGAGAAGAAGCTTCAGAAGATTCTAATTTTGCATATGTGTGATGGCGAAGAGTAGATAGAAGTTTTAACGGGATTTTAGGTGGTGGAAAACCTTAATTTCCCTTTTCATATTACCCCGCTACTTAATGTAATGTTTACAATTGCGAATTTTACTTGGAATGTAATATGCTCTCATCTGATTATCCACTCTATCTGTAGACGTGTTTGTGTCTGTTTGCTTTTTTTGCTTGTTCGGTTGGCAATAAAAAGCATTGCCCGTATGCTGCATTTAACAATCGGAACCTTATCGCGCGTTCATACGGGTAGCAGGGTCAGATGGGAACTTTTATTTTCCCTTCACGAAAATTTATTTTACGCTGCAAAATTAACTCTAATTGTATAAAACTTCTCAAATAAAATTATTTTATTTCAGCTCCTGCGAGCACTCCGGACTATTAGCGCAAATTGGAAAAAAAGGTTTTATTTTATTAAGCTAAGCATCTTTCTACTAATTGTTTCAATGTTTCACGGACTTTTGTATGTTTTTTTTTTCAATTTTAATATAAAGATTTACTACAAATATCATACATACTCTTATGAAATATTGTTCTCATATATGAAATATTGGTAAAATAAAGGATAAATAATTTTATTTACAATTTGATCATGTTGAGACAACTTTATCCGATAGTTATAATACTTAAATTCTTTTCTTTAAATGATACTAAATCTCTCTGTTCGAAATATCATTAAAGAAAATATAAAACTGTGCAAACTGAAGCATCGATGAAATTATATTCTCTTTAATAAAAAAAAACAGTAATTTGGAAAATGTTAATTTTATATTTTCATTAGAAAAGTAAACGGATTGATGTTTCTAAAGAAAAATATACATTTTGAAAACAAATTATCGTTTTTCCTTTAACTTTATGTTTGTTTTGGCCTTTGGGCACAGTAAACACATATATAAAAAAAATGTTCAGTAATGGGACAAAACATTCGAGAAGTACGAAATCGATCGAACTGTTCGTGTTTGTATGTGGGGAAACGCCATATTTACGAGTTTGTTGACTGAAAATTCTTACTTTTCACCGAAACTTTTCCTTTTCCTTTTTATTTTTTTTTCTTCTACACATTTTTTTTTTATTTCTGCCGTGAATGTCCTGTGCATCGGTTATAACCGGAAACAACTTTCATCAAACCAGGATTCTTCGCAGATCTGCCGAGAAGGTTGTTTATTCAGATTTTTATTCACGGCACTAAAGCTATTTGCAGATTGACGGCGCCGAGGACAAAAAAAATATACGTGCAGGGAAGGAAGAATGGGTAAAAAAGGAATGGAGTTTTAGCAAAGTGCATATAAACTGGCATTCTTCGAAAACTTTTATTGACACTTAAAATGTTCTGAGATTATGTTTTGTATTTTTATCGTCTCTGGAAATTTCAACTTTTGTGATTAAATGCATATGAAATTACTCATCACGTACTACTTACTTGTTATTAAATCTTGTAAAACCTGAAAAAGTAGTATTGTTTACTGATTTCAAGTAGAAGTTGTAGTTAGCAATCTCAAATACACATCTCAAGTACCTGACAAGTACTCGTTGTGTCGAGCGTTGAGTTTTCAGCTGGATGAGAATCTAATGAAATCTTGGTTGGAAATACTTTAATCAGAGTAATTAAAGACGTGCTCGTGCGCGTTACAAAACGGCGAGGAGTCGGCAACAGTCTTTGCGTAACGAAAATTTGTCAACTTAACTTATATATAAGCATTATTCGGCAGAATTTGTCAGGGTAATTTAATTACAGTTGATAAGTTTGGCGCAGATAACAATTGGAACATTTGCATAAATTAAATTGGGGATGGCGAATTTTTCGAATGGAATGAATTCTCACTAATTTCTTTAAAATTAATGCTTTCAAATAAATTAATTGCGGTTTCCCGTTCGCCGCATCGTTTAGAAACTTTCCTTCCATGAAAATTTTGCGATATTTAACACGTCCCCTCGCATATTTGTAGTCTATATTAATACACAAATAATATTCAAACAAATTAATCTGAAATCTATTTGATATTATAAAAAGGTTTACATGATTTCATTTGCGAAAATAAAAATTAAAATCAAATCTAAGCTGACACGTCGTGGAAAAGCTCTCAATATATTTCAAAATGTAACGTAAGTCATTTTACAAAACTCTCGAGCAAACAGTCTCTCCGCTGTCGGTAAACGCTCCATCAAATGCATGTTTCTCAGTGTGAAAAGTGCATTATGTGGATTTGATTTTATATATGAATTATCCTCGGGTTACTTGAAACGAAAACGTGATGGGATTTTGCATAGATAATGTTAATATTATTTTGTTCAATTATTGGAATGATTAAAATTCTCGCGCTGTAAACTACCAGAGGCGGTGAAAGAACACAGCTCCGTTCGGATTTGCTGATTTTTCTTTTTCCATATCACTTGAGCTTTCCACACTTGTTTGTAGATCATTATTTTGCGTTTATTAAATACGAACGTCGATTTTCCGAGCAGTATGCGAGAAAGAGGGTTGTTTTTCGATGATGAATTCAATTTTCTCCAGCGCTTATTCTGAAGCGTCTGATAATGTTCCGACAAGAAATTCTATTCTAATATTAAATACGTATAGTTTTAGCAAAATACGAAATGTTGAGATTTATAGCCCGGCGCTTCCACCAGAAGATATACTAATATAATTTTAGATTTTAACTAGTATTAAATAATTATATTAAAAAATAATCATTATGATTATAATATGTAAATACCTTTTGTATACGTTTGATCTCCATAATTGACACCAAATCCGGTATTATACTTAAATAAAACTACCTCAAGACAATGTGACGAATTGTGGCAATAAATTTGTAAATCTTGTATTTATTTAATTAATTAATTTTTTGAATGTGTTTGCAAAAGTCTTGGCGTTATATAAAGTGTGATTTGCATCATTTTAAATTTACTTTAAAATTGTTGTATATTAAAATTGGAATTGTTTTTAGTCGCAACATCATTCATCCGATGGCATCGTGTATTCCATACATCGAACGAGCGTCAAATAAAAGGTTTTGCCGAGACGAAATTATTTTTATATTAGCACTTTGCCGGAAGGCACATAAAAAGTACAAAGTTACAATGTTGAATTTTTCTCGCTAAACAGAGCACCATGTCACGTGCAATTTGAAACCCCATTCTTTTTATATTGGCCAGAGTTTGTTAAAAAGCACGGAACGAGCATCAAATATGTACATGCGTATGTACATTTATGTATCAACCATCCAAAAAAATGGTTAATCACACCACATCCCATAATAATGGAAAAGTAAAATCTACTTGCAAATATTTGAATATTAACATTATAAAAAAATATATGAGTAATAAATCTATGTTTAGATTCTTGATATATAAGCATAGAATTGAGTAATCATTGTTATTAAATATAAATGATAAAATTACTTTTTTTTTTTGAGTAATTTTAGTTAAAGAGATTTCCATTGTATCTTTTTAGTAGTGTATATTTACGCTTGCATTTGTATTTATAAAAGGGATTCAGAGAGGAAATAAAAATGAATTCAGAGGAGTTGTGCGTTTAATTAGGTAGCAAAGTGTCCCATATATATTGGACTAATTGCGCACTTCTTCGAAAACGACCGACTAATTCTACGCAAACCGTATACAGTGGGCCGTTTCAGTTAATACATACACACAGGCCGGATTTACCAAAGAGTTCCGTATCTTAGGTAGCAGATTAATGAAGATATCTGACGGTATTTGAGTGCATAAATTGAACGACCGCCCCCGGCATCAAATCTATCAGATGAAGTCTCTCCCTCGTCCGTTTTTTTTTCCATCTCATATCTATATATATATATATACATTTTCCTTGTAAATCCACTTGGTGTTCATTTTCTCTTCCCACTTGTGTTAACCACCTCAAGAAAGCAGCAGCATAATTTTCGAGTGCGTTCGTTTTATAGCGGAAATATGGTAATCAGGTTGTATTAAGGCAGACCCGTTGCTTGCTTCTAGAATCTAGATAAATCTTTCCGAGCGGACTGTTTCAAGTGTAAATGGCTGGCGACGACTGCCGTATACACAGGATGAGACTGGTATTACCGATATTAGCGTTAGCTCCAACGAATTACGAGGGGATTATTACTATTATTCTGCTACTTTCAAATGTATTTCTCTTTTTAGTTTCGTCTCTTTAAGGAATTGTAACTTCTCGTCCGGCTTACACGCACTAACTAAACGTACATTAAACAATAAGACGTTTTTCCAATTAATCAATAAGTTCTTAAAGAATTGCGAGGAATTATTAAGAGAAAGTGAGTAGCCGGAGCGTTGGGTGCGCGCTTATATCGTTTTCCCAACGCTGGAGCTCAGGATTAAAACAATACAAAAGAAACTTTATATTTGCATAGAAAGCAGCTTTTACGGCGGCCATTGCGCACAAACTAAATTTACTTTGTTGCATCGTTCCTTCCTACACTTTTCATTTATTCATTTCCATTTCAACTTTCTTCAATAATTATGTTAGCTTTTATTAGCATGATTAAATATCAAATAATTTTATGCAATAGCAAAACACGTCATACATTTATTCTGATAACAAATGTCCAAATATCTTCTATCATTAATTTGAAACGTAATTATTATATTTTTTATTATAATTTTGATTGTATAAATCAATCAATTATTTTTATTATTATTTAATTTTAATAAATATAATTTTATTTTTGTGTGTAATTGGTTGACATCATAACATTTTATAGCGAGACCATTCTGCGCCTTTCTCTCAAAAAGCAGAAATATAAAAAAAGCGAGAGTACATAAAATCGTGCACCGTGAATTTCAAACATAAAAGTTAATTAATTGCCAAAAGCAACTCAATATTAACCGGCCAGGTTTAGCCCAAATTCAAATGAATTCAACAGAATTGTAAAAAAAGTGCAAGTTATTAATTTTTGTACATGTTGTTTTGTGTATATTTATTTTATTTGTAAGCTGTTTCATTTATAGGATGAGATAACAATTGTGCTGCAGCTTAATTAATTTAAAAGTCTTGTGGCGAATCGATAATTAACTGAAGTAATTTTATTTCTTATTTATATTTTTCATAATTGTATGAACTAGGACAAGACAAAACATTATAATTAAAACGTTTGCTTATTTAATATTTTTTTGTTGAATTATTAGTTATTGTTATTTATGTATAATTTAAAAGATTAAAGCGATTTGCATTGAGTTAATTTTAAAAGCGCGTTTGAGATTAAATATAAATAGGCTTGTCTGTTGTAGAGGTTTAAGGGTGGATATGGGAATGTTATCCAACCACGGTTTTGGATTTTAATCCGAACACCTGGTTATAGAGATTGGGTGAATTTAGAGTCGCCCTGGGGGACATTTAAATGATATACGTTGAGTAGGTATTACGGCACGTATTTCGGTAGTTTTCAACTTAAACACATTTATTGCGAAAAGGGAACGTTTTTCCTGTTTTCCTGTTTGCGGCTGCGTTTGTACGGTACCTACGTACATTCGTTCTAGCAGTCGTTTGCGTATTTGTGTGTGTGTTTAGGAAGGTACTGTTGATATTGATTTCGGGATATGCGGTGAATTGTTCAAGCGAGAAATTAAAATCGGCAAAACATCGTTCTTCCAGTCCTTCTATATTGAACTGTGACATGTTAAGCTATCCTTTTCGTCGTGAAATAATCCATATTTCAGTTTAATTAAATTCGTTCCACCATTTACAAACAGGCCGCTGCTGCCGTGTGCTGCTGTTTATATAGTTTGGAAGGCCCAGAAGTGCTTTTATCTATACGTTCACGAGAGATTTTTTGCGTCGGATTTCGTTCATCTCACGGTTGCTAAATCCAAATGTGCGGTGCCTTTACTGAAACTTGTCATTCCCGGTTCTGAACAACTGAACCGTTAACGTAGAGACTAGTAATTCATAAGCACATACATAATCGCTATGTTAAGCGACTTGTAAATACTCGCTGGGCACATACATATACATCTGCAGCACTAGCTCTAATTGGAGTTTAGTCAAAAGTAACAAACTTTTTAGGGGACAAACGTACATAAAACTCTTGTAATTTAACGTTATTATATTTATAATTACAACCCGTCGTTTAATTAATTACAAAGAATCCTTTTTAAATATCTTTATTCAACAATAATTAAAAGCAATATTGAAAAGTTTCATTTTATGTATAAATATTTTTTTTAATGAAATTCATCCACTGCAAGGTATATGTATGTATTTTTAGATTGATTTATGATTCGAATCGACTTTAGGGAATGAAGATGCTTCTTGAAGATAAATAAATATCAATATTACTTTGGGAAAAGCTGGGGGCGATCCGCTCTGATGTCTCGCGATATATGAATTATAGTTTTTTGATCTGCTCAAAATCCATCCATCAGGAAAAATAAACCCGCAAGGCTTGTATTCGCAAATAATTCGCCTCGAAATTCACAGAAAATATATCAATAAAAGAAAGTAGAACGTAAAATTTGATTTAAATTATTTAAAATTACTGAAATCACTGTATGCAGTCAATAAATCGGATGGATGTATTTTGTAAAACAATCATTGAATAACATTGTTCAACAAATATATTGCATTTTTAACAATTCCACTCCAATGGTGAAACACCACTAGAGTTCAGCTAGAGACATAACAATAATAATTGATTGTATACAATTTTTTTTTTTGCAGCAAACAAAAAATATTTATTTTCTAACAAAAATAGTTATTTAACATTATTTTGTTCATTTTGTTTTTTTGATAAACAAATTTTAATTAAACTAAAAATAATAATATTTCATATAAAATATTGTTTCTATTAAATTGTAAAATTGGAAAAAAACGAATAAGTGTTATATTTAACAACAACAAGTGAAAATATAAAATAATATTTTTGAGTAATGCTAATTTCGTTTAATTAATAATTCATGCACTTATGCCTCTTTTTTTACTTTTACTGCGTTCTATTTGTTCGTCCTAATTGCAATACATTATTTTGTGCGTCTGGAATTCATCATTTATTTATATGAACTAAAATAATGTAATTATAATATCTAAAATGATAATATCGTATAAGGGTTTTTAAAAAGCATACATGTGTCGATTTTATTGCAAATTCAATTTATTTTTCATTGTTTATTTGTCTTTTGATTTGGCCATGTTTTATTTCTACTTCTAAATTATAATAGCTTATTTTATTCTGCAGAATCTCATCCTTTATTCATATAATTATATTATTATAATATCTAAAATGATAATTTTGTATAAGGGTGTTTACAAAGCACTGCCAGACAAATTGGAAATATTTTAAATAATTCAAGTGTATTTATTTGCTCCATATATCTTCCGCTTCCGCTTTGTGCACATTCTATTTGTCTATCCCAATTATAGTACATAATTTTATTACTTTATTCTTGTTACCAATTTTTGTCTGTTCTTTATAATTTAATATCAAAAACACGATTTTATATTCATCACATTTACACACAGTATTTCTATTGAATTATTTACTCCTACAAGAGAGAAAATAAAAAATGCGTAGTTTGATTTTGTATATATTATTGTTCATATAATAATTCTTGTTTGTATTAATAATAACTTAATCTTTTGATAAACTTAAATGTATATAATGTAATAATTACCGGTTATTATTAATAATTATTTGTGTAGTTTGGTACATTTACAAAAAAAAAAATTTGTTGTAAAATTGATTTACTGCATATAGTTGGTTTTCAGTTTTTCATTTCGAATAGATATTAGATGTATTTTAAATTGTAAATTATTAATAATTAACTGTTCACGAACGTTTTACAGTTCACAATTTTACCATAATATAAATATTATCAAGAGAATAAATAATTTTTTAACTCGTATTAGTAGTGGTCATTTATAAATGACATTTGACGAACCATTTTATGATACATGAAGTTGAAATTGATATTGCCTTCCGGAAATTGATTTCGTAAATATCCTATACTATTTTAATACAGGATATTTAGGGAGCGAACACTATTTATTGATGTGAAAAGAGGCAATGGATAAAATGTTGTTCTGCACACGACAGAGCCGTCAATAATTTCACAGTGAATACCAAAACGGTTGGGAAAAAAGATCCAACTCTGGCCGATTTATCAGGTTTCAAATTTTCTCTTTTATTATTAGTGCAATTTTGTTGTTAGTACTTTATGAAATGGATAAATGATGTGCAAATTTTTATTTGTTGGTAAGGGGAGTAATTAATGATAATGTTTGAGTATTGAAAGCACAGAAGAATATAGTGTTTGTTGAAGTTGCTCAATTAGGTGGCGCCAAAAGTTTGGGAATGTACGGGGTGCGAGGGCCGGAATTGTCTGGTATAGGGAGAGAGCGATTTTAAAAAGTTCCACGACCCACATAAATCGTCTTCGATCTGTTTGTCTTGTCGTTGAATAAATCTCCATCTCCATCTCCATCTCTTGAATTTTCCACGGTTATCAATTTGTTGTGATTGATATCCCCGCTGTTATATGACCTGGGTCGTAAGATTACATAATGTATAATGAAGCGGAGGCGCGCCTTAACCCGTCGCCCCTCCACAGCTTCGGTTCGAAGAAAGCCTGGGTTGTTTTCGAAAAGACGATGCGAAGACGTCGAAGGCGAAGACGTTGGCGTCGACGGCGGCGGCGGTGACGACGTCGGTGAACAATGGAATTATGGGAACTAACGTAACGTAGGAATATAAAGGGCGAGTAATTTGGCTGCGCTCGTTATCAACTCCCAATCTCTTTGAACCGAGGGCTGCCATCCTTTGTATATATCCATACAGATCTGCCACCGCCGTCGCCGCTGCTGCTATCTATCATGTATGACTCCCAAGTTTTGATGAGTTGAATTCATTCAACGATGAAAGTAATCAGATGCGGTCTCTAATCGTTTGTTTTGGAAGGCTAATTTATAATGATGGCGTTCATTTTGCTGCGCGACCGGGCCATATCCCCATTTAGCGAAAATTAAAATCAGTATTGAAAAGCGCGGATGGAAGCAAGGAAGGAAGGAAACGCGCGGCCCTCCGTTTTCCCACGTTCATTTGCCATTCATTCTTGACAAGGACGAGCACTCTGATTCATTTGTTTGTCCTCATACCTTATTCACGAAATCTATAACTAGCTGTTGATAAATTATAGAACGTCGATCCATTTACAGGTCGTTTCCTTAGACGAAGGAGCAAGTTGTCGGCCAAAAATCACAATTAAGAAAACTCAAAGCGTTGAATATTTCAACAACATTTTATAGCAATGACCAATTAATATAACTGTATAAAAAAATATGAATTAGCACAATATGTGCTTTTAGTGCTGCATGTTTTGATGCATTATTTATAAGATTTGTCCCAACCAATATTTTACTAACTGAAAAATTAAAAAGGTTTCCGGAAAAACTTTTAGCATTACATATTTGAACAGAGTTAATTTGTGAATAAATTATTAAACAATTGCTGAATTTTATCTTTTTGAGACAAATACTATTAAATTTTGTAACACTACACAAGTATAGAAGGTAATCTGTGTCACCAATGTCGTAAATGAGAAGAATTAAGAATAAAAATAAAATTATGTATTAATTAATAGATTATATTTGTGGAAATGTATTTTTTTCATTGCTACAACTATATTTGATAAATTCTCTTTGTATAGTTTCTATTTCTTTTTCACCCCGCAGAATACACAAACCATTTTGTGTATAGAGAATACGAGTAAAGCGGATTCGGTATAGTATAATGATGAAAATTGAATTTAAAAATGTTATGACCTTCGTCGTGGGAATGTTTCCCGTTCGCAATATTTATGTTTCCAACGTTGCCGGAAACGTCCGCTCGGCTTCGAACATTGCACCCATTGATCACGCGGTTTACTGCTTTTATTATTTTATCTCTCAGGTACATTTACAATTTATTACTCATCACAAAAATATTGCCTCACGCATTTTAAATCCCAAATAATTTTAAATACATTTATACACTTTCCACTATATAATTGATGTTTCGTCTTCAAATTTATTTAAAGGAAAACGCTGTCGCTTTTTTTTTGAATCCATATAAATACCATTACTCTTTCTTAACTCCTTGTTCCTTTGTCTTTCCACACATAGTATAGTCTCATCCACCCACATTTATATGAACAGAGGGATTCAATCTAGCTGAGTGGGTTTTACGCTCGATGAACGCATCTCGCAAGATAACCCACGTAACATTCTGTTTAATAAATATCACCTAAATCATAAATTGCCTTTACTGAATTCGCAGTAAACGTAACATTGTATTTCAATTCACTCTTAAACAATTCCAACATGCATATATGTAATTATTTTCTTTAAAACGAAATCATCTTCATCTTATGTGTGAGTATAATGCAATTCATTAATTCGCTGAAAAGGAATTGGTTTTAGCGCGCCATTTTCTGTCGTTCCCCGTATGCAAACACGTTTCTTTGCAAAACTTTAACTTAAATAACCCTTTCAGGCGGCGCATTCTCCTGCGACCGTCTGCAATCTAAATTATTTCTTGCGCAGGGAAAAGACTCAATTATAAATTAAATATATCCTAAGAAAACTTCAACAAGAAGAGTTGTTAATATACTTTTGTTCTCCTTATTGGTATTCAAAATAATTATTTTAAATAATTATTTATTTAGATTTATGTTTGAAGAATATATAATTAATTTTATTTATTATTTGGGATTGTAGAAAATGAAGTTTACATAGATTACAGTAAACTATTTTTCATTAAAAATATTTGTTGTCTCGTTGCTTTAATTAGAAAAATTTTGAATTAATGAAAGTTTCCAGTTTAATGTTTTTATTTACTTGAAATGACCTGAACGCGATTGAAGATTAGCTGATTTTTTTTTGTATATATAAATGAAGTTTCTTCATTGTTTGTGTGTTATGCAATGCAGTATGTGGCAAGGAGGCGAGGGCGCTTGTAACGGCAGTGTAACGTGGGAGCAGGGACAGGCGGTCTGTTATTTACCGCACTTTGTAAACACTCTGATGAGCCCCCATCGTGCGCCTGTGCTCAATCATTGCAAAACAGAGATTCCTTCTTTCTCTGCATTCGTCAACGAATGGATTTATTTTATGTTGTCTGAAGCAAAAGAAAAAATAAAGGAAATAAAGGAATGGCGTAACGGGAAAACGGGGAAAAGGAGGAAATGCTCGAGAAATAAAGGAAAACTGAATCCACTCAAGCGTGATACTTCGTGCCCAACTGGAGGTACATTCATAAAATTGAAACAAATATCCCGGAAATGTCATTAAAGTTCGCAGAACATGAATTTTGTGCATTTACTATTATTAAAATTGTAAAATTTAATTCTATACATCGATCCGCAATTCTAAATATACCACGGAATTTCAACCGCCCACCAACGCACACGCACACAAACCAATATCCACACGAAACACACGAATGCGAATTGCAGGAACAGCTCTTTGTTTCGGCTCAGTTTTCCTAAGCCGTCTACGTGCTTTTATTTTATTTTTTGTTCCTCTTCTCTTTGTGCATTTATTTACTTTCAAAGCTTTGCATGGAGCTGGAAACTTTTCTTATAAAATAAGAAGGGCCTTTTCTTATAAAATAAGAAGCCCCTCATCGTCCAAAGAATGTCAAGTGCTTCGATCTACAAATAATAATATTGAACTATTATTATGTACACAAAATACGGCATTGATATTAGTTCATTTTCATTTCTTTGATTTTTTCTAAAAAGTTTTATGCTTAATATTATTTATTTATAAAAAGCTTCAATATCTGTAGAATGCTTTTATTCAAATAGAATTATAATAATTTTTAGATTATCTTGCGTCATGCCAAATTTCCATCATGAGTTTGCGTTCGTAAATTATATGCACACAGTAATACGCTGATTCAAAAATATTCTGTAATACAAACATATTATTAATTTTAATTGATTGAAATATCATATTCATCATTAAATATAATTGCTTACAGTAATAAGTTTTTATTTTATTTTCCATATTTTAATTTGCTCATTAATTATTTAGGTATTTAACTTTCTTCAACTTTTATTATAGCAATTTCAATAATATAATTTTTTAATTGGTAATTAGTAATATAAGCTTTTATATTTTAGTTAAAAAAATGATTTCTTTAATATTTTTTACTTAAGACAAACAACGGAAATATTTACAAATATTAGAAGGTGATGATTATTTATTTTAATTATTTTTAATATACTGATTGGAATGTTAATTGATAAATGTTGCCACAGATGAATGCAATGTTGAAGAAAGACAAGCTCGTTGAATTTATAAGAAAAGTTATAATTTGATTATGAATAAGGTGTGTGGCATGAATTAAAATAATTTAAAATTCATTTCGCTGAAAAGTGCGGGTGTTGTATGGACGGGAGTACGGTGTGTCGCGCAGTTTGGGCAAACAATAAATTAAAAATTTAAATGAGAAGTCCTTTGTTCGGGCCGGAGAGCCCTTTCTCTGCTCGCAATTTTTCATAAAACTTGCTTAGGTTTCGTCGAGGCCAATTTACTTTTCTTTCGCCTCTTAATTATAAATCACCGCGAGAATTGTTGAAAATTAAACAGAACGGAAACATGAAAATTATAGTTTCGCCAAATCGATATTAGAAGTTCAACATTTTGGAGAGTTATGGAATCACGTGCAACGTATTCTGGAAGCCGCTTCAATTAGAATTAGAGCATATGACGAATTAGCTAAATTAGATGTACTACGATGCTCGGAGTTCGCAGCCAATCAGTGCATATGCATCATTGTATTTGAATCTCCAGCAAAACTGTTTAATTACCGCAAATGTTAACTTAATTTCTAATTAAGGCCTTTCGGTCGACAAAAATAACTTAAGTTCCAAGACGTTGCCAGTGAATTTAATGAATCCCATTGTCTCGAGTCTTGAACACTTTTCAACTAATATAATTTTTATATCTTCTTATTTCATTCATCATTTAATAAACTTTATTTGAATATTTTGACCATAAATTTAAATAAGTAATCAACACAATTAATATTCAAAACAATTAATAATAGGCGAAATTTTTTGTATGTCCATATAATTAGAAACTAGTAAAGTGGTGATAAATAAAAGTATTATATTGTTGAAAAACATTATTTTTTTAGTAAATTGCTTTCAGTCTACGAAATAATACAAATATCAAGGACTACCGTTCGTTTTTTTATATCACTCATGAATTATGTTATTTGCATTATTTATAGATAGAATAAATGTAGATAAAACACCAATTAAGTGATTCACAACGGGAGAAGGGTGTTTAACTATAAAATATGTAGTCTTATTTATATTGTTAAAAAAAAGTAATAAGCGAGGGTTGAATTAATGGATACAAATATGATAAGGGATGGGGGCGAGTAATAATTTTTTTTAATATTTTTCATGGTTAAAAAGAGCGAGAATGAAGTCTGGACTTCAACTATTCTTTGTGAGCCCCTCCGGAAACATCGTGGGCTTTGGCACTGCGTCTAGAACAATCCGAATTTTAAGTACTTTGGGGTTAAGTAAACACGCGGACTAACTACTAACTAGGGAACTTTGCAACTTATTGAATGGCGGTTTGGAATGGCCATCTTGTTAACTGGTATGACCGTATATACTTGCACACGTACGTAGGAACGGCGGGCGCCCCACATTCGACCATATCCTTTGGATTCCTAAGCATTCGTAAATCAAAGCGCTCAGTTTGATTACAATGCTGAATATAATTGTTGTAGCAGAATTCCATTTCCAACTTGTTTTGATATAATAATGCGGAATTTGCACTACATGTGGCCGCTTTTGAAACTCGGCAAATTTGTTTTGAATTAATTACATTTACCACTACGCGAATATATCATACGTATACTTATTACATAGTGGAACCGTAAGTCGAATTTACATTTTCTAATTTCAGTCAAGGAAAATTTACAAATGGAGAAAATTATTTCGCCAAAATATATTCATGAATAAAGAAAACATCTAACAGAATAATTGTCCAAAAAAATATTTATAATAATTAAACAATTATCCTTTGTATTATTTTTTTAATAATAATAATGTAGTGCAAATTCGTATATTGATTATATGATTATAAATAAAATCGTTAGAGTGTGTGGGTCCACTTAATAAAATTTATTAAGCGACAAGAAAATGGGTGGGTGAAAGTGAACTTTTAATTACCGGCTATAAATAACGGCTCCATTTTGTGGTCGTCCACAATTTTCGGAACGGTAGAAATTACATCTCTTATCGCCGAACAAATACGTCTGAATAATGAATGGACAAATATAGCATTTCCACTTTATTTAAAAAATAATGCATAAGAAGAGCATCGCAATTTCAATTTAATTTTCATTCACGAGAGGATCGTAATTTCGTCGGCGTGTCGGGATGCATTTCGAGCAATTTATCTTCGCCTGCTCACTGCGCCTCATTCTCTCCGAAATATAATTGAAGTTGTTATTATACGAATGCATGGAAAAATACTTCCAAGATTTGCGACTGTAGCGGACGTAATGGAAAGGAAATATTTAAATGCATTAGTTCTATCTATCTGTGAGATACACACCCCTATTTAATTATCATTTTCCTTTTCGGCGCCGAACGATTTCGACCCTCCGCGCATTTACATAATACTCGAGTGTTTCCTCTTGTCGGTGCGCAATTTTTTTTCCAAGAGTATAATAATCCATCATGAAAGATTACCCACACGAAGGCTACGCTTCCACATTTTTCAACGCTGCTTATATTTTTCTTAAGCCTTTTTCATTCGGTATCTCCACTTTGTAAACATCCAACAAAGAGCTTAAAAGAAATTCAGGAACATTATTTAGAAATTGGCAAATTAAAAAGAAATGAGAGGCATATTTCATCTCATGGATTATCGACGCAATTATGTAAGGTTCATAAAAAAATAATGAAAAAATAACATACAAAACGCCAACGGGTTTGTAAATGTAGCGTTATTTTAAGTAATTTGAATCAATTAAATTTTTGCACTAATTGCTAAATTATGTAAGCATTTTTCAGGTTAATTAAACAATCTGCTTTCTAGACGAAACACTGTATTTCGCTTATTCATATTATCCTCGTTAACGAGCATTGCGTGATTGCGCCGGTAATTAACTGTTGAACAAGTCCGTTTTTTTTCTACAGTCATTTACATTAAGAACACGAAAGTATTTCAGTTTGTAAATTATTTTATGTATTTAACATTGCGATATTTAGTAACCCTGATTGAAATTAGCATATAATGATTATGCTATCTACAATAATTATATACTAAAGAATCAGAATTGATCCAATCAAAAATATGTGTATTTTTAAAGTTAAAGTGAATTAATCTGAAAAATGCACATGTTGTTAACTCAGTTTATGAATGTAGGAAAATGCGTAAAGGGGATTCTGTTTAAAGACGTGCATCGCTGCTGCTCCTTTGTACGTATTTGAGTTAAAATGAGATTTCGTCGAGTTAAATTTCGAACGATAATTGCGCTGTATATTTTATGTAGGAGCTCGACGCCCTATGAACTTAATATAAAATGAAACCACATCCGTCTTGCTTACTTTCCATTTTAAATTAAAATTTCACTTTGTATTTGATGCGATCAAAGTTATATTCGTCTGCAGGAAAATTCGAGCGCCGGTTCGTTCTACGTCCCGGAAAATGGAATTTTAGATACGTAACCGCGAAGCGCTTTTGTTCTTTGCCGCTCAAATTATAAACCATTATTTGTGTGCAACCGGAGACGTGGAATAAATATGTATGTGTGTTTTTGACGCATCTTCTGTGAGATGCTTACTGTTATCAGCCGCCAGTATTTTCCTTTAATGCCATATTGGCGTCGTATCGGCTAAGAAATAAATCAAACTGCCCACATAACCGAACCCACTTACTTTACATAATACCTATTTGCTGGAAGTTACGAGGCCGGATTTTTATTGCCTCCACCCCACTCGATACATGCAAACTCTGATATATTTGCATCTCGAAGATCTCTCTCTATCTATTTCTATTTTTATGATACGCTTCATGCCTTGCTATGTAACTATCATTTTTCAAACAGGGCGTTTTGAATTTCGCGATGACTCCAGATATTTTCTTCCGTTACTCCATTGCGAAGGAGACAATTTATCGGGGGGCGTCAAATGAAAAACAAGAGGACAAAAAGAGTCGTATTAGAGTCTCGGAGTCGGATCATCAGCGAAACCCTAGGGTGCAATTCGCAGAGACCGTTTCCTAACAAGCTATCGGATGATGGGGGGGGGATGGGGAGGTGTAGGTTGGTTTGCAGCTGAAAAACAACACACCCTTCAACCCACATCCTGATCGCCAGTTCGACCCACGTCAATGAACCCTGCCGACTAATATTCATTTTCACCTAACAATGTGAACACCCTAAATCGAAACCCAAGTCCAATTAAAAAAAAGTTTCAGACCAAGAAACACTTGCAGCCAAATATCCAGAGACATAAAAAAATAGATTTAAAAATCATAATTAATTTCAAGAAAGTGTGCTTCAATATACTTATTTTGGGGCTTCGATTTTTTGTGTGATTAATATGTTGGGGCTGTCTTAGCAATTCTGATTGCAAATGACTTGTATGAGTTGAAACTAGTTTTCAATGGTACCTCATTAAATCCCGGAAATTGGAATGATTTACTTGCGCCATCAATCCTGGAAGCAACTATAATAATGATATGGGATTCCCATCATTCCTGTATAAATATATAAATCATTAATCATTAAGGTTCGAAAACGATATGAGCATAATCATCAATATCATTTTTATTATATAATTAATTGAGATTATCATAAGTATTTTTAATTAAGTGCAATAATTTACTATACGTTTTTAGTATTTGATGTTCTGTAATAAAATTGCAATGATATTTCTGTTGTTGTTGGTACAATTCTTGTGTCGACGGAGATCTTAAAGAAATGTGTTATCACGTTTGTAATTGAAATAAATGTGCTTTTTTATTCAGCGACAATGGTCCGAACGTATCATTAGTAAAGTAAAATGGACGAAAGAACTTATCATTGTCGTCGCATGGCAAAAGATTTATATATTACCACAGCAAATAGGCACATCTAAAGGAGAAACATTTCAGATCTTCGTAAATGTATACGTGTATTTTTTCTCTGTCTCGCAGAAGCCGCTATGAAATAAAACAGATTAATCATTTTCCTCGGTTTTAATCGAATCCATTTTTCGCCGTTCAAAAGGAAAGCTTAGGGCCAGGCGAAAGTTCTGCGGCTTGTGTGTACATGCACAGGCGAACAAACACCGCACACTCCGGTTATTAGTTAGATGAGCAAAGTTCCGTTTCGCAAATTCCGTTACGATTTTAATATTACGGCGTGTTTTTCGAACGCGAGATGTATAATTTAAGTATGAGCAGATTTCTTCACGAGATGCGAGAGATAATATGCAATTTCGCTTCGAATAATATTATAAAATCCCTCGCGAAATTGTTTTAAAACTTGGCGTAGGTTTTTATTCCTTTTCGCTTCCGCAAGTCTCCATTTCCCTTCTGCTCCTGCCGATAAACGCTAGAGGTTGGGGTCCTTGCAAGAAGAGAAAAGAAACACATTAATTACTTTCAGATTCGTAATGTCTTTTGTCGTTCCAATATGAATCTTTTACAAGACAGAAAGAAGGTGTTGAAATCCCAAATTAATAATGAACGACTTTCGAGGACTTTGAGAAGATCTGGAAAATTTCACTTGCTTTCCATTAATCTATTTAGTCATCTAAACATTTTTAAGTGTTGTACGTTACAATTTACGTTAATACGAAAGTATTGATATATTCATTTTTTTTTTCAATAAGCTGAAGCTTCAAGTGGATTCACAGAGAAAAATAGTGATACAATTGGAATTCAAGATTGCATTTCCTGTTCCAAGCCAATGATGCAAGAGTTAAGATTAAATATTCTAGTCAAACGAAATAGTCGGAGTGAGTAGCAAAGAGACTCTCCAGGCAGGAATAAATATTGGACAGTCACTAGGAACGAACAAATATGATAGAAAATATACATGATAGCTTCCATTTGAAAGGGTAATTACTGTGAATGTAAAAATCATCCTGTTTTGATTTTTATTTTTTCATCCCATCTCTTCCTCTTAAAATCTCGATGTTTTACGTTAGGCGATGTAAACTTCGTTTAGACCCTATCACCTGTGTTTATACACTCATCGCCTGTTTTCATCACAATGTTGTTGAAAATTAAATCCCACGTGAGGGTCTCCCGTCGTCTTAATGGTCTTCCTAAACTTGTCATTATTCTCATGCTAACTATATTGAGCAACCCTCTGAGAAGCCGCCAACATCTCCGGCTTGCGTCTGCTATTAAATTTTAATACATTGTGCCAATGAAAACGACGGATGTGTTACCAAAAAAAAAACTTTGTCTTACTTTTTATCCAGTTACCAAGGGTAGATAATACCGGAGCTGCGACACATAAAACATCTTAAATTTTATTATTTAAGGTGTCGAGTGCGACATGAATGACTTAATTCACTTAATGCACCCGACTGGATTGGAAATAGATGAAAAAAATAGAGTAGTTCGGTTCAAGTCGCAGAAAAATGCAGTCGATTTAGAAGCATTGAGATTGGATGCATTTCCTATGCTGTCACTCAAAACCAGGATTGAAATATGCAGCGTGCTTAGGTCGTGGACTTGTGCTTTTGACGTTTCAATTACATATCAGGATACAGCATTTGCGGTGGGCCGATAATAAAACGATTCGTCATTTAGCTGTCATCCTTTTAGTTTATTTTTATCCTTCTTTTGTCTAACACATGTACAATGCTTTTAAGGTATCTCTTACTTTAAAAAGACTAAGATATAACATATACACTTGATGAGATGAGCAATCACATATTTTACTTTGCTAATAATGACTATCATATAATATATTATTAAGTATTTTCTTAATACTGATTTGTAATGTGAAAGTATTTGAAGCTGTTAATGTTTACTGTTTATAAATAATGTGTTTATAAACATACACAAACAATGTGCAATGTGTATTGTTGACCCGTATTGAGGATAAATTAAGTTCAGTGGAGTGTGCAAGCCAGGCGAATGCCAAAACGCATACATTATATAACAGTCGAAACTAAGTTGGGCCGTTCCGCGTGAAGAAATTTCGCACCAGCACCCTAAAATCGGCCGGCGTTCAATAACGAAACTTACTAAACGAATTGCGGCAACAAATCGATTACGTATTTATGTGTGTATGTATATACAAATACAGAAGAAAATAAACAACTTGGTAACAAGTAATAATTAATTCCTGCGCTCGGTTTTCTTTCCGAGCTTCGACTTCGGTTGCAAGGTCGATCGGTACGTGCAAGCCGGGGCTTTGCAGAGGAGAGAACACAGTCGATTCGCAAATGTAATTGCATCAGTCGATGGGTAAGTGAATGGGACATAATCTAAAGAGCTTCGGAGTAAAGAAATTTCTGGGAAAGGCGGTGTTATTAATCTAATTATGCATCGCTTTGGCATCATTCGCACTGACGGCTGCTGTAGTCCAAAACTAAGCTAAGGTCTCTCAACTGGCAACCTTATTCGAAGGAGGCGGCGTGGAAGGGCGAGCGAGCACAAGGGCGAGGTTTGGGCTCTTAGCAAATCACGAAACTTCATTACTGGATTAGAAATTTAAGATCGTTAATTAGTACACACTCTGGCTCCGCGCGAAATCCTATTTTAAACTTTACGCTGCAATATAATTCCAGACACCCGGATCCATTAAATCTTCTTTAACCGCGAATTCTTATTTGCATCTACACTCTACATGCATACTCTTAATTACCACTTAATTTATTTTGTTCTAATACGTCTGTTTTACGTTGCCTATGAATTAATTGCTCTGCATACCGACGACTCTAATTATAGGATCGCTACTGAATTCAAACCCTGAACGCCCACCATTTTCTACAGAGTACACTAGCAATGGATTAAGCAGTGTTCTCCTCAAACTTAATTACTAATTGAATCCTCTTCAAAGTATTCAACTTTCTTAGTATATTTGTTAATATTAATATTTGTATCTCTTATTAATAAAATCCTATAATATCAATTAAATAATTGTCTACTAATTGTCTTTCAATAATATCATTTTACCTTTTTTATAACTATTATCAGAGAGCTTAGGCTTTTGATTAATTATCTCTGTAAAATTTCCAATCAAATTATATATAACTACACTAATAATATTTTAGAAAAACTTGAAAGAATTCTATTAATTTTTGTAAGTTGAAAGCAGAAATTGATGTAAAAATATCATATATGAATTCATGATATAATTCAGCATTTTTTTTTCGAAATAATAGTCATTAACAAATTTGAATTATTTTCATTTCATTGGAAAATAAAGAAATTAAAAAGATTAATCAATATATTAATATAAGATTCAATGATTATAAAACAGATTTAAATCTTGCATTGATTTCCAGTTAAATAAATACATAGTGTATTGAATTAGATAGCGATTTGTACCTCTCGTAGCTAGGTGACAGAATAACAAAGCGCCCACCGATAAGTAGTGATAATGGCACGATTTACAGCAAGTCAAGGCAATAATACCTATTATTTGATATATCGCAGCACAGATGCACATATTCTAATCGCAATTTCTGTAAATAAATCAGATTATTAAATTATTGTCTTTGTTTAATTAGAAAGAAAACATATTATGCAATATTGAAATTATTGATAATAAACAAACAATTTTACTTTACTTACTATTTTAACTATTTATTTATAATTTGTAAAATTATATAAAATAAACTTTAATTTAATTGATTTTAATGCTATGATAGATTAATAATAAAGAGGTCGTTAAATATCATGTAATTAAATCGTACAAGTCAATTATTACGAAAAAGGAATATATTAATATATTGAAAATTTGAATATACTAATAATTGCAGCAGTAAAATTTCAGTGTTCCAAAACGGACCAATATTAGTTGGTACGCCTTACAGTCATTTATGTCTCATGTCACGTATAGTGTGGATGCAGCGTTATATAGTTTCATAGTAAAATGAGAATCGACATGAATTTTCGTGCTGATATTAAACGGCGATATATTCATTTATGATATTATTTTGAATGCTAATAATGGACGTTGAATCGACAAATATGTAATGTTGGGTCCTCCAGCCTCGACAGATTCCCCAGATGGATCAGTGCGTGCGCGAATTAATTCGAACGTCAGAATTTAATATAATTTATGTTTATTACATTTATCATTCTCGCACTCCCCTCGACACTCGAAACGGGTTAATAATTTCGATTCCATTCACATTATGACAATAAAAATGATTTCGCTACATAAATTCGATAATTCGCGCTCCATCCAGCATCCAGCCACGGCGCGACGCACAATTGAGGATGCTTGCCTCTTCCACCCTGGCTGGCGACGACTCACCTAATCTTCACTTCGATTCTTCTTCCAGCATCCCCCACCGAATCTCACCTGCAAGTCGCTAAAAATGGTTCTAGAGGGACCATCATCCCCTCGACCATGGGGTGAGTCGAGGGAGGAAAGAGCGATGCCCTAACTCGAGCGGAAAACGGAGATAAAGTGAAGTTCGGTAGGGAAAAGTTGCCAGATAATTTAATAACAAAGAAGAAATTACGGGAATTCTTCCAGCACATCGCTGAATTTATTGTGATAACGTCGTTATTTTATTTTATTGACTGCTGCATTTTATTCAGTCAATCGATAAATATGTAGATTTACCTAAATAATTTCACAGCCTTAACTTAAATCATAATTAGTACTTACAACATTTTCAAAATTATTAAAGCTGTATTAAAGGACTAATTCTATAACACAATTACACTTTTTTAAAAAGTACAAAAATTGTAATATTCTAATATGATAAATTTAGAAGTTTAAGAACAGCAGACATTTAGGTAAAAATATAAATAATGTTGGAAATCACACGTTTATATCTTCTCTATAATATATTTTAGCTTTTATATATTTGACAGTAATTATTGCTTAACTATCATTAATTAAAACTTGTTTATGATTTCAATTGAAACTTATTGTAGTTTGAAGATGTGATATGATATGTATTGATTTGTAAATTTAATGAATCGTTTCCAGTCTGCCGTCCAGGAAGCGTGGATTGTGTATGAACCGATTAAAAGTGATGGTATTGTTTGTTCATCAGGTTAAAACAACAAACTTAATTTGTAGCGGTCGATTGACATCGCACCGGGAAAATTAATGACGCTTCGCACGGTGAGTTTGTGAAGAGTTTTTCGGCAGACACAATGGATCCTACTAACCCGTAAGACAACAACCGGGACTTTTTGCGAGCCAGTAAATAGACGATCCTCTCCCTCTCTCTCTTTCTCTCAATTTCCTATTGTCCGAGGAAAGGATCGAAATTAGCGCACACGGAAAGGGAAAAGAGGATGGAGGGCTGCGAAAAAAAAAGCGGGGCAGGAAATATGAAAGGAGGAAAAGTGCAAACACGTTGAGTAAAAATATATATATATATAACTGTAAGGCGTGAAAGGAAACTGAGTTTTCTTTACCAGCGGTGTTTAAAGAAATATATGTATATGTAATAATTCAAATCTGCGAGCGGCAGAAAGGAGGATCCATTGTTACGGTGTAGTCATTTGTCAAGGGCGTAACGCGGAGTGCAGTTTCCTTTCACGTCAGCACCCGGCCACCTACCGTATTATATAATAGTGTGCGCTTCGAGAAGAGGAAGCACATAATCTGGCTGATGGTGGCTGCGGGACTTCAAACCAACCCTCCTCCATCCCGCACACAGCCGCAACATCTAAAACGCGCACAAACCGCTCCCTTCAAAAACGCGAAAAACCGGCCCCCCATCGTCCCGCCATCGTCGCCGCCACTGAATTTACAATAACGATGGCCCAATTTAAATATAAAAAGGTAGCGAGACACCCCCGAAAACTTTCTTTGCCCGTTTCCTCCACCGTGAGCGCAGACCCAGTAATGAAAAAATATGCTCAGCTTTCTTACAATTTTGATAATAAATTTATTTCACATTCGTTTTCAAATTCCTTTATTTTTTTTTGGTTTACAAAAAATTTAAAAATAAACTAAATTATAGAAAATATAATATTATCTAATTTATATAATAAGTATACTTATCGCTTTTATACCAGGCTTTGTCAAACTGTATGCCGCGAAATATTCCAGGTTTTAAACAAATTTCTTAGTATTCAGTTTTCAAAAATTACATTAGATCATGGCAAAAATAATATAGCTAATTGTCGGATCTATTTTTATAAGAGAAAGGATTTTAATCAAATAATTTGAATTTAAATGTGCGTTTGCGCTATTTCTTTACTTTTATGTAGAAAGGAAGTCGCTCAGTCGTAGTTTGGTATTCATCGCGTCTGCGTGTGTTCTCGTTTGAATATTCAAAATTATTGTGTAACTCGCATACATTCAGTGTTTTACCTTGTGCTTTGTGAAATACATCATCAGAGTACATGAATTACTATCGATTGTGAGTAATTTATAGATATTTAACCAAAATATTATAATATCTCGTTATAAATATTTCTTAGTTTGTAGGCTTTTATATAATTATACTTGCATTTTTATATCATTATTTTGAATTAGGTGAGGCATAAATTCATTAGAAATTTTAAGTTAATATTTTTTCATATAATAATTACTCGCTTTCCTAAGACGCTGCGTCATTTTAGACGTGACTTAATTTCTAATGAATAATCGCAAAACTTAATGAAAACAAATAAACGCATGCAAGTTTAAGTCAAAAACTTAAGAAATATTAGGCTTACGTCGTTAGCCTTTTTGCCCAAATTAGGGTTAGAGAAAAAATATATTTTGGTTAAAAATCGATAAATTACTCACTGTTAATAATCAGTCCAAGACTCTAATAATTCATTTCACAAAACATAAGTTTAATCACTACATTTTTGTGAGAGTAACATAAATTTTAAGTTTGAATATTCAAACCGGGAGTGCACGCAATCGCGGTGAACACCGAATTACTACTGAGCGATTTTCACTCTACATTAAAGTAGAGAAATGGCACAAGCGCATTAAAAGCAAGCAACTTAAATGATTGAAATTGATACAATTTTTCTATAATTGATACAATTTTTTTATAATTAAATAATATTTGTTGCTTTTTTATAAAGAAAATATTATGGAATCAATACACATTTAACTAATAAATTTAAATTTAATTTAACATAATTTTGAAATAAATAATTTAAATTACGTTTTTTTTATCATTAATTGATATATAATAATAATTATTATTAAATATTAGCGTTACCATATAGAAAAATAATTAGTTTTTACATAATATGAAAGCGCTCTTCTACTTCGAATATGAGGTATTAATTATAATCCATTAGTATTTGCTTTTTTTTTTGTCTGAACGATATAGAGAATTTATTTTATTTGCCTTCCTTTCCTACGTCTGGTTAATTTTCGCGCACGTAATTATTCTTCGCATTCGAGTTACACTCTAGCGAATTCTCCCTTTTTTTTTGTCGACTTTGTTCTGGCCCCATTTTAACCCCCGCACGTTTTATTCTCTGCGAGAATACAAGTGCTTCATGTACACGTGTCGTTTGCATCAATGTAAGCATTTAAATTAATGCTCGGAAATTACATAAAAGTTTAATTTTAAACTTAAATTAAAGTTGAAGTTACGGACGACTTGCTTTTGCAATTACCGTTTTCTTTTAAAGCTTCGCTTTTCATGCGTTAATTATAATTATCAAGACCAACTTTCGTCCTTATTATTTTGTTATTATTATTATTATTTTTATCGTTTTCGAGAGCAATTTGATTGCGTAATTAATTGCGTATTAATTTTAAAGTTCAAACGCTTTTTTTTAAGGTTACCATATATATATTTGAGAATGTCCAGAAATGGAAATACAAAATGATTTTTTTTTTAATCTTTCGCGGCAAACAAAACAAAATAGATTATTTTAATTTATAGAGTAAAATGTACTATTTTCAAATAGTTTAAAAAATTGTTTCAAAAATAATTTATGGTAATTTTAATAGATTCCAATCAAAACTTTCTATTCTTCATAATATTTTAATGTTTAAGATTTGCATTCGATGGTTTGTGACGATTCGCAAGATTTAATGTGTTTGTACCCTTATTAGACGATTTTTAAAACGTTCACTTAATTTTATTACTTTTTATCGGATGTGCGAAACGCACTATTTACGTGACCAAATAAGGATTGTTTAATCGTGTGCAGCTGCAGGTGCGGTGATTCACTGTGAAAAGTGCCGGAGATTGCCGATCCCTCGCTTAACGTTTATCGATATGATTTGCAGGTGCAGATGATTCATCGCAACGCAGCGCAGCACTAGGTAAAAATGTTTTAGTACACATTTTTTTAAACAATCACTTAAATTTATATTAAATTAACGACTATGCAAGACGCACTAAACAGTCTAAAACGTCGAAAATTGTATAGAAATTACTTTCTTGAGTAAAAGCAATTATTATTTCTTTAAAATGAAACTAAATTTCATAAATAAATATTACATTTAATTATAATAAATTGCAAATAAAATAATTAAAATATGTACTATTTTTACGTTCAATAAGTACTTAAGACGCACCTTTTACATAGAAAAATTGACTCAAATTTTTTATGGTTCGTAACATTAAAATATTTTTAATTAATTAATTAGTCAAAAATAAAATAATAGTATACAAAATATTGAGATAATGAATTTTTTATCTTAGTAATAATTTTCTAAATGTTATTCGTACTTTGCGGGAAATATTACTACATTTAATATAATAATACGGCGTAATACCGTCACCAGCAGGAAACTATGGCATTAGTTCTTTGGCATGCAAAAGTGAAATTTTGTTAATATTATCTTATGCAAGATAACAGAATTAATTCAGAATATTATACCCTTAAATTAAGTCAATTGGATGAAAAAGTTCGTGAAAAAAAAGGTTTATTTTCAAAAGTTTTCATAAATAATAATTAATGAATTATTGGAAATTGAGTAATTAATATTCTTTTAATTTTAATTGTTCCAAATTGAAAATAGTACTCAATGTAGTCAGATTGTAGATTTAATTAAATTGGTAATTACCGTATTTTACGCATCTTTTTACATAGAATAATGGACTCAAATTTTGGGTGCGTCTTATGGTCCGTAGGTAACATTAAATTATTTTTTTTCAATAAATCATCTAAATTTGAGGTATGTCTTATAGTCCAAAAAATATAGAAGGTATGACGCAAGTTATCTCAATACAAGAGCGAGAATCACAGATTTACCTACACTCTTTGTCTATGATCCTCTATAGCTAGTATTAGGCTTAGCCTGTAATTATGTGTGCTTTTGTACGATTCATTTAAATTACTTTTATAAATATTTAATATATTTTTCTAAAATTAGAAAAAATGAGCGTAAAACAAAAAAGACTTTCATATAACGTGAGATTTAAACTAAATGTGATCAATTATGCAAAACAATATGGAAACATGGAAAAATATTTTTTTAAACATCTTATAAATTTGAGGTGAGTCTTATAGTCCAAAAAATTATGTTTAATTTAAACAATTTGTTTTTTTTTTAATTCAGTTTATTAAAATCTCAACAAAATTAACTGAATCTTACTATAAAATATTTGAATACTTCGCGACTCATAGTTTGGCAGATGGAAATACTCAATTGCAATTACAATTAACCTATAGGCGAATCGATTGGATTTCGGAATTTAGAATATATGATAATAACAGTGATTATGTGCGTGAAATTGAATTGGATGTATTTGGGTGCATGCATGTTGTATATATTGTAGTTAACTGAATCGATATAAAACATGTGGCGAATGCACTCTCATGGAATACTATTTTGTAATAGGCTTGTACTATCACGTTTAACAATTGTTAATCCATTTAAATTACGCGCACTTACCTCGTAAATAATTTATTAGATATACGAAAAAAATAATTAAATATATCTTGTTACTTAAAAAAAGTTATTCCGTTAATTTGAAATAAGAAAATATTAATATTTACCAATTATTAAAAAAATTTATTGAATATGAAATTGTGAAACTTTTTAAAAAATATTATGTTTTTTGTAAATGGGATTTTTCCATTGGTAACATGAAATTACTTTACTTTATTGCATTATTATTATAATTTTATTATGTGGTTTATGATAATTTTATAATATGTATGTTTAAGTAGACAGTCAGTCATCTGCAACAAACATAGCTTAATTTTCACAATTCACTATATTCACAATATAAGAAATACTTAACAAATAGAAGAAGTGACAAAGATACTTTCAAACGTATTTTATTCAATTGAATCGGGAAAACTCATTTTATCATGTAAAGCATGTAAAGGTTACTAGTCAGAGAGTTAATTAATAAAAGTTATTCCGTTAATTTGAAATTAGAAAATATTAATATTTATCAATTATTAAAAACAATAAAATTTCCAATTTTTGACGTCCATATAATCGTGTCCCTCTTCCTGTGGCAGTTTGTATATTTGTGCATTTTTTTAAAATTAATTTTATTGTATTGTTATAAATTGTTATTATTCGGGTAGAAAGACCTAGGTCGATAGCCAGGAATATTTATTTTTAAATTTAGAATGTATTTTTAGTTGAATTATATAGAATGTTCTTTTTTTAATTTTAATTATTTACAAATTCATTTAATTTTTCACAGTAATATTTTTTTTCATTGTCTTTATTTTTTGTATTTCTTTCAAAATTTTTGTTCATAATTTTTCAAGTTAATATTAATTAATTTTTAATTTCCTTTTTTCCGAGAACAATAATTTTTAGTTACGTTTTTAGCCGTTACGTTGATTTTTCTATTAATAGTCATTTGGAAAATAGTTGTTATGCAAATTGGAATATTATTAGATAAAGTTTCAGTAGAATTGTATGAGATGAAAAATAAAGACCAAATGATACTAATAGTACGGAACTCGATAAGGTGAAAAGTCCTTTAGACATGCTTTCAGCTTTATAAACACGAGTTCTTTAGTGTGGGGATGTAGTTACACTTTTCTAACCATCTCTTGTTTTAACTTCTTCTTTTTCATGTTCGACGAACAATTTGAACGGTTGCTTTTGCTCTTTATTGGAAATTACCGTCGTTTGGAGAAAATCAGCTTTAACACCAGAAATAAAATAAATATATAGAAACAGTGAGTAAATTGATTGAAGAAATACTGATCCGAGGAGAGTTATGGTATTAATTTAGTGGAAAATTGGAAAAAGCATTCGGATGATGTGGAAAAGTGTTTGAGTGTGTTAATAGAAAATTTATTGAATGTGCCCGTCCGCCGTGCCGGAAGTGAGTGAAAATTTCACGCGTAAATATTTAATAACATTTATCAGCTCGTCGATTTTTACGAAGACACGTTTGTATATGAAGCAACGTACGTGCAGAAGCATATTAGATCTGTTGCGAGGCTGCATGTTGTGTGTCTAGAGAGACATAGGTGTGCGCCAGTCAAATTTAATATACTGGTAGCAAACCTGAAGGTGAGATGAAAATAACAGTTGTAAAGGGGAAGTGTTAAATCAGGTCTTCGCTGTCACTCGAAAATTCAATATAACCAGCTAAAACGTATATTCCACAAAGGATAATGAAGTCTTTGCTCGGCAGACGCGCGAGGACATTTCTTCGAGATGGAAAGTGGAATGTGTACATTCACATACATACACGTATGTGAATCCATATGCGGTCGGCGGAAAGGATGTTGGAAACAATTATTTTTTATTAGCGACCTGAGCCCATAACAACAATAAATTGGTCTCAGGCGGAGCCAATTTATTCTCATAAAACGGCCCCCTATTAAATGCACTTTACTTCATCAATCTGTATTTTCGAGACCTACTCGACTCCAAAAACTTTTAGTATCTCTCCTTATTTTCCTAAACGCCGCAAATATTTATTTTCATTCGCCGCATAAAACGAAACGCACTTCGACTACAAAGATTTTTACCATTGCTTACACAAAATTACTTTACTTTACTGCAGTAAGTGCATTTTTATTATCGTAGTTACCATTTAAGAACCTTCATTTCTTAATAAATACGACATTTTATTCTACTTACTTTTTATATGTTTAAATGTTTATTTCAAAATATATTTATTTGACATGTCTTAAATCGTTATGTTAATTTTAATATAATTATTAAATAATTAATAATCCATGACCATTTACATCTATGTGACTTAAGATATAATTATAAGACAAGGTCATTCACAATATATGAAATACTTAACTAATAGAAAAAGGGAGAAAAATACTTTCAAACGTATACCGTATTTTATTCAATTGAATCGAGAAAACTCATTTTATCATGTAAAGGTTACTAGTCAGAGAGGAGACGTATATAAAATAAAAAATGTAATTTCAAGAAGAATATTCTTTTTTCTTGCGCGCGAAAAAGGTATTGGAATATAAACGTCGAATAAAATGGGCCAAGGAATAGCATTACGAAACTTTATTTTATTTAAGTTTTTTGCCGTTCTCTTCTTGAATATTTTTTTATTATATTATTTAATATATAAACAAACAAAAATATCAAAAAGTAAATAAATTAAATTAAACTTTTACATCATTTAACTAAAGCAAGTTTATATTGTTATTTTAAATTCAAGAATAATAATTTAAAAATAGTCAAACTAATGTGGAATGACTGTGCTGTTATAAAATAAATTATTAGTAAAAATTATTGGTGATTACAGGTGATTACATATGATGTGAGGTAGTTAAATAAAAATAACGATAAAAATATATCTGATGGCGTAAAGAAGAATTATGTAAATTACCGAGTTCATTAATGATGCTAATTTGGGTTTTTGGAGGAAGGGCTTTATCTTTGTGCATGGATGTATGTGAGTTTGTATATGGGTGCGTATACTGAGAGGAGAATCCAGGGTGATTGATGCTTCCCTTTTGGCTTTGTCGCTCCGATATAATGATGATGGCGATAGACATATCATGTAGCCCCTATAACCGATCATATTTTATAGCAGTATTATGCTACCATTGTTGTGTGTGTGTATATACGTTGAATACAATCAGCAAATCAGTTGACATCGTGTTTGTGTTGTTTAATGTGTCTCTGTGTCTGTGTGTGCGTGTGTTCCTGTATCATTATTTTTGGGCAATTAGTGAAGATATATGTTTGACATATTCATCCGTGATGATACGTATTAATTATGATTTAATGTGTACAATCGTTTAAACGTTTTATCGAAAAGAGAAATTTCATTTACACCAAACATTTCATATGAAATCTCATATTTATATATCCCTCCGGGAATTCAATTCATTCACCGGTTATCAATATTTATCGATACACCATTTTGTAATTGTTTTATTTTGTTACACACCAACCATAAAAAATTTGTTATGAAATTTCGTTAACCCTTGGTCAATAGCCCTTCGTAATGAATTTAGTTATCTGAATGTGTATCTATTGCAATAAATATAATTTTAAATATAATAAATATAATATTAAAAATATTGATTATTTTTTATTTGTAATATGGAAAATTTAATAAAATTTTCTGTATATTGAATAATCTTAGCATAATGTCGTTGAAATAGGTAATTGCAGTCTCGAAAAAGATTATTATAATCCATAGTAAAGTATTAATTAAAACCTCTTTTATAAGTAATGTATTGAAGATAAGTATTAAAATTAATTAAATGATGTTTCTTAGTCGGTCGAAAGCAATGAGCGAGTGGTTGGTGGTTTTTTAATCCGTCGTTGCAGGTTGTTTCCTTAGCGGCTAGCAACCAAACGACGTGGCTGTAAAGAAACTTTAAAAATATTCCCGGCGTAGTCGAGCTCGCGGATATTTGCATTAATGTTAGAAACATTTGCATAATACAGAAAGAAGTAAAGTGGAAAACGATGTAAAAACTTTAAGGTTTTTCCCTTTAAACAAACGCTGTTCACTCCTTTAATTACAAACAAATCGATAATTAATTTTGAATTTAAACGGCAGTTTCGTCGCTGCCTCCGCCGCCCCCATCATAATGGCTGCGCCGCAACCTTTATTCAAATTGGGGCTCGGAAGAACTGCAGAAAAAGTATGGAAACCTAGGTGTGTGTGTGCCTCTCTCAGTCTCCATGGGGCATTGGCATCGGCTTCGCCAATTCTGCGCAATTGAAATTCATGTTTTTTAATGAATTACCTAGGGAAAAAAAAAACAAAATTGGGAACATTCGAGGAGCCACCGTCATCTTAATTCAATTTGGTAAATGTTTGCCTTAGATTTATGTAATTTGCTAAACTTCTTCAATAAATTAAGCAAAGATATAATTTTTCTCTTAATTATATTATACCAATAGAAATGTAGCATTTATTTTATAATTTTAGTTTAGGCTTATGTAATAATTATAAGAACAACACGATATTTTCGTTAATGACCTCGGCAAATATAATTATTGTTTTTATTTTATGAAATCTATTAAGCTCTAACTGCATTACTTATAAGCTATTGATATGTGTTCACAAAATTATTTACAAAAGGGGTTTTGGAATGATACATTGAATAGACAAAGTTTACGTTAACATGAAATCTGTTTATGTGCGTCGTTGAACTGTGCTGCATAGTTGCGTGCAACGTGATTTCTCCAATCATATGATTAAAACACCTTCATTAAATATCAGATGAGCGGACAAAGTGGTTTTAAATCAATTAAAATTGTATCTAATTAGCGTCTGTCCATGCTGGTAGTCAGGCAGGCAAATAACGTGCACTGCCAATAGAGACATTTAATAACACGTGCTCAACATTCGAATTGTCCAAATCGTGCAATTTGTCAAGCACCTGCCACCTGAAATACCGAATTGATCGATCGCAATCAGTGCACAAATTAAGAATCGACCGGAAACCCGTTTCATCGCCGAACATTTCCAACTTTGCCAACGACCCGATCCGATCCTCCACCCTTCGAAATCAAAGTTACGCGCTTCATATACATGCTGTGTATCAGTTTAGAAATGCATTATTAATGGAGAACTTTAATTGATATTCCCCGGGGGCGCGGCAGGCCTGCATTGCGTTTATAAGTTATTGCATCGTAAAATTCGCCGATATCGGAATTGCTAATGCAATTAAAAATTCATAAGGGGTATTAGCCATCGGAGATGTTTATATTATGCGTATTGCTGCCGCCGCCGCCGTCACTGCTATCACTGCCACCCCTTCGACCGCCTCCAGCCACCGTCGACGTTCGCCCATCTACGAGCTCACGCGCGCTTTCATTGCATTCATTCCGATCCACTCAAAATGTTCAATTTCATATTAATTATGGATCATGCAAATTGATTCGCCATTGATATTCTTACCGTGCAAACAATTCTATATCATTCCTGAACCCCTAATTGCTATTTTTCAATTGTATCCTCTTTTATTTCAATATTCTTTTTTAATCAAATTGTAATTACAATTATTTTTGCAGTAAAATATTTTTTCCCAATATATTCCTAGAAATAATTAATAATTTCAACATACAAATCTAAAAATAGATAAGATTTACAATAGTAACAAAATATTTATACAATTTCAACAACATTAATAATATTTATTGTAACAACCATATAAACACATAATTAAAACATATTTATATAATAATATTAAATAAATCAATATTTAATTATTAATATTGAAAAATTATACAACAATAAAAATAAATTAAACTGCTACAAATTGACACACAAATTTATTATATATACATTATTATAGATAATAGAAAATAAAGAATAGAAGAATTTAAGATTCGACCGTTACAAGTCGAATGCACGAAGTCGTGTAAAATTTACAAGTGTTTTCAAACAAGAACGACTTTTGTCACGTGATATTTATAGGATACACATAATTAAATCTTATTAATTTGTATTAATGGAAACAAATATTTATTTCTTATTTAAATTTTCAGCTTTATGTTTGGGTAAATATTTCCGTAAACTTGGGCGAGAGTTTAAAACGGCAAAATTATAATTGAATTAGTAAAACAGTAAGTGGCTAAAAAAAGAATACAGAAGTTGTTAATCAAATATTTTCTTCCAGTTTCCATCCCTTGCTTCGATTAATTGTTATCTTTGCGAGGGTTGCCAGTTAAATATATTTGGAATTCGAACTGTATGTTCACATATTACGAGCTCTGCTTTTCGTATTTCGTAATATTTTCGTATTATTGTTTGTGTATTATATAAATGTTATTTATTACTAATTAATCATTTATAATTATAATAATAATTTAATCAAAATACGTTTAAAATCAAATCTATTGTACTATTACCATTACTTAGTAATATTAAGTAAATTTGATAAATTTGTTGATGAAACTTTGATTTTTGATGGAAAAAAATACCGTTGAACTCCTCGATAGCCGTGTCCTCGCATTTATCCTGCAATTGCAAAAGTAAAAAAGTGTTTCGAACAAAGATTGATATTGCACTTACACAACTTTATCAAATAAATTGTTTATCTAAAATTAATATAATATTATAAATTTACAAAAATTAAATATTTATACAAAATAAATTGTAAATCCCGCTTCTCAAATATGAATATTTTTTAAAATCAATCAATTACATAGTAAGCGTTACTTGACAGGTACTTGTGCAATAACAATACACAATATGTCATAATTACGAAATTTATTAATCTCACATTTTTAATTACTTTCTAATCAAATACGTAATTGTTTAAAATTTTAACAAAATAAATTCACAGTCATCTCGTTATAATCAAATCAAAACGAATAATATATTAATCAAATCGAATTGCGTTTTCGTAAATTACATAACTTTTATTGATTTTTTTCTTAAGTACGTTTGATTTGCATTAAAATGTATCAAATATTAAAAACTTTCTAAAAATTTATAAACATTTAGTTATCAAAAATTATATTTTTTCTATTAACACTTTTATTTGCATTAAAAAATATACTGTTGGTAATTTAATTAATTCTACTAATTTAATAATTAATTATTTAATTCTATTAAGTTAAATGATTTTAATATTATGATATTTCAAAATAATTGTATTATTTTAAATAGTATAATAATAAATTTAAAAAAATATTGCTTCGAAAATAATCGAATCGATTTGATTAGAACAGTATTGTAAAAAAAACAGTTTTTATTATTTTATCAGTTAAGAAAAAAATAGCGAGTTGCCATCTGGTCCGACCCGATCGCAATGGAACCAACAGAATTGTTAATAACGAAAAGTTCCGGAGATTGTCGATGCGTGCAAGTGCATTTTTTCGTGGCTGAAAAAGATATTTTTTTGTCGACCACAAGTTCGTTCGATGCAGATAAGAAAAAATGTTTTAATTTAGTTGGCACTATCCTGGCGTCCCCAAGCCACAGTTGTGCGCGTCTCTTCGTTAAGTCAACATCGTTCTGATTAGAAATCGATGAAAACTAACCGCGAGTACCTTATGTTGTTGTTACCATTTATTGAATTTAATCTATAAACTAATATTTATACTTATTTCCCCATGATACATGTATAACTCATATGGATGCAAGGTATTTAAAATACCAGGTCATTCTATGCGTTTATCACGTCCGCAGTGATACGCATGGGATGGCAAGACCGTCTGTGCTAAAACCTTCTCGAGGTGCATCCGTTGAGGTAGTTGTTCGTATTCGAATATACGAGCAATCAACCGACAGATCACAGCGGATCTAGGGGCTCGCGTTTCCCCGAAATATCAATTTATCTATCGCGACGGATGTCGTTAAGAAAAGTTTTGACCAAACTTAGTCTTACATTCTGTAGTGAAGTGTGTGTGCGTTATTTTGAAGACAAGATTAAGGCTTCGGCTCTTGTTCTTCAACCGGTAGTCAGTTTAAATTCACGTTACTCAATTTGCTATAAATTTATTATTATTTATATTAGCATCACGGGAGTGTTAAATTTCCGGCAGTTTAGTGCGTATTTTGCTAAATTATCGCGAGTGTTCGTGAGTGAGTGCCAACAACGACGAGATGGCAGAGATGCAGATGATGGCGATGAAGACATCAAGTAGTAAGTGATTTTATACCACACGGGATTCACAACTAGCCCTCCCATCTCAACCTAAATATATTTTTCATTTGATTTTAGCTTCCACATTCTTTTAATTATTACAGCGTCTATTCAAAATTATTAATTTTTATTGCATCGATTTATTAAATTTATTTAATTTGTTTTTAACTTTTTATATTTTTGCAGATGATGGTAGAGATGGAGAGATGCAGATGATGGCGATGAAAACATCAAGTAGTAAGTGATTTTATACCACACGGGATTCACAACAATAAGCCCTCCCATCTCAACCTAAATATATTGTTTATTTGATTTTAGCTTTTTCATTCATTTAATTATTACAGCGTGTATTCAAAATTATTAATTCATATTGCGTCTATTTATTAAATTTATTTAATTTGTTTTGAACTTTTTATATTTTTATATTATTACTGCGCCTTAATATTAATATTTATTAATTATTTGATTCCCTTTGTTCTTGTCCGTAATTCCGTTTTTTACATCCACTTAGATAATGTAAGATGTTTTAGTTTAGGTTGCATTAAATTACTATTGATTTGGAGAAGATTTTAATTCATTTTTTAATGCAATTTAATGCATTGTTTCTTTTATTTTAATATTAGTTTTGTAATGATGATAGTTTTGTTAATTGATTTTAATTCTACATATGTGTTATTTATTTTAAAGATGTAATGGCTTCAATATACTTAATTCATTGTAGAAGGAATCATAATTACTTAATTATTATTATTTTCAAACAACTCTCATTTCACCAAATTATCCAAAAATAACAAATGTTTACAAGCTGAAGATACTTTGCGATCTGCATTATATTCATTTTACATCTTTCTTATTTTATTACATAAAATATTATAGTTCAGGAAATTCTATAATTAGGGTTGGCCACCCTAAAGCAAATTAGTCTTTTATCAGTTTTTGGAAACTTTCTCATATTTCCAAAATCTGAAAATTGTATGTTGGTGTGTTTTGGTATGAATCAATGCGAGCTCGCAATCGTTTGTTTGTGTATGTATGTATGAGCAAGTGTTTCGATTTAATATTTGATTTTGAATGATAAGAGTGATTGAATGCTTTTACTGTTATGATTGTGCTGAGATGTCGATAGGTTTTTAGAAAATGTTAAATCTTCATTAACATTTTCGATTTGTGTTTAGATGCTTATATAGAAATCTTGAACTATAATTAATTTATTTTCATGGATTATTTATCAATCTAAATTTATTAAACATTTGTTATTTCCTGTCTTATATCCTTTTTTATTTTTTTTTTAAATAATGGAAATTGTCATCAATATGATTAATTTTCTATTTATTAACTTTTAATTATTACTATATTAGTTTCAAATCTTCTTCATTCAATGGTGATTTCGTGTCGCTTCGCGATTAATAAGCATGAGTAGTTAGTGGCAAATCTAACGTATTTGTCGGCTTTTGCATGTTTTTTGCTTTCAGCTGGATCTAACGTATCCACCGTGCCCGAAAATCACTCGAAAGTCGTGCAGAAAGAGTCTTGTATTAAGCAGTCTTAAATTCAACAAGACTTGTTGGTAGACTCTCTATGCATGATTTTAGATTTGTATTAAATAGAGGATGTTTCAGTACCCTCGCCCATCCGCTTCGAGCATATCTCGAGGTTTACTTAGTTTTTGATAATGAAATATCCCCGGGATCGTGAGATGGTTGCACACTTTCACGATCCACCCTCAGCCCTCCGTGTTTTCAATTCAATCGTTTATATTTGCATTAAGTTTGTTGTTAAAGTAACTTCAATTTTTCTTAAAGAAATCTTTAGTATTTGATTGGCATTTGGTTCCCTTCACTCCGCCCGTCCGCCGCGAGTCCCCCCTTAACTGTTGCTATGACTATTTTGGGGGTGCCGGTACTTCCGCAGACTAGTCAGTTTTCTGACAGGGTCTCTGCCGGTCCCAACACCTTCCTTCATCCTCTAACCATTTGCCAATTCAATACTTTAGAATTCTCTTCGCTCGGGCGAAGTTTGCTATTAACTTCATTTGGACTTCCTGGTTAAGTTTAGGCATTTAGTATGGATCGAATGAGCTTTTGCTTGGCACACGATTCACTCCAATTCACTTTTGTTGCTTCATATTATTTCGAGTGATTCTCCTATCATTTACTATATATGTCGTTTGTACTAATCCATGTCTGTGGGGATCTAACGTATCCTCACGTGTTTTTCTTTCAGCAGATAAAATTCACCTCTGGACTGTTGCGCTCGATCTGTTCATTTTTGCTGTGAATGTTCAGGTCTTGCTGCTGGGTCGGGCACTTCAGAGGTGGATCAAACAATAGAATTACACAGCAAAAACCATAAACAATAAATACTTAATACTTAAGTTTTGCAATTGATTATCATAAATGTCCAATTGGGCAGTTATGATAATATCATTGCCAGGGAACTAATTAATACAGTAGAGTGCAATTTACTGTAATAGTTTGTTCTCTTTAGGTTTAGATTAGGTTTAGTTTTATTTGTAATGCGCCCATTTTGTCAATATTCCTCCTAGTTTTAAGTTTACACCCACTCACAAAAAAAACATACCTAATCCGAGGACTCTCCGTCCCCTCCAAGAATCGCGAGTCTCCGGTTCGACTTATCCCTATATTCCTTTCTATATCCTTATTGTGCCCCAAAATTTGAGGAATTAAATGGGTTGTAATTTTTTTATAGTTGTAGATTGTTGTAAAGGCGTTCGGCAGCTGCTCAGAGTCTATAGAGTAGTCATAATATGATACAAACAAAATGTCATAATGCCGGATAGCTAATGAACATGCACAATTAGCCTATTTTGTGCCGCATTGCATTACATATTGAAAAATTTGAAAAAAAATAAAAAATAAATAAAAGAAAAGAAAATATATGTTATAAAATATAAAAATTATTATGTAACAATAGACGAAATAAATATATATACAAAAAAATAATAATAACAATAATAAAAAATATAAACATATACAAAAAAAACAAAATAAAAAATATAAACATGAGAAAAGATGAGAGTGAAAAAAGAAAACAATTATTCCTCTCCATAAATTTATATAATTTACGTAATGCAATTTTATTGTAATGATTGATGTATATTTCATTTTATATGTGTTATTTCTGTGTGTTTTCTGTTTCAGGTTTGATATAATTTTCTTGTTACTAATCATTGTGTTTTTACCACCCTTTAGGTCACAGCATTTCCTTTACTCCTAAACATTCCTTATTTTCTTTCCGGGTGTGCGGTCACGCGTTTGCTCTTATTTGCTGTGAATGAGGGCAGCGATTTCCACGTGTCAGCATGTCCAGGTGCAAAAGGTATATTATCTTTCTATGAAGATGATAACCAGGTATCATTTCAAGCGCAATACACAGCCTCTGATATGATGCAAGACCGTACACATTTACCTTCTCGAGGTCGCACCTGTTTTATACAAAAATTGTGGCGGATCGCATTTTGATTCACTTGACACTAAATATTAGGACTATATGGCATGTTTTGATTCTGTAAGTTCACTTTTACTAATTATTATGAATGTTTTTTTTCGTATAGGTTACTTATTTTTTTGTTATTTTTATGGATGCAAGGTATTCTAAATACCAGGTCATTCTATGCGTTTATCACGTCCGCAGTGATACGCATGGGATGGCAAGACCGTCTGTGCTAAAACCTTCTCGAGGTGCATCCGTTGAGGTGGTTGTTCGTATTCGAATATACGAGCAATCAACCGACAGATCACAGCGGATCTAGGGGCTCGCGTTTCCCCGAAATATCAATTTATCTATCGCGACGGATGTCGTTAAGAAAAGTTTTGACCAAACTTAGTCTTGCATTCTGTAGTGAAGTGTGTGTGCGTTATTTTGAAGACAAGATTAAGGCTTCGGCTCTTGTTCTTCAACCGGTAGTCAGTTTAAATTCACGTTACTCAATTTGCTATAAATTTATTATTAATTATATTAGAATCACGGGAGTGTTAAATTTCCGGCAGTTTAGTGCGTATTTTGCTAAATTATCGCGAGTGTTCGTGAGTGAGTGCCAACAACGACGAGATGGCAGAGATGCAGATGATGGCGATGAAGACATCAAGTAGTAAGTGATTTTATACCACACGGGATTCACAACAATAAGCCCTCCCATCTCAACCTACATATATTGTTTATTTGATTTTAGCTTTTTCATTCTTTTAATTATTACAGCGTCTATTCAAAATTCTTAATTCATATTGCGTCAATTTATTAAATTTATTTAATTTGTTTTGAACTTTTTATATTTTTGCAGATGATGGTAGAGATGGAGAGATGCAGATGATGGCGATGAAAACATCAAGTAGTAAGTGATTTTATACCACACGGGATTCACAACTAGCCCTCCCACCTCAACCTAAATATATTTTTTATTTGATTTTAGCTTTTTCATTCTTTTAATTATTACAGCGTCTATTCAAAATTCTTAATTCATATTGCATCAATTTATTAAATTTATTTAATTTGTTTTGAACTTTTAATATTATTACTGCGCTTTAATATTAATATTTATTAATTATTTGATTCCCTTTGTTCTTGTCCGTAATTCCGTTTTTTACATCCACTTAGATAATGTGAGATGTTTTAGTTTAGGTTGCATTAAATTACTATTGATTTGGAGAAGATTTTAATTCATTTTTTAATGCAATTTAATGCATTGTTTCTTTTATTTTAATATTAGTTTTGTAATGATGATAGTTTTGTTAATTGATTTTAATTCTACATATGTGTTTTTTATTTTAAAGTTGTAATGGCTTCAATATACTTAATTCATTGTAGAAGGAATCATAATTACTTAATTATTATTATTTTTAAACAACTCTCATTTCACCAAATTATCCAAAAATAACAAATGTTTACAGGCTGCAGATACTTTGCAATCTGCATTATATTCATTTTACATCTTTCCTATTTTATTACTTAAAATATTTATAGTTCAGGAAATTCTAAAATTAGGGTTGGCCACCCTAAAGCAAATTAGTCTTTTATCAGTTTTTGGAAACTTTCACATATTTCCAAAATCTGAAAATTGTATGTTGGTGTGTTTTGGTATGAATCAATGCGAGCTCGCAATCGTTTGTTTGTGTATGTATGTATGAGCAAGTGTTTCGATTTAATATTTGATTTTGAATGATATGAGTGATTGAATGCTGTTACTGTTATTATTGTGCTGAGATGTCTATAGGTTTTTAGAAAATGTTAAATCTTCATTAACATTTTCGATTTGTGTTTAGATGCTTAAATAGAAATCTTGAACTATAATTAATTTATTTTCATCGATTATTTATCAATCTAAATTAATTAAACATTTGTTATTTCCTATGTTATATCCTTTTTTAATTTTTTTAAAATAATGGAAATTGTCATCAATATGATTAATTTTCTATTTATTAACTTTTAATTATTACTATATTAGTTTCAAATCTTCTTCATTCAATGGTGATTTCGTGTCGCTTCGCGATTAATAAGCATGAGTAGTTAGTGGCAAATCTAACGTATTTGTCGGCTTTTGCATGTTTTTTGCTTTCAGCTGGATCTAACGTATCCACCGTGCCCGAAAATCACTCGAAAGTCGTGCAGAAAGAGTCTTGTATTAAGCAGTCTTAAATTCAACAAGACTTGTTGGTAGACTCTCTATGCATGATTTTAGATTTGTATTAAATAGAGGATGTTTCAGTACCCTCGCCCATCCCCTTCGAGCATATCTCGAGGTTTACTTAGTTTTTGATAATGAAATATCCCCGGGATCGTGAGATGGTTGCACACTTTCACGATCCACCCTCAGCCCTCCGTGTTTTCAATTCAATCGTTTATATTTGCATTAAGTTTGTTGTTAAAGTAACTTCAATTTTTCTTAAAGAAATCTTTAGTATTTGATTGGCATTTGGTTCCCTTCACTCCGCCCGTCCGCCGCGAGTCCCCCCTTAACTGTTGCTATGACTATTTTGGGGGTGCCGGTACTTCCGCAGACTAGTCAGTTTTCTGACAGGGTCTCTGCCGGTCCCAACACCTTCCTTCATCCTCTAACCATTTGCCAATTCAATACTTTAGAATTCTCTTCGCTCGGGTGAAGTTTGCTGTTAACTTCATTTGGACTTCCTGGTTAAGTTTAGGCATTTAGTATTTAGTATGGATCGAATGAGCTTTTGCTTGGCTCACGATTCACTCCAATTCACTTTTGTTGCTTTATATAATTTCGAGTGATTCTCCTATCATTTACTATATATGTCGTTTGTACTAATCCATGTCTGTGGGGATCTAACGTATCCTCACGTGTTTTTCTTTCAGCAGATAAAATTCACCTCTGGACTGTTGCGCTCGATCTGTTCATTTTTGCTGTGAATGTTCAGGTCTTGCTGCTGGGTCGGGCACTTCAGAGGTGGATCAAACAATAGAATTACACAGCAAAAACCATAAACAATAAATACTTAATACTTAATAAGTTTTGCAATTGATTATCCTAAATGTCCAATTAGGCAGTTATGATAATATCATTGCCAGGGAACTAATTAATACAGTAGAGTGCAATTTACTATAATAGTTCGTTCTCTTTAGGTTTAGATTAGGTTTAGTTTTATTTGTAATGCGCCCATTTTGTCAATATTCCTCCTAGTTTTAAGTTTACACCCACTCACAAAAAAAACATACCTAATCCGAGGACTCTCCGTCCCCTCCAAGAATCGCGAGTCTCCGGTTCGACTTATCCCTATATTCCTTTCTATATCCTTATTGTGCCCCAAAATTTAAGGAATTAAATGGGTTGTAATTTTTTTATAGTTGTAGATTGTTGTAAAGGCGTTCGGCAGCTGCTCAGAGTCTATAGAGTAGTCATAATATGATACAAACAAAATGTCATAATGCCGGATAGCTAATGAACATGCACAATTAGCCTATATTGTGCCGCATTGCATTACATATTGAAAAATTTAAAAAATAAACAAAAAAAAGAAAAGAAAATATATGTTATAAAATATAAAAATTATTATGTAACAATAGACGAAAAAAATATGTATACAAAAAATAATAATAACACATATACAAAAAAAACAAAATAAAAAATATAAACATGAGAAAAGATGAGAGTGAAAAAAGAAAACAATTATTCCTCTCCATAAATTTATATAATTTACATAATGCAATTTTATTGTAATTATTGATGTATATTTTATTTTATATGTGTTATTTCTGTGTGTTTTCTGTTTCAGGTTTGATATAATTTTCTTGTTACTAATCATTGTGTTTTTACTTATCACCCTTTAGGTCACAGCATTTCCTTTACTCCTAAACATTCCTTATTTTCTTTCCGGGTGTGCGGTCACGCGTTTGCTCTTATTTGCTGTGAATGAGGGCAGCGATTTCCACGTGGCAGCATGTCCAGGTGCAAAAGGTATATTATCTTCTTATGAAGATGATAACCAGGTATCATTTAAAGCGCAATACACAGCCTCTGATATGATGCAAGACCGTACACATTTACCTTCTCGAGGTCGCACCTGTTTTATACAAAAATTGTGGCGGATCGGATGACACTAATATATGGCATGTTTTGATTGTGTAAGTTCACTTTTACTAATTATTATGAATGTTTTTTTTCGTATAGGTTACTTATTTTTTTGTTATTTTTATGGATGCAAGGTATTCTAAATACCAGGTCATTCTATGCGTTTATCACGTCCGCAGTGATACGCATGGGATGGCAAGACCGTCTGTGCTAAAACCTTCTCGAGGTGCATCCGTTGAGGTGGTTGTTCGTATTCGAATATACGAGCAATCAACCGACAGATCACAGCGGATCTAGGGGCTCGCGTTTCCCCGAAATATCAATTTTCTGGACATAAGACAGGCCTTCGATAAGGTGTGGCACGCAGGATTTTTGTACAAAATTAAATTGTTGCTCCCTCATCCATACTTCTGTATATTAAAATCTTTTCTGTCCAATAGATACTATCAAGTTAGGATGGAGGATGAGGTGACCCAGCTGTACTCAATAGCGTCGGGCGTACTGCAAGGAAGTATCTTGGGACCCGCACTATACAACATCTATACTTACGATCTGCCGACAACCCCGGAAACCACCGTCGCGTCGGGAAATCTTTCCGCTCAGGTTATTTTTATTTGTTTAATTTTCTCATACATATTTGTTTATTGCCAGAGTGTGGCAGATTACAAATAAATCAATAATTAAGAAAAAAAAAACTAAAACCTAACCAAACTTGTGGAGTAAACGTCAAATTGCCATAAAATTTTGACAAGGGTCGTCTGAAGGTTGGTACTTCCTAAAAATCATATGTCGATAGATGCGCTATCTATATGTCATCCTACGAACTGATTGAGTGACGTGTTAGAACCAGAACTAACTTAATAGTTGTATAATAGAATATATGAGACTTTTCTATTTGTTATGTATGCACAATTTGAATATCGATTATTGGGAAGCAAGCTGAAGATTAATATGTCATTTTGTTATTAATATCACAGGAAAGTAAATGAGTTATGTGTATATATATATATGGGAAGTGCAGCAGTACTAGGGAGTCGATAAAGCATGCAAATCCCATGAGCTGGGTGAGCATTCTAAATGCGACGTGTTGACGGGTTTGCGGTCAGGGCGCAACGGATCAATAGGTTTTTGTTAATACAATAAACATTTCGACAATAAATCAGAAATGCCCTGAAGTAATAGCCGAAGGGCGCAAAACGTCGGCAGAAATCTATATATTGTTATATTGCATTTAATGGTCAATATATTGCGTGAGAATTGAATAAGTTAGCTGCATTGGTTTACATATGTAACGGATACGTTCAGCTACCTGTTAATTGTTGTAGCTACTGTGTCGAACAATTGTTCGTCGTAATTAGATTCAGCCCTGCTCCGGGATGTTGTATTATTATCAAGCAAAACGCACACACACAGACACCCATACACATGAGCGGAATCGTACACACGCAGATTTGCGATTTTGCATACAACGATACGACCGAAACCAGTGCGTTACGGAACGCGGCTGGGGCATTATCAAAACGCGTGGATGGGCACAGACAATTGGACCCGGCATTGTTCCAACTTGATATTTATGTTTGGGGAAATATTTATACGATTGCGACTCGGGTTATACGTATATAATACAGCACGCAGATAATATCTAAGTTTCAAACTGAATACAGGCAAGTTTCTAATAAAGTTGCCCCGATGATTCAAACCAATCTGAATGCGGGGTCGAATCGTATACACGTATACAACACTTCCTCACAAATACACATAGTTCTATACATATAGAACTTAAAGACCACTGAAATCAAATCAAATCAGCTAAAATAATTTGATCTCAAAACAAATTTCGTCAAATGTAGAAAATATCAAAACTCACAGTTAATATTCAAATTGAAAATATAAATTTTCATATAAAGTAAGTAAAAGTGGCAAAATGAACTTGTGGTAATTTAAATTATAAATTTTATTCTAAAATGTACACACGCATCACGTATCATTCAATTTTAATGATGAATCAAATTTTAAATAGACTTGTCTATAGCTGATTATTTAAGGTCCTATATCATATGTATAATAGATGCATTACATAATATATTAATATGATTGTTTTGTTTGGAAGTTACGAATTGGTTTAAAATATTTATTATTTAACTATTGAATTATATATTTCATTAAACATGAGGTTATAGAGGGTTTTAGAATCAATATAATTTTGTAATTATTATTTATAATAGTTAATTGCATTTTTGTTTTATTTATTAAAAATAAAAAAATTGTATTTCATTTTAATATAATATGTCCAGGTTATTGCAATGCTCAAACAAACTTTAATCCATAGGGATTATTCGAGTTTTCTTAGTCAGAAACTGATGAACTTTTGTGCATAATCGATTGTCGTCTCCGAATATTATTCAAGTTAGAAAATACTTTACAATACAAAGACTACAACTTTGAACTAGTTGCGATTTCCATAAAATTACATTTTTTAGTGGCCATTCCGTAGCCGAAGAACTGTCGACTTCGCCGACGTGCATATTGGTATTTGTTGCGTATGAATCGGGAATAACTTGATTATAAAATCGTGGAAATGTTATATAATTTCAGTGAGTAACGGCTTGCGCTTATTGCGCGTTTCTGATACGTATGTGAGCGAGTCTCTCTTTCTCGCACACTGCATTCAAACCAAAAACTTCCGCTGCATACGCGTTTTGTTTATAGTAATGTTAATGTTCCACATTAAAAAAGGGAACTGCGCAAACAAGGAACTACATTAAAAGTCAATATTTTTTGCTGTTTATAAGTTTTTTTAATATTTTCAACTACTAATGTTCATAATGAGTATATTGGTTCTGAATGGAAATTATATACAAACTAAATCGATAAGATTTGTTTAAATCCAGTGCAAAATTATCAATAGTATTGGATGGAATAAAGTAAAGAAAATTCGTTCGGAAAGTTTTATGAATGCGCACAGTTGAAAGTGTTTTTCGGGTGGTTGGAAAAAGAATGATGGCTGAAACGTCCCTCTCTTCTTCTCTCTATTCCGTAAGATATCAGAAACTCATAAAAAACAGTCGTTCGATTTTAGTTTCGTATTTACATTGCTATCTAATCGTGGAAGTCGATGGCCTGGGATGACTATCTACTTCGCGCACGGAATCTGGGAATGTCCGTTTTGGGTCCGAGATCCACATTCCCTCTGGTCGATTCCCGTCAACTCGCCAAACCATATAAACAAGACGTGATCTCCAGTCGGTGACTATCTTCCGTCACACCTCCCACATATACGGTGCAGGTCACGCAATTACCAAAGTTTTTTTTTATATGTTGAATACAAATTTCTCAATTTTGCGTACTAATTACAAACTTTCTCATAAACTAATTCTGAATGATACAATTGATTTTCAATACCTATTATTATTATAAAAATAATAGTAATAATAACTAAATGTATTGTATTAGTACATTGAAGTATCATAATTTGAAGCTGGATTTCTTTACAAGTCTTGTAATTTTTCAGATAATTGCTATTATTATGATTTTCTATTGAAACTTGAATAATACTAATGTGCCAATAATGAATATTTTGGTTTATGCATGGAACGTAATGTTAAAGTGCAGCTAACGCAGTTCAAGCAAGTATAGAATTTAAAATAGTTGTATATTTCTAGCAATTCGTAATAGCAATGCGCAACAAACGAGTTCGAAATTGGAAATCGTAAGTTCTTTATGGAGGTGTTGTAAATCGCATAATGCAGGTCGTGGAATGTGAGCATAAATATATCTATATATATAAATTCACACATGATCTAGCAGGCACGGAGCACATACAGAATAACGTTGAAAGGAGTTTACATCAAAGGACTCGTGCAACCATTGAAAAGGAGCAATCTTAAGTATTTCCGTTCCGTCTATGTAGCCTCAAACGCGCTCTTCGAGGCGAAACACACATTTATATATATTATATACATATATATTAATTGACTTTCTTATATAGAAAATGTACAAGCGCAAGGAAAGTCGTGCAGGAAAACAAGCAAAAAATAAACTAGAAGTATAATGTGTAAGGGAAAAGGACAATAAAAAAAGGGGTGAATTTGGAAGTGAAAGAAATAGATTTCGGTGTGCGTGCGTTTAATGCTTTCAGATGCAGCGTTTGCAATTACTAAGGGGCTAATTATAACGACTTTACCTGCTCAAACAGATATTTTGCAAAGTATACAGAAAACGGAGGCAGGGGTATTATTTATTTGATTTAAATGTGGTAATTAATGCTTCGGCTAGGGATGAAACCTCGTCTCGTTTTGCTCCATGGAGATTTACTATTCTTTTTGCACTCGCATCCACGTGTTTTTATTGTCTAATACATAATAAGTATATAAATGGGCTAAAAGTAATTACTTTTAGGGCAATTATTTTCATTTGGACAAAGTTTGTTGCAGCTAATGGATTATGAGGGTGGACGGTTGCAGCAGGTTGTGCGACGGCGGCGGCGGTAGCTACTAGACCGTAGATTTCCCGCAGGATTATATCTTCAGACTGTAAAAGAGCGCCGACTAACTTTTTATCATTCAACTAATATTTACTTCGAAATTGACTGCGTCTATCTTTTTATAACGTCATCGGTTTTAATAAAGAAACCAAAAGCAAATATACATCATAGTTAAGCACAATTGCTATTAGTATTCATAAATATGTGTATGTAATAATAATTTATACTTGAATCAAGAATCGGATGTTTCTTAGAAAGTGAATGGAAAAGTATATTAAGAGATGTTAATAAGGTCAACACTATCGAAGTTTGTGAATTTTTTATTAAATTTTCGTTAATGAGATTCAAGCAAAGCTCAGGCGTCTATAATATTTTCCCGGCGAGATTCTTGGTCAGCGTGTGACTTGCCCCTTGCGTCTCTGCCACCATTATATAACACTAATGAGCAAAGCTTGGCGGCATTAGTTATCTTGGTTATGCTCCGTAAGTTTTTAATGAAGATTCGCCGTAATCAGCTTTGCCCGGCTGAGCAGACGCTTTGGGCCTAACTCGTAATGTTCATCCACCAGAGAATCCAACTATAAAACACCCCATGTATAAGGAAGGTTTATTACAAACGGCCAGCCTTTATTAAAGCCTCTACACTTTTTAAAACCGTTCCATTCTCCAACGCACCTGCACCATCAAAGCCATATGAACGTGATTCACATATCTTTTGATGAATACTCGTGAAATCCAGCAATTCATTTCATGCACGACCTTAGAAATTTATACTAAAATCAAAAATACAAATGATACTAAAATCAAAAAGTTTTAATGATGATTAAATAAAGAATAGAAATGATAAGCAAGATTAAAGTATACATTGATTAAAGTTTTGTGCAATGTTTTATATAGATTTTCTCAATGGTATTGCTAACATCTAATATAGGTAAAGACTTTTATCGTTTGATGTTCTTACCTTTACAATCGTGCACAATTTACAAATTGGTTTTCTATTCTATTTATATCAGAGAGCTTTAAAATACGGCGTTTTAAACTATTTAAATGAATGAAATTAGATTTGTTCAATGTTCAATTTTTTTGGGATAAAGTTGAAAACATTATATTAATAAGCTTTTTTGAGTACACGTTGCATGTGGTATTAATGCTACTAGCTGATAGTGCAAAAAAATGAAAATAAACATTCGAATTGCATGAAATACAAATTCTGCAAAGAGAATAATGGCAGCGACTGGCATATTACATGTATCATTGTTCACTTTCGTTGTACAGCACTTAGGAATTTCATTAGTTGTCCGATGCTTGTAATACGACCGACGGAACGTGCGCTAAATTAAAATGTTATTTACCTGTTGGCTGCGCTTCATAAAATAAATGTATTTCGTGCTATATAACGGATGAATCTACATTTTCAATCTCAATAATACTCGTATGCTTTAAGATCAAATTTCATTATTATCAATAATAATTAAAAGAAATTATAAGACTTTTTAATTTATTATTTTATATTTAGGATTTAGGATATTTAGGATTGTATTTTTACTAATTGGAAATATAGTGTGAACTGGTAGACTGGCATCATTATTTGTGATGTCCTCAATGCATGCGATAGAGAAACAATAAGTGTCTGCAGAATTGGTATTGTATCAAAAATAATATGATATAATGATGAGCTTTGCCTTCCGGATAAACACATAAATCACTGGCTAATCCGAGCCCTCATCTCGCATCCCCGTCCCTCCCGTTTCAAGCGCTGCCAGCCGTTGACCAGCAACGTATCCTCCCTTTCCCTCCCCAGGATTACTGATCGGCTTTATAAAAATCTGGCACGTACCCCGCGCTGACGTCTTCGCCCCCATTGCTGACACTGATATATGTCAAAGTATAAAATACATGTTGACTGTATTGTAGCGATCCATCATGTCCTGTGCTTACGCGCTTCGTCTTAATCCCTACAAAACAGGACGTTATAATTCCGCGCGCGAAGCCATGGGACGTAAAACAAATAACGGTCGAGGAAACAACAAGTGTAACAAATTTAAACGCTCTTGTCATATCTGTAAACAGATAAATTAGTAACAGAGTAAACATTAGAAAAATAAAACGAATAATTAAAAGAAGTAAATAAATCAATAACGATGTTAGTCTCCTCATTCATCCGGACGTGAGACCTCCAGGGAAATTGATTAATTTCTTTCAAACCGATATGGAAAACAAATAGAAATAAATAGAAGGAACGCAAGAAATACAAATTAGTCCTTCAGGAATGGGAACAAGTGCAATCTTTTATTTTTATAAATACATAAATCGTTTCCCATATGGGAATTTCTCACGCAAATCAAAACTTATATTTACTATTTGTTATTTTTTGAGTATTTCTTAAACTCACTTTACACAATTAATAAAATAAATTACTTTTCGATTTGTTTCAAACTATTTTCAGTTTGTGCAATTATACAAGTAGAATTACATCATGTTTTCGAGAATTCCCTAAGCTCCCTACAAAACAACAATATGCAAACGCTTTAAATATCATTGAATTTATTTCATAACATAGAGGAAATGACTTATAATTAAATTGTAAAAAATCCTATTTGTGTGTATAACATCAACACAAAACGTAAAGTTTATATTTATTCCGTTTGCTGTTCATCCACTTTCACCGTCTTCCCGGTGACGAAATCTATTATATATCCGACCACTCGCGCAGTTTAGTTAGAAAGAAAGTTTGCAAGTTGCTCACTCGACATTCAGTTGCATTTCCAAACAAACCGTTGAGAAGTTTTACACAAACAAAATCGTTCGAACGGAAATTCCACAGCATCATTACTATAGTAGCTGCTGTCAAAGAATAGAAGCATTATTTCCTTTGCGACCGATTGAGGAAAATTGATTTTTTTTTATTAATATGATAAAACAAATGAATCCTCGGCCGTTTCTGGTTTTTAATATAATATATCATCTTTGGAAATAAGGAATTAGTAAAAGTTGCATAAATTCAGGTATTTTGTTTTAATTTAAAATGAATAAACGAATAAATGAAACAGCTCTGATCTTAGTATCCATAATTACATTTCATTATGCAGAAGGGTTTACTTTGCATAAAGGCCTAAATCCATATTTACACACTTCCGAATTTAGGCACATGTAATTGAAAATGCTTCATATACAATTCAGGAACTTCAAGTAAGTTAGGTTAATCAGAGCTGTAGATTAACGTAACATAAATATATTCTTCACAATCATGACATTGTGGAATAAACAGTACACGTTTTATCTTTGAATATTTCAGTGTGTTATACAGTTTTAACAAGAATAATAGGCTAGAATCAGATTTGATGTAATATTTACGTATAAATAAAAAACATATTCGGACATCAAAGCCAATTTTTTGAAAGAGAGAAGAAAGAAAAGTAAGGCGTACGTGATAAAATAGCTCTCGGCGTTTACAAACAAAACGTGTACCTTTTAAAAGTTCATTCCCTTTCTCTATCTCTGTTTTTTGTATGTTTTATTTTATCAAAGTCTTCATTTAACTTGGAAACTAAATTACCGGACCAGGGAAGGCAGTTTCCATTTGGCATTCGGAGAATGGCTCGAGACGAAAAAGTGTTTTGCACAAATTACACTCAGAGCGCATAATAAAATTTCAATTAATTTCATAAACGTCGTCGACGTTCTGAAACCCGAATCACGTTCTACTATTATAGTTAGCAATTATATTAATAACATACTTGAATCTTTTTAATTTTTTTCTTTAATATCACCACTTTTGCAAACTGTTTTTAACGATTATTTTACTGATCATTAATGTATAAATCAAATTAAGAATAGAGTTTTTGGATGTTGTAGCGAGAAGATTATGAAAGGGATTTTTTGAAATATGTAATATTTTCGAGGGTGAGACTGGTACGAGTGCGGTTGGTAATGTCGGAAATCGTTGGCTCGTGATGTATCAGGCACATACATCTCGGTAATGGACCCACTAAAGGACCGCTGACGGTGCAACCTTCACTTCTAGATCCCCCCGAAGCGTCGGCCCTTCAAAGTATATCAACCCCCTTAGGGCTCAGCACAGGTCCCTCTTGCACATGCACACTTATTTTCATCGGAGTACTGAAAGAACACAAAAAAATACATGAAAATACTACAGGCATCAATTAACAGTCGACTAAAGTAGTCGAAGAACAAAAAAGCATAAATGCAAAACTGTGTTAATTATTGCATATTCAGTACAAAAAATAACGATCGACTACATTGCACTAATATGTATATATTATTGTATAGAGATACATTTATATTGCTTCTTTGCATGAAATGCATGAAATTTATACATTTGAACGAACAATATATGCAAATGAATGTCCATAAACAAATTTGAATTACTGGAAATTAATTGAAACTCAAAATAATTAATTATTATATGTAGATTTATTTTTAAAATATTACAATATTTAAAGTACAAATATAATAAAACTATTATTAATAATATCCAATGAAATTATTTAATCAGAACGAATTTAGCTCCAAAATAAATATGTATATACAATTTAAAATTAATAATTATTAGTTTTTCTTTCGAGACATAACTTATGAAATAAATCAATTTTAAGCATTCATGAAAAAATAAAAAGAAACTCAATGATCTACTCTTTTCATCAACTATAAGTATTTAAAAAATTTGGTAAATAAGATGTGAAAAAGGCGTATTTTCATTGTAGGTTTTGTGTAGCTAGGAAATGGCCGATGATGGGCATAGATGATGCTGACCCTTTTATCGGGGGCTTACTGAGTGGCGAATCGATAACGCAAACTTTCGATTATCTTACCGCACTAAAAGCTCGCTGACCGCTGAATGTAATTTACATTGATTTCCAGTTTAATGAAAGTTTAAGTAACTCTTTGTTCATTCGCGAAGCCCAATGTTCCCCAATAATGTGCCGAGCATACCCCAGATTATAAGGGATAATTAAAGAAAAGCTACACTTTGCATTTTTTTGTTGGTCAGGTTTCCTTCCAATTTCCTTGCGAAACCTAAATTCGCCATTGGGGAATAAACAGGACTTAAGTGTAATGCCGTGTTACACTAACGGGAACTTTTCTAAACCCAAGGATAGAAAAGATTTGAAAAAAAAAAACTTTTGCATCTAAGGAATACTGTAGTAAGCTGCTACGTCCAATTAATATAGAGATTAATATTTCCCGTGATTTAGGAAAGTCCATTGATTTTCATGAACCCTTCGATCATAACCGCTTACTCACTTTTTTTTTGTTGAATTTTAATTTTAGCTGTGAATGGGGGGAAGGTTTTTTTAGGGAAGACGAAAGCGATTTCTACAAATATAAACTCAGCCGCATCGATAAAAGTCTAAGAGGATTATTTCTGTCTAACCGATTAACCCTACAGAGCCCATTATCTTTTATCCCTCTGGAATTGCATTATCTATATTTATTCCACATGATACGCCAATATTATTGCGAAGACAAATGTGCAAATTTCCAGTTCGATTTATTCGCGCGAATTCAATTATTTCTATCTCGGTTAGAACCGCTTCTTTAATATTTAATATAATATTTGATAGATGTCTTGGCTAAATATTTTTAAATTGCTTGATAATATATTTTTCAAAACTAATTGGTGAAAATGTTGTTAATTCTTTATTATAAAATATGAAAATTATAAATAAATTTAAATATTAATAATCATGATATTGTAGTTCAATGTTACTTTAGTTTAAGTTCAATGATCTGTGAACGATAGTAGTTTAGAACACAGGAAAAGGAAACCAAATGCGAAACGTATACAATGGTGTACGGTGTAATAAAATCAATTTTATCACTAAATTACGGTACATTTAACATTCGAGTAATGAAGAATAAAGTAAAAATTCCATCAAACTTTGCCGGTATTCAGTTGCGATCCAGAGAAAATTACGTTTTTGTACCGTGTCGCCCGGCGCATCCACCATTATAATGGCATCTCCCCTTTAGTGTTCAAATACAATTTGGGGAAAAGGAAGGTGTGCGGACTTAGGACGAACGAAGGCAATATACAATTTCAATTCGAACAGATTTAAGCGAGATACGCGGGGTCACGGGGAGGGCGACGGCAAAAAAAAAATAAACGAAGTACATGGAGTATAAAATAAATAAATAAATTCGGCGTGAGGTCCCGGACGAAGAAGGCAAGCCTTCGCCGGAGAAAGACCTTCCGAGGCATTCACAGAGTAAATTTATTACGTTAGGTGGTGACAGGGGCTCAGCCGTGGAAGACGTATCGCGATAAAAAGAATACAATGGCTAGTTCAACCCCAACTAAACTCGGATTATTAGGTTTATGCAGGACACGGCGATACGCATCATGCGAATATTTCATAAAGGTCAGGTCAGGTCTCCTTTATAAATTGGCTATACTGTCAGATACCGATGGCTCAAGATTCTAAATTAAATACAGAATCAACATTACTCAACATTTCTAAATTTAATATTAAAATGTTAAATTTTTAAGTCTCTCTTAATTCCAACGAAATATGTTATTGTTATTATCTGAATGTTTGTAACGAATGAAACCGCTGGGAATAAAAAAATACATTAAGAGATGGAAAGATGTTATTGGCGAACGTGCAGATGACGCAAATGATGATCTGTATAAGAGTGGACGGAAGTATGAGTCATTCATGTAAGTGGAAACTGGGGGAAACTTGAATAGAGTCAAGCATCTTGGAATAGTATTTAAATGACATGGAAAGAGATAAAGTAATATTGCTAGCATATTACGTAATTTTTCAATTAACTAAGTTAGTTAGAAAATATTAAAAATGTTAGAACAGAAATTGTTAAAAAATACATTTATTCACTTTATATCTTATAGAGAGCGTATGTGTGAGAAAGAAAGAGATAAATTGTGGTGAAATTAAAATTATAAAGGGGAGGAAGTGGAAATTCAGTTTATTATGTCTTTAAAAAGCCCGGGCGTTTCTTAACGAGTCGCGGAACATGAACGTTCTTCCGTTTCCTGGATATGATAGGAAATTTATGTATCACTAAGCATTGTCTGAGCAGTTTCCAAATGCGTGTCTTAAGTGAAGAAAATAGTATCTCTTATTATTTTATCTTAAATCTGCATACATTTTTTGAAGCACGATTTTGTATAATTTAACTTTTTTCTTAATATATTTACTTCTAATAAACTATTTATTATTTCGTGAGATTCCTTTGAACATTCTTTTAATAATTCTCGTGTGTGTCAATAGGAGATAATAAATATGCAGTGGCGAAATAAAATGAGATTGTAAGTGACGTGGAATGTACTGTGTGAGAACAGGGAGTTCATATTTCGCATTACCAAATATATCCCAGGACAGCACTTACATAATAAAAATGGAAGTTTTATGTGCGGGATCCCACACTTCCGTGTCACCTGCTTGTTTCGCAATGCATCGACTGTTTGGATATATTATAGCGCATTGAGTTCGAAAGGACACCAACTTTAACAGTTCGCCCAACACTATATCATTCAGATATATTCTGTTCTTGTTGTTGAAATTCAAGCATAAATAATTATTATTCCTATTTTATTTATTATAATTAAATTACTTACAATTAATTTAAAAAAAGAAATTCTTAATCTATTTTTTATTTAATTTTTTAAATTTTGTTTCATTCCAATTATTGAGAATTATCATTTATTTTACAATATGTTAATCTTATTTGAATGCTAATGTTATTTATAAAGTAATAAAAATAAATAAAGTAATTAATGAATTTATAAACAAAACTATATATTTTTTGCAATGATTTTTACCTGATTGTTGAAGCTACAAAAATGAACGTGTGGTCACAATACGATTTTGAATCATGTCTCGTGATGCATGTGAATCACCATCTTTCAACGTTAGCGTTCAAAGGACTCGTACAGATGGAAATGTCATCAAGAAAATTTGTCTTTCCAACACATTTCTCCCGGTTATATCACCCCATATTTTTCTTTGGAAGGGAGAGCTGAGTAAAAAAGAAGTCGCATTTTAAGAAAGAGATAGAGAGAGAGAGAGAAAGGGATAAGAAAAAAAGTGTAGATAAAAATAGGGGAAGATATAAACGGAACAGAGAAAACGAGCGCGGGATTGCGAAGATAGACTACGAGAAATGACGTTTCCGATTGCATTTCTGTTCTGTTTGCCGCTTGTTCGCATATTATCTAAACCATCTCAATTGAATAAACTATGTTGATAGACAGTTTTATCCGGGATTGCATGTAATATAATTAAAATTTCATTTATTTTGTCTGTCATATTCTCAAAATATTGATCAAACGATCCTCAATATATCTTAAGCTACTCGATACGTCTCTTAAAACTTATATAATGTCCGGTTTCAACAGGATACATTCATTATCGAAAAAGATGGATAACAAGTTTCGTTATACATAGACTCTGGAAAACGGTAATAAATTATGTCTATTGGTTCATCAACTCAAATATCTTAAATTAAATTTGTAGAGGAAAATAAATAAATTATATAATATGATACTAATAATCAATCTAAGCCGCAAACACAATTTTGAAAGCAAATTTTGTATGAAATCGAGGGTGTTCCTATTGTTTCCTTTTTATTTGTTTCAGTTTGACTGTTGAGATTCAATATGAAACGAAAGCATTTTAATTGACGTCGTTGAGGATGGGCACATTTTTGAAGGAGAAAGGGAGTGATTTTCTTTAAACTGAAAATGGGACGAAGGATATGAAGAGGCAGATGTAAGGACGAAGAAAACTGACGAACGGAAGTCATTGTTGGAGTTGTAGGAGTCATTTCGCTAAGTGCCGAGCTATCTGCGCGAAACAAACAAGAGGATGTTATCGCAGCCGGCGATGATTACTACATATAAAAATACATATACGGGGTGTTTCGTGCATTTTCCACGTTTCATTTTAAGTGTCGTCAAATCTCCTAAGTATATTTTATCCCTTACATAAACAGATGTAGGATAAAATAAATAAATTATTTATTGAGAATTTAAACATTTTTGATAAATTCATAATTAATTAATATTAAATGAATAAATTAAATTGATCAATTAGTAATAAGTAATTATTTTATACGTTTATTTCTGTTAAATAACATTAGCATTCAATGTTAAAATTGAGAAAGCGTATTACATTTTATAAACAGTGTCGTTATAAAATAAAAGTCATTTATGAATGAAATGTAATTTTTGTGAAAATACGTGATTCAATTTAGTTGATGCACCACCCTGTTTATATTTATCTTTATGTTGTATGCTGTGTTGTTTTTCCGCCATCCTGTAGCGATTAGTCTTCTGTCGCGTTGATGTGTGTTCATTGTTGGTAGTCTCTCTCGAGTTTCCGAAAGCGCAGAACTACATAAACGAATGCATTGTTTGGTCTTGTTTCGTTTTTATTGCAAAACTAATCTCGGCTATGACCCAAGGCCAGGTCTCCCTTATACTCTTTCTCCCACTCATTCTATCCCTCTCTCTCTCTCTCTGTATGTATTTGTCTTTTTCTGGTACAAGCTGATCTTGTTGTTTCCCCTAACACCCCTTTAGCCGCTTAATCTATTCTACGTTTGTCCGAATTGTAAGAATTTGCTCGGTCGTTTATTTCGCGCCGTCCTAGTTGTAAAGCGCTAAAACCGGTCGGATTTTGGAATTAATAACATTTATTCGCCATATAACTGGGCTTTATGCCTGTAATAATGCCGTTTAGAAACCCTAAGTCTGAATAATTTTGGCCCATAAATTGAGTGACCGTTTTATTACCGGGAGCAATTAGTAAAAAAAAGCAATATATTTAAAATTATAGTAAAATATTATGAGTAATAGTAATCAATTCGATATGCAAAATCATACGATTATAAAAAGAAGCATCATTAGTATATGAAATACGAAATTAATAAGTTATCTCTAATGATACGTCGGGCCGTATGATTCTGATCTAATTATAGTTAGTCTCGATAGCACCGGTAATTGTGGTAGTATTTCAGCGGCACGATTTGCGTTTGATATGAACGTACTGCGAAATTTGCAGAACAAATGTATCTGACGGCGTCTAGCGACGCGCTTTAAGTATTGCCTTTGGCTGTGATTAGAGTACGCAGAGGGATGTCGGATTTTTCTCTCCACGTATTTCGAGGGGCTGAAAATGTTCTTAGATACAGCTCCAAGTATCTGCTCCCGCTTCTGCTCCTGCTGTGATCGGATGGTTTGATTTACGTCAATCCTTCGGGCAGATTTCCAGCGTTGAAATCCAATAATTGGTGGAAATGTTGCAGATCTGATTTCCGTCCTCCTTATGCATATAACGTATTGATCAATATTCACGACCGATCATATATATGTATACATGGTTATAGACATTTATATTGATGAACTGAATTCACCTATTTTGAATCTGATAGGTTTCGTTAATTTCAGTGATGCGTACATGCGATGTATCTGTCAGTTTATGTTAATTTAAATTAATTGAGAATGGTTTGTAATATAACATAAAAACGTGATGATAAAAATCACAGTGTTTTTATAATTTTGGTTTGGTAATTTAGATTTGCTTGATTGTTTACATGATGTACAAAAATACTGTATAAATCATTCATAATCATACATTAAATACTAAAAGTGCTAAATAATAAGTAAATATAATTAACATTATTTCAACAAAATAGATACGGAGTTTCAATTATTAAATGTATATATTTTTTTACAGTTGAAACTATTTGATTTGTATCTGTGCAGTCGACGGTCGTTTCGTGCAGGAATCCGCCCTGTTAAGGTCTGGCAGACCGCGATAATACTTTGTTATGTAAATGAATATTGTCTTTTCGCGAAAGGTGAGAGAGCGTCGCCGTGGCCGTCGGCGTGAAGGAATAAATTCTGAAGTGAAGTCGAGGCTATCTCCGGCCCCGTCCTGTTTAACCGGGACTCCACAAGCTCTCTGTAAATATTGAACTTTCCTATGGAATCTTTCCTGTGCTGCTGCTGCTGCTGCTACTCGCGCGACTTAGTTCCGATAACAAACGCACGACCGGAGGCTCTTATAATTTTCACGACTTTAGATCTATTTACGATTAAGGTCATGATTTATCTCCGTTCTCTGGTTCATTATACCTCTAAACATACACTTTTCGCCGCTCCAAATATTTGCCGGCAAATAAGAAACTTTTCACGAAGCGAATACAATTGTACACATCCCATGATTAATTGCAAACGACGACAAAATTCAATTAGCCAAAATTACTTATTTAAACAGGAGCTTAATCATTTTCACAATCACGCCATTCGATCTCCAGAAGTTTATATTTTAAGCAAATCTTTTACTGTCCAAGAACTAAAAACATAAAGTTAGAGGTGAAACGGTTTCGAAATATCACTAGTTTGTGCGCTAAAACAAAGGCAACGTTTGAACATCTATATCATATTAAATTTAGTAATCGTAAACATGCAAGAGAGCGCAAAAGCAGCGGAAACGAAATACGTTCATGTATGGAAGTCAAACGCATTTCAAGTTATTGTATCTGCAAAATCAGATATCGCATAAAGTACCTTGAAAGTTTTATACAATTTACTTAATGTTCTAACTTTTCATTCATATTTTCCATCTGCTCTAGATACAACCATATGCTTATATGACATAATATTTAGCAGATATATTATATGTATATCTTATTTATTTATAATTTCACTTATTATTTCAATATTGTTAGTGTCCTTTGATTGACACATTTATTTTGTGATTGGGAAAAAATATTTGTAATAATTAAGTTATTTAATAATTTTGGAAGTTCATAAAATAAATAACTTAAGTCATGTTTTAAGTAATGTAGGTAGTATTTTTAATGAAATGCAATTGCGTTATTAGGTGGAGGGAGAAATACCCGATTGGTTTTTATAGGTCGAAATGAATATGTAATAATGAAGATATATGTAAAAATCGCATGCGGCTCGGGTGGTTGCTATAATGCAAACATTAAAAGTGTTAGATCGATGGCTGTGAGGCACACATTGCGACTAGTAGACATGTATAAACAACGTATTCAATCTTAATCGGAACTGTAACGTTTGATTTCAGACTTTCATCAATACAACTGGGTTAATATATATATATATATATATATACATATACATATACGGGACGCCAGTGCGAGTGTCAGTGGGAAGGAGGGTGGAGGCGCCGGGTGGTTACAAAATACTGGTACATACACACACAACTGCGCCCTCCTCCATCATCACGTGACCTACATTGCTTCGTAGCAGAAACGAAATCCATCGAATTTAATTTAACGAATTCGTTAAATAAACTTCATCCCCTGATTTTATGCGAACTTCACGTTCAGGCAGCAAGCGATTGCGACATTCGAAAAAGCGAATATATGAAACATAGGTTCACTTAATATTGCAGTCATTTTTACTCCATTATTATTCTCGTCTCTATAGTTTTCTCTGTATTAGGCGAAACGCACAAATAGAGTTATAAATTGAATACAATTTTCAAACAATTGTTAATTGTTCATTGAAGTGAATTAACAGCCCGAATGCCTTGCACTTGAGTTGGCATCTCGGGTAGTTAGAAAACTAATTTACAAAACTCCATCCTTAATTTGAATTGGATTAAATTAAGCGGACCGTCTACAAATATAAATCAGTTATTTACCAGTTCATACTAATAATTATTACATTAACAATAAATGAAAAAAAAAATAATGTTTTGATATTAGAAAATAGGAAAACTGTGAGAAAATATTGGCATTGTAAATAATAGTATAATGGTTTAATTCTGGAGATAATCGTTCAGTAGTAAAATTGCAATTCGGAATCGGAAGTGGAGATATATTATCATGAAGAAGATATGTATATGGAAAGATGTAGCAGTGGAGCGGAGCGAAGAAGTAGGAAACATAAAAGAGCACTAGGATGGCGGAGGGAAGAGGCAGCGGTGGCGGCGACGGTGGTGGCAATAATGCGTTTGCGGAATTAAATGACAATGTTGGTAACACTTGGAAAATATGGTTCTCCCAAAACGGGTTTTATTGAAATGAAATGCGGAATTTATGGCCGTCATTATTTCTACCCGAGGCCGAATGTGAGGGGTGCTGACGGGGGCGCTGCTGTCGCCGTCTCGAAGAACAAAAATAGATGCCGTAAATACTCATTAATATTTGTTGAGATTTGAAGCTTGGAGCTGGGTGTGATGGTATATAGTGAAATAGGAATGGGTCATGTGTAGGTGGAGGAGGTGTACGTTCTCCGCATGATGCATTACCATGCGGGGCTCGTACCCTTACACGGTATTTGAATATATCAATTAAGGACGCGCGCCGCGACGCTAATTCACTTACACCTACACATGTCTTAACGAATCTCCGTAATGCACGCTGCTATGTCTCTAATGTTTCCACTATGCACGGCATTATGGAGCTCCTCAAATAAATTGAGCTCAATATACCAAAGATTTACACACATAATATGTTTGTATGCGAGACGTACAACATCACACAAAGCCTCTTCTACCCAGAATATTATTCTGCATCAAGTTTCCACTTACTAATTTAAATTATTAATCAAAAACAATTCCTGTCAACTCAGTCTCTGCTAGCTACTTTATGGAAATCTCAGGTGCATCACAATATTTTACCCAATTACACTATAAATTTCTACTTGCATACCATACATTGAATCAATAAATTAAAACAATTTACTTTTCTGATCTAGCTAAAATTAGATATTAATTACATCATTCAACAACAATAAAATTCTGCAGACTTTCTAGAAATTGTATAGAATACCGAATTATAAGTATCTAATACTGAATTGACTATACATAATTTTTTTCAACCTGTATTAATGTTTTAATGTATTTTATAACGTTTATATATTTTCAGTTCAATGCTCTACGCAGAATTTGCATAAAACGAGAGCCAGTTTCCCACAAAAAAATCTAAAATTCATATCGATGGCCAATCAAAAAATGAAAAACTCATAAATAAAATTTATGGCCTCACTCGTATTATGGTCCCCCTAGGCACAGTGCGGGAGGGTTTGGGCGAGCGCGAAGGGAAAAAAAGGGTACGCAAATAGTTAAAAGACTAGGGGTGGGTGAAATATCTCTACAATGATCGTATGATGCATGTTTTATTTCCACATTTACTTCTTTTATGCGCCGATTTTGTCATGCGATTGAACAATAAAAAGGAAAGGAGCGAAGCTCAGAATAAAAAGAGGATCGATGGTCGGCTCTACGAAGGAAGAGGGTGAGGAAAAAAAATGCAGACATAGGGAATACATGGATATAAATATATAGGTAAGAAGGGATGCGATCTTACAGGGATGGAAAACATAAACGCAAGACACTGCTACTTTATGTCTGGATATAGTTGTCCACTTGACAGATGCGTCCCGATCTCCTCCAAATAAATGCAGATATAAAAGGTTCTTTTCATATAGATATAAATGGGAGTGAGAGTATCTGGAAACGTGTGTACGTATGTAGGTTGTGTTGTTTTCCTTTAGATGTCTGCGGAGCTTTGAAACAAAACGATTTCTCTGCAATATACATGTTCCTTATCTCTGTAGAACGCTCCATTCCAAGACATGAATATATATAAAATTCTCACTAGCATCCTGGAATAAATCACAATCTGGTTTCAATATTTAATATACCTACATTTAACTTGCCTACATTTACTTAGAGTTTTAGTTACAACGAATTTGATACAGGAAAAATATAAATTATGTACAAATATAAATTATTTAAAAGTGATTTAAACAACTAAATACTTAACTACTTTGCAATCATTAGGAATAAATGAAGCTTTTAACAACTTAATATAATATTAATTACTAATAAAATATTATTATGTTTGAAAACATAATCTTAACCGACAAAATTAATAAAATTAATTTTAAACTAAAATAGATTGTAATTAATGAGTTGTTAAAAAAATAATCAATAAATTATATTTGTGTACATAAGAAACGCTTTGATGTTTGAGGAGCGTATATAAAATGTCGAGGATGTTTAATATACTTTATCCTGTTTCTTTTACATGAAAGCATGAACTTTGGAATGTACAACGGTGTTATTTGATGGGTCGGAATGTTCCATCTTTGCAAAGTACATAAAAAATCAGTGGGTATTTACTTATTTTTATTCAGAAAATAAATTATAAATTCTTACTTTAGCCAGGGGTGTTTGGGGCGTGCATTTGTGGATTCTTTCCATTTAATTAGACTGGCTTATAAGAGAGTATTCATTAAAAAATGGTTTTTTTTTTAAATATGTATTAAAAATCATAATGTTAAAATGCATTTCAGAAAATATTATATTTCGTAATATAAAAATTACTTAATAAGGTGAGTTTCACTTTACTCGATTCGTCCATTCTTTTCCTAGTTGTTTGTTTTATATTTTCCTTCTCTGCGCCGTTCCTATTTCTACTAGCATTATGCTTATACATACTTTGTGCAAACAATTCATGCATTTTACAAGATTTCAGGAGGTTCAAAAACGAGAGAAACGCAGAATTTCGACTGCTAAAGCGCTCATCTTTATGCACACACAATAATACAGTGTACACAGAAAACAAAGCTTTACTATACCTTAAGAATATTAAATTGAATGGGACTGTAAATATTTCGCGTATTTATGTAATCCGTTATTATGAGACGTGCATGCATTTATGACTAGACTTCAAATGGATCAAAGAATAAGCAGAACTATTCTATTTTAATATATTATAAATTGCATATTTAAAAAATTAGATTCATATATGGAATTGTTTATTTTCAGCTTAAATATCGATGTACAACAAAAATGTTAGGTGAAGTATTTCTTTATGGGATGTTTTGAACAATAATTAGAAAGGAAATAGGACGTCATTATTGGAATTGTGAAGATAGAACATAATATATAGAATATGCATAGGAGTTAGGAGTCATTTGAGTGAAAAGAAATTTGCATTCGAGTCCTTTTACCGGAGTATCCTCATTAGTTGGCGCTCCTTGATGCCGATTGATTCAGTAGTCTCCTATCTATATTAACCTCAGCTCTGGCCCCGATACTGATTAATTATCGGATCGCTGATTATTCAGTACGAACAGATCGATCCTTCCAAATGACTTTTCGCCTCATCGAGGGGGATTCGTGGACCATGCCATATACATTTTAAAGACAATTGCGTCAGGGAGTTACTGCTACTGAATAAAAAGGGAACGAGCCACGCGAAGTTTCAAATGGCCAGGACTATTAACAGACCCGATATTCAATTACGATGTCGATTCTTTTGAACCGTTATTCGGCCTGTGAATTCATTACTTGGATTAAATATATATTAAAGAGAATAACCAACACTGTCGAAAATATAAAAAAACGATGATGACAATTTTGTTACATTTATTTTTAAGTGCATATGTATAATATTGTGCATGGAGCACTCAATAATCTGGTAGTTAGAGGTAGAACGTGCGGCTGTTATTTGTATTTAATGGTTAAAGCTTCCCATGGGAAACACTATTACGTTAAGCATTAAAATTCAATCAATCTTCCCTAATTGAGCGTCGACTTTCACGCTCTCTTCAACCGACCAATAAATAAAAATCCGGACACCCTGGTTCTGACTTAATTTCTCGCATGCGATTTTTGCGAAGTCGGATGCCTGTGGAAGTGCTGCAATTCGTTACGGCATTTTTAAATTTGCATTCGATTCTTAGGTTAGCCAGTAACTAGGTCATACCATTTACTCCAGCTGAATTTCATTTCCCGTGATATCGCACGACATCGATACTCCTTTCAGTACGTATAACGGCGTTACGGAAAACTCATAAGCGACAGTTTTCAAATTACGCCGTACTTTCTCACTGGCAAGTATAGAATTCCTCCTCTGAAGTCACGAATGTATAAATGGCACAGCGATAATACTTGAAAGCTCTTTCAAAATATACTTCTCAATATACTTCGCGGTTTCTGTTGCATTTCACAATGCAAGAAAATTACCATCATTTATACTTTTTATATAATAATACGCCAATTTTAATATCTTTGAACATAATTAAACACATATTTTCAATATCGCTTACAACTTTATATTAATTTTATTATTAAAAATGATTGATTTATTTTCACATATGATCACTTTTCACAAAATGAGCTTCAAAATAAAAATGTGAAGAAATCAACTTGAATATATGAAAAATCAATCAATTTCAAGTTTAATATAGTTACTAAATAATTTTCCAATTCTTTGTGATATTTGAATATTAATTTTCTAACAATAATTCATTATCATATTAAATTAAAGTGGTCACATAAAACCATACGATAAAAAGTCATTATATAGAATCATACTCATATACAAAAGCAATTTATAATTTGCAAATATTTACACATTTGCAGAAATTGAGCGAACGCACGTACAAGTATCTCTGCAGGGAGTTCACGTTTAGAGTAAGTGGGCTCAAAATAGTTTGGTAGTAGAAATTTGCAGAAACCAGAATGTTTGTGTACTAGATGGAGTTGTGCATGCAACAAGGGCATATATGGAGTTAATTAAAACTGTTTGGCACAGCAACCGGCAATGACGATAAGTACAATTGATCCAGGCAGAGTACCGAGCGAGAATTTTGTTTAAATTATGAAAGCAGAATTTCAGCAAACAAACATTGATATTAATAAAACACTAATTAAATTACTTACATATACAAGCACGCGTACATATCTACGCGTAAACGTTTACATTCGCAATATTCCTTGCGGCCAATAAAAATTTCATTTGCATTTGAGAGTATTCGTTAAATTTCAATTAGCATTTATTCAATTCGCGAAATTTATTAAAAATTGTAATTGCATATAATAAATTAAATTAGGATGCGATAAAAAGCATTTTCTATGTAAAGTACAATAAATTTTAATTTATATTGTATTGAAACTTATAGAAAATAATATTCAATAATTATTAAAATATTATTAAGTACAAAATAAACTTATTTTTGATATATTTAATTAAAGAAATTGTTTTTTTTCTCTTTATTTGTAGAACAAATTGAAGACAGTTTTTGTGAATATATCTTAAAATCTGTAGTTTTATTTTATAAAAACTTTATGAATCTCCGATTGTTACATTTCCTTGTGTTAGATATTTTATTCTTTTTTTGTTCGGCCATTATATTTCCTCAACACCATTTCTTTTCTCTTTTTTTTATGTTTTATCAAAAAAAAATCGTGTTGTACTAATAATTAAGGAAGTTTTAATTAGCGCAGGAATATAAAAGTGGAAGACTGTTAACAATGCGAAACTTTAAAAGTGTTCAAAGACATGGGCGTCGGGACGTCGCTGTGCGTTATTAATGTATTAATTAAGCTTTTGAGTTTCTCAGACTTTGTCGCTATATATATATATATATACGCATATACATATATATATATGAAATTTTACGATCTGTTACGGTTATATTATGATATGTTCGATGCCTTCGGGTTGATATGCATATGTATGCATGACAGCAATGGCTTAAGGCCTTGGCGCAGTCAGCGTGTTCAGACTTGAGGGGCGGCGATGACGGTGGACCTCTGGAAACCGTTTTGAAGGGCGGCAGGCGGCGGAACGGGGTAATTAGTAATTACACGCATGTTCGCCGCAAACGATACATATATCACGATTCTCTGTTATGATATGCTAACCCTCTGATTTGATTACGGGATTAACCCACTGCATGTAGCAATAAGTGGCTATTGTTAACTTAGATTACACATATAGAACCGACACACGCCGAAGCAACCCTGCGATGTGATTGATGTCTACAGGTGCAAGGTTCATTTATAGATGCGCGTAGGCGCGTTCCGGTTACGGAAAATTTATAGAAATCGTTACGCTTTGGAATCCTTCAAAAGCGTGGACATTCATTTCGTTTCAAACATCTATTTTATTTTAAACCATTTTTAACAAATACATATACAACAAATTATACAATTCTTATATGTACTACAATTAATTTATTTCTCAATTTTATTTTTATTGATTTTTACTCTTGGATGAAGATTCGTGGATCAATACCTTATCACAAATATTTTTCAGCTACTTGAGAAATATTGATGTAATTTCGTAAAGACTAACATTAATTTTTATTTATTGTCTTTTTAAATATGATTGTTTGTGAAATTCAGATTTTTTTAATGGTATCTTCATAATATAATATAATAATTTTAGTTCACTCATCTTAAAGATTGCAATTCTTTGAAAGTTTAATATTAAGACAGAAAGTCCTTTGGTCATAGCCCTTTGTAACAGTTATATTTTTATTTTTTTATTAATAACTAAACTTTGATTCTATTTTAATTTGTTTGTTTATTTACTGGTGTTGTACCGTGTTTTGTTAAAGAGGCAAATCTACATATATTATATTTAAATATAGTACTTTATAAATAAGTTTATAATTTAAATAATTATGGTGTAGCAATTCTGTCGTAAAAAGTTAATTTAGTATCATTGCGTAACGTTGTGTGGAAATGTGTTATGTTAGAGCGGAATATGGAAACGTAATGAAAAATAGTGCCGTGTTTGTATTATATTGGGGGAATGTATGCAGAATTTTAAATTTATTAGATTCTTTCATTTGCGTGCATAATGCGTATCGGCGGGCGGCCGACATGTTTGTGCGATGGGAGGGTGACGGAATATGCAAATGTCTGCAAAAGCAATTACGGAATGGAATTTTGATTTTCGAATGGGAAATAAAATAGAACGAGAAAATACTGTGGCGAGAAGGCAAACAATTCCTGCGCGCTGAGCTCACAGGTGATTGGGATTAGTCTGTGATTAAAATCAATCCATTGAGTGACGGACATGTTATGTTTGTTCCGAGAGTCTGAGGTCGTGGTAGATGGCCGACCGACATGATTGCAGCAGTTTACCTACTAATCCTTAGTAATTTTCTGTCGAGCGGAAATACAATCGTTCTAAAATAATAATTCAATTTGCTTTTAGGGATGTGATGGATGTGGTGAAATAAATATTTGCGAAGTGAAATGAAAAGTCGGGAAGGTTGTGCGTGCGATGGATGCGGCTCTATGTGAACGTGTGGGCGATGGGGGGTGACTTTGGGGATAGAGGGTTATTCTACGTGCGTGTTGTGAAAGACTCGAGTCAAAAAATAATATCGCAAATCCCAAATCCTCTACTTCGGCAAGGATATGTGGGCCACCGGCGCAAATACGCCGTATAATAAATATCTAAATCTCCTCTATATGCACATATCTCCGACGTATCTTCAGAATACTGAAAAGGTTAAGATTATGAGTGGGGATCCTGGGATGCAGTCATATGCATTTTCATACGTGACTTGCATGCTTTCCACAACTAGAAGCTCTGTGCATGCCAACGAATTATTTTTCAACCCTCTCACTCTCTCTCTCTCTCAAATTAACACCCCCTTGACCTTTGCCCATTTCGCAAGTCCACGCGATCTCCGCACCATTTTATACTGCATACTTTTCATTTCATGCACATATTTAATATTTTAAACATAATACCTTGTTCATAGGAATTGGAACGGAAAATTTTGAAGAAAAAATCATATATGTCACATATATGTCATTACTTCATATATTAATTAAGATGGTTATGGATAATGACAAAGGTGTAACTATAACAACGAAATTGTTATTTCGTTTTTTTAGAAACGATGTGAAGTGATAATACTTACTGCTCTTCAAGTATTTAGCAAAAATCCTTAATTCGAAGCGGAAAAAGTAAATGTAAGTACATCGTAATTATATAATAATATTATTTATTGCAATACGAGGGCAGTTTGAAAAGTGATGAAAGTGAAATAAAAAAACTGGGACTTTTTTTTTTATTCACGATTTACTTGAAAGAATATGATTGCCGTGATTCTATTTTGAGGTCAGAGGCATAGCCGTGGTCTATTTAATAAACATTTAAAAGTTCTCCAATTTCGTGTCGGGGTTTGTTTTTTTCTCTCTCATATATGTACATAACGTTTCGTCGGGGGTAGAAATACATTAATGTTGTTTGACTAGCTGTCCCCCATACCACTACACAAGCCATACAAGCGACACGCAATACTTCGTTTGCTCTTATCACCCATATATATTTATCCCATGCTTCGAGAATATAAAATCCAACGAAACGAACTAATAGACAAACATTTTAATACTGTCACGCCGAACGCAAACATTTTAGAACTAATCAATCATTATTGACAAGAATTCAATTCATAAAAATCTCTTGAATGAATCATAATAAATTATTGGTAAGCTTAATTGTTATAAATTTTGTAGTCATCTTGAATTCTCTGTATAGACGGTGACGACTGATTTAGTTCATGGCGTCCGCATTTATGACCTCATTTTTTACGCTGAAGTGCATCTACTTGAGCATTACACTCTTCGGTAATGAAGTTTGCATCTGTGTAATGTCGTATATCTGAAAACAACCATCCTTTAATATGAAATACTGTGGACATTACGTTGTTTACAGAAAGGCAATAAATATTTTATGTATGAAATGAAATTTTATTAGTGTTTTATGGGCAAGCCGTTAAACGCATGCATATGTCACATTACATTTGTTTATGTTAATAATTATCATATGTTCGAATTAAAAGCGTTTTTCAGGCTACAGTAAATTAATTACATGAATTTATTCTATCACTTTTAATGCATCAATAATAATATTCCTGATTAATTATTTTGACTTAATAAGTATTGAAAGCGATACAAGAAAGTTATTAATAGATTATCTTGAATTAGGTTAATATTATACAATTGTTGGGTCGTGAATAAATCGTGAATAAATCCTGCTTTTTTCCCTTTCGCTTTCAAAACTTTTCTAACTACGTATGTTGATCTATAAAAAATATTAATAATTAATATCACATTTTGATAAAATAAAAGTTTCTGAGTATACTGAGAATTCACATAAATAATGTGTTTGAAAATATAATTTAATTTTACTTCGTTTTACTCACGTAAAAGCTTTCTACCAGGCGATTGCATTCGTTCCGACTAATCTTGCAGTTTGCACTTGGCCTTTCTTTGAATCGATTTAAAAATGAATCAGTTCAAGGACTTTTCAGGTTTCACGTTAATTTTCTTATTGTTTTAGTTATTTCCAATTCTTCTGCAAGCTATTAAATAATAATATTGAATCATAAAAGTTATCAACTGCTGTTACGTATGTAATGAAAAATAACACTTTCAATTAATAATAACCCAAGGAAATTATAGTTTATATATAAGACATAACAAATATATATTTACCTGCATTATATAATAAATATTGAAAAAAAAAGAATAGAATGACCTTCGATAGTGGATCAATAATATCCATGTAGAATTTAATTATGAAAAGGGATGAAAACAAATAATAGGGATCAACTACTGCATGTTAGTTGTATTACAAATGTTTTATTGCAACGATAAATAATGTACACTCATATGCAAAGTATTATATTTTTCACACAGATGTTAAATATGATTAATATATGAACCGGTGACAATTGGAATTGTAAAACTCGCTAGACTGAATTGTAATTCGTCGTTGCCGCTGGTTGTTATGAATTTAAATAACATTTGTTAATATTATCCTACATAAAATACTAATTATTAATGCATCTTCAATATATCATGACTATGACTAATTAATTCAGTTTAGATATACTTTTTGGTTATTTAGATATTTATTTTCATAATTTTCATTAAATGTTTGTTACTTATCGAGAATATTGTAACTAAACATAATTATGATATAAAATCATATTATAATACTGAACAACTATAATACTTTAGTTACTATGAAACTAGATATCATAAATTTTAATTAACTTAAAAAAAACACTAATTTTTTTTTCATAGAAATTAAATTTATTAAAAAATTGTAGACTGTTATTTCTTTTTACATATTTAGAATATAACATTATTAAAAAAAAACTTATTAATTTTATCTATTAGATGTAGGTTTCAAATATTAATTATGTATAATTATGAGTAGAAAATAGCAAAATGTTTACTAATTGTATATTACAATTGCAAACTTGCTGGAATACAGAGCAGCTTCGAGCGGCAGGAGGAAACGGATGTAACTGTGTGTATCATATAATTGAGCCATGAAACATAAAGAGAAGATCAACAAGTTGTCAGTCGTCAAATAAGGGCCGTGGTGGTGCGCAGGGGGTGTGGGGGTGTATGTAGGGGCGACACCCGAGTTGACCTGGGGGTTTGTCGCGGCTCACCCTTTTCTTTCGTTCCATGGTTGGTGGAGTCCGGCCGCACAAAGATTTATCGTTTAATTTCTGAAAGACTCTCTCCATTTTCTCAGTTTGTCTTTTCGAATAAATATAGTTCCTTGTGTTCGCAATAAAATATTATTTATGTTTTGCTTCAAATCTTAGACAAGATATCAAGTAATACCTATTTTTGTACATTATTGGAAATTGTTCGATCCGTTACTATAAAACTTAGAAAGTATTAATAATGAGCAATTTCTTATTTTGAGATACACCTATGTTTACAAACATTTTAGTCTAATTGAATTGGTGGAATAATATTTGCTTGACGACACTAACAAAAATATTGCAATTTCAACTAATTTCGGATTCATTTAGTCGTGAGCCGTAAATAATCTTTATAAATGTTGGAAATGCAATGCATGCATGCGACCGAAAATTTTCCAAAACAATTTACGGCACTTCCAACGTCATGCATTTGTTTATGCTCGGCAGTGGGAAACATGAAGCTCCGCTGACAAATTCATACTTTGCTCAAATAACGGTGTACGCCCAAATCACGACCATTACATTTGCACATGTTATTATATTATTTGGACACAACCACGAAACACATTCGAATTTAAAGTTTATATTATACAATTCCTAATTCATTTGTTTTACGTTATATATTATTGGTTATAGAATGAAGAAAATTTCATTGAAGAACGAAGCAGAATTATTAAAAAAAAAAGTAGGAAATGATTTAATCAATTTTATGTGAAGATAAAAATGGCGTGAAAAGCCAAAGTCCTAATTGGGACTGGTGCGGCGTTAAGGCAATACACGGATTCAACTAAAAGAAACTAAAACTACTTACAAACTTTACGTAAGGAAGAAAGAATACGAAAGCTAAAGACCAACTTGTGAAAGCGTCAAACTTATGGGTGAACTTCTACGGCAGCAGTTAACACATCATAAATAAATGCATTTGTTTAACTTTTTCAACAATTTTAGTAAACAATCGTAAAGTAGATTATATTGCCGTAGGTGTGAATAATGTGAATAAAAAGCATTTTCATATTAAAATTAAAAAATAATATTTGAATATATACCGAATGTGAAGATTTCATATTTAAGATTATGTAGGTAACAATAAATATGTTAATTTGGAAAATGTATACACTTAATAGTCAATATATGCACATACTAATTTCATAAGCACCCATTTTGATAACGCTGTTCACAATAAAATTGAATAATATTTTTAGATTTAATTAAATCAAAAATAATATAAAAATAAAGTTGTTTCAGATTAAATTATATTATGTATAACATTTATAACCAATGTAATTGCATTTGCAATGTATTGATGTAATAGAATCGGAAAAAGTAATATCGGGTTTGGGTATTTGTAGATAAAGTGCAGTTAGTTGATTGAAATTGGTTGCAATTTATTCGCGTGCAAAATGAACGCTTACGAAGTAAATGAAAGAAATGTATATTTATGTGTGCTGGGGATTGGAAAGGAAATATAATAATGGGACAATCCGTATTAATAGATCCGTTTACTGGGGATAAATAAATGGTTACGGATGGCGTCGCGACGCAGCTTTCCGCGTGTAAATTGGCGAAACATTTAGACATGTATGAAAAGAGCTTTTATTTACGATCAGATAATTTTATCGTTGAGGTTCGAAAACGATTTGGAGAATATTAGTTGTATATCATGTAAGATTTCTTTTGCCATTTGTGTATAACAACAGTGGTTGTAGTGGATATTGCGAGGGTGGCTTTAATTATTCTACTATATCACTGGATAATGGGTAAGATTGGAATGAAATCCTTGTGAAGCGTGCGAAGGAAAAGTGTTTAAAGTTTTTGGTTTTGTGCCAGCGTGAAACGAACATCTGTTTTCTTCGGAGCTGCAGATAAACGAGGGACTACTGAAAATAATAAAGGAAGGAGAAGATGGCGATGAAGCAGGAAGAGCGTGGAAAAAAGAAGAAACAAAACGCTCGAGTGGGAACATCCAGTCGATTGCGTACCACTAGGAAGTGTGCCAGACTTATTCTTATTACGTATTATAATAAGATATATAGTGCAGAGCTTTTTGTTCCTCAGCTTTGCTTTGCTGCGAATATCTAACAGGTTGCCTATGGTGCGTCGTGTGCTAAAAGTATAGTGAGACAACTTATGGTGTGCTTGTTATATATCGCGAAATTGATGATTAAAGTTGTCTTCAGGTGTGCTGAAACCCGAGTCGTAAAACATCGGCAGGCGTCGGAGTTTTCACGGAAAAGGATTTCCTCCTCCCTGTTGAGGCAGAAAGCTCGGCGTCGCGTCAGTGCTGACTCGGTTTTGTATGGGGGTGGATTTTCGTTGCCCACTCAGTATACGCGCGTTACGTTTCACGACTAATACAACATATAACATTCACAGGAGGACGGCTACACACACACAAACATCTACGAAGCTGGCAACTTTTCAAATACAGGACTTTGAGACTGACTAAAACTAAAGTGATCCCAATAGTGTTTCCAGATTATGCAAGTGGCGTGGAAATTTATTTATTTGAGAGTAATGCTTGCTGTGCTGGTCCTTCTATCGATGCTGGTCCTTGGGGGTTCTGCTCAAACCTTCGCTCCCGATGACGAAGAATCAGGTAAGACCTATCTTAAACGAGCTACCCTGATTAACTGCATATACACATGCTCTAATCCGCACTCTTTTCCCAACTAATTGAAGCTTTCGCTAGGCTTAAGTGGTCCGCGGATGGCTTCTGATAAATCGCATCGGCTTACGCTTACACTTTCTGCCATAACTTTTTCCTATCGAACCTAAACTTCTCGTTATAACCATCCATTCTGTTCACATCTTCCTTGCGTCATTATTATTTAATGCTCATATATTAATATTTACTTTTTTCCTTCGCTACATTATCTTATCTGAAGGAAACCGTTCACACTTCGATAACCTTATATCAAATAATTAGTGAAGCTTGCGATAAACTCTATTAATAAGATTCCGTTTCATTAAAATCTTATATAAAGTAGTCATGTAGTAGAATTTTTGTTCAGAAATTTTATTAATATTATTTGTTAATGCAATCTATGCTTTGTTTTGTGCGAAAATTATATTCATGATACTAATGTATTTATTGTTATTGAAATATTAATATTCACATATGGATTTTTTTTTGGAAGTTACTAAAAAAATCAGATTATTCGGGAAACAACTTTTCAGTTTTCTTTTAATAAAATAGATTTGTCAATATTTTATATATTAACATTACCACATAATAATTGAATATTAAAATATGATGAAAAGATTGTGGCGAATTTAAAAAAGCATTTACTTCCGTTTTGTAATTATGTATATGTATTTCGTAGATCTTCAGATAAAACGAATCAGATTGAAACAAAACACTGGTTGAGTTTCGTTTCCATTAATTAAGAAATATTACGCAGACGAGTGCGGACCTAATGAAAGCATATATTTATTAGCAACGTTAATTATGAAATAAGAATTTTCCTGTTACATTTAATTATGCTAATTAACGGAATAAGATTTTTACGTTATTTAAGAAACGCCCGATTTAAGCAAGAAGGTTGAATCAATATTTGCCACTTATTTGCGTTATGACTATTTCCGATGTATTTACTTATTCGCCGTCTCCGGTTCAACGTAAACCAAACATCGAACGTTCTTCCAAGGGCTCTCAAATTTTGTATTTTCGGATTCGCCCTTTTCATATATTTAATTGGCATTCAAATCCTTTTTATACGGTGAATAAACTTGATGGCAAACGTTATATTAATTACGTTATTGTATTTTTTTTAACTTCGTCAAGTCTACTTTCAGTAAAATTTATATTAATAATAATTCTCGCTTCACTTATTTAATTAAATAATTAAAATGAGTATTTCCTTAATAACATAATTATATAGTTATAAATCTATTAATTTAATATTTCTGCTAATATTATTTTTTTGCGAATTCAATTCAGAATTTAGAAAAGGTTCTATTAATGTTATACAATGATTATCTTTCTTGGCTATATTTAAACCGTGTTTATATTATATATGATGCATTATAGTGTATTATATAATATTCATATATAAATTTGATAGCCACTCTATTCATTTTTGGGTGAACGAAAATATTTAATAACCGAATATAAAAGGATCAAGGCCGCAGGAGCCGACAATATTCCCACGTCACGTCGGTATGCGGCAGATAGTTTGCCATCATATTTGACAACAAACCCGTGAACACTCAAAAATGATTATATCCAGGAATTCGCAGTACCTCTTCCGCCGTCCACATGGGGTATATTTTATCCGGGTATACTTCGCATTATTGCTCTCGAAAACATATCTCAAGCGCCTTCAGGTTGTATACAAAATATGGCCACAGTTGACCAGTTCATGGAACATGTGTTATTATTGATTCCAATGCAGACATCTTTTTGTTCTCTGCAAATAAAACCATAACCCAAGCATATCTATTCAGAATTCAGTTATGAAGGATTAGGTTTATGCAACTCGTAATTAACGTAAGGAATCTATATTAAATTATTTTGTGTTAGCAATATAAAATATCATTAATATGCTTTTCAGAAGCTTAACAGTCGAATAATTACATTTTGTTCTGTCCATTAATCATTAAATAATATATAATTGAATATTGAGTTATGATGTTATTATTATTTCTTTAAATAAATAATTTCGAATTCAACGTGCTCGCACTTTGTGATAATGCGTTTCAATTGAATCGATTAAAACTATTAAATAGATACACCGAATTTAGGCAATTAAGTGCATTATTTATTATGAGCTAGAAAGTTCCAAATAAAGTTTTATCTTAATATACTTATTTAACGTATCATAAAAGCTACGATAAAATAAAATTAGAAATTATTTTTATTGACTCTTTCTTAAATGGACATTATGACAAGAGGAAAACAATTTGTTTGTTTTATACTGAATTGAAATAAATTAAATAAAGTTTTTGATATAATTGCATCGATGATAGATGAATTTGCAGTATCCTAAATATGTAAATTTTAGAAGAATTTTCAAAATAAAATTTATATTTAATTGCAAATTTACTGCACGATATTTACTATTTATTAAATAATAATTATATTTTAATGTACAGTTTTGTAAAATTCATACATTATAATTTTTTATTCTTATAACTAGTTTTAACATATATTCAATATTATACTATAAATGATTAATTACATGAGGAAATATAACAAATGTTACTGGCATATACGAATATTTGTTTTTGACGTTTTTTTATGTTCGTTGTAGCGTTCTATTCGATTTATTGGACCATTTTGCAGGATGAAAAGCTGTTTTTTTTTTATCATGTATTTCAATTATCTTTCATTTTTTTGTTAATAGTTGGAATTAATAAAATTTTAATTGAAATAAACAACGCGGTTTATTAAAATGGGGTTGCTTCACGTGTACGTACGTACGAGCTGATTTAATCTTTAATTCCACGCCAGCTGCCGAAGACATAAACTGTTTAATTACCTAATGTTAAAGAACTATAATGTAATAGGAGATTGTAAAGTTTCCAGCCGATAGCCCTACACACTCCTTATTTAATTAAAGTAGCAATTCGGTTATAATTACTGCAATCGGAATTCACACTTTAAATACATAAAGAGCGTATTATGTTTGCTCGTGACTTTAATCAGAATCCCTTTTTCTTACAATTTCATTCCGAAATTCGCAACAAAATTACTTACTTTTTTTTTATTAAGTATCCTATTAGAAAATACAAGAAATGTAAAAATGTAAATGAAAAACTCTAATAGTCGAAAATGTAACATGCGCTTTATTTGTGAAAAAATACTTGGTTTATTATTTTATATTATTTATGTAATCCGCGTACAAGTACAATAAATACTTAACTTCCTTAAACCTGTTTAAATTTGGTACTAAAATGCATGAATGAGGAAGACTGGTAAACAATATAGTTTAATTTTATTGTAAATTATTAGTAGTGTAAACTGAATGAGTTTATTTAAATATTTAATGTGATGTGAGTGACGATGTTGCGCAACTAATTTGCATTAAAATCATCCCCCATTGTAGTTTCTTTAGCGCGTCGACGATATCTCGCATAATACTAATGTTCTGGTAGATTCTCGGCTTTAAATTCCTGTTTTATACGCAAATTCGTTGCAACAATAACAAAAGTTTTTAGGGCTTTAAATTGCGTTAATATAACGTACAACGTCAGCATCCGTTGCGAAATCAGGGCGCAGTTTGTTAGGAAAGTTTCAGTTTACCGCGGTCTGCAGCCAATTCAATCGAAAGCGGCGATTTACAATGGAAACATAAGAAAGTAGAGACTGTATTGTAAATTAATACAAAAATTCAATTAATGCTTTTAGTTTCCTCATCGATATTTCTAAAGATATAATATTTATATTTTTATATTTTTAATGTTGTATATTTATCGGCTATAAATAAAGTTTTGGGATCCCGTTACAATAATTATTCAAACTTTTAATATGTCATATTTTTTTGGAATAAAATAGTCAACTATTTTAGTTTCGGTCTAGTTTATGTGGTAATATTTTATTGGGATTATTGGAAGGTGGTAAAGCGAAACCATGGTACAGTTTATTAAGTTATAACGCATCGTCAGGGTATTATTGTATTTAATTCCAATATGTTGTTGCTGTGCACAAAGATAATTCGGACTAGATTGTTGTGGAATTTATTGTATAAATAACAATGGTGTACTATCAACAAATGCTAGCGTTAAAATCATAGTGTGGTAAATGGTAACATAATTTGCAATCGCGAACAATGCTTGCATTATACGAGATAGGAATGCCTAGACGGATGCTGGATGGAAATCAATTGCGTGATATAATTTGATTAATAAATATAAAAGTAAATTTATTCCGGAGGAAATGGGCTGTCGGCTTGGAAGGAGAAAAAAAAGTGTATGCTACGTTGAGTAATTTCGTAAAAATGATGGGCAACGAATGCCTAAAGGCAATCATTTCAAAATTGAATATTATTTGATTCATTTCGCATGATTGGGCAGTTATAAATTTTTGCGTTATGCAGCGATTTCCGTTTATTTTATATTGTTCGGTGTTAGTGTTTTTACGTTCTTTGTTTTACAGCGTACGAAAACCGCATTTGCTACAATAACGTTGTTACGAATTCGTGTTCGCCCTTTTCATAACAAGGGCGGTTCTCTCGAATGTTAATCCATTCAATTAGAATTTTTCCAATTGGAAAATCCTATTAGATTAAAACAATTCTCAGCGGTCGATGCTAACTAAAACCGATGAATATCATTAAGAAATGGGTCACGGAAATTTCATTATTACCGATTCCGCGGCGAGCAATTTCAGAGATTCGATTAGTAAGGTGAATTATCGAATGTTGATAAGTTCGAAGTGAGAATACGATATTTTCGTTAAACAAGTGAAAAATTATTATAATATAGTAAACGAATACATTAAAAATAAGCACTCATCGCTCATTCGCTTTCCAAATTATATACATTTTATTCCATGCATTACAGCATGTCACAATGCAATAAAACGTAGCTGTAATCTTGTGGTGATAACCTTAATAGAGACGTATTATTTTAATGATTCTGAGGAGTCCGAGGGTAAGTGAGTGTGTTTCGAGCGAGAAACTAAAAGTTTCTGTTTCGACCTCAATCGCCTGTTATTGTGTTTTAATTGCGACCCATTTCAGTCTTGTTTATATAATTTCGAAAAGCAGGAAATGCTAATAAAGACAGAATCTAAATGTCGCGTGCGTTCGTTTGCCACATTTGTACAAAAAACTCGTTGTTATTGAAAAAATGCAATTTCTTCATACAAAATGTACAAATTACTTCGAATGAACGTTATTATCCATTTTTCATAAATCGCATTTATTTTTCACTGCAAACATCACTCGTCAGATCAACTATAAATGTTATTGGAGCCATACACAAAAAATATATCGATATCTATTTGTAATTTCATACAAATTTTAATTAAAACAGAATTGAAATTGTAAATTGGTCAGATTTACAGAATATAGAATAACATTAATGAAACTAGCTTACAAAAACTATTAAAGAAATTTAAACGCATTTTATTTTATAACGCAATTAGTGAAACATAAAATAATCTATTTTATTTACATTTTTAACCGTAAAGCAAGATTAAGAATTGTTTACTTATTTATAGCGGTTACAGTCTCCCTTTTCTATAGATTATAAGATATTTTTACTTTCCATTAGTATCTTCAGGAAATATTGGGATTCCCAAATTTTACTACATGATAGTCATTTTTAGTTATATTAATTGAACTATTATCGTTACATAAAAGTAAGTTGAAGTTTCTAAAGTTCTCTAATTATATAATTTTAAATTATCGAATTTTAGGACGTTGGAAAAAGTAAAAAGTTGTGCGACAGATATGTGTTCTGTGCTACTTACATGATGTATTACTATTTGATTTAAAAATGCGAGGTGCTAACATGATAAATTGCAACACTGTCGGCATCCGTAATTAAAGTGAATGCTTTTCGGATCATCCGCAGAAATTACTAATGTTTATAACAATTCTCTTGCATTAGTTAATTGCGGAAACGGATCCGGCTTTGATTGATGGCGCGCCTCGAGAAATTCGTCTTAAGGTTTTGATAAATGAGTAATATATTTCTCCTCGGGAAATGCAGGTGGCAAAATAACCCCGTCACTTTCCGCAAGACTCATTTAGAGCAAAATGCAATTGCCGAATCGATTCCACTATTTTTGTGTCGACCTCTGCCCCGACCCATACAATCAGAGTAAATTAGCAAATTTACCAATTAATTCGAACACTTAGCATTAATATTAATTTGGATTGTCCGCATTTCAATAATTTTGTTAATGGTTTATCTCACCCAATATTTACTTAAAATATTTTTTAAATGAACATTCATAATTCGTAATTTTATTTTAATACGATTTTAGGGCGGAAAGCCCTTTGTAACGGTTTATGATAATTTATATATAATTAATATTATAAGGATTTTATCAAAAATATGTATAATAGTTATATTTACAATTTTGTCATTCAAATTATTTGTTTAATTGAAATGTAACATAAATAACATATTAAACTGTAAACTTTTGTATAAGAATGCTGAAAAACTTATCTCTCTTTATATATAAATAATTTTAAACTCGGCGGTAAGAAATTTTAAATTAAATAATTGAATAATTTTGTAAAAAAATATTGTTTGACATTTTTCATCTTTTTATGTGAAATAAGTTAAGCATAGAATTGTAAAATGGAATATTGTAACAAGTAGTTATTAACAGTTGATTTCAACATAAAAATATGCAAATATTTGCCAAACGTGACCAGTCAAATAAACAATAAAAATATTATGCATTTTTAATAAAAGTTTCCGAGCGTTAAATGCAAATATGGAAAATGTATGCTTAGGTAAAATTCCATATAAAATATGGATAAAACATATGTGATATATGACTGTGATTAATAAGTATTGATTTGGATATAATATTTTAATTTTGTAAATACGGGTCCCAGGGTGACGTTAATAAATTGACGGGACTAATGTTACATTTGGGGGAGCTTATTGCGATATTATATTTACACTCGATACTTTTTGTTTCTCTCGTTACTCTCTATAATACATACGGGTATTAATATGACAGAAAATCCCATTTGCTTTTCATATAACAAATTCATTTCAGAACAAAAAAAAAATGTTCATCGAATAATTAATTCTACTATTAATCGATTCAATTTTATTTATCTACATGGTTATTTATTAATGTAATATTTCATAAGTGATATAATATTATGTACATTTTATAGACTTATATAAATTATCTAGCTTATATGTTTGGAACTAATTCTTAAAACTTCTCAACACTATTTATGCATTTTTATTTTTGTCATTGTTGGCAGTATATGAAGATGTATTTATTTTTCTTGAATCATTCAGTGTTATAAAAGAAAAGACATTATGTGTTAAATCTGTTTATGATATACTTCATCATTAAATGTTATTATAATAATTAAAACGATTCTTATGGGATTTGGTTAAGTTCGTTCATAATATGAATGTTTTAATGAACCATTAAATGTCTATATGTTTGTAACTCCCAATAAAATATTTAGAATAAAATAAAGCCGAGAGCGTGAATTAATGATGAGTCCGCCATCCCTTCATGTCCTCTAACATAATTAAGGACGGTTTTTGGAACCTAGGCGTGCGCTCGACTCTCCCTTTTCCATCCGCATCCACGGATAACGGTCAGCGCTCGAAATTATTCATTTTTCCAAAAACACCCCCACTCGTTCACCATTAGGCGCTAAATAAGCCGCAAATACACTGTTCCGAATCTCCGACGAGACCGGTGTTCATAATATTAACGACTGTGAATAATAAATCCTCTTTCGAGTAAATAATTTTAATACTTCTTGTAATCGTTTATGACAATCATACTTAATAATTAAATTCCTATAATATTTCAGACTTTATTTTGTTAAAATTGTTACGACCTTATATTTCTATAATACTTGATACTAATATGCATTTGATGTAAATAAGTAGATTATTTGCTTGGAAGATTATGAGCTATGGCAAATTGTTGGGTCGTTTATTTTTAGGAAGGTGCAAAGGGCATATCAGTCAAAACGTTCTTCGCTGTTTCAGGCTGATAAAAGCAGAACTAATAAATCATTACAAACATGTAATAAGTATTACCATTTATCACGAACAACTGTACGTAAATATGAGATAGCAGAAGACGACACAGGATGACGGAGGTTGATTATGTGTCTTCAAAAAAAAAGTGTGTATTAAAAAGAAGGACGAAAGGAACAGAGAGAGAGAGAGAGAAAGTGCAGGAGGAGGGAGGAAGGTGCTGCTTCCGTTAATATTATTATTTTTCTTCATATAATAAAGCTTTTTCTATATGAAAGTATGTAAGGGTTGCAAGGGGTGTGTAATGACTTGGCGTCGTATAAATCACTGTCCATGAAATATTGGGGGACGCCTGCTATGGCGTCGGTCGAGACTGCATGGGTGTCATTTAGTTAATATTGGTCTCGAAAATAAAATACACACTAGCCCCACATGATACACTTAATAACTAGACGTGATATATGACATATAATTGGCTTTATTACGACGTAACGATTTATCAATAGCTCTTTTAATATACATACATCTAGATATATACATGTAGGATTAAATTATCTTAAATTTTTAGAAGAAAGTGGAAATTACATTTAACTCAATTACGTTTTCTCGGGGAATGGAAAGCAGCCCTGGATGAAATTTATGAAAAGCCCCTTCTCGCATCAGACCATCGGCCCAACCCACTAACGGAGCTCCTGGGGGAACGCCATTTATTCTCTGGTCGTGAAGTGCCGAAGGAAATTATACGAGAGGCGAGTTGATTTTTCCACCTCAGAAAGGATTCCTTTTGTGTCTCCAAGATTTAATTTAATGCACACCTGGACGTTTTTTAATATCCTCCCGTTTTCCACTTCATGTATGCATCTTATATTTTCATTCCTCATCATCCGCCTATTTGCTTGACTCGTCTACATACACACGAGACGTTATGATTCATTTAATATTCATTATTTATACACTTTTATTTCAATTACTATTATTTTGTATTTAGTCAGCCATATTTATTTAGTGAAACCATTTCAATGTAACGTAATACGCAATAATCTATTATGAAATACTGCAAATGTCCGATAAAACGCAAACAAATAAATATTGTTAATCTTTGGATTAGGAGACAATCGATTTATATTAAATGTATATTCGCTACAAATACCTTTTGATTTATGTCAAATACAGTTTAAAGGCAATTGAGACACATCCATTATTTATTTTATAAACATTTTATTTCAATTGCTCAGTTTGTTTTCATCGCCTGATCTCATTTGTAATGTCTTGGAATTAAATTGTTTATATTTTGTATAACATTCGAGAAGTATCATATAATTACTAATTTTCTTAACGATATTATCTTAAAATATTGTGATCAAAATGTTGAATAATATAGTTTAACGGTTCAATATTATTTGTTGAAAGTAATGAAATGTAAGCAAACTTCAAGCCGAGCAATTAACAGTAGTACACTTCAATGTTTTGTGCTGCAATAGTATCCTTAAGGGAATTATACGTTGAATGCACCTTAATGCGAGGTACGTTATCACGAAGGCAAACAGAAGACATGGGAAAGTGGGATCTGCGTTGGAATTGCAGCCCAGTTTTATTTACCTTTTTGTATGTAAATTATCAATAATATAATCGTATTAGCGTTGGAAACGTGCGACAAAACAATGCAACTTGCACACAGCACAATGCAATTTAATTAATATGTTTCTGCGCTACGTGCCAAGTCTGTAATTTGTCGGCGACAACATTGTAATGGTTTTTAATTAATCCTAAAGGTCGACACATAAATCGGCAACAAAGCGACTAATACATATAATTTAATATATTCTTTATCCCCGTGTATATCTGTGTATAAAGGACGCTGCGAATTGGATGAAACCGTCCGTCCGAGAGTCTACATTATCCTTGGCACATGGACCGCGCGATATGGCACATTATTTCACTTTTAATAGCCCTTCGTTCGTCCTTTTATTTCCTTCACGATTGCATTTAATGGCTCTAGAAGAATCGATGACTGAGATATCCGAGCATCCATCGAAATTCTCGAGAACTCCATGTGGAGTACATGCACTTAAATAACGACTCACTTAACGTTTTCTTTCGAATGAGGCTCTTCGCTATTAGTCAAATATCCAGTCACGAAACGCTGTAGTTCAAACTACATAAAGATAGTTCGGAAAATTTCACAACGAAACCCAATTTAATGCATTTATGTATGAGATAAAATCATGTTTATTTAATTTAAATATCCAACTAATGTAAGAAATTATTTATTATATTTCATTTTTCAGTGATTTTCTCATTAAGTAATTTATTAGAGTTATTGTAGTTATTTTTTTATTAGAAGTTTAATTGAAAATCTCATGTTAAGAATAGATTTATTATATTGAAAATAGAACATCTAATATAAGCTGAAACAGCTGTCACCTATTGCAGGATAACAGAAATTGTAGTCACAAATGAAGTTAGTTTTGCATACATAAGTGCATGCAATAAAATGTCAGCAATGTTATGAGTTTCTTTACATTATGAATTTAATATCGATTTAATTGCATTGTTATTTATTATCAAATACGAGACAACTACCATCAATAATATACTTCATAATTTAATCTGGATATATGATGAACTAGTTGGTGTTAGTAGAAAGCAAATTATTTAGTGTTAAGATAATCACGTATAGGGAAATCGATTCAGCGGTTCTGCAAAATGAGAAACAATTTGCATTTGCAAAATACTAACATCGCAATGGTGAATAGTATATGAGTACATGTAGATGTTAGTGTGGGGTTAGGTATTGATTTGCTTTGGGAACATATGAATAATAATAACATTTCATGGGGAGCTTTAGTTCTCAATAAAGGTGCGTTTTAATGCTCGAACAGGAGGCTCGTTCCGTGTGTAATTTGCACGAGCGGATTTAAGAAAATTACACCGTTGGGGCGATATAAATATGCAACTAAGGTCCGAAATAGCGCTCGGCTTCTAATAATTAAATCATAAATATCGACGGAGCACAACCCTCATTATACAATTTATACTAATTGCTTCTCTAATTCGTTTCTATATTATTTTTTAATCACAACCAACAATTTTCAGATAAAAATTACTTATTCGAATGCAATTGCATATTAGTACACCTATCAGATATGTGTATGAAATAATATTTCCTGAACATGAAAAATGTGAATATTTTTTAGAAATTCAAATAAGTTATAAGTCATTTACATATAACTTATGTATATTAATAGAGCATCAAAATAAAGTATAGGGTGAGGTGGACTTTACATATTCCTTTGTACATGTTTTTTTGCGCAAGAAAAGAGGGCATAGAGTATATAACATAATACATTTGTTTCCTTAAGTAATTGAAAACATGCGTCCCCTTTGCTTTATTTTTGGTACGGGATGATAATGCGTATTTGTATTTCGTTTGTATGCGGACATAACCGAATCTCGCATATGTTAATGCACGTGAAGGAAAACAAATTTCCAAGCGGGATGAAGGCGCGGGAAAGGCGAGAGCGCAGACGGCAACATTACCTGAAAGCTGAGTTTCTTTTGATGGTTTCCAGGGTCCCTAATACGATATAGCCACAATATAAGTGCAACCTTTATAAATATGCAAAACGCGCAGCACATACATATGTAACTGACGTTAGGGCTTTTCCATCTTCAGCTCGCATATTTAAATACAAACTCACTGCTTTTGATCTAAAATATATCTGCGTTTCGTACATCCAAGCTATATTCATCAGGAATTATCTTAATTAAATTATATTAATTAAGTGTTGATCTTTTATATATTAATAATTAATTATCTTCATGCGGTATTAGAATATAATAATAAATATAAAAGAACAAATTCATAATAAAATCTATATAATCATAATAAAGATAATAACCTTAATTAAATAAGAGCTATAGATATTTTATAATTATATTATATTTAACTTCTCAAAAAATTATAACTGGTATGTACATGTATATGCTTAGTTGCAAAATTTTTAATTGATGTAAAATATAAAGTTTTTTAACTATCAGTTTTTTATACTCTCGACTCGATAAAAGTCCATAAACATGTTGTTATAATTAAATCAACTCATGTAACATATTGCCATATTTGAAGTTTATGCTATAATGAATATATTTTTATGTACTGGTAATTGAATGCGCTTCATGGATACGCGGGAAATATAATTAATAGAAAGAAAAAGCAGGATTACGTTACGATATTTTGTATACCGCAAATATAAGCTGCAAATTTCTGAGCTGCCCTATGATACGTGAAACCGTATTGCGTGATAATGATATTTATAGAGGCTATCGATTTGGAAGGGTCGTAGAAAGGGTATTTCACCTACACGCTGTGCTTTTCAAAAGAATGGTTCCAGCGAAATTGCAATTAATATCGCGACTCTATATATAAATTTTACAGGGAACTCTCGTGTTGGAATTAATTTACGTAATCAGCATTCGTAATAATTTTGAATTTACAATGCGCACCGTGCGTCAACATTTTATTCATGGAAATATGAGTACTTTTTCGCTTGAATGGAAAGGCTCGAATCCGTTCTGATAATTTGCAATTTTGTGTGCGGGTGCAGAGGAGGAAAAACAAACCGAAATTAAGGCAAGGGTGTCTGCAGGAAAACCATGGGAGTGAGCGAGAGAGGTGTACCAAAAAAAAAAAAAGAAAAACTCCGTACGGGGAAAAGCAAAGGGAAGGAAAATAAAAGAAGAAACATATAAAACGTAGCATTTTCCCATCTCCGACATAATTCGTTTTTGAGCGGATCGATGCTGGCAGTTGGTCCTAATGTGTCCTGGCAATCCGACACGGTAACGACTTTTAAATTGTTGTCCCTTGTGCTCCTAGCATTCTTCAACCTCAACGTCAAATAGTTTTAACACAGAGCACAGGATGCGATAAAAAAAGAAGAAGAAGAAACGGAACCCGATTTAAACCGAGCTACATTTTTCTATTTTTTTTTGCGCTTCCTCCATCAAACGCCTCACCGGTAATGTGAAATTAAAAAGAAAATATAGTCTCCAGAAAATATAAAAATATCTCATCCTGCAGAATAGGTTTCCAATCCATAAAACTTTGATAACTCCGCTAGATACATACTCTTTTTTTTTTGTTATATATTTAGATGCTTCAATCGTGCGAAGTTATGAAGAGAAGAAATTAAATTCAGATTAACCTGCACATTTTCATGCGTAGCTGAGATAGCGTTCTGGCATACTTGCAGAATGCGAATGAGACAGCGTGTTTACTCTAAGATTTATAGTAAATCTTTACGAAGAAGAAAATTGCTCGAACGTTGTTTCTTCACAGCTGAGGTTCATAAATATTTGTTGATATTCCATCCAACATTTCGATTGCTTTCAATATTTATAAAGCTCGCAAAGAAAACAAAAATTATGAAATTTAATATTATTATTATTATACTCAAATAAATAATTTCAACTATGAATACTTTTAAAAATAATACATTTAATACACTATTTGAAATAATAACATTGATTATGTATGCTAGTTAAAAAATTATATTATATTATCAATAAATATTTTTGAATATGGATTTTAAGATAATTTTACCCAATGATGGACAATATTGGATATTTTTGAAACATTAATTAATTAAATTAAATTATTAAATTATTTTCAAGCAATAGATTCAATGAGTGAAGTAAATATGAATAATAGAAGAAATTTCGAAAAATTGATAAAATAATAGTAAGTTTGTTAAATATTTTTTAATGCTAAATAGCCATTGTAGGTATAGAAACAAAGTGAAATAATTATTAGCCATCACTAATGAATATTTAATGATCGACGCAGCAAAATGGAGGAAGTCATTAGCCGTATTAAAACGTTAATTTGTAAGCATGTCGAATGACAAAAGACTTCGTGGTTCGCGTTAAAAACGTACTTAATAGAACCGATGAATATATAAATACTCGAGTATTATTGCCGAGGAAGCAGTCATTACATTAATTTATATATGCTCGTGCCTGCGTAGATAAGAACTCCGTTCGTGATACCTAGAAACCCCCTTAAATTGAATAACCTATTACGGACATATCAACTTTTTTTTAACGTACCCTCGTCTGTTCACGTAATGATGGACGGCTACAAACAGCATAGAAGAAAAAATGGCTTCGCCTTATTTGAGACACGCTTTGATGGTAAGAGTCGTTTCGAGAGGACTCGAGTACAGTTTCAACGGTTTCGAGTGGACGAGATACAAGCTCGTTTCTCGTCCTTGATTCTTACTCCTCGCTAACTCGGCGCATCCACCGTCACGACCACTGGTTTGTATTATTTTATTTCACTACTCGTTTACCTAACCAACGGGATGCGTTATGTCTTCCAATTTGAAATGGTCGTCATCTGATTGCGAAATCCACAATCGCCGGACGCAATATTGCATTCACTGTTTAATGCAGAATATTGTGTGCAGCCGAGATTACTCCGTCATAACGAAAATACCATTGCTGTAACAACTGGCCATGCACTAATCAGTTTGGACAGCGTTAATCCGGGATTACTTTAGCGGATAACAAACATGTCCGATTCGGAAACGCCTAAAAACATTACGCAACCGAAATCAAATCTTACATTCCTACATTAAAATATTTATAGATATTATATTACATAACACAATTTAACTTACCTTATTTAGTGAAGAATGGTTTATATTATTATAATAATTATAATTTGCACATTAATTTATTTATATTATACTAAAAAAAGCGTGAGATGTATTTTATTATTTAGGTTGTTAAATGCATTAAAAATAGATTAGTCAATAGATTTAGTATATTTATGTGAGTTAGTAATTCGATCATGTTCTATCAATTTCACATAAAATAAACCTTGTGGGTCTGCGAAGGAAATGAATTATAGGAGTTGATAATTAAGGGTCTTGTGCTTTAATCTTCATTATATTAAAAGCTCGTAAATCTAAAAATTTTCTCAGACGAGAGGCATTCCTTTAGGGTCGCCATTAAAACCAGCGACTTTAGATTTTTTTTCCACTTCTTTGAGATAAGTGAATGTGGCACGAATAGTTTTCGGAACAAATTACTGTTCCAGAATGACAAATATCCTAAGCAGATTTTAAAATACGCTATGCGCGAAAAATATTATGCCGGACATTAATCTAGCGAAAGCTATTTGCTTCCGGACGCTCGTCGGAAAGGGAGGTGAGGAGCGAAGAAGAAGCAAAAGAAAAAGGACTTCGGGTAAAAATATCTGTAAAAATATACTTTCACAGTTTTAATTCTTAATACAATATTTAAAAATATTATATATATGAATGAATATTTGAATCATTATATAGTACCACATTATTCTTGTTTTTAAAAGCAATTTATATTTTTCTAGGAAACGTAAGTTTCACAATTGTGTGTTTGACAAAAAACGAGGCGACATCAAAGTTCTGAGCTACTTGTAGGACATAAATGTAATTGCGTTGCCTTAAGCTTACTTGACCAATTTTTGTTTTCATATGGGGAAATAATAAAAGTATAATGTAATTGGTTACCTTCTCGCGGATGGAAAGTGGAAAATAAAATGCTTTATGCAATAAAGGATCTATTACGAGGGCGATGATTCTTCAGCGATGTATCTGATCTGATATTATTGATTATTCCTTTGCGATGGCGCGATGCCATTTGCATGATTATATTTTTAAATGGGCAGTAAAGGGGCCGCAGTGCCCTTATTTAGGTTCATATTTCCACCTGGAGTGGCACTTGGCTTGATGGGAGTTGAATGTAGTTATGGGGGCGATACCTGTACATTCGGTTCCAATATTCTGGAGTGTGTATGCTCATTGGTAATGTTTGTGCAGTGGATGGGCTCGCTCTGTGCGAAAGGAAACCTTGCAACCTAATACACATAGGTTACCATTATGAGCACTAACCATATTGCAGAATCGCCGTCTCCTTTTCGGGTCGCACTCGTATAGGACTGAAGATTTACGCGCCGCGCCGACCCGACCGCCTTCTTCTCCTTCAAATGTTCAGGTCCTTTTTTCACTTCACCAAAGGAAATGTGTTTCGTAGGAAATGCGTGAAACGAAACAACGCCGGGAATTTCGGCAATTTCTTATGCCTTGAAGAGATCTATCACCTCTCACCTTTGCCGGGCTTTCCTTTTATAAATTTCACAACAGAAAAACCGTTTACAATTGACAGGACACGTATACCTTCGCTCCAGCCCTCCGAAGAATTGTATTTCCCAAAAGCACGCACGCACATAAATATTTTTGACCTGTCAATACCATTACATTTCCTCCCCCGTATCAGTATTAAACGCTCGCAATATATTTTTTGATAGAATATTCTCATATTTGTTTCGCTGTTTTATTGATTCGTTCGATGATTAGGCACCATTTCTGTATGAATATTTTGACCTGAACAGTCCAACATTCATTCCAAATTAAAATAACACGGCTCCTTTTGTTGCTGTATCCACGTACACATTTTGTTATTTATGACGCCGAATGGAAAATCAATTACTATGTGCAATAAAATTTAATTGGATTATACTATATTTTTGCAAACTAATAAAAAATCGACTATAATTCATTTAGGTCGAATTTATAAATATCACTCTGCTTGTCCAATTATAACTGAAAATATAAATAAACCCGTATATATAAAATTTATTTCGTAATTATTTTCTACACTTTTATTTTTTAATTGAAAATTGTTTCAAACAACACTACTTACTACGAAACATATATAATTAAATATAACACAGGTATATTATTATTGTATGAATATGTTTCAGTTTTTTTTATATATTTTATAAATCTTTCTTATAAATTCAATGACAAATCTATACCTTATTACAGTCATGCTGACACCTTTTCATGTATGTTTTTTACGTCCATTAATATCCATATCCATTATTTATAAACGTAAATCATGTACTTATTTTCTTCCGCACAGCTCAGTTTCTGTATAATTTATAACACGTTAATACTTTATTTATTTTCTATAATTCCAAGGTCTAATATGATTGTGAGTGTTTCATGTTATTGAAAGTGAATATTATGAATTATTATATATTAATTACTGCTATATATAATTTATTTAATCTATTTTATATAGAATATGTGGGGCGAATAGAGAATGTTGTTATTAGCTAACAAGTTACCAGCACACTTACATAAAATGTTTTTTTTTAATTTTAACTAAATATAATTTATTTTACAAAATAACTAGGAAATCGGAATTATACAAAATGTGCAACCAGATTAATTAATATATTTAATATTGTCTAATGGAAGTATACAAAATGAAGTCGAATAGTAATTAAATTGTGTATAAAATATTTATTGTGTAGACGTCGGGTGTAATATGCTGGCTATTAGAAAACCTGTGGACTTTCACAAAAATAATTATCGCCATTAAAATGAATGGAACGAGGAATATTAAAGAGAAAAACAAAAGTAGGAAGCGGCAACCTGCAAAATATTAATAACATGGCAATAAACGCCTCGAAATTGGTAAAGCTCTCAATTCGTTAAAAGCTTCCGTGTCTATATTAAGCACAGAAATTATATATGCGCTAGTCCTGGTTCATTATCCTAATGTTCATCGGCTTACGTAATGTTGTGCCATAAAGCGTATGCAAAATATGAAAAAGGCGCATCGCGTTCAAAGGAGAACGGACGTAGTTTACAATGCCTATAATAATATTTTTATTCTCAATCGATTACAGAGATTTGGTTTGGCTCGTAGCAAACGGTTCGATTCCCATTTTGTTTTCGGTGGCAGCTGTCACAGGCCATGTCCGGTCCATTATCAGACACTTCGCACGGCGACAATTGGATTCCGAGGTCCAATTAAAGATTATAAAGCTTTTCAAATTGACTGCTATCGTTGCCGCATTCCCTCCAATTAGATGTAATCAAATAAAAACCTTTCCCATTCTCGCGCTACTCTCCTCTTCTCTGTTTCACTACATCCTCATGTTCGGACAACATTTTTATTCCATTGGAAATCTCTGATTTTATTTCAAGCTTTATACAATTAACATGATTGCAAGTACACTTATTTAGTGAATAAAATCTATATTTGATGTGAGAGTGGGAATGAGAGAGCTACATGTATAATTGACTTGATTACCGCCCGTCAACACGGTGTTTCACTGATGCTTCGCCGTTTCTATATTTCATTAGTTCCGGGTTAATCTGATAAAATAATTTGAAAGGGCTGATTAATAATTTAGTTGCATATGGGAATCTACGTATGTCCGATTAACATCATTAATTCACGCTAATCTTATTGCGTCCATAACTAGGGACGAACTAATCCCTGAAAATAGAGAATTACAATTTTTTAATATTATTAAAAACCAGATTTTAATTGAGTCAAATTGAATTATGGAACATAACAACTATAAGCAAATACTCTAAATATGGTTATTATTTAAGGCTTTTTTTTGGTAAGGAAATTTGGTAATAAATTGTTTAACATTTTTATTTTTAATGTGTACAAGTTTATTTCTGTGGATGTTAGGTTTTGGGAATTGACGTTTCCGCATTGCCGTACATTATATTCCCGGAGTGTATTTATTCACGGTGTGGTGGTTAACCGTGGCAATAACGTGGCCGGAAATTTCTCCCCAACAATAAACAAGGACCACTCAAAAATAATAAGTCCACTGAGTATACATAATACTCAGCATCACGGTATTCCTGCGCCTCGGAATTCCTCGGTATTATGTATCTCTGAAAACTATCCGTCTTTAACTGCTCCCCAGACCATATGTACATATCATAGCAATAAGGAAGCTACGAGGAGAGGCTATAGCCCATCCTCCATGACCCTGTCGGAGAAGAGTAAACAATCGATTTCCATCGAGTTATTTCGCCCGAAGGAAGGAGAGAACAGAAACGTTATGCAGTATTCCTGCTTCGCTCTTTGTTTGCGTCGAACTTTTAGTAGCGTTTCCTCTTCCACTTTGTTTGCCTTTCTCGAAGTGTTGACAATGCATTATTCCTACAGCTCAAACGTGATAAAGACTAACAGACATTGCCAAAAAATATCTACCAATAATACCAGCAATTGTTAATTCATTATTATATTAAAAAAAGTAAAAGAAAATTTAAAACTAGAAAACTTTCTTAAATTTAACCTTTCAAATAAGAAAATTGTTTTTAAAATCCTTTAATAAGTTATTCAAATTTCAATGAGACTTGAATAGAAAATCAAAGCAAATGATGTTCAAATGATGCACTGTATTTTTATTTATATAAATATTATATTTAGGAAGCATATTTGATGATTTCTAATCAATTAGCAAACTAATTATTAAATCCTCATCCAATGCATGTATTCATATTTAATCAATAAATACATATAAATATCTCTAATGGTTTATGCCAATTTAGCACAATATTAAATAATTGTATAATTAATTGATTTTACTTTACACATTAAAACATTAAAAAATACATTATAAATTATAACATCAATAGAAATTATAGGTTTCAAAATATTATATTCAAAATTATAGGTTGGAAAAATATATAAAAATTAATAACAGATCTTTTTCAAATCAATTAAAAACTTTATATTAAAGTGCTAGTGCTAGCAGAATCGGAGAAATAAAAAATATATATATGGTGTGAGAAAGGATTTAGCAATTCGGAAAATATCTTTCGTTTTTCTATGTTTACCGTAATATGTTATGAAAGAAAGCAGGGTGCGGAAACGAGCGCGCTGTAAATCTAAAGCCAGATGGTTATTAGCCGAAAGTTTAATGGAATATATCACAGATGTTTAGTGGCTCTCCAAGATATATTGAGAAAAATGGCAACTGAAGAGGGCTAGATTACCGAAATATATGTGATGCGGACCGACACATAAATCGCAGTTAGCGTTCGCCGCGCCTCGCCATTCCGCATAGGGGGACAAAAGAATCACCGACCAACGTACACGGTACTGATGACAAATTTAGAGAAGAACTTGGACCATAAAACCTACCCTTTATATACATTTCAACAATTTATATATATTTTTTATATAAAAAAAATATATATATAAAGTCTCTGCTATAGCCTTGACTGGATAATATAAAAACTGCCTTCATTCTATATGTCTTCTAAGCTTATTTGATCATATTTAATGGTAAAATAAAGACTTGCCTATATAACAGTGGTTTTCCAACTTTTTCTTTAAAAAATATTGTTTTAGTTTAGAGAAATCTTTACTGTATAGTTCGAAATATCGACAAAAAAAAACTATATTATTAATCATAAATTATACTTAAAAATTAATACCTAAATTATTTTATTATTTTAATTACATTAAAAATTATTATTTTATGAATATGTTCCTGTGTTTATTTGATTGTTACAATAAATATTACAATTTTTATTATTAAATATTATTTAAATAATAAACTATTTTTTTCTTTCTCAGCTAATTGTTTTTTAAATTTTTAATATACGATTATAATCTCTTGAACAAAAAAATTGTATTTCGCAGTGTTTAAGCTATATTTAATTAATTGTTTGTTTTATTCTTAATGTTTAATTATTTGTCTTGGATTATTATTTTTTTTATATTTAAAATTTATATTCTTTTATATCTGGCTAATAAATTATGCCGGCATATAAATAAAGATGAGTATTAATTTATGCGTGATTAAATGTGGACAAAGGGAGAGCAGTTTAATTATGATTCAAATTGGCCGCGGCTGACATAAATAAGTAATTTAAATGAATTTGGGATGAATTCAATCAGCCGAAATTAATTATTAATGAGTATAGTGTGCAAATATTAAATTGATAAAATAATAAAATTAGATAATATTAAATATGAAACGTACGCTGATGAACACACATCAAAGGGGGAAAAAAAAGAGGATATTAAATTTCACGAGTTAATCAATTTGCAGCATATGTGTGTACCCGGCGCATCCGCTATTTTCAAATGTATATTCTCGACGCGATAAACGCCTTTTAAAGCACATATATTAGCCGTTTCCGATAGTTGTACATAAATCTACCACTTCGAGTGATAATTATGGGTAATAAATAGGGAGGTGCCGGTGATCTAAATAAAAATACCAGCTCGCACCGGCGCCGAAGATTTACTGCCTATCCTCTTTCAGGAATGGAAGAAACGCGACAGAGATTTATGCGAACTAGGAAACGAAAGAAGCTGCACCACTATAAGCTAATCAAGTTGAATGCAATCTTGCAAAATCATGTTTTATTCAAAGGACGTAATTTACGTCCGAACTAAGATTTACTATAATTTTTATTTTCTTCTTTTGTTGCAGGTGAGGATTTAACTCAAGGGCAGATAGGTAAAACGACCCGGTTTAATTCCACATAAAACTGTTTATAACTTAATAAAAGTGGAACACAATAACCGTGACCATTTAAATATAATAAAACGCTTTCGGGTAGAAAAACCTTCAGTCAATAGGTATTTGTAATAGTTTCATTTTTTACCTAATTGTATGTCTGTTGCAATAAATATAATAATTATTATTTGAATGCAAAATATACAACGCAGTGCATAGAGTTAAATGTAAGAAAAATGAATGAATTTAATATTGATTAAAAGATAAATAAAATTAAATAGACCGTCATTAAAAGAATGTTAAGATGTTTCTGAGGCAATTTGTGTCTAAATCGGCCGACGTACAATTAAAATAAAACGACTTGTTTTATGCACGGCTACCGTAATTTTAAAATATAACCCGGAATGAAACTAGGACAGTAAACAAGAAGAGGGTATTGCAAGACTGATGCAAATGCGATCTAAATAAATTGCGGGGCAAATGAAATCATAAATTGTTTCGTGTATAATTTATGGTCGATCAAATATTTAATTACACAAGATACATCGGGAAGGCTCCAGAAACTTCAGCCATCGTCGCCCGATCAATAAGAGTCAAATTATGAGGTGGCGTCGCGACGTTGGGAGGTCTCACGTCCCTCGGCGCGAATTCACATCATCAATACAGAGATTATTAAGTTTACGTCCTGGAAAATTTCGCGTCGACAATTAGATTGAAGGTGTTTTTGGAAGTTGCGTGATATAGACGAAGGGCAACAACAACACGGCCTTTCCATAAGGGATTCATCCTTGGGAGTGCGGCCATCCCCTGTTGTGAAATGCAAATCGGAATGGAGATTTCGTTTCTATAACTAAACGCGTGCACGTATGTATTATCCGTATGCATATTCAAAAGGATCCCAGACCCATCGAGGTATATGCATGGAGGAAAATAAAAATGTGTATCGCGCCGTCATCCACCCAATACATCCACCCGACGTTGCATATATTTATGGGTGTTTTACATTTTCCGTTTGGTTCTCTCTGCTTACGTGGATTTTTTTCTGTCTCTTTTTTTTCCCACTGTTTTTGTTGTTGTTGTTGTGGCACGGCACCCACCTGACTAACATAAAACACTTTTTTCATGTTGAACAAATTTGAATAAACCGCCCACCGAGAATGCGTGCATGCACGGCTTCAAAATGTATGCGGGTACCAAACTCCATGCCTCTTTCTCTCTTTATATTCTCTAAATGAATGCCATAAAACTCGCGAAATACGATTTGCTTCCGTTGAAAGCGAGAGCAACAAAAATAAAATAGGATAAAGAGCAAAAAGAAATTCGAATCATGCACGAAATATTTTACCAGCCAAAATTAATGTTATTACACAAACGCATTTTAGAAACAATTTGTATTGTTTCATTGCATAATAAATATATTAACAGAACTTTAAGATTTTAGTAAAAAAAAAATATTTTAGTATATTTTAAGAAATCTCTAATAAAAAAGGAAAAATATTTTAATATGCAAATCCCGTTTACTAATATACTAAATAATTATTAAAACTGCAAATATTAAAACATTATTCCCTAAAAAATGCATATAATATTAAAATTATTCACAAATAGATTGGAAACATTTAGCATTTGATTAATCAAACTTTTATTATTATAGAAACGATTATTTAAATTTCTTATGATTTATTTGGATTAGTTTCCAGAGACGTTAAGAGCACTGAACGCTAAAAACTCCTTGGGTCGCTTATTCGGAACGAGGGGTTTGTTTTATTACCGCTGCGGCATCACCTTCTTCTGGGATATTTAAATTTCTCATTATGGCAGCTGTGATGAATAGTATAAATATTTATTTGAAATTTCCCCAAGGACATGGTCCACGTAAAATAAAAATATTACAAAACAAAATAAAAAAAAATCACTCGCGGGATTACGATGGAAGTGTAATAATGAGTCAACATCGGGCCTTTCAACGAACTCCCAAATTTAATTATATTTTTATTCTTATTTTAACATAACTTGTTTTTTTTAATACAATTCAAAATCATAATATACAAATTTTCCATTTTTTCTCATCATTCTACTTATAAAAAAGCGCATGAATATGATCATTAGATTATGTTATGTTTCTTAACTTTTTTATTCTTTATTTTCCATTTTTCATTGGTGTTTCAATAAGGAATAATAATTCGTAAAACTAGAATTCCTCAAATGGAATCATTTTTATTTTTGGATTTTTTGGCAATGCATTTATGCAAATATTAGTTGTTACATTTTGAATTTATTTTTGCATTTGGAGTGATGGGTAATCTTTTTGGAGCAGAGTTATTTTTAAGATATTGTTTTTATTTTTTCTGTCTAACATAAACATAAGGTAGTAGTTAGATGGTGTGAGAATAAATATGTGATAATTGCATGCTGAAATTTGAAGAAGTAGAGAGATTAACTATTAATTAGAATGTAGTAGTAGTAATGGAAGAGGATGCAGAGAACGTAAGTGTGTAATAGTTCGGTAAAGTGTTTGAATGTAGTTAAGTGGGCTCGTTGTTTCGTACGCACTCACGCAAAATCTAATGGGATTCCATGGATTTCTCGGTGGAAACATGTGCTGGGAAACAATATTTTATGTTTGGACAGCGATTACCAGCAAACCGACCGATGAAAGTTTGTTGCGCAACTCTTGGAAACGGTGGAATAATAGCGAGGGGCGCCATTCTAAGAGCGGAAACATAACACGACCATTATACCCTCTGATCGATGAACGGAACTATAGACCTGCTTAAGTGGGATTAATTAATTATTTATCACTTATTTTGTAGCTGCAAAAAGGATATAAACTTTCACCGGAGCGTTTAATCATTCATGCATATCCACGCTCGCGCAAAGCTGCTAAGATTAATGGTGGTTACTTGAATACGTGACACCAATCCTAAGACGGTATCAAATACACCTTTGTTACACTCTGCGAATTTATACACTTAAGATTTTAAGTAATTTGTGTGTCGCCGGGGGAACGGGGTAGTCGAAATATGGCACCACATTATCGTACGCCCTTTCCAGCAGCAAAGAACAAAACCGACCAATCTATTTAACAAAACTAAATTATGTCATATCTATAATTGGATATGCCCTTTCAACGAACTCCCATTGTGTTTTCGCGTTTCGTACTTTACCAGTTGGAACGCACGGTGATAAGAACTCTGTGACAACTTTTAGACATTAAAACATTTTATAAAATTATTATTATTAATCTAAATTATAATTGTAATCAGAAACACATGTTACATTTACAATATTATATTTCAAAATAAATTTACTTATTATATAATATTGTATTTGTTGTAAACTTGAAAAGAGTTCAATTCGAAAAGCGATTAACCTCTGAATCTTTCATTGTCTGTGTTTAAAAGGTCATGTCGATACAATCATACGAAAAAGAAGAGTTATGAAACTTATTGGAGAGATTGAATCGCTTTATCCGAACTCCGGCCATTCAAAGAATTACTTTTATTTGCGACGGTCGCTTTTTGATAAAAAGTATTTATCAATTTTTTTTTACAACTTTCATACTTTTCTCAGTAGCATTTGCTTTTGTAACTTTTATACTATTGAAATATTTATATAATATACGCAGGATAGCTAAAATTTGAAGGAACCATTTAGGCTAGTAAATAATAAATTTCGGATAAAAGAATGATCATTCATAATAAAACTGATCAATTACTAATTAAGTATATAAAAATAATATTAGATGATCTAATAAATATTAAACAGCGTAATAATTTACTTTTTATATAGTAAATATTATAACGAGGGAAAATACTTTTATAATAAAAGCATCAATATTTTTTTATTCATACTTTCATACTATTGAAATATTTATATAATATACGCAGGATAGCTAAAATTTGAAGAAACCATTTAGGCTAGTAAATAATAAATTTTGTATAAAAGAACGATCATTCATAATAAAACTGATCAATTACTAATTAAGTATATAAAAATAATATTAGATGATCTAATAAATATTAAACAGCGTATAATTTATTTTTTATATAGTAAATATTATAACGAGCGAAAATACTTTTATAATAAAAGCGCCAATATTTTTTTATTCATAAGTAATTTATTTTATAGTTTAAACAAGCAAAATATTCTACGCGCAGTTTCGTATTGAAATATACTCATGAAAATTGTATGATACGAACCCATCAGGTTGATGGAATTTTGCACTTCATGTTATTATGTTACGCTCCAGATGTTGTAAAAAATGTACTGTAACAGACTTTAGTTTTCAATCGTTCAGTAATAACTGCTAATTGCTAAAATTCAATATATTTTTGATAAAGATAAAATTGAATAAAATTATAGATTATAATTAAATCCTGGGATTTACTATTCAAGATGTTTCTATTTTCGGAGTTGCCACTGATTAAATATTTGACTATTATTAAATATTATTTATATAAATATGTAGAATCGTGTATTCGAAAGGAATGAATGGTTGCTCGTATTGGCGTGGGATTGGATTCAGGATTAGGTCGATACGGTGATTGTCGAAAGCACGAGGTATATAATTGCATTCCCGTTTATTTCAGGAAGCGTGGTGGAATTTCGAGTATATTAATGCATGCTGCGGAACTTCCTAATACAAATGATAATTAAGGTGGACGAGGGAGGATGGGCGGTGGCAGAGGTACAGCCACCATGCTGCTGCTGCTGCTGCTGTGGATACCGAATTGCGGCGATGTCTTCGACGTTCAACAATGTGGCTTGCATTCGAGGCGACGTAGATCGCTAACAATGTTAGTTAACCCAGCAGCATTCACTCGAAACCGTCCATGAAAGGCAAAGTACTAATACCAACTCTCCGATATCCATCCTCCACGACGAGTGCACTCCGTTGTCCAACTGTTGAGAGCAGCATCAAATCTCAATGATTTCGGTTCATCAATTAATTTTCAGCCATGCTTAATACCCGTGCTCATCCACTGATGATTTTAGATTAATTGCCAGACCGTAGTCCAACCCATACTTCTTTCAATTTTTTTACTCTACTTATAACTTTTCTTTCATATATAAATATATACATATACCTACACTCACAAGTGGTAAGACTGAAAATATATTTCTTTAATTGCGTCGAGCAATTAACAGAACCCCGCGAAATGCATGAAACGTGTAGCTCGTAATATGTAAGTAGCGACTTTCATACTTTTCAGCTCGCGGATGTGTATACATGCATTGCGGTCGCGCCGACAGGAATTTGCATTTGCACAACAAAGGTTTCCTCTCGTTTTATTATTTTCATTTTCGCTGCTTTATTTTGTTTTTCCATACATTAATTTCACCGGAAAAACACGAGGAATTTAATTTCCACATAAATTATCATCCGAGATTTACATACAAATAAATGTTAGTGTCTGCTTTTGGTAAAATAGTTAAAAATATTTTAAAATAATATTAAATATATGGGGTTACCTACAGTTTTCCAATACAAAGATATTATTATTATTGTGTTTTGCAATCAGACTATGAATTTAAAAATAATATACTGCATTTTAATAAATGTGAACAAAAATATTTAAATATTTTAATAATGTATTGAATGTTACTTAATTTGCTTCCTAATTCATTATTTATTAATTTTCATTTTCCATTTTAGTGTAGATAGTATATTTTAGCTAAATCTCAAATATACCCAGAAAAATAAGGAAACGGGTCTTGGCTGGAATATGGATTTCTTAAGGGGAAAATGGCATGTTGCTACAAAAAATTACTGCATTACCACATTAGTACGCGTCACTACACCTGGTCCCTAGAACGACATGAAAGAAGTAGATTATCTAATTACGACCATACTTATACAAGAGTAAATATTAAAAAAAAAATTGACAAATATGTTGAAAAATAATTTAATTTTTACAGATATTTAATTTGATGATGTTAAAATGAGATATATTATGGTGTATTTATGCGTTACTCCAGAATTGTTTTGGCTAGGTTGATCACATCACCTCCTACGCTGTAGACCAGCTGTTTCATCCTGTTCCGACCCAGCTCTCAATGCTTTAACACCTTTTACGCTGATGGGTCCCAATTTGTTCTCCTCGTTTCACATCCCTTTTCCAGAATTACTATATACCCTCTGTTTGATACAACGATATTTATAGAATGTACTTCCCTCATCATGTTTTCATAAAATCATCTTTAAATTAAATTTCACCTATTCCATCATACAATAGATTTTAATATCAACACAATATAATATTTACATATTAAAATATTGTGATGCAATCTTATCTTTGGTTCTTGAATTGATCAATGATGTAAGTTCAGAAGATGCATTAACATCCCCAGTTCAGTTAGAAAAGATCGAAATTTAGTTTAAGTACGTGCAATCGTGTCCGTCTACATTACAGTGGAACCAAGCTGTCTGACGTCATTATGTGGATTGATAATCGACCTCTCCTCCGAAATCGCTGACGTGACACGAGCGACCTCATCTCATCATTGGGTGTCCTAATGGCGATATCCAGATCATTAAGGGACTGACCCTTTTACCAGACTCTAAAATCAATAGTAATTCTTGTTAAATATATTAATTTATTTCACATTGCCTTTCTACTTTATACACATGCACGTTATATCTTAAGTGGAATCATGTATGTAGGTAGGCAGAAAGGGCCTTGTTGGTAGTATTTTCTTATATAACAATAACAAATTTAATACTGCGTATTTCATAGCTTTTTATAAGAAGAGTTGAATTATTTTTTATTTTTTAAGAAATTGCATAAAAACTAGCATCTCGGTCAAACAACAGTGCTCTGCGAAGACTGCACAAAGGGAATGTATATAAGTGAGAAAGTAATCAACAGCTTTAGCACGCCTACCCTTGGGGGTGGCAGCCGACAAATTGAAGCAGCTAAAATTGAAGCAAGAAAACAGCCCGTCTGTAATATACACATACACACACCTTAATACATATGCACACTCATTCTCGTACATATAAAGCAATTTTTTTTGTTAATCGATCGATAAAAACTTTATGGATTTTATGTAATAATAATAAATGTGTTTGTAGCTCCGTACCCGCGGCCGTCGACCGATGATTTATTTTCTTTGAATTAAGGGAGCGAGGCGAACGAACTTTACCGCTTGTTTTCCGAAGCGCACTAAATTTGCAAACGTTTCCAGCCGGAATTTATTTGTTGACGATTAAAGTTCATATTTATCGTCCGGCTTAAGATAACTATCCCTTTATAATAGTTTCCTTCTTGCACAGGGCCCTAGCGTCGACCGCTGCGTCCGCTTTAGGAAATGTAATATTATTACGTTTCCGTTTCACGTGTGACCGCACATCATGCTCTCAGGAAAATGTACAAATGTTACGATAATTTCCGTTGAGTGTTGCTTATTTCTACCGTCCGACGATACTTTTATCCAAATGCAATATTTTCGATGCGATTCTGCATAAGGCTCCAATGATTCTCAAAGCAAATGCTGCAAAAAGAATAGCATTTGCCTTGAAGCAGTGCTCTCAAACTGGAGGCTTGCTATCCGTATTTTTATACGTCTCGCTTATACTTTTAAAGACGTAGAGATATAAACTGAACTGAATAGTTTGTAGCTTTGTATGTTCACTCTATTATTTTTCTTTTTCTAATTTAAAACCTATTTAGATGATTTTCTATGAATAAATATGCATGAGTATTTATTTAATTTTAACGGCATGTTTAAATAAATTCAATGATGATAATGTCATATATAGAATTAGGTTTTAGGTAATATTAGACAGTAAAATATGAAATAATGCTGTATGCACTTTATTAATTATTGGTGAAGAATATTTGCTAACTGTAATAATTTATGTATAGGATAATGTAGATTTAGTCGAGATTGTTAGAAGTTTGGTTTTGCAACAAAATTAAAATTTCTCGAGATTTGATCATAAATCATGTGATATTACTTTAGGGTGTTGCAGCCGTTCGTTGACAATAAAACAAGTAACCAGATATAGTTGGAATGAAAACATAAAAACTGTCCGGGATAATAAAGAAAATCCTTCGTGCCATTGCAACACCACCGCCAACCGGCCCACACAAATATCTACACGCGCGTTTTTCCTTTTTTCATTCCTTTTTTTGTGGACTCGACAAGTTTTCCTTTAATCCGCCATCCCAGCTCCCCGGGACAAGCACCTTCCGAGTTGAAACTAATTGGGGGACCGGTGTCGGCGTTATTCCACTTTAACATCAACTAGTGGGTTGGTAAATAATGATGTCCATTTAGCAACGGGTGCATCCGCACGCTACGCCGGGAATAAATGATGTTTGCTAGAGTCGTTTGTTGCGGGGTGACGGCTCCGACTTGTTAGCCTTAGCCGCGGCCAAACGCCCGGCTCTTCCACCATCCCTGCTGCCATGCGGCCTCCTTCCTGCGGGGCCTAACCCTCTGGGCATCTCATCTCGACCATTGCCCATCCTGGACTCTTAAAATTCACATGGGAATTGAAGTATACTTCAACTAATATATACATATCAACATGAACTGGAGTGGTGGATGTGTCTATCCGTGCATACACACAGTTTTAAGGAACAACGGGTTTAGCCTCAAGGACTTCGTCCACAGTTTTCCTCGAATAAGTTGCTCACAAGAACTTTCCTAATGTAAATAAAGTGAAGAGCTCTGCAAATAGCTACTGTCTACTTACATAATAACCAATATAAACACTATTCCCATTTTTTATACAGTAAGTAATGGTGATGGATTCAGTAAATTAACAATTTGGATTATTTAATAAAAGTTCATTTTTCAAAATATACATTTTAATAAAATTTATAATATTATAAAAAAGCAAAATTAATGTATGTTGCATATTTAATAGCATTAAGCAGTTCATTCAGTTACTCACAAATAAAAATTATTATTCCTGTAAATATTTAGAAATGTACTTTTAAAAGCTTGTATTGAAATGAACCCGAGTTTTAATAAAAAATAAGATTTGTAATACAAACCTGAGCGAAAGAAGTGCATCTAACTTGAACATTGTAAAAGAATAACTGCATCTATACATACATAATAAATGACGGGAAGTGAATAATCAATTTTCATAAATTTATTAAATTCTAATGGAAATTAATACATATTTAATAAGCAAATAATTGATTTATAATTATAATTAATTTAAAAAAAAGTTATGAAAATAGGTAAAAAAAAAATAAAGAAAATAAACTACATCTGCAACAACCAGATTTAATATGCTCTGATGGATACTACATAATATTATTTGCAGCATTACACTAAATATGATATATTCCATGTTAATTCATTGTGAGATATAATATATATGTATTTTCTCGTGCATGCATTGAGCAGTCGTGTAAATTAGATTCACTCCGACGAAATTGGTTGCAGCGAGTCCCGCCCGATAATAAAACCGAATTTCTGAAGGCATTTTCTTTCTGATGAGAATACCCTTATTTGCATAATGTTATTAGAATTATGTGTATCGATTGAGGGAGAGGTAGTATTCACGGTTGCGGAGGAATCCCTGGCTTTTAAAATTCGCGCTGATGATCCCAAAGTACAGGTTACAAGCGGATACATAAATCACCGTCGTCGGCCAGAGAAGCGTATCGGACCATAAAAATAATAATAAATGAAACGGAAGTTTTGCATGTGATGAGAACTGTGGGCAAAAAGGACGCACCTCCGTTTTCGTCCTTAAGGCTGAGGCAGTTTACGGCGATCTAATCCAATTAGGGATTAGCGCGAATATTAATTATGTGCTGTTTGTATTTGTCCTGGATATGTATGTTGTGCGGGTTTGCGTGCGATTCCTCTGAACAAAGTATTGTTCACGAATTTCCATTGCAAATGCACACACAGCACACAAATGAGGTGGACTTAATAGCTATTAGGTTAAGAGAGTTCAGACCCTCACGTTTTGTTCGTTTTATGTTTAGTATAATAAAGTGTTTGCAATTAAATGCGCCGCTACTGCAAATGGATGAAAATAAAAATTCTAGAAGGGTGTAACCAGAATGGAAAAACAGGTACTGGTCTTCCAATGAAATAAATTGCTAATGAGCAACAATAAATCTTAACCGAATATCGACAAATCTAATTGCAATTACAAAAGCGAAAGCATCCATTAAAGTTTATATATACATTTAAATAAATAAATTAAAATGTTATAGGTGAAAACACGCTTATTATTGAAATATTAAAGAATTTTATTCTTGTCTAAAAATAACTTATCAATTTGCTTTCTGATTGTTTGGTTTCTTGAAACCTAAAACATTCTTTTATATGTGAACCTCATTCTACTACACAATGCTCGCTATTAGCTCACAATTAATATAGAATCCTTAAAAGATTTTCATTGTCCTTATATCTAGATTGAGCGGCTGAACACGAGTATACGTGCGTTTTAATATAAGAGTTTGCAAAACAGATTTTATAAGAATATTAAAATATTTTTAATTATTAATTCAATATTTGTGATTGTTTATAAGGCTTAGGTAGATATTTCGAAAAGAACATATATCTTAATTAGCACTTCAAGATAAGATTACTTATATATGATTATAGTATATCACAAAACTTCACAACTTATACCAAACAATTCCCACGTCGTTCAGAGATATTCCTTCTCGGGACACGATGATAGTACAAATGTAATTGCGACATAATAGTGTGTAACGCAAAAGTTGAAAATGCAACTAAACAAATAAATTGATTAAACTGAGCGACTTTCAGTTTAATTGTTTTCTCATCTATTATACTCCATAGGGGAAGCGCGGGGAAAAGAACGATGGAAGTAGCCAAGGGTTTATCGTTATTTAAAGAGTGCTACATCGAACCCCAACCCCGACAGTCATCTTTCAGGACTTATCTTCAGACGGCTGAGATAAGACGTTTCCACCGCATTGGTAGGATTAAGACAAATATCGTTCGACCGCAGGACTTCTTCGACAGCACAAGGATAAATTACTTTTTTTTTTCTATTACATTAGAAATATTTTGTTATTTATTTACATTTATCATTTGGGCAATCATAAATATTTATTAATAAATAAAATTAATAATGTATAATTGTATTATCTAGTAACTTATATGTTTTTTCCATTTTTATATTATATTAACTCTTAATGAATGAGTTTTTATAAGGGCACTGATAAGGGTAAATATTTACCAGTCATTTCTATGACACTTTTGGGGTCAATGCAGACTTGTATATTCTAATGAAATTTTGTTCCGGTATGCTTTTTTCGTGACTGGATTTCCTCGCACGTATAAGGAAAATAGGGTCATGGTCGTAGTTAACGTAGCAAACGAACAATGTAGAAATAGTTTCCTAAATTAATGACCATTATTATAATTTATTATTTGAACACTTTCAGATTTGGTCAATGTATAAGCCAAAATTACTTTCAATACATTGATTTTTTCATCAAGATTACAACATAGAATACTTTACTTTTATGTAATAAATTGAACTTGGTTGAGAATTTTCATGTACTTTTAATTAGAGGAACTACATATGCGCATACAAATCATAGGTATAAGTGTGGGTACAACGTGTACAAAATAAATTTTATTATTAATTGGATGCGAGAAATGAAAACTTTTCGAATGTTGTTTTTAAAAGTTCAGTGCACATTAATTGGGCTCTACCTCTGATGATTATTTTAATTTAAGTATGTTTTTTTGTGGGTTGTGGCCCTCCCCCGCTTCATGTTGTTCAAGTACGAGAGAAAAAAAGCCGCAACAAAGAAAAAGCTTGTCTTCGCAGCCTGGGGTGTTACATAATGAATGCCGGGTCCCGGTTGGCATAGTGCGAGGCACTTATCTGGATGTTTGCCGCGTGAATAATTTAGGATGTAAACCGGGTTACATTATTTGACGTGTAATCTGGAGTAATCTATTCATAAATATTGCTGTAAACTCTACGGCGAAGGGTGGAGAAATAAGTTTTCACGCAGGAAACCCGAGTAGCAAGGTAGTATATTCGAGGAGGTCGGGAGAGGGTTTGAAAAGTGGTGCGCTATTAGCAGTCGGATTCTAATTCCATCTTAATTACATTGTCGCCGGATTCTGGCGTGCATCGGTACAGCCTTAATTCGACCTTTCACATGTAATTAGAGGGTGGCCCATTACGAATGTAATTACACACCTATATGTCGATAGTTAATCGGTCCCGCATTGCTAGCCGATTTATAGAAACGCATTAGCCATTTATATAATTTCTCAGCCGTTCACACATTTTCTCTTTCATATTCAAATAATAGAATGTGGCAGATTTATGAAGAAGAATGCATTTAATTAAGTGTAGTAAAGACTAAGATTAAATAATTAAGTAAAGAAATAAAATGATTAAATAACTAATTATAATTATATTAATATGCAATCAATTATATTGAAACATTTTTTTCTTTAGTTGCAGTTAATTAATGATTAGCTATTTTTTCTCTAAAGAAAGTGAGTTTGAAAGCGAGAAGAACAGAAAGAAATGAAAGAAGAAATAAAAAAATAAGGAAAATATCGTTTCCTACCGTTGGTTACAATCGAATATAATCCAGGAGGAAAAGCAATTTACAAGGATTTCCGCTCGGAAAACTTCCTCGGCGCAGACGTTCCGACGAACTTTATTAGCTGAAAAAGTAACTTTCCCCGAGACGTTCTTCTTTATTATTTCAGCGGAACGGCAACAAATCGCGCACGGCGAAAGGCTTTATCAATTACACTAACCGCATCAGTTTCATCCATTTGCTATCGATGAATATGGAAATTCGAATGCCGTCACAGTTGCGTTAATCCATGAATTTAATTCAGATTTTCATATGATAAAATTCGCATGTGTAATTAGTCGATGTGCAAATTTATGGGATTATAACATCGGCTAAATCGAATAAAATCAATGGATGGCTGCAATGCTCGAAAAACTAAAAATACAACGAAGAATACATATATTTTTGTTTGCATATATGTATGGTTATGTACATTTGCACATGCTATTTATACCACGGTTAATTAGGATTTTATGAAATTATATGCATTGATAACGGTTTTAAATTGCAATCAATTCAGTCCTGTAAATACAATTTCATGCATTGCATATACATCGGCCTGTGATCTCATTATTTTTTTTATTGATCGCTGGTTATTTTATTATTATTATAAATTTATTATCAGAGAATTATCCATATTAAATATGAGAGAAATATTCATATTTAAGTTGCAATAAAGATTTGGGATTTTCATTAAGTGCAGGAATTTAAAGGAATTTCTTTGCTAAAAAACCTACCTAATAAATACAGAACTTGTATGACATGGTTAATATGGCTTATACAGCAAAAGATCGTTAATGCAAATGCAGGTCGCATTAAGAATGGAAATATATTCAAACTATGCGTTTGTTAATTCAAATCTCTATCGTTTTTTTAATTTTAGTTTTCAGTGATTAATTATTATAATTATATTATGATGTATTAATTAACTGGAATTTTATCTGCACTGTATATTTGTTCAACAATTGGAAATAATCAAAATATTAAATCAAAATTCTATAGCTATAAAAAATTTACCATGATTTGCTTAAGTTCGTAAATATATATTGAAGATATACCAATGCTATTACCTGTGCAGATGTACCATAAGTAGATACCTGAAATCCTTTCAATTTGAGATCGAGCAATATTCTACATCTAAAAATAACTCAGCAAATCGATATTTCATATAAGTTTACTTCCATGCAATAAATTATTTGTGATAATGTATATTGCAAAATATTAATTTCATTTTACATGTAATATATTTTGTTGGCATGCTTCCAATGTTTTATCAAGTGTACATCGATCATAAAGAAATGTTGCCATTATATAAAGCGTTGAATAAACTTCAAGTTACAGTATTTACTGCTATGTTTTATTTCTGGTTGAGGTTTTTTTCAGAATTTTTGCTACTCTCTATGCGAATAAATGTTTTGAACTACAAAAATGCCTGTAATGTCTCGTAGATGGTTATAATATTAATTACTATTGCAAATAATGTTGGTATTATTCCTAATATTGTGTCAATAATCACATCAATTGTCAAAGTTCGAAAGGACACTTGAAACTTACATGCTACCTAGTGCGCTACAAACTTTAATTAGTTTGTAAATTTAATATTTCCAGAAATTTCCCTGTGGAAACCTCAACATGTTCAATCTGAATATTGCAGAGCAGAACGATTGAAGAATAACATAACCAATGGATATGATATCACAGAAAAAAACAGCAAACGCGAAAACCGCGTTTACCAATTTGTATTCATATGCGATTTTTTTGCAAGGTTCTTCCTTTTATGCCCCATCTGAAAACAAACATGTTTTTAATATGCAGTAGTTTTCGTTTTTGCGACGTGGTTGCATGCAGCGCAACGCAGCGTAGAGCTAGAGGAGGCGGGGGCGTGGAGGGTGGGTTTTGGCCCTCAGGAATTTTATTTTCCGGCCGGAGTTTGTGGCGGAACAAATGTGACTTGTTTCCGAAGTTCCCGAGGACCATACTATAACCTAAAGCGACCGAATTCACCGCGGGACTATTTTATGGGGGCGTGCATCGCGCGACGTGCTCCAAACGATCAAAAACGGAAATATTTCAGTTTGCGACCGAACGGGGGGGGACCTTCGCCAAAGATAAAATGCGGCGGCAACATTCGCTGCGCACTAGATATGAACTTACGTAATATATGCTCACCAGCGACAACCAACGCGTTAAGTCCTCCGATCAGAACGCGAAAAAAAGTCACTTCGAACTTGCTATAATATAGTTATTTTATACAGAGTTTACAATTTTCTTCAACAATTTATTTTTGAGAAGATTAACACATAACCTTATTTTTTTAGTTATATACATTTTCTTTCCATTTATTTTATGAGAAAAGTTTAATTGGTTTATAGCAAGTAATGAATAATGTATTTATTACAAAAAGGTATATGTAATTTTGGAAGCGAATAAATTACTAAGTGAAAAGAAAATTTGTAACTTCGTTGCTCCTAAATTAAAGGGCGCTATATGGAGAGCATGGAAGTGAGAAATTCAAATCGGGGAAAACCTTTCGTCATTCCCGTATCGGGGAATCTGCTTGGAGTGGAGTGAGCCTCATATGCATACGATTGATCTTTTGGTCGGAACGAATTGCGAAATTGAAATTTTCGCGCGCACCAGCCGCGAAATTGAAAACACTTTACGTTGTAAACGCACGTAGAGCCGATTTTATAATGGTGTTATCCTGATTGTCCTTCTACCATTCCTGTTTTATCCCATACCTTTCTGTGTCGTACTAAATGTTGTCGTCACTTCTTCTTTGCTGCTACAAACTTCATGGGGTCTGCGGTTGCTACGAGAGGAAGTAATCAGAGAGTATGCAGAGGGACCTCTTTGACCAACTTCCGGTCACAAAACTCCCCCTGTCCCTGTATACAAAGCGCTGAAAACAAGACACCCAGTTATCAAACTAGGTTCACATAATTTATTGCCTTTGTTCATTATATACACAAATATTTATATTATCTTAATAATAATGTCGCTTTCATTTAAAATAACTTCACTTTATTAAAATTAGTTGCATGAGAAACTACATCATCTTTACATAATTGAATAACAAAATAGCTTCGTTAATCTGTATTTTTTTTCTCTTTAAATTCCGAGATCTTTAAATAAATATTTCTTGAAACTCGAAAGTTTCAAAGCCGCATCCATTATTTTTTTTATATACAAACTTTAATTCTCCTTGGATTTCTCTTACAATTACTTAACTGAACTTGATGCATTTTAATATATTCACTTTATATTGCAGATATTTGTTAAATTATTTTATTTATTTTCAAATTTACGTATCATTATTATTTAAAAAATGATACAAATGTTTTAACCTAGAATACGCAGGATGAAATTTTGAAATCGTTATTTTATGTATTTTAAGATAACAATATTTCGATGAAACCACAAATAATTTTATTGGGTTTTTATGTATGTATAAAATATTGTGTTGAATTTTATACATAAACGGCTAAAAATAGAGAGAAAAAAATCGAAGTAATTCACACTTGAACTATTCTTGGTAATTTGGCGAGGGTCCGGAAAGAAAATTACTTTCAGCTTGCGTAAATCGTAAAATTCGTTGAACCACCGTTTCGAGACGTCCCACCATCAAATTTTGTAAAGAAACAGAATGTACTCGAAGGGAAAATAGCAAAAAATGCTTTATACTTGGGTCACTCTATAATAAAGATACTTGTATATAATGAAAAGTGCTTTTACAAAGTTAACAGAATTCAAATAAAGTATTGTATTCTTTACAACTGTTTAAACAGGAAATTGAATAATATTTCAAACTTTGTAGCGCCTTTTAAAAATTGTAACTAAAATAAAAATATATTTATTATAATTAAATTATATGTACATAATTTGTACTCATTTCAACTGAATATATTTTTTTCTCATGTCTTTATTGTAATGAATATGGAATCCAATAAACACTTCTTTCGTTTTTTCTTTAAAGTACGTTTAAAATCAAAATATTCTAATAATAATGAAAATATTAAAACAAATACATTAATCGGTTCAAGGAGGTATAGACTACTGATTTATAAGTTGAATAATTCAATAATTACAAAATTTGTTTAATAATGACTATTTTTTACTTAATTAGCAAAATTATTAATTATACTAATTAATATCAGTTTAATAAAAAAAAACGTTAAAATGTTCAGTGTATTTGGAAACAAAGTGGACTATCAAAAAGTATATGGCTATCGTAATTTAAATGTAAAAGTTCGGTTTTTGCTGTGCGGTGTTGTGGGAGCTCCAGGGCTGATACCCTTTGGGATTAGTGTAAGCTCTGACACTTTGACTTCCAGACTTCTCGCCTGTCTTCGTTGGCATTTTTGCGGGGTTTCCAGCCCTAAATTAATTAAAATCCGGTCCGCAGGGAGGAATCAATTTCCGCCTTCCTCTTCACATCCATCGTACGCACAACTTATTCCCATCAAAAAGGAAAATGATCAAGTAGAATGACTAAGGAAATGATTATGGAAAGAAGCTTTGATCACATGCCAGCTATTTAATGCCCGTAAATTTTCTGCAGATGAAAGGATAATGGAAAAACAATCATTTGATGGTCAATATTAATTTGCAGATTGTTGAATGCTTAATTGGAGATAGATTTAACGTTGAATTGCAATTGCTGATTAGACACTGTGTGCTCCACGTCCAAACCGTTACAGCAAATTAAAATTTTAATAAGCTCTCTGTTATTGAATAAAACGATTATTAAACTGGATCGAAAATTAATATGGAACATGTTTTCGTTCATAATAACGGCAAATGGAATTAAGCTTTCATCCAGTCAATATGTATGTTTATGCATTATGTATTACTTTAAACATCGATGCAAAAGTTCATTTAGTTTTTCCCATTTTTATCAGACCTCACGTAATGGACAAATCCTTTTTGTTTAGCCTGTCATAAGCAGATATAAGACATCATCGCCTTCATTCAAAGTGAAGGGTGTGCCAAAAGAAGGTCGTTTGTCAATGTTTAAGTATTTTGTCTCTACCACAATTTTTTTTCGTCGTTTTTGTTGTTTCTCTTGCTTTTTTTCTGTCGCTTCAAACTAGGACATTTTGAAGCGTTTATTGTAAATTTTCTGAGAAATATTATACATAAATTCAAATTGTGATTGGTTATTAATTAACGAAAATCGATGGTACACGCCCATTGTTTAATTAGCAGAAATAATATAATTGAGACATAATTAATACATCAAAGACATTCATTAAATCATAAAACACGTTCTTAATTGCACGATACAAACTTTTTAGTACTTGTAATTAATTAGTACGACTTATTAGCAACGAAAAACCCAATATTTCGGAGACAGTAAAAGTAGATGATATGTATACCTCCCTTAATGGATACACATATTTTGTTCTACAGACTTTAATGACGCTATAAAGCTTTCTTTTTGTAGGAATGCCTGTGGTTTATGGACGCTTTAAATAATATGTTACAATCGTATTAGTGAATGTCTACTCGATGCAAATTAAACTATCCAAATTATATTCATGCATTGATGCCATTATATACATATTATTATTGAATAAGTTTTACCTCTAATTATTTGTATAAAAAGTATGTGCCTTCAAAAAATATAAACTGTGTTATCCGTATTATTTTGTGTTTTATCTTTTATATGGATTTATAACAGTTATTTACATCAAGCATCATAAATGATTTGAATACTTAAGAAAATGGATTATTTGTTTTATTAAATTGTATGAAACTACAGAAATATAGTATAAGCATGAAACGTTTCTTCAATGTTGTTTCAGCAGTAACGAAGGAAATTATAAACGTTGCAGACTGTGGAGGGCACGCAGTTGCCACAAAGCTGAGAAGTTGCGGCGAAGGCAATAATAGAAATGTTTAATGATATAGTTATGGCAGCAGTAATTGTAGAAGCGCGCTCACATATAGAGGACATGAATGCATATCTGATGGGAATTGAACTTAGCAGACTAGTTAGAATTAAGTATTTTGATCGAATAATTTTGCAAACAAATTGTGGATTTTTTCAGCTTCGTCTGTTAATATTTGAAGCGATAACTGAACGACGTTAAATGGAGTAAAAGAAAAATCGAGGAAGTCTTGGGTTTCGGATGGACGAAGTACATTTATCATTGGCTTTTGTACTGGCAATAAAGGATTTCACTGAGCTCCCTTTTCAGGCTATACTTTATTGAATTGCTTTCTGGCGATTAATTAGTTCTAATTGTTGTGAATTAATTGCGACTTTAAAGATAAATACACACTCACATATTTTTAGTGGTAAATCCAGACTATTTTCGGTATATTCAAATGTAATTATTGGCAAACCATAGATGGCGGTGAGATCGGAGATGTGTGGATGCAATTGATAATGTAGAAAGGGCGAATAAATTGATTCCAGTAATGGACCACTCGTCCTTTTCCAGCTCATCCCGCTCTCGTTTTCCTCTCCTTCTGTTATTTTTTTCTCTCCCTGCTCCTCCATCTCCCTCATGGTAATTGCTAAAAGGGGAAGGCCCAGGGCCGGGCGTACGTTCTCACACAGAGTTGAAATTAATTTTGAACAAATGGCTCATAAAAATAATGAGTTGCCCGTCTACTCAAAGCGACGGAGGCCCCCGTCGATATTCAATTCGCTACGTAATTTTCTGTTTTCGATTTAATTAATTTCTCTAATTTGTTTTATACACAACTCGCCTTCATTCTCCTCTTCAATTGTATATTTTTACTTATACATTTTTTCTGATGGTAATCTTATTCACAAACATTTATATCTAATAGTGAAAATGTCCGTCAAAAAAATTACAATATTATTAAGAGACAATATAAAATTATTTGGAATATTGGATGATACCACAAAGTAAATATCTCATCTAAAACTTATAATAGTTATATGTGACAATAGGTTGGAAATGGTTGCCATTTAAAGGCGAGATGAATAATTAATAGGCGGGTATAAGGTGTTTGGATGTTCTGAAGGAGAAGAGTGCGGCGCGTTCTGGTCCCTCTATTGTTGTCGGCCTCTTCTCGGTAATTGCGCAGAACGTTGTCTTCTTTGTGTTGCCGGATTGCCTTTCAACCAATACGGGAAGACTCAATAGACATCGCTAAGTATTCCATTTACTGTTCAATGGTACAGACGAAGAGCAAGGCGATATCTTATATTGTCCCTCTTTTTTCTCCGCTTGCCTCAAATGGGAACTAGGACGAAAAAGCGAGAATCCTGTTCACTTAACACCCCCAAACATAAAGTTTTATTTGTGTTTCATCATTGCGTATCAACCAATTTTACTGTTACGCATATCCCCACATAAATACAAATTTTAACTATGATGGTAGGATAAACAATGCTCGTCTAATTCCAATAGAATCTGTATAAATCATATATGATCTTAGGTTTTGATGAAAAAAATATATGTCTGATGGCAATAATATGAAAATGTCATATAACCTGGAAGGCCTTAAAAATGAATGATACATACATAGTTGCTACAAAAACACCAACATTTCATCGCCTTATCCGAGTTGCTCGTAAAATAAGCTTTTTATTGCTATAAAGGTGTGCAGGGCTTGAGGTTAGCGGGTAATGGTTAAGTTTTCCTCTGAAAGCTGGTTGCATCGCCAAAAAGTATTTACATCTACAAGTTTTACTGAACATCCAAAATACGAGCTATCTGCTAGTTTTCATAATATAATAGAAATGATTGTAAATTTCGTTCATAATTTATCAGTTTTAAAATATATTTTTATAACAGGGATATTTTGAAAATCTGATTCAGGTTGTACTTGAAATTTTTACTGAATAATAAATACAATTGTGCTTTTTTTTAAATGCAGTTAAAAAATGGTGGTTTTAAACTCGGTTCATGAAATGTATTTGTGAGGCATCTCGAGAGTAATATAATATACACTTGAGAAATAAAACGAACGGAGAGAAGGAAATGTGCGAGCAGGAAGGAGTGAGAGGGTAGAAGAAGTTGAGTTGAAGGTGTTTATTCGAAGGACCCTTAAAAAACTGTAATGGTCCTATCAAAGCCTGCTCAATAAAACTTATGTTTATTTAGGGCGCATCTTAAGGTCTCATTAGTACCTTCTGTAAATTTATTATGTAGCCTGCAGAGCTATGCTTGGAAGGTGAAGGGTAGCGAGACATTGTTAACATGGAGGGATTGTGGGTGGTTTGTCCGGTCCTTTCCTTGAGATTATGGCGACGTGTATTCCTGCGGTCATATCGCAGCAACCCGACAGCTTACTGCGCGAGCATTCCTAACCAAAACCACACAAGTCTTGACGTAAACAATGCAATTACTAATCCACTACCACCGCCAGTCCACAGATCAATGCCAAAACTAAAATCAATTAACTAACATGAATTAACGCGCCTACGCACATCAATTTCTTCCCATTACCTTTGCTTCGAACATTTCCCCCTAATTAATATTAGACGCACACATCGCAGCTGCTGTAGGCCATTTTTGGTATATTCCATGTCATACCCACGCAAAATATGGATATTATAATGGAAATTTATGCTAATAACACGCAATTATACCTATAATCATCTGCTATGATTATTATTGTTACTAATGATATTTCCTTATAATTCTATATCGGCAGAAACCGAAATCAGTCGAATTAACCGCAAGTGTAATAAAGTTTGCCCCATAATATTGCTTATTAATTACATTGACATTTCATTTAAACAATGTCATTACTTCAATTAAATATCGATTTACACCGAGGCCCTACACTTAATCTATATTGTAAATTCAATTTTATTATCAAAGTTTCTTTATAAGATAATTGTTAAATATTTTGCTAAATGTTGATAATTATTTTTGAAAGTAGTATTTTTATTGAGAACTTCATATTGTTGCAATTCGCAGAAAATAATTTACATATTGATATTTTCATGAGGAAATCTATTAGCAGTCGTATAATAAAGGTTGGATAAGTTAATAGCAGTAAATGCTATATTATGTGGTAATAAACAGTTATTATTCCATTGTAATGTTAGAGATTTAAAATAATAACATCGATTGGGATTAAAAATCCTAATGTTCCAATAACGATCATAAAAGGAATTACAATTGCATAATTGAACAGTCAATCGTTGAAACAAGAAGTTTGTCTTTGGCCAATCAGAGTTTAAGTAGTCATGGAATTAAACTAATACCTGTTCGTGATATAATTAGTCCATCTATGATTAGAATAGTTTGTAGATGAATGATGCATTGTAGGGAACCAATCCGATATTTACAGTCAATTCAGATAGACCGTATATCTGAGATCTTTGATTGAACAGCTGAGACATCGTTCGTCTGTTATCCAGGGATTTGGTATTTCTATAGACTGAACCGGATCCATGTGCATCGTCGGAATATAGTGCGAAATACACTGCGAAAGCAAATTGTTGAAGACGTAAGCTGAGCGCGAGGTGGTAACATGCGACAGAATCAAAATGATTGACGTTCGAGGTGTAGGATGAACTAATCGATCCATATTTTGGCAAATACTATTATTTTATTATTATATATTATAATAATATTGTTGGTAAACCTAATAGCTTTTAAAGTTTCATGTTGTATTTAGTGTGGATATAGCATAAGATATCAAAACTCAAGACGTTTAAGTGCTCTGAAATTTAGAGTAATTACAAATCCTTAAAATATATCAAAATGTGCAAATATGTTCAATTTATACCGAATCCAAAATCTTACAGCTTCCACCAGTCGTTAGGTTATGCGTCATTGTCAGTCCACCAGATAATGATGAGATGATGCATTAAACATTGTGCATTTATCTCGTTACGTTTCGTTGCGAAATGATTTATTGCGTCTTATTCAACTTATTTATGACCATTTATTTTAGAGGTAAAATCATCCAATGTATTTTCATTTTTTCGAATTAAACTCAAATGTAAATAATTAAAAATATTGAAAGATTTATAATGTATGTATTTTGTTAAAAGTTGTTAATTTGTTAGGTAGAACTAGAAACTGAGATATGTAGATGTAATGACACTTTTATCACCATTAAGGGAAAATTAGGGACAATCATCATTTTGATAATTTGCTGATTCGTTAGAACGCTTGAATTTAATACGCGCATATAATGAGTTTCCTGAGCGAAATCCTTTATGAAAACTATTATATCTAGAGCGGACGCCGTTTTCCGCGCGGGCCCTAATGAATGTGCAGCTAATTAGGATATAAATTCGTTAATTTGCGACCATTTTGTCGTATGGTGTGCGGCGTCGCCGTCTGATCAGTCAGCAGGAAAATAGCTCCATTCATCCTTAATCGAATCTCGGGGCGCAAAAGTGGTGTGAGGGTGGCAGAAGGGCGGCTGATGGTGGCGACGGTGGGGACGGAGGCGGTTGCCGCGTTCTGCTGTGCAGATTCAAATCGGTTTCCTAATGTGCCCAGGCTTCCCGGACACCCCTTCATGGAATCGTATAAATCTCAACTCCCGACGCTCTTTTTCTCTGTATATAAAATATGCTTATTTCACATTCATGGCTGCCATCACTGAAAGCCATTCGATGTTAACACTATGCTAGAGAGAACATTAAAAATGAGATTGTCAAAAAACGCAATGCAAATCATCTTAACAATACATTTAAGAAAATTAAAAAAAAAAGTATCGTATGAATTTAAATCAAATTTATTAAATATTTAAAATAAGTTTTAAAAAAGGAAAATTCCTGAATCTTTTAATATTTTGTAATACTTTGTCTTTATAAGTGAAATAATAAACATAAATATTAAAATGTTATGTTAGGTGTTCTTTTGAGCAAAAAGATTTATTTTTTTCAATGTATAATGTTTCTCTTTTTTATGTTGCAGTTGGATTATCTGAGGTTGATGCGGTTCTGGGGCGAAGCGCGACGTTACCCTGCGATATAGAACCGAATGTTCGTGAGGATAGGGTCTATATGGTCCTGTGGTATCGCGACAAAGGCAGCAAGCCGATTTATAGGTAAGTGACAAAACTGTAATCGTCTCCCTGAAATTCCAAAGAATAACGAAAAAAAGTAAGAATCTCTTAGTTTCTTTCTTATCCAAAAAATGTCGCACATAACAGTTTGATGCACATAACTGTTTTATCAATTAATTCTATTCAAATTAACATACTAACACAAAAATATTATTGCATAAACAATGTTTCATCATTTCAATTATGTTTAATTATTGCACATGATTTACTTAATATTCAGCAAAATTTATGGCTATAGTTTGAATAATTTATTGGAACAATACCACACAAGTAAAATATGTTCAAAAATTTCCTAAAACTGATGCCATAATAACCTTGTGTCGCTTTCAAAACTTTTCAAATTTTCGTCGTATATAAAATAGAAAGTTTGAATCTTAAATCTACAAGTGCAATTCGTTTCATATTCATATATTCCATATAACTAATTAAGTTGACACTTTATGGAGTATTAAAAGGACAAGAAAAAATATCAAATTTTTGACCTACATCATTGCCAAGACCGCTCCTCCCCGAGCCGTTACCTATGATATCGACCGTGCGTTTTGGGCCACATATAACATGCGCAGGTGGAAATGAACGCTCGTAAAACTACAGCTACAGCTGTTGTATTACATTTTTTTTAGCAACTTTGTTTTATATACACAACTTTTTATCATTTATCCTTCGTAGGTTACCACCAACCAGCAACGAGAATCTAGACTCTCCTCAAATTCTAACAGGTCCCATCTAATTAAAACTCAAATAAATCCACGCCGAAGAACCTTGTCAAATAGAGGATTTTGAATGTTACGCGAAGAGCACCATCCGCAATGTTGTCGCACTCGTTCTAGTAAACATGACGAGACATATATTTTATCGCATATTTCAAAATGTAATTTGCTCTAACGCGAATCCAGTTAATTGTTTACAAACTCGTGTAAGAGGATTACCGTTCGCATTAATTTTACTAAACTTTTCATATGTTACAATTCCGGTTCGAAATACGATTTACGTAATTAAAAGATTTACGATATAATTGTAAATGCAGCCGGGTGTTTTGGCTTTAACTGTGACTGAATCTAAATTATATTGCATCAAATTTGCAAGTTCCTCGCACCGTGTAAATTGCGATTGCTTCTATTTATTTCAAATGTTCAACATTGTTTGGCCTTATTGAAATTTAGTATAATTGCACATAATGTTTTAATTAAATCATTTCAAACTTTGTAAATATCTTATATAACTCAAAATAATTATATTTGTAAAATTTTATTTCTTTTATACCAAATTGGAGATTAATTAAAATATATTAATTATTTGATATGAAAATGTTTTAATAACTGCAATTGAAAGATGAATTAATTAATTGTAATGTGAACAAATGAAAAGTGGTAATTTGGAGATATTTTGAAGTGTAGATATGATTAATGGTTGGAATTTGAAGGTGCGCTTGAAAGCTTCAGGTCAATTGGTAGTTGTCATTGTAGTGGCAAATGGCATGCGAAATTGTAAGTGCATTCCGTGACATCCCCATTAAAATCCTGTCGCCAAATCGGGAAATGCTGTATGATCGCGTGACGTATACGAATTACGTTGAAGAAAGTTTCATGATTGCTACAACAAACCGCACACACCATCCATATACCATACAGCAACAACAACCACTTTACCAAATTGCATTTTAAATGTTATTCGAAAATAATAGAATGCGCCAGAAATTTCGTTCCGTTAATGCGAATGGCATCTGTATACTTTTGTACCTCTTTCTGCTGTAGTTACGTCCGGCATAATAATGTCAACCTAATTACGCGCGCCACCATTTGATCTGATGCGTTCGGATTTTTACTACTGCGTCGCCATTTTATAGCACTTTTATTAATCCCCCTTTTTATTTCGCACTAAATTCCGAAACACCCCAACAGCCGACCGGAATACATATCAGGCAATCTTCTGTCTTCGCACATATTTTTTGCTCTCTCCACAGCACACTCCACCCTCAACATTTCCCGCCCTAACATGATTAGATTACTCACTTGCGTTATTTTTTTCCCGTATCTCAATACGTTTTTGTCCCTCACAACACATGAAAAATAAAATGAATACAATATGTTCACAGTAAATCATACATTAAAACTTGCATATTAACACTCGTTATCTAACACAATTGAAATTTAGTAGAATTTAGGTGATATGAAAATAAATAATTAAAGTTGAGGGAGGAAATTTAACTCACGAAATAACCATTAGTTTAAGGCTGTTTCGACGGCGTTAAATGTCGATATTCCCACAGTGATCTTATTGAAGTGAACTGTTTATTGGTTGTTTGGGGATGTTGGTATCGGACTTGCATAATGTCCGTGTTTGTCTCTTGGAATGAAGGTGGTTACGAGAAATCCTAACGTAAGTTCTTGGATATGTAGGTAAGATGTGTGTATGCTCACTGGAGCAAGTATAGGTATGTGGTGTGGGTGTACGTGGGTAAGTATGGATGAGTTCGCGCTTTCCGCAAACGCGATCGTGCCTAGGTGTGTGAAGCTCCGAAACCTGTGTTTGTGCCCAGATTAGGAGATACGGCACGCTGTCAGCTTACGGAGTCCCGGAGACTTAAATGGGAATAGCAAAACACGACCGTAAATTGTGCATTATCAAACAAGACCCCTCACGACCTCCGCCTATGTATCCAAATTACCGATCCCTTATCGAAATTTGCCGCACACACACACATACACGTACGCACAGGCAGAAACATCGATTTAAAGAAATATCTTTGCATCTTCAGTTTTTTTTTTTAAACCATAGTTGAAGTTCGTTTATACCAGGTCAGTTCGATAAATCGATCGCTGATGGATGATCTGTAAATATTGCAATAATGTCGAATCCACGTAAGTACAATTCGAGAACTTTTAAGTTATTTAATGTGGTCAGGATATTTCATTTCATTTAGTTAGTTATGAACGAGTAGAACGTGACGTATGATGCAGGTGGATAAATTGATTGCTGATTAATGATTGATTGATGACTACATGTATTTTAATTGAATTTAATAGATAACAATCCACGATATTTATAAAATAACATAATGCAATTAATAATAATTTGAAAATAATATATTCATAACTCGATTCACTAAAACCCATTGCAAATAACTATTCGTCTTTAAATCCTGAAACTATATTATGGAATTGTCATTATAATTTTTCATCAAAAAATCAATTTCATAATTAGTTCAAGAAATATGTAAATTTTTTAGATTAAATCGGACGTTTTTATTGCAATATTTATAACTCGATTCACTAAAACCCATTGCAAATAACTATTCGTCTTTAGATCCTGAAACTATATTATGGAATTGCCATTATAATTTTTCATCAAAAAATCAAGTTCAAGAAATATGTGAATTTCTTATATTAAATCGGACGTTTTTATTGCAATATTTATAACTCGATTCACTAAAACCCATTGCAAATAACTATTCGTCTTTAGATCCTGAAACTATATTATGGAATAGTCATTATAATTTTTCATCAAAAAATCAATTTCATAATCAGTTTAAGAAATATGCGAATTTCTTATATTAAACCTCGAGTTTCTCTGCACTAATGGGAACAAAGTCACAAAAATGGACAATATCTAAGGGTTGACTATTCCTAGATTATTCTATAGATTAAAATGCGTGAAATTAATAAAATAATAAGAAAATTTTGAAAAGTTGTTTTAATTTAAACTTTTTTTGATCTGGACATTAATTTCGCCCAAATCACCTCGATATTAGGTTGCATATTGTATTAAATTATCTTTTGATGTTCGTAGGGAAAAAGTCCTAAAACGTGTTGGCGAAGAAATATACTAATATTAATTTTAAGAGAATTTATTCGGTAACTTTATAGTCGTTTTGCGGTTGAGTTGCTGGCAAATTTTAGCATTAATCGGCTGCATAATACAGCTCAAGTATCAAGTTGCTCATGTACCGTATTTCAACTGCTGGTCTCTGCATTATTAACTTGACTATTCCCTTGGAAAAGCTAGTTGTGCAACTTGATTCTGGTATATGAAGATTAATCGCTAAATATACTTTTTCAAATATTATTAGTTCACAGTTCAATTCATAAAATTTATCCAATTAAACTTTCATATTATTCACGTTTTTTATTATTATGTTTACTACTTTGCTATTACACTATGCCGAAAATAAAAGAAACTTATACGTGACACTGTTTTTTTTTGTTGTTTTCCTTCCGTTTTTGTTACTTTACGATGTATAAAACTTCCTCTATTAGCTATGGAGTTAACGGTCGTAAAAATCCTACTTATGAACTCATCTCTTGCACATGCACTGCTAGTGATTGTACGTGGTTTTCCTCACATATTCCTGGATCCAGGTTTTCCCGTGCCAACGCCATCATCGTCTCTCAGTCTGTACTTGTTTTTACGCGAACTTTATCGTTCCTTTCACTTGACTAAAATATCCGCTTTGACTTGCAAATACCATATCATATTTTAGCTTTATTTTTACCGTTTTTTATTACAAGAAAACTCTATTTGCATATCACATCATTTATTTTTATGAATAACAGTAATCACCCTAGGAATATAAATTTATTATTTCTTCTTACTATCAAACAAAATCGTACGCATCCTAAAAAATCAAGTTTTGCGGATGAAAAATTAAATTTATCTTTCTATTACAGTTACTTACCAGTATATAAAATCTCCCTTAATTTGTTAAATTATTAGAAAATAAAGATTATCTCTTTTGTGTAATAATTATATTATCCGTCATATTACATTTTTAGTATTATTTATTTTAGCAATTATTTTACTTTAATTAGTTTACATATTTTACAACAAAAATTCTTAGTAAAAAAGTATTTGATCCAAATTATTGTTAGAATAGTAATAGCATTAGTAGTTGTTTAAACATAAAATAATTAATTGCATAATATTTATAAGGTGTATTAATCTTTTTTATTGTAAGTTAATTTTTTTATGATTTATATAATATGTTTGTAGGAAAAATCGTAATTTAGAAAAAAAAAAACAGTTTTTGCGATGGAATAAAGTTAATCAAAATCGCATCAGAGTTGGGTGATTTCCAGCTGCGATGCAATCTCGAAACCGCCATAAAGTATGCTTAATATAATTCTTTAATACACGCTTATGAAAACGAAATTTAAACGAAAAACTAGAACGATCGACGCAACAATATTTTTCGAATAATCTGTTTGTAGTTTGGAATAACCGTTCTGCTATCTATTTATTGAGTTATAAAACAGTTGAGCCGAATTCTAAATTCCGGAATTGACAAATATTAATTGTACTTTACTTGTTGTATCAGGTGGGTTTAAACTGTACGGAATGTGTTTGATTTGCAAATATACATTGGATGCGCGACTGCGACGGACTTATGAGTTTACAATTATATTTGATCGGTTTAATTAAAACCCACGGTGCGTTGCCGGATCCGGATGAAATTATGTATTCTCTAGACCATAAAAAGCGTTGCCTCGCGATATTGTTAAGCGAGGGAACCATTGTGAACGCTGCATGTGCGTCGCGACGTGAATTCACGTCGTTAACCGTGCCAGTTATTTTCGCTTTTGTGGACCATAAGGCTGCTCCATCCTTTCCGGTTTATATTTATATTTTTTTAACATGTCGTGCTGATTTACTTTCTTCATTTCTCTCGTGCCCCGCATTGTTTTATCGTTTCGTTAAAACTGCTATAAAAAAAGTATACCCTTTGGCCATTCCTAATAACAACTTATTCTTTGAGCAATTAATCTTTGTTGCAACATTATTCATGGTATTTTCGACATTTATTAAAAGTAATTGCACACTAAAACACATGTAGATGCATTAAGTTAAAAAAAAGGTTATAAGTAGATTATGAATATTCAACATTCGAAAAATATAAAGCGAACATAAAATACCATCCTGAGTTAATTAAATAAATTTTAAAGTTTAAAATAACATTTGAGCCTAGTTGCGGAAGTCCTACAAATATTTGAGTTTCCATAGTATTTATAACTGCAGGATCTATTAATCAAAGAAGATTAATTGTCGGGGTTTCCTTTTCATGATTCCGCATAAAACTGAAGCACTAGTATTAAAAAAATATTAACAAATGCGTTTGTTTGTTTAATCGATCGATATAAAACGATTACGTTTAATCTTCTCTAATCTTTATATTCCGTGAATACCGATTATCTTCAATCGTAACTGAAGATCAATTTAAAAATACATCATCGATTTTGTTGTAAAATTATATTAGTTCTTTTTTTCGATTCGGTTTCTGTCCAAGAATTCAATTTGAATATGTGGAAAGGCCCGGTTAAAAAAGTACATTCAAACGCTTTGATAAAACAATTTTATAAAAGTGCCTTGCAAACGAAAAAAGTTATAGCTGTGTACAAATAGAAATACTCAATTTTCCAATCGACAAGTTGTAACGAATCAGGAATTGAACGTATTCAAGCACACACATTTCAATGTCAATGGACGTGTTTGTCTCTTTGATCCGTCCATGTATTGTATGCAGATATCACTGAAACGAGAGACTTTGAGCAATAAAATCACAAAGAATCAGACATTCCTATAGTCATTTAAATAACCTCTATAATTAAAAAAACTAAATTTATTAACTACTACAAAAATCATTAAAATTGCAGAATTTCATGAGTAACAAGTTTTATTACAACATACACAACTAAATGGAAACTGTATAGAAAATATTTTAACGAATAAAAAATAATTGAATATCATGAAAAGTTTTTAAGTACAATGAACGTCTCGATTTCTTTACAACTTCCTGAAAGATGCGAATTATAAGAGCTGTGCTGTACTTAATAAAATGGAATGAATACTACTGCTCTCGCATTCATCGAATCTAAAATGTATTTTTTTCAGGTGTAATTTATAATGGAATATTAACAAATAAAGGATCGCGTTGAAAACGAGACCGTAAAAAAAATATTACGAAATTTTATTGCGAACGTGGCGAAAACTTAATTACCCAAATCGGGTTTCGCTTTCCACCCACAGTCACAATTTTTTTTTCTCCTCTCTCTCGCCCTCGCAAAGAACACATTCCTTTTTGTCGATGCGTCAGGTCTCCTTTAATAAGACCAACCATTAAAGTTATTAAGAATAAAACAGATTTTTTTATAGGAATAGTTAATGTCGCTTATTCCAAAACACAATTAGTTTAATTAATTTTATATTTCGTAATACAATTCTGCGTTGCAATTATTTAAATCCGTAAGCTTTAATTAAAATTTCTTTATTATTTCTTTTTCTTTCATCTAAATATTTCACTGTCTAGTATGGTGTTCCTTTTATTAGCAGTGACTTTTGTTTGACAATTTTATTTATGTGAAATATTTGGACCGCTTAATATGTTAGTATTTATAGAATGTCTCTTTGAGACTAAAAGATATAGAGTTTTTCCGCTCCGGTTGAAAGAAGGCTTGATGCTATAAAGTGTCCCATAAATTCGGGTATTATGTGAATTTATCGAGAATAAATAGTGGACGGCGGCGTATTGCGCATTTTATCTGTAATAATTTTACGTAATTTATCTCCAACGGCGGATTTTATATCTGGATTTGTTTGCGTAACCGCAAGGATTTCGCTGTTTATATCCTCCGGAAACAACGGTGGATGAAGAAAATGTACTAGTAATTATTTAAATAAATAAAAAAAATACTTTAAGTTTAATTTAAATTAGTAATGGTCGTGTTTTTATAATAATTTGCTACGCGAAAGCGGCTTTGTGTTTGGCGCAATGAAAATGGAATCACGAAAACCAAATCGGTCACAATTCTTTAACCACGAAATTAAATTACAGTTTCTATTTATTTACAACAATTCGATACGTAAATCCCATTTAGTAAATTACAAAATACTATTCATCGGCCATTTTCGATCACCCGTTTGCTCTATTCACTATTTGGATACATTTAATAACTCTCGATAAATTTCAAATGGAAAATATAATGGAAATGGAAAATAAAAAGATAATTAATCTAATGCTATGATTAACACAACATAACAAAATTATAAAATATTACATTATATAAAACTTAGAAGTAATATTATTACATAATAATTACCATTATTTGATGTACTCAAAAATAGTGTTATAAGTGTACTTTATATAACAATATTTATTAATAAATTTCAAATGGAAAATATATAAATACTGTAGTAAGTATAGGAGTTGGAAAATTAAAAGAATAAAAAAATAAAAAGACAATTAGTCTAATGCTATGATTAACACTTTTCGAATCTTTACTGTTATTCTTTAGAAATTTAAGACATAACGAAATTATAAAATCTTACATTGTATAAAATTTAGAACTAATATTATTACATAATAATTACCATTATTTGATGCACACAAATTTTAAAAGTTTTAAGTGTACTTTATTTAACAATATTTATTAATAAATTTCTGTTAAAAAATATTTTTTGTTATAAATTAAATATATTTTGTCATGTCACAATCTGCAGTGTATCTTGAAAGATGAGTTATAGTGTCTGGGATCAAGTCGTCTGGGGTACACTTGTCTTGGTGAAGGGAAGAAGGTCCAGACTGCTAGGATACGACGGGTGCGACAATGTGTGAAAACGCGAATTGATAAATGGATGTCATAACGGAATTTAGATTCCGCACGTTTCGTGGCACTGTTCCTGGCGAATGTGCTGATGTTGCACTACGCGACCGTAAAAATAGTATAATTCCCGCCAAGTTATTAAATTTAACCACCAGCAGGAATTACATTTGCAATTTAGATATTTCAACAAACATTTCCAACTACTTTATCATATGAAACAAGCTCTCGGCGTTATACATTTTGCGCCTTAGTTATTCATGTAAATACCGAAAGTGACGATAAAGCAAAATATGAACTTTGCACCGCTTCCACTTTTCAACATTTTCACTACTTCATAATAAAATATATCATTTTCTTTCTTAATTTTAAATAAAAATAATTACAAAATATCATACAAAATGCGTAATAAATCATATAAATATTTACAAATATTGTAGAAATCTTGAGATTAATTATTTTGTATTCTTTGTTAGGAGTTTATATTGTCATTGATTTATTACGAAAATTCAAGCGAAAATTAATCCTGGCGTGTGTGCTCGGTGTGTACGTCTTTAAATCCTTGTAATCGTTGCTTACGTAAATATTGAACATTCAGTCATTACCGTTTACAAAGTAAACAGCGTTGCTTTGTGAACTTTATGTAATAGTTGCAGTCACCTTCCAACTAGTATGGACATAGACGCATGTCACTTTGCTAAAGTATTAAAACATAATAAAACATTAACATTTTTTTTTAGTAATTAGTGACAGTCACAACAAATAAATGATTCTTGAAATGAACTAACTAACGATTTTTGAAAAACATCTACTAGTTACCCGATATTTAATCTATATGTAAATAAAATAATATAAATTGTATGACGTACGCTGCTTGATATATATTTGCTTTTTGTATGAAAAAAGTAACGAAGGGCTCGGAGCATAGCGTGACATTTATTTATGACAAGAGTGCTCGAACTGGTACAAAACCTTTTCGTCGTTGAAGAAAAAAGGAATCTGAGTGAAGAAAACATACATGACACGCTCATGCAAGGATTTGGCTGAAGTCAGGTTTTCATAGTGTACGCAATATCCGAAGGTTCTTAAAATAAGTAGGTACAACAATGATGAGATGTGTGTGTGTGTTTTGTTGGTGGTGTGCTGCGCTATAGTATAGGATGCTGAGCGACGTACGCGGATATTCCCCTGTTTTTGTATTTAATAAGCGAGATCCAGGGTGAACATATGTTTTGGGAGCTGATATATTGCGGTCAGAGCCTTTGTTGCGGCCGACATAAAACGTTCCAGCTATTTTACAAAAATACAGTGCACGCCCACAGGACTCGGATCCCCGATTCCATATCCTCGATCCCCAAAGATGGACTCCATTCTTCGGCGACGCGCAGCACAAATTGAATTTTCACTCGAATTCGGACACAATAAAGGTGGTTTGGAAACATTGGAGTCGGACGTGAAATTAATATAGAACGGGCTGTGTGCCGGGCTTGGGCGGTGGGTTTTTTGGTCCACGGTGCCGGAGAATATTAATAATCTTTTATCGACTTATATTGCGAGGAGCGCCGAACTTTTCGCAGGAGAGAACAAATAGATTGGAGAATGTTTCTGGCGTGGCCCTTTGGAAATTTTAATTAAACAACAAACATACTTCCATCCCCAAAATTATTAACTTTCCCTTACAAATTTATACTGGAAGAAGCATTTCAATTTCGCCCCCCCAATTCACAATGTTCGAAAGCTCTACATATTTATTTCACTTTTCAAAGCGATCATCATTTTGAAAGTTTACATAATGTGCATTAGAATTGACCAAAATAGCACAAGATAAAATTTAATTTTTTAATACGTATTCCATTTTCCATTCCGTTATCTGCAAGTGTTTGAGAACTAAATGAAGGAATTCGTGTAAAAAATGAGGAATAAGAACGCTAGATTAATCATCTCCAGCGCAGAGGCCTCCTTATTTAAAATAATTCTTTAAACTAATTTCTATAGGGAAAATCAAGTGGGCGTTAGCATAAATCACACGGCCAGCGGAAATATTAACGTCTGGCTGGGGAAATTAAGCAAAAACTTGGCCGTCGGAGAGCTCCGAGATTCGGATGCTTGTTGCTAAAACTTTCCCTTTTCCCCCAGCACACGACAAATCGTTAATTTCGGAGAAGGGCGAATTATGAAAATGGCACGAGCGGGACCGCTGCATATAATTACTTTTTGCCAACAATATTAAACATCTATTAAGCCAACTTGAATTAAATAAAAAAAAAAGTTTCAAGATCACATTTTATATTTGACTTTTTGCTATCTGCACTCCAACTTTGAATCGAACAGTGATTCATGTATTAACAAGATCAAAGAATGTTTGAAATATTTCAATCGATATATCCTAAGCTACTCCACTTCCCAACAGGTGAGCCGAGAATAAAAATTGGAATATCTCAAATTAAATTGATCTTTTTGAAAGTATTGTTCTGGATTTATAATAAAATGATTTTTCACTTTTGTAAACAATAAAAATGAAACAAAATATTGTCTTATACAAATATGTAATTTTAGATACAAATTTGATTAATTTTGTTCTAATTATATTAAAAGAAAATATTTAATTACATTTTTTGTTTGATTTGAACTGTTGTATTTTGTAACATTATCTTTAAAAAAATATGAGAAATACTGAAATTCAAACTTGGTTCTCGGAAAGTAAAGCTGAGCTATAATGTAAACTCCGCTTGCTTTCGGTAATTAAGTGTAAGTGCAAATGAAATAAATCTGCGATTGTAATGATCTCTTAAATTTCTCTAATTGTCTCATTATTAACTGGTTTATGGGTCTCGCTAGTATTAGGACAATGCAGTAAATATAAATCAACGTTGGCATTAAACGTGATAAAAGTGATTCCGATATTGAGTTTTCTGCGTTGCCAAATAGAAAATCAATTGCCCGAGCCGCTGATGTATCAATTGCGCAGCACAACTTAGTTGATATTTACACTTTCTGGCTGACAGTGTTTATTTTTTACGTAATCCTTGATTCGAATTCGGTTTTGTTGATTTTTTTCAAATTGTTTTTATTGTTGGTGTGCAGATTGTGTTTGTTTTATTCAGTTGGACCATAGTGGATTGTGGACGTAGAGTTTATCCGCGAAATGCCACACATTAGTCAGAGTTATGCGACGCGCTGGGTATCAGGTGCGTGGCTTTCCAACGCATACGTCTGCTCTATCGGATTACGAGATGATGGATGGCGTTAAGTTTAATTATCTAATATCCACTATTGGTCGTTTACCCAAACTAGCGTCCCTAACAAAAACGATTAACCTCTGCGCAAATTCTGAGAAGTTTCGCGTTTGTATTTTTGCGAAATCGTGTAAAATAATAAAATATTAATCGGGATGACATTTTTAATCTACCAAATATGACTATTGCAATTTTCGGAAGTGGTGTTTCCCCAAGGATGAAAACCGTGAAGAGTTTCTCTCGCCAAATAATAACAGAGAAATATGCTTAAAGAGGAAGGACGAAACGAAGAAAAATGAAAATACACAGAGCAATTAATCATTTACGAAGAGTGAAATATCGTGGTTGGTGTTGGTGGTGGTAGGTGGATGCGGGCAAATGAGAATTTATTTAATTAACGACCATTGTTTGAGCAGGGCATTAAGAGCCAAATATTTACCGAGGAAGGTTTCTTCGATCCCCTGTGTAAATGTTTAAAACAAATTTGCAAGTGGAACACGTAGCTGAATTAATTTTGAGCGCGAAATGTGTATGTAGTGAGTATGTATATATACACACGAAGGGATGAAAGAAAGGAAAAGAAAAAAGAAGAGCAGATAGTAGCGGTGCGAGGAGAGGAGAGGAAGCGAAATGCACCCCACAATGGATGGGATGCACGATTCTACTAGTGTTAATTAAAAACCCGACTGTCGGATGAATGTGCTTTTTATTTTGAATAAAACGTAATGAATTTTACTCTATTTTCGGCCACTTATTCAATTCGTATACTAACCATGAGCTACACCAATTGCAGGGAACCAATTTCATTACTAATCGTTAAATAGATTTATTTTCAGATCTATTTCTGAAGTCATTGGATTATTTTATATTAATATTAAAACTTATTCGAATATATTAGAAACTTTTACGTCTCGTTATTTAATTAAACTGTATAAGTTATGTTCATAATCGAAGAGTAACGGTTCTTTGGGGAATGTCAAAGGGCCTCCTGAATTTACCCGAAATTTAGTTCACAAATGACCCCACAAACTTTATAATACTACTCACAGAAGGGTATATGTACTGTATAAGCCTTGCGACCAGTCTAATTCTATCCAAGATATAACATTTGATGCAAAGAAAGTTAAGTATCGATCCAGTCTTAATACCTAAGCCAATAAGTTACGATTCTTTGAACTTCTTTCGTTTATATTAACTTTTATGTGTATGCAGATTAAATAAGGGATTGAAACTCTATTAAATTATAGAATTAATAGTTAATGTAAGTCAACGAGAGCCATAAAGTAAATAGATTTAAAGTCCGATGTTGTCAGGTATCGAGCAGAGCGGTGTTTTCAAATTTTATCTAGTTTAATCAGCAAAGTGCTGTGCATTTCTAAAGCAAAGATATATGCGATGGCGTGTCTTATCGGCTTAATCTTTAAAAGGTTTAATGTCAATGCAGAGAACACAGAACTCTTAATAGAAACTTTCTATAATGCTTATAATATTTAATATTTAAAATCATAAGCATTAATTTGCTTAATTTCATATAAAATCATCTTGGTATAACTCGGAAGATGTTATTTAATATTTTTATTGTTGCCGGATGGATGAATTGGAGCGAGTTGTACAATATTTCATATAATGTGTAGACGCGAACCGGTGAAGGAACAGACGTTTAGGTGAGTTAGAGTGAGAAAGATGCGATCGCGAAATGCCGACGATAAGCGAGGCATGGGGGCGCCTTGCTTATCGCCGTCGAAGTGAGTGCGCCATTACGACTATCAGCGTGTATTCCGGAAGTAATATGACCGGATATAATATGAGACCGCGGTATAACCGGAGTGAGAGAACCATTACGTGTGAAGCGAACGCCCGTTCGTCCGGAGATAATAATTCATAAATTCCCCATTATATAACAGTAGCAAGTGTTCTCTTTACATGGGAGATGGCCGCGTGTGGGTGTATTTCGGGTGGAGGCGCCGGTGGCGGTTGCGCTCGTTCCGCAAACTGCACCGCCGGCTTGGATAACCGCGATTATTCGCGTTGTCCCAGTTCGTAATTGTGATTTACTGCCGGCGTTTTACTGCCTCCATAAAGACTGTCGTCCTAATAGAAAAGTCCCCACAGTTTTCGACATAATTACCTCCCACATTTTTAATAGTAGATTTATATATATATTTATTTAATTTTTACGCCCTTCCAAACAATCACGCAATATGAAAGATATATTTTTGACTTGAATAACAGTTATAGTTCATTCATTAGTTTATAAAATGCGTCTTCCCATCCTGATGTGCAGAAAGACTAGACAAGTAGTTTTATGTAAAATCGACCACCTTAGATACAGCACTCGAATTACCGTGAAATAATCATTGATGATGTCAACAGTTTCGCGTCGACTTCGACTTAAAAATAATGTAATTTTTCATAGTTCAGCAAATCCAAAACCCCAAAGTCTCGGCGCTAATTGTTACGCAATTTTAACATCTATTTTATGTCATTCCGAATGCGAACATTGACATTAATTAGATTCCCCTTCTATTTGCGAAGTGCGTAATCTTATTGGACTAATTGAGACAGCTACAAAATGTGGGTAAAGATAATGCAATAATTGTTATTTGAATATTAATGCATATATAATAGACTTTAATGTTTATAGTTTATAATGGTCCAGTACACAATTTTAATATTATCAGTTAAGGAAATTTCACTAGGAAATTTTCATAGATTTCTCAAAGTCTAAATTTATAAATATTTGGGTTTGCATTTGATGAGATTTTCATTTTGTGTTATCTTTAATCGCATCTTATATTTTGATACAAAATAGTTCTTAGCGCTGAATGAAACAATAATTCAGTCCTTTCGACTCGGCTAGCTTAAACACAATAACCCTTTGTAATCCCCACGATGAACCTCACCCTAATTAGCTATATTAATGTACTGGGCTGTTTCGCACGTGTTTGCACATCAATCCATATCTGTATATATGTGTAGGTATGAGTTAAAACGCGCAAGTGTATGAGTATCTGTGTGTGTATGTGTGTTCACGCTCCTAATTAAAATAATCGTATGTTTGACAAAGGGCCCAGATCGAACTGGTATTAGTACGCGTGCACAATTATCGTTATGAAACAGTTCCCAAAAATTTGTCATTCGCCGTAATTAAAGCTCTGATACCTACACAATAATGTCGGGGAATAATTACGGTCCGTATATTGTATAATGGCCGACACTAATTTACTCCGCGCGGTATAAAATATTTGCCTGCAACGGAAACCGCATGAGTTAGTGCATAATTATTTAATAGGAATTGAAGTTTAGGATGGGAAAGATTATTATTATTTGTCTAATTAAATTTTCCTCATTAATTCTATTTATTTATGGCACTATTTACAGTTCCACATACGAATATCAAATTCACGCGTTGATCAAAATAGTATTGAATACTCGACAAATCTATTAGAACATATTTTGATTAGAGTTAAAATATTATTAAAGAAAATAATACGTTTTATTTTAAAAATATAACAATTACGTACATTTTTACGTGATTCCTTAGATTATGTATAACGATATTACATCTGAATTTTTAATATGCTTCAAAGCTACAAATAAATTATTAATGGTATTGAGTGATGACTAAGTTTAATAATATAATACAATATTTTATTTAAAAATACGAGTTTTGCGGTTTTAGAAAAATGTAAATGTCAAAAATAGAAGCAAGTACAAAATGACTATTAAATTGAGACAATTATACAGCGTTCATTAAAATATTTCAGATTCCTGGGGTGGAGAATATGAAGACAAATGATTTTATTTTCATCTGGTTTGGTATGTTATATCCATCTTCCATTTAAATCCGGGACGTTTCACGTCGTCCGCGTTCACGAGCCGCGAAAGGATTTATCATGCCGTTACAATTTAATCTAAACGCCGTTGCAATTAACCTTGCAGCTCACAGCATTAGATTGCATAAAACAGTAACCGCGTGCAATGGGCCTAAAGCTACGAAGCGAGAAGATTGTGCCATTGTTTTGGAAACCGGGAACGCCCAACTAATTAATCCCCTGCTGCTAATCAACATATTTTCCTTGCATCGTACTTACACGAAATCCCTTAATTCATAATCCGCAATTGTTGACTTAACTTCTTCTTAATTGTTATTAATTTCGACGGTATTCTTCAGAAATTCCGTCTCGCCGTAATTACAAAATTAACTTTTGAATTCTTTTGTGTTTGCCTTCATTTTCTTAATTAATTAAACACCAAAGAAATTATAATTAACTTCCGTGCAAATATTTTAAATACATTAAGTTAGGAAATTTATTAGAACTTGTTTTCGTTTCAAGCATCATTTATTCAAAAGAAAATTGATTTTAAATATCTTTTAATAATGTCTAAAGTATAGTTAGAAACCAAATTTTTATTATATTATTCTTTATAATTCAACGGATAATTTCGTGGCATTTAACCAACGCGATGAAATTAAAAAGCTCAATATCTTGATCCTTCTGCATAACTTTATTACTGTTCATTAAAGAGCAATAATAAAATCTGCGATTTATAGGAAAACTTTCTCATTTCCGCAATAACTTTTCTTTTCATTATTTGATTTGCATTTCTTAATTACTTTTCCCATTATATTTTTTATATTTCTAAAAAAGAACTGAATTACATTTTTTTATGTAAAATTCTTTATGTCTTAATTTCTTGTAATATTTACCAATGCAAAATCGAAACAATATGAAGCTCTAAGAATTATGAAAATTATAGTTATTTATTTATTTTTAATGATTCTATATGATCTAATTATAACAAATAAAAAAATCCTTAGTTAAATTTTAGTTAATAATAATAGACAAAATTTATTGCCTTAGAATATGGCACCGGTAATCCCATTTATAAGTGACAAAAGTTAAAGAAGTACTAATAATAGTGTTAATAGTAATTTATTTAAGTAGATTAATTGTATGATTTATAAGAATGAACTGTAAATAGTTTCGATAGAAACAGAATTATTGAGAAAACATTTGTGAATGTCTAGAGTTTTGAAGCAAGTTTCGATATCTATATTCGGCGGAAGCTGGGTTGGAATATTTTGCGTAATAAAGTTTATTACCCAACGATGAATATTCCAGTTGTATTCTGCATACGGGCGGGTTCTTTTATACTTTTTTTGCGCGTTTTCTTGTTTCATTTTCCATCGGATCCATAGCAAGAGACACATAGGTATTATTATATGCTGCAAACGGAATTGCGCTCGTATATTTTTACGACACCAATGACACGTAACTGTTCGTGGAAAAGCGCAAAGGGACAAAGAGGAAACCTCCATTGTAAACGGTGAGTTGAAAAGGTGAGGTCCGGAGACGGAAATAAAAGAACGCGAAAAAAGAAAGAACCGGAGAGTGACTTGACGAAATATGGGAACATCGATAATTCCAGTTCATCCGTAAAATGATTTAGTGGTATTTGGCGTTTCGTACGTAGTCCTTTTGTATATATGAAGAGATGGATGTGCACTGTTTTCTGTATCGGGAATTTTCTGTCCGGTCGGAGCATCCGAATTCCTATTCCTAATGCGATTACATCGCGAAATTAAATCGTGCCACGGTCGAATACACACACTCCTACCAGAAAATTGATAATACACAGAAATACAAGATGCCAATCAATTCAATCGACGGGCAACTGCTCAACATTGACATCACATCCTCCAGATAAGCACATAATATGTTGCCCAATGAATTCGTTTATTGGAAGCGAAGTTCATCAACGAAACTCGATTCAGACAGTTTCTTCGTACGGTCCGACGGTATATCCTACTTCTCATTCAATCAAATTCTTCCATTTACGCTTTAATAATCTACAAATATATATAGCAAAGTGACGTTTATTTTTATTTATAAAAATCTCAAATAACTTCGCTTATTAAGAACACGATCCTCGGTTTCTTAATTCTTTCTGTTAAAAAATACTTTCGTACACCAATTAAAAAATCGTAGAGGCAGAAATTGAATCTAAATTTAGGTGTTTTTCTTTAGCTCGATGGACTTTCTGTCTGTAAATTAAAGGCCACTCGCTTTAATAAAAGAATAACATTTTTTTCGGATGATTTCTAATTGAAAGAAAACCATTTTGACATGTTTCTTTTGTATTTCTTATGATAATACACCGTCTTTCTCTATATTTTTTTTGTTTTATTTTTGAATGCTTATAATGTGCGTACCCAATTTTATAATTATAAATATAATAATTAACTTTATAATTTTTGAACTTATATAAAAATTATAACGATTAGTTTTAATATATTTTTATTCGTTTCAGTTTCGATGTGAGAGGAAGGGCATTCAACAAGGCCTTGCACTGGTCCGATCCAGAAATATTCGGACCCAGGGCATATTTTGTTACCGTCGCAAAACCAGCTGCTTTAACATTGGATGGCGTCCAGCTGGATGATGAAGGCTTGTACCGTTGTCGCGTGGATTTCAAAACATCTCCAACGAGGAATTTTGCCATCAACCTAACCGTAATTGGTAAGAATTTTACTATGACAAGTATTATTTAAATAGTTCAAATATGTTAAACTTCCATGCCACAATTAAGCACTTATTATTCTTTGGACTGCTTTGAAAAATATTATGAGATAAACAAATCTCTTTATTATGAAGAATTTAAAATGAAATTAAACGAATTTAATTCTCTTAAATTCAATTTTCATCTAATCCATTTAGCTTCTTTTTGATTCTTTTCTGGTCTACGTATTGGGTTATATAATTACATCTGTTATTAATCAACATACAATTATGTTATTTATTTTAGAAATATAATATGCTATATTTTCGATTTCGATGTTGTAATGTGAAGGAACAACTGTGGACCGACTTTAATAATGAAATTTCAATTTCAGTCTGGCTCGTCCACCCCTAACATTCAAACAACCCCGCACATACCGCGTGGGTCGGCGGCATGCAGCCAAAATAACTATGTGGCGGTGCTTTGCAAAAATCGAGAAAAGCTTACGCCTCGGTGGCTTTCATAATGCAACGCGCCGAATAAAAAATGGATTTTCCGGTCACATTTGCCGCCCTCACGAATTGCTCTCAGTTTATAACATGAAATGTTCAATTCTGCTATTCCCTGAATGCTGTCGTTATGGCTTTATCTATATTCCATGAACACAAACATATTTTGTTTTGTTTTATTTATTACCAATGTAATCAATGTATTGCAAAGAGGCACTGGCCGTATTATTTCCGCCTACAAATATTCAATATTAAGGATAAACTTTAATATATTTACATCTACTAGTTAAAATTAAACTTAACTTAAATACAAGTTTGATAACTCAAATAAATGATATACTATTAATTATTAATTAATTAATTTTATTTTAGACAATATTTAGACCAATTTAGACTATAGTCATATAATATTAAATAAACAACTGATAATGCCAGAAGTCAATTTTACAGGAATATAAATCATAATTAAAATGAGGAATTCTAAGAATCCACTCTATTATAAATATATTTGAAAAATAATATTATAAATAAGTAAAAGGAATCTTCAGATATTTCCTGACATTAAACATTATTCCGCGAATAAATTTTGTAATTTTATTGTGAAAAAAGTATTTTATGAATCCCGTATTTAGTTACTAAAGTGTTAGAACGTTATGTTAAAAACTTAAAACGTATGAGGGGCGGTAATCCCTTGTATTATTGTCCCCAGCGCGTCGGAATAATTGGGGTTGTTTTAACGCATGGTTCCCTTGAGGCTCGTGGAGGCATGTGCTCCGTCCTTTTTGGAATTGCGAGGAAATATTTATATTGTATCTGTGTATTGGAAATATCTTAAAACCCGAAAACCCGCAATTACGGAGGGAATGTCAGAATCTATACAATTAAGCCACCAAAATTGCGAATACTAATTTTCCTAACCTACATATTTCTTTTGGATAAATGAAATTCCATCCGTGTAATTATCGAAATTTGTAAGCAAATATTTCAATACATATTTTCTTTTTAAACGAAATTAATATATCTTTCTATATGATTGGGTAGTATCAAATCTTTGAATTATCATTTGAGAATTTTATCAAACATATAAATTATTGAAAATATAATAGATGGAATTGCAAAATATTCAAAAATCAAGTTATGGCATTGATTTTTCAGTAAAAGTGAACAATTTGAGTGGAGATAATTATGAAATCGCATAATCTTCGATTTTTGCTAAAGACACGGTGGGTGGAGATGGGAGAGTGGGTTTGGACAAGGATAGATTCGGTGAAGTCGCGGGACGGGACAAAACTCATTACCGACTGGAAATCGCTTCTCTGAAAACAATTATCGGGCTACGTGCAGACCAAGCAGAAACTAACTATCTTGTTTAATTTAATTTGCAATTATTGCGCGCTTGTAGCTGAGGGTTCGGTACGGATTCGGGTTTATCTCATTTCCACCTATACATCTCACTTTGATTCCTCTTCCCTTTTTGCTCCGTCACAACTATTTTTGCGCCACTCCCGTCTTCGCAAAGCCCGTTTCTCCTGTAATTAATTCGCCGCACAGGTTGTCATTCGCCAAGATTAATGGTTCCGGTAGCTGAAGGAGTATTAGTTGGTAGTAATACAGCGTTTTATTAAAGGCATATAACGAGAGATGGAATTTCTAAGTCACCGGGTGGCCACTTCATTTCCTGAAGCTAAGTGCTCAGCTCTAGTCCACAATTTCCCATCGAGTTGTTGTCTAGCACAAGAGGTGGAACAGAGGTACGAGAACCGTATAACGTTTGATCCGCCTGACCTGACGAACATTTTAATATAATTAACAACCCCGCCGCCAGTGCTCGAAATTCCCAGCTAATTACGTTACGAATTCTCGCATTTTCCTTTTTTATTTTCTGTGCGAATTAATCGCAATTGCAAATGGAGTGTTGACGCGCATAACTCAATCCTATCTGCGTAATGCAGTTTTAATTCAATTAAAATTAATTGCAAGTGCACAATAATGTCCACGGCTCGAATGCGACAATGATATTTCGAAGCTTTTGCAGATTAATCCAATATCCGGGCAGCCGGGGTGTGATTGATTGTGGACATGGCTCTAGTGTGTTTGCACGATACAATGGACGTCGATTATATGCCCTTTGATTTTAAATGGTTTTTGTTTTGCAGTTCCGCCCCATCAGCTTCTGGTCTACGATAATTCCGGACGTGACGTCACCGGGGTCGTCGGACCTCTGGAGGAAGGATCTGATCTCGTCCTTACCTGCGAAGTCAGGGGCGGTAAGCTTATTACACTGGCATCTATTAATTACGCGATTATTAATTAATATCGCTCCAATATCAAATTTCTATGAAATATTAACCATTCCAATATTATAACTTGAAATAAAATAACAAGCAAAATGTATTGAGCAGATACTTTTACATATACAAGTTATTTTCTACCAAAACATAAACGTATAACGAATTGAGATTAAAGTTATCATCGTTTCCTTCAAAAGAATTACATGATTTGTATTATTTGCTGATAATAATTTACTCATGTAAGTGTTAACGATGTGGTCATGAACTGATAACTTGCAAGTACTTTTCTTTAATGGTTTCGGACGCTTAGTCAACCTTGCCGCATGATTCTCAGAGTTGCACGTCGCACAGATGAGTTTCTGGTAAGAGACTGCGCATCTAAGTTATGGTCCGCATTTTGACCGCTCTTGATCGATGATGGATTTCCACGTCAATAATTACCAGGTGCATCTTAGTCAGCACACAAGAGAGTGATATATTATTTCTGGGTGACACTGTGTCGAAATGTTGAAGTTCCAAAAAATATAATTAGAAAAAATTGTAATTTTAATGAAAGTACATCCAACTCGGATAATTTAAGTTTCTTTCAATCGGTCGTCTTGTTGACCATCTCACACTTGTTGACTATATTCTTGAACTATACTTAAAATTCGTAACTTGCAGCCAATCTACATAACCATAATTATATGAAAAGTCTACGCTCCGAACTTTGTTAAACCAATTTCAAATTAGTACCATTTTTAATATGTATATAAATTATTTTATTATTTGTTATTTACTTCAATATTTTTTAATATTCTTGAATATTCTGTATATACTTGTGGAATTAGATGAATGCAGAAACAATTTTATACGCAGTGAAAAGGTCTTCGCACATTGCAATTAGAATTAATAGGGAAAGCGTATGGTTTTTAATAATGTCCGCAATGCTGTGTGAATGATATATATATATAGGAAGTCAGGTTTGGTCATAAATTTGTATTATATTCTACAATGAAGAAACTTTGTCATGTTCCCATTCCCAAAAGGACATTATTACACCGAGTCTCCATATTTTTAATGAACCCTCCGAGTGACAAATTTTTGATTGATGCTGTAAAGAACGACTGCTGAAAGTATGCAGTATTCAAGATTTGTTACAACATTGAAGCAGCGATTCAGTTAATGTGGTAGGGAAATGCCATGTAACGACCCGATTATACTAATTATTACATAGCCCTTAACGCGAAACAAGCATTAATTATAATTATTGCAACACAATATGGTTTACTCATACGATTTAACTAATTAAGATATTCAAGATATTACATTATGAGTGAAAAAATGATTATCAGTAGCTTCGATTTTTCGGTCTATCGCTGTAAAAACATCCACATTTAACGGTATAATGGAATTATTAAAATTTCAATTACTCCGTTGATTTGCAGCGCCATAGCATTATTTTTAATAGAGAAAAATTAAAGCCGGTTGTCCTGAACAGATGCCGGCATATTTTCTTATGGAACCCAAGGATTTTACAACGGAAGTAGCTTTTTAGGTATGTGGCCGCGGCCGTCGTCATAAAACCCCGCAGCAGCCAGTTTTATAATTGCTTAATTAATTTCTGTACACGTGCACGCAAAGTCATGCGCTTGAGAAATTTTACAATTTCAAGAAATTACAACGGCTCCACGGAATTACCTTTGTGAGACTCGATTCCGTCGCCCCTGACAACAGTTTACATGGACCTCAGAGCACACCTTTCTCTTATTATTATTTTTATATCCATTCCGATAAAAAGCGTTGCGTAATGCGCGGTATTTTAATTAAATTTTATTGTTGCACATTCGCCTGGTCAGAACATGTATACCGTTTTGTTGTAAAAACTTTTTTTTTAATATGATATTTTTGCTGTTTGCGTGCACGTGGCGCTACTACAATATGTTGCCTTTGTCGCAGCCCCGGTTGTATACGTGTTTTAAGCCGAACGGGAATACAAATCGCAGCTATTGAAATCGGATTGATTGGTTAGAAATGGAAATTCGGGCGATGATAAATCTTTACACAGCGTAAATGAATACTCGACGTTGACATGCTTCGGTTATGAATTTATTTTTTGTGTTTTCATTGAATATAATTTTTTCAAAAGTGTAGAATTTCCGTAATTTGCTTTACAGCTGTAATAAATTACGGGGCCACAATTTGCGCAGTATCTGCATGTAAACCGTTAGGATTACGTTGAATCCCCATTTTTCTGATACAAACATTCGAGTACAAATTACAAATATTAAGAGACGCACGTGCATTATTCATATAGGCCTTTCGTGCGGCAAATGGAATTAAATTGATTTAATGCGCGAAACATCGATGAAAAATAAACGGTTGACACGCTACTGCTCTGTGTTTTCGTTTCGATCGTGGCTCCCCTTTTCATCGCTCACGTAAGTGAAGCAACGCGGTTGAATTAAGGAAAAGATTTGATACACACCTCCGTCTACTCGACCTCATACAACGATAGCATTGTGTTTTTGAGCAGAATGGGAAATCCTTTCTTTTCCTTAAAGTAATTCTGCTACTATAATATATCATCTTCCAAGAAAACCACAGTATTAAACCAAACGCATTGTGATGCTCTGATTATTTTTCACTGCAATTACGCTTTCTTGTTTCATACATTATATAATACTACTGTAAAATGGGTGTTATTTTTGTATATAAAGATTGAAGTGGTCCTATATGAAGAAAGCATTTGGCAATTCGTATTTATCGGAGTCGACAGAGATGGTGAAAAAGTTCATTTTAGGCTAGGAAAGTCTCTTATCCGTTTTATATATCCCTGGATAGCATTGTGCCACAACCTATCTGAAACGCATTAGGGATGCTTTCGCGATATAGGATTTTGGTGAGTGTGTGCATTAAATGTGCCCGCAAAGTGTCGTTTGAGATGGGCCCCGAGACACCGTAATTCGAGCGGTCTTTGAAGCACGGTGAAACCCCGTTTTTGGTAGGGTTCTGTTTGGAGCCCCGTGACGAGGGTAGTAGCATCCGGTAGTCTCTTCGGGTTAATCAGTGTTTACGCAAGTCTGTAACGCTGCGGACATTTTATTACCATTCATTTGCAATTCGATATTTATTTTTTTGTTGACGATTTCAAAATGAAGTCATCAGTCAAGAGTTCATTATATATGTGTTTGTGTGTTTGATGGTATTTTCCTATTCTCTCACGCAGACCGAAAGCATAAATATTTATAATGCCGGCACGAAGCTTTAAGCCTTTACCATTTCTAGCAACAAAATACGCGTGATCTAATTAGAAGGCCAAAAGGGAAAACTAGCGAGTTGACGTATCTTTAATGCTCTTACCACGATTATTTAATATTTTAATCTGTCACCAAGGTTTAGCCGATTAGTTGTCGATAAAAGGAAGACTACCATAATAATGTCTCAGAGGGCACGATTTCCTAATCCTCTTATATTTAATTCGCATTTCTTCTAATACAAAAAGAGGAGTAAATATTTATTTTTCTTACCAATCTATTAAAATGAAAGAAAATACGTATACGTATTTTTTTTACAAATTATATTTATATTATATTACTTTTTTATTATTACTGATTGTCTATGAAATAATTAATTAAAGAAAAATACACATTTTGGGCATAATAATATAAAATTTAAATATTATTATAATTTATAGATTTTCAATTATATATATTATTTTATTTATTATATAATAAAAATCAAATACAATTACATTAATTAAAGTTCTGAACAATTAAAAAAACTTCTATTAAAGCGATAAAATTAGGTATTTTTAGCAAAGGATAAAACTAAATAATTTTCAGTAGATTAACTATGAATAATACAAGAAGACTTGCAAAAAAGTAAATTTAAATTTAAAAATCTGATTATCTAATATTAATACAATAATTAAGTATTTAAAATATTTTTTTTATCAGTTGTGAATTAATTGAAGAAAGTGTAAAATAGCAAATTTAAAATTATCAATAAAACATTTTGAATATTAAAGATGAGTCGATTTATGTGGTCTGTAATATACTTTGATAGTAATATAATGTGTAAAACAACCCCCAGAGATCTCACATTCTCTGGCACCTCCACGTGAGAGGAGGTCTGCGGTCGTTCGAATCGCAGCACACCTGCTAGTTGCGTGTCCATCCAACTCCGCAGTTATCGATTCCAAGCAGGATTTTATTCAGGCCGCGCGCTCCGCCAACGATCGGTCAACCATTTCATGTATGCCTTATAAATAATAATCATAAAAGAAATTATATATTACCCAAGTAGGTATATTTCTACAAGGTTACCTCAAAATAATGAAAAGTACACACTTCATTTATTTTCCTAAAAATTATCAAAAGTTCACGCAAATTGGACAATATTGAATATTTCATAGAAAATTCAGAATATTCGAGTTTAAGTTTAAAATTAGAAACTATTGTTTGATATCGTCTATTATATGGATGTAAAAATTAGATTTTTTTTTAAATTTTTAGACAAAATTTTGGATATTTTTTCAGAAAAAAAAAAGCCAATTTACTTTGACGCTTTTCAATGATACACATACATTAAATTAAATGAGCTTTATTGGAAAACTACAATAAGTACGAAATAAATTTTAGCAGATATACAAAATTCATGGATTTTGATTGAAATTTCTATGAAATATATAATTTGTATTTGTTTCAGAACCTTATTGTTCATATGAATTCGTAATAGATACTTATATAAAAATATATTCGATTTTCTAACAAATTCGGTTTTAAAATCGACTTATACTCGACTACCTAGGCTTCACTGTAAAATATACTTATATGAGAGAATGATGCCTGAACTTTAGTTTGTTGAAGCAAACAGAGGAAAGCAAATTACTGAATCCGAAGATCGATGATCGCAATTGACTAATTTCACACGCTAGATTTGGCTATAAATACATTTATCCTAATTGATGTTTACTCAAGACCGTGGCCGATCTCTGCATAAAGAGGCCGGATAATTAGTGTATGTTTCAATGAATAGAAATTGTTTATTACAATTAGCGGTAATTTGGTTGCAGGGAGACCGACGCCGACGGTTTCATGGTTCATAAACGAGAGACTGGTCGAGGGACAGCTGGAGGCCATCGGGAACCATGTGATGGTCAACAGGCTGGAGGTGACAGGAGTCCGGCGAGAACAATTAAACTCAACTTACAAGTGTCAAGCAAGTAACACGAAACTCATGATGCCGGCCGAGAAGACGGTACGCTTAGAGCTCCTCCGTAAGTTTCCGCCTGGAGAATCTGAAATAAAAACACACTTACTGTAAGTGATTTTTTCCTGCGCTTTCAGTTCGTCCGTTGAGTGTGTCAATAGTGAAAAAGCCTATCCAGATGGTTGCGGATCAGGAATATTTGGTGCAATGCGAAGTCGTCGGATCGCGACCTCGGGCAGCCGTTATTTGGACAAGGGATAATCGACCCTTCAGACGTGGAAAGGTGAGATTTACATTTTAAAATAGACCCTCGTGTCATTCCCTTCATAAATGTATAAATACCTTGGAGCATATCCAATTCCCACTTCCTAAACGTTTGCAGTTTTTAAATAATAAGAATTACCGAAAAAATAAATGTGGGTAACGAAACTAATGCCCTACGCGTTGCGGTTTCCTTTTTTTGTTACGCGAAATAACTCCTACGAAATCGATAGCGGGAAGAAAACAGAGAGGATGGAAAGAAAAGAGAAACACAAAATAATCCACCCTTCGCTGCCTGCGTTAACGTAGCCGGCTTTGCGAAACCCTAGGTTTCGTGTAACGCGCACTTGGTCTTAATCGGGTTTCCAGATTACCGGAAATACCATTGTTTCATTTCGGCCCCGAATTAAAACTAATTTTCCCCAAATATACAGAGTTTTACTGTTTCTATATGAAAAGGGCACCAATTCTATAAATAATCGTTTACGAAGTTAACTATTCGTATCGTATGTTCTTTATTTAATAGAAAAAAATCATTTTAAATTTATTTCCACATTTAGCAAAACGATGATCTTATATTATAAATTCTTATATACGTATCCCATCGCAGCTTCTGGAAATCTAAAGATATGAAATTATGTTCCGAGTTATATTAAATATTCATTCATTCTGCCCTCTTATTAAGTAAAATGATGTTTTTACCAAAAGTAAATATGTTTAAAAATAATATTTGTTATATTGGATACATATAATTATCATATGTAATATTTTGTAAATTGTAATATGTAGGAGAAACCAGGTAAAATGTTACTATGTAATACGAAATCCCTGGGGTGACTTAATTTCCAGTCTCAGAGGACAAATAAATCCACATTTTATTACAACCGCACCAACCTCATTTCGAGGTCTCCCGCGCACAAACTTAACAAACTTGAAGAGAAAAAGAAGGAAGAAACCGAGATGCCTTTTACATACTGTATCGGGCCTAATAACTGAACGACAAATAAAATTCTAGAATTTCTAAAGTTTTCTGTATAAATAATTCATTGATGCTGTCGGACATAAACATATATATATGTGTATATGCTGGTTCAGTGGAGGAGTATTTGGTTCGTGAACTTTGCAAGCAGGACGAAAGATTTAACCGCGTGACATGCCGACTTTCCGGAATGTCCTCCACTAGAATTGCCAAAATAAGGAAGAGGAAAAGTAAAATAGGACGCCGCTCACAGCACGAAATACAATTCCAACGCAAACCATTCCATTTCAGGATTTAATTGAAACTATTTTACTAATAAACCCATCGCTCTAAACTGCAGAACAAACAAACTTTTCCGTTGACTGTTAATGTTATATGAATAATCAATATTATCATTTGGACGTTAGAAGTAAATCAAGAATTTTCATTATTTATAAATGGATTCTTTGTTTTTGAAACTTCAAACTAGTTTAGTTTCACAAAATCTTGATACATTTCCCACTTTATCTTTGTTTTTATTTCGCTGAATACTTTAGGCAAAAGCTTGCGTTTGCCGTACAAATTTTAAGTTGAAAGGACGGGTGAAATGTGTGGTTTAAATGTCGTTCGTTTTATGCCAACATCATTTACATCAAGCTGAAAGAGGGACGATATGAAAGTTCCTTTGTATGTAAATGCGGCGGTCGCTTAGGAAGTTTTCTTAAATTTCAACGATATCTCGACTCCCTCGCTGCCTCAGGGCCATCGGTCGAGAATGGACGGTCAAATTGAAAAGATATTCAGCGTGGCTACGCCCTTGGGGGCCATCCGCTGCATTTTCAAACCTGAAATCGGAAACGTTCAACGTATTGTCTTAATTCCTTCTTTTCCAGATCGTAGAGGAAGGCAATGAAACTGTTGTGATGAGCTCGGTGACATTTGCACCGGTCCCAGAGGATGACGGCACATTCCTCAAGTGCCGTGGCGACAACCCCAAATTACCTGGAGTGGGCCAGGAGGACTCTTTCAAACTCAACGTTGTTTGTAAGTACTTTCTTCTCTTTGCATACACCAACTTTCATTGAAACATAGAAAAACTTTATAATATAATACAATGGCTTATTTTTCAAATAAATATTTTAATTTTACCATAATATAATAGATTCATATTTTATGTATAATTTCAAATATAATTTAAATTCAACGTTTAATGCAAAAATGAATTGAAGGTTTTTTTTTGCTGTGCTGTGTTATTGATTTATAAGTCACGATACGATTTAATATTCATAGCGTTTAAAAATATATATATATACACATATTTTTCTGATAATCTTGTGGTGCAGGAAGAAATTGTTCCTTGGCCGAGATTAGGTAATAATTTCGCGGTAGGAAATGTGGCCGCATAAATCGCACCGTCGCGTAACATTAAGGACGTTTTTAACGTCTTTGCTGTATACGTACATACATACCACGGAACATTTTCGTAGCTCCGTTATATTGCCCCTCGCTCCCGTATTTATCTCGGTTTATTATTCAGAGGCCGATTTTATGCAAAAGCATTTCGGTTAGCCGACCTTGCGTCACCTCAGCCTAGGCATAAACAAAATGTTTACATCGTCCTCTTTTCTATCTATCTTTCTCACTCTTTATTCTGTCACTTCTCGTTGTCTCGAACAATGAGACGTGATGGTGGCATCTTAACCCCTTATTCTTTAAATTAAACATTATGGAAACAAACTCGACGTTCTTGATAAATCTTTATCGTCCTTTGTAATTCTATCCTTTAGTGTTATTTCAAAGTATTCTTTATAAAGTACGGAACGCCCCGAGGACCTACCGCATTTCTACGGCCTCTTGTTCCTTACACTTTCCTTCCGTTTTTAGACTCTCTTGCCCTAAATAAAACCTGAAATATGAGAATTTTAATGTCGGCCCTTCTTTTAATTAAAATTAACATAACGCGGAAGCTCATTTAAATATTTCTGCGGAACAGTGAACTCCATATATCACATTTTGGTTTGTTCCTCTATCCTCGAAGTGGTCTAGTTTACACAAAATTCATAGATATGGAAATATACCATTTCTACACTATTAATTAACAAACTACCTACAATCCCTTCACATTTTATATAATAAATACAATTTAAACAAAAATCGTGTTTACTTAACAAAATAATAATTTAATACTTTATATATAAGGAAATTTGTCATAATTATAACAAATAGGTGAAAAATTGAGCTATTATTTATGAATACAATTAGAACTTCTGTAAACTACAAATTCCTTTAGAAAAATTTAATAATTTTTTTTTATAATATTCGAGTATTAATAAATATGAAAATTGTAGATTTGTTTGTTAAAAGAAGTTCATTTTACTATTAGCAATTAATGTGTGATGCAGTAATGTGCAGTACTTTTTTGAGAATGAATACGAATAGACGTCATCTGATTGTAGTAATATTTCAAATAGGAAATATGTCCTGGCTGTTGGAATGATATAACAAGCCGCAATTGTGAACGTGCACTCTGGCACATATTGACAATTACAGTAGCGGATGGCAATAGGAAAACGAGCGGCCAAATGGGTTGGCCACAAACGTGATTTTAATTCCATATATTTTTTCGTTGTTTATCAGAAATGCAGGATCATCGCAGCTATCTTCTTGGCAGATTTCCAGGATTCACTACTTTAACTGTACAAAACTGGAGATGATTACATTCTGAGAAATAGCTTTAATTTTTTTAGCTGGCAATTGTAATAATCATAAAGTTTTTGATGGATATAACAAGTGTATGAGGAGCATTGGTATATGAATAATAGAAACGTGAATATTATAACGAGCAGTAATAACTAGTGGTTAGTTTAACTGCCTAAACTATATAATATATGACTGTAGTTAAACATACGTGTTATGTTTGCCTCTGGGTTTATTGTTCACACAACTTCTTAATGTATTACTTTAAGCGCGGTTGGTTTAAGCAATAATGAGTTTATGTTTAACACCAGGTAAACTATGCACAAATGCAGAGAAAATTAATGAATTTTCTCGAACTTTGCCGGAATTTCTTGAGTGATAAAAAGAGCGGTTTTCGGAACCTAATAGGGCGTAGGCCCTCCACTTCTGCAAGAGAAAATTAATTCGAGATTACGGCAGTCAAATTCCGATACATACCCTCTGACTCCCGTTATTTCTTCATTAAGCAATTCGTGGGTCTCCCGCTCCTTTCCTTTGCTTTCACTCGACTTCTCCAAATCCAGCGGCAGCTGCACTTCGCACTAACCCATATTTATTTCGTTTCACCTAAGGAAAACACTTAGGAACGCCGGAAATCCGAGAAACTGGATAAAATAAATTGTTTTTTTATATACTCAAACAATTTCGATAACTGTTATTTTTCATGTTCTTAAAAAAAAATTACACAAAAACTATTTTTATTTCAATATAATAAACATATTGACCATAATCTTTAAGATTTGTAAAAATATAATTCTATAAAATTAATTTTATTTAAATTTATTTCTGAATTATGAAAATTATATTTAATTTGATATTTAATAAATATGTATTGGGATATTAGTATTTTGGCCACGTTCGATTCTAAGCTAGTTCTGTAATAAAATCAATAAATTTTAATATAGAGCAGTGAGGTTCTAAATTATCCCGAATACATTTCATGCACAGAATTTTTCTACGCGGCGCGCGTGCCTGATTTTAAATTTAAATTAAGGCGCATTTCAATTGTAATTTATGAACCATCCATAGGGCATTAAATGAACGTTCGCGTGTTCCGCTTAATGACACATTGACAAACTACACCTGATAATAAAATTAGAGGTAATAACGGCGTTATTGTGACTGTTATAATCTAAAAATGCTGTGTGCGTAGATAGGAGGACATGCCTCGAAATTAGCTATCTTTATCGACCCATAAAATATGTAACCTAGTAATCATTTTCATTAAGCAATTATAGTGTGTACTACCTATTATTTACTTACAACCTATAAATAAACCTACACCAGGTTTAATTATAACGCAAACCTGACCGCGTATCATATTTTGCAATTTATGACAAATTATCATGATGAGTGCTTTTCAAATTCCCAACATACAAATGAGTTTGTGTTTTTAATAGAATCTACCTCCATCGAACTTCCTGTAATAGTCGCGTGACCAAATAATTCAATGTTTTTTTTTTCACATTCAAATAATTACTGTTTGACTTGATCTTATTAGATTATTATTTACTCAAATAATGTTTGCTGTTATCTTTGTTATACAATTGAAATCAACAATTTATATTTCAAAACAAATATAATTCTAATATAATTTTAAATAAATCTTAAAATTTGAATATTATTTCTGTTGAAATATCCTAAAAATCTATATTTATTTTTCAATTACCATTTTTTTTTAAATATATTTTTAACTTGTATGCAATTTAAGAGGCTCTCAATAAATCTTTAAGTAGAAAAGTCTGAAAATATAAAGAATCTGCTATAAAGAAGAAATATTATTTTAATTTGCAACTTAGAGAAATAATGTTTAAAAAATATGATTAAGCTTCATTTAATTCGTACAAAACGAATGACATGAAAGGCGAGCTGTATTTAGATGTATTGAATTTACTGAACGTAAACTAACGCAGAAATGGCACAGACTGACGGACATCAAAGCTTTGCTGCATACTAGGAGAACTAAGTAATTAATTAATTGAAGTATTTGAAAGCAAAGGGTTGAGGAGTTACGATACTTCAAAATGGAATCTTCCTAAATGAAATGCACAGCATCTTTGATTACGAAATACGCTTTGCTGGTTTAATATACACGTGGTGTGATTTATTGCATTAGCTTATGGAATTATTTTGATAATAATCAGATATCAAATATGTAATACGATGCGTTTCTATATTGCGTACTGTATAGAAAATTATATAATAGAAAATGTTCATTATCTTTGAGTGTCGGTTTATATACATTAACATTACATTAACTAAAATCTCATAAACATTAGCAGATTGCAGCAACAAACATTGTGCATCAATTGTAGAATTTAATGAAAATTATCGTTATTTTCAGATATTCCTACGAAATTATTGAACAAATTAATTGAAATAAATGCGCTATATTAAATATATAGCCATGCTTAATTTAATCCTCTGTTATTTTCGTTAAAGCTTTTGAATTCATTTATTTGATTATAAATTGAAAATACAATATTAGTTACTAATCCTTAATCATATTTACAAATATTTACCTGCAATTTCCATTCCGCTATGATTGAATTATTTTTATATTTGCTAAGTTGAAAAAAAAAATGCTTTTTTCTTGTTGTATTTTCGTTTCCTTGAAATTCGAAAGAAAACTTTAATTACATTTTCCACTGTTTCAGACCCACCGCAAGTGGCACTGCATTTGGGTAGCACTCTTAACCCCGAGGACATCAAAGAGGGAGACGACGTATACTTCGAATGCAACATTAGATCCAATCCAAAGCAGCACAAGATCACCTGGTTCCACAACGTAAGCGACCCGCGTTACGTAAAATCCAATAACCACAAGTTCCGGCGTTCTGTTTTGTATGCAACGTTTCATGAGAACGCAAATATTTATTACATTTAATCGGCCCATAAATCTCTGCGAATAATAAAAACCGCCGCTGTATATTAAACGTATGCAAATTTTGCATACGTGTATACCTCCATTCTGTTATGTACTTCATGCTTGGACTCTTGCGTTTTCACCATCTGCGAACAGTTTTCAATAAGATCAGTGTTTCTCAATATTTCTGATCAAATTAAATTTTAATATTATTGCATTGTTTTCTATACTGATAGAAATATTATCGTTCCTCCTCTTTTTGAAACATACATATTTTCCAATGCAATAACTTCAAATTTAAAATTGTTCAATATAAGAATACAAAAATATTATTTAGTCTTTTTTAGCCTTAACAGCATTAGAATGATTATAAAAAAGTACTAACTGTCGATAAATGTGAAGGCATTTAAAAATCAACCGAAAATTACAATTCGCCTGTGGTATGTTTGCTCGAACCGCATGAGATTCTTTGATGTTTGCCTTTGATTAGAGAGCCAGATGAGGGCTCCCTTTTAATTATGATTTAAGCTGCTCCCTTCATTTAGATGGTAATTCTTAACCGCGCACTTAACGGCACACCATTTTCTATCGAAAATGTAGGTATGCCTTTCTGTTCTCTGGAATCTATTCTTCGTGTAATTGCGATCTGCATGAATATTTAATGCAGGACCGTCTGGCTTTAGCCCTCCAAAAGAAGGCAATTATGTATGCGGGAAACAATTAATCCGACATAATCGCTGGTAGCCGGAAGGAAGCCGGCATCTTAAATCCTATGCAACATGCATATACGAGGTGCTTCTGAGTTATGGCCCATCCACAAACTCGGTTTTCTTTTTAATCCCTTGCCTTTATTTTTGCTTTAGTCTTTACAATTTACAAATTATAATATTACTGTCATCAACAATAAATGTTCACGAAATCATTATATTTTGTAGCAACTTATCTGATATTACAAAACAGTCAAAAATAGTATTATTGTTGTATTTTTTTTGATTATTTCACTAAATAATTGATAAAACTTCACTTAGCAAATAATTTATTTAAAAAAACCATCACACAAATGTGTTTTTTGTTAACCAAAATGGAATAAGTAATATAAAATATTGAATTATTATATGATGGAACAACATTTGCACATGGCTTGGATTGTGTAGCTATTATCTGTTGCGCTGTCGACGTTTGTCGGGCTTTCCGGTTTAACTGTCTCTTTTCGCTGTATATTGCTGGACGTTGTTAAAAAAGTCGGAGTTGGATTAAATCAGAATTTAAATTTTAAATACCTATGGGATAGTTAAAATGTCGACAAAAAAAAGTAAAGTGTAATATTGTGGTTTGCTGTTGCAGGACTTGCGCAAAATTTAGTAGATTTACCCAACAAAGTGTTGTATAAACATATAGTTCCGATATATCGATTCCCTAGTCGGCCGTTACCGTTGATATGCGACGGCTCGCTTGAAAATATTCTTCAGAGGGACACTGAAGCGAAGCCAATTTACAGTATATCTGGAAGCCGTCCGCATTTTTTAGACCAGACATAAATAAATAACCCAGAGTTTAAACAGCAACGAGTTACGCACGACGGACAAAAGATAATGCCAATTTTGCTCGGTGTATGCATCTTCAATGACGTGGAAAGCGTATAAAAAGGGAGAACTCTCCTTCGCAGCGTGCATAAAATGTACTACACATGTCGGACCACGCACCGCTCATAAACACGCACTTACATCACGACTATAAAACCTTGCCATATAGTCGACTTGATTTCCTTTAATTTCCCTCTCGGTCATTAAAAATAGCACTATTTATGACCGGACCATTTTCGCTTCTAATTAACTTGCGAAGATGATTAATCATTTATAGGAAATATAAGTGCAACTCCGTAAATACTTTTAGAGAAATGAATATTTTATTATAAGAAGTGAAAATAAACAAATTTATATAAAAAAAGTAACAGGAATATTATTGGCAATAATTTAGCCATTCCTGTGGGTGAAATAAAATCTATTGGAAATGTGTATCTTGCGTTAAGTAGAAGTTACGGGAGTTCAAATCTTCAGAGGGCAAAAGGGAGATGAAGAGATACAGTCGTAGGGTGGAGGACAGCATAAGATAGTACGAGGAAGATGGTGAAAAAAAAAGAAAGAAAAAGGTAAGAGGAAAGACGAAGAAGGGCGGACTGTCCGTAGCGTATAAGGTATGCGTCTCGTGGGACATCTACGGCGCGGGCCTTTTACACCCCCCAGGGTAAATTACCCTTCGTGCGTTAAATCGGGCGACCGTAGCGCGCCCACTCACTTCCGGCAGGGTACTTTGCCGACCAAAACTCAAACCCAAACCCGAGTGCGAAAAGTTTGTTTGTTTATTTTTAATTTGGGCGGATGTTAAGTTCGGCTGCACACACCCACCCATACCCCTGACCTCACCGGATTCGCAGTCTCCCCTCGAAATTTATTATTGCAAAGGGGATGGGCCGCGGCGCTAGTCAAACTGTCACAACTTTAAGTATAAATGCCATCCAGAAAGTTCACTTACATATGAAGTTCCCAGGGGTTAATCGCACTCGGATTAACTTTTTTCACGCCTCTATTAGGGATGGGATTTTTATTTCGCCTTTTCCACCGTCCGATGCGGAAACAAACTTTCCTACTTTCCAAAACACGTCTACCATTAGAATCAATATTGATGATTTACAAAACTTTTTCAACGCATCCAATATTACCAAAAAAAATAACTTGTTGACTATTATAATAAATATTTATCAATTTACATATTTTTGACCAATTACAAAATTATGAGTAAAATTTTCATTTCAGTGTTCTTCATTTTTACTTTTCGATACTATTCTATCATCATTTCTCACCAAAAAACATTGACCTGTTTCTTTTTTATGAAAAAATATGTTGAAAAACGTATTATTTACGAGTACTTTGTCAAAGTTGTATAAAAATTTAAAATCTACATTAAGTCATCATGCAGAAACAGCAAACAAGTTACCTCCATTCAGTATTTTATCTACCCTTTTGAAACACTTCAGTGTCTACAGATAAGTTGGCTCGTACACTTCTTACCTCAATCTTAGATCTTCATAGCCTGTGCTTCGTATCAAGTGGAAGTTATAATTTTTCGCTAACAAAAAAACTTAACCACAATACATCATAAATAAATCTGGAATTCCTCTCGAGGCACACAGGAATACTGGGTAGAAATGCATTTATACATTGGAATCGCTTTCGTGCCTTCGATTTTGTATTTAATTATACTTTGTGGCCGAGTGATTTATTCCCGCGGCGATTAATTTCTCACGTAAAGGGCGGTCCGCCCCGTTTATTATGCAGGACTTGTCCTGCTCATAAATATCCTATTTAATTGGTTTCGCATTCAGATTTTTATTCTATATATATATTAAGGACCTATACCCATACCGGAATAGCACTTATTACATTCCTGGAATACTTTACTAAATTTAATATGGAGACATTATTTTCTTAATATTAACATTATTATTATTGAAACATAATTTTTTTACATAATAAACTCTTTAGATATTTTGAAGTTAGTTTAAGATAGAAAAACTCTCAGTTTTTAAGATATGTTGTAGAGAATATCATTGCGTTCATTCAACGTAATTTTAATCTAACATATCAATTCGAAATATTTATTAGCGATCCACCGCAACTGCAGTTTAAAAAATCACCATCCACAACAATCACATTGTTCATTTCATAAATCTGTTGCATACAGAGAGAGCGTTTGATGTTTTTCAATAATGCGCGTGAAGCGCTTGTTGTTTTATTGTTGGCTTTGTATTACATTGTTTTTGCCGGACAATGAATATCATATATGTGGAAGTACAATAATTATTTTTTGATTTGTCACGCAGTTGGTTTTTTTTTCTACCCTTCGTTTTGCAATTAAATTTAAAATTTCTATATTAATGCGGAATTTAATACGTGTTTCTATATTCGAATGTAATAATAACATCAATGGAACAGATGCATACAAAAAATGGGATGCAATACAAATTAAATGTAATTGAAACATAGAGAAGACAAACAAATAGTAATGTGAAGCCGACCGACCGGGCGTGTGTTTTGATGGATGTTCAGATCCGGGCGGAGCTCCGGTTACTTTTTGCATATACTTTAGATTCAAATCCGCTTGTACTTGTTTTATCTCGGTAACAATCTTTTTAACATTAATTAATATTCATATTTGTATTACAACGGTGGTCAGCTTTGCATATTACACGCTAGGGCCTAAATTCTCAATTAATTGGAGGGATGGTCATTCCCTTGCATTTTTAATAGGTTATGAATATTACAATGACTTTCTGCTTAATGGTTTCTTAACTACTAAGTAACAAATTATATTTTTAATAATAAAACAATTTCAATAATTCAATTATTTATAATAATAGTTATTTTTATTCCAAAAATTTAAAGGTAAATTGCATTTAGTAAATTACATTTTAAATACAGTTAATATAGAAAGACAGAGCCACAATCCTAAAATTAAGTAATGCTTATGCAATAATATAAGTTGTCTCATGGGTGAATTTATTAACTTTATTGATGTGTATATTAATCTTGTAATTGTTTTCTGTTTTTTTTTAGGGTGAACTAGTGACTCAGAACATGTCCCTCGGCGTGATTATAAGTACCCACAGCTTGGTACTTCAGAGAGTGACTAGGTGGCAAAGCGGAGCGTACACCTGCCTGGCATCAAATCCAAGGGGAGAAACTATGAGCAAGCCCGTCAATCTGCGTGTCAGATGTGAGTAATGCTTCGTATGAGTAATGATTAGTAACTAACTCACGATATTTTCCTAATTTTGTAAAACGAAAAGTACACACGGTAAGAGAATACCGGAGGAATTAGTTTATCCGAATCTCTCGCTTTGTCACGTCTAACACTTCCCCAGTCGGAAAACTGCTCTTATCGCTGTGTCGGTAGACGTCCGGAACGAGAAAAGATTGCAAATATTAAGAGAAGCGGACGTGGGAAATTGGAAAGGAAAATGTTTGCTTAAATGAAGTCGGGGTGGGCTAAAGTCGAGCGTTTGTTTTGCTGAAAATCCGATAAATCGACGAACAAAAAAGAAACGTTCAGATCAGACGCGATCTTTAATTATGTAAAGTATGTATGAAAACATAATGAATCCCAGAACTGTTTTCGAATAATTACTGTTTGTTGCGCAATCTTAGTAAATAGAAGTTTCAGTCAATAGAAAAATCGTTATTATTTGACTCTTCCGAAAGTTTTGAGATAATTATCTAAAAAAGTCGCTCGCTTTTATAAGGAATTTAATTCAGACAAAAACTGAAAATATTAATTGAATTTATTAAATTAATTGATTGAAAAAGTGGTGGATAAAAATCCAAAGAAAAAAAATATGTACAGCAATGTATCAGCATCCCTTCTGTAGATCCAAGTTCATAAACCGGTATGTCTCGTGGGAATTTCTAAATGCGATCACGTCTTAGAACAGCATCAGGCTGTTTGGAGTGTTGGTCTGGTCTATCGATCCATTTATCCTCGACCCATGAAACAACCTTCAATATTTTGCATACGAATTTTTTATTGAAACAATTTTGAATTTTGCATTAATGTTATTACCAAGCCCAGCTTCATTTTAAAGCATAAATCTTAGCATTTTTAAATAAATGAATCTTTATAAACCCCAAATATATTATTTTTGAAGATTTTATTTTAGAATCTGGAATAAATTAGAAGAAAAAACGGTCAATAGTATGTGTATAATAAGTTGTCTTTATTGTTTTTAAAAGAAAAAATACATCAGAAATATTGTTATATAGTTATGGTTATTTCATATGAGGGAAAAATTTAAGAAATGGCAATAAATAATAATAAACTTGAAAATACTGAAAAAATAAGATATGTTAAATAATTGCTTGATGATAAGTAGATGAACTTTCATCTAATATTGGTGTTAACATAGACTTCACATTGTTAATACAATTTGATTTTAGTATTTACGGGTACGCTACATAAGGGACAATTCTTTAAAGTTTCGGCGCATGGTGAACACATTCTATGGCCGCACCTAAATATGATATTCATTTCTACAGTTTTGCAATGCTGACAAAAGTAATTGCCTCTAATACTGTTGTACGTGCGTTGCAACTCCTTCGCACGTTTCTCCAACTTTTCCCGAATTTCGGAAGATATTTCGCTGCCATTGCCACGTAACCTTTTCTTAATATGGATACCACAGACTACACATCTCACCATCCGAAAACTGCACTCTTCACAGACGTACTTGTGGTTGCAAGGAAACAAAGTTACGATATCATTTACAAATGTGGAACAAACTGCGCACTCGAAATTATTAGTTTTTTCTGGGAGAGCACAGGCTGTGTCCATTTGTTCTGTCATATTTGTTTCCTCGTTCGAAGCAGCCATCACTAAACACAAACAATGTTACTTTTGCTAAATACAACTACGACTGGCTTATTTCAAGACTTACTCCCTACCACCACCCACCTTCCCACACCCTGTAACCTGCTTCTATTACCTGCTTGCATTATCTTCTCCGAATTTTGTATGATTCCAAAAATATTTGAAATTTTTTAACTGTAAATCTGAGATTTACCTTCTCGGTAACAAACAAAAGTTGTCCGATGATTGCCATGCATCGATAATAAATATTTTTTTGAGTTACTAAAAGATTTAAAAAAAAATTGTTTATTGCTCTTTTAGTCAACAAGGATTCTATAAATGCATGTTATAATAATGAATACATAATGTAATATTACATAGTAAAACAGATAAAACATGGAAACTTGCAATTAAAGTTGTAATTGAGAAACATTAATTGAAATAAAGTTTTCTTTAAAGCAAACATTTCAAATTCAATTAAATACGTAAAACCAATTTGTTGAAGTATTTGCCGAATTTTTCAGTTCGAAGAAACCGCCTGAACATAAATTACTACAAAATGGGAATTGTAGCAGTACATGTACATACAGTTTGCGCAACCCTCCGGCAATAAATTAAAACTTCCGCTGAGAGAGAGAGAGTGGTGCAAAACGGAAATTGAATATTAACTTATTCCAACTTATGACACCAGTAATTAATTAAGGGAATGCATGTTTCAATTAATAGCAAGCGTTAAAGATTTCACCTTCACGTTTCATCATGCTCCACCGGTTCGTTCTATCGTTTTATTATTCCTTTATTTATTTGTTGATTCGTTCCGCTTTCTACCCTATCTTTATGGAGCAATCGAAATCGGTGCACATCGGGGGTTGCGCTAGCGATTTAAAGGAATTTTACATTTGCCGTTTAATAAAATCTTTCGGATTCCCGAATCCGATTTGGAATTCATTCCGACGGTGTCGCGAGATCACAATGTAATAAAAATAAGGCGCCTTCCTTCGAGGGGCGAACAACACGGCGTGGACCGCCGCCCTTTTAAAATAAATATACAAATCCGAAGGGGCTAGAAAATGAAGAGAAGAGCAAGGGGAGTGGAAGAAGGTGGAAAGTTTTCAAATTAATAACGATTCAGATTTTTCTTCCTCTTCGACGCGCTTCCGTTTATTTTCCTTTTTCCCCTTCTCTCGCTGCTTTTGTTTTTCTTCATTTTACTTACTTGTGGTAAAGTTTATGAAGTAAATTGTTTATACAATAAAGAATGAGTGCGCACATAAAATTTCCCAGCTCTGTGCTCAGGTTTCTCTCCGTATGTGTCTCTATGTTTGTATGTATATATGTATGGGACGGCGGCACACAATGAAAGCGTATTCAGAGGGAAATGTATTTCAATTATGCGACAGCAGAGTATGTTCGGGCCAACGGCACAACAAATTCAAAATTTAATCTCGCCACCGCTCAAGAAGCGTCTCCTACGCTCAGAGAAAGGCAAAGGGAACGAACATATTCTTATGCACACTGCTCTCTTGCACAAAGTGTATAATATACACATAGAAACATGAAACACAAAAATACATTTAAATTTATAAATCCTATATAATCCGAATATAAGACATCACATTACAATGATTTTTTCTTATTAAGTAGTTGATAAAAGAAAGGATCATTGTACTTAAGGTTTTAAAGTTTGCAAGTTAAATAAATCTGCAGTACTAAGAACAGGCTGAATACGTTTTACAACAGGGTTCCCTTCCAGGTTTCGAAGAATATCCCAAAAATATGTTTTCTTTATAAAACCATTTTACTTATTTCTTTGAGTTTTTTTTTTCCTCAAAAACGTACACATAACAATACTTTCAAACATTATAATGAAATCTCTAAATTAGAATGTTAATGTTATATAATATCAATTTGCGATATTTTAACAATTTTAATTTAAATTTATCGTTAGTTTTGCGATATTATAATAATCAATATGTTTGTATTCTTAAAATTTCTCGTAACTATTAGAATATAAATGTATTATACGAAGACAGTTTTTGGGAATTAGCCCAGAATCTTATATTATAATATGAGAATATGAAAAATCAGTTTTTGTTTTAAAAAATTTTCAAACTTGATAATAAACTGATTGTAACTTAGATATATAAAATAATTATTTTATTAGCGGTTTGATTGGAATTAATAAATATGTTTATATTATTTACTAGAGGATCATTGGGTACTTTAGGTTGTGTTTTGCGGATACAAAAAAAGAGTTTTATCTTAGAAGATGCTTGCGATTCCGATACTGGTCTTTAGGGACTGGGCTTTAAACCCTACTTAAAGATTTATGATTCCGTCCTTTATCCTTCTACGAGAAGGAACAAAAATATTATATCGATTACTCTTAAATCTATAAATTAAAAAAGAGTATTTTCCATTTTCTGTTAACATATATACTACACCCATACCTCGCTTTACAGCTTAGATACGTTCCACGAAACTTGGCCGCAAAGCGAAAAACCGTATAAGGAATCAATTATTCTAATACAAATTCATACAAATTCAATGGGATCGGTTTCAAATTTGTTAAATATCATTCAAAATGCATTTTATCTTTTTATTTCATTTAAATCAAAAATAAATAAATTACAAGTACATACATTTGTACATAAAATAATAACAGACTCCAAAAACCAACAATAATCTATAAACAAAAATTAAACAACTTCATGTTACAGAAAATATGTGTATGTATACATACATATTTTTTTTTAAATGTCTTTAATCTGAAGACGATGAAGAAATGTCATCATTTTTCGCTGGTAAGGATGGGCCTGGCTTAAAAAATTGTCCAACGTTGTTTGTCTTGCCTTCTTGTCTATTTCGTTCTTTAGTGATTTATAACAGCTAATGGCTAAGTTAATTCCTTGAGAAACTTTAGCGCTACGTTCGAAATAGGAAAAAGCTTCTGACAAATTTTTTGATGTTAGCTGTTTGGATACAACAGGCTCTGTCTCTTCATCAAATGCCGGTCGAAAAAAATCGAAAAAAAGCGAAACATTTTAGGCCGAATTTTAGCGAAATGCCGTATAAAGAGCGTACGTATAGCGAGGTATGGGTGTAGTAGATATTGTAGAGAATACATAAGGATATATAACGACAATCAAGATCTGTGAAGCTGATCAACGTAAATGCATGTAGCGAATTGTACGTGCCTCGGGTTTTGTATTATTGCATATTGCATTTAATAATAGGAAAGGAATGTTTGGTTCGTTACATATTGTTGCCATTGCTATTCTAAGGGAAGATTGCTGGAAATATAAACGTATATTATTAAAGACACCACTCAACTGTAATTTGTATAAGAAAGTTGACGTAAAAAAAACAAAAGCGTGCTGCTGCTCTGTTTTGTTTATTAATTCCCTTAATGTATTATGTTAAGCAATTGCACGTCCGTCATCTATGATCACAACATGTTTATGGAAATAGTGTTTTGGTTGGAAAGAAAGGGCTGTGCACAGGATTTGTTATTAATGATTATATGCTACAATTTATTTCCATTTGGGGTAAAAAGAGGGAGGAAAATAAATAATAATTGATTATTTCCATTAATAAGGTTCAATGGTTGTGGAGGTGTCTTGAAATTTCTAGAATTATTAATGAATATTGGAGCAATTTAAGTTAGGGAACGTGATAACATTTGTAAAACTAATCAATGCGTGTTGAATGCCATACTATTTGTGTAATGTCGAGGAAATCCTTTAGTGGAATTTCGTCGTTGGTTGTTCAATGTACAATAGGAACGTGCGAGCGATTTGCAGTTCGTTGTGGCATCGAAGCGCCCGCTGCAGACGACCCTGGATATCCTGGTCTTCTCTTTCGCATCCGCCGCGTTGAAATCTCACAGTCGAGTAACCTTCTTATATACCTCACGTCATTGTGGTTACCAACATCTAGAGCTTCGCTTTGTCTAACTTGTCAGAGAATTCGGGACACACACCATTATATCCCTTGCAGCATAATTCATGGCTAGATGCGTTTCGTTTGTTTGTCACTTCAACCTCTTGCAACTCCAAAGAATCCACCGCCTTGACCTTCTTCATCTTCTTCTGCCTATAATTTTTCCTTCGAGGCCTTCCTTCACGTCTCGTTCGTTAGGTATGCAAATATCACTTTAAGTCCATTGTCCGGGGGAGGGCACGGATCCAACGGCCTAACCTTTGTCATAATGTTGGGATTCGCCATCCATTCATGTCAACTAATATATTCCAATAAGCGGCGGAACTTGCGGCAAAGTTACGCAACTCGCAGCGATGTTTATAATTGATGTCATTAAATTCATGTCAAACATGGTACGGCGGTTTTGTGCGCGGGAGATTTGGATCTAAATAGATCAAAAACATTATGCCCACACAATGGGCTCACCCCACGCCGTTAAGTTGCTTCCTTCATAATTTGTTCGTCGTATCTCTTTGTCAGCGTCTTCCCGCAATCCCAACCCATTGAATTAAATTTTCATAATACAGTTGACTTGAAATCTGATCATAATTCAAACTTAATTACTCAATATGATTACATGTTTCATATAAAGTAAAAAATAGTTGTGTCGGTGAGGATAAAATTGTAATATAGAGCGAAGCAGCAGACTTCAAAGTTAAAGATTGTGTTGTATGTAACATAGGTAGTGCATGTGATGTGCTGCCGTCAAATGCAGACCTGTACATATAACTCGCCTGCCAGATCCTCATTAATAGCCCCACTATCGATGTATATATATTATACTGTTCACTCTAAATTACCGTGAACGAGAAGAATCTGAACTTCCTTCACGTCAATCCTTTCAAGAGTTCAACATTTTGAAATCGTGGGTCCGAGCGCATGGATTTTATACAAATACATAAAAAAATAAAGTAATATACAACCAGCAGAAGCAAGCGTAGTTTGTATATTTAATCTGCTCTTTGAAGTGGATAAACCCTTAAAATCCCAAGCGCGTGTGACCGAAGCAGTCAAGTAAAAATTCAAGTAGCTTCAGCGGCAAAACTGGGAAACACGGAAACTGGACGCGTTTGTATGTATATAGCGAAAGTAAATCAATTTAGCATTAACTAAATCTAATTCAGATTTCACTCAAATGGAAATTCAAAGCATTTCCGAAATCAATAATAACTACCGCATGCGAATTACCGCTCAGAATAAATCTAGTCCTAGAGAAATTATTCATTAACAGTTATTGTATTTATATTAATTTAATTAAACAGATAAACGGACCACGACCATCCCATTAATACTTTTATATAAATTTTTAATCAAAATATATAAAAATTGTTAATAAACTCATCAAATGAATATGATTTAAATTCAATTAGTGTGATTGACGCCCGTGAATCTAAAATCTAAATTTTAGATCTTTCAACAACAAACACTCGTAGATATAATGAAATTTATTCAAAATTATTAAATATTTATCCCAAAATGATGGTCGAACTCCAAAAAGTTAGCTAATATAAATGGATAGATATTAACATCTTTATTGAAGATAGTTGTGATGATGAATTTCGGTGCATAAAAATGCAAAAATTTAAATGGTTACAACTGAATATATGTAATAAATTGTGATCCATATTTTGTTGCATGAGAAACTATTAATTATATTGTATTTAATCTGATTAAATATCGATGCAGTGTCCTTGCTTTTTCTATTTATTTGCTTGTCAGCCGATCAATATACTTTTGTGTGTGTGTCTCTCGCTGAATGTATGTGTGTTGATAAATTGCAGCAACTTTTCGTTTTGAAACAGTTTGTCGGGGTTTTGGGAGGACGATTAGGATGTAGGGCACGGAACTCCCCTTCGCCGCGACGTCGTTCCCAGGGGCTCGCATGTCAATCCTGGCGACCGCGTCGGGATTACAACTCGCTAAGCCAGAGACCAGGTCTCTTCGGCTTCCATCTCATCTCTCTCCTATACAGATTGCTTATTCGGGACGCGTCTTTCCAACCAACCAATGTCCAATATACTCGCTTTTTTATCCCAGACTTGCACCCTTGTTACCCACACACGTAACTTCTGGATAAGTAGATTTTAATAAAAAAAAAACCTCAATAAAGGATCTCAAATTCCTACAAGACATAGAAATTGCTAAAAGCATATTCATATTCACCTATTCCATTATTCAGTCGCTATTAATATTTTATTTTATTTACAACAAGAAGCCTAAATCTATAAATATTCCGTAAATTCCATTTATTTTGTAACAATGCATTACTTACTCCAACATTTATCTTATTTTTTTAAATTAATAATAGAGTTGTTAAATTTTGTTGAATGAAAGAATGCATTTGAAATGGCTATTTACTGCAGTAACATGTTGCTTTACAGTAATGTAACTTTTATGTTTCAGTTGCACCGGTTTGCAGAGATGGCGATATGACGATCATCGGAGCTTCGCTGGACGAAGTATTACGTGTGCAATGCCACGTGGCGGCGGACCCCAGCGACGTGACATTCGTGTGGCAGTTCAATAACAGCGGCGAAAGTTTCGACGTTTCTCCCGCAAGATTTGCCACCAACAGCGGCAATATCAGCGAGCTAATGTACACCCCCGCATCGCAAAGGGATTACGGTACACTCACCTGTTGGGGCAAGAACACAATTGGAAGACAATCCGAACCTTGCGTCTTCCAGGTGGTCCCTGCCTGTAAGTCATCATCATGCTTCAAAGTATATTTATTTATGTGTTTAAATATATGTATAATTCCTCCTTACAGCAAAACCGAGTCCTCTCACGAATTGCACACTTCGTGCAGCCGCTAATCACAGCTCGGATGCTCTGGAAGTTGAATGTCGCGCAGGCTATGACGGCGGCCTTCCACAGCGCTTTGTCCTCGAAGCTTATGATCCTTTTACCATGCGGATGCGGCTTAATTTAACCACATCCAACTCAGAATATCCCATATTTCGACTGGAATTAAACGAGCTTCTTGTGGGCGAAGGCCTTCCGCCCACTCTGCGAATCGTCGTTTATGCACAGAACGCCAAAGGCAGGAGCGAGAAAATGGTTCTTGAAGATATCACACTAAACGATGCTGAAAAACATACAGGTACATTATCTACAATATTGCAATATTTATAATTTGATTCACTTGGATTTTGACGTATAAAGTGAATCTAATAATAACATTGAACATATGAATGTAATTTCGTATTATTATATAATTTTAGCTCGAATTTAATTAAAACATTTTCTTGATTCTCTCATAATTAAATTAATGAATGCGCGTCCGAGAATCGCTAGTTGAAATCAGTAACAGTGGAAGTCGTATTCGGTATGCACTCACGTACCTCATCACATTATAAAGTTTATTGTGAAGCTAATGCGATTGCGTCCGCCATCATTTGCCGTTTATTATGCAAGCAAACGTACTCAATATTGTTGTTGTGACTATAAAGATGTTGTAAAATATGCTCGTAATTAATTCCGCTGCGCTAGTAGCTATTAATTAATTATAACGATGCATAGATGACAATAATGGCAAATGATAATGGGGAATATTACAAGCCCCGGATGAAAATCACAATAAAATGCACATAAAAAGCACTGTTTTCGTGGATCCTAAATATTTAATAATAATTTTATTTAATATAAAATAAAAAAATAATCATACTAAACAAAAAACATGAACTTTTATAAATGGCAATTGACTATAGATATTTCCATCATTTTTTAACAAATTTAGTTTCACTTAATTTCATTCTTTCAAACTTTGCTAATTTTTAAATTAACTTCAAATACAATATGATTAAAAAGACTGTCAAGTTAAATATCAAAATATATACTATAATTATGAATTATTATATTTCTTTAATCCACATTACATTAGTTGTGTATTAAATTAGTATGATATGTAAAATTACTTGGTTTTTAAACAAGTTGATAATCCTGTTCACAACTGAGGTTCCTCTAATATGAAATTCTTTGAAATTCGTCCACTTTTTATATATATTTGTATCCTAATAGTTCGTTTTAAACTCAGACTGCAACATAAATTATATATTCGTTTATTTAATCAATTTTGTTTAACTTTCAGATGGAACTGCAAATCTTAGCATTCTTCCTATTGCGGCATTATTGACAGGGTCTCTTCTGACACTTGGTATAGCTGTGCTATTGATAGTTGTGTTAGCTGTGCGACGTCGCCATAGACACTGTGCGGGTAATCATTGCAGTCATCAATTAGACCCGTCTAAGCAGCCGAAGATAACGCCACAAACGTCCAGACCAGGATCAATGCTGGAGATCAACACTGGAGAACATCGTTACGTCGTGGCTTACACCTTGAAGCCGGTGAACGATTGTGTCGTTGGACAATCTTCAGCCACCGCAGAACACCAGCCCGACATCTTAAACACGCCAAGAAGTGAGTTGTTAAGCTTGTCGAGTTCACCATCTAACGTTTCGAAACCTATTGTCGTAGGCGCCGGAACCGCGACACCCCCGAGTGCCGGAGGCGCCCTTCCTCGTCCCGACGCCCTCTTCACCCCACCGGGAGACCACAATCGTCAGAGTCCCGCGTTTGCCAACTTCGTAAGTAACTCGTTGACGTGTACGTTTAATTAAATAACTTTTCGCTTAACACCCTGTCCGCAGCATCTGCGCTGTCGACCATAACACCATTTAATGTTAATAATATAAAAATGTAATTTATAGTCGGAGGCGTCCTCCGAATTGATGGGCCAGACCAGCGCCACTACTTTGGGAAGGATAAGATCTAGGCCCAGGGATGGACCGTTCACTTCTTTTGCTACGATGAGGCGGGACCACATCATCGCAGACTCGATACCCGGACCAGAGAGTTGTGTCTAAGGAGACACATGATTCCTTGAAAATGGTGGTACTTCACGGTGCGCATAAAAGTCAACCTGTGATACAGGAGTGTAGATGCCAAGTTTAACTCAATTAACGGTTATACATACAAGATACAGGATAATTATACTGAAAAATAAAGAAAGAAATTGATAAAAAAAATACAATCAGACTCGAGCTTAAACGTAAGTTGTTAACTGTTTAGGAACTTTGGATGAAAATAATCAACGAAAGATTAAGATGAAAATATATATATATATTATTTAGGCCTACAATATTAATAGTTGTGTGTATAATATTTATATATGTATACAAATGTAATATTATCTAATGATTATATATGTACGTGCCCAGTACGAATCGCAACCTTACTTTTAAATCTCATTTTATTTAATACAATAGATAATATTTTCCCGCATACGTACTGAGCCCTCGTATACCATTACATAAGGTTTAAATAATTAACTTTATTATAGGAATTGCGACTGTCACATATACATTAATTAATGTGAAACTAAATTTAATGAAATTAAATTTAATGTATATATTAGTATAAATTGTAAAAGCTTTATTGCTGTGCAATAACGTTGTTCGACTAATCGTACAATTTTTGGTTTCGAGAAGGAAATTATTATAAATATACGAATGTGCATGGATTAGGAAAATGACTGTAATCGCTTCATCTGTGTAAATAACTAACTGAACCAATTCAAAGTATTAAATAAATGCATGTCTGGAACCCTACATCCCCTGAAAAAAATCAAAATTCTTTTTGTGTGGTTTACAATTATTTCAACAACATTCTCCCGAATTCTGAACATGTACCCGACATGATCCATTTTTCATCTGGCTATTAAAAAATCATCGCTCAGAATGTGGCATATTAATAGCTGTATCCTGAACTGCGGCATTGTTGGTATTCTATATGTTACCATGATCGAATTTCGTGAATATTTTACAAATGAAATATATAAAAAGTTTATATTAATAAACAGCTGATCGCTGTTAAACGCAGAAGAAACTTACTATATTAACTATACCTATTTTATTTTTATTTGATTTAAAGATTTCTATGATTGCCTTCAATTAATATGCACTAAATCATGTTTTCAACTGTTAAACAAATCTTTTTGTTTTAATTACAGAGACATTAAAATATAATTACTACAAATTTAGAAACTCTTAACAAGAATAAGAATGAAATTTTCATTGATTGTTCAGTAATGTAATTTAAAAGAATTATATAATCACATTTTTCATTTTCAAAATAACATGAATGTTTATTTATATTTTAGGTTTTTAAAAAAAGACAACAGCATATGGTAAGCCATAACACCTGTAAAAGCAGTGGCGTAGCAAGAAGTAAATTGACCCGTGTGTAAGCAGTGTTGATGGGCACTTCGGCTTAGCGGGTTACATTTTTTATAACGAAAAAGTTAAATATTTATTTAATACAAAAATAATAAAGAAAAAATAAATACACAAAAAAATATTATAGCCTTTTAGTCACATTTAATGTGATTTATAAATGTTGTTATTATTATATTAAATTTATTATTTGTTAAAAAAATAGGAAATGAGAAATGAGTAGCAATAAAGAAAAAGGACTTTTTGAATTTAATAAAGAAAATAATAAAGAATATTTGATAATAAGGACAAAATTGATGTAAGTAAGCTCAAATTGCCGATATCTGCGAATATAATATTTAATATCAATATTGATATAATAATAAAAGATCACTAATTTTAATAAATTTATTAAATTCTATATGTGCCCTAAACTTTTAATTTTCCTAATATACGAGGGTTTTTCATGAATTTATCTATCCAGTTTATCCAAAAGGCTTGTATCATAATTGTGTAATTATCTTAACAGATAGTTACTATTTTGAACTTAGCTATTTAGTAATTTGTCTTAAGAAAATATTTTTCAGTCTCTTGTTGTATAGGCTGAAGCCATGGTACATATTTATTCTAATACTGATGTTGAGGACTCTGCAACCAAACTTACTTCAAACACCATTCACAATTATGGCCAAAAACAATTTATTTTTTTATTAAACAATAATAACATTATTGTGCTACTTTTACAAATATAGAAGTGAAGCTTAAGTAGCAGAAACTTAGCAACAAAATATATTTTCAATGCGACGAATAAGACAGTCCTGTCTGTATAAGATAATATAAATAAATATGAAACTTTTCATATTATATAAATAGTATTTTATATAAATAATATTTTTACGAACTTGCAATAATTACAACAAAGTTTGAAATAGTTTTTGAAAAAAACAAATCACAAAAGATTGCGAGCTTGCCACCCTGTTTTTTTTAAATGTGTTTGTTTTAGCTTGTATTCACGGGTAAAACAGGCAAGTACATATCTCAAATAGGAGAAACCTCTATCACAAAATTTATTGATTGCAACTTAAACCACATACCTCTCTCTTTAGAGAAAACATTAGTTTGTTTGTTGAATGATTACGTAAGTGTAACTAGTAACTTGAAGATGGCGCTGCTTACAAGATTTCGTAATATTCTTAGATAATATTTTATAAACATATTTTAATTTAACTGTGAAGAAGTAAATGCACGGAGTGCGGTTTGCTACTGCCACGTATACACAGTAGTTAGTCGCAATTTCATTTCAGCTTAACTTTTTTTTACTGAAATTGTTACTGAATTTGTTTATATATTTGTTCATCCAAATAATTCATACTGAACTTATATTGTTACTATTTGGTTGCTAACTTCAAAGTTTTCATAATGCGGCAAAATATCGAATAGTATTGGGATAAAGGCTCGAAACGATTCGATACCCAAGACGGAAGCAGCTGGCGGATTGTTGCTAAATGTTACACAACATTCAGCACGTGCTGACTATTTCATTCTGGCAGGTTTCTAATTAAATTCAGTAGTGATAATCGCATAGCGCATCTTTCTTGCAAGGCGGACGCAGGTGGTGGAAGACCGTTCGCACTCTCTGGAGGATCCGACGTTGCTCCGAGACCGCTTCCAATCCCTAATTTCATTTCGAGAAATATATGTAAACGCATACACGCGACGCTGATTCAGACAAGTTCCAAAATTAAATTTTAATTAGATTTAATTAATTAAAGGTCGGGCCACACTTCACCTAGCGCACCGCGAATCTTCGCACTTTACTTCGTTGGAAACTTTGAACATTTTATTACAACGAGTTAAAATATCCACGTGAAAACTTTATAAGAAGATTTACCGGAAGAGCGCTGATCAAATGAAAGAAACCTAGTTCATTGTTATCAAGTTATAAAATTGTTAATCGTTAATCAGAGTTCAAGAATATTAATATTCTCTTTTCTGTCGACAATGGTAACTTTAATAAATTATTAGTGCAAATTAAAATATATAAATTATGTTAAAACAAGTTTTTGCTAAATCAATCATCACTAACTATTGATGAAACCAAAAATCGTTCCTATTGAGTTTAAATTAAAAAATGCTCATTACAATAGAAAGAGTTTTGTTATTTTTTTCTGCGCTCTAACCCTTAGCTCTGGTAATATTTCGTAGGATCTCAAAGTAACTCTTTCTGTCGATTTGCAAAGGAGGCCATGAGGAGGAAGGAGAGAGGCGCCTTGTTTCGCAATTGAAAAGACGTGAACAATGGATCGAGCTGATTGCTCGGTTGACGATGTGCTGGCACAATAACGCCGAGGATTCTTAGGAAACGTTTTGAATGTGAAACCATCCAAGATAGTCGGAACAAAGTAATAATGTTTATTGTGAATCCTGGCTGAAGGCGATATTATTTTCCTATCTACACTCAGCATCTCCGTGCAGTCAGACGCCCCCTTTTAGAATTCGGAAATCCCTTTTCGTTTCATACAATTTTCTTCAGAAGTGCATCCGATAATTATATTACTTGAACCAAATTCCAATGCAATTTTAATATAATTGCTCAAAAAAATCTTTATTTTAATATTAATAAAACATAATTGTGGATGGAAAAAGTAAATTACCTTTCAGATTAAGCATCAACTAGTTTATCACAACAAACGGAAGTAATCACTTCCGTTCAAGTGCTTTATTGAATTGCATGCGATCAAATTATTGTTCCCCGCTGATCAGATGAAATATTTTATCAGTCCCGGGTCTACTATGGGTAAATACTGTGCAGACGTCGACACAGAAGTCCAGATTATCGATGTCAAACCGTTCAGACCGTCCTGGAGTGGTACTGTGGCCCGAAATTGAATTTGATTACACGGTCCTGAACCAGATAAAACCAATCTGCCTTAGATGAATACCTCGCCCGCTCAGCACCAGGAAATTCCCTTATAAATCCCGCTTTAAATATTTGCCCCTCCTTCAGAATCAAAAGACTTTTTATCCTCATCTCCCTGGTGAGAAGCAGGGCGTGGGAATTCGAACGGGAGCAAAAAATAAATGTAGGATTAAATAAATCTGTTTGCTCTCCTCTCGTAAATAGAACCGCATAGTTTTAAACAAAACGAAAATTTCAACATATTGTTAGATGATTTTTAACTTTATATTGATATTACAATATATGGCAACTTTATAGTTGATGATTCTCAATGTTTTGAACTTGATATATTCTGTACGAAACGAAATAGTGGCCTCATTCGGAGGTTTCGTTTGATGAATTGCTTAAGTTCAGGGGGGAGACCCGTCCTCTCACTGTGTTTTATTGCTGTTTGTTCGGTTATCTCACGTAGTTGTTTCGCAGGTAACTGGGTCTTGGAAAGATATCCTCAACCCCAAAACTTCAGACCAGAAATGGATACGTATGTATCCATTTAAACAGTTTGCAAAGTCGTTTCAAAAGGCAGCACACAATGTCCCAATTGCAACACAATCCATTCTATTTAAATCACCTTCTCGGTTTCTGCAAACGCTTTACGCTATCGAAAACAAACATATTAAATCGAATTATTAAAATATCTCAATGAAACTTGTATAAATGAATTAAATAAAATTACAGAACTATTAAAGAGCTGAAAATTGCCACAGACCAAATTACGTTTTATAGGAATCAATTTCAGTATGAAATTACAATATAAACAGCAATTTCAATTTAAATTAATTTAAATTGAACATATTCTACATATTGGGATCGTGTGTAATAGCAAAATGTTTTAGGTATTAAATTATTACAGAGTGAACGAATGTTGTTGTTCTCTGTATTTGCAGTTATCAAAAAAGTTTTACACCTTATAAAGTTCAATAGTTTTCGAGGAGTTGTATTATATGTCGAAGGAGTCCTTATAACGTGATATCTTCGTGATCATATTACTCACGTACATTCTTTCGCGAATAAGTGGTTCGCAGCAGCCGCAACCATCATATTTACATACGTGATGCAATAAAACCCATCCCAAGCATCCAACAATGTTCAGAGCTTTTGCTTATTTATTTTTGCAGCATTTCGAATCGAAGCTCTGTCCGTTCAGGGTTCCAAACGCAATTAAAATATTCGGACCTCCAGATCAGGCACATTTTATTACGGTGAAAGGCGTGTTGTACGGTTTGGGACCAGAATGAAAGGACAATCGGCGCTCTACTTCAAAGCCGTGAAAATTCGCTGCTTATTCGCAGTCTGTTTGATCTTCAGGTTGTATTTTTTTGTGCAGAATAGCCAAAGAGGATAGAAACGTTTACTAATTCTCTTTGACGGAAATCTTCGTTGTCAAATGTAATTGGAATTTAATTTATGAAATGATTACATACTCTACATTATATTCGAATAAGTAAATGATAATTACTATTATGAATATTTTTAAAAATTACATTAAGTCCAATAGAAATAGTTAAATGAAAAAATCATGAAACTATAATAAATTCATCAATTTAGACTTTTTAGTGGTTTTTCATATATTAAATCAATTAATTTACTATTTTTTATAATTGTTTATGTTTACTGGTTAACAATAATTGAGGAAATGAAAATGAATATTTAAAAATATCCACTAAATTCGTAAACGTTTTCACATAATAAAATTTTAATGAAAATGGAAAATATCGATTTGCGCACATTCACATAGCAGTTCGGACAATTTGAACTCCCCATTACCCCGATCTCCTGTAATAGAAAGGTTTCTTCGTTTTCGGATGTATTATTAGCAGTTCTTTATTATAAAGAAAACGGAAACAAAAGTATTTTGAAAGAAAATTAAACCGTAATTGAATTTGCTGTTTTCTAATAGAATCCGTTTATTATTATTATATTTATTTTATTAATTGCCAAGTCAGTAAAAATATATAATTATTTAATGTTTGACTGAAATAAAGTTGGTAGTACTAATAATAAACTGGATAGATAACAACATGGTTCTCCGGGAAAAACAGAAGATTTATGTGAAACTGCTTCTCAGATTATAGTGTTTCCCCTTAAGGGCGTAATGAATAAAAATATTGCCCGTTGAATTATGGATTTTTAAGGGAATCTAAAATGGGGCTGTCGCGATTATATCTCAAGGCAAGCAGCATACTAACGTTCTCAAAGTGGATTCAGATTATCAATCGCAAGATGCATCATTTATACCAGCAGAATTCATCTGAAAAGAAATACATTCCCATCTGATTTTACTATATAATTGCATCAATCCATCTGAAAAAAATACATTCCTATTTATTGTAATTTCCATTTGTAATTAATTGCTTCCAACTGATTGGTGTGTTAAAATTAAGTAACTATTAGTTATTGAAATATTGAAAGTGTTCGATGAATTTTCGATGGTAGAAAGGGAAACCAAGACGCCGTGATTCGATGTCGAATTAAATATTTCAGAAGGTCGAACGATTGCGACTTGACCTAAATATTTTGAATAAGTAATAGTATATTTCAGTTTGGTTTTGCTGTACAAAAAACAATATAGACAAAATATACAGGGGTGGCATAAATATTTGAAGAAAGTCTCGATCCACACCCGACCACGGCTTTGTGACGACTAAAAACTTTATTATGAAAGCTACCTAATTGAACTGACCGACCCCTTCTGTCAGCTTTGTGGATCCCACATTATTTTTCGTTATTGTCATATTGATAATTAATGAATGTGACTGTAAAAAGAAGTTGATAGGATAAGAGTTGGAAAATCTTGATGTGCATTTTTTATGCGCATCGAAGATCGTAAAGGGACTCTATAAAACTATCGATAAAGTGTAAATAGGAATTTAAAGCATGACTTATGTTGCTTACAGTGAATATTAATTCAATTTATTAATTTTTAAATACATTAATAATATACATATGATAGATAAAAACAGTACATTTATATGCAGCTCTCCTGTATTCGGTTGGATGTTGTGACAACCTCTGGGCCTCTATACTTGTGAGTGAGAGTCTGGGAACCAGTGACTGCCGATACCGGAATTCTATTCTGCCTTTGGAGACTCCTGTATACCTGAATAATTAAATGAAATATTTAAAAATTTATCTGTCCGGCCCGGTCGGAAGGACGGCAGGAAGGAAACAGAAAAGACAAAGGGACGAAGCAGCAGATTTATTTACCGTTTGTGATGGGATGTGTTTTTCTTTGGCAACATGTCTAAATTCGAAATCTTCAACCTCGTCCTCGGTCTCGTCGATTTTCTGCTTTGGTGGTTCGTACACCTTCATAAAACTCTGCGTTTGTCTTCTTTCTGCATACGGAAAATCTAATTTAGCAAAGATTCATAATGAATGAACAATATTAGTATAGCGTAAAAGCAGAATGCGTGACATTCAACAATTTTTTTTTTATAATAATGAAATAACTCGCACAAGGAGTGCAGTCACATTTCCAACGAATAGTATTCGCAAGGATCGTCTATGAAAATTTAATTAAGATTTACTTAATTTTAATTAGCTTTTTGTTTGGCCAAGAGTTAATGAATTTAATTAAAAATATATTAGCAGAGCGCGTCGCGTAATCCAATTGTGTATGCTCACCGTACTGATTCCTGATGATGTCGGGATCGGAGCCCTCCGATGTCGGCCCATTGCGCAATGTCTCGATTATAGATGTGTCGGGTATGACGGGCGATCTGACGCCTGTGATGTGACCATCAACAATAAGATCTTCTGCCGCGATGACTGCCTCCATGGGAACGTGTTTACTACCTCCGTCGCGGTGACAGGGTCTGGTGTAGTGTCTTCGACATAGAGCAGCCAGGACCAGGCAGACTCCTGCCGCTAAGATGCCCACTGTTGCCAATAAAACCAGAATCAAGGGACTCACAGGAATTCCTGCAGAAGTACCTGCGTTCATAACAAGCGATCAATATAACATATTACTATTCGCAACAAACAAACAAAAATGGTGCAGAAAGACCTATATCATAAATATCATAGTCCAAATTGATGGATAACAATAATTGAAAACAATATAAAAAGAAAAACTAATTAAAATTCGCTCGAGCCAAAATAGTAGTAAAAGATGAAAATAATAGGAGTTGGGGAAAAAGTGAACAGCCATATATCATGGTGGCAATATGTTTCAAATTATGTAGATAAAAACGAGGGGAAACTCAGAATATCTTTCATCAGTTGAATGGCGGACAAATTATTCCGCTCGCATTTCCATACGGGGGATATGATACAACAACAAAAAAAGAGAAAGAGAGAGAGAGATATAAAGAAAATGGAATGGAAAAGATAGAAGAGCTGTGTTGTGTTGTTGAGAGAGCGTTGGGATTCAAAGTGGATATACGGAATAAGGGTGGACTAAATGGCGAATGAGACGTATTGCCAAGCCGCACACAATCCCGAGCGATTCGCGTCCGCTAAGACGAAAAGGAAATGAATTATACATGAGCATCAGGGAATAAAATATTCAGAAGAGTCAAGGCGTGAAATGAGCAAACGAACAAGAAAATATCAGTAAATAAGTTACAGCAACGAAGGGTAGGTACCTGTGTATTTGGCGACACCCTTGAATGTGACTGCATCGATGATGGTGGCATCGCTGCGACCCTTTGCGTTTATTGCGTACAGCATCAATTTGTAGCTGGCCCCGGCCTCAAGGCCATCGGCGTAAAAATTCGGAGGAGTCCTGTTTGCAGTTACGTTTATTTTAGAACGTAGACTTGGCGTTTCCAGTATTTCCATCAGAAAACTTTGAGGCAGACCTCCGTCGAAACTCTCGCTGCACTCAACTTGCAATGAATCCGACGTTTGATTCATTACAGTGCAGTTCAACAGCGGAAACGGGCGACCTATAAAATCAAATAATGCCTATAACTTCTTCTTTTCAAACATAAATCATACTCAATAGAAACTAGTAACTTTCAACTGCATCTAACGCCTTATAACATTGATTTTAAGTGCAACCAACTATTTGAAAAACAATGGTCTAAAATCCCATTTCCAAAAACATTGTAAAGTTAATAAATAACAATATCTTAAAGTTTGAAATTGTTTACATATTTTATAAAAAGACTTTAAATTCGAGACGGTTTATAATAAAACGAATATCATCATCCTGTTCTGAAATACAATGAGAAATAATTAACGAACACTAATTGCGCCAAGTTTAATGAGTAATTTGTGTAAGTAGTTCCTCTTAGGAAATAGTATAGCCCATGCAGCCCTATTGTCCTTCATAATTGAAGCCGAAAAGAAAGTTTCGAAACACTTTCTATATACGCGAGTTTGCAAATCCTATAAAACTTGTTGTATAAAAAGCCCAAATAAAATGAAAATAAAAAAAGGGGACGGAATCTGATATTTTTTACATTGCGTGTTTTTTTCTTTATTGCTGTTGTTGTTGTTATCGTCTTAATTTAAAATTTTATTATTCTTGTTATTCGTAACATGATTTCGATGTGCACCTTGAATCCAATTGAGAACAATTTAGTTTTAATTGTGATGCGTACGTGCAATCCTGATAGCTTGCGTAATTGTAATAATTTTCAAGTGAATATGATTTGGTTGTAATGAAATATTTATGTTTTTCGACAAATATGCAAATATCTACGTTTGTTGAATGCGGAAATCGCTTGTTAAAGGTACGTGGGAAGAAGTTCTCTTCAGCCGCACGTTAGTCTTCAAAATGTCGCTGAATGGGTTCGTAGGAATGTTTGATGTTATTAGATTATCGACGTGCGAGTGAAAAGTTTTCAGGACTTGCAAAAATGCGAGAGGCGTGCTGGGTAGGTTGGGATAATGTTCGGTCGATGAAAGCTTCAAGTTTTCAGAAGCCGTGCATAAATCGCAATAAGCTCTGTGCATACATTTTCATAAAACTCGTTACGAATTTGCGGTCAAATAAAATTTCTCAAATAAGTGCAATACCAGCTAGCTAGCGTTCCTAGGTTTCACGCAGAACGTTCAAATTTTACATTCATACATAAAACATGGGGATCCGCAATGCACCGCACTTGTCGTACCGCACGGTAGGCCAATTTTATACCAGCCATGCCACATTTTATTATCGCAATGACTCTTCAACCTCTATTACATTATCATATCGCATTGCATAAGCCACGTCTCAAGACGAAACACGCATTCATTTATTCTTACCTGCCGCCACTACCTGGAAGACGCACGGCACGTGCTGATGGCCAACCTCGTTCTGGCCCCAACAGGATAATGTACCATAATCCATGTCGGAAACGGGAGTGTAGTTTAGCTTGGAAGAAGACATCTCGCTGGTAAAGCGGGTGGCCGAAACCTCAGTCAAATCTCCGGAGTTGTTGAATGTCCAATGGAACGTCACAATAGCAGGATTCGCGTCGACCTGACACCGTAACGCAACAGTTTCTTGCTTCAGTGCGCCGTATAACTCCTCTCGATCCTGCACACAAACGGGTGCATCTGCGACAAACAAATAACAAACAACAACATATTACAACATCGATTAAACAGTTTCAGACATTTTCAAACTTTTTAGATTTCGATATACTTAATATAATACAACACCAAATTTTAGTTATAGTGAATCTATCAAGCTATCAATATTTATTTGGCATTTTCTTTCAATTCAATGTTAAAAGTGATATTTTGAAGAAAGAAATGTATTCTAATAAAGTCAAAATTCCGTTGATCTGAGAGAGATTTTGATCTGTGTTCGGAATATTTAAATTTATACATTTGGATAATATAATATCAATATTTTTAAAAATACATGTTAAATGATAACAGCCATAAATATATCATCTAAATCCAGACTGAAAAGAAAAAGAATGAATAAGTGATTATAGCAAAAGAAACTTAATTCTTGTAATTAACACAATTATTCATTTCCTCGTAAAAAATAAGGGAATTAAAAGAAATAAAAACAAGGGCATGAATAAGAGGCAGGAAGAAATAATAAATGCACGGAAAGTCGTAAATTGCTTAAGCGACAAAATCCAAATTACAAAAAAGAAAAGCGACTGGGGGAGAGCTGCACGAAAAGTTAACGGTTTTAACGAATTTAATAATTTCATTTCACAGGGTTCAAAACTGTTTGTTAGTTTAATTGCGGAACAGACAGTGCGAGAGCAGCAACAGCAGCAAGACTTTTACTTATCAAATTATCCCGACAGTATATTTACACACCAACAACTCCGACCTCGAATAATTTTTGCTTCCCCGAGAACGGGAAAACATTAATACGAACACACAAAAAGCACTTCTGTCGTCCTCACTGTGACCGGCAAAATAGGACGACCAACAACAAGAGAAAAAAAAGTAGAGGAAACTGTAAGCACCCAAGGGACTCTGAATACACATTTAATATGAAGTATGTACGTTACCACAAGAATAAATAGGAGAAAAAGTGTATTCGTGCCAAAGGCAAGATCCGTTTCTTATCCTCAACCGTTGCTCCAAAAAAAAAGTTAAATTACACTCTTTATGCATAATCTTTGAAGAACTACATTTAACTGTGGTATATAGAACATATCGTATCGAATATTTTAGATTTTAAGATTCATTGATCTGCTGCGATTATATAACTTTTAGCGTAATTATAATCAGTTTTTATTATCTATACATAATCTTATAATAATATAGCTACGCTTTTGATGTATTTCCATGCGGAACATCGGTTATTATAGAAAAATATTTTTGTTTATAATTAATTAAATAAGAGGAATTTTATTATTCTGGTAAACGCGCCATCCGCACAAGTGTTTCACGCCTTTTCGTTGACCCTTGGCGAAAGCAATAATAACCCCTTAAACTTTTGAGTCTGGCTTTTTCAGCTCGTTCGTAGGAAATTTACAACCTTCCACCAAGCGGAAAATAAAAAAAAAACCTTGCACGAGGTGACATTTCACAACGATTCAATAAAATGCAAACATTTATAATTAAATCTGAATATTTTATTTAAAACTGGAGGAAGTATAATAATGGTTGAAAAGCAAATGTTTATTATTAATATTAAAATATGTTATCTTTCAATTATAATATTAATAATCGATAAACGAAAAACAGAAAGGAATATTTAAGAATGTTTCATTTTTATTGTAATCGTCTACATTTATTAAACATAAAGATAAATTATTTAAATGAATAACTATCCGGAATCGTAATATTAATATACAAAAATAGGTATAGAGCCAGAGTATATGTAACAAATTATTTCTCGCAGGACATTCTGGTGCAGGAGTAAATGGGGCTAAGTAATTATGTGGCGGAAGCTGCAGAATGTTGCAAATGGACCGGGCCTCGCATATATAGATGCCATCTTGCGGTTCGCGGCGTTATGCTGGAGCAGCTTCCTTGTTTCGAGACGGTAATATCATGCAACCATCCGGTTTTCAAATACCACCATTAAATTTCCTTATCAAATGCACAAAGAAGCTTCTCTCTCTCTTGCCAGAAGCTCGTTATCGTGACATGTTTCCTGTGAATTAATATTTTACGCAATTTTATAAAAATCATTTATAAATAAAATTATCTATATTTAATATACAATTTTTTTTTTGAAATAGATCTTTAATATTAAACAAAAATAATTAAATGCAAGTTAGCTTAGTGATGTTTTCGAATGTATTTAATTATTGTCGCATTGTAATTGTGTTTGTAATAGGGATGTAAATTAAGTTTTCACTGAGTTATATGCACGATGTAAGAACGGGGAATTAAATTTTGTGGAACTAATGAATTCCCATCGCTGTACGACAGAAATAAATCCAAGTCTTAAAATAATAATTTAAATCACAAATGATATTATTTTTTTTACAAATGATTTTTTTTTCTTATTTCCTCGAACTTTTCATAACTATTTTATAATTTTTCTATTATTAGATAGAAACTATAGATATTTATTATAGGTATAAATAAAACGGTCAATGTTTAATTTTATCAATTTCTGCATGCGTGTGGCTTCAAAATCTATTGCAAGTTCGTTACTTATAATATAATAGTATGTTACGGTAGACAATGGAATGGCGATTCTAATTGAATTTTGCGGACATATTCTGGTGCTTTTGTAGCACGACACAGGCCCTTTGTTCACCGAAGCATACTCACTAATGGTTATATCGTGTGGTATAACAGAAATGGACGATGTCACAGTACACATTTGACTTCCATTTTTTTTGGTGAAATTTGTTGTTTCACGTCTTTACTGATTATGTAATATAACTAAACGGACAAAAATAGTTTCGGTATGGATTCCCGTCATCCTAATATATTAATTGTGCTTAGGTGTCTCCGGTCGGACCGATTGCTTTGTGAATATTTTATTGTGTACCACAATTGGCAATGCCGACTGTCCCTATTCCTGTGCCCGTTTCCTCCCTATGCTTCCTATGTTCCCGCTGCTTCCTCCACATCCGGGTCTTAATAAATCAATGCAGCCTGTGGGATTGCGCATCCTATTAAACAGTTTACGTACTGTTTATCTGAACTCTCGGTCCCAGCTTTGATTTCTCCCGCATGCATTATTGCATTGTTGTGCCCGATCGAACAACAAATGTATTATTTAAACTCATACCATCCTCCCCTGCATATTTCCACCGAATCTGAACTCTAAATATGTTACGTAAACAAGGGTTCACAGAAAAAAAAAGAGCAAAAATGTAGACAAACAAACCGTGAACATATTTCTACCTCGGGAGCACAAGCGTATTACATAATTTGTATATATGTAAATATGTATAATTAGAATATAAAACATATTTTTTATAAACTACATGTAAGTTATTTTCACTCACAAAATACAAATTATTATAAGAAATTAAATTTTATTAATAACTAAAACAGTTAGTATTTATATTAGACTACATCTGCATATGAGACATAAATATGCAATTCAGTTTCATTGTTATCGTTCATGTTACGCATAGCGTGGATACAACAGTATGCAAATTTATATTTTAACATATTTATTGGTAATTGAGTAAGGCAGCAAAAAACATAAAATTACACTTCAGCACAAGTATGCAAAATCTTCTACATACCAAATAGTGTTGCCTAAAAATATGTAATAAATGATGTCTCTAATTATCGAAGATGTGATTTATTATAAAAAATTCACATAAATAATAAAAAAAAATAATGGACACTTTGTTAATATTTATAGATAGGTTTAGCTTTTCAATCAAATGAAGTGACTGAAAAAGACATTAAATTTGAATATGAAATAATAAAAATTCATATCGCAAAACCGCGGTGTGTATATATTTCCCCTATAAATTAATGAAAACAACTAAAAATATCGCACACGCTCAAATAGTTCGAAACGATCAAAGTGATTGCGGGTTTGCAAAATACGCACAGGACAGTTTTTTTTTCCATCCTATTTTGTTACTGGTTTTTTTTTTGCGAATGATTTGCTGTCACATAAATAAACAAATTTAAATACAAAAATCTTCCTAACCCGCGCTTAATAATGGGATTTATTCGAGTTTTTTTTTTACGGATTCGCAAAATTTATATATACACATATTTTACACATTACAAACGGAATTCAGTTCAATATGAATAATCAATAGGAATACATAAAAATTTATATATTACTCTTTATAATATTACGTATTCCATTTTCCAAATATTTTCAACAAAAAAAACCTACAAAATTCATGAATGATCAAAAATTTCAAGAGTTAAATTTATAATATATTTAATTGATCATATCATATATTATGTGAGCATTCGAAATTGCTTAGATCTCAAAGGTTAATGTTCTCTCTATCTCGTCTACGTAAGGGTACTTAGACAAAGGTGTAATTGTTTTATAGCCTCGCTCTAAGCACAGGTGCTTTTGACCACATCCGAAGTACGTGGAATGCAGTAGCCGAAGTTATGATGTAATTCTGGAAACTTTATTATTTCCCTACAGACAAACTAGTAAGTAGTTATTACACAAAAGTATATGGTGCAATTATTTACGTCGAAATAAAGTGAAGTTATTATATCTAATTTCTTGTAATATTTATGGGAAAACTCATTTAAAGAAAAGTAAATATAACTATAACTTTTTACATGATTATTGTAAAGTAAATCAATACACTTCTGGGTTTTAATCTGTTTCTTTAACTATAATAAATGGTAGATTAAGTAAGACATGTATTTAGTAATCGTCTTTATGATGAGATGAGGTTAGAAAGCGGTAATAGATGTACGATCGGTGTTGCGAAATAAGTAAGATCAGGGTTAAATCTTAGAACTTACATCTAACTGTGAGGGTGACGGGGTTGCTGGTCCCACGGCCCTCCGAATTGGCCGCCATACAAGTGTAATCCCCAGCAGTGGCACGTGTCACACTCTGCAGGACTAAGCTCTGATCGCTGAGAATTACCCCAGCCGATACGTTGTGGTGAATTTCTTGGCCCTACGAAAATCCAATAAAGCCCCGTTTTCGGACACAGCCTTTATCGCACATTGAAAAGCGTACTCACGTTATGGAACCAGGAGAGTTTATACATTTTCGGATTAGCACGTATATTGCACTCGAAGTAGACGTCATCACCTTCCTTGATATCCTCCGGGTTCAAACTCGAACCCATCTTCAACGTCACAACTGGCATATCTGAAATGGATAATTAAAGCCTGATGATTATTTACGTTTACATGTTACAAATTTGAAAAGAAATATATTTCAGCGGATGTGAGAGCATCCCCAAAAATCAAGGATTACAGTCGGTTCGATCTTGCTTAGCGATACTGTCTTTTGTGGCGATTTCCTATAGTGTTTGATTAATTGACTTTACTTTCATATCATTAATAATACTCCGACTGTTAGGAGAAATATCTGATATCAAAACATATTGCAAGTATAATAATGATAAAAATATAAAAAATAATAAAAGCAAGTGGAACGAGTGATATATGGCAGAGGGGAGATAGATGGATGAAGAACAACAACAAAAACAAAGCAAAAATGCTGCAGAAAAAGGAAACAATGGAACACATATAAATCTATTCAATTAAATAAAAAAAGGCATGTACAGCAGCGGAGAGTGGTCCATTGTTAGGAGCTGCAGCCCAACAATGGAAATAACGTATATAATGCGATTTCTGTTACTGCCGACGTCAGCTTAATGCAGAAAACTTTCCTGTATTTAGTTTGAAAGACCACACACGGGCGGTAGAAGCTACAACATATCAAAGTGAAGCTTTATGAAAAGTAAACCGGGAAATATGTCCGTCCAGTCGGCCATACATACAAACTTTCCGTATAAATTTGGCAAACATAATTCACGCCAAGGGCACACACCTAAAACTCAAAACGTTTGCAGTGCGCCCGACGACTTCGGCATACATACATGCATATGCTTTAATCAAATAAGATCTTTGCGCGTTTTTTTTTTCAGCTCCACCGAAACATGTTTCGGATTTGAATGCGCGCCCATTCGAAACTCATTTGGGTAGGAAACTAAAATGTTCCGACTCCAAGAGACCGCATCGAAACAATACGGCGGAGTTCCCGATTGTTCTTCCATCCAAGATTTACCACCCCTTCATCTGCATTGAGCGGAAGGCAAAGGAGGATGGAGAGAAGAGGAAAATCGATTGCGTGCTTCTCCAAATTTAACGAGTTATCGTTTTGTAATCTTCATATTTATTGGCGATAATGCGTAATTACAGGATGAAAATAAATTTTTAGATTTAAGTACAGAGAGCTTAAAATATTTGATCGTAAATTAATTGCACGATTACATCGAGACTGCATGAAATAATCTATAGCAATAAAGAAAGTATTTATAAATCCAATATACACATCCGGTCCCCCGGAAAAATACAGGCAATTTTTTTTATCAAACACAAAAATAAATAAATGGATTACTAGAATAAAATTGAACTCGATAATTGAATAATAAATTTTACTTACAGTTCCCCATTTTAGACAAATAAAAAATATCACAAATTACGAAGGAAACTGATAGAAATATAGCAGTATAGCATGTCCTAAAAAGGTGTGAAATGTAAAAATTACTCGTAATATGAAAAACTTACGTAAATTGTATTATTAGTGTTTAATTAGGATAATTAACTTTCAATATTATGCATATAGATGGGAAAACTAAATGCCATAGGCTCGGAAAGTTGGAGTTGAAACAGACCGTGAGTAAATATACGCAGATTAAATAGATGGATGGTTAACCGATGAAAAATATATTACATTTCAAACGAAATGTTAAAAACTTACAGTGTACGTTAAGCCTCCACTTGTCCTCGAGGGCGCTGTCGGGGATGGACGGATTCTCCGCCCGACAGGTCAAGTATTTGCCATCGTCATCGATCACCGGTTCGAAAGTCAGGATGCTGAGGCTTTGGTTGTTCTGCTCGGAGAACTGGAACCCAATACATACATTAAAATCATCACTAACCAAGGCTACGCAAAACCTGTTGCCAAGAAAACCATTATCAAAATGTTGCATAACGAAATGTGAATCAGAACTAAAAATACTCAAGATTCTATTTAATCCCGTTATTCACATTATTCACTGTATTCATTTTTTCCATAAACCAATTAAAACCAAAAGCTTTCCGTACATAAATGCTCCAGGTTTTAATTTCAACCCGCAGCTATTGATGTGCTTAATCCTCTGTTTGGGATACTGGTAATACGTTGACATGCAATCGGATTGTGCTTTAGAAATGTAGAATAAAAGCGGATTCAAATTTAACTATAATAACAATTCTGCTTTAGAACCGAATACTACATTTCAACATGATACATTTTTTTAAATGTTTTTGTACTTAGTTTAGGTCACAAATGAATAAGCAGTATATCAAAATTAAATTAAGATCAGTAATACAAATTAAAGTGTAATGTAGGTATTATAAATTTTATATCAAATTATATATATTATATAATATTATTTATAATGAACAAAACCCAACACATTGTTATTTAATTCAATAAGGGCAATGCAACATATGTGGTTATCCACGATGTAAACTAACAACACAGAGGGATTTCATATTGTACAATACTAAATTTAATTTATTTTTACTATTATTTTGTTTCGCTTTTATGTTGCATATAATTTCCATTTGTGGCATGAACGTGTTATTATTTATTAACATTCGTTTGTTTTATAAACTATGTAGTATAAATTGCGAATTAAATCATAATGTTTCGCAATTTAAAATTTATTTGCTTGAAAAAAATAAAATTCTTTATTAATGTTTCAAATATTATTTAAAATAAAAAAACTGAGATTTTAGTTCAATCTATAAAACAATCATTAATAGGATTTGATGAAAAACAGTCTACCAAATCATTTAGTAAATGTTAGAAATATGTTAAGTTATTTTTAAACTATTTTTATTAATATTATTAGTAGTTGGCAATTACTATTGGAAGATTTCTTGAAAAATAGAAAATACTGGGTGATATATAAAGAATGGGTGATAAATTTGTCGTGCGGATATAAGTAGAAAACAATTAAAAAGTACTCTTGAATTAATTGTTTTTAGGTAATGGAAGTGCAACGCGGGTGTATTTATTTGAATGTTTGTGTAAAGGCCATAAATTTTACCGGATCGTGAAAATCGTGAAAATAAAAGGAAAAGGGTTTCCTGAAAAGTTATCCCAACTGCTAGTACTGTGGCAATTTAATTAAGAAAATTATCAATGTAGTAGTTTGCGAGCAGGAATTTAATATGTGAAAGCAATTTAATTATGTAATTAGTTTGTACATGGGCATGCGGATATGTGCAGCATCTGTTTAGAAGTTAGATGTACAGCTGAATAATTTTTGAAAGCGAAAAGGCTCTAGAAGGACTTTATGAACTTCAGCCTGTTTCAAGTTGAGAATAGTTCAGTTCGAGTCTGGCTTCCTGCTGCAGCGCACGAGTATACAAATATACAGAATATAGTGGGGAAGAGTCATCCATTTTATAACGCTTCTCGAAATAATATACAAAATATTTGTTAAATATCGCCGCCGTGCATGCAAAAGAACGGGAGAAAAGTATACGGGGGAAAAATATAGAATATAATAAAATAGGAAACGTGAGTCTGCTGGATTCGTTTCATTGTTTTGCGCAACATGCAAATTACCTACACGTAGAGAAAAGAAGCGTCTTTTCTCTACGTACGACGTGGAAATGATAAAAGAAAACAAGGTAGAACAAAGTGATATTTTCTGTTTCGCTGAGGCATAAATAGTTGAAATATCCTCAATAGAGGAGGTGAATGGAAGCTTGGAATAATGGTAGAAATACGGACGGTATTTCAGTCTTTTCACAGACTTACATTCTTTGCCAGCTTCTTAACTGGTCTGCTGCCCTTCCACCAGGTGATCACGGCTTCCGGTCGAGATCCGGTCGTCCTGCATTCCACCTCGTACCTCTTTTCAGCAGAAACCTGCTTTTCCTTTGTCAGAATGCTCACCGATTGGGGTTTCACTGCAACAAGTAGAAAAAGTTTGATGAAATATGGATTCAGCCAATTTGCATTTATACACGGCTGCTCGCCTTTTTCTGCAAACTCTCCACTCCGTTCAACGCCAAAACTGTATATATAATTTCGTGAAAGACAAAAACGTCGACAAAGAAGACCGCGAGGAATGTGCGAGCATTAAATATATTTTAAAATATTCACGGAATGACAACAGGGCTTCCCCTTAAAAAGTGCGTCCTTATTCGAGGGGCGTGAGGGAGTTGGGCGCTGCGGCATTCCTTTTTATATTCGATGATGGTTCCTTTGCTGTTAGTGACGGCGTAGCCATTTTTATTTATCGCTTAGTAGCGGACCCAAAGAAATAACCCACTTTTCATTCATTTAACTATCAATCATTGCATCAACATATTTTCGAAAAACTATTAATAAAACGAAAATGTCATCTGCAATTGCTTTCAATGCATAATATTCAATATATGCAAAATATTTTATAAACTAATACATCTATATTAATTGCAAAATTTATAAATGAATATAATAAATTATTGTCCTGTTTGAAGCCCATTGTTAGCGATAACAATCGATTGCATCTATCATCCTGTCTATGTAACAAAGAAGAATCTAGTAAATAGAACTAATCCCGTTCAGATTACTAATAACAAGGGGACTTGAGCTAAACGCTAAATCTGCAGATTATCATTGGTTTGAAGTCGCCCCATTGCAAAAGTGGCGTCGTTCCCAGATCGCAGCAATAAGAAAAGGAAGATCGGATGATAAATGCAGGTTATCCAAATGTGGCGTGAGAGGGCAGGTTGGTCGGATTTCTATACTCCGAAGAGTTAAAGAAATCATGAGATTATATGTCTGGAAACTTTGACGCAGTTAAATATTCCATTAAATTGAAAGCATTCAATTAATTAATGAATATCGCTGATGATATCCGAAGGCTCGTTCAAACATTGCATACTCAACATAACCTAGCCGTTCTGCAAGAACTTTGATGTTGACAATTCTTTATTCTACAAAAAGGTAATTGTACTATTCTCACATCACATCCATAATTTCAGTAATAATCCATATCCGCTGGGTATTTAGTATTTAGTAATGTCAATTATGATTGATACCATTTTGTATCTAGTATCTATAAAGTTATAGCAGCCGTCGGGATTTTCAGGTAGTATTAACAATGTGCACCAGTAATTCATTGGGAAATAACTAACAGCTTTAGCCTAATGAAAACCACATACGTTTCAGTGTTGGCTCTAGTTTAAGTCAATTGATAATTACTTTGAAAGAGTATTTTAGCTACTAAATTATCATTTATGGTATTTGATATTATTAAATATCCGCAAATGATTATTATATATTTAATATACTGGTCAAATTTTAAAGTCAGTGAAATATTGAAATAACACATGAATAATAATTACCAGCTATTAATACGAAATTGAAACGAGAAAAAAATAACTTGTACGTGATATAAATCAACCGCTAGTATTAATTTCAGCTATAGTTATTATAGCGAATCTCATTAACAAATATTGCAAATAATAATTAGAATTATAGCATGCAGCTCTATGTTTAATGTACAAACACGAACACGGAAATAATTAGCATCTGCATCGACTGCTCTATTGCTTACCAATAGATATCATTACATTTCAATTACGTAGATGTATGCAAATTACAGTTTCATAATTTCTATTGTCACAGAAAGCTCGTGTTGATTTATTTAGATATTGCCTAAACTCACTGACATTATTCACGTAATTACATTCATTGTGCAAAATAATTGCATACTGCATACCACTGAATGGTCACTGGAATGATTATTATTTTAAATATGCTAGACTGGTTGGTCATTGAAGTTCTTCTATTGAGAATCGTTGAAAACTACTCTCAACTGGTTTTTTTTTGTATTTAAATATCAATAATGTAAAGAATGTAGTTATTTATTCTCATTAAAGCAATCGTGTATTTTGAAGTGGAAAATCCGGTATAAATTTACATAACATTTAGTTTTTACCACTTATATTTAATTTTAATTATACTTTATTTAGTATTAAATATCTTGTTTATAATTGACTAACATTGAGTATATGTTTGTATACACATTTATTAATTCTTTAGAACTTTTTTGTTATATAAAAAATAATGATCCTTAGATTATATTTTCATCAAAAATGTTTAGATTTTAGTAAAAATGAATACTTACAGTTAATATCAAGTACTACCAAGTTGGTTGCAGGTGGTGCTAGAACGCTGTTCATCGCCTGACAAATCAGTCTTGATTTCAAATGTTGTCTTCCAACATTTGGGAAGGTTAAATGGTTGACGACAGTACCATCGGAGCGAGTCTCATAGGAATCGTCGATGATGGTATTCTCCAGGAACCATGTAACTCGAGGTCTGGGTCTTCCTGCAATATGCAAGAAGCAAAAAGTAGCGAAACGTTTGTTTACGATGCCACCGGCATTTCAGAGCGGATCCCGACCGATATGATGGAGAACGTCATGCGGAATATAATATATAAAACGATAAATTTTTATGTCGCTGTAAAAGTGTATGGAAGAGGAAGAAAGAGTGAGAAATGTAGCAAAAATTCAGTCGCCGTTGTTTCATCCGACATCCGAATGGAAATCCGATTATTTCCCTAAAATTCAATCCATTCATCGCGAAAACCGCACCCGATGCAACCGCCCTGTCTGGAACCTATCGGAAATATCGCCACTTGTATTCGAGCGTCCTTGTTTATATTATGATTCCACCGAATTTTATGAATAATTCACGAACGATTTCGAAATTTCCGGTCCCTTATCCGTCGAAAACCGCTCTCGATGCTGAATTCGTAGTGTGATTATTTTATTAGCAAAGGAATAGAAATGCGCCCTTCTAAAAATAAAATACAATGCTCCCACTTCTCAATTCCCAATTATCCTCTTCATATTAATTTAATCGATGCGAAATATGAAAATTAATATTATTCGATGGGACACGACGATTTTCGCAAAACGAAATATGAATATTTACTTACCTCCGGCTACTTCGCAGATTAAATTGACGTCGGATCCCTCATTGTAATATAGCTCCAATTTTGTCGTTCTATCTCTTCGGCGTCCATCATAAATAACAGGCCTTTCAGGCGGTACTGCAAAAGAAAGCCTAATTAATACGCCTGCCCTGAAGCACACATTTTATAGCCATATTACAAACTCATTACAGTAAAAACGAGTCATGTTGTTTCAGAGTTTCATATTCCTCCTTTTACATATTAACACAAATATTGATTAAATAATATAACGCTGCGACGACGCTGCAAACGTGACTTTCAGGCTAATATATTAACATATAATTTGATTGATTACCTTGGAATGACATTTGAAAATAACTTAAATAAGTTTATGTCACAATATTTAAATACATTCCATTAACTAGACAATTTTAATATTATTTATATTTATCAATTTTTATTCAGTTAAAATAATTTAAGGATTAAAGAGTTATTAAAAATATTTCCATGAAAGATATTGGAGGTATTTTGTGTAAATTAATCTAAAGACGATTTAGAGATAAATGGAGGAGTAATTTCAGGGATATGTGTAAGTCTCACGCAACGTGTATAAATCGCGCAATTTGTCGTCTTCCTGTTGCGAAATTAAAGTTCGACGTCGGCGCAGAAAGAAAACGTTCTTCGTAGCATCGCGAAGGAAACGCGGGGAAAAGGAGGCATGAGGCTATTTCCCAGGCGGTGGCTGTCCCAGGATCCAGGATGGCTGGCATCCTTTATCCCACGATTTCCACCGTCATCATTCTTCCAAGTTAAACTGCTTGTGTGCCGAACTAGGGTCGTTTCCACCTCGACCCCCACACACAATAAAGAAAAATGTTTTATTTTCGGGGTATATAAATGCAAATTTTGGGTCGACGAATATTCCCTGCAACCTACTCTGCTCCTCCACCTCTCGTACCACACAAAAAGCAATTACATAAAGAAACAAAAAAGGGAGAAAATGTAAATGGAAATATCTATGTTAAAGGCGAACAATAGTTGTTGGGATGTAATTAACCTAAACGAAACCAATCGTTTCAAAATTGTATTACGTACAAGTATAGAGGTAGACCCGACCTCCCAAGCATGTAACTAATTACAGGATAATTGAATTTTAATTATACTGCGAAGTTTTTATCAGATTAACTGAATTACATGCATTTATAGAGCACCCTTTGACGGTACAGTTACTACAAAAACACAACAGTTCAGAATATTTAAACTTTTCCTAGTTTCTATAACATGCTTTTAACTTGACAATCAGATAAGAAAAAAATAACGCAGAAATTAATAAACATTAATTTTCGAAACTGAAAGCAAGAAACATAGAAAAAATTGAAATATATTTGAGTGAAATTATTTAATTTAATATTTAATATGACGCAGATCTTAAATCTTTGTTAAATATGAAAATATAGAATAAGTTTATTTAATATAAGACTTATGCGTTCATGTAGATTTCTAATTAAAATTTTCTTCATCATCCTCGTGCGACGGTAATAAGAGAGCAGACTCCCGTGTATGTTGTAACGTGTTCGTCAAAAACTTAGTGCCTTGTCAATTAACGCAACGAGACGTTTACGACTCGACTTACATGTTATATCAAACTTTAATTACGTCGAGTTTCTCTTCCGAAAATCACATAACATCTGGACATCTAACATTACAAAGCTGCTCTAAGTGTAATTTAATATAGATTTTCAGAGGAAATTTAATCCGACAAATCTTTGGATTTATGCTATACCGGATTACGCTTCTCCGGTTCGTTTAATAGTTCCCCGGCAAAATATTAACAAGTAACATCTACTTAATTAATATCTAGTCATTAATACATATAATTTAACGATAATAATGTTTAAATGTACTAAATTATTTATTATGAATATAATACGTTGTGTTAAAAACCATTTTAAAAATATTAATTTAAAGGTTGCACTGACATTTATAGATGCGTTATTCATTGAAGCTGACTTTAATGCTCATAACATTTCACTGTACATTTTAATAGAGCATACAAAACACCTACAATTCTCCCAGTCGAACGGTTATTTTGAATCGATGCAAAATAATAAATGTTATATTTCGATTGATATCCGTGAAATTATTTACCCATGGTGCATCTTTTTCACGTTGGAAATCTCTCGATAGTCGATTTCGATTTTAATATCATTATTCAATTTGCATAAAATTAAATCGGTTCTCTAAAATGGGAGCCGATTGATTAAATATACATGAAGGCATATACACGATTTCCATGATTTACTTTGCTAATATCGTAATAAATTTGTGGAAATTAATAGGAGAATATTTATTATCTGCACACATCCAAATGGTCTCACAGGTTTTGGGACTAGCTGTTTCAGGAATCATTGCATTGTTAATGATAGATAAATATTTCGTGTTATGTTGCATTTACATTGCGTCATATAATTGACATTGCTTTAATTATCGAATAAAAGCATGTTCGAACATAAATATTTCTACTATTTAGTTTTTAGTTTTTTACAATAAATCATGAAAATTACAAAACTAACATTATGTTTTCTTTGTTAAAAATACCAAGTTTAGTACGATATTCATCTTAAAATTAGATTAAAAACGACAAGTTGTGGAATACAGGATTTGGAATTAATGTGGTCGTTGTTTGGGAATACAATGTAACGAAGAGGAACGAGGGTCGATCCCGGGGGTACTCCTCACAGCAGTATTAGACTAGGAAGTCAATCCTCATTCGAAATTTCCAAGTGGATCACTTTGAAGGCAAAACCCCTGTGTTATGTTTCCAATGTTTACTTAACAGACAATTGTTTATTTTATTATCGTGGAATAAATTCTAATATATTTAAATAGAAAAAAAATTATACAAATACAAATAAATATGAGGTTTTGATGCTGATGAAAACTAAATATAATTATTTTTGGGGAGAACATATGGCAATACCAGCATTTATTAGGTAAATTGAAAACAATTGGATGCAATAATATGAAAGAAGTCGATAAATCAAGGTGTAGTTTGAAAAATGCGAAATATACAGGAAAGTATAAAATAAAAACATGTTAATATTTATATATATATCTATACTTTTGTTCGTTTTGCACTCGATAATAATGATAGAAAGGCGTGTTTTTTTGTTGTTGTTGTAAATGGGACCTCGTATATTCCTATTGTTGCGGTAGTGATTTACGCGCTTGACAACGGATCCATTACGCAAGGGCAGCACTCGAATTGGGATCCATTTTTGCTAAAGCAATTGAAAGTTGAAAGCTGTTTGGAAATTGCGTCGGGATTGAAATGATATGTTGATGTATGTAGTTTATCACGTTTATGTTACTTGTTATTATCATCCAGCTATAATTGGTTGTTAGAAGTTTTGGGCAAAGTTTTCATATTTATGAGCATATTGCTGTACCACGTCTTAACTGTTGAAGATATAACATCTAACGGCACTCAGGAAGATCATATTCTATTTATAAATAGTTAGGAAACAATCATTTCTTGATTCAATAAATTGGACTTGCGTAAAGAACGTCATTTTTCTTCATGCGCTCGGACTCTTGGCTTTGCTAATTAAAATTGATACGCTCTCGAAGTTTTAGCTTAAATCGATATACCGTTTTACGCCGGAGGTTATGGGTTTCGGCTCGTCTCGGAAACAAATGTAAAATATAGAAAGCCATTTGTGTTGAGAGCGTACATGGATTTCCATTTAAATCAATCTGACGTTCAAATGCAATATCTTCTTAAGGCTTGTGTTTAATGGATTGATCGAATTTATAAGCGTGGAAATTGGTACCGGGTTTCGTTTATATGTGCCGGCTTTGGCGTGGCCGTGTTATGTAACCCATACAGACGCAGATAAGAGCTGCATTGCGGGCGGCTGCCGTAACCGATGGGTCTCGCTGCTCCCTCGAGCTGGGAAAACTATGCCCTCCGAGCCTTTTCAGACACCCCCCTTCCCTTTCCTGCCAACGGTTATGTCATATAAAAGCCGTAACTCATCTCGCGCTTTTACAAACGCTTATAACCAAATTTATATCTAGACTAACTTAACTAATTTTAGAGGAAATTTGGTTACCACCATAATTATAAACTTTCCGTTTACACACTCATCCAAAAATATAATATATTTTCCATTAAATTTTTACAATATTAAAAGCTATTAGTTTTTATATTATTATACAAAATTAAGTATTTAATTTATTTATTTCAATATAAATTCTCTTTAACTATTAATATTTAATATAATGACAATTTTTTTAGATATATATAACATTTTGATGGATGCGCCGGGCAACACCAACTTAATTTAGATACAATATGAATTCCTACATCGAACTACGTTTTGTATTTAATTAATTTAATTATATTTCATTAAAATTATATTACAATAAATTATGTTTATTATTACTGTTAATATTACATGTTTTTCAAATATGATATTGACAATTGCTGTTTCCGAGAATGGTGATGGTTTCTGATCAAGGTTTTTTATCCGAACGTAGGAAAGATTGAAGACGTTAAATTCAAAAACGCTGAGTTACACGGAGGGGAGAAAAGATCCTTGCATTTGCATATCTAATTTGCATGATTACATTTACGTGTTGAGCAGATGACGAATTTGTGGTTAACAAGGGAACAAGTGCGATCGGGGAGAGCAAGATCATTCTGGATTAATCAAAATATACGGAATATTCAATATTGTAAAAATAGCTATTTGATTTGTGAATTTGCTTTCGGTCGCGACTCTTTTATCATGTGCGATGTCGAACGTCGCGCATACGGCAATTTGTTTCTCTGTGTACACCTCGACGATAATATAACTTTAGGATATAAAATATGCTTCGCGTATATTCCGCGAATAAATATGAAATACTTACTGATAACTGTAAAATTCACGTTGCTATTCCTAGTTGGCGAATCCTTAAAATCCACCCTGCATCTGTAGATGCCTTCATCTGTGAGTTGTATGTCATCTATAACTAATGTAGCTGGATTTGTAGCAGCCCGGAAGTAGGCGCGCGTTCCAAAAACAGTTGGGGACGACCACAGCTTCGCCTGATTGAAATGTCTACCCCTCACGTCGAAGCTATAAGAAAGCAAGGAGTAATCAGTAAAATCACATTCTGAATACAAAACATAAAACTAATATAAAAAAGGAATGATAAATTTCAACAACGTTGAACACAAATTTATAGCATTTCATTTCGTCGTAATGAAATTGAATGATCAAAAATCGCGATTAACGAAAACCGCAAATATAACGTGATCCTTATATAATGTTGAATTGGAGTATAAAAGTTTAAAGCGGTTCCTTTATGTGGAAACACATTTTGAAGAAATTTATCTGAGCGCTTTAGACCGGCCTTAGTGAAGCTCATAACGGTGTCCCATTTATATTCAAAATCTATGATAATAATAATCCGTGCACTTTTAAAACTTTAAATTGCCCTCTAAAAGAATATATCGATTCAAAGAGGGTCACGAAATATCAAGTGTGAGAGAACACAGCACGCTCCACGAATAATATATTTAAAGATACCTTTTGTGCTCCTTTTGAAAACATCTCCAGATTATATATAAGTTTAAGATTTGCAATTGTATTTCAGTGGTTAAATTACTTTATTCCTATTATCTATAATATATCTAAGAAATTTCTTTATTAACACGGTTGAAATTAGATCCAATCATATTCATGATTTTTAATGTAAGAAAATGTCAAGTCGAGACTTTGAATCTTCAATTTTGGTAACAACTGATCTACATCAATAAAAATGATTTCTATAAATGCAATATAAGAAATATTTGGAATCAATAATAATTTTGAAATAATTATTTACAATGTTTAATTTTTTGTAGAATCTTTGTCTCTTACAAATCAATCTATTATACAAATATTTTTCTAATAGTCAGATAATGTATATGAAATTATTTTTTGTACAAATAGAAATTAAATTTGTTTGTGTTTTTCATTTATGTTCATATTTGTGAAATGGTTAAACGTATAGTAAAATATGTGTTCCACATCATCGCGCACCCTCGATTTCAAATGACAGCAGCCACTTTCTGGAAATATTCAAAACGTTGCTCTTTTATTCGCCCTCTCCTTGCGCCGTAAACACAGATACATTCCGAGGGATAACAGGGATCGGGAAAACTGAGGACCCTCGTCGTGTATTGTACCTATTTATTCTATTCGACTGCTCGGTATTTGTCTCATAAACAAGGGGCGGAGGGGTTGCGGAGTTTTGGTTAAACTTTGGCGGCAATGATTGCGGCGTAGGAAAAGCAGGGAGAGCGAAGCGGGGACAGAAGATTTTTGAGAGATTTACGAGCCCCGGAAAACGTTTTCATTGCGGGTGTGAAAATTGTCCTTATTGTCTTGGCAAGTGGGCCAGAAACGCGCGCCATAATGAATATTCATCCGCGTATATAAAAGCCAATCTCCCGGTAGAACTGTGCTCTTGCGAAAGCTGGAACCGTTTTAATAGAATACTTAAATCAAGTTAAAATACAAGAGACTTTAAACACCTTGGCTAATTTAGGTGTCAGAACATAATATAAACACCATACTTTCACAAAAATACACAATAAAGAATGAATGATTCAACATGCAAAATATTGTTAGAAAGTTTGGAGATTTTACTCATCCTTAATTAAATGTCTCTCGCAACAAAAATAATAAATTCCAATTAGCTCAGTAACTCCGTTAAAATGGGTGTTTACTTTTCACTGACTTCAAATAATTCCTTAACCCCTACATTTATAAAATCGAATCGAGCTCATCATTAACTATACAATAACAAAGTCGATGCGAATTCGTTTCTACTTTGTTGTTGTTATTATTACCAAGTACCTAATTATCCTTGACTTTCTTTACTTTTAATTAGCAGAAGAGCAGGTAATATGCGAGTTTGTGGATTTACGGTTTTAATACGGCAGCGACCGCAGCACGAATACTACTACTAATTGCAGCTTAATATATATGTGAAATACAGAGTTTATTTTTATTTTCATTAAATGTCCGGATGCACTCAAATCGATTATTTCAGTACGCTTTTACCTAAATTACCTGCCTACCATATCATCGCAGAAATAACTTAATCTGCCTTTAGACTTAATCATCATTTTCTACATTTATTTTGTTTTGCTTTATGGAAATATAGATAGATGATTTAAATAATATTCTGATTGATTACAAGAAAATACTATTTGATTTTCATTTAGACAATCACATTTTTGGAAAAATTAATGTAAGATTTTAAAATGGAACAATTCCTTACCTATACAGGGGTTCCCCAATACTTTCTTTAAACCAAAGGACCATGGCCACAGCGTCATCTCTATCTCTGGGAGTAATATCACACGGTAGTCCTTTCTTCTTAGCTAGTACACCCTGTACATCCTCCATGGGAACTGAAACATAGAAAATTAGAATATTAGTACTAGGCGGATTTTCGTATTCGACAAAATCAAATTGGTTTCCCACTGATCAATTAGTTTTGTGGTTTTGCTGCGGTAATTGATTGGTTACGACAATTAGTAGAATTTAATATTCTCAGAGTGGCGGCAGCACCTATTATTATATACAAAGTAAGTAAACAGATTATCCAAATTGATTACTCTACAAACAAAGTGGCACATCGTGGAAGAATAAAACTATGCAAAATGCATACAAATTGTAGTAGGGAAGAATATCTTGCCTTGAAGCTGCAGGAATACATAGATCGGTTGAGCGTAATGACTCCAAGGGACATTTAATATTTCGAGATGAGATAAGAAAGTTACACGGGCTTATGTAATTATGCGGGGGGATGGAGGAGGCGTTACAAAGGCACTCTAATGAGGTTTATATTCGCGTAGAGGGATCCTCGAAGGCGTTTTATATACACATCCGTTTGAAAATTTATTTAAATTTAATTTCATTATTTCGAAAGGAATTTGCATAAAACAAACAGCGGGTATAATCAATGCCCGTGGTGAACGTCGTTCGAGCGGCGGGACTGAAATAATTTGAGACAAAAATGCTGGTCGGAGCTTAACGGATGGGAAACTGGGAACACACAGAGAGTGCGAGAGAGAAGAATGGGACAAAAGTTACAATGGACATAGTACGCTGCGGATGGACCGAGAGAGATAGAGATGAGAGGAGTTTTCTCTTTGGGAGGACAGAAAAAAAAAGGGGTTGCAAGTTGATTAAAGGGCGAAGCGGCACGCGGCTGTGATTGATGCGCCAAACAACAGACGGACTTGAATAAAAATAATATATATTAAGGCGATATTAAATGAGAAAGTAATGGAGAAGCTGGGCGACGGTTTTATTAAAAACTTCTCCCGCGACTTTTTCAATAAGGCACTTTATGCCAGACACCTCGCGACTAGTAATGAAGGAGATAACATCCCATCTCATAATGGAGCACCACCCTCCCTTGCTATCAGCTCGCCCTCGCTAAGATCGATATCTAATGGTCCAGCACCAAATCTCCCAGCAATCAACCACCCAGCGTATGTTTCCATCGAAACTCACTCACTTCCTGTTGTCCCCATTATTATGAAACTTATTATAATCGTTTCCAGCTTTCGGGTCACCAAACAAAACTTGGAATCACAACGGATACGTATTGTTATTGCAATTAAGGAGTGTTCCATTCCGCATACAAAGTGCCTGCTGAATAGTTCTGCTAATTTCATTAAGGTCCCCGTTCAGTGCCCCAATTTGAATGCCGAATATGCCTTCAACTAGCCCAACCAACAAGTTTAATACAATACCAAATTGTCAAAACTCTTACCTACAATTTACCCACATTCCTTACTATTTCCCCAAGAAAACCAAACTTTCGCTATTATCATTCCGATAAATTTATCAAACTTAATTACTCAAAACAAAGTAAACATATCCATTATTCTCAGATTCATCTTAAATAATTATTCAACTTACATGTACCAATAAAGAAAATAAGCAATAAAATAAAAAATAACTAGAATTGTAATAATTAATATATATAAAAAATATAGAATTCAAATTTCAGGAATTAAATTGGTTATGCAAAAAAAAAACAATTATAATATTCCTTCATTCGTACACATTCTTAATGCTATGTAGAAAAGCGGAATGTATTTACATAAACTTTTAATCATGGAAGAGTGAGGAGAAGATTTTTAAGTGACGTGAGTGAACCTGAAACTTTTTAATAATTCCTTCGGTCGTTCGCAATTTCTTCTTCGCGGCTACCGAATGAACACGGAGCAGCGGAATCCCGAGCAGTCTGTAATAATGTGGCTGTGCCTTTGCAAGTATGCCTTAATTATTCCTGGATGGCTTTAAAACTCCAGATTACCTATCCAGAGGAACGACCCTCACCCTCTTTTGTCGCAGCCGTAATAAAGGTAAACTCATCCTTGGGGACTCCGATATATCCACTTCAAAATCCGTAACTTTTATTTTCCAGTGTCTAAAGATTTCATGTCTGCAAATGTCTGCTATTTAATCAGCGGCCCCAACATATTCTATAGAACACAAATCTAATTCTATATTGATGAATTATTTTCATTTATCAATACTTATTTTTCATAATTTGACTATAAATATATTTTGCATCTTGAGGCCAACAGTAATGTCAGGTACATAAAGAAACATATAACATTATTAAGACAATATTCGTATAAATAATGGGACAAGGGGGTGTTCTTCATATTGTATATTTAAGACGAGCCGCGGTTCAGAAGAAGTATGAGAATTTTGAGAGGTTTATGTGGAGGAGAAAGCAACGCTGGAATGACTTTAACATACATACTTACATAAGATATATATGCAAAACGTCGTGACTTGTGAGCTGATATAAACAGCTTCCCGCGTAAGATAGAGTGCCATTATTGTTCCGCGGGGACGCAGACTTATTCTACAAATTAAACATTAAATTTGTTACGTGAATAATACGCGCTGTTATGGATATGCTTCTGGTAGGGAATCACGCATTTGGGAAACCCAATAGCTTCACATCAATGCTTACCAGAAGATAAGTATTCCTATTCACATTTGCTACAAAAGTATGCTATATTTATATTTAAGTCTTAATGTTTATGATTGTACTTTTTAAAAAGTATTTTTAAATGATTCTATATTTCCTTTTACGAATCAGAAAATATATAAAAGAAAGTAATACATGAACAAAGGTCCTATAAGAACTAGAAATACCCCATCAATCACTATAGAAAGTATTAATTTTATCATTTGGAGAATGTTCGGAGATAGCAAAAATGATGCATTGCGTTCATAATGTCTTTATTAGACTCCAGAGAGTGGGCTTTAAAAAGAGATACGCCGTAAGGAATGAAATTTAAAATTGCTCAAAAATAAAATTGAAACATTGCCGACGTAAAAAGAAGCATATATACGAATATGGTACGGAATTGTTACTGCCGCCTTTAAAAGAGCGGGAAAATAGGTACCAAAGAGAATAATAGAATGAAGAAAAAAGAGGAAAAGGAATCGCCCAACGAATTTAATTTCAGGATGAGAAAAGAAACGGACCGTTATAGCAGAACTACGGGAAATACGCTGATCATTGCTACTAGGCTGGTAGTTTTGGCTGAGCTGAATGAGTGTGTACGTTTGAATGTTGTTTGGACAAACAATGGTTTAATCCGCAATGGGCTGCGTGCAATAATTTAGCACTAATTAATGAATTCCTTATTTGCTGTACTAATATTAATCTGAAATAGGAAAATAATGGTTGAATTTGCTGCAACGATATTTCGGGGATTAATTGATGTGGGCGTATGTTTGCGGGCGCTGTGAATTAATTACAGCTCTGAAACGAAATAATCATAGCCTCTGATGAAATTATGGCATCCGCGAAACGAATGATGTGACGTATGTTAATGCCATCTATCGGTAATTGATCAATTTTCTCACGTACATTGCAAAACAGTTATATCGCTCATATACATCAATGTATCACTCGTATAATGCGGTAGTAATTTTCCTAGAAATTATCATGTAATACATAACCGAGTTTTGTAGATCTAAAATTGATAATTCAGGGTTACATTCCTAAACCAAAGAAAAATATGATAACGAATTGTTAATCACTTTATACTTTTGTATACAAAACTAATATTTTCCTAAATAAAATGCAATTTACTAATCTTATTAAAGCGTTGCTGTTTTGTAAAAGTTCCGTCTTATACGAGGGTTGACTGTATATAAATTTGCATAAGTTCGGGATTTCAAGTTGAAACGGTAAATTAAAGTGGACGCGAGCAAAGCTCCCTTGCAACAATATATAAGTTAATATGGGATTTCGCGAACAATAAGAACTTTAGGAATAATACTTTCCGTGCATGCACACAATAAACGCAGGAACTTCGTGCAGTAAAACTCCCTATACGTTCCCAAATAAACTTCATTAATTACGAAAATTAATAGCGCACTCCCGCCATAATAAACGAAAAAAAAAACATACATTTCTTGACCTACTTGAAATTTACCAAAAAAATATGTTTATATAATATTATTGAAATACGTTAGTTTCAAAATGTAAAAAAATGCTCAAGTAATTTCCAACTGTTAGATATGAAAATTTCTATTATTTCTAAATGTAACTGCTATGGTTTTATAAACATATTCAATCTAATTAATATTTCTCAAATTATTGGATGAAGTTAAATTGTTTTAATTTTGCTTCTATTGAAATAATGAATTCACGTGGTGCAAAAAACGATCGATAGGTAAAATGGCGATAAATAATTAAGCGCTGTCACCGTGCATCGAGGTGATTGTATAATGAGGGTCTATAGAGATTTTATGTGAACAATATATTAATAGAACTTCCAGTACGGCTTCTGCGGCTTAATTGCCAAAGTTTGGCTGTAGATATGTGGTCTTGAGCTGCAGCAAACCCGTAGGCTAAAGCGTGATAACTTTAATAAATAAATATGTGCTGAATATAATTTTAATCCACACGGGATATGATTCTCGTGCATACTTCCATCCTTCAAAATAAATACACAATATGTGCATACATAGTTTCAGTTTGCAAACTTCTATACATTGTATTGCACTTAATACAACTCAATTTGGTATTTACTTATATTTAAAAAACATATCATTAGTTTCTAATATAACTTTATATTGTAACGAAGTTACCGCGTACAATAACAAATGATAATCTAGCACTCTCGGAATATTCGAGACAGTCCGGGAATGTTCGAGAGGTTGTCATAGCAATAGAAACAATTGGGATTGTTATTTTTAATTTTGTTAGAGATAATTTGTGCTTCGAGAAAGTGATTAGCAAATAAAGATTTTTGTGTGTTTGTTCGAGAGTGATTCATCAATCCAGGGATCAAACTAGACTCAGAGACGTCCGAATATATTAATAACGTAAGTTTTAAAAATAAAATTATTTATAAAAGTATCCGATTTTACATTAACATTAATAAAAGATAGTTAATTTGAATGCTTGTTAAAGAAATATGTGTGAAAATGATTAATGACAACGATGATATTCAATACAGTTAATTTAGGAATGCGCACGTTAATTTGTATAAATTATATGAACTTTGTTGCACATTGTGTTGGTAAAGTCATAAAGCCATTTCCTGAACGTGCAACAATACACATTAAATTATACACGCCGCAAATTAGTTAACTACAAAGGAAGTATCTATTTACGTCATTTGCATGTTCCAGAGTGCCAAATTCGTAGGTAAATATTCGAACACGACTAAACAATAACGATAATTATTGATTATTGTTTTTTTTTTAAATAAAATTGATTGGTTCAATTTCATTAGATAATATTCGACCAATTAATAGTTGCAATAAGTCTTGTTATTTGATATTTTTAAATATTTTGTTATAATAATAATTATTATCGAAATAGTCACATACTTAATTATTGATATTTCTGCCTATCTCTTGTATTCTTATCTATTAATTAAATGTATTTATTTAAAATAATGTAATAAAATTGTAAATAGTTATCATGGATTACATATTGTGAAAATGATATTATAAAACATATTTTTTATTTATGATAATATTTTTCTTTCTTGCTATATTCCTTGAAACTAAATCTTGAATGGAATAAGGATATTAATGGCCAAATTAGTCGCAACAGTTTCCCGTTGGAAAGTATAAATATCTAGTTATACATTGAAACGAGATCTCCGGGAAGTTAGCTGGGAAATCTGCTAGTTCATTTTCGAATAAACGAAAACTTTCTGTGCTGGCATTGTTAAAAGTCTCGAATACTCAGAGACCTTATTGAGGCATTTTAATTCAGTGCATGGAAGATATATACAATCATCCAGTTGGAAGTTCGCGCATCGAACGGAAAAGTTAAATTGCGATCATTGTTGTTCCGAGTTCGAGCTGTAATTGATATGTAAGGATTAGGACAAAAGTCTGCGTCCTCCCCCAAAACCACCACACACAATCTTAAACAATGGCTGAAGCTTAGGGAAACCCTTGCGATTTGCTACAGCAGATAATACAGCCATTATAAAGCGTTTAAATTAGATTTACCGGCGCTTATAAATCTGTTACATATCTCAACCGAAGTTTGTAATCTTGAAAAGTGTATATTTTAAACGAACACCATTGATTGGTATTTGCACAAATGATTATTTTCTTAGATGTACTTGATGTGCAAACATGCATCGCTATCCGCTTAACATAATCTGGTTTTGAAGTGACAATTGGATTTATTCGAGTGCTCGGCTTTCGGAGATAACAAATAATGACTGGGGACCTTTTTCCGCTCCGTATAATCTCGCACGCATCAATTTCCATAATTTACTATTACTTGAGTAATGGCTGACATGAAACAGAGAAACTCGCTCACTAATAAAAGTAAATTAAAGGAGGGCGGCTTGCCGGATGGTCCCCCATTTTCAAAGGGGTCGCTCATTTTTAAATAAAAGTAAAATCCCCCAACCCAGAACAGCAATTACTAGCTGAAAGAGCTTGGATGGTTTTCTTGGTATATTATGTTTATGTTGCGGCTGTCTGGGGTTTAATATATTCGCTTACACGTTAAAAACAATGCTTAATAAAACAATTGGCTTCAAATGCTCGGAACACGTGCGACTATTTAGGTGAACCAGAAATAGACTGTGCTCACAAAGACCCTTTGATTTTAGATGCCAGTTGACTCCGGTTTGTATAGATGTAGGTATCCGAGGTGGATGTATCTGTGTCTCTATGCATGTGGGTGGATGTGCGTATGTTACATACACAAAATAAAGGAAAGCCAGAACACGTCTGCTTTGGTTTATACATCGCAAGCAGGTTTATCGCTTAATAAACAACATTTATTGTTCCACGCACTTATTTATTTGTCTCAGGCGCGAACCTTGCCTCAATGAATTTATTATGCACATGTAAATATTCGAGCTTGACACATTTAGAATTGCGTTTGATAAAAACTGATAGCGGTTTATGGGTCTGCAGCACGCACGTCCAAGAATCAATTGCGTTTCCGGATTTCTTCCTGTTTCCGGATATGTGTGTTGTTTACAAGTTTTACACTATCTGGAGACGGATCACTATATATAATTCGATTAATTAAGGCACGCGAGGCTCCTTTTACACTGCAATAAGTCTCTTATAATTAGATATCACATTTCTTATAACAATTACGTGCACTGTCATATAAATCAATTGTATTAAATAAATTAATTATCGCTCCAGATTATCTATGACATAACAAATAAATAATTTCATATTGATTGAATACTGAAGATGTTTATTTGCAAACAAAAGTAACCATAGAAATAAAAAAAGCTTAAATTTTTATAATTAATTGAAAATCATTGAATAGAGAAAATATAGTCATATAAAATTCCTAGAAAATAAAGATTAGGTAGTATGATTGAAGAATAAAGCGATCTAGGATTAAATCGGCATAAGTGACTCCGGGATTTTAGGAATTATGTTTTTTTTATACTAACTAGTGCATGATCATTTGAAGTTGTAATTGCATTCATATATTCTCGTTAATCCTTATTAATCTTAGAATTAGTATAAATATGGATTCACATAAAATTTGTTTTGAATGTACTCGGACTGTGTTTGATATAAATATTATGTGTACTTTTTAGAAATGAGTTTTCGTGGAAAGAAGGACGGATAAATAAAATATTGTGGCTGCAAACCAAAAACGGGGCTTTCATGTGTAAACAGCGACGGAAAGCTAATGAATATTCATGGTAGCGGGATAAATACCAAAAGTACATCCTCCTTGTTGATAAAGTAAATATAATCCAAGCAATTTTATATACATGGAATTCGTTTTCGGTGCAAAACTGAAACGACTTTCCTGAAACGACAAAGAAAAATAATAAATCTGCATACAAACCAGAATGTCGACGTCACTTGCAATACGCAATTCTTTATTTTATTATCTTCTTTTCCTAACATTCATTTGAATACAAAGTTATGTACGTAATAATAAAACTTGGAATGCCCAGTTTGTGCAATAAAAGATAACAATGTAGTAATTATAGATATAAAAGGCGTTCGGGTAATAAAACAAACGCGGGCGTCCGCTTATTATAAGTGGTGATAAGACGGCTGGAGGGATGCGGGGATGAAATGAAAAAGTATCAAATATAAAATGAACCCAAATAAATATATAAAACATCCGACTGCAAATCGCGAAATGATAAATACACCTTTACAGAAGCAATAATTTAGCACCACAATCTGTCTACTCGATACAATTATATAAAATAATATATTACATATACGCCTAATCTTCATACATTGCCTTCACCCCTTTTTTATAACGGAAGGTTTTTAATATTTACATAACTTTTCTAAACATTGTTTATCCAAAAATAGTCCTTTGTTTTGTTTAATCTTCAAAACTTGTTTCATTAACAATTTAAGTTATATTCATTACATAAATGCAGGTTATGAAGCGGGCATTTCAATATTGTTAGCGTTATTAGTTGTGGATTAGTCTGTAGTTAAATTAATAACAATCAAGAAGTCTGCATTAAATATTTTGAATAGGAAAATTATTTTTACAAGATTAATTAAATATGAAAACTATTTTTTTTATCAATATATTTTGATCAATTTTCATATCAGAGTTGCATTCAAAATAAATATAATTACTGAGAATGTGTTGGTAATAATTAACTAATTTGCATTCATGTTTGTTTATCAATAGAAGTAATTCAAAGTAATTAATTTGACATGTGATTTGAGCTTTTGTGTAAAGATGATATGGCTCAGCGTTTGGTTGATGACGTGTATCACCGTCATTTTCCGGTTCCGGTGACGAAGCCATATGTCCCAGCAGCGGCCGTAAACCGACCACATCGTGGCTTGATGTATTATTGTGTTTATAGGCGACGTCCGTCGTAACCGACTGGCATCCATGGTATGTAGGTAAATACCGACGACAAACAACGAAGAGGTTTGATGATAGAAGGTCGACCCGGAGATCATTTAGTAATCACATTTGTAAACTGCTTAACGTTTATCTTTATATTTTCACGCAACATTTAATTATAGTAAAATAAGTTTAGAAAAAACTGAAATAAATATTTCGAGTTCGATTGATATCATTGTAAGTTTATACGTATTATGAAACGTATTTTAAAATGATGTATGTTAAGTGGTCACATACTGGCAATGTGAGAACCGCAGGCGATGTCTGAATTTTTACATCACGCCTGAATGAGTCATCAAAAGCTTTCGACCATCCATTATTATTTCTTCATAACCCCTTTTGCAAACTTATCATGCAAATACATCTAGCCTTTTGATGCGATGAATTGTAAAATATCTCGCCGCACGACACTTTTTATCTAAAACGGCAAAACAAAGGGTTATTAACAATTCCTACTGCTCGTCATCAATTAAATATTCATTTCAATTTCATAGGACTTCGGAAAGTTTATTGCACTGAAATAATCAAAGAAGGAAAATAAAAAGTTTTCGTACTTCTTTCTTCCTCGGTTTCTCTTCACCTGCGCATTTTTGTCTTTCTTCCTCTTTCTTTTCTAATACAACGAGGGGGGCGAGGGGCGTCGGAAACAATTCCATTATTGGCTCCAATTCAGCAAACACGAAATAATTAAGAAATTGTTTTCGGGGCCGGCTCATTCGCACGTAATGGAATTAGGGGTGGGGGCGTACAAAGAATCGGGGTGACCCGGTACTAATTACCCTTGGTCGGCAGAGCTTGTTTGCAAGGCAATCATAAATTTTAATTAAAATTTTTAAGCTGGAATTTTAATTGCCGCCCGTGCCCAGCAGACGAAACTTTCATTATGATGGTCACTGATATGTTTACCTTTGTCTCAAAACTGTTCGACCGGCTTTGTTAACTTTTCTTATAATTTGTGCAAACAAAATTCTCGTCCCCTCGCTTTATTGCTACATCCATATCAATTAGCGAATGCTAATTATTTTGATGTTGTTATTTATTTCATTTTTTTTTACTTCGTGTGGAGCCAAACGATTTATGGCCTATTTGATCCGGCCTAAGAGATTTCCATGACTGATATGAGCTATAAAATTGAAATTATTACCGCCGCCCCATTACAAGGATAAGCCATAAAATCTTATCACATTCATCAAAAACGTATATTTACTTTTACTGCTGCTAAATTTATCGGTTAGATTGTACCAATGTTCAGCTTCCTCAGATACGCACAACAAAACTAGTTAACCATATTAATTCATAAACTTTATCAAATCTACAACTACTCAGCATATTATAAATCACAATAACTTATGATTATGCACCATATTTTATAATTTAATAAAAAAAAATAATTTTATATTATTTCCTTGGCGCACCATATATTCTATAACAATTTGTATACCATAATTTGGTATAGACGGTGCATATAGCAGTTTTTTTTTAATGGGATTCATTGAAAGTATGTGCATTAATCCTGACAGCCATTTATCTCAGAGGAATTTTTGTGCGGCAGCAGTTTTTAAAGCGTCTGCTTGCGACAGGTACCTTTTTCACGTATTCATGGCACCCGCTAAAGTTTTTCACTCGAAAGAAGAGCGCAGTGGCGGAAAAATTCGCCAGAACACGTTGATATATCTGTGTGTGAATACGCAATAAGTAGTGTGAGTCCGCGGTCTGGACTCGTGACCAGAATGAAATAAACGTTGATGGGGTAATAATTGGTGGTTAATCAACATTGACTAAAATAGACGGGCATTGCGAAATTGCGTCATTGGAAATTGGTCAAAAATTAAATCGTTCACTGTCGGTCGATACACGCTAATTTTATAACGAGTTTCAGATCACGAACAACGGACAGAATTCGACACCATGCAAAACGAAACATTTTATTTTTTTATTGCGACCGAATGCGGTGGGTGGATGCGCCGGGTATCTAACATTGTCATCGACAACGAGCATATCGGAACACGCATAAATTATTGGTGTTTTTCAACCATCTACATCATACTTACACGCATGTTATACCATTATTAGATCTTTATTTATTCCATAGATTGTCCATGAAAATAATTGGAATTTATTAATAGTTTATATCAGCAGATCTGTCAACATTATTGACCAGTCAATAGGCACATATTTTTTTAAGAATTTGCACTTTGGTAGACTAATTATTTATTTGTTTAAAATATCACGTATATAATAATAAGTTAGGTACGAAATATTATTTGAAATAGATTGATTTCGAATCTAGTTGTAAATAATAGAAACGGTATAAAAAATGAGAGACAGGTAAAGTAAAGCCATAAATTGTGTAAATGGTGACCACCTTATCCATTAGACATTGAAGAATTTATTCAAATGTCACGAAATGCTTGCTATCGACCGCATAAATAAACGATCGCCGAAATCGGTCGGCCAGCTTAGAGCGATTTTTCAAAAGTCGACATTCTAAATGCAAACGCGTTCATATCGATGGTATACCGAACGATGCAAATCTCGTTTGAGTAATTGAACCTCGAATAATAACGAAATATCCCGATGTTAAATATTTGATTTTCCAGCGACATCAGCCAATCTTACAAGATAATGGAGATCAGCGTCGTCACCGATCCTGAATTATTCATGACGTGAAATTACGAAAATTATCAGAAGGCGTACACATATCCATACAGATGTGCGTATATCCATATATGCATGCACGACAGGGATTTATACACACGCTTTTGCTAATGGTGTGATCCTAAACGAGGCTCCTAATCAAAACGTTAGGCTGCTTGGATTGCGTGTCACCCTGACCCACATCCATAAGGACTCCCCGAGGACAATAAAATGAGCGCCCCGTGTCGACTCTCGTTCAACCGCCTCACACCTTCCTTCAAACTCCCTTCTCAACAACGATTCAATACTACAAAGTATTTACCCTATTAATTACAGTATTTACTCCAATTAAATCATAACACACGCGCAGCGAAATTATGTTTTCCCAAACATTTCCACACAAAAAAAAATAATAATTATATCACGTAGTCTGCAGCTTCAACCATTTATTAAAAATATAAAATTATTATGTAAGTAAAAATATCTATAATGAAATATGTTATTATAAAATATAATTGTTATGGAAATTGTTATGAATGTGTACTGGCATTTAATCATTGTAAAATATTGTACAAGAAATGCAAATTAATATTTTATTGAATATAATCGCATGTGGATCGAATGGAGCTGGAAAAAATAAATGAAAAGAATCTGTCATGGCAAAATGAGAAAAATGAAAAGCGATGTGAATGCGGGAAGTGTTTGATGAATGTGTTTTCGTTCCGTAAGTTCTCTCTCAGCCAAACGAATATATGTGAGGTACACATTCATATTTAATGCATTTTCCATTTACCGAGTATGTTTGAAAAATCGATATATTCGAATACGTAAATATAAAGGAGCGACCCTCGAATATATTACCAACACCCAACGTACATATAATTTTTCGCACTGTGCGAAATGTATGAAGCGTATCTAATATTCAATTGAATATACTTCGTTCTTTCCGCTAGGAAATATATTGAAAATTTATAAAAATCAAATTTAAAATTGTAAGTCTTCCTCGATTTCTCATTAAAATGCATTAATTCATTCTTGCAAGAAAATAATAAGTGTAAATATATGTTGCAAAGTATTGAATTCTAGAAAAATGAATTTCGTGTGAAAGGAATAAATTAAATTAAATCTGTACGCTTCCCTCTCGTGTTTGCTGCGCCAATTTTTGTTGTTGTTCGTACCGCAGGATGTGTTGGTCCTTAATAAGCCCGGAAACGTTTGGCTCGGAATACTTATACAACGTGCCAAAAACAGGCGATAATGTACACATGAGAAAGCCCCACATATTGGTTAAAATAAAGGATACATTATTTATACAGCGCGCACGGACGTGGGCCAAGAGGAAGGCGAGATACACAAATAAAAGAAAGAAGAAAAAAAAATGGACGTCGGCTCAAGAAAAAAGCGCCTCGAGACCGGAGCGTCGGAATACATACAAATACAGGATTGATCTTCATCCTGTTGGGACATGCTCGGTCTCTCTGAAGTGAGCCGACAAAAAACACAAGTCCTATTTCGCATCTTTCTGAATTCGAAATAAATAGATGAACGTCAATAATTGTGATTTCGATTATTTTGAAGTAACATAATGGTGGATGCGCCGGGTGCAAAATATTTCCTCTTGTACAAATCCATACATATATAAAAAATATATGTACAATATTATCATTTTATAATTTATGTAATATTTTAAAATATATTGAAATATTTTTTGAATGCGTTGAATTAATATAATTTAACTAGCATCACTTTTAAGATAATAATGTTAAATGTTTTTAAAATATAAAATCAAGAAATGATTGACTCTTATTATACATGATACAAGCACATAAATAGAGTTCTAAATCTGTCACTATAGTAACCTCAGTTGGTTTAAAATTCACATTCGATCTCAATCGCACCAAAATTACGGTACAGGCATGAAACGCCGCGGGATAAAAAAATAAAGATAAATAAAGTATATCTGAATTGATCGAAACATGATGGCTTTATCTTACAACGATGCTGGAATCATATCGTTTTATATTTAACAAAAAACTGGTGTCACATCAAAACGGCGCAAGCATTTGGACGCGGATATTTGGATGTACGACAAATTGGACGTGTCCATGAACCTCAAAAAATATAATCGTCATCTTACATTATCAATTCAGATCCACGTTTGATGTTTGATAATTTTCCAACCAGAGTTTGTAACGTTCTCTGGTGGCACCGATGTAAGCAATATAAAACTCTTCAAACACACGCAATTGCTAAAACCAAGAAGTTATTTTCATCGTTTATATTCTACGCAAAAAAAGAGAGCCAGAATTGGATACAAAAAGGAACATAAATAAATAAATAAATATACACATGTAATTGTTTGTATATGATGCAATTGGAATTTTGCTAGAATCACACTCGGATTTGCTGTGATTGATCGTGTTGTATATAATCATTTTGGGTAATTAAAGTTAAGATGCGGGAGGCAGTCGCATTGTTTCGGAATAATTTGGGTAAACAATATAATCTTCTTAATGTATGCAATTAAGTCGGGGTTTTAACTCCGGAGCAGATTTTACGGCTGTCTAAAAGAATGGCCATGTAATATGAGCAATAAGTCCTCATGCTTTCGAAATTAAAGCGAATAATGATGATGATTGCTTTAATCGCGATACGAGGGTGCGTTTTTGTTTGAAGAGATGACTTTGAATTTGACAGGAACGGCAATGCGGGATTCGATCGACGCATGCTCCCACCTCCAATATACCCTACGTAGATACACAGACACACTCGCACGCACATAATATACATATAGTATACATGTAGTGTGTATATATATGTATGTATTCTTTTATCGCACCCCTTTCCGATTACAGGGCATCCCCGCACCCTAAATATCGTATGTGGCGTCGCGACGCTCCCAGAGACCCACAGTTTGCGGTTACGTAACGGCTCCGTAAGTTATTACACTCGAAGTTCGCCAGTTGCGGCCGGAAACTTATCAAACCTGGATCGGGACGAGGCATGTTGCGCGGCTTTGTCCTCGTGGTAAATATTGAGATGGTTTCCCGCCACACAAGGAATAAATTGATTCCGTAGTAATCACCCAAAACAATCATTCCCTTTGAATAGCACTAGGAAATACGAATATAACTAAACAATGTCACAGCAATATATTTGCCTCTAACGAGTAAATATCTAATGTGTGTCTGTTACAACGTTGTCTCTTTAATGAATCACTATCGACTTCTGAAAAGAGCTACAATTTTTCAATTACTTTTCAGTTTTAGTTGAACCTTAAGCATCAGATCATCTATTAAAAGTCAACATCAAAGTTTACTTGCTTTACATTAGTACTTAAAAGTGGTTATAGTTACTTTTAGATGTAAGAAAATTTATGTAAAGTAGTAATTAGAACTAATTTAAATTTATATTTAGATAATATTGATATACGATTCCCGGGATCATTGCCATTTATGTTTCGCAGTCTGGACTTTGTTATATCATCACAGGAAATACCAAGTGCAAACAACGTCGATTACGTTCAAATAAATTACTTATCGAATGAACAATTTATGTTTATCCGTGTAATTAGAGGAGGAGGTGGTGCATCGATCAACGTCAACAGTAATTTTATCTGGGATCACAATTTAAAGTTGCCCAGACGTTTATTATACTGGGGGTGGCTTAAAAACGGACGCATCTAAATCACTGCCATGAGAAGTGTGCAGTCACATTTCGGAGAACGCTTTATGACCCATTTCATGTATTATAACCCTGTTCCGCTAGACTAGGAAAATATAATTCACCAAAGTATAAAACGAAAAAAAATATAGGAAACGTAATAATGATGTCTTCTTAAAGAATTAATTCCATTTATTACGTAATCAAGCGTTTGTTACAGCTCGATTATTAATTATAAAATCTCGTCAGTTTTGTAAGTCGATTCATTTATATTTTAAAATATTCGTAATTACGTTAAATAATAGACTGCACGGTTTACAATTTCATATTTGCATTGTAGTATTCACAATTCATTTCTAGTGGCAAGATTTTTTATGAATGCATTCCATTGTTGAATATTTAATCCGCATTTGCGACAAACAGAAGTTCATTGAAAGCCACTAATAATGATGCTCCTTCGAGCGAAAATATTCTTTGTCATATATCTGACATTTAGTAAAATATTGCAGCATCCATTCATTGTGAAAATAATAGTTTCATTTTGTAAAGAAAACAAATATATGCTTCATAGCATATATTATTGTTAGGAATTACAAATTAGCGTAGTAAAAAAGCACGAGAGCAGCGTTTAATAAAGAAATTTGCTGCAAGTCGTATATTCGATTTTTTCATATAAGAAATTTAATATTGCACGAGCATGTATCTACGTCGCTAAACGTTGTTTTAAAATGTGGAGATTTTAATAAAAATTTAATCGCATAAAAATATGAAGCATTTTTAAATTTATATTTCTGACGCAATATTGATATTGAACATATCTATATGAGCGGTAAAATCTTTAATTTGGCATTCTGATAATGCTTAGAAAATGCGTTGAATAGGGAAAATTAATAATATATTGAAATAGTTAAATTTTATGATTGAACGTGGAATGGTATAGGATCTGAGGCTCTGTGTTGTTTCAGGTTCGAGGGAATGCGCACACAGTATTTTTTTTGTACTTTAATATAATCACCCTCTGTACTTTTTTGTGTGCTGGCTCTGATCTACATAAAAGTGTAAACGATGACGGAAACCGGCATTTTTGCATTCATAATGAATGTAGAAAAGAGCGGGCGCTCATTTGTTGAACATTGCGCCACTGGAATATTAAATAATATGCATAGCAGCAACAGAGAATACATACGAATTCACCCTTTCGCACATACAACCACCCTTACCATAGCAATGCCAACGTAATGAGAAACCTCTGCACTTATTGAACAAAAGTCTACGCTACATTAACCTTTATTTTACACGTGTCGAAAAGTGTAGCAATTTTCTACACCCACACACACATTCCTTTCAGTTGTACATTTTCACTTCGTACCATCTTATGCATTTCTATTCGCCAAAGTCATTCCAAATCGAAAAAATATGAAAACCTCTTTTCTCAAGTGCTATACTTTAGTCTTTATTTTTTGTCCGCTCAAAAACATTTTTTTAGCTAGTTTTGACTCAAAATATTGATTGAAATAACATTTTTCTTTTTACTTTGTGTTAACCTGAAAATTAAGTATTTTATTTAAATCAACTAAATTCTTTTTTCTACATTTGGAACTGTTTATATGTTTCATAATATTCGTGAAGATGATGATATTTTTCCGTCAATTGACATGTGAAATATATGTTAATATGATTGATATAAGACCTTTTGGAAGTTCTAGATGATTCGTATAAATGGATCGCTTTGGATATATTGAGCTGATCCATTATATGAAGAGTCCCTTTCAAAATCCTCTCCGGACTTGATAAATTGTAAAGGAGAGGTAAACGTAATCGAATTCACATTGGCGCAGACGATCGTTTTATTTTTCCATTCCTGAAGCATTTGCCGTTGAAAGTGGAGGAAATTGGAAGGCGAACGGTTTTAATTTTCTAATATTCTAGGGGGATAATTGCGCGGAAATCAGCATCCCGGAATTCCCGACGATTTAACACCGAAAAAACTCCGAGCTTCTGGAGCGCACCTCCTGAAGACCCGATAATAAGGGCCTAATCTTTGATGTCGCCCCGTCGAGTGTCGAAAGTTCACACTTTATATCCGCACGGAATAATCGGGCACGTATCGATTTCATTGCAGTCCCTCTCTTCGTGCATGCATACGAGGCGCAAATCAATTCCTTTTGGGTGGTAGGATTAAGCCGTCCCATTTGTTGGTACGCGAAAGAGCGGCGCAGGCCGAGGCCGATGCCGCTTACACGTCCCATAACCTCGATATTGTGAATGTATTTAGTGTCGGGTATTAAGTGGATTACTTAATGCCCTTTCGTAATTAACGAGACTTATGACCACTTCGGTTACATTGCTAAAGGGATTACCATGCCATATTTTATACGCAACTTGACATTACTCCGTTCCAAACGGATTTAAACTTTTCACTAATTACACGGTAATTATTTATTTGCTTTGATAAGTTCTACGCTCCACTCAATTATATCATATTTGAAAGACTAATCCTTATAGAGGTGATATAATTGAGGACAATGCGAACCTGTGGCGCTATAGTTGAGTGTTCGATGCTGATAAACTTCGTACCTTAACCAAACAACAAAAAACTACATCACATCACCCATTGTTTATCGTCACTTGTGTGAAATTGACTCATGCATATAGATCCTATTAACCTCTGATAATATTAGTATGTCGGTGGTGCTCCGGTCGTTCAACCTGTTTATTTATTATTAGCATTTCTCGACCTACTTCCAGATTGACCCCACTATTTCAGAATGGCAAAACAACCCTTCCAAATGCATATAATAGAAAAAAAATCAAAATCGAAATATCTTATAATTTAAGCTTTTAATTATTATTCATCATTATTTATAAAAGTAAAATTAACAGTTTACTACTTCGATCTAAAATATTTTCAGATTACACTTTTGGTGGAATCAAAACAGATTCCTTATTCTTTTTTTTAAATTGATGGAGAACTTTTGATATTCGGTTGTATTTCTTTAGTTTTAATAAGTTTGCAGCATGCGCTTAGGTACTTTAATAATCAGCAACAAAACATCACGCGCGCGCCCTCGTTAATTAGTTCTAAAGTAATTATACCTCTTCACGGTTGGCCACGTTGTATTGTATACTAAAGTTTCAATTTTGTGTAACCGCAAAACAGAAGTCCGTCTGCGATGAAGATACTCGACCGAATCTAACAATTATCGAAGAAACCATTCAACAGCATATAGTTTGAATAGTTTTTTTTTAATAAACCAGGTCCATCCAATTAATAATAATCAGTTTTGAAAACATTGCAGTAAATCAGTATGCACTCACCTGGAACAAATAAACGGATAGTTTGAAAATAGTTTACGAGTAGAAGGATTGAGTCACAAGTAATTTATCGCAGCCATATTAAGCTGCAAACGTAGTCTCAAAAAGTGGGCATTAAGCTCGAGGCGGTTTTCCAGAAAATAGTCGTACGCATAATGGAAGGCCAACATGCGATGTCGTAATCAAAAGCCTCGCGATTTCTAATTTCGCTTATTAAATGTCGCATTGTGATTACTTATACGCCCGAACATGGAAACAGCAGATCCATCCTAACTATATATTACTGTATGCAAAAAAAATAAATGTAAATAACGATTGCCGGAATTATAATTGTATTACTTGAAGCATAATACGCTTTAAGTTAGCAAAAAATAATTTAATTGAAAATATGTTAAATTAAATAATATAATTTATTTTTATAATTTTAGTTATATAAAGCAAATATTTGTTTATAAAAATGTTATAAAGTCGGCGTTATGTCAGTTAAATTTGTAAACTGGTGCTGTAATAAAGGATAACGGTAGCGGAGGATAACAAAAAGACAGCACATTTTTGTAAATAATGAATTTGTGCTCTCACGAGATGAAGCAGATAAATTCGCGGGCCCCGGAGCGACGGCGTCTAATTTCAAATAAAGCTACAGTAATGGCTCCATGTAATGAATGTACTTATATAGAACCGTTTTAATCAAGTGTCGTGCTCTTATATATCGCGAGATTCTTAATGGGGAATTCTCATGTTGGGCGGCGGCAGCGGCGGTGGCGTCGGTTGCGGCGGTCGTCCCGGATTCGGCCCGCTAATAATCCACCGCCCCGCACTTAAAGTAATATGCATCTGCTCTGTACACTTCTTGATCCGACTTAACACGCGGACACTATAATTTATTTGGTATCCTTTGCCAGGACGTCGCGTGACCCGCCGCCATTAAAGTCTACTAGGATAATTCAAAGAATTTCGATTTCGCCTCCATCTCCAAACAACCAAGCAATTATTACAATTGTTACGATCATCGTGAACGCACGCACGTGAATATACTATGTGAACACTCCTAAACAACAAGTATAGAAAATCGAATATTGCATCATTCAAGCATATAACACAATTTATTTTAGGTGGATGAGCCGGGTTTGCAAAAAAGTAAAACGTATTTTTCGTTTATAATAAGAAAAAATAATTATAATACTACTCTCTCTTTTAGTTTCTGTTTTATTTTTTTATATTTCAGGTTACACCCGATTATTCTTTGTTAAAAGGCGACCTAAATTTGAGTAAGCTCTAAATGCAGACCAGCTTTGCAGGGAACCTAATTTATTTAAATTTAATCAGTAGAACCTGCAATTGTGAAGTTAGCAGCTGTATTAAATTATTAACAAGTAACTGACTTAATATCCCAGTTGGTGCTTTCCATATGTAGTTTAATTTCGTACGGTTGCAGAAAATAAACGTTCCGAACTTAAAACAACTAAACTATTTTGCAATAAACTTATCGATAATAATTATTTATTTAGAAATTTGAATGAGTTCTTTTACTTAATAAGTATTATTTTACTTTGAATAATTTATTAATTATATAAGAATTATACCTATTTTTACCCGTTGCAAACAAATTTTATAAGGTTATACCTAAATTAATAAGCCTGTTATACCTTCATCATGAAATGTCTATATTTTTGCATCATAGAACCCATAAATTATCTAAATATATAAAACTTAGTTATCATTAAAACATACTGTTATAATTATAGTCTCATGTATCTTTTCATTTTATGAATGCAATCGTCATTTCAACATAGTGAATCAGTTAATAGAATTGAAATGGCGAAATTCTTGTCAAATGGATATTTAATAGATAATAACATCCATAAAATTTAATGTAAGGGAAAAAGTGGTGTTTCACGTCGACGATATTTTTTTAATGGTCGCCGGTGGTGTTTTATTAGTCGAGTGGCAAGCAAAGCAGCTTTCTGGTCGGAAAGAAAGAGCAAAAAGCGATTTAGTAATAAAGAGATAGCAAGCCCATTTGATTACTTGAATCTATTAGACTCCTTCTACCATAATTACATTTTTTATTCGCTCATAATCTTCAAAAAAAAAATGTTCATTTATTACAATTTTCCATTTAAAATTAAACAAACCCATACTCATCTCGGCTTAAGTTGAAGCAAATTTAATTCCCGATGCGCGTCAGAACATTCTTAATTTGTTGTGCGTAACTCTCGCTAGGTTTTGTACGCTTTTTTTTCGCTGATGTAAAAAAAAGGTATCAGCAAATGCAATTTTTTCCTCGTCGTAATTCGCTTAGGCGTTCAGCACATCCATTATCCACGAGCTCATAAAAATTTCAGTCAAAGGATTAGGAAGTAACTCAATTTGCACGCACTGCGTGCGGCGGACGTGTGTTTGTAAATTTCCACTGCGGAGCAGAGGCCGTGTACATCATTAATTTCCTTATTGTTACTGACAAACTTAATACTCGGCCATCCTTTGTTACCGAATGCTTCCAAATTGAAAATCCCACGAATAAAATATAAACCGCAGAAAAGCAGAATATAATACAAACACAGATAGTTAAGTGATTAATGGAAAACTCCTCTCTTTTTGTTTTCAATATAATATATAGAAAAATAGATAATCTGAAAGAAGATTAACTTTATCTATTGATGACCTGAAATTCCGTTAGAAAAAACAAATGTTTTATTTAATTAAAAAAATACTTAGTTATATAATATATGTTATTTTCTGTAATATTAATGCTCAAGGAATATTAATAGTTTATTTTAAAATTGGCACTTTGTATAGTGTAGGTTTGCTTGTGCGATTTATTACAAAATCTGCATGTGCAAGGCGGATTGAGGAGATTTATATAGAAGGAGATTGCATTTGGGCTTTCGGGTCGATTTCCTGTTTATGATCGGATATAACTGCCTTAATCTGAGCTTGTAGTACGGTGTACATTACAAACACTACTAAACTATGTATGCTGTGTATTTAGCAATATGCTCAAGTGCTTGTGAATTAGTTAATTATTTTGGGATCAATTATATATATTCTTAAATTTACCTAATTGACATTACTTCGTTTTTCATAGCATATCTTGCTAAGTCAAATATTAATTCATAAAAATATACATTATAATTATTAGTTTCACTATGTTTCACATCGAAAGAAAAATGAAATAAATTCCTAATTGAATTATGTTGAACGAAAAGTCTTCAGTATAAAATCAATGTTTATTATATATAAATATTAGAAATGTGTACTAGTACTGCATTTTTTTTATAAATTGACTACACTTATACTAGTTGTTAAATATTTGATGGGAATAGCGTAGAATTTGTTCAGATGAGAATTTACTGTTTATGAAACTGAATTACGCATTTTCATGTTGAAAGAAAATTTTGATTTGTTTTGTCTCGCGTGCTGTATTTTTGTAGCAACTACAAACGTAACGTAAGCATAAATTATTCACAGCGCCGTTTTCGATGTTTTGCAAAGTGTAATTTTGTTCGAGCACTTTTGGTATTATGCAAATATCCAAGTTTCGCACGGCTGTCTGCGCTCATTCAACGTCGCTCCGATGGTCTTATATAAATTTCCGGCCGCCTAGCAAATAAAACTCTCCGCGAAAGACTAATTAAACAATAATTAAATGCAGCACCCTGTGGTATTGAACTTATTAAGCGATTTGCATAAACGAACGAATTCGCATTGAAAATATTCCATTCCGTTGCTGAAGCCATAAAATTTATGGTCGAAGAGCGGTTGGAACCACACACATGTATATAGATATGATATTCTTAGCTGCTAGCTAAAATGTATAAATTACCGAATAATCTTGATTTATAACGATGTGATTATAATGCACGGTGTAATTTGACATCCTGTTTTTCTTGCAACCCATCCAGTAGTGATACGCCCACGCAGTATAAACTCGGCAATTCCAACAGTGGCAAGGCAAACCTTTTTTTGTCTAATTTGTAACCCTCCGTGCATAAACTACCCTCACACATTATTTCCCTCGGTGTCAAAAGAAAACCGCAACAACTTAATTCGAGCAAATATTACATTGCTATCAAAAATACCTTCTTTTTTAACAAGACATTTTACATTTTCTGATTACTGTCTTCATACATTAATTACGCCATCACTGCTTCAACTTTTAAGACGTAATACTTACGAAAAATATATTAACAGCAGTCTATGTCAGCCCCGAAGGAAAAATCATATTTCAAAAGTTTCAATAGTGAAAATATATATTTTCCATTGAAAACAATTAAAATTAAGTATGTATTTTGCATATCAATTAAATACAATTTGGCAATATTCCAGAATTATAATTACAGCAGTACAATTTATTTCTTATATATAATTTATCCATCGAAAACATATAATTATCAAATTTATTGGAAATGAATTTTACATATTATGAACTTGAACTTCATTTGGTTATAACCTTTCTATTTCATTACCATTATTAAAAGATAATAACTGTTAATTATTTATTGTTCAACAAATGTTTGCTTTTATGGTTGAAATATGGTTTCACCGATGAAAATGATATAGTGTTTCGTATGGATGGATTAATCAATTTTAATGTATTCCGATAATAATTGCTGGACGTCATGTAGGAAAGGAAATGATGGAACATCTTGTTATGCACATATAATTACTTTAAGGACCGAAGCTACCTCGCACAAAAACTGAGACGTTCATTAATCTTCACGTATTATCACTAAAATCAGTGAACAGCTTAAAATAATTTATATATACAGTTGGACACAAATTAAAACGATGAGTTATTTGATACAAATATGCATATTTTGATCTTTGTTCAATTTTAATATAATGCATTTTTTAATGTCTTAATTACATAATTGATGATTTTTTGTTAGAAATAATAGCATTTCAGATTAAAGATAGTAGTACGGAATTAATAGAGTAACCTAAATCCATAGTGTATATAATCGATAAAGAAAGTTTTTCTTGCTATTGACATAACGAAATTACTGATGTGAAATAATATTTGTATGTTTCTTTTATTTGAGCTAGGCAAACAATTCGTTTTTTGCCGTGTTTTCCTGCACCGGATAGTGGATTAAAATTTAAAAGCTGTGTTCCCTAATAATGTATAACGTCTATTATTAGCTTATTCGATAATTTTATATTGAATTAATTTGTATCGGATCGCATTAGTATGAGTGGGTGTTCACAGACTATTTAGTAAAGTAGCTACTTCTGACCTGAAACACGTCGTTGTTCAAAGTTGGGACAGCTGATCATGATACATCGCCATATACCGGCAGTAAACAAGTACTTTGCACGTACTCTGGCGTTGTTCCAGAAATATATAAATACAACCACGAAATTCTCTTTGTTTTATATCCACTATTTACTATTTAATTCAATATTGTAATTGAATTAACAAAATACTCCACAATGTACAATTTAGGCAAATCAATTGAAACTGTAATAATAGAATATTTTCAATTGTATTTAATCGAAATTTAATATGTTATTGTAATTTTATATTGTTTCAAACAAAAGTTTTATAGTTTAATAATCCAGTTTATAAAACAGTTAGTATGGACTATAAAGATTCAAAGTTGTTCATTAATTCCAAGATCCTTGCATAAATTTTATAGTTAATAAAGTTTCAAGATGAAATTTATCTACAGTTCACTGTAAATAAATATTTTTATAATTTCAATACAAATTTTTGAAATGGTTACTAATTTGCAATTTAACCGCAAGTTAACTTATGGCCTAGCAACATGAACTGTGTCAATCGCATGAAATAGAAAAAAAAATCACACACAGAGAGTGAAGGGTGTAAATCTGTCATATTTTTTAATTAAACTCACAGAGCAATCACTATTTCCGCTTTAATTGAGTTGTGCCAAAAGCCGAACGCATTACATTTTTTCCTTGCGCCTAAATCCGATTTTTTTTTTGTTGGTCGTCCTCTGTGTGTTTTTGCGTCGAATTATTCGTCGCTGATGGTGGTAAAAGTTAATGTTTAATGGACATTGTGTAACTGTCTGAAATATCCCAGTCACACGCCATTTTTGCGCTCGATGGCAAATCCAGTGTTCCGCAATGACGCATATTTTCTGCGACATCTGGCAGTTTCATTTATATTTTGTCCGGCCCTTCGCCAGGACCAAAAATCCGCCGGCCAAAAACCGAAGCCTAACAAACCATTTTTCCGCCCCCTCGTACCGTTCTGCCCTTCTCATATGTCCTTTTTTATTTTGGGAATGGGCACACTTCTTTTTTGTTTGTCCTGTGCACATGGTCGACCGCAATCGATAGTTCTGCGTTCCGCGCGTGCAACAAACAAATTACGCGAATTTATTACGCTCCCAGTTGCAATTATTCCAATTACAGTGCGTCGCAGTGACACGTCAAAATTATTATCATAATGAAATTTATTGTTATAATTATTAAAAATAATTGCTGGCAACGCATCGAATACGCCTGTTACCGTTCCAACTGTGACAGAGAGCATTATTGCATCGCAATTTTCTAAAAAATCTCATTTTCGTCAGTAATTCAATTCAATAATTAATAGAATTCAAATATAATCTCGCTCGATAGGTCATAATAATAAATGATATCAAAATATTCCATATTTTTGTTATGACAACATATAAGATTTGAAAAATCTTTCTTGATTTCACGATTTTTTTCATCCAATTGATGTAATAAGTTTGCATAATATTTTCAGTTAATAATAAATAATTCAAGTATAAAATTTGACATATCTATTTCATTATTTAGAAAAGAAATGCATAATTTTCAAAATAGTCTCAAACATATAAAAAAACTTTCTTATGATAAGAAATAACTTCTGGAATTAGAGACAAGTATTCGACAGATACGAAAGTGGAATGTTGATGACAATTAGATGGGCGAAATTGTAGAATTTTAATTATGATCATAATATTAAATAGAAATAATGTGCTTTGGTATTAAGGTTGTTAATGTACTTTTAGGAAGAGGATCGTTAGAAGTGATATTCGAGTTTTATAATGGGCAGAAGATTAAATCGCGAGTTTAATTAAATTGTGAAATGGTTTACGTTTCGGGTTGGGATTTGAGATCACCGGAGAAATGCGAACCTTCTGGGGATGCACCGTCGCCGACGACTACAATAACAATTTCTATTGCCGAAGTTGCATGCATTACAAGCGGTGTAATTCCTAATAACCAGTGCAGCAATAACGATAATGAAAGTGGCTGTCACGTCAACAGTTTACCAATAAGGATGCAGAGCAGCGCATTATCGGATTATCGTTAGATTGGATGTATGTACATGGTAAATGTGTCTGACGTGATGCCAAAAGTCTTACAAACATACTGGTCCTGTATGCAAAGTCTAGCTGCTCAGCGGGGCGGCAGTAAGGGGTAATTGTTTTAAGGGAAATTGTTGGGCGCACTCCCAAGGCACAGGCAGCACGTCGTTAACAGAAATAACTTTTTACTTCCTCATTTCGTTGCGAGCATAAAGGAAATGAACAAAATGCAAACAACAAACGAAAACCTGTTTCAATTTTCTTATTTTATTTATTTTTCTTATTTACTTAAAATCAGTTATATAAACCAATATGATTTCTATAAGTGAATAAATGCTCTTCCGGAACTAAAAAATAAATAAATCAACCAATATATATTGAAACCTGTTGTTTGCTTAAAATATTTATATATAGAAATAATGATAATATTTATTGATCATATAATAATAATATTTGTTTTATTGATATGTATTTATTCTAATATAAAATTAAATGGAAAAATATATATTTGTTTTTATTTATGCAATAAATTAATATTATTATAATAAATGCAATATTATGATGTGCAATGGTTACATTTAACATCGACTAAACGTCATGCGCTATTCCTTACCAAACAACTATGTGGGTCAACAAGATGCAAATTGTTAGGCGAAAATGTATTTTCCAATAGCTTTGCTATATTGGAATCCGTAATACACAATTTGTATGTTATTATCTTTTACTTAAAATATATAATGTTCCATTATATAATTAATTAATAAAAAACAAACTAGGTACGGAAAGGTAAATATTATGTAGTAAACAACTTAAAAATAAAAATCCACGAGCAGAAAGAAATATAAATAATTTTATTTTCGTGTTTTGTTTAGTAAAAAATAAATTTCCATGCATTTTATTCAAATTAAAATGTTAAAACTAAGTATCCATTTTAAATTAAGCTAATTTTGATTATCTAACTATTTATAATTGTTATATGAATATTTTAAGTTCAAACTTTCGCAATTACAAGCGTTATTTATAATCAGAGGAATTTCACTTCTCGTTATCAAATCTGTTCATTTTAAATTTATTCTCATTATAAATTATTACAGTCATAAAGTTCTTCCTTATGTTCAGTTTAATGAATCGTTATACAAATAGTTTATCCATAAATCTTATGAGAATTTGATAATTCTTTATTTAATTTGAAATGTAAATATATTTACTGAGACTTATAATTAATTTATAAAAAACAAACTAGGTACGGAAAGGTAAATATAATGTAGTAAACAACTTTAATATAATAATCCACGGGCACAAAGAAATATAAATAATTTATTTTTCGTGTTCTGTTTTGTCATGGAATTATATATAATAGTAATTTATTTCGAAAACACAAATTACTGACGAAACAATTCATAATAATAAACAATAATAAAATTAATATTGCATTTTAGTAGTGAACTTTGTCATAGCGCAATATTTAATTTATATGGACTTTCTGTGAAGTGCGAAATGAAGTATAATTATAATTGACAGTCATATTAAAATTGTAATTAATTATATCCATCACTTAAATATTAATCATATTTGTGATGATTGGCAGAAATGTAATATTGATCAAATTATAATTTTGTATTAAGTAGTGAATACTTTAAACTTTCAAAGTTGATGCAAAATTGCCATTTACACATGTGAAACACAAAACATGTCAGTGAAAAGTTGTAATAAAATGTATAAGAAAATCGTCGTAACACCTTGACTTTTATTACCGAAATAGTTCGAAGCAGCAAGGATGGCCATAAATAATTCAGTCAGAGATACATAGAGCAAAAACTTGCAGAAAAGAACTGGAATATCATATAATTCGCAAGGACGTGAAAAAAGTTATATATATATATAATAATAATAATAAACAACAAAGTCATTTATCAGCGGAGGTTATCGATACAAGAGGGTATAAAGAATGTCTGCGCGAATTTCCGGCCAAACCAAGGATCCGGTTTCACTTAATAACTCTGGACTTTCCTATACATACATTCCGCTCACAATATACAATATATATCTATAGTGATACGAATGCGAAGGAACAACAAAAAATAGTCGGGCTCCAATGGACATTATTGGATTTATTTACAGTTTTTCGCTTCACTTAAATGCAGTGATCACAATAATTCATTTGGTTCGCTATCGGAAAACCATACAGAAACCGATCCTGAAAGGATGTTTTTTTTTTCCACCGTCCATATAAACTAGGCAGAGCGCTTATAAAATGGTGACTGTGCACCTTTGGAAATAGGACATCGGCGTGCGGTCACGATCCTGGGACTATCTGGGATCTCCTTCTCGAAGCAGCAAAGCAAGGACGAAAAAATCATCTGCAGTGGAGAGGATACGCGACACACAAAATGCAATTTACGATAGGAATCGTATTTGAATAGCAAACATTGCACTGGATATATATTTTTCAATGTAAATATTCCGGTGCACAACAACTACCACCACCATTTTAAACCAGATAGATAGACAGTCGCTCGCACTGACTTTTTATACCATTGAGTGTAGAGATTTCTACCTTCAGCGATAATATTATTAGCATTTTCTGTGATTCTAATTAATTGAACGTTAATTCTTCTAAAATCTTCTAATAATTAGTTACAAATAACTTCTTATCTAGATAACTAATTATCTAGAGTTTAAGCACTTCAAATTGATAATCACATTTTCGAAATTCTTGCATTAGTAATCAGATAATAAAAATGCATCTACGATAATTTGAAATTTCTTCAAGAGTGATTTAAATTCTCTGAAATAAATACAGTATACTTAATTTCAGGACCAGCAGAGATCAATGCATATCGCTACAAGATAAGGCTCGTAACTAATTTGTTTAAGTGAACAATGCCGTTTCCTTTGCGTCCACTACTATCGGCACGATCTGAAAGATTGTACCAGACAAGTATTAATGCATGGAAAGTTTCTTGAGCGCAATTAAACGCCGCATGGGTTCGCGCCTTGCATTTCTTGCTTTGTACAAACATTTATATGAAAATGCAAATGATTCTCGAAACGACGGCAAAGGAGACCCCAGATAAGAAATTTTGTTTTATATGCAAAGGATCGATTTAATATTCATTTAAGGTTACAAATCACCACCGGTTTCATTTCCTAAATCAAATAGCGCTTTGCGTTTCAGTTTATATAATTAAATCAACTATAAGCTATTCTCAAGTTTGTCCAGCTATTACCTCTTAGCGGGGAACCGTTCCTACTTCTCTTCTTTTAATTTAATCATTAGTATTCGTATGCATATGAGTATTTAATAGAGTTGTAATTTATTGAGTTTTGATTGCGTGAGCTCCCACACACACAAAAATAAATTTCCATGAATTTTATTCAAATTAAAATGTTACTACTAAGTATCCATTTTAAACTAAGCTAATTTTGATTAATTAACTATTTATAATTGAAAATGAATATTTCAAGTTCAAACTTGCGCAATTACAAGCCTTATATATAATCAGAAAAATTTCACATATCGTGATCAAATCTGTTCATTTTAAATTTATTCTCATTTTAAATTTTTACAGTCATAATATTCAGTTTAATTAATCGTTATAAAAATAGTTTATCCATAAATTTCAGTTAAATCTTATAAGAATTTGGAAATTCTTTATTTAATTTTAAATGTAAACATAGCTACTGAAACTTATAAATCTGGTGCAGGTCAGTGAGCAGAACTGAGGTTTAGGAATGAAAATCTTCTATGCAAATCATGACTAAGTGACCGAATGTGTTGCTTAATTTGAAGTGAAGAGCGGACGTTATTTTAAATTGAAAATAGAACAAAATATGCAAGTCCCAATCTGCATAATAAACTAGTAGGATGTGTCACCATCGAATTTCGCGATTTATTTATGCATTATTACGAAAAATTGGAATAAATGTAATATTTCTAAATAACAGATTTATGCATCAACAAATAATATACAAAATTAAATTAAATTAGTTTATCCATAAAGTATAAAAGAGTAAAAGCTGCCTAAACTAATTTACTTGTGAATATCCTGTGGGAAAGCTCACTGTGTGCAAACATTTAACCTTCATCAATTTCGTAATGCGAATAATCTAAGAAGCATCGCTTCATATAATGAGTTAATATTTGCTAATCTATCGGCTTTATAGATTTAGCTGCCACAAATATGAATTTATCTTATTGAATAAATATGCACGACTGCAAAGTATATAATTAATTGCATTTGAGATCATTCATCGTATTTATCGACTTGTTCCTTCATCATATCTAATTTTCTATAGTATTTGTGCTGATGGTTTTGTTCCCATTCAAAATACTCAGTTTCTTCACCTATTCGCATCGACCGGTTGATCGCTATAGAAGCGTTGGTCGCATAAAATAAGTTTTTGTAATATACATTTTAATATATAAAGTAGTAATATTTACATTTATTTTCCTGAATTTATTTATTTTATTTAAAAATTTAAGAAGATAAATATTATAGTACTATTATAAATGCATTAATAAAGTCTATTGATTTTTTTATTAAATAAAAAAAGTTATATGTTCTCCAATGTCAGGTACGAAGTCATGTGGTGCCATATTATATGGTAATTATTTGAGTTCCAACGACGACACTCGCATAAAATGAAACAGGTATATTAATTAAACGGTCGAGGGATCGCCGTCATTTCCTTAAGGTATAATCAAAATAAAAAATAAGCGAGTTACGTTACAAGTATAATTAATATTTACGACGACAACAGTATTTACCTTGATTTTTCGTTAAAATAATTTACGCGATCATTGGAGAATTGCAAATATAAATAAAGTACTGCACATTCTGGTAAATCAGGCTGTTTGCTGCGCGTCAATAAATTACATTCTTCGAGTTCATAAATTGCAAAAACGCCAATCCTAAATAATGCGATTAACAATTACGGGGAACAGCATTTATCAAATGAATCGATGTTTAAATAAACGCCAACCAAGCTAAACTTGTTACGATGATAAATGCTTGTTATTAAAATTAATTGTTTAATATTTGCTAGTTATGTATTTGTATTTTTTTTTAATTATACAATTTTTGAGCCTATACTTAAAACCAATAAGGGCGGAAGAAAAGTTGAGATTTATAAACCGTACAACTGTAAGTTTCGAGCAAATACACAGACAATTATTTAAAAAATTAGTAAAATTTCAAGATTATTCTTCGTAATTTATTTTGGTATTCTTTTATATGATTTTACAGTAATAATACATTAATATGTCAATAATTTAAAAAAAATGTGTATAAATCTTGATATAAAATGTATATAATAATAGCAAATAAAAGTACATGTAAAACGTCAGAAAGTTCTATATTATATTATTTTAACGTATGTAAATATTGCTGGATAATTGCTATGCGTGTTCCAGATGTTAAAGCATATTATTTTCTGCTCGCATTCGTTAGCCATAATAACCTTCTGTTATATTGGCCAAACAAACATAAACTAAAATACATAGTGTTGCGACGCGCAGCAATAGTTTATCGCAGTAAAATGTCGTCAAGGAATTTCGGATATGGCCGAATTGTGTGTATTTGAAATTCCTCTACCAAATAACGATTCACTGGCGAGAGTTAAGGTTCTAATTTTGTTAATGAAACAATAATTTCCAGTACACAAAATCCTGAACTATTATTGGAGATTACTTCGTGCGTCCGGATAGTTAAGCTATGTGTCATCAAGATAAAGGCGAAGGGAAAGGGCGAAAAAAAAAGAGAGCAGAGGAATCAACCCCCTCGCTCTGTTAAATCTCGTGGGGTCACGAATTAGTGGATTGAAAGTAGCAAGTGCAACGAACCGACGGGTCAGGAATGATGATAAGGAAGTCCAATTATGAGTGTGCTGAATAATAGGGTGCTGAAAAAATCGGCGTCATGATTGATAACGGGGAATTAAGAAAGAAACAAAAGGAAAAGAAGATACTTTACGTGTACATTGGTTTTTCTTTCTTTTAGATGCCGAGATATAAAGATTATTAATGCCTTCCGTTAATGTCCTTACCATTGCGGCAGACGCATTTATCCTTCGGCAAATTAAAAAAGCATCATTCTTGTCCACAAAAAGAAGGGGAGACGCGCAGGAGTGAAACAAAATAATACGTAACTAATTCGGGAGAACGGAATTAAGAGCTCTATGGCCTAACGGAGAAAACGGGAATGTTATATATATATATTTCCTTTTTTTCCTCTCTCTCTCTCTTAGCTCACAACGCACTCGCGTGCTCGCAAATCCTCTGATTATTATTTAATTTCTTTGATACTGTCTACGTAAGCGTTAGCATTTGACGCGTGTTTCTTCCGCCAATCTGCCATTCTTCGTACACAATTTAATTGGTCCTGGGCCGAAATTGCCTGCACGCCACGTAGACGCAGAAGAAGAGCGAGGAAAAACATTAAACCGCCCTTTAATTAACCATTGAAGGTCGTGTGACTCATGCAATATCTTACAATCTTACAATTCCACAGCCATTTCAGCCTTTGATCACAATCGAGAATATTTTTATTTTGTTATATAACTTGTTCAATTGTGTTACATTATAATTTTTCACTAATTGTATACAACGTGACTAGTGGTAACATTATATCAGGAAATCATTTAGGAATGTATAACAGCTTATTTCAGAGCAGTTACATTATAGTTTTTCCTTTATATATAATCATTTTTTAATTTATTACATAGTTTTTTTTCTTATATACAGAATTTTAATGGATGATAATATAAAGATTGAAACTAGACTTTCTTGGCATCAAGTGCAAATTATGTTGTTCGTATGTAACGTTAATTGACTTCATAGTTTCAGGTGCAAACTTTCATAGTGTGCAGAGCTGAGAACTTGCATTTCGTGGTAGGAGGTTGGAAAATGTTAAAACAACAGGCCTTTACAAGTAAACATCTTGCAAAGTTTTCCTCACTAGAAAGTGTGTACTCGAGTGTTGCCGGCATGAGGGGTAATTAAGGTCTACCCACCGCATGAGTCGAGAGCTTTACCGAAGATGCGGTAATGTCGGAAATAAAACTATTACTTTGTGGTAACATGCCTTTAACAAATTCGAACAAATATGTTAAAAGATGCACGCAGAAATGGAAGCGAAATTAGTAGACTCGATCAACGCTGACGGAATGTAATTACAACAGTGCAAAAAAAGAAATGGCGAATCGTCGGCGACCGTTCCTGAAATGCAATTTGCTCGCTTAATACAATTGAGGCGACGAAAGCAATTACTGAAAAAATCAAATCCACGAAATGATCTTATGATTATTCTAATTGCGAATCAAGTGCGGTCCAATTCGCCGACCGACGGAAATTAAGTTTTCCGTTGGTATTCATAATTTCATTTACTCATCGCAGTTCTAATTCCTTATTAAAACGGGTACATAAATTTAAATTTTACAAATAACATCATTTTTTTCTGAAACTTTTCAAGAATTTTACTTGATGCAATCAAAAAATGCCAATAATTACTGTATAATTTTCAATTTCACGAAAATATTTGACTAATACTTTAACTCATTTATTTCCATGTAAAAGATATATTTTGAAAGTACTAATTTAATATTTAGAGAAAAGGATTTGAAGTATAAAAAAATATACACTGGTATATAGGTAACAGGACAAGTCTGCACAATGGTTGTTATAAAAATAGTTAATTCCATAATCTCATTAAAACGCTGGTAGCAAGTTTTGTGTAGGACAGATTAGCATAATCAGCGAATCCTATCAGGGCAGCAAGAACGCGAGGAAGAGTTTGTCCGCAGCGGCTTAGATTCATCCTTCCGTGCACAGCGGGATAGAATTGCACAAACGCTAACTAATTATGCAATACAATGTGTATCTGCATATGTGAGTATTCTCTGTATAGGATAGAATATGCATAATATGAATGTATAGTGGAGAGGTAGGTGGTAAGGGGGTTAGCTTATTCCTTAAACGCGACCGAAAAGGGTGAGAGAGAGAGGGAGGGAGGGAGGTAGAAAGATTTGTATAGAGTAGACATAATATTCGCGCATAGACCATGGATTGTTTAAATATACATGGGGGATTGTATATACAGTGCTGAGCGCTGGCGAGAACGTATGCTAATGCAAACTTCATCGTCGTAATTGTGTAGCACTGCGTTCGCACAATTACGAATTATTCTAGGGCCAGGCCTCTCCGGTACTACTGCTACTACTCTCCTGCACGAGTTCAGCCCCACCTCGAGCAGAACCAGCCTTCTGTTCACGCACATCCGGAGTTTCAAAATTCACCGACGATAAACCGCAAATCCGTAATACATAAAATCAGTTTGGCCTCTTCCTCTACCTCCGGTTTATACGACCCAATAAACCCTCGGGGAAGTGTGCAATACACTCACATATATTTATACACATATATACTTATATGTACATAGAAGTATATATGTACAAGGGGATGGGAATGGCAACGCTAAAAATTGCCAACAGTAAAGTAAATTGGTGTGTATAAATATTTACACCAACACGTTCACGCTTTAATACATGTCCGAAACATATTCTCGCCCTTCGTACTTTATTTTTAATTATCTGAAATTCCCCAAAGACCCACCGAATTTAAAGCGTGAGATATATTATTTTTTCCTTGCTTTTACACATGGAGCTTCATTACACAGTTAAATCATTGCACATTAAATTGAATTATTATTATTTTCTATTTATATTACATGAATATAAATGACTGCACGATTTCGTAATTAATGGAATAGAACTAGGATGTTATTTAATTCACAATCAAATTTAACGACCGATGTTGCCCTAAAATTATGTATATGATGTATTTCATCATTATCATCAAATTGAATGTATTAATTTTAAGATCATATTTAAATCCAGTTAAAAGTAGTGTAATTACCCAAATATTAAAGATTATAATTAAAAAATTTGTAGAATATTGAATTTATAAATTTATAATTCTATGAGTAGTTAAAATCAATTCAGCGAGTTTTTAATGTTCGTTACAAAGTATACAACTTTGAAAAAGATGATTACTCACAGTATTATTTTAAAACATTATTTAGATTTTAATTAGTTAAAATTAAAAGATTGACAAAATATCAAAACACTGCAATATTATGTTGTTTGTTTTAAAATGAAAAATTTTTAATTAATATTTTATAAATGAAATATTGGGAAACAAAATAGCACTTGTATGAATCATAAAATAAATTGAGATACAATTCGATTATATTGAAAAATAAAATAATTTTTGAATCACAAAATTCGTTTCTGAATTTTTCAAACTGTAATTGTGAATTATTATACGACTTTAAATCATGTACACTTTTGAAATTTAATATTTAATTTGAATTCAATTTAAAATAAACATTATTGTAAGAGGATATAAAATAGTTGGAAAGATTTTCAATTAAATTGTGATTTGTAGAGATTAGGTTGGAATCGATTGGTATTCACACACACAACTATTTATCGGAGAGATGAGCATCGTGTAGTGAAACAAGGAAGTGCGGGATTAGTTTGCAAATAGACATTTTACACTTGAACAGAACGAACTTGTTTTCGCTTCGGCGGTTCGTCTGTCTGTAGGGACACCAACAACCAATCAATTATTTGGAGATAGGTTAAAGCATGGACTTCGACACCGACAAAATATATTCCTGCTAAATGATCAAATATTCTTAACCCCTAGAATCTAGCCTGAGTTAGAAGTTTGATGAAGAAAAATTAAATTTTCCATAAAAATTACCACAATTAATTTAAATTTAATAACAATCCGTTTTAATTAAACATTAATTACTTAAACATCAGGTAATTAATTACACTTATCATCAGTTGCAAATGAACTATTTGATAGTTGTTTGAACATAACACGAAAAGTTTGTTTGTTTCTTTTTCTCGAATTATCCTTGTGTTTTTACTTTAAAATAAGATTGAATAAACCATTTATGAATGAGAATATTACAATAGGAAAAAGAAACGAAATAGCAATTTACCAAACTAAAATTTAAAATGTTATCACCACAAGTATGAATAGTAACAGCTACAAGAAACCAGTAATTGAAAAAATAGTTTAGCATAAAACAATCCATCAAAATGTAATGTGTCATGTGCATATTGATAAGGATCTCAATGGTATATGGGCAAAAAACTGATAAGTGTACTGTGTAATATATAATTGTTGGTAATTCTGTTTTTTTTTTATGAAAGGAAACTTTTTATAAAATTTTGTAATCAGTGGTTTAGCAAGAATTTAATGAGTCCGTGTGCAAGCAAGAAGTTGTTGTTTACTCCCACGTGTCTCGTGATCCTCCAACCCGCTGCGCACGTGATTGTTGCTTCACTGATTGCAATTATATTTTAGAATTTACATCATCTTAAAGTCTAAGTATAATGGTATACAAAATACACAAATGGTCAAACAAACTGATAATAAATCTTTTTTATCTGATTAATTATATTTTGAAAAGATAACAGGAAGTAGTTTTGCGATTCGATTATTAACCAATAACGGAAAATTAAAAATAAATAATGCAGGATTGAGCGAATTACAAATGAATAGTGCAGGCAGTGATATATTCATTTATAGATTTGCATGTCCGATATTTACGGGAAAAGCGTCACAAACAAATTTCGCGTGATCCAATTTATTTATATTACATTAGAACGGCCAATGCTAACAAACAACAACAACAACAACAAAAGCAACAACAAAAATACCGCGCTCCACGCAAAACGCACACTAATGAAAATGTGATCGTCCACCAAATTGAAACCAATTATTTTTCCAATGACTCTCTATAATTTAATACCCAAACAATTGCGATGGATCCGATGCATGCAAAACGGACAGTGCATAACGTGATTTATTTCGCTGACGGGTTTCGATGTCCATTGAAGATCGCCCCCCGCATCCTGACATTTAATATTTCAACAATACTTTTTATATTTCATTACCTCCTGTCCATTGCTTTCCAATTCTCATATCAAACATTTAATGCTAAAGTACTATCTAAAATATATGGAAATACCTTTGAATTATGAAACGCCAGTTATTTACCAATTCGAAAGTATTGATTTTAAATATACACCTTTCTCAGTATTCATGAATCCTCACTCCCAAAATCCTTGTTTTTCACGAGTATTCATTACTTCTTTTAAGAAACCGTTAACAGCCCAAAAATGCATTTCTGCAAATATTCTCATCGCATTTCGTTAATGTCTAATAACACGCATTAACAAAATACATAAATAATATAACAACAATAATAATTATGCAAAAATATACAACAATACGAATATTATGATTTATGTAGAATATTACATTGTTTATGATTTTTTTAATATTATCTGACCAATTAATTAATAAAATGAATAATCCAAAATTCAGTGTAGTTAATTGTAATACTTATTCGAAATTAAATTGAATATATAAATAAAATAAATATGTATGGCTCAAGTAATTGCCCTGAACGAAGAGGAATTATTTTAAGTCGTTATCTAATACGAGAATCTCGAGGTTCCAGGATGAAATAAATTCAGAGCCATGAAAGGGAGTAGACGTAAACACGAAGTCGGTATCCGAAAAACAGGTAATTCGAGTTCGTAAAGTATGTTTGTCTTCTATCTAACCGCGCCACAAAATGCGTGTTCATAATTAATATTTATTTGATCGTTAAACTGAAATATTATTTTGATAATCGATGGCGAAACGAGGAATGATACAGATGATGTAAATGTCTGGGAAGTTAGGGTTTTATTTGACTAAAGGTTAATTATAAATCTCAAGTCGGTAATGAAATGAACATTCATTAAATTAAAACGTGATGTTAATTAAAATTGTGTTTATCACGGTTTCTTCCATTTAAACGAATAAATCCAGAATAATACTGAAATTAAATTTATAATGAGTTAATAAAGGATTTCAACCAAAATGTCAAAAAACCTAAGTAACCATTGAAGTGATAAGTGAATATAAAAAAACCGATAATGCAAGTATTTATGTGGTTCATTTTAAGATCGTTTTGCTCATATTTAAATTAATTGAAATAATAACATTGGAAATAATATGGGTTTAGGTATTTTGTAGATGGTAGAATTTAAGGAATGTTTTCGTCGCTTTTCTGGATATTGGCAATTCTCTTGGCAGCAGTAAACGAATTTAATGTCAGCTAATTAGATTTCACAGTTGCAACATACAAATTGTGAGTGTGTTGCAAATGCCTTGGTTGCAATTTTAAAATTGACCAGCTCTTGCTCTTCTCTCTATGCACAAGAGTATCTGCCATTTGCCGTATGGATTTCGCGTGCAAATTTAATAAAATTACATTTGGAACAACGATCGAGGCGTTTTCAGACGAGTCGAAATCACTAGCGCATAGCGTTTCATTCCGACCCGAATCCTGGCCGAAGTTACTGCAGCAAACTACCAAAATTACGTACATTTACCAAACAGAGTGCTTGCAACACCGTGACACGAAAGTTAGGGTTCTCTCAGTCCACTGCGAACTTACCTGAAACAGAGAAATGGAAAACGTGTTTAGAATTAATGCTTATTCTATACTATATTACATGAATAAATACACATATTAAAATTAGAATATACTCGAATATGAATCTCTTAATGTTTATTATTTATATAATTCTATGTAAACATGCGTTATTATAAGTATTTTAGTAAGTTAAAAATAATATATAAAGAAATTTAATTTTAGTTTACATTTTGCATAATTAAATTTAAAATAATTTGTAGCAAGTTTTAATTGCTACAGCAATAAAGAAATATTTTATAAGGAAAATACTAAGTTTATTAGTATTATTTTCGTAAATAAGACATCCAAGTTTCCAAGTGATTGAAGAAAGTACATAGAAAAAAATCCTGTTTCATAGAAATCTCATTTTTCAATCTCGTCAGGATAATACTGCCTTTTCTAAAGCGATTCACAATATAATACATTTTTGTCGACCGGAAAATTCAACAATATCTTTCTATTGAGTTATGGGGTTTACCGATAAAAAAAATAGATACGAACATACCCGAGCAACGTTTCCATACCCTTTAACACTTAAAGCCAACCATCCGATAAATAAATAGAACTTCAAAACTATACTGCAGACAATGCTGAAGTACCAATTAAAAATTGATTTAACGAGAATGAGCATTAAATCTTTCATTAGTTTTTTTAACGTTTCGATATATTATAATTTAAAATAGAAAAAAATAGTTGTACCATTATTTTACTGCTGCAGAAAACCATAATTGGTACGTAAGTTCTACAAGTACTTTACTCGTCTTCTTTTCTTTACAAGGTATTCCAGAGTAAGCAATTAATATTTAAAATAAATTGCTTCGCTCTTGGGTCGTGAGCAAATGCACAATTATGAAAAGTTATAAATGAGCTATGCTATAATATATTGAAAGTTACCTGAATTGTTGCCTTGTTATAATAGTTGCATTTTCCAACTTTTACTTAATTAATAATTGGAATGAATAATCCTCGTCATTTTTTATTATATTTATTTTAACAGATAAAAAGTATAATTGTTATGAAGGGCCATTACCCGAAGGTCTTTTCGCTTTTTTTTATTAATCTCTGAATACCATTATGCAAAGTACGAAAATGTAATTATGCAAGAAGTAAGATTAGTGTTGCAATGTATAATTTAAATGAAAGATTTAAAGAACAAATAAATGCGAGAAAAGAATGTTTGAAATATGTTCAGATCATAAATATACGTCACAGTAACGTTTGGTTTAATTAAAAAGTAGTTGGATTTTTTTGTGTTCAAACAGGTGAAAGATGGATGTGCAAAACAAAAGGCATTTATATTGCTTGCATTCCGTCGGGATTTTATTTAGAAGTTTGCGAAACACGACGGATAAATCTAGCGTTTAGATTATTCTTATTGCTATTAACAATGACGGTTTGACTCTGAAAAGTAATAACGGAATCGGAAAGTTGAATTTTCTTAAGCGGAGATGAATGACTTTCCTGAGGCGATACAAGTGGATCGGATGAGAAAATTAATTTGTCAATGATGATGTAGGACTGGTTAGATTATAATCGACTAAGTGTAAATGATCATGAGAGTTTTTATTGCCGCCGTCAACCATGCACTTTATGAGTTAATAAATATCAATGCGTCAACAGCTACAGTCTACATAAAATTAGCTCCCATTTGTATCGATGTTCAATCTATTATTTATTACCACACATCTTGGGTAAAATACGTGAAGGAATCGTGATTTAAAATTAATTAAAAGAAGTATTTCCAAAACCAACTTTTCTCAATTCGATCCATTTAGATTAAAAAAAAAACATATTACGATACAATAAAATGCGCGAATGCAAAATCTATTAAGGAACTGTTAATTCCAAATGGGATTTTCAAATGTAAATGGACATTTCAAATGGAACCGTAATACGGAATGAAATCGGGCAGCGTAAAGGTAATGAAAACGAAAGAATTTAAGCTTCCAAGGATTGGACAATTTCCACAAAACCCCATTTTAATCAGAGGTTGTTCATTAAGCGACTCCGTCACTAGCCAGGACTAAATGGAAATCCTCCAAAATTTATCCGAACAAGAAAAAATAGTTTTACCGCATGAATGGGATTTAATCATGCATGATAATGTTAAGAAAATAGAATAGGAGAACTCACGCCGTTCGACATTCATTAAGTCACTCGATGAATGAAAGCAGGTTTTATATTTTATGGTCGAAAGGTTTATTGATTTAAGTAACACCTGCTGTACGCGAGTGTAATTAATTCGTAAACTGATCAAGTGTAGATGATCAACGTTCAATATAACAAATAGTCAAATCGGGTTTAACAAGTAGATTAAATTTATTTCTATTGATTAAAATTTCATTCACTGAAACACAGATGATATTTTCACGGTGAATGAAAGCTACAATGTGGATTATATGAGTTTAGTGGGCCAAATTCACTTGAATATTCCACATTAATTCGAAAAATAAACTGAATAAAATTGGAATATGCGGAACAGCATCAATAATTATTATTTATTAGCGGTAAGTCCGCATTATTGTAAATTCGCTGTTAACAAATAATACAATAAATTTCCGGAAATTTAAAATGAATGAATGTTATTACAATTTACTAACCAATGACCACTTAAGATATTCATTAAATTAAATAAAAAACTATATAAAATATATAAGTTTTATGACTTTCAGCATTTAAATTAATTGTATACGAAATAATATATATAATAATAAATTACTTTTTGCTTTTTTAAAAACTGAATAATCTTTAGTTAAAAATAATATTATGGGTTGTAGATGATATAAACCATACAAAAAAAACCTTGAAGTTAATTAGCATCATTTCGATATGGTGTGTTTAAAAAATTGGCATGTTATAGATTTTAAATTAGTTAGCAGTTTTTGCCACGTAAGTCTAATTACCATCATCTCCTCATGGACTATCATACCTTTAAAATAATCATCTGAAAACAAACCTGTGCATGCGGTAAGGACAATGGCGTGCTGAAAAAACGTTAATTAAACGCGCTACGTGAGCTGCTTGGGAATCGATAAAATCCATGCGGATAATAAATACAGCTTTCTTCCCATCCCCAGTCAAGGGCGTCAAACAACACAGATTAAATTAAATCTGTAGCAGGTTTGCTGAGGAGAAGAACAGGTTTTATATTGTTTTATTTTCAAACGTACTCTGACATAAATTACATGATGAAGAAAATAATATATGGAGAACAGAGAAAATCATATAAATAGTAATTTTTAATTCAAGAATTACTATAAAAAATATCTAAATCGTTGGACCTATAATATATATTTATTAGTATCAATTATACTTAATATATAATTATAAAGTATCCATAATTAGTATCCATAGCTGATATCTATATAATTTTTTAAGTGTTTTTACTTAGAACAAAAGCGATAAAAGTTTTAGTTATTTTTAATATTAAAATGGAATATAATGAAGTAATTCATTTTGGTTTGGAAGACAAGATGAATTCTGAGAGATTTTTTCAGAAAATAATGTTCATTGCAGAGATAATTAATTTTGCAAATATATTTAACCAGACAAAGGAAGGCATTACATCCACGCGAAACATTTCAATTTTTTATTATTTACTCAATTCATTAGTAAATCATAGCAGGGAATATGAAAGGATTTCCAGGAATTTCGAAAGGAGAAATTTCTGCAGTCAACTAACAGCGCCATTTCGAGTTAATTAAAAACATTGCTTTTCCTCCGGTTCCAACAAATATGTGGCTATTTTGCTTCGACGACTGGTTTCCTTTTTGCGGGACCCATCTTCACGCTATGTAACCCAAACCGCAAAATCAGTTGAGTTTATTGATGCGGAAAATGATTTGACAAAGATTGTTAATCAACATACGCTATTTTCAAATATAACCATTTGCGTTTTTAAAAAACAATACAAACGCATTTATTAGCATTATAAAAAAATTGAAATCATGATAACTAACATTACACTAAATTGTAAAATTAATTACTTTGTATTTATTTATTTCTATTACTAAAACGTATAAGATAGAAAAAAAACTGAGGGTTGAATTAAAATCAAGGGAAGGACGTGAAGAAAACAACATCATGAGAACAACACATATTTCGGTGTAATCTGGATTGCATTATTCATGCCATCGCCTGGGTACTGTTTTGATTATATTTACAGGTGCATAACCCCAAATTCAATATTGATCTTGCGGGAAATATAAGAGAAAAAAAAATATATGAAAAGTTCACCTCAAAATGGAAAATGTATATTATTATTATTGAAGATCTGAAATTTATGAAATAATAATATATGTAATATTATTTCGTTTGATTTTAATTATTTATTATTAAGACAAATAATAAATATAACATATGATAATATGCATTTTGAGTGGACGCGCCGGGCGTTCTTTTTATTGATTTTCTAGAGAATATAAAAAAAACGTTAGCAATTTCATATTTATGTTAATTCTTTTTATTTTAATATAAATCCAAGAAAACTACTTCGTAAAGTAAACAGAAAAGAAGGGAGGGTCATGTAAGCAAAATTTTATATGAAAGCCAATTCAACCCACGCGGAAGGATGAACAAAAAAAAGAGGACGGAAGAACGTTCTTATGCCCGCACATGAAAAATTCATGTTTCTGAAAAAGAAAATAAAAAAAAAAGACTAAACGAAAATAAACAGGTCTGTTGCAAGAAGTGATTATACAATTTTGATTTGGGCAGAAGAAAAGAAAAATCGCCGGTGATAAAGCGTTATTGCATAAGCCCTTCTGACAGATCGTCCGTTACAGAAGGCGCGAGATGCAGGCAACTGATAAAGGCTCCCAGGGTCTTGTGCGGCACGCAATCAGATAGGGCAGCCAATAATTCAGAACTCAAGTTGAAATTATGATGACTACTGGCCTAATGTATTTACGTAAAATGAAAGGGAGACGCGCAAAGTCCTTTTCCGAATCTGTTTCTTTCTTTCCACGGCGCCGTTTAAAGATCGATATTTTTCGAAGAGCACTCATGAATATATATGACGAATTTCTGCGGGTAATAAATTACAATAAAATATTTTCCGCGCATTCCACTTTATTTTACAACCCCCGCAGGGATTCTCGGCGAAAATAGGTCTTCTTTTAACAGAAGCAAAAAGGGATAGCGAAACTGGAATGGAGCTAAAGGAGAAACCGAGGAAGATAAAAAGCAGAGAGAGAGAAAGGAACAAGGAAAATAAACTAATTCTCTTGACGAGTTCCAGGACAGTTTCAATCTGGGCCCTTCACTGCAGACCGGCCTTCCTCACTTCCTTGAGAAACCGCACCGAATTATTTTCTTTGTATACCGGCTTTCCTTTTTGTTCGCAATTTTCTGGCACTTCCTCACTTGCTTGTAGATATCCTCCTAAAATCATGATAATTACACGAACAATGTGCATACCGAATTGTGATCTAACAGCATTACAACGCTCGGTTAACTGGACGCACAATTGCATTCCCAAGAAGCAAGTTTCCTCGGAGCGAATTTATATTCGGAATTACATTAGCCAGAGGCGTTTAATATTAATATTATATTAAGATTCATTCATGAATACATTTACTATACCCATTAAACCTCACAGCTATCACATTAACCACTATACATTCCATCATTAATACAGCGTCATCTTCACAATCTAATATCGTAATTAATAATTTTTCTTTTTATTTATTTATAGAAAATTATTGTTATAAATTAATGGCCATTTCTGGATTAGTCACTTTTCAAACAATATTGGTGAAATTACCCAGACTATGTGAGATATTGCTTTAGTTATACTACAACTTCAATGCGTATATCTTATGTGGAGGATCAATAGGTTAACGACCTTTTCATATAATTATTTAACCAGCGAAATCAATAGAAAGATCATTTTATTGAATACAAATGAATACGTCTTTGAAACAGCAAAATCGCAATTTATAAAATGTTCGTGTTTAACTACTAATGATGACTTTTATTAAATGGCTTCGTGACTGAAATGAGGTAAGATCTTTGAAAGGCGATTAATTATTCAATTAAATTAAATGAATTCGTTGATCACGTTAATAAATATATTTGCTAAAAAATTCGCAACATAAATCGCACAAATAATTATTTAAAAACAGAAATACATAGTTCACAGTGCACGATCTTTGCTGGAGTTTCGAATTAAACCCTAAAGTTCTGCAATATAATTCAGAAATTATTCAACCAATAAATTATTTCAAGTAGCTGAAGGAGGGCTTATTTATAATTAGGAACCCTTTAGAACTACTCGGTTTTTCAATTAATTGGTTCAACTGGAATAATAAGTCTCCGATGGATGAACAAAAATAGCTAATAGAATCGATGAAAAGCGGAAATAATTCCGGATTCAGCAATAACGCCAAATTTTAATTGATACGACAATCAATACTAGATAATGAACGAGATGAAAGGCAGGCGCGGTGCTAATTGTCAGCGCCGGTGCTAATTAAAAATTCTTCAATTATGAAACGTTGATAAAGGCAAAGGAAATTCCTTTGGATTTTTTTCAATTTCACTCTTGTGCGTCCGGCATTATAAAATGAAGCAAAAAAGAAATAACGAACCTCCGTAGTCTGTAAACAAGCTACTAAACTAATTTAGATGTGTCTGAAAAGCAAATTAAAAATGATAACATTATTAATAATGATTTCTAGCAATATTAATCTTTGGCAACACAAAAAAATTTCAAAGTATACGTTTAATGTAATTACATATTTGAATTAGACTTATAAAGTCATGTATTTTATCTGAAGAAATGAAAAGTAAATATAACAGGGAAGAAATCCTAAATTACTAACGTAAAGCAAATATTATAATTATCTTTGTTTTTTTTTTAAATATAAATATATATAAATCTACCTCATATTTATATCATCTGTATAAAACTGTAAGTTGCTTTTAATACCACAAAGTAAACAATTTTTTATTTTTATAATGTAATTATAATTGCATGTAACATATAATGTTGTTATGTTGGCGTGCGTGGCAAAAAATAGTCATCTTATACTAAAATAGTAAAAGTAAACATTGTAGTTCTTATAATTCGGCTGGTGATTTTTGTAGATTTAGTACGGTGTGTGGTGTAACATGAAATTTGAAATTAATAATTACTGTTAGGTTATAGTTTATGAGCATACGTGGTGAGATCGTTTTCATTAAGTGGTTAATAACTAGATGCTGATGCATTATTTAATTTTTTTTTGTATGTGCAAAGCTCATTTCAATATACACGTTTGTAAGAGGATACTAATTATCCTAGTAATCATTGAAATAGCAGGGTGGGTTGATGAATTGATAAGCGCAGAAGTGACCAACTGGTAATTACAATCGCGCTAGAGTGGACTGCGATGGACATTAATAATTTCTAGCGTGGACCAAAAACTTCTTCGAACCTGAATTTATGCTAATAAAGTGGCCATTAAGAATATTATACTTACTTATTAGCCGTAATGAACTGGAAATAGAGCATACACGTAATAAATTGATTAGTTTATTCCTTGTTCGTTTTTCGGCTGCTTTCGGCTTTCCACTCATCCCAATGGAGGGATCTGTTTGTTACCTATTTCCATGATTTATACAGTACGCCCAGAACTTCTTATTATCTAGCAAAAAATATACCGCATTTCGGCTCCTTGTACGCATAATTCCATCGAAGTCATCCGTCATACTTATGTCAGGATAATTCATCAACTTCTCGCACCTTCCCCTAAGCACGCAAATCATTCTAATGAAGTACACATCATAAATCTAACGATACAATCGTATAAGATATTATTTTCGAAATCGAAATTTCTAAAAATTATATGGTGCAATGGTTTTTGGTATTAATATTTCAGGTCCAATCAAAATCGACCGTTAAATTTGAGCGCTCAGTCCTGAACAACGGTCAGCAGTCCTGTGCGCTAAATCTTATGGTTTTTATAGCTCTCCTTTTGCATTTTCAGATGGCTCAGCAAGTTTCACAAAATTCAAATTACGACCTGCGTTTTAATGACGTTTATTTTATTGAGTATTTAAAAAATCATTCCCAAAAAAATAGATATACCTATGTTGTTTTTTGAGATAATGGACAACTTTAATTGTATTCCATTGGCTTTTCAACCGCATTTGATGTATTTTCAGGAGGAGTGCAAATTGTTGGCAATTTTGCTTTAATAGAATTTAAGAGGGCTGCTTTAAAAGTGCAAATGAGTTATATAAAAGGCAAACAATGCAAAAACCCTGTTTTCAGCTAGAGCGTTTTTCACGCAATTAACCGGCTACGAGTATACGCAGTGTGGGGGTAGTGTATGTGGGGGAGACTTGATTGTTTGTCCAAGCGTGGACCCTGCCTGTTCACTTTTCATGTCCTCGTCGTCACGTCGATTAACTCCCCCACTCTTTAGTGTCCTCTTCCATCCTTTGTTTTGAAATTGTCCAGGAAAAAGGATGGTGCTTCGAATGCCCGGAAGCGCACTAGGATATTTTAAAATGAATTACATGCAGATTTAAGTTTATTCCCTAACGTGTACGCTTACAAAATCCACTAATACACTTTGCTTATTTTATATTCATCGAAATTTATCGTTAAATTATTTTCAAAAAAATATTCTTAATAATTAACCTAAATAATATTGAAATGTATCAAGTAAAGTTAATAGTTTTACTAATTAAAATTGTATATACTTCAAACGCAGTAATATACAGTAGGCGGAAACAAGTTGCGATAATTATATACACAGACATCCGTAAATAAAGTTAATTGAATGAAACAGCGATTTGAATAGAATAAATTTGTATAAATAGGAACGTGAGCATGTGTTAATTGTCAGCCGATTGAGGCACGTACACATTCAGTATTTATTTTTCAACGAACGAAGGATCTTGATATAAGACGAAAGGAATCGATAAGTCTGCATAATACCGATGTAATACGACCATTGGAATAACGGTTACATGCAGTTTTTTTTTGTATTGCAATAACACACATGTCGTCGGAATACTGGAAATTATGTGAGCATTGATTAAAACGTATTGTTCATGTTGATCAAAATGCATCTTTCATATTATGATTTAAATAATAATACACAATATTTTTCTCTAATTTATAATTAAAACTATTTTTTTGTAAAATGATCATTTTTCACAGTAATTATATTTATAAAAGTATTTGTAAAATAATATAAGTTCCTAAAATGACATATAAGAGGAAGTACCAACCTTCAGACGACGCTTGTCAAAATTGTATGACAATCTGACGTTTAGTTCACAAGTTACGTCTGAAGGTTGGTACTTCTTAAAAATCCTATAGTTTTATAGGTCATCCTACGAACTTATTGAGTGAGGTGTTATTGTCGTATCATCTACAAAGGGCGCAGGGCAAATTAATTAAACAAATTATAAAATTTATATGAGAATGGATAAATTTATAAAAGTATTTGTAAAATAATATAAGTTCCTAAAATGACATATAAGAGGAAGTACCAACCTTCAGACGACGACTGTCAAAATTGTATGGCAATCTGACGTTTAATTCACAAGGTTACGTCTGAAGGTTGGTACTTCCTAAAAATCATATAGTTTTGCGACATTTATATGTCATCCTACGAACTTATTGAGTGAGGTGTTATTGTCGTATCATCTACAAAGGGCGCAGGGTAAATTAATTAAACAAATTATGAAATTTATATAAGAATGGATAAATTTATAAAAGTATTTGTAAAATAATATAAGTTCCTAAAATTACATATAAGAGGAAGTACCAACCTTCAGACGACGCCTGTCAAAATTGTATGACAATCTGACGTTTAATTCACAAGTTACGTCTGAAGGTTGGTACTTACTAAAAATCATATAGTTTTGCAATATTTATATGTCATCCTACAAACTTATTGAGTCAGGTGTTATTGTCGTATCATCTACAAAGGGCGCAGGGCAAATTAATTAAACAAATTATAAAATTTATATGAGAATGGATAAATTTATAAAAGTATTTGTAAAATAATATAAGTTCCTAAAATTACATATAAGAGGAAGTACAAACCTTCAGACGACGACTGTCAAAATTGTATGGCAATCTGACGTTTAGTTCACAAGTTACGTCTGAAGGTTGGTACTTAAAAATCATATAGTTTTGCGACATTTATTTGTCATCCTACGAACTTATTGAGTGAGGTGTTATTGTCGTATCATCTACAAAAGGCGCAGGGCAAATTAATTAAACAAATTATGAAATTTATATGAGAATGGATACATTTATAAAAGTATTTCTAAAATAATTTAGATTCCTAAAATGACATATAAGAGGAAGTACTAACCTTCAGACGACGCCTGTCAAAATTGTATGACAATCTGACATTTAGTTCACAAGTTACGTCTGAAGGTTGGTACTTCCTAAAAATCATATAGTTTTGCGATATTTATATGTCATCCTACGAACTTATTGAGTGAGGTGTTATTGTCGTATCATCTACAAAGGGCGCAGGTGGCATTAAACAAATTATGAAATTTATATGAGAATGAATAAACCGCTCCGATGGATCGTTTATACATATGAATAAAAGAAAACATCTTTTTATATATAAGCAGAACTCTTGTTGATCGGTCAAGGTCGGAGACAGAATCAAAATATGAAAACTGGTTCCTAACATTATTAGGTCAATGTTATTATGCTTCTTTAAAACCACAACTCTTAGATATAACTGAATCTTTGAATCACAAAAATTAAATGCAATAGTGACAATTCGATTGATATTGTATCAAATTCATCCTTGATTGAAATAAATATGTACGGGATTTTGAAATTGAATTAATTATGGTGAATACTTGCAATAAGTATTAATATAGTAGTGGATGTGAGAGGGCAGATGTGAGTCTCGCTGCGAATTAGATTTCCTTCTGAATATTTTACCTGGAATGATAAAAGTCTTAGACTGGGAGCGCACCTGAGCAGGAGTGATTACTGATTATACACGTCTTGGAATTACCGCTATATTTTACAGCCTCCCTCGCTAGTTGGTAATAGCATAAAGCGTTGCATTACCGGTTCCTATTTATTTTGCACGTTTTATGAAAACGAATGTGCTATAATTCATTCAACTACACTCCAACATATATAATGGAGTGTAGGTTACAGCACTAGTTTCATTACCGCGATGGATATTTTAATTCCAAAAGCACAAACACACATAAAACACAAAAAACAAGTACAAAAAGTATATGAATGCACCACAAAAATTAATTAAATCCATATGTTGCAGCGCGTTTTTTTAAATTAATTTACGCACTATGAGTTAATTTAATTTTATTTATTTATTACAACCAAGTATATAAAACTGTATACTAATTCGTCAATAAACAATTAAATTATATGCGTACAAATTCGGAGACTGAGAAAATAGCACTGAACATTATTATTTCGAGAATTGCATTTCGTATGCTATAAAGGCATTTGCATTTTCCATTCCATACTCAAATAAGTTGTTTATATGGAAGTAAATAAGATTTTCTGTATTGAAGCTTCTCTTTCTTCCGCACACTCAAATAGAGTGCTAGAATTAGATTTGTTTGTCATCATAAATTGGCAATAAAATATTGTTTACAGGTCGTAGGTATAGGTAGGTATCTAATCCAGCGCAAGAAACTAGATACGAAGATGTGTTTCTATCGTGTATTAAGTTCTGCGATTAATTTCAACGTAAAATAACCAAACAGGAAAATGACAATTATTTTCCATTACTCATGGATTATCAATTGAAAGTGTAATTTCTAAATTCCGCGTTACTAATTCATAATTACGCGTTAAATAATATATTTACTACCATTAATTGCGTAGTATTTTCGATTAATGACATACAGTTTGCCCATTAAAATCCAATTAAAAGACAATCAACCAAAAATAATTATTTTAAAATATATAAACACGAAATCTCATCAGTTCTAATTACAATATGGCTTATCAAAAATATGGCTCTAAAAATGTATTATATTTTTGAAATGGAAATTAACATACTGGGAGGTAATTATAATCATTGCAGTATCTTATTGAAATCCGAAGCTATTAGAACGGTTACTAATTTCACTTCAGAGTGAAAGTATTGAAGCAAGAGCAAAACCTTTAGAAATTTACTGAATGCGTCTTAAATCGATGAGAATGTAAAATTAGTTTCGCTTTAAAGAATGAAAATTGACTATTATTAGATATAGATAAAAAAAAAACGGTCAATGGTCTGTTTTATAGATTTTTGTAAATATTAGTGTTCGAAATTTTCATCTATTTTTAACTGATATAAACGTCTTATAGTTCACTTTTACGGAAAATATATCTATATAACAGTTTCTTATAAAAGCATAGTGTAATGTAAAAATATATTTTATCTTACAAAAATATATATTGTAAGGGTGTAATAGCAGACTTCTTTGAGAGTTTATCCAAACCTTACCGCAACATTCAGAAAGAAGTATTTAAGCAACCGGAAATTACCATGCTTGGGAATGATCACTTCATTATAAATTCCGTGCACCCTTCCCGAAAAATATGAACTCTGCAATGACTAAACAAGTCATTAACATTTGGTTTATTAACTAACAGAAGATTTTATCTTAATAATTTTTTTCATTATCACATATTAACAAATCGAAGATTAAAAGAATAAGTTATTTTTGTTAATAAATTAAATTATCAATTGAATTGTGTTGTAAGAGCTAAACCTGGTAAAGGATAAACTACTAGTTATTTGCATAGAATGTGCGTTCAGGAAGTAGACTGAATTTTATAAATAAAGTTGCTTTTGGAATGATCCGTTTTATTTGCTTTTTTATGACCGTTCCAGACTCGGCGCGTATTTTTTATTGGTTTTATAAACAAATGGAGATATGGAAATTATTGTGAACATTCTGTGTGTATCGAGAAATGTTGAAATTCTCGCTATGTTTGCACACGGTTTGTCCGGATGGAATCCTTCGGGGATGGCTTTTCAATAGTGCTGCAGTAGTAAAGTTTTATTAGCAACAGTACTGCAAAGCCAGTATTTACCGTTAAACGAGGCTCGGATTTTGTGATGGCGAAAACTACAAAGTCTCCTGGTATAAAATTAGAATAGCTACCATCAAGGTGACTAAATGGCCGACAAACCGAATCGTTATCTCCAACTCTGTAGCACAATTCATATTAGCTTACTCCGGGCGGCATCTTGAATGTGCGCGACAATTGCCATTATATTACTTTATTATACGCTGGGTGCAATCTTCCTGAATTACCAGACAGCCTGAGCAAAAACCGCAGAAGCATTCCTACGCCCGTAATTATATAAATGTACCCATTCCACATGACATCTGCTCCGAACAAACATCTTCTTGAATTGTGCAAACATTTCAATTAATTATTTAATACCGCTTCTTAGATAATCCACTTACGTCATACACTCGGCTGACAATATTACAAGAAAACGATCGATATTTTCCAACTTAAACTTATTATAAACTGCTCGATAATATAAACACAACAATGAGATACCGCATGAAGTATACACATTAAACACTTTACGCCCTAACTAGTTTATTTCGTGTTACCTCAGGACACGTTTTAATAAGCTAGCCTTGTATGCTCGAAGAATTTCAACGAATTAGCGAAGACTTCGCTCAAAATTAATGATTATAGTAGATGTAATTAATTTACATATTCAAACACAACTGTCGGATTCTTAAGGCATTTTTTTTTTAACTAATACACTCAATGTGACAATTCAATAAATATTTAAATATGTGGTAAGATTAATAGAAAATATAAATGCATTCACCATTTCTTGCGTTGTAAAGTCAATGAAAGCAATTGTTGACCTATGTTTACGTTACGAAAGCAACAAAACAACCGCAACAAATAACTTAAGAATCTATTCATGCATTGCTAGGAAGCATGTATATTATTTAATTTTATATTGCAACTGCTTATATTACAAGATAATTTTATCCAAATTTAGGTTGATTATAATTAATGCGGTTTGCCATACATAAGAAAATATTCTATATAAACGAATTTAATTTACAGCCTATTTACGTTAGATTGTATATAAATTCTAGAATACTTTGACTAATACTAATATAATCAATTCGATTAGAAAATCCATTAAATCTACACCGAGCTCGAGTAAATATGCTAATAATAGAAATTGGAATTTAAATTGTTAATACGGGTTCGCATATATAACAGCGCAGTTCCATAATAATCTTCAGTAGAAACTGACACCGAAATTCTGCCTAAGCCTCAATTCAATTATTTAACATATTGCGACATTACATCGATTTAATGTCTAAAGGTGAATAATAATAAAATCATATTACATTATACAGAGCAACTGTATTGAACATTTTTTTTTATAAAATTCAAACAATTAATTTATAACAGCGTTATGTAATTCTACAAATTAATTTCTTAAATTGTAGTCAATCAATCAATATTGAAAATATGAAAGAAGGATTAAAGAGAAAACATGATGGTTTGTTATTCGAGTATTCACTATTAATTAATGACAGAAATTTGCGGAGCAAAAATGCGTGGGTTATTTCTAAATTATTCATTTAAATATAGGTACATACACAAAAGAACAACAAACAAAAAAATACACGCATGATGTTGTAATTATAATAATAACAAACAATTTCAAATATACGTTTCGTTATAATAAATACTGTCGTGGGTTGTACAATTGTTTGGGAATTGTGAAGGTTAAAGTATGACCATTAAGGATACATTAAGATTCAAATGAAATGAATTTAGTTTTCAATTCCGCACGGGAAGTCTCGTTAGCTTCAATTATGAATGAGTGTATTATTAATGGCGGTTCTATTAAGAAATCAGAGTTCTGTTGGAATGAAATGGAAGTTCGATGGCGAAGTTGAGGCTGTGGCAAAAGTTTCGTGTTTCTATAAGCCTACACGGAGTGAATCGTGCAATCAATCGACCGTCCGACGACCAGGTTAAATACTTTCGCCGATCAAATCACTACAACTTCGCTATTTCAATTAATTCAGCTATTAACTTCGCTATCGTTTAATACTTGAATCCACTCAATTAGCCGAACTGCACTTAATTATCCCGAAAATAATTTCTGGAACGTTAAAATCGGTTACCACGGACGATCAATGAATATCGCGAAGCGATTACATAACAGCTGCTCGAAAATTAGGAGGAAAACGGCCAACATCGTCGCTAAACATAATCAAACTAAAATTTCACAATTATGCAAAAATCAGGATCTACAAAAAAAAATATGATTTATTAAAAATATAATTTTAGTTTCGCATTAGATGCAAGCACGTTTCTCTCACAAGGATGTTGCATCATAATAATGGAATGCAAATTATCAAATAAACGATATGCAACATACATGTAATAAAATAACACATGCGTTTTATATATTCATGACTTTCATCTCCCGTCGTCACTGGGAATTACGTATCAAAATCTTATTGTTTTCTTTTGTTATAGGCGTAACGAATTAACACTTAAGATTTTATTCTTGACTTGATACTGATTAAAATTCAATAGTTACAAATCTTAGTCCTTGATTGACATGACAAATATATTATGAAGCGTCAACATTAGATTACGACATTGGATTTATTTGTATTCACATAAAACATTAATAGTGTGATGATGTTATATTTACGAATAATTCAGAAAAATAATAAAATAGCTTCTGGCGATGTCATTCAAAATATTTATTTTTAAATGATTATTAATTGAAATTCCCATGACTATATATAATTACAAATTTAAATTTAGAAGACGATTTCGATTTATTATATTTTATCACATTAAATAAAACTTATAAAGCCAGAAAATAAATACATCAAAATAGTATTTTTTAAAAGGAAATCATCGTGTAGAAACATACAAACGACTTCCGTTCTTTGAAGTTAAGAAATAGACCTTCCTAGATCAATATTTAATAATTAGGAAATGCTTGCCGCAGACACTTGTACCAATATTTGGGAACATATTTCGTGGAACCCTAATGCTTTTGAGTAAAGCCTATTCATTGCCGAATAATCTCTTAAAATCTTTTGTAAACGCCAATTCCACTACAAAGAAAATGTACCTGCGTATGTCTTTTCGCTGAAAATTAATTAATCTTGTTACAGATATATTCGTTTATCAACAGTCTCCATTCAATTAGCTCAAATCGAAATGTAATTCGTAACGAACAATAAGTGATACTAGTAATATAATTGTTAATTAACTTTCGGTAATGTAATCTTACTTTAAAGGTAAAGAAGCTTTATATATCGAATCCCCGCCAGGTGCTTTCGCCGATAGCACCAACACATCAACCATTACATAACCAAAAAATGTCGCACGTCATTTATCACAACCATAAACCGGCGTTCCGTTAGTTAAATGCACTTGTCATGTTAATAAAATTAATTACATTTATTTATTTGTATTACTGTTTTGGAAGAAAATTTATTTAATTTATTATTTACTTACTGATTATGGTAGATTGTAAATTGTACATTAAAATAGAGTTTCGTTTAAAAGAAAGATTATTTTTAAAATAAATTAAAATCAAATTGAAAAATAAAGTAAAAAATATTTATACAAATCTTCCATTATAATATATATATTCTATATTTGTAATATAAGATTTTTTGAACTTAGATAAGAAATTTTAATGGAAAATATTTTTAGCAAATACGATAGGAATTAAATATAAAATGCTTTCGTAATCTATTATATTTGGTGGAAGGCGGAGAAGAGAAATAGTCGAAAATAAAAGATGAAAGGCAAATGCAATTTGCATTTAAATCAGGACTGTTTCGTATTATGCAAGCTTTTGAATAATGAACGAGCGATTCGCGAAAGTGCATGTTCTAAAGAGGGAGCTCATAATTGTCTTGCTTAAAAATCTTAATTACATATTCAATAAGACTCGTGACGCAACCGCGCGCCCTATAAATATTCATGGCACTCTTTTCGCTCTGAAAGAGATAAGTGCATATACAATTTTAGCTGGGAAAACGTTAGCTTTTTCAGGCCGAATGTATCGCATAAAGGGATTTTTCTGGGAATACGACGCGGCCTTTGTGAACGGCCAAGAACGAAACGTTTCAATCTGGTATACATATGTAAATAAATCCATAAAGGCTTAAAGCCTAAATGTTTGAATAATAAGGTTTGTTTACGTACGATATAAATAAGGAACATCTGCTGCGATCCGCCTGATACAAGAAGCAACTTACTTATTTTCACCCAGAGTTGAATAACATCAAGCATATACTGGTTATTTACACGACACTCAGCTACTTTTAAGCTAAGTAATTAATATGGAATATGCAGTACGTCTAGTAGAATTAAGTATAATTCGGTTATCCAGACGCATATGTACTTTCAGTCTCGCCAAACAGAATATTGAATAAACATGATTACATGTTCAGTCTCCTTGTAGCATTTAAACTGCATACGGAATACACACTTACAGATACATCTCGACATTACCAGTTAATTCGTTTCCAGAAAAAAAATACACACTTTCAGTTAGATACCAAATTGCTATATAAAATTCTGTTAATATAAAGATAATTTTACAGTATATATAAATTTAATAAAATCTACTAAGAACTATGTTTTCTTTGTCGTTGTGTACTGGAATTTATAATGTTATGATATTCTAGTTAATGGTATGAATCGTTTTCTCTTTTCACATTGAGACTTTCAAAGGGCTTTCACGTGAAACGCAAAGAAATATTAATCACGTAAAAATTGTCGATGCCATGAAAGAAAATACTTTGCGGAAGTAAAAATTTTTGCTGGATGAAATATTGGTATTGATAGTCCGCTTTCCGCGCGGCACTTTCCCATATTGACAATCACGAGAGATATTTCCTAACTTTTCATCCCCGTCCGCCTTCTGACCCAGCGCACTACATCCGAATATCCGCTGGTCGGATACGATAAATAAGAAGACGATTAATAACGTCGTAAACGGAAGACAAATTAGTCGGCGCTTGAATGTTAATTAAAACTCATTGCTTTGTCTTCCTTAATTACAAGAACATTAGCAACGGGATAATAAGATAATGAATAATCTATAGCACAAAGCCCGCCACTCGGATCCTTAACTCTTCTTCCTTCTTTCTTTCTTTCGTTTTTTTTTTATTCTCTCACCCCTTCGCTTCCTTTATCTTCTTATTATCTGATTAAAATGAAACTTAGCCTTAGTATTTCTTCAATGCAAATATTACAAATATGCCACTGCATATTATATAAAATAAATTTAGTAGATTATTGAAACCAATATTCAAAGTAAACCCAAGCGCATATTCAAGATCACCGCGAGCGCAAACGAGAGGATGTAATTAAATCTTGAGGTTAAGAAGATAAAATAAATAAATTATATTGGTCGTCTTGTTATGTTTGTCTTTTTTACTTAATGTTGAATATCTGTTGATATTTAAAGGAAAATAACAAAATGTTACATAATAACAATCCTTAAACCACAAATTAATGACTTAAAATATATGTATAACATTATATGCATTTCCTCTTTTCAACCGCTTATAAAGGAAATGACGACAGGTTCTATTAAGTTACATAATTCTATCTTTATTATTTAAGATTGAAATGATCAATAAAAATCTAAAGTTAAATATGTTAGCTAGATGAAAATACAGAAAATACTACTAATTACAATACAAATACTCACCACATTTTTGTATATATAAATACATTTCTATTTTGTAATATAAGCTATGCTTCTGTTAGAGTGCACCCTTGTGGATCATTTCCATGGACTTTGCAAACTTTTCCAACAATCACCATAAATCCCTGTGATATAATTATATTTTTAACGTCCAGTATGTTGTTACATAAAAGCTATTTATTTCGTTTAAAAAAACTTTCAAATTTGATTACAGATTTTTTTTTGTCTATGATTTATATAATGTTATAACTATCAATATTTATGGAAGTACGTGCGTTACATTTAGTTTAAGATGTTTACATATTTTAGAATTTAGTAGGGTAGCACAGTTCATCGAGAAATTATTATTAAATAAACATCGTATATTCGAAACAGAAATGTGTTAATATTTACATCGAGCAGAATAAATAATCATCAATCACAGATATTTTTTATATTTCCTCTTTTAGGAGAGTGAAATTTTATTATTAAGGTTAATGGCAAGCAATGTGAACAAAAACGCGGGTCACATTAGGTGGGCCACTCTTGTGTGTGGACGAGAAGAAACTCGTTTCTACGCATCCGACATTCTTCGGATAATAATTTATTCCAGCAACATATTCTCGTTTCACATTTGCAAAACTATTTATTATTAGATACATAAACAATTTTTGGAATGATTAGAAATAATTAATTTAAAAAATTTCTTGTTTTTGCAAAATAATTTAATAAATATATTCCAAATATTAAAAATCACTAAAGTGAATATTTATTTCTATTTGGGTATTTTGAAATAAATTGATTATCTAAAAAAAAAAGCAGTATATTAATCATTATTTTTCCTTATAAGACATGCTCATAATTATGTAATTGGTAATGAAATATTTCCTAATTCAATTCTAATCTATATTTTTAAAATTTGATGAAATGAAATTTATGAGAATTTAATCGGAGCAATTAATTATAAAGCTATACTACGTTGAAATGTTACTCAGCGCTAAGAAATAATACCTTGAGAACATGCAAAACTTAATGAGCATAAAATAGTTAGTCATCGTATCTAAACGTAGTGCGTTTAACAAACAAAATATATTTTTGGAGAGGAATGTTTCACAACGGTATTTAACAACCGAATCAATGGCGAAAGAAAACAGCGGCGTTCAACAAATTTCAGGGCGTGAATCTCTCGAAGCAATCGGCGTTTAATCATTAATCAATTAAAGATAATATTATACCAAATAAAAGTAAACAAAATTAAAATTGTTGAATGTCGGTGAATGGCGTTTTAATTTGTTGAAAAGGAGGATCGCGAAGGTTACACACTTGCATGCGAAGCTATATGTATTATGATGCACAGCAGCAGACGACGCGAATTGCATATTAATTGGAAACAATGACAGATTCGTTTGATTTGGTGGAGGGTATACATACTTGGTCTATCCAGTTCGTTGGGAACTGCAGCACCATCGTCACCGCTGCTGAAAATTGCTGAAACGGCTGACGGCCAGAAGACAATGATTGCCGATAAAACACTAAACAACTTTATGGATACACTCATTTTACTAGACACTGAGACACTCGTACTTATAAGTTAAAGGAGTCACACGATCCACTATTCTTTTCTTTAACAAGAATATCCTAAGTGTTGCACACACACACTGCTAAAATCATTGAATACTTCTTCTTTGGCGAAAACACTTGAAAATTTGTTATCTCAGAGTCCAAGTTGCGCTAACTCGTTAAAACACTTTCCAAACTTCCTGTTCCTTCTTCTCAAATATATTTTAACATTTATCTTTTACTGTATACGTATATAATAAATTTATTTTGCTATAACAATATGTATATATATATATTTATAATTATCTACGAAAACACTTATATTTACTACTTTATTACTTTATAATTAGTTTTTTTTTAGTGATGATGTATTTTTTTTACTTAAATCTTGCTTATTTTGGTAAGTTTACTACGTTTTTTTTTAATATAATAATACTAATTAAATGGGTATCGGTTTATTCCAGGGTTGCGGGTGTGCAGAGGACGCCCCCGCCGAACGGACGCGAGTCGACATTACACAGAGCAAGCAACACGCGCGGCTTCGCATCCGCAGCCTTACTGGAGTTACTACGACCGCGCTACAGTAGGTAGCTTTACCTTTCACAACCTCGCGCGGACGCATCTCTTTCGGACAACCCTCTCTAGAGCTGATCCCTGCTCGCATCCTCCCAATTTTTTCACACGTAACAGTTAGTAGAGGTTCCAAAACTTAATTTCAAATTGCACCCTCTTTGTACCTCCCAAATTAATCTTCCACTCAACCGTATTCACAATTATTTTACATTGTTACAATTATTTACTACATAAGCAATTATAACTAACTTCAATTCATTTCCAATTTGAAAAAAATCATTTTATAAAATTTAATTATTTTGATAATTATTTTATATTATTACAATTATTTACAACATAAGTAATTACAGCTAACTTCAATTCATTTCCAATTTGAAAAAAATCATTTTATAAAATTTAATTATTTTGATTATTATTTTACATTGTTACAATTATTTACAACATAAGTAATTACAGCTAACTTCAATTCATTTCCAATTCGAAAAAAATCATTTTAGAAAATTTAATTATATTTATTATTAATTTTCCATACATTAATCATTTTACTAAAATGTTCATTTATTTATTAATAGTATAATCAGACTATGTGATGTCCAAAATATAAGCAAAATTAAATTGAGAAAATATTTTACGCGAAAAATTTGGTTATTTAAATTTTTGCCTATAAAGTGAAATTTGCATATACTTTTTTTAAATATTTGGATACTGAAATTGAAAATTCTGACCAGAAATAAATTTCCTGTGCAAAATATTTTAATATTATATAGCACGCAGTATTCACTACAATCTATTTAATAATAATATTTTGTATTTTGATAATACAAGTGTACACAAAAATAATTAGTATCAAAGTCATTTAAATATTGTAATAAGTAATCTTCAATCATTTCTAACTTTTAACTAACGATGTTACAATACTTATATTGTATGTCATTGATGTCTGTCTAAACATTTTCAACGAAGAAATATCGACGAATTAGTGTTATTTACGTAAATGAATAATTAGTATCTTCTTCAGTGAAAAATTCAGTCTACGAAATGTAAAACCTGTATCATAAATCAGTAAATCTCGAAGTGTGGTCCGCAATAGTTCTCCAGGTGGTCTACCAGCCACATGCTGACTTCCGTGCATGATCCTAACCGTCTTTCGAACTCTTAATTAATAAATAGCCAACATACTCAATAAATAAGCATTATATATCCTAATTAAATACATTTTACTTATGTACAAATGGTTAAAAGTTATCAATTGAAACAATGCCGCTATGTTTACATAATATTTGCTTTGACGTCTGATGAATGTGTATGTTATATGAGGCGTAATGACGGTTTACGAATGGGAAAGGTATGTTCTTTCCTAGTCAGTAAAATTGAAATGAAATGCAACGCTATTACGGTGATCGTGGTAAATTAAATTAAGTAATTACTTTAATTAAAGTTGTAAGGTGTTTTGGCAGGCATTGGAATCGGATTGAATGTAGTTAATTATGGGTATGGAATGTCGGGCAGGCAAATTGGTTTTGGCGTTTAGATGGCGGCGACCCATATAATTTGTTGGCAAGCGTTTGGCACTCGGTTCGTTTAATTGGCTTTCAATAGCATGTAAAAATAATAATTCTCCACCGCCCCCGCAGCCTGCGGGTGGAGGGATGGTGTAACATGAAAGACATTTAATGCGGTGTTCCATTCCAGTTTGTAACTACGAATTCTCACATAGAGTTAATAATTCATGTCCAAAAGGATAAAACTTTTTGAATCCAACCGAGATATTAAAATGAGTACCGCTCCGGCCGCCGTCTCCGCCGCCTCCACAATATTCATCCCCTCCACGGACTGAACAGCTCATGCGGCAATAATTTCAAACTCATTTTATATTTCACCCTTACTAACAGTGTTCACTCTTTTTTTATTTTTAATTTCCGTGCTCTTCTTCATCTCTCTATACACTCCACCATTTTATTTTTATTTCCAACAAAGCTTGAACAAAGTTTTTAAATGTTCAAATATTAAAAGATATCAATGAATAATATATAACATAAAGTTAAAAAATACAAGACATATAAATCAGCTTCAAATTTTGAGTCAAAATAATTACAAATATAATTTTGATTGTATTATAATTTCAAATAAAATTTATTGTATTTCAACAAAACTATGTTAAAACATAATTTCATATAATATTACTGAAACTTTACCTACTGAATCCATCCTTCTTTTACCCCTTTCTAATAGACAAGGGCAAAGTTATCGGTATAATAGAAGCTTCATTAATTCAATTCAAATCGTGAGATAGATTTCGAAAATCCCGTGCAGATAAGTAACCAGATATAGACGTCGAAATATCATCCTTGCCCTAATTTGGAATAATTTGCGATAGCTTACCTACAAAGGTACCTCAATGAGATTTTAATGGTTTGAAATTCAGTATGAGACCAAATAAGAAAATGCAGTGAACGTATCCAATGTATAATTTAGAGCAGATTTCTGTTTCACAAAGACGTAAGTCGATGTCATTAAATGGCCGTCGGTTCGGATTACGTACGTGCACGAATAATGAAACAATTACAGAAACATACACAGATAAGGCGGAAACCAATTAACCGGTTTCATGTTGAATCAAAATAGGAGCAAAACAGTAATTACTGTAATTAACTGGACCAATGAACAGAGAGAAGAAAGAGTTATTGATAAAATATATTAATAGGTAATAATTTATGGTGAATTTGTAAATTATCTAAACCATCAGTTATGTAATAAATTTTCAGGTTGTCGAGGATGGTGCATTTCCATGTTATTGATAAAAAGATTGCTGGAGATGAAGCGCGCACGTGTGAACAACTTGTTCTATTAAAGAAGCGGAACGTGGGTGATGATATTGAAGACTACATCAACAACGCAGCAAATCCCATCAACTGCACGCCACCAGACAATATTTCATCAACTAACATTATAATAAATTATTTCAATCTTTCCTCTTCATTATTGCACTGTAACCGCTTACATAATAGAGTTATGATATCTATAGTGAATATATTTCCTATCACTAAGTAAATTAATCCACTAATTATTCACAATTAATCTGTAAGTGGTTAGTAACATCAACAAATCTATATGATTTTGAGGAAATACCAACCTTATATTTTTTTCATCAAAATATAATTCATGTAATAGGTATATTAGTTAACTTATAAATTTGCAGGAGATTTGTTATATATGAAATTTCATTATTTGATTAAAATATAAGTAAAAAGGATAGTAAATAAATATTGAAAAATAAAATGTAAAGTTGTTCGATTTGAGGTGCATCACGATTTGTGGGTGTGCAAGCAACGCGTGGGTTTATCTAAGTGCTGTTCTCGTGAGCTTCACTGAAAATAAGCAAATGGAACGCATAAAAAATATATTTAAATGGACGAGAGGCTATATAGGTTTTTATGCGGAAGAACACGAGAGCCTCTTTTCTTTAAGACGAGTTTATCTCCGACGCAAACATATATTATGCACATGGATAACGCGGTCCTCCGAAGACAAATATTTATTATTGCGCATCCCGTGTCCCAGCTGAAACTTATCGTCTGCATGTCCCGTTACAATTTTGTCGGATTTGATTAAAAACAAATAACGTTTCCTATTTACTATTCAACTAAAATTTATGTTGCGTTTCTGATTTCCACATAATACTGATAATTACTATTGATATTACATTACATTATTTCCATAATCAATGCATTTTACGTGGGATTTCAGATGGATTTTGGAATAAACATATTCATTCATATTTATACAATCGCTATTGTGATGTTAAATATTTTCGATTCATGGAAACTGCAACCGGATGGAGCTTCCAAGGATAAGACTACCTACGAGTTTTCATTTTAAAAACAATTTTACATGATTAAAATAATTATTTTATGTCGTCAAATTTGTAGAATTGTATTATTACAAATTGGTTATATCAGGTAATAATAGTGAAGGGATTCTTGAAATGGATGTCTTTTCTACAGCGCGGCAATATTTAGGATTCTGAGCACGGAACTAATGCAATATAATTTTCGTTTTTCGCATTTCAGTATTGCTGCTTTATTTTTCTAGTTTGTTGCAACTATAATTAGGGTAGGTAATTTGAGCAAATGGGCGCGTGCATACGTGACGCTGAGAATTTTAATTCCTGTACCATGAAAAACCTATTAAACGGTGTCGTGTTCTGGGAAGGAAAAAGCAAAAAACTGTGGCGGTGCAGCACACCCTCCTGAAAAAAAGAACGCGTTGGAGCAAAAGAAAAAGTTTACGGGAACACAAATAGTCACACCGTAAGCTAGTATTCTGTCTAGTTGTGTGACAGATTGTATTTTTGCGTGGCTCACATACCGGACGGCTGACATGCGAAATACTACCATATGCCCCTCATGTATAGCTTTACGTTCGAAATGTTCTGCTTTATTTTTATTTATCTTCCACATCTGGGATCCCAAATTCTCTATAATAACATTAAGATTTTACCTCAAACTTTTGTTTTGATCACTAATTAAGACAAACATTTTCACCGCTCAACCGAATTGCCTGAACAACATAATTTCACTGTATCTAAACTCAAAATAATTCTCCGTTTTAATTGCGACCATCAACGGTTAAAATATACCATTCATTTCATATTGCGCAATTCGACATACCGTTTTTTCAAGCTATTGATCGTTTTCATTAGTAAAGTACACTTCAAGTGGACCTGTCTCAAATTACATACAACAACAACTACTTTACAGTTAACCAATCGGAAAGAGAAAATAAGATATTGATTTCAAACACATATGACTATCGTTTTTTGTTTTGATTTGATGCATGTACTTAATTAATACTTGACACTAAATGTAATTATTCCTTGGTCATCATAATGTCAATGTTGTTAGGAATATATTATTAACAACATTATATAGATGGAGAACGAAAATTCATTCATCAAGTGTACACTGAAGTGTATAGAGTAGATTTGAATGAATTTGATAAGAAAGCAATATATACTACAAATATTAGAAGTATCGGGATTTTTTGTAACATTATTGCAATATCGTCAACAATGTTTCAATGTTCGATACGTGGTATCGCAGTTCGAAATATATTTCGGTAAATGTAAATAGTGCTATTGATGGCGGCGGTTGAATGGGGATAGATAGTTTGCTCGTCCTGGAAAAGGAGCCGAGACGTATAAGAAATCCTCGGACGTGTCCTGAATGGAAGCCGCTCTGACCCGCGCAAGGCTGCCAAGATAAATTGTTATACAAATTTTTCTAGCCGCCGGGAAATTGACTCTAATTTATTACTTTCCGTATTATGCGGATCCTCCGCAGGGATAATCCGTTCGGAATTAATAAATATTTCCATTTCCATCAATTCCAGTCAGCCGCAGGCGCCGTTAGCATCTTTAGTGTTGAGCTTGTTTTCTTGCACAATTGGAATTGAATGGGGCGAACCAGAAAAGTTTAGGTTGGGAATTACATACACACAATAGGAAAGCTTGAAACTTTGTGGATGCGAAAAGTATGGGGGAAAAAAAGGTGCTAAAATATATCCCTCCACAAAAGATGTTAATGATTGGAATAACTCAAGGGCCCTTCAAGGAAACAATACTAGATTATCTCAACGAAGAGAAAATGAAAACTTCGGGCGACGGAAAACGTGAAATCGACAAAAGCCTCCCTCCGCGACAGGATTTGACGAAATCTCTAATAAATGAAGAAAAAAGTGAAGATATATTGATGGAACCGCATTCCGTTTTCAGGCTCAAACGTGTGAACAAAAAAAGACAGAATGAATGTACGCGGGGCTTCAAATATTTGATCGCAAAGCCATACGAAACACAACTGCAAACATCAAAGAGGAGTTCCAAAGTAAAAGGAAGAACAACGGAAAGCATAAATTGGTGGAAAATAAAGGAACTGTTTCGAGCGAAATGAAGACGGCATTTCTAGAATGTATACAAAGGAATGTTCGGAGAAATCACACTCATTCACTCATGTGAATGTTACCATTCATATATAACAATAACAAAATAATAATTTAAAATCTCATTTTATAATATCTGAATCAATCGAATATTTTTTAGTTTATCTGTATCTATAACACTTATAAATGATTAATAATAGTAATAGCAAAACATATAAAGCACTACTTACATTAATATTGTGGTGTCCACAATATTATTTATATTTTACTTCGAAAAAGGACATCCGGTTATAAAAGCACATTCCGTTCCCTTCCAGGTTCCCTTCTAGTAATAAAGCTACTATAAAAGTGCAGGCCAAGAAGAAACTTTCTCTTTTACTCTTCAGTCATCTCTAAGACACTGCGACGTCTTTTTCCTATCCTATTCCATTCCCATCATCTTCATATATCTTCTCTAACTTCCTTCTCCATTTTTTACAAGTCCATCTGTAACCACCCTACGGCACCCACGGAGAACTCCTTCAAGGTGATACATCGCCGATATAACCATCCAGCAGCGGCAAATGGACGTCAGGAACACAACATCATTCTCCGCGTTAATTGTATTATGTACACCGAAATAAAGCTCTTCAATGTATTCGTATTCATCGATCCTTTAATCATGTGATGTGACAGTAACTGACATAGATGAATGTATTTGAATTTATGTCTATGTATATTCGAGATACGCGAGTGTTTTACAATTTGTTGATGACAACTCTAATTAGATATTTATATTCCAATTACTGCAGGTATAAAAATCTCAATGCCACGTCGCTATTGTCTCACTGTAAATTATTCCCAGCAGTAATAATAAAACAATTTTGTAAACGCATTATAATGAAGTAATCAAGTAAACTTTACCAATAGTAGCAATTTATTGAAATCCTACAGTACTGTGAGAAATGACATTTCAACCGTTTGTTAATAGGAAGTGATTTTATCGATAATAAGTTATACAATTTGATTTTATTTGAACTAACTTAAGCTGTAATAGGTTAGCCGCAAATTATCGCATCTGAAATGGCAAACGAAAGGTTAACAATGCAATTCAGCATGTAATTTAAGAGCATACGAGAACCTTCAATCGTTGCGTAACAAATGTCGAGCTTCTGCATTTTTCACCGGAGCATGCGTTGTTTTCCTTCCAATATTAAAAACAGAAAATCGATCACAGTTCAAGCAATAAATCATCGACAGTGTGCAATTTGAAATGACATAAATCAGAGAGAGGCCCTGTAATGTGACCTATTAGTATCCATATGTTCGTATGCAAGGATTTCGTATCTGTTGATTTTCATTTTTATTGCTGTTCTATCATATCCGCGAAATAACATTGTACGCAAATAAAACATAAAACCTACCAAAACACTCAATGTACATTGTTTGCAATTTAATATGTTTGATATTTCAAATAATGTAAACTATCATTATTTGAAACATTTATTTCTTTCAGAAACTTTGCTATAGAAGTAACATGCCTCATTATTTAGCACAATATATTAAGGACTCTTTTACACGTTACGAAATAGAAATCTTTTAAAATTAAGTGCATTATTCGTTCTTCCGCATTGCTTCAGACAATATCTTTTTTCTATCTAAAATAATAAGTGAAGTGATTATTTGTACCGTTACAATGCTTTAAGATATTCTTTGAAGTTAATTTATGTTAATAATCTGGAGGACACGCAAGATTGAGAAGAGGATGGAGAACAAAAGGAGAAGCCGCGATGGAGCTTCATTTTCTTTCCTTTTTATGATGATGCTCTAGTTCATTAATTGGATATGTAAAAAAAAGGGTTGTGGGATGCACTATTATTTCACGCCTTTTATTCCACGGTCATCAGTGGCAGCAACAGCATCCCGGAGGACCTAATTGCAGGCAATTTCATACACAATTTCAACGCTTGTCGGTACCTTTACTAAAAAATACTGTGCCAAGAAAATACAGGTACTTGGACCTTAATTGCAGTTCACGCATTTTTACCTGTAGGTGTTGAAACTTTAACGAGCTATAAATGCAGAGGTGCATTTGCTTTAATCGAAATTACATATGATTCCAATATAATTTGATAACCATCGATTGGAAGATTAAACTTCGTTTTATCTGCGTTATGGGTGGTAAATGTTATATAACCATACATTACATGAATGTAGATATTATAGATAGATTACTTTTTACCCTTAAAATGCAAATAATCCTAAGAAATCTCGTAGTGTATGCAACTTCTTTAAAATATTATTCTGCCTCCTCTAGATTATAGATTTTGCTTCAATACTTAACAGCCGCTACAGTTATTTGATTAATCACTCAATAAGTCAACACTGTTGACCTTCAAATGATACGAGTCCAAATTTCATGAAATTCAGACAATTAGTTTACATGTTAGAGTGGTTTTTGTAATTTTCAAAAAAATGGATAAAAAGAATTTCGTGTATGGATTATAAATTGCTTTTTGATGTTGAAGCCAAACTGTGGCTTGATACTATTGTGGAGACACTGTACCATGAAAATCAGCTATTATTGACTAGTACGCTGAATTTGCACGCGGTCGTACAAACACCGATGATGCTAAAAGTTATGGTCGCCCAAAATCAGCAGTTGTTCCGGAAAACATCAAAAAAGTTCACAAAATAGTATTACAAAACCGCAAAGTGAAATTGCGTAAGAGAGCTGACTCTTCAAAGATATCATAAACTAATGTGTTTATAATCTTACACGAAAAATTGAGTAAATTTGAGTATAATGAATTGAGTCGAGATTTTATATTCCTCCGGTAATATTTGCACGCTTACAAAGAATTTACACCACGAACTATCGATCCGTCAAACATTGTTTTGCTCCGACAAGACGTCTCCTAAAACATTTGTAATACATAAATTTTTATAACATAAGGAATGAAAAACGCACGGCGGAAGGAGTCGAGCAGTAGTAAAAATGGGAAATCCTTTCGCATAAAACTATGTTGAAGTAAACGAGGATTGGATTTATGAGTCTCACGAAATAAACTCACCTAGTGCATTTCATTATGTAATGAACGCTCGTTTAATTTGATTTTGGATTTAGTTCTGTTTACTTTTTTTCTGTTAAGTGAGGAAACTCGTAGTGCTTAACATTATGCCAATTTTCATATCAGAATAATAAAAACAAAATAACTGCATTGCGAAATGCCTTAGGGAAAATAATGAAATGTTTTCCACGAAATGGTGCATAAGATAATATTATTTTTAAACTTGATATTTTAAAATTGGACTTTTTCAAGTTTTTCAATTTGAAATTTACGGTATTTTTCAATCTGTTGAAATTTACAGTGTTTTTCATACATTTGAAATTTATTGTATTATTATAGTTTTTGAAATTTACGGTATTTTTAAAGTATTTGAAATTTACGGTAATTTTCGAGTTATTGATATTTATTGTATTTTTCAAGTTTCATTTTTTAAACTTTTAAAATTTACTATTTTTTAAGTTTTTGATATTTACATTTTCTGAACAAAATGTACATGTACAATATAATAGAATACAATATATAATATAATTAGGTAATATTATTTTAGTACACACATCAACTATTACTTTTCATCTCATTACTTTTCAGTCGGAATATATTATTAATTATATCTCATTTGCAATCGACTGGAATACAAAAAAGATTCATGCATACACGTAATTTTAATAAACGATGATAAATTAATTGCCAGCTGTAATTGTTCCTGCAATACGCGTGTTTATGATTAATGCAATTACAAACACCTATGATATATATTACTCAATTTTAATTAAACAGCATATTTTATACAGTTAACGATAAAATGCATTTTATTACATTCATATATGAATCACTCATAGCCTGAATGATTAGAGTTGCACTTCTCATAATTTGTACGGTTTCGACCACTGCCAAGCGAGGCATAGCTGCAGATAAAGTAAGGATTAGTGGAATCACAGCTCATCAATATACTAATGACTATTAATAACATACACGACAGTAACCAATAAATTGAAATAATTATCAACTTAAATAAAAGTGTCAACCGTTTTCATTATTTTGAATATTTTTCTAAGTGTAGGATAATGTTTTCTTTGAATTAAGTACTATTATAATCTTATCCACATACATATTTCCTGTTTCGAAAAAAAGCTGGTTATTTTCTAACTTAGAAAAGAACAATCTGAAACCTATTCTTATATGAAATTATATTATGAATGATATCATCCTACAAATAAGATCTCTGAATAAGAAAATTTGAATATGTGAATGGTTCGTGCAAGTTTCTGCATATCTGCCATTGCATCCAGCGTTCAGAATTATCCAATTCCATGTTGAATAATTCCATTCATTCAAGGATGGCTTACAAAACCTGTTCCGGCTATCTGAGCGAGAATAGTGCAGCAGCGTGAAGAAAGAAATCCGAGCGAGAAAGTCTTTTTCCTTGATGACACCGCATTCCACCTTTACGTCTGTTCTATAAATCAATAGCTTATTGTTCATATTTATGGGCTCGTGATGCTTTTTCTTTCATTTCGGACAAGCTTTTTATTCAAATTCACACTTCAATCATCTCATTATTAATGTTGGCCAATGCCTTCATGCGGAGGCAGCAATGTATAAATATTTACAACGCCGACATCCATACTTTCGATTTTCTCCTTTGACTACTTTCAGTCATATTAAGTAAAGCTAAAATATTTATTGTGAAAAGTAACATTTCTTCTGTCTTTAAATAATAATATTTAAACAAACATTTATAGAATTTTTGATAAAATGTATTAATTATTATTATAATCACTTTATATAATTAATTGATAATAAAGATACTTTTAATGCAATGAATATAAATGAATGATCAACAAGTTCAGGTTATCTTTACTTGTTTTAGCATGAATACATAATAGTTTTAGTCTTGATTACGAATTTAAGTTCTGGTAAATTACATAATATAGGCTATGTGAGTATGTTATTTTAGGAATAGCATAACGAAAACAGCGTATTTTTTAATAAAGCGACGCGAATTTGAGTATTTTCAATAAGCCTCGACGGGAATTAATTGATAGGTGAGAGCATTTTTTCATAAATCCATTTGCGTTTGGAGCGTATTTTTTTTTTTTTGTAAATTTTTATCACGCTGCCGCTGATTGCAAATTCATGGACGTGATTCGCATCGACACAATATTTTATTTACATTTTTTTCCCAGCGAACATACCAAATCGACTTTGCACAACAACGTCACTCTTAATAATCGTATTCCTTTTTAGACCAATATAATTGAGTTATTTTTGTGTATGCTCGTATTCGAATCCATCTCCATCATAATACGTATTACTCAATATAAGTGTCACCAGAAAGTTACGAATTATATCTTCAACTAAAATATGTTATTAAAATTGAAGAATAATACAAGAATTTAATTCCAAATGTTTTTACTATAAGTTTACATATACTACAGTTTTAGTATTTTAAAAAATAGTTTATTTACAAACCTGATTTATATAATTTTTATATTTGAATTTACATTTCAAGTTCAATAAATGAATAAAATGCGTGCTGAAAAGATTCAACCTCTAAAAAATACGAGGATGAATCTGTAGACATTCAGGTGAGATCATGAAGTGTTTAACTTTTCCATTACTTAATTAGAAAATACCATAACGAAATAATTAGATTTCGTCAATCTCTCGAGGATAGACATACATTTAATTTGAAACACAAATCAGATTATCTCCGGCGCCTAAGTTCTAGCTGCAATAACCGAAGGGAATAAAATGGTATTTCCATTTTCAATACCACATAATAAAGAACAACAATTCAAAAGTTGCACTAATTTCATTAACGCGTAGAGAAATTAAAAAATGTAACAATGGTTTATATAATTATAATTGAAGTACATGTACAGCTTTGTTAAATTAAAAAATAATGGGAAACATGTATAAAAAAATGAAAATAAAACTTATTACATCATAAAGAGGAATGAAATAAAACATATTTATATAATAGTAATAACAAAAAAAATTAAAATAACTGTCCATAGGTATTTCTGGCTTCAATGGAATTATTCACTTTGAAAAAAACATTTTATAGAATTTCTTATGATAAAGCGAAGCCGGCGTCGTAATGAGGATCGTTCTGTAAATGAGTGAAAACCTGTTGTGTGCACCTGTCAAGAGTGAGAGGGAGAGTAGCTTCGTAATAAATGCGGGGCACTGTTCGAAACGAAAATATATGCACCTTTAACAAGCCAGAATGTATACTCATTTCCATGTTTAAGTTTCTATAAATTACCTATAATTGTATTGTATTTTGTTCATCGGCACATGATGATACCAATCACCAGATTAGTATCAGCTATATGCTTACATAAATTGTATTGCATCACATCGAATATATGTTACTTCATAAATTCGTGTTAAAGTAATAATCAAGAAAAAAAATAATAATAAATAAAAAAATACTTTACATTTTATACAAAATAAATCATTTATTCAAAATATGAAATCTGTAAATTCTAAACCTTGAGTATTATGTATGCACTTACAAAAAAAGAAATAATTTAGTAAATAAAACCTTTAATTTAATGAAATTTTTAGTTTACACTAAAATATTCAATGTTCAGTTATAATTAACCATAATATGCAGACGTGACGGATACGTTCGATATTGTCATTATATAAGTAAATAATGGCAATACCTAAATGTGCGTATTATATATTTGACAATAAGACTAAACTCAGATAAGTAAAATTGTTATAAAATTGTCGAAAGAACAGTAAAAAATGTAACAATCACATGCGATAATCACCCCTTGCAAAATTGCACAATTAAAGGTGCGTATTTACCGGTTATCATTAATTCGCTACGTGGGAGTTTAGAAGAATGTACAATAGTCAGCATCGTGGAGTGAAGGGCAATTTATAGTAAATTCCATGCAGCCATCACAAGTAGATAAGCCGACGCTATAATTAATGATTTGCATAATTTTCGCACATAGCAGACATTTGATTATAATATTTAATTGTCACCATATCCACATAAATACGCTATAATTAATGTATTTGCGCGTGACGAAATTGCTAATTTATAGCAGTTATTTGATCATGCGTTATGCAATTTTCTTCATTAGAAATAACATTATAAACTTTAATATATTGATGCGCATTGATCAAATACTTTTAAAACACTTAAAAAAAAAAAGATTTTAGTTTGTCGTAATATTCCATTTGATGAAATTAATTAAAGCTGCTTTCTGTTAAATTTTATATAATATTAATTGTGATTAATAACAATGTTTAATAATAAAATATTAATTTTCACGTTGGAAAGTACTTGAAATATTTGTAAGTACGTTTTTACCTATAGTGTAAAATTCTTTTAATGTTAGAGAGTTATTAATATTATATGTATGTTTGCAGAAATCAAATTTAGTCAGAATGTAGTAAATATCTTTCCCTAGGTAGTACATCTGTTATAATGCAAGCTGAGATGGAGTTCTAATTAGTATAACCGTAATTATGTGCTGCGTAATTAGTGTGCAGTAATGGGTATATGACTTCTGTCAAACTAACTTGTGTTACCTTGGTTTGTCGCTTTTGCTGATACACACGCACCAAGTCGCCGCTAATTAAAGCACCCTGTAATGAGTCGCATCGCAATGTATTAATATCATAGACGTGGGTTCACCAATTCCGAATTCAATCATGAAACTTTGGTTGTGAATAAATATATACTAATATTATATTATTTATACTTTAATAATTAATTAATTAATTCTAATTAGTCTTTATTCAAATAATGAAAATCCGCATTCAATTACAATATTAACTAATACATATTTTTTGGTCGGTTGCAGCATTATCATGGAACTAATGCTATCTCTAAATGAATTATCATATGCACTGCGCATGAAATGATTGCGAATTTGGATTTAAATTAATGGCTTCATAAATTGTTAACAAGAATCCCGATTCGTACGTGTACGTTAAATTTTGAAGTTTGTTCAAAATAATAATATTAAATAATATTTAAAAATCTTGTCATATCAATCATTTTTTCCAATTTGAATTCTCTTTTATTACCGAGCGCATTACCCGGTATATAAATATTGACATTATCCAAATTTAATTTAAATCTTTAATGGGGAATCTGTTAGCTACCTGATCTTCAGCAATGAGTTACGACCATCCATGGTGGTGATATTTATTATTTCCAAAGTATATCGGTTTATTGGCCTCGAGGTACAGACACTTTTATGGAGTAGCCTGGGCTCACTTACACGTCGCACATCGCTGCATATAGGCCGATAATAATAAAATTTATGGCATTATACAGGACCGTAAATCATCTAAAAACATTTGATTTCATCGCGTGAATTCACCATATAATCTCGGGCCCTTTTTTAAGCACTGCCGAAATTACTAACAACTGCTTCCAGTACAGCAGTTCCGCACGTAAATATTTGTAGAACTTATTGAAATATAAATCGCTGCGAAAATATTATTTAGGTAAATACGTGAAATATACTAGAAAATTCATATATAAGTGAAATGTTAAATTTAAATATTTCGCATTTCTACTAATCAATATTTTTAATTATATTCAATCATTGGAGCTGTATTATATTTACTTGTATGAAATCGATAAATTGCTGAGCTGCAGAGAGTAAGTATTGAATAATAAAGGGGAATACATAATTGATGAATGGTAATTGCATTTTGTATACGCAAAACTTTTACAATCTTATTGAATAAAAAATAATCATTGGTTACTTACACTTTACATAAAAATAGAATTTTAGTTACAGTTTAAAAATAAATCTTCAAATATATGTAAATAAAGATAATCAAATGTGAAAAGTATTGTAAAGAAGTAGAATTGAAAGGATTAACGAAATACAATGTGTACAAAGGAGAAATTTAAAAAAGGGGAAAAATTATGTATATCAAATTTAAATGGCGGTAGTTGAAAATACATTTCAAGCCAAGTGAATCAGTTAAGGTAAATATTTACATAATATTTTGGGTTTGTAAGAGTTTCATTTTTCCTCTTCAATGTATATGAATTTGATTATGCCGATGAGCGGAGCCTGAATTAATATTTGAACGAAAATTTGTACAAATTATTTTTTTTGGTACCCTTCTGGTTAGCAATGGAAATGAATTTCATCGGAGGGGTGTGGGGTCGGCGAGGAGTCCGTCCGGCCGGATCCATGCATAATAATGAGCCGACTACCGCCCATTACATTGGCCCAATATTTACAACCAATATTTACTATTTGTACTCGTCTTGTCTGCCGTTAATAGCGCAATAAATTGCAGCATTCATCGCTGATTTATCGAGTGATGTTATCGCGCCGTGTAATGAAAGCCAGAGAGCTCCACTGCTCACGTACAGGATATCCACCCCCGCGTTAATTACACATCGTCCTTGCACGCGGACCAACGTGCGCCCTCCTCCGAATACCCGCAGAATACTTATTAACCAGAAGAAGAAATGCCGGACATTGGAGAGGAGTAAAAAGGATGGGCATCCGCAGATATCATTCAACCGTTGTTGATTAACTTGCGAACGTTGATGGGCGGTACAATGCAACCACTTAGAGGTCGTAAAAAGTTGATGCAAGATTTCAGATTGCCACGTATTTCGAATATCGATGCTTTAAGTCTTCTTCGGGAAACATCCACACACGATTTGCATCATCTGTTGCAGCGATTTAATCAATATCCTGACAGCAATTGAAAGAGAACATTGCTGCTTGCGTACACTGCATACGTTGGCGCTCATGAATATTTGGTAATAGCAATGAGCGATCAGAATGGCAATGAGCTAAGACGTTAGTGATTTATACTTAATTATCTTCCTGTGTTAGCTGCCACCTCTACTCTAAATAACTTAATTAATTATGACTTTCCATATGCATAGTCGTTGATTTTCTAATGGCACCATTTATATAAGCACAAAAATCTAAGTGATAATTTTACACTTTCACAGATCTATTTTCTTATATAAAATAAAGGATATAATTATACTGCTTTAACGCAAAATAATTATAATTGAAAAATCTTTATTTACAATCTATTCGTGTTGAACATTAAGTAAATCTGGTTGAACATTAAGTTTTACCATTTTTGATGATATATTTTTTTTTTGTACAAAATATTTCAATTTGTTGGTTTGGCATTCATTAGTAGTTGATGAGCTGCGATCACTATTCTCTTTCTCTGTGTATCTGCTGCTATCCTTAACTATGGTATTGAAACCATCACTACATTTTGGTGGCCCAAAGGGCCTGGCTTGGCTGGGATCGAACCCGTACTCACAAGATTGTGAGAGGGCAAAAAAAAGTCAAACTACAACTTTATTTATACATACAGAGATATTTGACCCTCATACAATCCTGAAAGGGTACATACATTTTATATTTTACTAATCGGTTTTTACTTTATGGTGGTTAGTATTTTTACACTTTTTATCAAAATGCTAATTGTCTAAGCAATTATTTACATTTTTTGAAGTGTTTTGGATCCTTGTGATTATTCAACTTATAGATTATTGTTAGTGTTACATACAACTATGCATAGTACTCACACAATAGTAAGAGGGCGAGTAGTTAGTTTTTTTTTAGTTTTAATTCCTTTTAATTGAATTGAAAAATCTGAAGGAATAAACTATGTATTTTTTTGCAATATAGTTTTTTTTCAGGAGTCATTGAAAATATACGTCCGAAGAATGGGAAACAGAGATAAATTCATTAAGTAAAAAAATAAAATATATAACATCAGTGCGCTTAATAATAAAAGCAAAATAAATACGCAAAGCTCATTTTTCATTTCCGCCAAATGTGAACTAATAACGGTGAAGCTGTCTTCTAGCCAACTGGGGGACGCAAAACACACACACCCACACACACATATATATATATTTATGTGTGTTTGTGTATTTTGCCTTTCAGTCGCGTTTTCCATTCTTTACTTTCCTTGGTAGTGTCGCGTCGCAAACTCCTGCTTTAATAACAGCAACTGAAGAAAGTCTTCTCATGATAGCACAGAAATAATGCAATATTTAGCATTGTGCGCATCGACAAAGACATTTTTGTTTTATTAAATTTCCCAGGAATGAGATCATCGTCCCGCGAGTGCAGCGCCCCCGACGGCGTCCCAGGAGGAGGTAGAAAACTAATTTTCATTCAACACAAGGACATTCTACGCACAATTCCTACAGCATAATTATATAAAACTGATTGCTTTTCTGAACATTCACAATGCTGAATATTCGGCGGCATTATCCTGTCTTATTTGAAATCCGCCCGTAATGTAATTTACTATTTTCAGCTTCATCTGCTTTACCAGCCAAATGTATTCCATTTCGCGTAGGACAATGCCAAGCGTTCCGCTGTAATGTGTTCCAAATTGATATAATCGTTTTATTGAGAAAGTTCAAACAATTTTCAGCTTTTGATATTTACGTGTATTCAACTTCAAGAATAATATAAAGCTCCTTTGGCGCAGCGCACTTACTTTGCGATAAATGCTTCAATACAGGAGAAGTATGTGAATCGTTTTGGAAATTTTATAAAAAGTCATTCGAATCAAAAAATAAATAAATATATCTAACAATACTATACTTTTGTGTGTTAAATACTAAGAGAAAATAATGAAAATAAATACAAGTAATTCAAATTTTTACACCAGAGCCCACAAAAAGGTGTCCCAGAAGTTTAGAAGTCATTCATTCTAAAGAAAACTGTGTAAATCATTTCAGGATATTGGATTGTTAGTGTTTTGAATGTTGCTTCAAATATTAAATTATATCGAACAATTTGTAAAATTTGCAGGAGCGAAACAAAGGCAAAGATTGCTAACGACACTAACATGTTACATAACAATGAGCGCCGCGGCAAAAGCGATAAATTCAAAGTAGACTGTAACTGACGGTTAACGAGTGTGATTTACACAGCGGCGGGAAAACTAAATTATAAACGAAAATAATGAAACGACAGCACGTCTGTATTTTATTTATTTCCTCCGCTGCACACGCACACCATTTCGAAGCGCCATCTCTCTTCGCTCCCGTCAATTTGCAGCGAACGAAATTTTTTGGTAATTTCCCCATAAAGCTAAGTGAATTATTGTACCGGCCTTACTGGCGACATAAAACAAAACGTAAACTAACAACGAATAAAACAAAACAGAGCAAAAACAACAAAAAAAAAAAAGATAATCAACAAGAGCATACAACAAAACCCCCCTACAACAGGTCACCGTTTGGAGATAAATTTCCGGTGCCTAGACTCGCGAACAAGTAAACTGTTTTATGTAAATGCAAATTATAAAATAACAGTAAATCCCACCGATGCCTGAAAGCGGACTCTCTCTACTGCCTTAAAAAATACGCGTCAATTGCAAACGGCAATAAAAGAATTAGCATCGAACATTAATTCCAGCCTCATCTGATTTTTACGAACATCCTTTCATGTAACTGAGTAACGCCTTATTCTGAATTTTAGATGCTCATCAAGTTCTCAATGTGCGTCTTGTTATAGATTACCTTTGGGCTATAACACGTGCACAACCACTTTAGCGCTTTGATTAAACCAGGCTTTAGACTACAATATTGATGCAAATGCACATATATTGCGCGATACAAAGACGTTTTAACGCCAAGTATGCACAGACTTTGATCACACGCTTTAACTGTGTATCACCCAAATTGCTCTCATTACAGGAGATTATATGTAAACACAATAATATACATTTTTATATATAATATTATAATATATCAGAAATATATGTGATTGTATTTCGAGATTACTGTAGACTTATTTAATAACACAAATTTATTACATTTAAAGTAACAAATAAATAATATAAATTGACTTTTCTTCTCTAAATTTTCTTTAATTAGTAAAATTAGCTAAACATATATAAATTATAATATTAATAGATTTCTTTTTGTACATAATCGATATACGCGTTCATCTCCACAATCTGAGTACGTGTATTTTAAAACTTTGCGTAACTAAATGGGAATTAATATTATGGTAACGTGATTCCATATTGTTGTTTAGTATAACTTTCAACGAAGAGACAACATTACTGTTTTCATATCAAACAAGCACACGCAAACTGCTCGGCTCCAGCATAAATAAAGGGTAGATACGTATGATACGATGAAAATGCAAGAAATTGTATCTAATAAACAGCAGTTGTTCTTGTAGAGTAAATAAACATCCACTACAGGTTTACACCTGGCATCCCATTTGTTGTTTGCTATTTCAAACCCACATTTGTTGAAGTCGATATTAGTTTACATAACATAAATTGTCGAACTATATAATATTATTATAACACTTTAATATTAATATTTTTTTATCCTCGGTTATCGAACATAATACCATTTATTTTTGCTTTAATAATTAATGTGAAATGGTAAAATTAATTTTGGAAAACTATAAATGATATTATTATATTTTTGATTAATATTATTATTGATCCTTGTTGAATTAGTGTGATGAGCTTTCGCTCCGATGAAGGATAATTAAAACGAATCCGGTGAACAGGGAACATTTGCCCTAGGCGAAAACAGCGATGCATTAGTCGGCCGACTGAGATTTATGTTAGTTTAAAAGGGTTTAGCAGCAGTTCAACGCTGCAGCAATGCGAAAAATATAAATGAAACGTAACAAACTTGCTTTTATTTTTAATTTATTATTCCACGGTGGAAATAAATTCACCAACGAAAAGCGGCCGTTTCCAATTAGATGATTTCATTCCTCTAGAAGCAATGCGACTCGACGTGTCACGATGAATGTAATAATTACGGAGGCACGCACACGCGACTTTTTTTTACGTGAAATCAAAGTGTATTAAAATCATTAATTTAAGAGAATAGCTTGCAACCAAATATTGGCGATTATGTGGTGACGGTTTGGAATGTAACGGTACGAGCAACCCCTTGAAAGAATCGACCTGAAAATCTGCCGCCATGCTGCAATGTTTTATTTATGAAGGGAGGCGTATATAAATCATCCGAATGTTTATTTAATTACAATGTAACGAACGCTTGTAATTGCATTAATTTCCATTTTATTTCTGATTTCCTATTTGAGATTAGACTGACTTCGAACCAATTTGAATTTGAATTTGAATCTGATAATGATTTAATGCATATTATACTGTGGCATAGAGAAAATAAACATAGTTAAGTCTGTATGTACGTACATAAAGTGACGTGCATTATACATCAACGACTAATATCTATAATAAACCATCATTATGCAATACGCCGCGTAATGGCTTCCACGTCTTACGTGACTATTTATAAAATGCATTGTTCACATTCATTTTAGGTAAGAATTGAAGAAATATGTTTACTGTCGGCTTTACTGCAAAATTGAATAAATCATTATAATCGTTACATTTCATATAAATTCGAAAGCATTATGATGTTCATATTTCAAAATCGCTGTTTAGTTGAATAATGATAGATTAGATAAAAAAAAATATTTTTCAAAGAACAAAGTAAACTGAATTTGAACGTGTTACAGTTAGTCTGTAAATCTATTGATATCGTGTGATAAGGTGGCGTGTAAAGTAATTTTTCAAGAAGCCAATCAGCAATCAAACTATAAAAGTATCACGAAATACATAAACTTAAATTCGATAAGAAAATAAAGAACGCTGAACAGAAGTTTCCGTCGCTGCTCGTAATTTCTTACACAACTCATTGAAATTCCAATGCGATTTTGTCCGCTGTTTATATAATTGTATACATTAATATTTTCTAAACGTTTAATTATAACTATCTACGAATATATCGAACATTAGCATTAATTTAATATTGAACGATGTCGGATAATTGGTTTGAATGGTAATCGCTGTGCTCTAATTCAAATTCTTATTCAAACCATAAAATCATTAAAACTCAACTAATCACATGCTATCTACATATTACTGTTTTAATACCAGAATAATTGTACCTGAATAAATTTATAATTAAGAATTAAAGATTTATTTTACTTGTGTACTTTAAGAGTTCATAATTTTAACTGTTTGTAAGCAATCTAACAGAAAACATGTTATTATCAACAAAAAAAATAATTCAAGCTAGCTTATTTGAATTCGGTTCAAATTATTGTGACGAATTTCGTTTCTTTATTATTCTCATTCTTCTTACAGAGGAAATTGCTTCAGTTCACGATACACATTAACATATTTACTTCCTTTATATATATAAATGCTTATAATCAAATATACATAAAACTCAAGGAAACTGAAATACTTTCTCGAGCTGCTATAACGTGTAATTTAAAAGTATTTAGTTAGACTGTGATTTGTTTAAGTCTTTCAAAATTATACAATATAAATTTGTTATCTATAGAATTAGATTTTAATAAAATATGAATATTTACATAATAATAAACAATTTATATCAAATGTCGATAATGCCGTGGGGTGGTTTTAATCCTGCGGTAATGAAAAAAAAAATTTACATTTTTAATATTCATATTCAAAAAAAAAACTCTGAATTTATAATAAATGCGTTATTTTAAAATAATGTAAATAAAGCTGTTTCAAAACATTACATTAATATTAAAACATTTATAAATAATTTGTTCGCAGAATAGCAAATATTTGAATGACCATTAAATATTTAAATCATTGTACAAAAATCAATGAAATGTAATTGTTGCTATTTGAAACTTCAGTATATAATTATTTTCAAGTTGATTTGAAAATCATGTAAAGTGTATATTATTAATAGTAAGTAATAATTTATTATTTGATTCACAAAATACGATAATAAACCTTTGTATGAGTTTATATGCTGAGCAAGTTGAAGTTTATATAAACGTATTTATTAAAAAAAAAAGTATTGCCTCAACTGCTGTGTGCCATTTCTTACTCTGTTTATTCAGGGTTTGGTCTGATCCCCGCTGCATATCGCGTATTATCATTTTAATAGAATAAAGAATGTAGTTTATATGCTTTTACATATGCATGTATTCATATGAGAATGGTGTACCAGTAGCAATTTGTCATGTGAATAAGAGGTGGTCGCGTCTGTGTATAGTAATAAATAGACTTATGGTAAGAAAAGATCGAAAAGCTTTTTAATAATAATGTTATATAATATCAATTAAACATTCTATAATTTCGGAAAATCATAAATATTCTTGTATTTCTCATAGCATTTCATCAGGTGAAGTAAGATAATTTACTGGATAATCATATAATTAAATGATATATAGATATAGGTCAATCGTTAATAATTCCAGCGTTGTAAAATTTTAGGGCAGCCCATTGAAGGTAGTTGGCAGAGAGAAGAGTGATAGAGAGACGGGGATAGGAATACGAAAAAAAAAAAGAGGAAACTAGGGTGCTCTTACTTATTCCGTGTAGTTGAGTGTGCGCCGAGTTTTTATGGTGGTACTCCGTTTAAACAGTCGTAAACAGTTTTATAGGCCAGGAGCTTTCAACGTGTTCACCTTAATGCGTTCTTCGGCCATCTTTACCATAATTATACTTTGTCTCCTGGGACGCAAGGATTGCCTCTGATTGTTCCTAATGCCTACGAACAATCTCTGTTAAAGATAGAAACGCATACGCTACGCTCGGTCTCACCCTTCCCATACAAAACGCACAAAAGCTTTCTACTAATTAGCGCGATAAACCGAATGCGACCGCGAACACTCATCATGCTAACACTTCACTAAACATTTTCAACGCAATTAACTCAAGCAAATTGTTCATATTGTTATGTCTAAACTACACGCATATTTTTTTTTTCAATCTCGATACATCAATGAGCATAAACATAGTTGAAATTCACCATATATAAATACCAAACAGTGTCTTGTTATATAAATGATTGGCTTGAAGAGCCCAGTTAATAACCATGAATCTGTGACAGCAGTGACGAATGAAGGTAGCTGTAATCCCTAGATCAAGTATAAACACGAGGCCCCGATTTTTTTACGTTTTTGAGGGCCTTCTCTGTAGGCTCCAGCAAAGGACTCTGGGATAATCCTCCAATGACTGGCACCCGTCTTTATTGACATTTAATTCCTGTCAAGAATTAAATCAAACGCATCCTTACCCAGTTAAATACTAGAAAATAGAATTGTTTGTTTTCTTCATATTATTGATGTTTCGCAACAGAATTAATCGGTGAGAATTATTTTGATAAATATTTATTTATAACTAAGGGTGAATATTGTAAGTAGGTCGTAGGCTCACCTCCGGCTTATTAAAAGTTTTCATAAATTTACCAACTAATATCCTCGTGCTTATAAGAAAGTGAAGAGAATGGAAGCGAGACTAAATTGGAGTTAATGGTAAACCAGTAATGCGGGTCAAATAATTAAAGAAAACGCTTTTCCGATAATTTGTCGGGTGTTTGTTGTTATTGTTTTCTCCGAACTGCGAAATTAGCTTTTGAAAAACTTTTCTCTTCGTCCTTCATCCCTTTCCGTATAAATATTTTACTTGAATGTACGTAATTATCTGCAGCTGCAAAACAGATACGCAATATAAGAAAACTTTTTAATCAGACAGAGGAAGGCATCCGGGATCCCTTATTGAAGATTAAACTAAACTTTTCCTCTTACTTTCGCAATTTATTTATTGACACTTTTTTAAGTAGAAAATGTAATATCTCGGCAGACAGAGGAATGAACTTTCAAAGATGTGATTAAAGTGCGTCTCGGAACAAATATAAATAAAGTAGTTTTCGGGTGCCCAAATGGAAAGCTTCCCGCTTTTAATGGCTACTGGTAATCTACCGTTTAATGTTTCAAGACGTCGTATAATATACATTTCACAGGCTGTAAAGGGCGAAAATTGCGTTTTTCGAGGGCCTCGTATGCGCCTGTGATGAGCGGAATATGGACCTAATTTTTGTCACCCTTGTTCCGTTCCGAACGCCGGAATTAAATTCCTCCAAGCACATCAATCATCTATTGTAATGTCACAACCAACTCGCTCTGATGAAAACAAATTGTTCCCAATCCAATAATAGAAACTTTTATCTTCCTTAAATTATAAAGTGCTGCTGCTTTCATACAAATAATAATCAATTTCAAATTCACTAATATTTTTTAATAATTTGATAAATTTTTCAAGATCACTTAACAGTAATTGATTAAAATATTGGTACATTATTAACAAAAATAATTATATCAATATTTTAGAGCGAAACTGTGTATATAGTACACTAAATATTTGTATATATAATCAAGTGTCATGTGGTATGAGTGATGTGCATTATAAACATTGTATTTAATATGTTCGAAGATTGATGAAGCGCTACTAAGAATCAATACCACTTCCAAAAATTTCATCTTCCAGAATTTTCTTTAAATGCAATAATTATTGATTCAACTAATTATCTTTAATAATATATTAATTAGTATATAGTAAATTAGTTTATTGTAATAGTTACATTTAAACAAATAATCAAATTAAAAAATATTTATATACAATTATATTTTTTTATTTACATTTGTGTAATCGTATCAAAATTTACGATTTGGATTCAGATTAATTGTTCTTAAAATTATTCATTATTTAATTTGTAATGTTTTATGTTCAATTTAAAAAAGTCTTAACTAATTTAGTATTGATTTCAGTTTAATTACAATTAGCTTTTTATTACAAAAAAAAAATAAGATAAATTGTTACTATTGATTGAAGCTATGATGAAAGCAATTAGTGCTTATAAGCGTTGCATAAAAAAAAACATGAACCTTAGCCATAAATTTTGGTTATTGCCTCTGATTATTGATATTTGATATAAATTTGTAACAGTGATAGCTCAGGTGATGAGTGTACACGATAATTTATAACGAAACGTCCGACTGCGGCGCATATGTTATCCGCGTGTCAACCTTTTGTCTGGACGGGTACACGTATGCACGTTCGTGCTCGTGTTTGTAGTTGTATGAATGTGTGCGTGTGTGTGTGTGCATCTGTGTACAATAAACAATATAGGAACTAGTAATTCCCAGTTCGAATAACATAATCAATCAAAATGGCGGTGTCCAGAAAACGTCGACGATCGGAAATATTGAAATTAAATCGCGCAGCAAAACCAGAAATTCGTTTCCCCCGTGCCCGGGTGTTTTTATTGCGCTATATATGCTAGAAATGTGATTTCAACCCTTGTATCGATAAACATTCGCGCAAACATTCGCGTTTATGCCGAACCCTTTAATTATTTTGCGAGAGCGATTAATTATTTATAAACTTTTATTATACATCCGCCAATCGTAATGTACATTTTTGATTGCCTACGAAATAACCACATTTACCCAATCATTGCTGCTGCCTACTATCTCCGACAAAACAGATAATCAATTACAGTTGATCCGATGCATACACAGTTTACCGGATTTCATATTTATCATCATTTATTTTCAACTATATTAAAGGTTTTTGTATTTTATAAAAGTTTATTTCTTGAACAAAAAAAACGTAATAATTTTGCTCGTTTAGAAGATAATAATAATTTTGTCGAATCAATGTAATTGATTGCAGTAATTCGTTCGCTCGCAGACGTGATTCAGTCTCGAGTGTTACAAATGAGTCCTAATGTCGGCCAATAAGTCATTCCCATAAATATAATCCCATCATCTAAATTAGAAGGTGTAGGTGTAGCATCAGATTTCCTCCTCAGACGACTTTTTGTGTGACCCGGTTTTATGTAAGAACACGAGGAATTGTGCTGAGATGCTTCGGCTTACCTTGGAGCGCTTAGGGATTAAGTGGCAATACGGATTTGACACTGTCGTAGGGAATTAGATGGGGGGGGTATTAAAATGTTTTCAAAAATAATCTTTTCCACCGCACTGCGGCTACCCTTCGATCCGAATGATCAAATTAAATATTATACCTTTATTGCTCTAACATTTATTTCATTCAATCAAATTTACCTTATGTAATATTATTTATTATAAAAAATATAACATAGAAATTCAAATGTATAATTCTATTTTAACAATTCACTTTTGCAATTGTGAAAATAATTGTTCGTATATTAAATTTATGCATTCATTTTTCATTGTTATGTTATGCAATCAAAACATAACTTAATTTAAAATAATATGTTATGATATTTCAAATTGTAATATAAATAAATTCAAAGTATTTAATTTTATTGAAATCACTGCGGTGTATTTTATAAAAATGACAATTTCATGTTAATTAAATTTTATTTTAAAATTATTGTCCATTCCGATAATAATTTAATTAATTCTTTTTTTTTTTATAAATATAAATGTAAAATTACTTTTTCATTGCAAATTATAATTTATATTATGAATATGAAGAGCAGGAAAGGTTTCTTTATGATTTTAGAAAGATATCTGCTTGTATTGATTGTGGGGATGTCGATGGAATGGGAAGAAGGAAATACATCGTTTGTGCTTTGGATAGGATCCGATCGTTTAATTTAAGTGATACAAGACGTTCTGGTGTCATTTATCTGGATAGCAGGATGTCGTGTGACAAAGCCGGCCTCAAATCTGGCCGGGACCACCACAGGGTCCCTTGTCACTCTGACAGCTGATGGTTTTATTCGATCTGTGTTATCACAGTGGAGAGACGCTTAAGCTGCAGCATCCATTAGGATATGTTTGGATGTTTGGATGCTTGGGTGTTGGCACGGATCACATCGGTTCGAGTACAACGAGGAAGTCTGCATTGTATTTGTATGCACCGTTCGCATGTAAATAATATAATACACTGGGGAATTGTGAAAGCGCCCCAGCCGACAACGGTTGACTGTGATCTTGGCGCATTGCTAAATACGTGCACAAACAGAACGGGCACACGCGAAATATAACAGCGAACGACGACGCTCTGCAATTTCCAGAAGGGAAATTGTACGTCGTTCAATGCAAATATTTAATCTTTTCTAAACGGAAGGGCTGCAGACAAGTGGAGTAAATAACTGCATTTTTCAGCCTCTTTCCATCCACACCTAAGGCTTTCATCGCCGAACGTCTGATTAGCAAACCATTCCGAAAACAAACAGCTTCGATATTTATCCACGCTAACACACTTACCAAAACGTATTCAGAGTTAAATTGTTCGCGCGAACTTACGCAAACTATGTTAGCTAACGTCGAAAACTGCTATCCAGCGCTGCCCTTACAGATACTACCGGACATCGAGATGACACAAATTCCATTATTTAAGCGTTCCGTGGCTAACTTACACCGCATTCAAAATTCAATTATTTATTGAACCCAAAGATCATCGCAGTTATTGTATTATATATTAAAGCAAGATTTTTTTTCAATAAAGAACTTAATTAACGAATCTTATCGATTAATAACTACACTCACTAGAAGATTCATAACTTCCAATTAAAAGATAGCATTCCTTTGCGATTAATGAAAAAGTCAATTTTAATTATCTCGCAAAATGGGGGCATCTCCAACATTTGTATTTTTTTTTGCATTATTTACTGTATATTTATCTAAAATAATACCTCAGCTTCATATCAATATACGCTAAAACCTGAAATTTTAAAAATTTCATATAGTTAATAAATTAATATTACTCTATATTAGAACAGATGCAAGATAGAAATATTTAGTATTCTCTCTGTTTTTTTTTTACTCATATTCATATCTTTCTCTATAAAACTAACCGGAGTATATAGTTTATATTGTATTCCAATTAAAGTTATAAATTAACTAATATCGCTTGTTTAAATCTAAATTCAAATGTGAATTCGCTGTTAAGCAGATTTTAATCACGCACAAGCAACTCCACGGTTTTCCTAACAAATAATGTTTACATGCAAATCTAATATTTATTACTATAAAATAAAATTATTATAATATTTGACAATAACATAGATTTAAAATAGTGATTTTAGGATCTATTAATCTCATAATAAAACTAAATTTTTCTTGCAATATTTAATTTATAAATCGATTAAACGGTAAAAAAATATTATTCCGCGTATAACAGGAAGCTAAATAGTTGTTTCTTAAATTTATTGAATACAAATTGCATTCGCATGTGTGTTTCAATGCGCGCAAATTATGCTTTTTACTAGAAATTTATTTTCGCGAATGGTCGAAGCGCAATTATTTATTTAACACTTTCGGCAATTACAGCAGCTCCCTCGTTTTATATATTTTTTATTACGAGAATATCTCTGCGCTCGTGTATTGCTGAAAGGGCAGAAAGGCTATAGAAATATATAAATTACATGGAATTTCGCTGTACGCTTTATGAAACCTTTTAACGCATTGTTATTTCAATTATTTTATGTACAATCGTTACAAGAGAAATTATTAGAACAACAAAATAAATATATAGTATTAAGCCTATATTGGTGCCTCTTGTTCTTAGATTGGTGAATCTTGAAAGGTTTATAATTTATAGGAGGAGTTCCTGTAGTACTACAAATTACGACTAAGTGGCTGATACATCGATGGCGGCACGGTTAATTATTCGCTAGTACTTAATTACGAGAACATCATAATTATCTCATCGTAATGTTACTTGCATGAATGATTGATCGCTCTTGTTATGATAGAGCAGAACACGAACATCTACATATATTTAAGTAGTTTTTTTTTATTTATATATTTAAGATATTTATGAAATTTTCAAATAATTTTTAGAGTCAAGACATTAAAATTATTAAAAAATTTACTAATGTAGTACTACTTATTTAGATCTAATGTTGTAATCAAAAAAAATATTTTGAGAAGATTGAGAAAAATAAAATATTTTCTAATTTAAAATAATGAATGATATTATATTTTGTTTAATGCAAAATATTGTGAAAGTTGAATGAAATATTCCATTAGGATTAATACTGAAGATTACTGTGAAATCGATATTTAGGCGTTGCGAGGGTTTTTGTAATTGAGTTTTATTTAGGCAATTAACAAACCGAAATCCCTTTTACGAATTACGGATAATACATGTATACCGTGGAGGGATTTGCGTGTCGTCAACTTTGTGTGCGTTGAGAATTAATTGCCTCATTTTCAGGGTTACAGGCAACCGTGAAGTGAAAAGTAAAAAAAGAAATTGCGAGATGGCGGACGAGAGTAGACGGCGCGGACCGCACGAGGGGTGCATTAAAAACAGGGGAAATTGCTATTTTTAATCTGCAAATAGACTAAGATTTATGCTGATGATTAAAATAAAATATTTGCACGGATTAATTACGTGCACCAAAAAAGGAACGAAACACGATTTCTCATTTGAATTCGTTTAATTGTAAGGGGAAAAAATAGTGCGATGCGTTATTACGGTTCAATCATAAGTTTCTTGTGTTGTGAGATGCAAATTGATTTATGCAGAGAGCAGAGTTTCGAACAAAGTTTAAGTGAAGTGGAAAGTGAAGCGGATTATTCGCGAGGCCGTACAATAATTCTCGCATGCGAAAAATTTGTTTATCGCCGAACATAAATAAACAGGAAGATACTGCGTCCAATAAAGTTAGATGTAATAAACAAGACTCAGGACCGCAGTTATCGTAAATATTCAGAATGTATGACCATCATCGAGCATGATAGATGCCACACCTTCTGCCCCGTTTCTATCCCATCTGAAAAGGAGACCTCTTTTCGCAACAACAAGGTTTACACGCCGCATCCAAGTAGTCATAAATAGTTTATACAGCTTTTGCGAAATCACTTTTTCGGATAACGTATGTCATTGTTGCAATGCATCGATCAAAGCCGAGCGCCACTTTAATTTCGCCAAAAAGTGGAAAAAAAGGAAGGAATATATATATATATATGTACAAAAAAAAAGTTCATTCGTTTCGCGAAATTATGTGGAATAATCCATATTTCGACGTTGGATTGATGTACATTGGTTCAGTTTGTAAGTTATCGGACTTTGATGAATGAGCAGACGTCGCTCTGCGAGAGCTGCAAGAACGCAGATAAAATGAATTTGACTCCGAGTCAATAAGTCTTATATGCTCTAGATTATTATTTACGTTCTGATCAATTTAAAACAACCTATCAAGGTGTCATCTACATTAGTTTAACTTATAATAAATAAGTTTAAGTTTTAATAATTTAAATCAATTTAGTGTTTGGTTGTTACATGTATGTTTCTATGGTTAGCATTCAATACCCATTAAATAGAGCGACAATAAATTCAATTGAGAAGAGAGAATAATCAACTAGTTCAGCCTATAATTGTGAATTAATTAGTTCTTTGGTTCGGTGTTTGTGTTGGCTAATTTGCGTGCTGTTTAATTTAGAATTTCATGGACGGTACAAGTAATTTAATTGCACGAGTTCTCAGTTTCCATAAATTCATTTCGGTGGTGAGCAGTAAATTCGGCTATACCGCAGATCTCGGCGAATGTCCGGCAATATTCACGTTGCGTATCAAATTATCATTACGCAAACGACAAATGTATGGCTCGTTTTAATTTTAACGCGCATTTTCCTAATTGGGTTTAAATGCTGGACGGCAAAAAGGAAACGTTTGCTGGAAGTTGCGGTATTAAACGAATTCGTTCCTCGTTCCATGAAGCTGCTGTTTCTGGATTCAGGTGAATTAGAGAAGAAAACATGCCTCGTTATTTGCTTACAAAACAATTACACTTACATATTAGGTAACTAGAATGCATGTCGTTGTCTGGACGTACACTGAAATTATGTAATTCAATTTTAATTGCTTCAGCTTTGATTGTCCAGCGTTATTTCGTCAGATCCTGGAAAAAGAGAATATGCGGATCAAAATAGTTTTCATATAGTTTTTGCGATAAGTTTATTTTTATTCATTCATAAATGAAATCTTATATTCCAAAATCAAATTATTTCCCATTATTTCTATCTTTTATTTACTAGAACGTTAATTTATAGTAAAATATCATAAAAGATTGTTGTAGTGAAATAGTAAAGAAATAAGTGTATCATTATAATTTACAGTAAAAGCTAAAAGTTTACTTTGGCAAATATAATGTGAGATTATATATATAAAAAGGGGTTGATTATGTAAAAGTACACTTGGCTGCCTAATACTCGTGGAAGTGGATAGAAACTGCTAATACTTAGTAATATTAACTGTTATCTGGGTATTCCGCCCGATGCACGTCGCGATTGTCTCCTTCCTTAGCATCGCCCAAAAAGTCTTTATGTTTACGAGGCGAACGCGACGCTTAATAATTTTTATCAGCACACCAAACTCCTTTTGCCTCAAAACTCGCTAGATAATTAAACGATTTATGTAAAAAGAACAGAAATAGGAAAGAGTGAACGGACCGGGGGTCGGGGTTGGTGTTTCGGTAGGAAAGAGGGACGAAGACAAAAAAAATGATGGCAGCGAGGAGAATGGCAATTTACTCGGATTCTCCGGCTCGGAACCGGCCCGATAAATTCGCAACTTCTATAATCTGATATAGAGTAGTTGCAGTTTTACGAGGTCAACCAACGATTGATTAGATGAAATGCGCCGGATGCTCTGGTAGATTCTAGTCACGCATCAACATCCGCTTTATATGACCGAACGTTAAATAAAATCGGAGGGCGAACGGTGCCAATAGGACGTTAACAGATTCCGGAGGAAAGTAAGACAATCATCTGAACATCTTATAATAATTATGTAAATCTAATGTATCCTTGCAGCACTAACTGGGATTAAAGCAAGCGAATATGGAGTTAGTTAAGCGGAAAGCTCGGATATGGAAACGCGTTTACGCCGATAATGTCCTGTTTGCGCGATCCTTCATTTGTCGCTATGGCTCTATACATTTTTATAACTTTCCACTCGTCCTCTTTCATAATTCCTAATCATATATTATTTTATCATAATAACAATTACAAGTTTAAAATAAATTAGTTTTACACTAAATAGAATAGATATTATTTGTTTATCAAAAATTATAATATATTACTATTGACTTATTTATGTCATAATATGCAATATATGTAAGTTTTTTTTTGATGAGGTAATCTACGCGAATCTAGCGAAGTGTAATTTAAAACTGAAATAACATGGAATATTCTAATGCCGGCTCTTTACAAGCAGTTTTACATTTGAAGTGATCACGCCAAGCGAACATGCAAATCCTGCATAATTTATACACACTTACACATTTAGTGCTTTATAGTTTAATAATATCAAGTCCATATTGAGACAGCCCTTCGGAGCCCTTAGCGAACACCTTCCACCTACATGAATATACATTTCGAACTGCATGAAGAAAACATTACGGTTTCCTTTAATTACATCATTAATTAGGAAATTACTGCAGGGTTTATCCAATATTGCAAGATTTGAACTACGTATAAACATGTTTCAATGAACACATTTAATAAACCGATATTGCACGATATGCATTGATGAATTTTAACAACATCAATGAAAAAATATTTATTTAATTATAATAGAATTAGTAAATAAAATAAAATGCAATAAGACGAAAATTTTATGGAAAAAAAAATATAATTTGCAAACATTAAAATTTAAAATATTATGCTGTTATTTATGATGCTTATATGTATAGAAGAGTATCATGTATAAATATAGAATAAGGGAAGCTGCTGGTAAGATAAATCATCATATTCACACGAGAATGACTGCACGCACGATGCCTTCCAGAGACGAAACACAAACATCTCTTATATCTTATTTTAGAATAAGCCAACACTTCTGTACATGTATATAAAACCGAAAAGGGCAATTCGTTTGTGCTACTAAAATTTTTATCGACTGGAACCTAGGACTAAATTATGCCACTCCATAAACAGAACAAACGAGGGGTACAACTCAAGATTGATGGACCAATTTCAGGGAAAGAAACTATCAACGTTTGACTTTAAGAACATTGGGTAACACGAAAAGACAAGTGTTGAAGATCTATGACAGATGGCTGCATCCATTAAAAACATATGTGTTAAATATTATATTTAGAATCAACACATAAAATTGATTACATTTTGAATACAATAAGTTGAAATATATATATAGTTCCAATATCTAATGTTTACTAAATATTTCCATAAAAATGTAATATATGTACATTCGTGCAAATTATATAACATAATTACTTGCTGACATAAGTTTTAAATTAAAATGAGTATGTGTAAATTGCAATAGAATATCTTGAAATTGAAATAATATTTTTACTGTTGTTTGCATTTTGTCACAACTGGAAATTAAAAGTAATGTAATTACGTTTGTTTACAATTTGATAGAAGCACAAAAACGAATCGGCCACAAAATAAAAAATGTTTACAAACTAGAACGGGATACGTAAATTAGATTAAAAATTTCCGCACAAACAATTTGTCATTGTTTGATATGTTTGTTTTCCAATTTCAAAAGTTACAGATTTATTTGAACTCGCTCCTTTTTTTTTCCGTTATTGTTATTTTTGTCTCTCGTAATTGTTTCCAAATAATATTTGCGTGTAATTAATCACGAAGCTAATAAAAAAAGTGTAATTTGTAACCGAAACAAAACAATATAAAAGCGAATCCAACTTTCGCTTTATTTAACGTCTAATAAATTATCATTTATTCATATATTGGTCATCGTATGTTCTTTACTGCTATATATGTTTTTTAATTTAATTTTTCCATATTTGCAGAGAGTTAGAATATCCGAAGATAATCTGAAACAAATCTCCGTACGCAATATGGTTGCAATAATTCCCCTTTTATTGGCGATAAATCTGTCCGAAGTTTCGCCATGGCAATTTTAAAGTTTGCCATCCGCCGAGGGCGAGGCTCGCGCACCAAAAACATCCACAGATGTGAACGTATAATTCGTCTCATTACAATTAAATTCTCGTGAATTGTTGTTTTTAATTTGAATTTCCGGAATTGCTGCTGCGGTCTCCGCAAATTGCAGATGTAATTTTGCCACCGTTGTCCATACATCGCGTTTTGTTGTACCATTATTATATTTATATATTTTTATTCCCTTAGCTTTGCACTAACTTTCAGCCGTAAATTTAATGCTTTGTCCTAATACTCGCCTGGCGAATTACAAGAATTTATGTTGGCCAGAATTTCAATAATACGTTTTTAATTGCACGAACGTCTACCGTGCTAAAACAACCGTCTCCGCCGTTCCTGATGAATTGATTTATGTAAATTATTTACTTCATTCCACTGAATATTTATATACGAGGAAAACATACACAACCAATCAATATATCGTGCCGAATTTAATTTACCTGCACTCTAAAACCGATTAATAATAAAACGCTCACCTCGTTTTGCCAAATTATGTTGATATTTTGCTTCCCATATTTTATGTCCACACTTTAATCTAAAATTTCAACTTTCTTATAATGTTTCTACAGACTTTTTTACATTTTATTGCAAGCGTTTTAATATAAAAATTATTAATTATTGGTGGATGCGCAAGGTATATTAAATAACGTTTTGGTTTTTATTTTTTAGACTATAGTTTAATAATTTGATATAATTGACATACATTTATATTTAAATATATTTTTATGTTATTAATGCATCAAGCTTTGTAATATAATACAGTATTACATAATTCTAGCTGAAATGAGAAATAATCGTGTATGATTATTGTCTACAGGTACTCGAACACATATGATGTGGAAACGACCATTAATTTTATTAATATAGACATTATTGCCTGTCAGTGATATCGCACATGCGAGCTATGGCTATGCGGTATTATATGAAAAGTAGGTAATTTCCACACGGAGATATCTAAGATCTAGTATCGTGTGAACTTTACTGTGTCATTACCGACCCAGTATGCAAATTGTCAGAGCAAGAATACCGTACTTGCGCGACTTTAAGGTACTTTGTATCGAAGATCTTGACTCCCTGGACTATTTTCCGCACCTGCCACCCAAGACATGTGTACGTGCGGGGATGCAAATAAGCGACACTTAGATTGCCTCAGCGCCCCCGAACCCTGTACAGCATTTTTCTCCGTTCTCCATAATTTCTCGACCTCTCATTACCTGCAGTATCAACCCCAGGACATTTTACGATGCAAAAATGTTAATTTTATTAAAGCAAATTTGTATAATCCCTCGAACGCAATACATCAATTCAGAATTCGCAATCGCTGCTGCTACATGGACTCCGTAAAATTTTATAGCGAGCATCAAATTCAACAAGTTTTCATTAGGAGCAATTCGGTGTTATCTAAGTAATGGTTTTCATAAATTTTCGCGAAAATGCTATTAGCTGGTATTAACAGATGTAAATTCATATTAACGTCTGCCTATGATTTAAAGACGCTCCTGTTGCTTACTTATAATTTCACTTTTACAATTGAAAATTTGTATTACATTATTATTAAATTAAAAAAAATATATTCAAAAAACACACTAAAATTGTATAAAAATGTTTTTTTTTAATTATTGATTTATTTGTAATCTGCCACACTCTGGCAATAAACAAATATGTATGAGAAAATTAAACAAATAAAAATAACCTGAGCGGAAAGATTTCCCATCGGCAATCTTCCAAATTAAAATATATCCAATTATAACAAAATAATTTTTACAGGACATAAAATATTAATACAAAAAAAAAACAATTTTAATTCCTATAGGGGAGATCAAGGGTGTTGTGTCTTTTTAGTCTGTGGTGGGTAACAGTGTTATCTAGCAAACATAAAGCTAAATTGTTGGAGTGATTTTCCAGTCTTGTTTATGTGGAGGTCGTTATGAATAGTGTCATTTGTCACATACCAGTGGGCATGTATTAGGGTGCGCAGGCACTTGGATTGGAAACGTTGTAAAATCTCAACGTTGGAGTTGCTGGCCGTTCCCCAAAGTTGGATTCCATAGGTCCACACAGGTTTTAAAATTGTCTTGTATATTAAGAGTTTATTATTTAAGGATAACTGTGACTTTCTTCCGATCAGCCAGTACAGCTTGGATAATTTGATGCCTACTCGTTTGCGTTTAGCTTTTATGTGTCTGCTCCAGGTGAGTCGTCGGTCTAAGAATATCCCCAAGTATTTGGCGTCATCTGCTTGTGGAACTATTTTACCATTTAATGTGACAGAAGGGCAGTTTCCCTTTTTAAGGGTGAACGTGAATTGACTTGATTGGTTTTCGTTCACTTTTATCCTCCACATCTTTAACCATTTTTGGTACTCGATCACTTGACTTTGGGTCACCTCATCCTCCATCCTAACTTGATAGTATCTATTGGACAGAAAAGATTTTAATATACAGAAGTATGGATGAGGGAGCAACAATTTAATTTTGTACAACAATCCTGCGTGCCACACTTTATAGAAGGCCTGTTTTATGTCCAGAAAATTGATATTTCGGGGAAACTCGAGCCCCTAGATCCGCTGTGATCTGTCGGTTGATTGCTCGTATATTCGAACAACCACCTCAACGGATGCACCTCGAGAAGGTTTTAGCACAGACGGTCTTGCCATCCCATGCGTATCACTGCAGACGTGATAAACGCGTAGAATGACCTGGTATTTAGAATACCTTGCATCCATAAAAATAACAAAAAAATAAGTAACCTATAAGAAAAAAAAACATTCATAATAATTAGTAAAAGTGAACTTACACAATAAAAACATGCCATATGTATTTTTTTTCTGTAAGAAAGTCCTAATGTTTAGTGTCAAGTGGATCAAAATGCGATCCGCCACAATTTTTGTATAAAACAGGTGCGACCTCGAGAAGGTAAATGTGTACGGTCTTGCATCATATCAGAGGCTGTGTATTGCGCTTGAAATGATACCTGGTTATCATCTTCATAGGAAGATAATATACCTTTTGCACCTGGACATGCTGCCACGTGGAAATCGCTGCCCTCATTCACAGCAAATAAGAGCAAACGCGTGACCGCACACCCGGAAAGAAAATAAGGAATGTTTAGGAGTAAAGGAAATGCTGTGACCTAAAGGGTGATTAGTAAAAACACAATGATTAGTAACAAGAAAATTATATCAAACCTGAAACAGAAAACACACAGAAATAACACATATAAAATAAAATATACATCAATAATTACAATAAAATTGCATTACGTAAATTATATAAATTTATGGAGAGGAATAATTGTTTTCTTTTTTCACTCTCATCTTTTCTCATGTTTATATTTTTTATTTTGTTTTTTTTGTATATGTTTATATTTTTTATTATTGTTATTATTATTTTTTTGTATATATATTTTTTTCGTCTATTGTTATATAATAATTTTTATATTTTATAACATATATTTTCTTTTCTTTTTTTTATTTTATTTTTTAAATTTTTCAATATGTAATGCAATGCGGCACAATATAGGCTAATTGTGCATGTTCATTAGCTATCCGGCATTATGACATTTTGTTTGTATCATATTATGACTACTCTATAGACTCTGAGCAGCTGCCGAACGCCTTTACAACAATCTACAACTATAAAAAAATTACAACCCATTTAATTCCTCAAATTTTGGGGCACAATAAGGATATAGAAAGGAATATAGGGATAAGTCGAACCGGAGACTCGCGATTCTTGGAGGGGACGGAGAGTCCTCGGATTAGGTATGTTTTTTTTGTGAGTGGGTGTAAACTTAAAACTAGGAGGAATATTGACAAAATGGGCGCATTACAAATAAAACTAAACCTAATCTAAACCTAAAGAGAACGAACTATTACAGTAAATTGCACTCTACTGTATTAATTAGTTCTCTGGCAATGATATTATCATAACTGCCTAATTGGACATTTAGGATAATCAATTGCAAAACTTATTAAGTATTAAGTATTTATTGTTTATGGTTTTTGCTGTGTAATTCTATTGTTTGATCCACCTCTGAAGTGCCCGACCCAGCAGCAAGACCTGAACATTCACAGCAAAAATGAACAGATCGAGCGCAACAGTCCAGAGGTGAATTTTATCTGCTGAAAGAAAAACACGTGAGGATACGTTAGATCCCCACAGACATGGATTAGTACAAACGACATATATAGTAAATAGGATAGGAGAATCACTCGAAATAAATAAACAAAGCAACAAAAGTGAATTGGAGTGAATCGTGAGCCAAGCAAAAGCTCATTCGATCCATACTAAATACTAAATGCCTAAACTTAACCAGGAAGTCCAAATGAAGTTAACAGCAAACTTCGCCCGAGCGAAGAGAATTCTAAAGTATTGAATTGGCAAATGGTTAGAGGATGAAGGAAGGTGTTGGGACCGGCAGAGACCCTGTCAGAAAACTGACTAGTCTGCGGAAGTACCGGCACCCCCAAAATAGTCATAGCAACAGTTAAGGGGGGACTCGCGGCGGACGGGCGGAGTGAAGGGAACCAAATGCCAATCAAATACTAAAGATTTCTTTAAGAAAAATTGAAGTTACTTTAACAACAAACTTAATGCAAATATAAACGATTGAATTGAAAACACGGAGGGCTGAGGGTGGATCGTGAAAGTGTGCAACCATCTCACGATCCCGGGGATATTTCATTATCAAAAACTAAGTAAACCTCGAGATATGCTCGAAGGGGATGGGCGAGGGTACTGAAACATCCTCTATTTAATACAAATCTAAAATCATGCATAGAGAGTCTACCAACAAGTCTTGATGAATTTAAGACTGCTTAATACAAGACTCTTTCTGCACGACTTTCGAGTGATTTTCGGGCACGGTGGATACGTTAGATCCAGCTGAAAGCAAAAAACATGCAAAAGCCGACAAATACGTTAGATTTGCCACTAACTACTCATGCTTATTAATCGCGAGGCGACACGAAATCACCATTGAATGAAGAAGATTTGAAACTAATATAGTAATAATGAAAAGTTAATAAATAGAAAATTAATCATATTGATGACAATTTCCATTATTTTAAAAAAATTAAAAAAGGATATAACATAGGAAATAACAAATGTTTAATTAATTTAGATTGATAAATAATCGATGAAAATAAATTAAATATAGTTCAAGATTTCTATTTAAGCATCTAAACACAAATCGAAAATGTTAATGAAGATTTAACATTTTCTAAAAACCTATCGATATTTCAGCACAATCATAACAGTAACAGCATTCAATCACACATATCATTCAAAATCAAATACTAAATCGAAACACTTGCTCATACATACATACACAAACAAACATTTGCGAGCTCGCATTGATTCATACCAAAACACACCAACATACAATTTTCAGATTTTGCAAATATGAGAAAGTTTCCAAAAACTGATAAAAGACTAATTTGCTTTAGGGTGGCCAACCCTAATTATAGAATTTCCTGAACTATAAATATTTTAAGTAATAAAATAGGAAAGATGTAAAATGAATATAATGCAGATTGCAAAGTATCTGCAGCCTGTAAACATTTGTTATTTTTGGATAATTTGGTGAGTTGAGAGTTGTTTGGAAATAATAATAATTAAGTAATTATGATTCCTTCTACAATGAATTAAGTATATTGAAGCCATTACAACTTCAAAATAAATAAAACATATGTAGAATTATCAATTAACAAAACCATCATCATTACAAAACTAATAGCAAAATGAAAAAAATCAATGCATTGAATTGCATTAAAAAATGAATTAAAATCTTCTCCAAATCAATAGTAATTTAATGCAACCTAAACTAAAACATCTCACATTATCTAAGTGGATGTAAAAAACGGAATTACGGACAAGAACAAAGGGAATCAAATAATTAATAAATATTAATATTAAGGCGCAGTAATAACATAAAAATATAAAAAGTTCAAAACAAATTAAATAAATTTAATAAATAGACGCAATATGAATTAATAATTTTGAATAGACGCTGTAATAATTAAAAGAATGAAAAAGCTAAAACCAAATAAAAAATATATTTAGGTTGAGATGGGAGGGCTATTGTTGTGAATCCCGTGTGGTATAAAATCACTTACTACTTGATGTTTTCATCGCCATCATCTGCATCTCTCCATCTCTACCATCATCTGCATCTCTGCCATCTCGTCGTTGTTGGCACTCACTCACGAACACTCGCGATAATTTAGCAAAATACGCACTAAACTGCCGGAAATTTAACACTCCCGTGATTCTAATGTAATTAATAATAAATTTATAGCAAATTGAGTAACGTGAATTTAAACTGACTACCGGTTGAAGAACAAGAGCCGAAGCCTTAAACTTGTCTTCAAAATAACGCACACACACTTCACTACAGAATGTAAGACTAAGTTTGGTCAAAACTTTTCTTAACGACATCCGTCGCGATAGATAAATTGATATTTCGGGGAAACGCGAGCCCCTAGATCCGCTGTGATCTGTCGGTTGATTGCTCGTATATTCGAATACGAACAACCACCTCAACGGATGCACCTCGAGAAGGTTTTAGCACAGACGGTCTTGCCATCCCATGCGTATCACTGCGGACGTGATAAACGCATAGAATGACCTGGTATTTAGAATACCTTGCATCCATAAAAATAACAAAAAAAATAAGTAACCTATACGAAAAAAAACATTCATAATAATTAGTAAAAGTGAACTTACACAATCAAAACATGCCATATAGTCCTAATAATTAGTGTCAAGTGAATCAAAATGCGATCCGCCACAATTTTTGTATAAAACAGGTGCGACCTCGAGAAGGTAAATATGTACGGTCTTGCATCATATCAGAGGCTGTGTATTGCGCTTGAAATGATACCTGGTTATCATCTTCATAGGAAGATAATATACCTTTTGCACCTGGAGATGCTGCCACGTGGAAATCGCTGCCCTCATTCACAGCAAATAAGAGCAAACGCGTGACCGCACACCCGGAAAGAAAATAAGGAATGTTTAGGAGTAAAGGAAATGCTGTGACCTAAAGGGTGATTAGTAAAAACACAATGATTAGTAACAAGAAAATTATATCAAACCTGAAACAGAAAACACACAGAAATAACACATATAAAATAAAATATACATCAATAATTACAATAAAATTGCATTACGTAAATTATATAAATTTATGGAGAGGAATAATTGTTTTCTTTTTTCACTCTCATCTTTTCTCATGTTTATATTTTTTATTATTGTTATTTTGTTTTTTTTGTATATGTGTTATTATTATTTTTTTGTATATATATTTTTTTCGTCTATTGTTACATAATAATTTTTATATTTTATAACATATATTTTCTTTTCTTTTTTTTATTTATTTTTTAAATTTTTCAATAGGTAATGCAATGCGGCACAATATAGGCTAATTGTGCATGTTCATTAGCTATCCGGCATGACATGACATTTTGTTTGTATCATATTATGACTACTCTATAGACTCTGAGCAGCTGCCGAACGCCTTTACAACAATCTACAACTATAAAAAAATTACAACCCATTTAATTCCTCAAATTTTGGGGCACAATAAGGATATACAAAGGAATATAGGGATAAGTCGAACCGGAGACTCGCGATTCTTGGAGGGGACGGAGAGTCCTCGGATTAGGTATGTTTTTTTGTGAGTGGGTGTAAACTTAAAACTAGGAGGAATATTGACAAAATGGGCGCATTACAAATAAAACTAAACCTAATCTAAACCTAAAGAGAACGAACTATTATAGTAAATTGCACTCTACTGTATTAATTAGTTCCCTGGCAATGATATTATCATAACTGCCTAATTGGACATTTATGATAATCAATTGCAAACTTATTAAGTATTAAGTATTTATTGTTTATGGTTTTTGCTGTGTAATTCTATTGTTTGATCCACCTCTGAAGTGCCCGACCCAGCAGCAAGACCTGAACATTCACAGCAAAAATGAACAGATCGAGCGCAACAGTCCAGAGGTGAATTTTATCTGCTGAAAGAAAAACACGTGAGGATACGTTAGATCCTCACAGACATGGATTAGTACAAACGACATATATAGTAAATAGGATAGGAGAATCACTCGAAATAAATAAACAAAGCAACAAAAGTGAATTGGAGTGAATCGTGAGCCAAGCAAAAGCTCATTCGATCCATACTAAATACTAAATGCCTAAACTTAACCAGGAAGTCCAAATGAAGTTAACAGCAAACTTCGCCCGAGCGAAGAGAATTCTAAAGTATTGAATTGGCAAATGGTTAGAGGATGAAGGAAGGTGTTGGGACCGGCAGAGACCCTGTCAGAAAACTGACTAGTCTGCGGAAGTACCGGCACCCCCAAAATAGTCATAGCAACAGTTAAGGGGGGACTCGCGGCGGACGGGCGGAGTGAAGGGAACCAAATGCCAATCGAATACTAAAGATTTCTTTAAGAAAAATTGAAGTTACTTTAACACAACAAACTTAATGCAAATATAAACGATTGAATTGAAAACACGGAGGGCTGAGGGTGGATCGTGAAAGTGTGCAACCATCTCACGATCCCGGGGATATTTCATTATCAAAAACTAAGTAAACCATGAGATAAGCTCAATGGGGGTGGACGAGGGTACTGAAACATCCTCTATTTAATACAAATCTAAAATCATGCATAGAGAGTCTACCAACAAGTCTTGTTGAATTTAAGACTGCTTAATACAAGACTCTTTCTGCACGACTTTCGAGTGATTTTCGGGCACGGTGGATACGTTAGATCCAGCTGAAAGCAAAAAACATGCAAAAGCCGACAAATACGTTAGATTTGCCACTAACTACTCATGCTTATTAATCGCGAGGCGACACGAAATCACCATTGAATGAAGAATATTTGAAACTAATATAGTAATAATTAAAAGTTAATAAATAGAAAATTAATCATATTGATGACAATTTCCATTATTTTAAAAAAATTAAAAAACGATATAACATAGGAAATAACAAATGTTTAATTAATTTAGATTGATAAATAATCGATGAAAATAAATTAATTATAGTTCAAGATTTCTATATACGCATCTAAACACAAATCGAAAATGTTAATGAAGATTTAACATTTTCGAAAAACCTATCGACATCTCAGCACAATCATAACAGTAACAGCATTCAATCACTCATATCATTCAAAATCAAATATTAAATCGAAACACTTGCTCATACATACATACACAAACAAACGATTGCGAGCTCGCATTGATTCATACCAAAACACACCAACATACAATTTTCAGATTTTGGAAATATGAGAAAGTTTCCAAAAACTGATAAAAGACTAATTTGCTTTAGGGTGGCCAACCCTAATTATAGAATTTCCTGAACTATAAATATTTTAAGTAATAAAATAGGAAAGATGTAAAATGAATATAATGCAGATTGCAAAGTATCTGCAGCCTGTAAACATTTGTTATTTTTGGATAATTTGGTGAGTTGAGAGTTGTTTGAAAATAATAATAATTAAGTAATTATGATTCCTTCTACAATGAATTAAATATATTGAAGCCATTACAACTTCAAAATAAATAAAACATATGTAGAATTATCAATTAACAAAACCATCATCATTACAAAACTAATAGCAAAATGAAAAAAAATCAATGCATTGAATTGCATTAAAAAATGAATTAAAATCTTCTCCAAATCAATAGTAATTTAATGCAACCTAAACTAAAACATCTCACATTATCTAAGTGGATGTAAAAAACGGAATTACGGACAAGAACAAAGGGAATCAATTAATTAATAATGTTAATAGGCGCAGTAATAATATAAAAATATAAAAAGTTCAAAACAAATTAAATAAATTTAATAAATAGACGCAATATGAATTAATAATTTTAAATAGACGCTGTAATAATTAAAAGAATGAAAAAGCTAAAATCAAATAAAAAATATATTTAGGTTGAGATGGGAGGGCTTATTGTTGTGAATCCCGTGTGGTATAAAATCACTTACTACTTGATGTCTTCATCGCCATCATCTGCATCTCTCCATCTCTACCATCATCTGCATCTCTGCCATCTCGTCGTTATTGGTACTCACTCACGAACACTCGCGATAATTTAGCAAAATACGCACTAAACTGCCGGAAATTTAACACTCCCGTGATTCTAATATAATTAATAATAAATTTATAGCAAATTGAGTAACGTGAATTTAAACTGACTACCGGTTGAAGAACAAGAGCCGAAGCCTTAAACTTGTCTTCAAAATAACGCACACACATTTCACTACAGAATGTAAGACTAAGTTTGGTCAAAACTTTTCTTAACGACATCCGTCGCGATAGATAAATTGATATTTCGGGGAAACGCGAGCCCCTAGATCCGCTGTGATCTGTCGGTTGATTGCTCGTATATTCGAATACGAACAACCACCTCAACGGATGCACCTCGAGAAGGTTTTAGCACAGACGGTCTTGCCATCCCATGCGTATCACTGCGGACGTGATAAACGCATAGAATGACCTGGTATTTATAATACCTTGCATCCATTTAAGTTATATATACATCATGGGGAAATAAGTATAAACATTTGTTTATCAATAAATAATATCAAAAATTAAAATACTCACGGTTTTTCACCGCTCATGCCACTAAAATCAGATGAATTTTCAATAGTTATCATCGATTTCTAATAGAAACGATGTTCACTAAACAATGGAATGCGAAATACTGTGGCGTGAGGACGCCACGATTGAGCCAACCTCAGCCAAAAAAATACTTTTTTTTTTGCAACAAAAACGCTGTTGCTATCTTCACCAAACAACGCTGCAAAAAATGGAGGGAAGCCATTTTTAATGCGTCGCAATTTCTAATTACTGGCTTGCTTAAATATAATACAAATCAAAATCAAGTCATAAATGTAAGCAAATCAATTAGGAATTACGCCGTTTGTACAAAGTAGAAATTTTCTGGTAAAAAAATTGAATTACTCACTTTAAATTGACGAAATCTAATTGGATTGGGATCTTAGAAGATGGATTGCACAAGAGCGCAATATATTTCTTTGAATTTGAACTGATTACACAACAATTTTGAATAATTAAAATGCGATGCACGCAGACGCATCGAAAACCGAAGCACGACTCGGCGTCCTCCTTCCTCCTTCCTCGTACTCGCGCCTGCGCATGAGTGATACCAACTGAGAAGATTCAAACTTCTCTAAACTTTTTCAATACTTCTGACCTCTCGTGTTTGAATCGTGAAACTCATTAGCACTCATATAAGTCCAAACTATATTTATTAATTTACTATATACGTACGTTTCATAACAGATAGTCTATGTTATTATCATTTAATTACAAACTGCAGGTACTACCATGAAAACAAAAGCAAATTCTTGTTTTTGTGATAGATTGAAAAATATAATTAATATAAATTATAGTTAAGGTTTAGGGATTAAGGTTATATAAGAATATTTAACATCGGAATACAAAATGAAAGATATTAGTTAGTAAATAATTTCTTAACATTACTTGATATACAACAGCGTTTCTCAACACAAGTGATTAATAAAAAATTTATTATTTGTATTGTGAAGTTTATATAATTATTGTGTATTAAACAAACTAATATTCGTGTCTAAAAAAAATCTCTGCAAGGAAGCAAATAAATGCTGCAGAACATCCTCCAAACCAAATCCAAATAACACCTCTGATGTGGCTAAATCTTAATTTAACTTTGTCTGTCAATCTGAACGATTCAAACCTTAGAAAAGATTGCCTATATAAACACATATGACGCAATAAGCACTGCAAATAATATATTTAAATATTATAAAAAATAGTTACATAAATCTAAAAATACTGGCCTACAGATAGTAGTAGTAAAAATGAATATAAGACTAAAAAAATATGATAATAAAAAATATTTATGTAGTTGCATATAATATTGTTATGTCTTCTGAAAATTGTTATAATATAATACTGTTATATTTATGAAAAACAGAGCAGTAATCAATCATATTGCAAAAATAATAATTATTATTGTTCTGTTATATCATGAAATGTATTACGATAATTTATATTAATTTCTAGAACGTGTATATTTTATATAAATTTATTTTTTCAGACAATAGTTTAAAAATTTCGCCCTAAAATATTTTAGATATATTTGCGTATAATTTTCTAATATTTTTTACAGTAAATATGGAAATTCATTAATTATAAATCGTCAATACAGCAAGAAGAATTTCATATATTTCCAATAATTCTGTGCTACGAGAGTAATTATGAACAAAGGCAAATGCGTACGTTATAATTAAATAAAATTTAATAATGAAAAAAAGTTAAATTAAATGAAATCATACAAATTTCTATACGTAGTGGAAAAATTATTTTGTCGATTTATGAGAAAAATAATAATAATTTCACAAACATTTTATTTCTTTTAATTAATTTGCGACCAGTAATAACTATATAATGAAATTGGTGTATGTAATTTATATAGCAATATAATGTTCATTAATATTTATTGTTTACAGCTAATAATGTACATAAAATAAATTGCATTGGAGCTGAAAATGTAGCAAAATTATTTATTTATTTGTAAAAATAAAGTTGCGCAAGTTTCGACTAATCAGCAAAAGCATTTTTGATTTAACATTATGTACGTGATTGATCAATTTCGAGAGCCGAAGTTGTGTTGAACTTATGGTCACTTTGATATTAGTTGGCAGATTGTGCTTTCGTGAATTATGATATAAAAGTGTTTTTATATAATATTATTGAATTATATTAATTTATTATATATTATATGAATAATTATTACAATATTTATTTAATAATATAAATATTAGATACATAATGGATGAAGTTCATGCTAAAATTACTAAATGCATCAGCGAGCAAAATATATAAATTGCTGTATAATTAGTATATATATTTATATAGATATATATAATAATAAAGATATTAATTATCCATTAAAGTGTCATTAATTATCGCGAAAAGTCCGACTCATCTTCTGTTAATGATGCGAATACATTTTCCTCCTGGTTGAGCGACATTATAGCAGACGTATCTTTCAGGGAAAACTGAATTTTGTTGCAATGAATTCAAGCCTTAAACCCTGCTGCGAACCAACCGCAACGCCGGCTTTCAACTTGTAAAACTTGATTTATTGCCACCATAAAGTTAAGTTTTACTACATTATCAAGTTATTAATGCATATAGTAATACTCTTATACGTGCTGCAAAGCACTAAATTGAAATCTAAAGTATATAAATATTTTGAATATTTATATTGTATTTTCAAAAGTATATAATATTTATTTTTATCTTAAATTTTATATATACTATATTCAAATATTTAAACTTGATTCCTTTTATAAATAAAAATTGGAGAAAAAAAATTATCGAAATGATTTAAATAAATTAACTTTAATGGTTTGTTTCCAAATTTATATTAGGATAATATTTAAAGAATAATATAATCTCAACAAATAAATGTATGTCCATTTAGTGGTATATGATAAATGACGTAATTATTATAATTGTTAAAGTAATGCGAGAGTTTATGAACTGCTTAAATTATCTAAATGGGATAGAATATATTTAGGTGGACAATTGTAACGGACTAAAACAATGGACATAATATACAGGAATAGATTTCAATTGTGCATTTTCCCAGCTCGAGGATCATCGAATCTTGAATGGCGGCCATTCAGTCCCTTTCTCCCTTTCACGGTAAAATAATATAGGTTTCTATATCAGTTTTATTATTCAGTGGACAAAGCATTTGTGAATAAAATTCGCATCGGTCTAAATGGACCGTAACGTACGTTCCCTATATGTTTACGAACACTGTAGGACTTTTATTTTACCACTGGCCGCCAGCCAAAATACAAAAAAGGCATCAGCGGTACCCTTTTTATACGTGTATTGCTCTCTACATAATATACGTATATACTTTTACATTTTCAATATTGACTGGGAATACGAGTGCTAGAGAACAAATAATCTATTTCGATGCAGTACTCTTCGATGGTGGTACTCCAACGAGTTACTGTAATTCGCGTGATCAGTTCGAGTCGGCTCTACCAAAACCTGATTTATAGTTGATACTTGACAGGAATAAATGTACAACGCTGAAGGTTCTTTTCAATCACCTAATGCTCAGGCTTAAAAAGTATTGACCTAAGGTCTACTATTATCCCATATTCTTTATATTGTTGCATGAGCCTTTTAATATTTGTATTTGTAATTGTTATATACTTTTATAATAACTCAGTACTTTTCCACATTGGATTCTAATCACTAGTTAATGACTATTCTTATACACAAAATAATGTATCTGGATGATAATAACGGTTGCAAAAAAAAATGTTAATTATCGACTGTTGAAAATAATCGACTGTTGAAAATTAAATTAAGGTTTTATAAAAGATTCCAAATTCTAATTTGATTTAAGGCCTAAAGTTTAAATTTGATTGAGTCCTCTAAATAAACATTGTTCCAAACTCAATCGAAGTGTGCTCACACACGGGCCCATCCACTGAATACATTCACGATGCGCTCTTTCAAAAAAGTTATCTTAGGTTTTGAGTGTTGAAAAATTAATTTTCCAACATAAGTTATTGGTCTAGACTTTACGTACAATCACAATGTGTGTATTTATTTACATAAGTCCTTGCGAAATGGAAAATGCGAGATATATCTTAAAGGTAAGTTTATTTTACGCTTTGTAAATATAAATTTTCATTTCTCATCACATCTGTGACATGTACACACAATGCGAGTCGTAACCTACTTCTGGCTATGTGCAAGGAAATAAATAATATTGCAGAATATGAAATATGTACATTATTCAGATACATTCTCCTATTTTTTGAAAGAGCCGAGGATGTACTTATTCTCAATAATTAAAACAAAAGTTCTGTTACGTACGCTCCAGAATCAATATTATTTTTGCGCTCAGTCAATATGGGTTATGCTTATTTTGTTTGCATTGTTGCAGGATCCTATAATAACAATGGGGCACGTACAATTCAAAATGTGACCGGTTTCAACAAATCGAAATTAATTGAACTTAAGCAGCCTGTAAAATGTATTGAAAGAGAATGTAAAGAGGAGGATATAATTAGGACGAAAATATAAGGAATAGAGAAATGAGGAGATATTATTTCTCAAGAAGAAGTATTCCTGAAGCCCTTGTTTGCTTTTAATATCGTCCAAACAAAAAATAATAATTTCTTAAGAAATAACCATGAAACCCTAGTAATATTTTCCATTCCGATTTTAATTTCCGCTCTGCTTATTTCCCTGGATTCTTTCTTACTTCATGCTCACTATATATTATGTGTGGAAATCATTACTTTAAAACGGAAATATATTATTGTAATTATCTTAATACTTTATAAAATTCTTTCTAAAATATAAAATTAATACAAAAAGCTGAAGAATCTAGTAATTAATAAAAGTTTTGTTTCAATATTTAGGAGAAGTAGATCGGAAATTAATAAAGGAATGAAAAAATATTATTAGTTTTTAGAAATTATGATTGATTTTATAAAATATGCAAAAATTATTATAATTTATTTTTTCATTTAAACAAGTTTATACAATATAAATGTTTATTACAAAAAAAAACATGGGATACATAAACATATAAATATACACATTCATTCAGAGTAATATCCTGAGGATTAATGATTATAAAAAAATAATGTTTTCTACAAACAAGGATATAATAATAATAAACTGTAACCTAAATTCCAAGGAAAGAGAAGTTATATTACAAAACTAATACAGAGATCTGAAAACCAAGCAAACAATGCTCTTCCATGTATTTACTAAATAAGGGTATAAAACACAAACAATAGTCGGAACTCGTGATGCGAAAGCTGCGAACAATCGGCTGAAAATATGTCGTGAAATGGCCTCTGGGCCAGAACTTTGTGCGGCTTAAATTGCAGGTTTGGGATTCATACCGAACTTCAATGTATACGCCTAATACTTGTCGGAAAAGAAAAACCATTTTATATATCGATTATTATTATTATTGTTGGAGTTAACGTTTACCAGGAAATTAGAAATATGTTGAAAGCCATAGAATTATGAAGGCTCTCAAGGCCTGTAAGCAGGAAATATCGTTAAATAGAAAACCAACTTCTTAGCATTAATAAAATTGCTTGTATTAAAGTAAGGTTGATTAACGCTACTTAATTCTTTGATGAGTCTTTTGGGACTTTTAATGAATTGGAAGAAAGTAACGAAAAAACAACAACTTTCTCTATTTCTAGTATTTCGCGTCTCACAACTTTTATTATTATTATTAAACGTTCATTGCTGTGGATTTAACAACAAAATTGTATGTGCTCTTAAGGATAGAAACAAATACTTCATGCAATAATCGTAATTAATTTATTATAAATTATCATCTTACGATTGCTTGTCTCATTTTGATTGCAAAAAACACTTTTTGTACTTGAATTATGATTTCCCTTAATACTCCTTAAAATTACTGCTATAACTAACACAAACACGCAATAACGTTACAATTATTATACAACGAGTGCGTACTATAATTTTGATACTGGAATGAAGAATTTATAAGTTTCTTGTTTGCGCTGCAATGGATGTCGTAATACTAATCTATTTACAAATAAATAAGGTCATCCTCGCCTGGTCCGCATGGGTCAATAGTCGGTGCTTTGCCGTGGAAAATTCACAGGGGCCAAGATTAGATCCGGGCCTGAAAAAAAAACACATAATACATAAAAGGATGGCTTTCTCCACTTGATTCGTGTAATGGATATAAAGTTTAGGATTTTTTTTTCAAACTGCATTATTGACTGTAGTTTTATGTTGTAAAGTAATTAATCTATACATAGCGTGCGGCTGAGCAAACTGTAGAAGTGTTTTAACACTGCGATGACCGCGAAAAAGACATTAAGTTTAGTTGTAAGCTACGTCCCAAAACTGAATTTAAATCTAAGATTTATATGGGAGACTGATAAAGGCGGGTAATTAAAAGGCAATTCGTTTAGTTGATTGCTTAATAACAACGGGTCTCTGGTGACCAGAAATTAATCAGATAGCAAAGCAAATTGCACACACGAGTATACAAGACGAATCGTGATAATTTCATTAAGTCCTGTAGGAAACGTGAATGTACAGCGAACGTCGGGTTTTGCCCTCTCAAACCTCGCATGTTTCTCTCGGCCTCTATTTTTTCAAATAACCCGCATTCCCCATTCCTTATCGCTCAATCTACGGTTATTACGTAAACGCGATCGGCGATAACAGCTAGTAAAGAGTGAGCTGCTACTGCTGCTGCCGCCGCCACCGATCCAGCTCTTTCCAACACCTTCTGCCAGCGTCGAGGAGGTGAACATCGAAGGCCCTGGCGAAAAGTGAGCCATTCCCATGGAAATCGAATTGCCTTCGAAATCCTTTTTACCCGACTTGCGAACAAAACTGACGCTAATGCGAAACACAATCAAATTGAAATATTTTCCATGCCACTGGTGGGAAACTTTTCGACGATGCACACCGAATTGAAGTGCTCCGAATAACAACGAAAAGAATTGCAAATTGTTTGTGAATATTTTACTGTGTTCATTCCGGGATCGCGCGGCCGAAAAACTTTGCACAAACTGCTTCAAATTCGTGCAGAATTTTAGACGGTCTTGGAAGGTACGGCGAAAATTTCGATTTTCCTCGCGTCAACCGCGGATCGCACACGGCATCCGCGTGTTGTCAAGGTCGTCAGGTCAATGACCCTTCCCACGCCCTTACATTTAAAGTTCTTAAATACATTCAATCTTGAACATAAAACAACTATATCTGTATTAAACCAATACAATTTCCATTTATTATCACTTTATTTAAATTTATATCAAAAAATATAGATATGACAACGTACGGATGCGTTTCTGTACCATAATGATATATACCATAATTTATCATATGTTACACTAAATTTAATTATTATTATTTACATTTAGTCTTTTCAAAAATTTCATTCTATATTATTATTATGCAAAGCATAATATATTCTTTCAAAGATGTGGAGGCAATTTTGCTGTTACATTGCATTAGTTAAAATCACAAATACATGATGTACCGTTAATGTAATTTAGTGGTTAGACTATATGTATACTAATATATTGGAGTATGCATCATGAGAGCGAATTTATGTTTAGCATGTTACGATTATAAAACCGAGCAATGCATTAAAATAATTATAATCTATCAGCCGATGTTGAATAAATTCTTTGTTAATTTCGGTTTTGTTATTCAAATGGGGAAAGATTTACATTTAAGTTTTCCGGTAGATCGCTAAAATGTGTTTGCTACGTCGAGTGTGTGAGTTAAAAAGTTATTTGACCATTGTTGCTGCGGTCTTCCGGGTGTGTCAAATCTCGGGGGTTGTTTTCAAAGACTCGGCTTCGATTCCCTGAGGATGCCCACACGTACACTTGGCGCTCGAGACTTATGGTTTGTTTAGATGGTGCTGTCTACTTCCAACGATTTGTGATCGGAAAATGCTATTCAGCGGTGGAATGGAAATTTTATGCAACGCATCCGCTTAATGCTAGAAAAACGAACCGTACTGCTGAATAGAGCACTAAAAGCTTGATACAGAAACCCGTGCACTCCAGGACGCAGGATTAGTTTGCATTAGTGTTGTTTCGACGAAAAGTAAAGCAGAATAAAATAAACAATACTCTACATTTAAAATACGCAAATAATCGAAGCGTGAGGCAGTATAGGTTTGGCTTTTATTTGTATCGCAAAAGCCAATATTTTATCTTCTTTCGTTCTTTTTTTTTCTATTTCTGTTTCACCCAAAGTTTCAACCTCCCCCCTGCAGTCCCTGGGCTGGGTTATAACGCATTTTATATTAGCGTATTCGCACAGTAAATCACTGGTCTTTAAGCGGGGCCGAAATGAAAGGGCACGTTCATACCGAATGGATCGCAGCTAAATCTTTCATGGCCTTATCGACAGAAACCATTTAGCTTCTGTGGCTTTGTATCTGCTAATTCGAGATACGGAAAGGTTCGTTCCGCAGCGCCGATCGCCGCAGCTTTTTCAATGCTTATACGTGCCCTCTTTTCATACCCTCCGGCCACCGCCGTTAGCCGCTCCCGACGAAATAAGATATGTATTCCGAACGAGCACATACATACATCCTAACATATTACGACTATTGATCTGGTTTAGGCATAGATTACTGCCTAGTCCGCATCTGTTTCTGTTCTCCGGCAAGAAATTATCTGCACTGTACAACTTGTGGAAAGTTTTACTCCTTGCATTTTGCACCAAACATCTGCATTACATAATATACACAACTGCAATACCCATTGTCGGACTACTTTATATTTAATTCCATTTGCGCACTATCCGTATGCGTATAAATTTTCCAATTAAATTTGATTCTTGCACCAGAGTACCTGTATCACCTGATGCGCTAAACATTCCATTTATATATTTACTCCTCTTTTTTTTATTACCCTCTTAAAATAAATATAATACTGCATACTTTGATTCTCAAAAGCAAATATTAATAAAAATCTCATAAATCATAATAATAGCATACAAAAATAGATTATAGATAATATAAAATGTTAATTATGCAAGTTTTAGTTAATGATTTATATTTATAAATATGAATAAAGTTTCATGAATGTATGTATTTTAGATGTGCAAGTTGTTATTATGCACTTCATTATATAAGCAAATGAAGTAGACATAAATGTTTTTATAATAGTATAGAGCTGAATGTGCAAATGATATGCGAAGGGATGGTATTTAGGAAAGGATATTGAATTATTTAACTAGTATATCCGGTGTGCTAATTTGCAGTGTAAGCGAGAAGGGAATGGTAAGTTAGTATTCCGAACTCGAGAGGGTTAGGTTAGCCAGACCGGTAATCAGAGAACTAAATGCTCCCGTCACACGTGTTCATAACTGGTGCAGAGGGCGTGCGCCTTCCAATCGACGTCGAAACTCTAGGGACAAACTGTAAGACGTTCCTTGCATATCCTGCCGATAATAGTAGTTTTTACCTGAATTAATGCTCCTCTCGAAGTCCGATTCGGATGCGTAAAGACTTGCCCTGTATTGGGCGCTTCGTCTGTGGAAACCCTCGTTGAAGCCAGCTTCTGAAAGTTCTAGTTCTTCGGGTGGTTTACTGCTTCTGCGTGGCCTGAGGACGACCTGCGGCTGTCGCTTGCAGGCCAGAACACTTGCGACTGCCACGATGCCAATTATGAGAACCATCGCGACTGCTGCTAGGATTACGAGCAGAAGGGTCAAGGTTATAGGTTGATTCCCCTTATCCGTATCGTACACCCCTATGGACAGCCCTTAGGAAATAATAATAACAGACATTAGTGGATGGGACCACCCTTAAAAACTCTATCCCTCTGCGCCCTCGTCGCCTGCTGCCAAATAATCTATCGCACAATAATTAGGAGGCGTCGAGTTAATTGCTTCAGCGGTTTAATGAATGAATAGTTGTTGTGCCATTTTGGCAAGCAAATTTTAATTAGAGATAGACTCTTCGAGAGGCTGTAGGTCATTCCAATTAGGATGCGGAACGCGCGAGCGCTTATTGTTACTGTCTACTTTAATTAAATTAGCTAAATCCCATCGGGGACATACCGTTCTCTTGCTTAGGATCTGTAGGGACTTCAAGTTTAATGTTGGGCAGAACCACCGGAGGACTAGATCGGCCCTTTGCATTCTCTGCGTACACTACGAACTGGTATTCTCGGTTCGGCTCTAAGCTGTGTAACCTATACATAATGTTATATATACATATATATCTATATATATATATATAAATGTATATATATAGCAGATTAATTTTCCGCAAATCCTACCTGAAAACCGGCGTTTCACCAAGAACTCGATACACAGGTGTAGAATGATCTCCTTGATCGCTCAAAGTTGTGAGAACAGACGGATCAAGTGGTAATGTGAGATCTTCTACTTCCAGCACGAAGCTCTGCTGCAGTCCCCCATCCTTTCCGGCTAAACAAGATACTTCAAGACCGCCTCCGTGCGATGCGTTCCGCATCAAGCAATTCCTCGGAGATTCAGGCTTATCTAAACAAGAAATGCAAATTCAGCCAACCAAAACATTAATACTTCTTGCATGTTAAACACCATTGAAATTCATAAATCCTATGTGTACTATGAAATACCGTACGCGCTTTTTCTCATCAACGAATGAAATAAATTTATCCCGTCCTAAAACCGGAACCTATTAGATAAATAATAGCCCCGTATAAAGATGTCCGAGGCATGACAGCCATATGGGAAGACAGTGTCCATTGGGAATCCATCCTGACAGTATTCACATTTATATCATGTACATCAGGTTTAGAATATCACAAAAGGCAGACACACTCACTCTCTCGCATGCACACATCCCCATCCAGTAGAAGCGAAGCCGCAAACAAACGGCTCAGATTGAAAGGGAAAACGTAAATCATGTTACCAATAACCGGAAAACCGATAAATTTGAATCGATTCCCATCGTAAGCTACTGCCACCCTGCATCTCGTAACTTCTCATCCCTGGACATCTCGGCAAATACTATTTCTCCGCATGCGTTCCCCAGATCCTATTGCTTTCTGAATTTTGTAACTTAACAATAAAACCGCTATAGTCTGAATAGAATCACAAAGCAATATTAAATCCCGTATTAAAATAAATTAATTTTCATGCATTGAGTATTATAGATAATATAACAAATTTAATACTGTATAAATTATAATTAAAACACGGTTTTAATATATATCATTTTGTTTCTGTACGAGCCGTATATAAAAGAGAATGCTAATGAAACTTTTTTTTACATTCGGTGGATATTGATATAAAGCATGGGGCATTGAGTGCTGTTCCTTGTAAATGTCCCGAAATGGGGCAATATGCGCTACGTGTGAAAAAGAACCATAATAAATATCAAAGCTGTACGGACGGGAATGATTAAATATTGGCATTACATATTTTGTTCATTTCCCACTACGATGATAACTTAACTAATAATATACATAAGTTGTATTGTGTTACAAATTTCAATGCAATTCACCTGCAGGTATAATATGGAATAGGCAGGGTTTTCCCTGTCTTCCAACGCTATTCGCGGCCCAACACGATAAAGATTCAATATCATTGGTGCCAGGTGTGAAATGCAGAGTGGAAACGTCCCCTGTGTTCTGCATCTTAGCTCCTTGCATCGGCAGTACACCTTTGCTCGTGTTGTAAGTCCAATGGAAACGGATTACTTCAGGTATTGCCTCGACATGACACTTTACGATCATGTTCTCATAAGTCACCGAAGCAATCACGTTCACCTCGTAACCCATTTTGCACCTTGGCGCATCTGAAATACACACATTATAGTTAATAACAGTAATTTTTTTGGTTTCAAAATATTTGCATGAATAAATGTAGTTATGATAAATGCGGTTTGTAAGGATGCTGGTTGACAAGGAGGTTTTCGTCTCTGGAAAGCAGTGAAGTCACGAAGTGCATGTCGTAATAAATCCCGTTTATTTATGAAACTGGAGCGTCAAAAGGGACACGTCTGACAGTGGCGCCGCGATTTTCATTTCACTCGAATTATAAAGAGACGACCGTGCAAAATACGCAAATACGTACGACATTGTATTGAAGTTTTAATTGCATAGAAATAATCCGAAACTTCGAGGCAGGAATTTATTCGGGCTGCCGCAAAACGGTTGAAAATAATTTCACGAATCAACAGCGAAGCAAACAGATGCATTAGCGTTGAACGTGGGGAGCATTTGAAACGGAAAATTACAATATTCATTCAGAAGGTTTTCCGATCGGATAGATCTGATTGACACATTATTCTCGATCAGAATGTGGCTTTATCGGACTTTTATTGGTTCGTCTAACTACTTAAATAACTCCGGCTGTCGGCCCGGAAAAAATGCGCAATTTCCTCCTTGACTCGACGACTTCGGTTCTCTTGGCAAGGGGATAGCAATTTAAGATAAAGTTAATTTTTCGTCGACGGAAGCGCACGGGAAAGGAAAAAAAACGAGCAGCGCAGGGTACGTAATGAGCAGAAAATTCGCGGTCACACAGACAGATTATTCACGCAGTTCCTGACACCGATGTTGGATAGAGGCTCTTTATTAACTTCATCCCTTAAGAATTTTATTTCGGCTTAATTAAAAAAGAATGCAAAGAAAAAGGGAAACTGCTCAAGAAAAGAACAACGCTAAGAAATTTATCGCCTATGCAATTACAGAGTAGAAACAGGAAAGACTGCAAGAAACGAAACTACGAGATGCCACTTTCCCCATCCCCAACCCCATATTAATCCCGTTCGATACACCCTTAGCATTGTCTGCAATAATATCCGCTTAGTCATAGAGCAGATGCCGAATATTGAGATATAGACATAGACATTCCATTATCCTGACTACCACTTTACCGGTACAATTACCAACAACCTAATCCCAGATGCAAACGTTCATATCCACTTCACTTAATTAAATGTTTAAGAAACAACGCATTACTACCATTGTACATAGAACTCCTGAAACTGGAATAATGCATAGAAACACTATAGCACACACACACGTATACATCTTTTCCGCTGCTCGCCTCCATACAAAACTTGAGCATTAAGCACGAACAGGTGTTTTAAATTAAGCATAAATGGATTATCACATGTAACATCCAACATTTAATATATGACTTTACATTCTACATAACCCATTTCCAACCTAAAATCGAAATACAACAACAAACAAGAATTCTTTTAAAAGATTTTTACATTTATTAATAATTATAGAAACGATATTTATCGTTCCAAAAATGTCCAATTCTTCGAAAGCCGAAACTTTTTTCCCTTAAGAATTAATGTGAAGTTATTCAATTATTCTCAAATATTACTTTGTAGCAAAACCTCTATAACTGAATTAAATGAACTCAAGTAATTTTTTGAATTGAAGTTGTCTGTTTATCTGTTTTAACGAAATCATATGCAATTATTCAAACAGAATAACTATGATATGCGATATTAATTATAATTAATTGGAGAGCTGCGTTATTCTGATAATGAAATCGATATATAGAGTTACTATTTATTGTACTGTTTGCTTTGTTCTATATAAATGGTGTTTATAAATGCAGGATAATAAGGAAACTTGATCAAAGTAATATGACTAATGAGTTTTTGATTTGATGCATTATCAAATCACACGGAAAAGGAACACTATTCATGTTTGAATTGGAAATATGCTTTTGTAATTTTTATTAACCACTGCTCTGTCTACTTCTACTTCGAAAGCTTTTATATTCGATGGAACATGATAGCACTACGTCGAATCCATTGTTACAAAACACAAAAGCATAGCGGCAGTAAATCCTGCGGTTGTGTATAGAGAATTTTCGTTATTTCTGGCACGGTGATGTGTAATAAAGTGGTAATTAGTGCTCTGCAATTGCGGATCATCAGTCGTTCTGAGGTGATGCAGTCGCGCATATCAATCGAACAATACACGTAGATGCAAATCTACCGAAGATGTCTGAGGGGCGGTAGACGGAAATGGACTTGCGGCAGTTAAACGCCGATGGTGGTAATTGTTTAAATTGCGTGAGCGAATTTAGCAGCAAGTTCTAAGCCCATCCCCATCATCCGATGGCAAGGGGTGATCGCTAGAAATGGATGGGCGCAGAAAAGCTACCCGAAGAGAGATCACTCACTGACCGCAAAGCGATTAGTTTAAGTCCAAATGGATCTCCTCACTTTTCGACACGCATCCACTGCTAGTGCAATTTAAAGGAGCAGCAGAAAGAACTAAACCGCACAAGAAAAAGCATACATAAACGGTGTCTGCTGAAATGCTCACCGCTACCGAAGCTCTAAGTGTAATTTATGATACAAGAAGTCATTAATATAAACAGATGCCAAACTGCAACAAGTTGATAAATCTTTTGGGTAGGTCACATGTATAGGATTCTAACTCTATTATAGCCTATTGAAATGTTATGCATGCCACGTATGCACATTCTATTCATTACCAATAGCTACCTAATTATTACCACTTAGATTTCTATTTTTCTATTCTAATTCTATGTTATATTTAAATTTTATTTATGTAAAAATAATTTTCCTTTATTATCAAAACACAAATACATTTTATGTAATAAGTCATTGTTAACTTAATTGGAATTAAACTAAATCTAACTTAACATTACTTTTTGCTAACATATTGATTATAAAATTTAAAATAAAACTTAAAATCAATCTGGTTGTAAAGATTTATGTTAGAGGGATTATAAAATGCAGGAGGACACAAAGGCGAATGATAAAGGTATACAGGAATGCGGTATTAGCAAAATGAACAGAATAGAAGAATAAATCGTAGACTTACATTGAACAATGAGATTGAAGGGGGCGCTGTACGTTTCTCCTTCAGAATTGGTGGCCGAACACGAGTATTCTCCTTCAGACCGTCTCCGAATGCTTTTGATGGTCAGAGTGTCATCAGCTGGTAGTAATCCGGCGGTCTCATTGTAAGGGACCAGATGCCCCTGCAACGACAACGAGTTTAATTGGATTCCATTAATTTCGAAACAATAATAAAGTTTCCGGGATGTCCGCATTGAATTTCAAATTTATCGAGTTCATCCCTTCCGCATTGAAAGTTTTAACTGTTTCACAGATAAAAGCACTGCACAATGATTTATCATTTGCGTTTTCTTACACGCAACATTGTATTATGCATCTCCAACAATGTGAAACACTTTTATAATTGATAGTTTCAACAGATCAAGAATTCATATTCCATTTCAATTGCATCTAACATTAATACCATTCAATTCTATAAGCAGATATACTCCTACCTTTGTGTATTCATACACACAATCTTCTAAAAAATTACATAAGTTTTAAAAAGTATAATAAAATTAAAATATTTTGCAATTATAAATGTATAAAAACGTACAGAATAGAATAATAATATTTGACTTTTAATGATTATTACAAATTATAAATTGGTTTTATTTTTCTATAGTTTCGGTGCATTAATTGAATTTTGAAAATTCTCTTGTCTAATTTGCATTTCAGGGGTAGAAATCTTATTAATATTTTTATATGCAAAGCCGCTGCTGAATTTAATCATTGTTAATTTTTTGGCGGCTCCTGCGGAGGGGTGGAAAGCCGAAAACAGAGGTGGGATGTAATTAAATATACAAAGAGCAGGAAGAAGAGCAATAATAAGGGAAGATGAACGTGCTGCAAGAAAAAAAAAGAATTGGAGCGAAAAAAGAATAAGAAAATATACGGAAAGAGAGTGAAAGAATGAGAGAAAAAGGAAGGAAAAAGAAACGGGGAACCAGGAGCGCACTTACGTTAATTATTTTAATTTATATCTCCGGGTATTCCGTTCTCTTCGCAGGATTATTTTGTCTTTGGGCCGTTGAAATAAATTAGCGTTCCTTAAATTGGAACCAAGAAAAGTTAATTAACTGTGCGATGAAGAAACGGGCTCCCTAAATATTTCTGATGGCCAACTCGATCGAACTTCGTTTACTTAGACGCTCCGAGAGTGTGTATATATCTATAGATATATATATATATATATATATATATATATATACACACAGAGCGGAGCTGATAAAATGGACCGAACTTTCCTTTTAGTTCCTCTTAGAGATCCACGCTAATTTTGTTCTGGAATTTCTAAAATTTGTTTCCTTCTTTTATTAACTCGCGAGCTGCACTTAAAAGAATACAATGCGAACTTTTTCGGGCAAGCAAGAGGGGCAAATTTATATATATATATATACACACACACTGTACTATCGGCGCCGACTGAATACTAAAGTCCGTTGTTTATCGGAGCGAAACCGTCGAGGAATTAATTCCAATAAAAACAAATCGGATTAGCCTCAGTAATCAGAATTCAGGCAACTTATCTCGAGAGGGCTACTGGCTATGACTCTGCCTCCTGTGGCTCAGGATTAGGACAGATGAAACGATGTAATCGTTACTGACATTAATGTCACAGCGGGACCACCAAGTTTTCAAACTTGAGCAACCTTCCTGACGAGTGTATAACAGATGCTTGCTGAAATGGAAATACGCTCGTGATGTCTGCCGTGAAGGACGAGGGGATACGATATCATATCCTCTCAACTATACACTATACGCCCCCAACTTGTTTCTTCTATTTCACTATCTAATTAGAAATTGCACGGATTCTGATGTTCCTCAAGGGATGGACGACCGCAAAATATGTTGGATGCTGGCCCATCACGCCATCCTCCTGCTCTATTTGTTATTTTCACGGCCAATAAAACTCGCCCTCTTTTTGTTTAGAGCGCATCTATCCATCTACCGCCTCCATCTATCACCTTGACACTGGATTTGTGTTATCTATGTCTGTCTTACTCGATATTTATCTCATCCCCGCTCGCTTCGCATCATTTCTCACGTCGCCGGAGATTCCCTTTTCTGCCAATGCAACCTCTTCTCCCAACAAACAAAAAATCCACATACACATCCACTCACGTGTACAGCCAACGCATGAATCAAACGATGGCAATTTGTATACCAATCGAATAAATACTAAACAAACACGAAAAAAAAAGAAATATTTAATCTATCAATAAAATATCAATACTACAAGACTAAAAAATTAAGAACATTAAATAATTATTTAATAGCAATAAATAATTATATTTAAAAAAATAAATGTAATTACTCTGTCCAATATAATATCTATAATATCATTATTTAGCCTGCAAATATTGAAGTGTATATTTATTTATTCTTTATACAAATAGTATATCACTAATGGATTGCTTATAGCATTTACAAATGAATCCGATAGCAAAGTATTTATCTGCTTCTTAAATCAAATGCGTTCTTTGTATTAAAAGATTATTATTTGGATCCATAAATAAAATATAATGCTTCTGTTATGATTATGTTGAAATAATATTATTGTTCATATAAACTAAATATTACGTAAAATTATGATTATGCTATATTATAATTTATTCGATAAATTCGATATGTAAACTATTTTTTTTGAAATAAATACATTTAAATTAATTAAATTACGTTGATAGAATTAATTCAAACTTTGGATTTAAAATATCTATTACATTTTATATAAACGGACGACTATATCCGGAGTTTAGAGTTAGATAAAAAGTTATTACCTGGGTTCGAAGCGGTTCGCATCATAAAATTTAAAGAGTATATTAAGAAAACTTTTGGGTCCAAATTCGATCACAAAATGTATGAACGTAAAGATCACTTAAGGTTCATACTTTCAGTATACATTTCTACGAATAAAGTATCATCGAATTAAATTTTCATAAAGTAAATAATTTAATTGTAAAAACTTTTCTTTAAATGTTGTGATGTAAAAGGTTTGAATAAATGGAAAATAATTTATCATGAATTCGGTTCGAAAAATATGTTTGTGCCACATGCACGAATTTGTTCTCACGCGTTTCCACTTTGACGTTCCTATATTTGGGAATCATTTGCTAATCCGTGAAGCGGACAAAGCAATAATTATATAAATTTGGGGATGATTAAATGGAATGATATATCTGCTTTCGCCTGACATAATTGAATTGTATTTGCGTTGGGTTCGCTGAGGTTAATGGGAAAGAGATGAAAAGAGGGACGGACGGAATGTGTCAGTGACGGATGAAAATCGCGTTTCGTTACTCTGTGTGTAAAGATCCTTAATAGGAAGCTCGCATCGGTTCGGAATCTCCTTTTATCTGGACGGTTTCGTTTTCAGTTCGGTTTGCTCAGTCCACTTAGTGCCTAGGTATACAAAGATGCGAGTCCCGGTGTGTTTGTCGGAGACAAAATGGGATACCTCCATAAATATTTTCTGTGCAAATACATATGGAATTATCGCAATTCGTCGTACGGTCCGTGTTAAAAATACACTTGAAGAATGAATGAAAGGGAGTGAAGCACGGATGGAAAATAGAGGAAGAACTAAGCAGACCGGATGGATAGATAATACGCTCGAGACAGCTTTGAGCCGCGAACGCATAACTCTTACGTGGCCTTTTTCCTTTATGAAGGATGCTTTACACTGGGGAAATTTTCAAATACCTCCCCTTTTGTTAGCTTCCTCTCTTCTGTTTTACACCAGAGATATATGGTCGCGATATTATGCTTTTAGACTTTATTTAGAAACATGTGTTGTTGCTCCTCCTAGCACGACCTACCATCCTTCATGCATCCTACTAGACCACACACGTTGCAATCACCATTAACTTTCCGCACTTAATATACATCAAATTAAGGCAAGATAAAAGCAGCGAGAATACGTCACCAGAAAGTGTTCACTTTCCCTCCCATACATTACGTATTTTTAATTAAATTGCAAATTATCCTTGATGAATATGATAAAACTTAAGCAAGAATTAAGTTTTATAAATTATCTATTCGTTTCTATTTTTATTTTTAAAAGAACGCGTAAATTAAAAATATTATTACAAATTTATAACTGCAATAATTATAATTTAGCTTATATTAGGGCAAAGAGCAAAATTGGCTTAAAAATGTCTTTATATTCTGTACAATGGAAGAGAAAAGTTTATGAAGGCGGAAGATTCAAGGCGCGGCTCAAGAAACTTTTAAGCCGTTCCACCTTTAATTTGCCGCATAAAAGTGCTGTTCAATTAGTGCGTTAATTAGAGCGTTCCTAGCCAAACTCAGAACCTCTTTAATTACGCAATGAAATAATTTCAGCCGGAGATATTTCCACAGCGCTGAAATTATTTCTTCTTTCCATACATTTTTTATGCAAATTCCGTGTTGCAAAGGAAAAATATTGTTGCGAAAACTGAAGTTTAGATTACGGTCTCGGCTGGCCCGAACTTAATTTATAATTCAATATGAGTCTGAGCAATAATGGTAATAATAACAAGACGTGATTCCGTAATTTGAAGCTCGGGGCGTCGTGTTTGGTGCAAAAGGCCGTCGTTCCAGGTTCCCACATTGAAATAGGATTGGTTGACTATACAAATTGAATGTTTAATGTTTGAAGAACAACACCGACGAAATCGAAATTCTTCTTCGCAGTCTGCTGTTCCCTTCTCGTTTCTTTGTCGGACGCCGAACGAGGTTGCGTTATTAAACAAGTTTTAAGTGATCGTAAGGGGCTCGATCCAAAAGAGGCGCCCATTCTACATATTTATAAGCTCAGAAAGAGTACCATGAAAATATTAAACTGGAGAATAAAGAAAGCGCTGTCGGGGTAAATTTTACGAATTTGCATATTTCTTTTCATTTTTATTTATATTGAACAGAGCTTTTGCTGTGTTTCCGCATACATTAGTTGTGTAGCTTCTTCCGATTCGTAGAGGGCGACTGACTCAATGGTGGAGGAGGAAGGGCGGCACGGAAATTATTTATACATGCAATTAGAATATATGCAAATACTCACATCTTGGTACCAGCTGAAAGTGTGCGGACTCGGCTTGGCCTTGCAGTCACAGCGCAAAACCACGATGCTGCCCTCTTTAACAGGGGATGTTGCCCCCAAGTCGAGCCTGACCGCCACCTTGGGAGGGTCTGAAACGATATCATTACGCTGTAGTCACAAGTGTGTACGATGCTAGTCGGAAACATCCCCTAGGTATTATTAATTGTTCATTTGGATTCCAGCAGCATCATTTATACAATTACAAGATATTAAAGGAACATTTTTCAGATTTAAAATTTTCAACCGATATTACCTAATTACTCTACAAATATAGAATAATAAAATTTCTATATTAGTTTTTCAATGAAATTTATATTTATATAATGCACCCTTTTATGTTATTAGCACAATTAGATTCAGTAAAAATGTGATACAAAATGCGGTAGTTGGGATTATGTAATATTTTCAAAAAACATTTGAAATATTGAAACTGGAATATTAACAGATTTATGTGAATTATGGAGCTCGATTAGCGACGGTCGGAAAATAAACGAGACAAACAAAATAGACGAATCCCAAAAAATTAACGGCATGAAAAAAAAAACAACAGCAATTGTAAAATATGAAAGGCTAGTTAGCGCAATAGTCAGTTAATATATAGATTATATATAACTATAATTTATGGGCTTCCGAACAGACTGTCCGGTGTCCATTGGTGCGAGTCCTGCGGCCACAGGCAACAGCGACAGAGAGATAGCTACTAGCATCCGAACATCACTAAATTAGAGGAAGCTATTAAGCCATATATTGTGATGCATTGTGTGGTCTGTTAACCAATTTATATACTTAGAAGCATATAGTTGTAATTAACTGGAAAGTCAGATCACAGTTGGACACGCTGCTAACAATATTACCAGCACGCAGAAACTTTCTCAAATCCCACAAGACTATCTAATATTATACACATTATATTTTGTATTATTTTATGTTGAAAAATCTTGAAACTTTAATATGTATTTTATACAGTGACCGGCGCATCCGCATTAAAAATTTGGTCTAACAGTTTCTTATTAAATCTTATATATACATAAATTTATAATTAAAATATTTTATATTGGAACCAGTTTTATACAGAACAATAATGATGTCACATATCCAAGCCGTTCTCTTTGCTTTTCGTCCATAAAATCAGGAACCTGTGAAATTGTATTGCATAAACTCAATGCATATATTTATAGGAATATTCTTCGCAGACAGAAATGCACGGGGAAAGTTATAAAATGAATGGGTTTCGTCGGAATTATCGCTCGTGATCTTCGTAGCTGCACTCAACCCTTCATACTGCCAACATTTTTTTTTTCGGCAACGATGTTCTTTTTTATTTCCACAGCCACCCCTTTTTCCTTCTGTATAAATATATAAGGAGGGATCGCTCATTATTTCTTTTTCACTGATGGAACGGTTGAGTCGTTTTATCAGCACGGTTGAGAACGTAGATTAGTTAATGAATGGGTCTAGGGCTGCGGCGGCGGCGGCAGCAGCAGCGATGGTGGATGAGAACGAGAGAGGAAGGAGCAGGAAGAAGGAGAATAAGAAGAAGAAGAGGTGGAGGAGGAGGTGGCTAGATTCAATGATTTATCGCCGGTGCAGTGGAAAGTTTGAACATTCGGCCGCGACACAACGGTCTAACCTCTGCCAGTTATCTAAGTCCTTGGCGTTGAGACGATGGTCCCATCCTCTGATCAGAATACAAACGGCCGCATTTGTGCCGGTCGGCTACCAAAACCGAGGGATCATCTTTAATTCCCGGCAGGTTCCAAATGCCACGGCCACGTAAAAAGCTGCGCCTTTGTTAAAGACGTTGTTGCCCCTCTTTACCTAATGGAAATTCTATTTAGGCTTCTACTTAGGTCTTTGGGAAATTGAAAAACCCCGCTCGAATGCCCACCCGCACAGAAATACCGATTTCAAAGTCCAATATTTACGAGCAGTCAGTATTTTCTCTTTATTCTTTACAAGCAAACACCACAAATGTTTCATTGATCAAACGAACTAATTCCAACAAGTAAATTACTGTATTTTAAATATTTCAAATAAATAAATAAAAATTAAATACGATTTACATTATTTTAATGTTAAAGTTATTTGTGATATAAATACTTATGAAGATGTACACGAATAGTAATAGAAATCTTAATATGTTTATATAATATAAAAAAAATATTAAAATTCCAAAGTGTACTTATGGTAAAGCGTGGGATGAGGATGTAGTGGAAGAGGACTCGGCAAAGAGCGAATGCCCTCTGGTAATCCTGTTAGGGATGCGGTTTCTATTCCGGGATACACACTGACCCAACATTTGTCACCGGACACACGGGTGCGACCACACCAAATTCCACCCCAAGTACGTTTACCTTTTACACATTGTATATATACATCGAATTCCCGTATCTTATTCGACGCCGCTATGCACATTTCTATAATCAAATTATACCATCCTAATGGAGTTATTATTTATCGCAGTGAATGTGCCAAGCAGAGAATTCGGCTCACTTCAACCATATAGTAATAGTTAAAACCAACTGCACAGATACACATAATGTATAGTAAACTTTATATTATAAAAAAAGTGCTGTTTAAAATTTATAAACTGTGAATAATAAAATATTATAAATTATTCAAAAGACAATGGATATAATTATAAAGAAGAAGAACAATAATGGAGACATTAAGGGCGAAGAACGAGGAAATAATTAGATCTGCTATTCATAGATATTGCGCGCTACATTAACAGCGCGCGTTCCTAAGGGCAACGATAAAATAAATGACGCGAAGAATGCTAAAAAGAAATATGTTGTAATTAAAAAGGAAACAATAAGGATTTTCATACAAACAATGCCTGACTTGCAATACTTTGTTCTGCTGTTACAAAAATATTCAAATATGAAACTCGGTTATGGATACATTTTTTCAAAGCATGAGGCAAGATTTAGTTATCGATAGAAAGCAAATTGCGGTGGCGATATTATGCAAAATATTGCCCTAAGAAATATGCGATTGCAATAACTATTACGTTTATGTAGTGCGATTTCCGATACTTCAAAAGTTACCTTATCAAATTGGTCGGAAAGCTCTTATAATAAGTGCACCAGATTTAATCTGCTTTACTACATTTTCAGACCATGCATAATATTGTAATTTGAATATAATAATATAATCACAAATAATAATAAAAAAACGTTATATGTTTATAATTCACATGAAAACTGAAATATGTAAACTTCTTTTATTTCATATAACTTTAAATGATTTTAAACATTATGATAGTGCACTAGTTTGTACATAAAATAAATAATTTAATTAAATTGTGTATGCTACTGCTTCCTAATTATATTTTCAATGTGAAGTTTGTATTTGTATAAAGCTTGTTGCGCAGTAATTAATTTTCATTATAATCATGCAATTGTATCGGGACTAGCGCCCATTTAAATAGCCGTAATGTTAGCTGTCAGCCCAAGTGCCAAATTCAAGTCAGTTGCTGGTAAATAACTGTTGGAGAATTTCCGGGTCGATTTAGAGATACTACTATAAAGTTCTAGGCTGTTTAAATAACTGCCCAACACAAACATCATAATATTGATATGAATACAGTTAAAATGTTATTTACATGCATTCTCTTAACAATAATATTCGTTTATTATCTTCAAATATAAAATTAAAGATGTTAACGATTACTAAAATATGGTGTTTATAAAGAAAATTTGAAATAAATATATGGTATGAACATATTAATATTAGAGTAATTTGTGAAAATACGAACGTAATTTATTTACGCCGCGTGACAAAGTTGGAGCAGTCAAAGTGAGTTATAAGCTAGATCTGCTTGCCAAAATGAATTTTTCATGATTATGAAAATGCCTCGAGTGTCTAGACTAGTCACACTATCAAATAATTCGCAAAACCATTATTTTTTCTAAGCCATATTTGAGGCGGTAAAATCGATTCATGTTTAGTCTTGGCTAAACCTTATCGGAAAGTTTCAAGATGCCGGAGGTCGAATCTATTAAGTCGGAATTGTCCTGGGGAGTGCACAAAGGTAATTTGCCAGCTGCGGCGGTGGCGAATTTGAATGCGCGCCATGACATGAACAGATGTGATGTAGTCCTGCCGTCGGTCAAGTACCTGCAGAAAAGCATTTATCCAAGCGCAAGGTGGACGGATTTTTAGTGGATGCGCCGGGCAGGACATTACTTACACGCAACATGTATCCGCCGCTTGTCCTCCAGATATCCTTTTGGGAATCGAGGATTGTCCGCCCTGCAAACCAGCTCCTTGTCATCGTCCTCAGCCTCCAGTCTTATAGATATTGTACTGCTTGAATATAATTCCGTCTCCTCCTCCTAACAACCAGAAATATCTAATATAAATTTATTCACTTTCATATATAGCAATATTTACATAAATATAAACTTTTGTTATAAAAATAATTAAATAATTAATTCTAAAAAGAATGAATTTGAACAATAATACGTACTAAACCACTTAGAGTAGATTACAATTAGAATAGTAATTACCGTTAGAACGGCGTTCCTCATAGGTTTTCCCTGGAGTGTCCAGATTATTTTCGCAGGTGGATAAGAGCCTGACGTCTCACAGCGCACGGTCTGAGCTTTGCTGGACGACAAAAGCTCGTTGGGAGAAACAATTTTCGCTTTGTTCGGTTTCACTGCAATAGAAGATAAAATGGAATAGGCGAATGGAACGACAACAAAAATAACTAAACAAACAAACAGACAAAAAGAGCAGAATAAAATAGAGCGGAACATTTGTTGGAGCGAGTAATGTCGGCCGTCCAATTAGAATTTAATTTATCATATGAATTTCGTTAATACAACATTTTATGGCGCTCCGATCTGTCAATATCAATCATTATTGACGGATTTGTTGAACGGCCGGAAAATGCTGCATTGAAGTGCTGAATCCGCACGAGAATACCCTTTCGCATCGAACTCAATCTGAGGAACATTTGTTACGTTGTTTATTGCGCGACTGCCCCCGGGAGGATCATTGAAATGCATAATTTATGTTTATACTACTTGCTGAAACTTCCGGTTAAATTACGGACGGCACGGTGAATTAGCAAGCCGCCGCATTTTATTTTTATGCTGTTTCGTGTTGCGTCTATTCTGTTCTTTCTTTTTTTTTTTCAGGTAGAATCCCCTTTTTTATACGTTTTTGTTAAATTGAAGATTAAACGTCGAGAGGATCGTTTCAACGGATTTATTTTCATCGATTTTACGAACTCTGAAACAAAAATCGCCCACCTCTGCCATTCTGTTTTAATTGAAGTGCAAACTTTGCGTTGCAATTAAAGCCATTGAAAAATTACTATTTATTTAAACAGACATTATAAGATTACATAATTAGATAATTTTTCGATTTATCAAAATTAGCAACTACAAAAACTATGATTATATAATATTAGATCTTCCTAGCGTATTCTCTTTTTATTTATTTATTTTTTTCCATCCTTTTATCTTGCTCGATTTCGTTCTTGCCTACTTAGGATTCCAATATCTACTTACAGTAAACGATGACGGGAACCTCCCTGATGATATCTCCGGCCATCTCGTATGATGTTGCCCTACATTCCAGTTTTCCGCCTTTCAAGGATCTAGGCACCTTCGTTATTAGAATTTGGTTGACTGTCGTGAAATAATCTCTACCCGTATCTACAACGCTGTCCAATATAGTGTTATTATACCACCAAATTAGTGAAGGAGCAGGTTTACCTGAGAAAAACGTACACAAACATTAAATGCAATATTCAACAAAAAAATAAACTAGTTAATATTTTACATTATTTTTTTAGGAGATATGAAGAATGGGCGGAATAATCCCGCTTGGTTAGTTATTTATTTTTGAAAAGCTTGTAGAAATTCCCTCAAGTTGCTTTCATCAACTCCAAATGTCGCCCTTGGGACCGAAATCACCTGACATGTTCCTTATTTGTTTTTAAAGTAAACTTTCTTTCGACTCACCGTAAATGTACTCTCAATTTCGGATTATCCTATCATATATAAATTGAAGAAATATAATTTTATAATTTTACATTATAAAATCTATCTACCAATTTTGACAAAATTATTAGAAATAAAAGTAGAAATAAATAAATACCTCCGGTAACTTGGCAGGAAAGGAAGAGTTCATGGCCTTCCAGGAAAGGTCCGGCGTCCGTAAGAATCTCCTTCCCCTCGGCATCGAAGATCCTCGGAACCGATGGCTGCACTGTATAAATAATCAATGCACAAAATGAAATTATTCGCAAACCCAGAATACATCCTGACCCTGACCTACTAAAGTTAAATTAACTCTAAAGTTCCTTGTAGGCGAATTGATGAAGTCGACACGACATCTGAATACGCCCTCATCCTCTGCTGCCACCTCTTGAATCTTGAGATGAGCCTTCGATGGATCCTGATCCATCACAAAGTAAGACCGCGTGCCCAGATCATTGCTCACGGCCAGATGCGAAGTCTCGTTGAGTCTAGCGTCGAGGCTGCAACAGAGAACATTTAAAATTGTAGTTTGAAAACATGCATCGGTCCATCGGCATATTGTAATCCCCGAAGTACACGGAATCGACCATTTCCACGGTCAACAGGGATTCCTTGGAATGCAATTTGTGCGGTACGTCCGCTTTGATTGATTACGCTTTCATTTAATATTCTTCGTGCGACTAATTGCGAATAAATTATGCATGACAATCAATAATTCGGTTTTGGTAATCAATGATTTATCGTGGGATGGGAAAATTTTGCGCGCGCGCCAAATTTTTATAGTGGCAATTACCATCGGACGCCACTGACCGCTTGATTTATGAACACGCAATTATAAATTCTGCAATTTATAATAGAACAAGTGCAGTTAATTCCGTGCACAGCCGTTCTTCTATACTCGACAATCAAATTGACTTCAGATTAGTCATTTTATTAGTACAAAAAAAAATTAAATGAAGAACAAAACTAAAGCTAAGCACAGCAACCAGCACCGTTTGGCAACGTATTGAAATTATGACTTACGGCCCATTTAAACTTAGAATTTCTAAGAATACCACCGTAATTCTGGATAATAAATAATGCACTTACATTGTGTTGAATACAGATTACTTATTCGTCGCATTCTATAGAGTCAGCAAAATAAACGCAAAGGGTAGTTTGCATTTTGTATAATATATAGGCTGAAGCATATACGCTTATATTTGAGTTTAGAATCGATTAAAGCAGAGGTCGGAGAACTTTTTAACCTATTACCCCAAAATATTTCCATTTACGCTTGACATTACCCATTTAGGAATGACGGGGGCATCAAATTCTTAAAAAAATCATAGATTATGAGCGCGGGAGGTAATAATTTTCATCAAGCTTCAAAATGTAAAATCTATAATACTGATTTTTTTTTTACTTTTAAATACACTTAGCGGATAATTATGGTGGTAGTTATTTTAAATGGATAACCCTGTATAATAGTACTTGTTAATTTGTTTTTCATACCATAATCACGAAATACATCCATCTGCATATCTGTCAATATTCAATATTTGATGGAACGATCCGATTGCACTCAGCAAATTAGTAGATACACCTAGCTCAGCATGTCATAACCATTGAACATCCATATACGCTAATGAACGCATTTTATAACATATAATATGGAATTGAATGTCCTGTATGAACGGAATGCATACTGCCAGATTCACCGCAAGTTTATTAATTTCGCACTTAACGATTGAATAAGTAAAATCCAATCGAAGGGCGGACGTCATTTTCGAACGTATACATCAAGAACATTGGGAAACGGAGTCGTAAAAGTTCCGTACGAGGATTTCAATTTGCATCCGTTCCGGGCCATAAAAGCTGGTAAAAATTTTCATTGCTCCGACTGCGAAACCGCGCCAGTTCAAGCTCGCATATCAAACTTAATCAAATCATTCTATTACTATACAAATTGACCCAGTTCTGCACTGCTGTGCATTAACAACATTACATATTGTAATCGAACACATGTTAGAAATTGAAGATATTTATTATTATTTTTGGAATTAAACGTTGCATTTCATTACCCTCACAATAATATATGTGAATTAATCATATTGTACGAAATTTTAACTGAATTGTTTGTTTCCAAACATAATGAATTAATTTTTCAAACATTAAATTAAATAAATTTATGATTTTTTTATGAACTTTGGATGAACTTTGAATTTCACCCCTAATACTTACTAACAAGATACTGTCATCTTTAGTAAGATTTTCTTCTATATTTTTTTATCCATCGCCTTAATCCGAATTCGGACCTTATTAGATTCCGACCCTTCCGTTTTTCCACATGCACGACAGACGTGTGTCGTATTATCTAAGTAATTGAACTGTCTCCGGATGAATTTAACGATTAAAAATACGCAGAATACTCTTCTGTCGATAATTTCATGTAATCTATAATTTGCAGCGGAGGTGGACTAGGTGGAGTAGCAGCAGCAGCAGCCACACCTGTACAAATCGGCAAATTGCTGCTGTCTGTAAAAACCGGGCAGCGCAAAAACCGTCTTACCTGTATATAGGCATGCCGGAGGTATCTTTGAACCAGAAAATCATGTTGACAGAATCTGTAGGCAATGGCGGCGTCAAGTCGCACGGCAACTCCACATCCCTTCCAGGAACGGCCCAAACGACCTTGGCCGGCACTGAAACAAAAGCCCGTCTTCAAAATATTTAGATAAACTGCCAAATGGCTCTTAACTTTTAGCCCTAAACTTCAAGTGCCTCTTGGCAGCATCGATAAAGCGGGGAGTAACATCTTAATAAAGCATCAGTTTCCATGTTCCCCTTCCTCGGCTGAACCATTTAATTCGCTTCCATCCCATTTTGCGCCATTATTTTCGCGCAACGCTAGTGAGGCTCGCAATTTCTATTATACTTACGAAGGATCCCAGAGAATCCGCGCAGGGCGCAGCGAAAGCGAAGAGAGAAAAAACCGCAATGAAACGACAGGAAGGAAGCGCGAACGCACAAAGAGAAAACGCGGAAAAAGTACGAAGAAAATAGGAAAAAAGTAAAGATTAAAAAAGCCCGGTAAATATAAGCATCACGCTGTCAAACGAATGTTCGCTCATCACGCAGTGGCCACGCAGCCTCTTCATTTTTGATGGCGTATGCGACGTACACGAGAGAATAATTTCGCAACTAGCAGACTAGAAGTAAATTGATAAATTTATTTTAGGCAAGAGAATTATAAAACACGCGATACTTTATTTGAATAATAAATCAATCTGAAGTATACCTCGAGCTAACAAACCCGCTCACACGTGGTTATAATTCATGTCTAACCGAAATTAAAAACATATAATGTTTTTTTTTCTTTCATTCTCACTGTTTCGTTAACCCTTTCCAAATATTAAAAAAAAATATAATCCCAATATAAATATTAATAAAATTTAGAAAATATATTTTTTTTAATTAGTTATAATATAATTTTTATAATCACTGCCCACTGAATATCGACTAAACGGAATTTATAATTAACAACAAAATCAAGCAAATCAGTAAAATGCAACTATTTAATAATCTTATAAAATTATGTAATTAGAAAATATTATGCAATAATTCAAATCATACGAAAATAATATTAGGTATAACTATTCTTCATGATGCAATTAAAAACGGTAAATTCTCAAAGTGAATTAATTTCACAATAATAAATATTTTCATTCTTAAATTGGTTTGAAGTAACATATATTAGATAATTGATTAACGTTATGAAACGTGTTTTCGAGCATATCCTTCAGCTTGAATGCAGGATGTTTTATCGAGCATTAATCAAACGCTTGACGAGCATTGCTCGCGCCTAAAGTAATTATATTGTTTTCACGCGCATCGCGTTTCACAGAAGTGGCAATTTAAAAATATTCTCCTCTACTGATGAGGGTTATATTTGCTTTCTTTTTACGATTTACCTTTTATAAATATAGTTTTGTCGAAACATAATACATCTGATGTATGAATTTGAAAAATTGGGTAATTGGCGGCAAATTGGTAGAAAATTTTCATTATGTATGTATCTAACACGCATATTATGTAAGCAATATTAATTAACAACTTTAAATGGTTTAGAGTTGCTGCACTAAATATTATTATAAAATATATTCTAATAATTACTTAACGCAAATTTAAATAAATCAGTGAGTTGAAAAGAGAACTATCTATTTTCGACTGTAGGAAGTACACTATTTAGTTCTAAAAGCGTATCGCGAATATTAATATGTGGCGGTTAAATGAAATTTTCGCGAGTTGAATCACTGAAACTAAAATTAATTTCGAGTCGCGTAGTAGCATTGAAATGTTTACGATGGACAGAGTATTATATTCAATAAAGGAAACGTTACGTTATTATTGTTTCAAGGAAAATGTTTCCTTCCACTTTTATATCTTTATTTTTTCGTCGAATTTGTTAAATTAGTCGAACGTCGCTTAATTGAAGTTAAAGTATTCCCACGTTAGTCACCTCCAACTTAAACCACCCAAATTCGTCGCGCATAAAATTCCGCGAATATATTATTATACATACTAATGATTCTTGGAATCTGTCCACATGTGTATAATCAGTGTTGGAAAGAGGTATAGGGGACAAAATAAGAGGATGCGTGCAGCTAAAGGATGGGAGTAAAAATACTGGAGCCAAAAAGACCCAACAAAAATTGGGCGTCGGAGCCCCCCTGCCGACTATAATAAAGTGTCGTGTGCCGTTTCTGGCGCGTTGCCATGGCTTTCGGTTTTCATCCAAAAATAGTTGGGACGTAGGTGAACTGGAATCTCCCTCAAATTCGAGATTTCGTAATGGCAATATCTACCCTGAAATACATTACGAAAACAATATTATAACATCATTATATAGTCTTATTCTAATCATTTTGGCCGATATTACTATCATATTTGTTGGTGTCCCAATAAAAATCCAAGTTATGAATAGTGACGCGATAATCCCGATTTGTAATAATAGCAGGACCTATTTCAGGAATTTCAAAATAGGCCCGTTTTTGCAAAGAATTTTATTTTGATCAGTTATAAATTTATGGCGATCGTCCATAGCCCTTTTCCTAAATTGTGGCCAATAAATTTGTTTAAAAGAATTACCAATTCAATTAAAAATTTCGGTTTTAAATTTTATTTTTTATTTGTTGCGAAAAAAATAATGGTGTATGGTTTATTAGGTACATTATTTGTTAAGACGAAAGTAGATTACCAAAATGTTGAATATTGTTTTTGAAGTATTATTGTTATCCATAACAAAGAATATAGCCGACCTAAATTAATACTTTCGGAGCTTACATAATGCAAATAAACTCATAGAAAATAAGTAAAAAAGTGCTCTAGGTCTTTGATCTTAAAATAAAAGGAAAATAAAGTAAATAATGACATCTTTTCCTTCTCTGCGGAGAAGATGATTTAATTATTTGTGCAAAAAGAAACTAACAAAGTGGATTTAATAATAAGGAGCTGGGCGCACAAAGGGAGCAACCTTATGTAGTTTTCTCCCATTCGTCCCTATTCCATTAGTTCAGTATTTTATTTCTTCTCCTGGAACTATTGTTTGGGTTTGCGTGAAATGTAAAAACAGACGTAAATACTTTCCATTGAGAAAGACCCAAAACATACGCACATGTTTCTTTCGGGGGACGCTTTTTATGTGCCGCGGCGTATTTTTATGATCGTTGAAAGTTCTTCTCATACGAGAACATCTGAATGCCATTAGTTTATTAAGGAATCAATTTTTTGAGCTCTTACCACGGCCGTATAACTTAATTGCCTGAAAGTCAAATGAGATATCCGATTCGCTCCTCAAAATAAGCTGATTTGCATATCGGAATTTTTCACTCTACGTTTCGCATTTCTTTGTCGCACGCGGTTTCGGTTTGCACTTAAATGACTGCGCCCTCCTATGCCGAAAACATGAAGGCATAATGGTAGTTATTTCAGCAACATGATGCGTCCTAAAATGTTTTTACGGCTGTAAACATTTTACGATCATGCCTTTAAATTAAATTAAATCGAATGGAATGCGACGAGCGGTTGGAATTGTAAGCTTTTTGCAGTAATTATAACAGCATTTGGTGAAACAGTTTTTAATTACACGTAATATAGTTGGAATAGTTATGAACTTGAAGGATTTAATTAACCTTTTTTAATATCTATTTGCAATATATTATATTCAATTAATTTTAATAAAAAAAATACTGAATATTAATATAAGAAAAAGTTTTTGCTTTCATGCGAAACGCATATTCAAGGAATCCCAATAGCTTTAAATAAAAATGTATTAATAACACAAATATTCGCTCTGGTTATTTTTTTAGCTGACTTTACTCGAACATTTAATTTAAGGGGTATGCGAAAATATCAACAATAAATACAAAAAGAACACTAAATTAAGAACATATATTATAAAGTATTTAAAATGTTAACGTTTCAATAACTTTTCCAATAATAAATATATTGAGTATCGTCTATTGAAGTTGTATATGAATATTTTGAAATAATAGAAGCAATGTAAAAAAAGTAAATTTTCTTGTAGGCTTTATAAATTGGACGTTCCAATTTGTTGTTGTTTGTCCCAAGGGTAAATTTCAATTTCTTTATTTCAATGGATACACAGAGATGTGTTTGTATTCTTAAATTGTATCAAAAGTTGGATGTTTTCGGTATGAAAATAAATAAATAAATAAAATAGAGACTCGGCGAAATGAAAACAGTATCGTATGTTATGTGCAAGTCCGAGGCACCTGCCGCTTGAAATGCATTACCGATGCGGTGCATTATGCCCGTAGTATGCAGGTCGTAAATAGCAGTCGTTTTCAATTGTGTCTGCCAAATTTGCACGTAATTCCATGCCGTTGCGGCGTTTTGCAACGTCTTACACACAGGTCAGGCGTTAAATTGGATTAAATAATCTGGGAATCCTTGTTAATTACCGGACCCAGTGCTCCGTCGGTCGCAACAAGATAATCTAAATTAAATAATACTGCGTTAAGCACCGCAGACAGGCACAGGAGATCCGACACTGTTCCGGCATTAAACCGATTTTAAAATTAATTAACGTCTCCGATGAAAATGATGGCTCCAAACAGAAACACGGACGGTAAATAAAACGGAATAAAGCAAAACTTTGCTCATGCCGACGAAGAATCTGCGCTGCTTAAGAATCCTTAAGAATCCAAAAAGGGCCCTCGCTGTTCGCTCCACTGCAAGTTTCCAAATTGTTGGAATATGTAAAGTTACAGAAATTATAAAGTTTATGTACGGCAGCAAACGTTTCATTTACAGCATACTCTTCTCGAGCGAACTGAGACATTCGTATGCATGTGCATTATATCCATTCGTCCAGTTTTGCGCTACGTAATAATAGCTTAAACTGTCATAAAGTCATCAACTGAACAATAAACAGACCACATGCTTTTTATCCCGTCTCGGTTTAATTTCAACTCTGCAATGATTCAGCTAACATGTTTGATCGAAGTTTATTTCTGTTATTTATTGCAAATTAAATTTATATAATATTTCATAATTAATTTAATGATTATGTATATACATAACACATAAGCAATGCTATGTGTGCATTAAAGCCACTGAAAAATAAACCGACTTGCACTATAAATCTGGAATAATATTTGTGCACGCCGGGTTTCTGTGTCATACAATGAGCACTTCTCACGAAACGTTTATTATCTTTGTAGTAATGAAGCGCAATTCATAATATATAGATGTAACTAGTCCAGAGAAGCCTCGTAGATAATTGCGCGGATCTCTTTTGGCGGAAGATTAAAGGAAAACTGGGAGCACAAAGAGGAGATACGAATTTAAAATTTCATCATTCGATTCTTTGATTGCGTCTATTCCCATTGAACATTATATAATGAAATGTATCGAGAAGGGGGAGAGAGAAATAAAAAAAAAAGTGAGGAAATAGAGGTGCGCTTTGATGTTCTGAGTTGCAGGGGGATGGTTTCATTCGCAAAACTTGCTCGTCCATAAAACTGGGAGAATCATTAATTACGGTTGTATGTCAAAGAACGGCAATACGTCTTCATTGCTCATATCTGCACGCGGCTATACTTGGCAAATTACAGCCAATTTACCTTGCCAATTGTCCTTATCGTAGATTTATGGATTCGTATTAATTATAGTTCGAGCATACAAATATTCGTATCTTATACACTAATTAGTTTATTTGATGTTGATTTAATAATTTGAACTCGATATTCAAATACTGTAAAATATAGAATAATTTAAAATTTGAAATAGGTATCTCAGTAACAAAATTATAAAATTAACCTGTATTGAGTAAATAAGGTAGGAACGGTTGGAAACTACAATAACTCACTTAAGGAATAGCGCCTGGAGAATATAAAGTTTTAGCTAAAGGATAGAACGGGGGACCAATTGGACATTGGATTCGTAATCCTCGAGATAAACACGGTGACGTGCATTGTGCCGATGCAAGAAACAAGCTTAATTTGTCAAGATTTATATCCCGTGCTAGTCCCCAATTCCTCAATCCACTCTCAAGAACAAATTCAATCTGAGCTGAACGGCCGAGAGGAAAGTATGGGAGAACTACGAAATCATTACCATCCCGCTCCCTTACAGTTTTCCCCAGCAAAATCAACTTTACCGTCAGCCTAAAATAGATTGCGTGTTTCATATAAATAGACTCGCGCTCCTCAAAACTGACTCCATCGCACCCCACGTCCCTCTTCGGGCGTGAAAAAATGTCAGCGATGACAGGCGCGTGCACCTTTACGTAGTTTCACTACTTGTAGATTTGACTGGCTTTGACACTAAACGCTATCACGTGCTAACGTTTACATCTAAATTTATACTTGCAAAGTACAATAATTTGTTTTATACTCAAAAGGTATTCGATGCACGCACATATTTTCAAGCAAATAAACCTGTCCAACCTTTGACTATACAAATATTTATTAATTTACAACAACGAATATTACAAGACACATTAAATCTTATACATCTGTTAGTTTTATGAACTTATTACAAAACTTTTCTATAAAATTTTTTTTATAATATTCTCAACGAATAGTTTAAATATTTCGTGCTTGATACATTTTGCGTACCGAATACAAGATCTCAAATGTACTGTCCTTATTTCTTCAGTTTTGATGGTATATATTTTAATTTTGATAGTTGAATAATTAATTAAATTTTACTAAATTAGTATTATATTTTAAATAAATAAAAACATTTTTTTTTATTAATACTTTTCTGTTATTTTTAATTAATTAATTACAATTTTTGTTGTTACATAATTTATATTTAGTATATAAATATTAGTTTCATTTTAATTTATTTAACAAAAATTATTAAAACTTGCAAATTTCTCTGAATAAAAGTATTAAAACTTTAAGATCCAAAAATATATTCTTTTACAGGCTGGAAAATTTTCATATAGAAATTTTCATTTTTACTCCATATGTAATTAAAAAATCAAATTACTTTTTCAGCGTTACTATCCAACAATTTATTAGAAGCTTTCTGAATCATTTACAAGTTTAAAATTTTGTTATGTCGAGAAAAAAATACATATGCTGACAATTTAATTTAAAAACCTGTTCACCGCAACCATATGAACGGTTTTTGTTTTTCTAAAAGCATGTTTCATTTACCGGACTAGAGTGACCTATTATAAAGTTCATTCTCTTGTATAAACTTCCTGCTGTTTCTAAAATTGTAAATCGTGCAATGTTTTATTATAAGAAGAACTATTCTTATTGCACTGACCTAGTAGAAGCGAAGCGTCTGAAATATTTTGAGTTAAATAACAGATAACTATTTTAATATAGATGTTCCAATTCTGCATTACATAGGTACACCAATTTCAATTAAGTAAATTATTGGAACTCCGCATTGAAAAAAAAAATAATACCATAATTTCAACGTTCAATTTTGTACAAGCGCATTACTCGTTTTCGATTAGTTCTTGCATCGGTGCAATTTCAATTAAATAGAATTCAATGGATTGCAGCCAATATATCATGCATTATGTATTAGCTCATTAAAATTTAATGGAACTATATTCACTTCAATTTTTTTTTAATAATAATATTGGCTGTACGCAAGTTAGAATTACATATTTCCAATGTAAATTATTATTTCATACATATCGAAATTCAGCTATCAATAATTGCAGTAATGATAAAATATTACAGTTGAAATTTATGAAGATTGCGCAGTGAGCTATTCATCCGCACAACAATGTGTGCTTTGGTGTGTATTTGCGTCATGTTTCGATGGTGTGAGTCAAAGCACTTGACCTTTTTACACACAATGTGCGGTAATGCAGAAGAATATGTTTCTGCTTTTCTTTTAAATGTATAAAACTCATTTGGAATAAAATGTGAATTTACCGTGCAGAATTGCCACGGGTTTCAATTCTATGGGGATGGAAATATCCGTTATTTTGTTTTCGTTAAATTTTTGGTAATCCAATTTGAATGTTGTCGGAGATTGCGAAAGACGCGACGCGAATTTCATGTCGCAAATGAAATCATCAATTACTTGCATTATATAATTCCGTGTGCGTGTATTCGCAGAAAAGTTGCGGAATAATTGAATTAGGGGGATACTCGGAGGCCCGAACAATTGTTTCGGCTCAGTCACTTCGAGATTACAAAAATGATTAAATTAAGGGCACTGCGGAGACGTTGATTAAGATTGGTCGCGCGTCTAATTACTATGGAGATACGCGCAGAGTCTTCAGCTCTTGAAATTTCAACAATTCTTGATGGAATTTTACTGATATTTACCGTTTTGGAAATTCGGCTTTCCTGGACCAGGAGATGCTAGTACACCGGAAACCACTATGTTCATGATCATCAATCTGCACGCGAGTTCGAATCTCAAACTATCCATCTCGATGTTTCGAATGCGCAGCTCGCACCCCGTACTATTTATCCCATAATATTTTCACCATGAAAGCAACGATTCGCTTAAAATACATTACACTTGCTTAAAACATATGTGACCAAAGTCGTGCGCGTCGCTACTAAACTCCTAACTCAACCCTGTAAATGCTGAGCGCGTAGTTTCGGTGTTGACTCCTACTCCCAATGTATTTTTTCTTTATTTTCGTTTTATTTTTAGAACCGCTCCGCGATCGTACATCATTCTATTTACAGGAAAACCGAATTTTTGGATTGACATCGTCTTTACAAAAATTCCTTCCAAATCAAAACAATAATCCGCATATTCGGTTAATTATTATTATTTAAAAATATAAACTTAGGAAAAAATTATAAATGTAGTAATTTATTAAATATTAGTTATTATTTATTTTAAAACATAATAATATTGATATTGATATTAAATGAATTATTTGAACTACAAATAAATATGGACAAATACAAATCTGTTAATATTATATAAGATTTTTCAATATATTTAATTAATTTCGAATAATTAATAAAATATTATTAATACTTAATAATTTATTAAATATTAATACTTGAGAATCATTATTTTTAATTGACAAAAACTTAAAAATAGCACAGGTAGCATTTGTAGTAACCTTGAAGAAAATGTTTGAAATCGACAGGAAAGTAAGAAAATAAATAGATTGAAAATGCGTGTAAAAAAATGAAGTTTATTTCTATACTATAAACATACAATATACGAATGTCGTCAAAAATCCAATAAAAGCAGTTTACTATTTTCGGCCATCGCATACGAAAACAGTGAAATAAACGCGCGCCACAAACATCCAGTGGAAATAGTTTTCGAAACAGCTGATGGTCTAATTTTAATGCGGTTTTAAAACTAGCACCAACTTCGCATCAGAAAGTTCATTATATCTCGGCTCGTGTTTAAATACATTTGAATAATAAGCAAAATCGAGTTTGGGAAAAGTGTTGGGGAAAATGGAATTCAATTATCTTGCCTTGAAGTGAACGCCGCTCCTTCTCCTCCGCCTTTTATTCGCTTCTTCATCCACAGATTGCAGGACATCCCTTCAGCAAATTTATGCATCAAGCTTTACGATTTATTGGTAGAGTAAAGCATAGGAATTCGATGTTCAGATAGGTATACACTTATTGTCATTTTACTCTCAAACAATTCCTATACAATAAACATAACTAAAAGATAAAGTCGTGGCAATCGTAGTGAAACGTACATTTTTACAAGATTATCTTAAAAAAAGTCTTTTTGCCACAAAAATAACTAAAATAACAGTTCCTTCAAATTATGTCATTTATTTTAATTTTAAAATTAATAATCATTATGTTTGTATTGAAATTGTATATATTTTTTAAATACGATTTCGTGTTTTCTGTTTTAAGTTGATTTTTAACTATTTTTTTCTGTATATATCAATATTATTTTACCTAATTTTCTTAACTATTAACTTAAATTATACTCTTTTTTTGTTAATTTTCACTTTAATTTCATTAAATTAATAAAATTTAGTTTCATCTTGAGAATTGTGCATAATTTCTTCCGAAATAATTCAAAATCGTTCGTATCGGCAATTTGAAACCTTGCTTTCATTGCCAAATAGAATAATTAATTATATTGCCAATACTCCTTAACTGCCGACATTACAAATAGCTCAAAGTTCGGTGATAAGTGTTGCAATAATAGTTGTAGCACGAAGTTTAGGCGACTATATATTATCTAGGCAAATTGTATTAGTCGAAAGATGTTAATTAATCATTGAAAATTTGAAATTCGAACGAGAATCTATTATGAATTAATGAGCACATTTTGGCAACAACGGTTACTTCAATGCGGTTTAGTATTAGATTGGTCATCGCGTAAAACTAAATAGGTTAGCTTCAAACACGGGAAAATTCAATTAATAAATACCGAATTAATATTGGTTAATTATATTTTAACAATGATCTGAATTTTCACCTCTCTAAACACGTGAAATATTTTGAGAATTTATCGCCATATATACATGTCCATTTTATACTGCCAGGTATTCTACACATGCAAATTTGTGTAACCTTAAATTGAATCGGAGATCAATATTAGGAGCCTCCAAATTTGAATTCATCACTAAATAAATACATATTATGTTGTAGGTTCACTGTTAGATAAATTTTGAAGGGCCTCTGAAATATTAGTTGCTCCGGGCCTCGTATTTCCTCTGAAAGGTTCTGGATAGCGATGCATAAGTTTGCTCGCATGTAAAGATGTCGTTTTGCAAATAGATTCATATGATATTCCTGCGATTGCAGAACTCCCAGCGCGCTTCGCGTCCTACATGGACACTTCTTCCATCCTGCTATGATATTTCAATTAATCAATTCTTAGGTGGCGCAGATGCATTCATTTCCTGTTAATAAAGGCCGTGGGTGTGTTCGTGACTGTCTATTCCATTCAACTCCACTGCAACTTTGCAGACCATTCATCAGGAAGTCCACAGTGCAATTGCTAACAGTTTTGCACTTATGCAAAACTAACGTTCCGTGCCTTATCTTGAAGTATCAACAATTTATGTTTGTTTTAACTATTACATGCAATTATCACCTTCACATTTTCTAGCACATCATTTTATTTTAACTTTAGTTATTAATAGCTGCAAAATATCTGTTCCAATGTAATTTAGTAACGTCCCTTCTACGCGTTCATCATTTGTTTTTCCAGATCGTGCTTCCACTACATACAATATGCATCTGCCATTGTTATTCTTGAAATTCTATAGCAGTATGTTCAAAGTATGTTTTGCCTTAAGCCACGTATATTCAACGAAAATTATCTTAAAGTTTCTTCCATTTTTAAATAAATACTTAATTAATTTAATATATTACATCAAATTATATTTTACTTGGATCATACAACTATGCTTAAAGTTAACTGTTAAAACTTAATTATTTTACCTTAAGTTAAGTATCATTGATAAAATTGGAGTTGAGTATAAAAATGGATTATTTTTAGTGCAAAGCAGAGAGATGTTTGGAAAAGGTATTTTTAAGAAAAATTCTTAAAATTCCATGCGCGGAGAATTAAGGTTGACTGCTCCCTACCAGCCTCCGGTGGAATGAATAATTGCCGAGGAACTTAATGGTTTTAAGATGCACTAGAAATGCAATCAATTAGCAAGAGTTTGAAAAGAATTCTAGTCTAAAACGGAAACGGAAACGTTTATTTCTGGCTCATCACAGAAACGCAGCCGCTATCCTGACTCAACAACCTATCCAATTAAAGGATCCTATTTTAAAACGGAATCGCACCTCATTGTTGGAATGGCAGAATTTACCAAATATTTTGAAAGATTCTTCCAATTTCGGATTCAATTGATAAATAAATAATTGCAAATCTTTTAATTTATAGTTTTGTACAAACTTGAAATATCATTTTATAAATTATTATATATATTATTTCTTTATTTGCTATTGTTACGCAACATGTGTTATAAGTAGAATGAAACAAACAGCAATGGATACAAGTAAATAGGGCGTTAAAAAGGGCAGCATCGATGTTTGACGCTTGCGGCCGTTTTGGATGAACATGGGTAGATGTAGGTGGATACACATTGTGTGTGTGTATACATGTTTAGATAAGTGTAGGTGGATTTATTAATAGGGCTCTTTGAAAATCGATAGCTCATTTCGAGAGGGGTTTGCAAAGAAATGGTGAAAGTATCTCTGGAATGCGTGTGTGCGTCTGTGGGAGAATTCCGAATAAATTTTGCATTGAAAATTCGTGCAATTACTCTCAAGCCACCATCCAGATATCGCCAATGACAAATGAGCTATCTGTTAAAAACTGCTGCCGTTACGGCCCAACAACTTTGCGATTTACGTGCACGGGAAACCGTAAATCGCGAGCGGCCGGACCTGGAGGCCCTTTCTTTTTCAATATAGTGTAAACGCGCCTTCTTCCGGTCCGCATCCCTTCTCATAAAAGAAATACAACCTTCGCAAGAGCCTCTCGCACGGGAAACATTTCCCATATTAATATTTCATCGCCCTCGAAGCTTAAATACACACTCATTTCTCAGAAATAGAAACCCTTGTAATTCCTAAGTTCATCATGTCAGCAAATATTGTCTATGAAGTTGTTGATCTTTCATTGGATGTAAATAAATTTAAATATCTTCACCTTCGACATTTTCATTAAAATTAATAACTAAATAATGATGTATTATTATGGAATTGAAATAATATAGACATTGAAATGATATAGTTTTGAAAATTGTATGAAGTAAACGAGAAATAGACGAATGCGTCTGCGTTCCTCGTAGATTCCTGCGATCACTAGGGGCTCATTACATCTTCATTAGTGATCGCACTGATTACACACATACACTATGTAACAAGGCACACTCATGCATACATGAATATCCTATTAGCGCCTCGTCTACACGTGCATTCCCACATATAGGCTACCGTTTGAGTGGGCAGAAAATATTTTCACGACGCAGCGTGTACACGGAACGATAGAGTACATTAAAACAACGAGAAAAACGGAAATTAGAACGTAAATGTTCGTTTAGTTGGCTTGGTTTACAGAGCGGGGATTTATCAGCTTATGAAGAACTCTCCACAAATTTTCATTTAATAAAAATACGTAGCTGAAAGCGTCGCTAACTTGTTTGTTTGCTGTTTCACCAGCTTAAAACTCTATATTTTTTCATTAATGTGGCTTTTAATTTTCTCCAGTATCATACATTTATTCTGAAATGAAGTCATTGAGAAAGTGCTATGTCATAAAATTTCCTAACTACATTTAAAATTATAAGACATTTTTTACAAAAATAAATAAAACTCACCCCCAATTCTAAGTAAATTTACTTTCGTATTAATATCATTTCGATTTTATAAAACTAATCTTTGTAGTTATTAATTTTTAAATTAATTAAAATAATACGGGTTTGTGAATTATATCCACGCGCATCAATTATGATATGTAATTAAAATAATTAGTGTTAGTGGGAAATCTTGTAATGAGAAGAGATAATTAAACGGAATAAGAGTCATCATCACACGTGCGTCGCTGCTGACACTTTGTGTAGCCAAGAGCTGAAGAATGATAGCAGAGGTTTTTGTCCCTCGGTTCTATCGCTTTTATGGGATCACATTTCATCCGCTCCAATACCATGGGATACTCACGCAAACACAGACGGAGAACCCAGCCATCACCGTCCTTCGTCGACACATTCTCTTTATTTAAGAATTAGTGTCAGCGCCAAACGTCTTATTAAATGTTGCTAGTAACACAAGACAAGCTCTTAATGGAATCGCCCTATCAAAATATTTGTATCTCTGTAAACACCGCATACTGTATACAGTTAGTGCTCAGTTAACGTACATAATAATATATACACAAATTGCAACATGGTAAGAGTATGTACTTTAATCAAATGGTAAGTGAATGCAATTACTATATTCTATATATATATATATAATTTCTCACTTTGATTGCTGTGGTTAGTCCGACTTCATTCATTTCTTATATTGTTATGGCTTTAGAGACCCATTAATACTTTCTTGTATCCTCTCGTGAAGCCATTTAAACTCAACCGGAATTCAAAAACTTTTTACATTATAAAATTTACATACAACACGGAGATCAATATTCTCGTCTACCGACGTGACTCTACCTACCAAACACACGTTTAATAATTCACACTGAAATGATTGTATTCCAGGTCTCATGTAATTAGTTCCAATAGATGGGGCGTGTGCGTAGGGCAGTTCAAGGGATTTGTTGTTACCTATCACTTACCAAAGTACATGCATATTTCAACGATGTAAATACGTATAATTGATTGAAAGTGTGTTGAGAGGATTTTCGAATATACTGAAATATATATATAACTTGCACTTAATATTTAATAGCATGATAACAGTACTTGTGACAACTCTATATTCCCAACTAGCGTATAGTCAATATAGAAAGTAAAACGTACATGAAAATGGTTTTTATATGCCTTGATAAATGCAACTAATTGAAATTAATTAATAACTTATACAAATTGCATGATTTGAAAAGTATGAGATACATAAGACTTATTCGGGGAAGATTAATATCCCAATTAAAATACCTAATCTCCAATTATTCTGCATTCATTCATCGAAATCATCTCGACGTGATCAGTGTATTATCATATATTACCTAAGCTTAACCTGCTCAGAAGATCTCATTTGTAGAACTGAGCAATTCAGAAAAGGATAAAAAAATAAATTAAACAGTCTAATGTATGGGCGACAGCTTTGGTTTAATCTCACGAATAATTATACCTCCGTTTATTTACGTCCGCTAACTGAACAATGGGCGAAAAGTCATGAGCTGTCACATATAACGTGCAGCTTTTGGCAAACCTCAAGTATGATCGTTCTTCCACCCCAAATCAATGAGCATAGCGCTACCACATACGGCGCTCATTGTCCTTTTCAACACGAGAAGGACAATGCCGACAAAGCGGACTAACAACCGTAGCATAAATTTTAAAGCGGAGCTTTTCGTTTGAAATCCGAGCTTTTCGGAATTTCCTAATTCCGCTTTTATTGGATGGATTTTTACTCCTAAATTACATTCATTCCTCGTTGTCCCATCAACAATTTCCTTTCACGTTGTGTTTTACCGAATTTCGTGTACAAATAGTGTTTGTCAGTACTATGTATCGATAATTAATTGATATTTTATCGAACAGTGCGGACCAATCAAAACCTTTTATACTTGTTCACATATAACAAAAACAGTTTTTACTTTTCTACGTTCTATAGAGTGCCCCATAAAGTGCACCGCATTTATTTTTTGAATTAAATACATATTCGAAAAGTCATACTATTTTTAATTCGTTGAAAAATACAAATGTTGCTATTAAGTATTAAATTTTAAGTTCTTGAGTCATTTCTACCATCTAATTCGTAAAAGAAAACTACAAGGACTCATCCAAAATCAAACCAGTTTCTTAATTTTTTCTACTAAACATTCCACGAACTGTGAGAAATGCGTTTTTATTTAGTACAGCATTCCATATTTACTAATCGGAAAATTAACAAAAGCACCAGTTTCTTCATTTCATCTACTAAACATTCCACAAAGTTTGAGAAATGCGTTTTTATTTAGTACAGCATTCCATATTTACCAATCGGAAGATTAACAAAAGGCACATATGTTAGAAATGATGCCAAATTTAAATTTAGCGCTTTTACTAAATAAGGTATGAATTTATTTATAATATGGCTTATTTATTATATAATTCAGTTATTATTTCCTTGAATTAACAATAACAGAGCCGATGGCTTATATCCTTATATGCAGTATAATTAATAGCAAATTTTCTGTGCAAAAAAATATAAAATTACATTGAGAATTTGTACACAAAAAAATATTATTTCTTAACCTCAATTATAATTATCTGCGTCAATTACTTATTAGAGTTAATATTAGAACAGTTGGCACGTATATTTGACTTGGAATATTTTCAAAGAAGCAAAAAATATTTATAGACTATATTTATTAATAATAAATTCTTGAACAAATTCCAATGATTATTTAATTGAATACGATATTTAGAAGTTTTCAATTTATTTTTACCCAAAAATTGGGTATTATATATTACATCAGTGGTTTCCAAACTGTATTTGACTACTGTTTCTTGTCACCTGCTCTTGTTTTAAATGACTTTTGTTATATAATAATATGTTTTATGTACTCATTCAAATGATGACTGGTAGATTGGATTGGGTCGTTTGAATTCCAATAATTTTCATGGATCATAAACATTTTTTGAAAATTTCATTTCTATTCAACTTTTCGCCCCTCCTTTTGAACTCGACCACGCCTTGAGTTAGGAAATCACTGCTTTTCATGTATGAAGCTCCACCTAGTATGAAATAGAAGCACTGAATCAATATTGTGAAACTTACAGATATTTCGGCAAGTAACTGAATTATTGCGTACTTTAGTTTATTTATTTAAATTCTAATTATTCAAGAACACAATGAATTCAAGACACATGTGTTCATAAAAAGTACTATATATTATACAGTATATAACATCATCCAACTTTCTTGTTTAAAGAAATAAGAGCAGATCATAAAATATTGATCTGAACATATCTTTTTTAAATTAATAAATATTTAAAGTTAGGTTTTACAAAAATAAAATGAATCTGACAATTTGCTTTAAGTTTATTTATATTTTGTCATACATATAAGGATCACCTACAAAACTACAGAAACTTGTAGAAGGAAATGTTACATTGACACATACCACAATCAAAGCTACATATTATACACTTTACAGGATTACTTTGGATCGTATTGAGATGCATGTATGTAAGGATTTTGAATAATCACAGATAACATTTGGTAAATGATTACAAAAACAGACGTAATGTATTAATTTCCACTAAACAACAATTATTTATTTTTATCTAATTTGAACACGGTCACCTATATAGTGCGCAATATTATTCAAAATAATTACGAATTAAATTAGCAATACATTTTTGTATTGCGTAGATACGCAATATATAATAACAATGTATACACACATCTATATATATATTTTTTTATGTAGAACAATTTATATTTATGAATATTTGGAAGACATAATTATCATTTAAGTTGGAAGACTTTAGTCACTAACTCTAACATACTTATACATAATAATAATTGATATTGCTCTTTAAATACATTTACTATTGTCGTATATTCTCATATTAGTAAACGTATGGATTTATTTATTGTCAACAATATTGTTATTAGTATTATTATTAATCGATACTTCATATGTATAATATATATGTTAATATAGAACGTTTTTGAATTTGATCTATATTAGTAATAAAATATTTTCATATTCACAAAATATAATTTTGTGCCACTCATTTTGTATTTTAGCAAATAACTAAAATCTTTAATTTGGAAGACGTTGAAGGCATTTAAGTAGTTACTGGAAGACTTCGTTGCCTTATATTAATTTAAATTATGTTCTATCATCTTATAACCATTTCCCAATATATGTATATAATATCTTGAAATGAAATTATTAATTGAATTTTAAAACGGTAAACCGATGGAAAATGCTTTAATCAGTGCGATACCCGCGTCGTACATACCGATGATGGCGAACAAAACGCCTAGAAATATGATGAAATAATCGAAAGCCGCTTGCTTTCTGTCGATCGTCTGCCCTTTCAATTTCAAATGGAAGTAACACGGCCAAATGAAACTAAGCATTGTTCCCGTGAAACTGCCGATGAATCCCATCAAGATAGAGAAATGCGGAATGAAACAGGCCATCAGTATGGTGAATATGACCACCGCGACACGCCAAGCCAATCCCCACACTTTGAGTTCCCCATCGAGAGCCCAGATCGAAGGAAAAATTGTTTTCGGCTTACCTTTAAAGAATGCGCGTTCCAATAATTCGCAGGCGGCATAGTATGGTAGTGGATAGCTCAGCAAAGCCTTAACCACCAAGCACAAATTCACCAATCCTTTGAATCCAGCAGAATGTAAATTATTGGTGATCACCTGTTGCGTATCATTCTGAAATGTTAAGAAGCAGACGTATCCGAAGAGGGCTTTGAAAATAGCTGCCCAGACGTGCGACCAATCAAGCATCCATTGAAACTTGGAAGGATCCTCCATGTTGCCTTCCAAAGTCGGCAGGAAAATCTGGGACGTGTACGAAAAGACAATTACTCCTAAACTTATAGGAAAGTTTTCAAAGTCGATAGTCCACTTGACTTTGCTCCAGCCCCAATCGCCGATCTCCAATAAGCAATAGCCGAGAATGATGGCGTTGATGAAAATGTGCGACATCGTGCACCAGAACGACAACAGGCTAACACTTTTCAAAGACTTCAGGAAAGCTATAGAAAAAGTAAATAATAGATTAGTAAACGATCGTAATTAGTTAAATCGACTATTGTACCTAAAGGAATTAACATTATTCCCACGAGCATCATCCAACTTCTAGTATCAATGGCGCCGTCAGGAAATGTTCCGATCATTAAATCTCCGCAGACAACGACGTACAGAATGCATGTCATCAGAAGTTCAATTATTTGTGCAATGTTGACTATCTTTGCGCCGTATTTCTTTCCGAAACATTCCTTAGCAATGCCGACATAAGAATCGCGCACCCTGACCTGCTGTCCAGTTTGCACATCAAATTCATATAAACATTCCACCAAAATTTTGCCGGTGTAGCAACAGATATACGCAATTCCTATCATTGCAGCTACCGCCCAATATCCTCCGCGAAGTACGGCGAAGGGTAACGAAACGATAAACATTCCCTACAAGGCACAAGTAAAATTTCAGTATAATAAACATTGATGAATTCATTTAAGATAAGTTCGTACCTGAATAGCGTTTGTCACGTTCCATGCAGCCTGATATTCATTGATTTTAATGTCACTCTTTCCCTCAACAAAATCATCATCGGATATGGATGATACGTGAGACACCTGCCTGTTAATGGGATAATTGAAAGAATCCTCTGCTTGCGGGATTTCTGCCGAAGCCGCTTGCCGGAATGGATTTGTACTGGTCATATTGCTTAATTCATGGTGTTCAATTGATCCTTGATTAGGTATTTCATTGTTTAATTGCGCAAAGTGCACCCGTTCTCCGGGGGTGCTACTGGGCGTCCCTTTCTTATCCGGCATTTGCTGCCGAAGGGTTTGCCACGCCACGTTCATCGCGTTGCCCAAAGGGGGTAAATGGATGTTACCGAATTTCGACATCGCTGAAGAAAACCGCCGAGATGGATTCGAAAATTGGAATGAGATCAATACGCAGGAAATTGAACTACACTTTTTTTTGCTCGCTTAAACTTCTTCGTTATTAAGAATCCTATTCGAATTTCGACAACTAACTTCACTCGCGGTTAGCACGATAAATGCATGTTAATTTAAGGATTATCCACTTACGAGTTTCGGATCTTCAGGTGGAAATTAAAATTTCAACGTTTCCATCTCGGCGGCGTAGAGGCCTTCGGAAAATTGGTACATTCTCAGCGTCCGCGTACTCTCAACCCTGCGTGTATCAGGACCGTACTACAGAAATTTCCCAGTCAAACATCATCTATCATATTGATTCCAAAAAATATTTTAATATTTTGCAAATATTTGCTTCCTTATATAATTATACTCTAAGAGATCAATTCAAATTAAATCTAGCATTTAAAAAGATCTTTTTTTTGTTCAAAATCTTTCCGATAATTGTAAAAATAAATTTTAGTTTATAGACAATAATATGAATATTGGTGCGGAAATACTACGGTCAATAGCCTTTTGTACATCATTTTGTCTATTATTATTAATACGAATGTTAGTGGTGAAACTTATAATTTTTAAAATTATAAATACGTATTTGTTATTATTTTCTTCTTTGTGACTGTTAAATTGTAATCAATGAATTTAAATTTATGAAATTTTTGAAGTAAATTTGTGATCAAATACAACCCTGACATTTTATTTGCTACCGAGTGTACTAAAAATCAGATCAATAGTATAGCTTACTCCTTCGTCGCTAGGGGGTTGAAAAGTATTCAATATTAAATGTTTCAATGAACTCAATTGGTTTCCGCAATAAATATTTTTTTATTATATATATATAATTTTTCTAAATGTACGCCATAATTTTAAATAATAAAATTAAAGTAAATTGTAAACTCTAGCATCTATACATTTGTTATAAGTTATCAAGTATATCTCAAAATTCATATAGAGCTACTTAGATTAATTACAGATATATAGCAACTTAATACATCATTTATTTGTAAACAGCAATTTATTCAGCAATATCCTTTTTGATAATTTTCCTCCCTAACAAATCCTTTTTAATGCTTTCATTGTGAATATCTTCATCAAAATCTGAAGAGCTATCATCCTCATCAGAACTAGAATCATTATAGCAACCTAAACCTGGCAATATTCCAATACAAGTTAAACCAGTATTGCCTGGTCTAGCCATACTATCTTTCACTTCAGTCTCACACTCTGAAATTTTTCTTTTCTTAGGTTCAGATTTCTTGACAACTGCGCCCTGCAACAGTTTTATTTGTGACTTTCTATTTACTTGAGACTTTGGCTTGTTCTTTGACATTTCTGCTTGTATCTTTTGATCTAGTGACTTCTCCTGCAAAGTGGCTACTCGGTTTCTGTAATCACTTAATTCCTTTTGCTCTTCCAAATTCTTTTTTCTATCTGCAGCCATTTTGCTACGATCAACCAAATCTAAAAATTCTATTTCATCATCATCAAGGCCTTTTATCATATTTTCTGAAAAAAATAATGTTTACTAAAGATGCAAATTACTTATAGGATTCGATGATACTTAATTTATGTGCCTCTTCATATTCCAAGTCCTTCTTCTGTTTCTGTTCCTGTAGTTTATCAAACAAACTTCGATTGTCTGAAGGCTGCTCTGGACGTTCTAAAAATGTGCATTGGAAATTTTTAATAGAAATTCATTATAAATTGTTTATAAAATTGAAAGTTTGTGGTTAGGGTTTGTGTCATACAATAATAATATGAAAATACCTATTGGATCCTCTGCTTTTCGGACACGTTCCCATTCTTCCTGCCTTTTCTTCCTTACTTCTTGTACTTCACTCTCCGTTATAAAACCCGAACTCATATTGTTTATTTATTATTTAAGGTAAAATATAAGAAATATTGTACCCACTTGGAACTACTGAATAAAATGATAGATAATATAAAGCAAATAGTTCTAAATAATTATATAGTTTATATGAAACAGAATAATATACGATATTAAATATTTGTAGTTTTACTTTAATTTTTCCAAGTCAAATAATAGAAAACAAATTTGCAACAATCTTCGATGTAGAGAAAATTATTTTACGGCAACCAGTTTTACAGTTCTATATTTGTATAGCCTAAGTAAAATTTACTAAATAAGTTATATTTAACTTATCTGTTAGATAGATGGCGTACAATTCTTGAATTTATAATACTGGACTAAATACTAATTACTAAATTAAAGATGTAAAAATAAATTATATAGTTATATAATAATGATTTTATTTATTTCAGGGTTTTATCAGTACAATATATACATTTCTTACTGTATTTACTTTGCTAACTTGTTATAATCATATGAATAATTTTACTAGTCACATAAACATTTCACTTTACTTAATATACTTATAAATTATTTATATTTCATAATATATTATTATTTTAATGAAAACATTTTATGTAAATACATACTAAGTAAATTACTTAACAAATTACTTATCATCATATTTAAACGGAATGTAGATACATCCACCGGGTGAAGCTTCTGAGAAAAATAAACGAAATACCGTATTTCTTCACAGACGATTAGATTTATGGTACCGCAACTTCAATTCTTTATAAAAACCCAGCACTATCACGTAGTAAACTATACTTAAACCTCTCTTCTGACTCGTGCATCATGATGACTTAAACTGCACAAATCTTCGTTGTCTTCTGACTGGATTGCAATTTACTAACAGTCATCTGCATGGGACAATCTCTGACTGGAGATCCAACTTCAAAATTCTAATAAAAGGACAAAACGTAATCATTACTTGAGTACTAATTAACAAATTCTTTATGAAGTGTCTAATATAGTTACTCTAGCGATATGAATATCAAAATTAAAGAATTACTATTAAAGTATATCTCTGCTAAATAAATTATTCTCAAAAATAAAAAATAAAACAAATTCAAATATAACAAATTTCAATAATAAGTTAAGTAAATAACCAGTAAACTCAAAAAATATTTAGTGAAATAAAGATGATTCGAAAACAGAATAAAATGAAACAATTTCTGAATAAGAATTAATGCATAAATGAAAAACTCTTATATTTTAATATATAGACGACTAAGAAATGGTTTATTCAAAGTGAATTTCATTTCAATTAAAACGTTCGTTTCAATTAAAACGACTTTAACGAAAGATATGTATAATAAATTGTGAGTATTCAACGATTTTCAAACCAATGAGTTCGACGTGAAAATCAAAACCTAAAACAATTAAAGTTCATCAACGATGTAAATCGCCGGTGGCGAAAAAGATGTAATTAATTATACCAACTGTTCGTCGGGAATAATTAGGGTAGACCTTCAGGGATTTGTATAAATCTACAAGTGAATGCAGACTAATGGATATTCTTTTTATTTTTCCTACTATACGCATGCAGTTACTTCAAAAAATTAAAACTACTAAGACGGGATTTTAAAAGTCCTTTTTCTTCTACCTTTTCTCATCTAATTGGACGCATTATAATGGAATCGTGACCAATACACTCGAATACCGGAACCTGCGATAAATTATTATATTATTTCTATATGAAGTCTCGGTTCAAAATTTATTTATTATTTCTACTTCCAAATAGTGATTCCTTTAACACTCGATTAACATAATGTATTTATAAAATATTACGTCTTAAGAAATAAACATTTATCTTTGTAGCAAAATAATGTTATCTATAAGCAATTGATTATTCTATCGTGTTTCCGTATAAAAGTTAGTTGTTTACAAATAAAACTACTATGCGGAAGTAGAGGGTTGCGATTTATAAGGGTAGTTTCAAAGTTCGAGGGGAAAATTGATTTTTATTCAAAGAAATAAAAATAGCAATGTATTTGAAACGTTCTATCGAACTTCGTGAACGAAAATTGTTATGTTCTTGTAAAGTATCAAATGATTCATTTCTAACAGAACATAGAAATAAATTATACACAATTTGAAAAGTTATGAAAAACAGGCCTTTTTCACGATTTTTTCATCCAATTGACCCAACAGGCTACTATAATATTTTACCTTTTTCAAGATAAACCATTAACAAAATTCACTTTTAAATCCCCAAAAAAAATATGCCATTACCTTGCGTCGCTTTCGAAACTTTTCAAAAGTTACATACAAATTCAGTCAAAATCCAATTGGTCATTAAATATTTTTTTTTTCTATATTCTAAGTAAAAGTAATAATTAATAGAGTAGATTTTTATTCTTGTATTTGAATGTGGGATCAGTAGCTTTTTCGTATTGTGTACGTTATGATTAATTTCTGTGGAATTTTTGAATTCAGTAACTCGTTGGCACCGCTACAAGCGTAAATGACCTTAGCTTAAATACATTTATGAAAATTTATGTGTTTAATACAATTCGAAATAATATCGCGAACAAAGGGAAGACTATTTACATTTCTTTGTTTTACATTTTTATTACTTGCAATGTTTACAGCTTGTGGAATATGTTCGGATATAAAGAAAATAATGAATCATATGTAATATTCGAAACCAAATCAAATTTAGATTGGTAAATTTTTTCTTTGATCCTAAATAACATTTAAAAAAGCAGCTTACCTGTGCCATGTTTTGTCTGCTGACGATTTGCGATCCTTTCATGAACTGGATGACGGATTTCCGAAAATTTCGCGACATTGTGAAATAAATAATAGGATTTAATGCAGAATTCGAATGTCCTAGCAACAGCATGTATTGCATTAATGTTACGTCTATATCAATGATTTCGTTATCCTTGATTAAGAGCATAGTGTTGTACGGTAGCCAACAGACGGCAAAAACCAATACCAGCATTAAGAGAATCCATGCCACTCGTTTTCGTTCTCTTATTAGCCTGAATGACTAAAGGAAATACACTATTTTAAATATATATTAAATATTATGTAATTTTAAACAAAAACATACCTGTTCTGTACCAATACTGTCATTATCATCAACGGGGGGTCGCACGGAACACAAAGTCTTTCCCATCATCGAATACGCATACAATATTATAACACCTGGATGAGTGAAATTATTTATTTCTTGTTTTCCTATTTAATTTCTTTATTCTTACCTGGTACTGCAAACATCGCAATGAACGAAATTAGGCCGAAAACAGACTGCGATAAGTAACCATCCAGCTGCGACCATTGCTCAATGCAGAATTTCATTGTTATATTTTGTGCAACGGGGATTATTTCAATCTTCATCTCAGATATTATTAGCAAAGGGGAAAATAATAGCATAGAAAGCATCCAAATAACTGCAATTACGATTTTGGTGGATCGTTTTGTTAACCAATGATTGAATCCGAATGGACGAGTTATAGCTAAATATCGGCCGACAGCCATCATTGTAATAGTGAATACACTACAAGCTACACAAACACCTACAAAACGTAAATATAATTAATACATTTAAACTGCTAAAACATTAAAAATTGAACTTGAATATATTAATATAAATTGAATATATTATAAAAGCACTTAAAAATGTTGTTCATATTTATAAATAATTCATCAAATATCTAATAAAACTTTCCAATTATTTACAAATTTAATAATTTCTCTGACAAATAAGTTTAGTATACAAAAAAATTATTAATATAAAATAAGATATGATATTCAAAACTTGCAAATATATATTTTTGTTTCATTTTCATACTTACATTGAAAATAATTCTTCACCATGCAGGAGAATTGATCTAATAACCACATTGGTGTCAGTGCACAAAGGGCGCTATTTGGCATGCACCAAATTGTTACTAGTAAATCAGCTACTGCCAAATTGACTAAAAAATAGTTGGTTACGCTGCAACCAAATAGAATAAAAATAATTAGCATTCATATTGTAAACAACATATTCGCACCTTGAGCTTTTCTATTAATTATATTTATTGCCATTATTGAATTTTGAATACTAATTTATAAAAGTAAATTATCAGTAGATTTTCGCAAAACGTTTTGTTTAATCCTATTACAAATTAAACTACAACTTTGAAAACGGAATATCGATACTATAAATTCAAAGGTCTATTGCTGCGGTTGATTTGATTGACAAATATATAATATGTTGAATTACTACCAGCAAATGATTCGAATGGGCATGAAGCAAAATTAATTATACGCATTCAAATGGGAATTATCGTAATAAATCATGGACTAATATAGTTTCAAATAGCGCTTTTTCATAATGGAACACAAAATATCGAACAATAGTTTTTATATATTTCGCCTGGTAAATTTCCATGATATAATTAGAAACCAATAATTTATGATAGGAGAATTAGATCAGATCTGTTCAACATTACTCGCTAAATGTTTACACAATTTCAACATTTGCACGTAGATTAATATTGTATACTAGATTAAAATAGAAGTTTGCACCAGCGGTTATCAAATAGTAAATTCTGATATGCTAATTTATTATGCCTCAAACGAATATTTTATTTTGTTTGTGTAGAAAATACTACATTTTTAAGTTGCGCCACTCAAATACCTAAATAGAATTTGTAACTGGAATTAATTTATCTATAAAAAATATTATATAAACTATTTACTTTATTCAAAGATTTAATCATTAATTACTAAAACTAAGTAAAATATAATTGATTAGCTTTCAATAGATATAATTAACTTTAATCTTATTGTGTACGTAGGTTTTATTACTAGGTCGATGCGTTGCTATTGATCGACAAAAATAGCTTCATACACAAGTAACTAGGAAAGCAAACAAGAATGCATTCATCCCAAGATTGTCAAGTTCTTATAGTTCTTATTTCAACTCGCTGTTGATGCTCCAATATTAACAAACCACTATTTACATTGATATTCTATTTTCGTTTGGTATACACAATAGCAGACTCCATTTATATTTCATAAACAAAATAACTGGAAAAAATCTCTCAATCTTAAATATGTGCTTCAGAAACACACAAACAGCTACTGCTCGTTATAAGTTTTATTTATGTAGAAATGCTATAAATAATAGAAAACCTTTTTTGTAATTTCTATGAATCCGTCCATTCAACTTTAATTTCTGTAATCATTAATTTCATTATTTTTTATCGATTGATTTTTACCCAGGAAAAACGATTATAATGAGTATTCATAACTTATTTTCCCACGAAATCATAATTCCTTATCTTCGCATCCAGTTCTGACAAGTTATATAAATATGATATATATCTCACAGTATTGAGTTATTTATAAGAAATCTAAGATGAATCTTTCATATTATTATTATTTGTATTTTAACAGTTTCAAAACCACATAAAACTCAAGATTATTTAAAATCTAATGAGTAGATTTGCAAAACTTCTATTACAAATGATATATAAACATAATAAACAAATATTTCGATTATCAATACATATTGCTGTTAAATAAATAAATACTTAGTCAATAATCTTTTATATGAACTACAATAAATTTTGTCTACTAATAAATAAATACTAAATAAAATTTAATTATTTCCATTTATTTTTGCGCAGAAGGACTACAGGTCCATAAAACTTCTGGCCAATTAATAACTTCTATTTTTATTCAGATATAATTGCATTTTAAGTTTCTTATAATGTGTCGCAATTTATAGAAGTTAAATTTTGTTATTATTGTTTATGATTTATTTTAAAACTTTTCTAAAATAAAAAGATAAAGTTGTTAATATTCGAACTGCATCCAGAAGTAGAACCATTATAATCGATATAAATTATTTATATAATTACTAACATCGCTGCGATGAAATTCATCAAGGCATATTTTAAAGTGTTTGCAATATAATTTAAAGATTTTTATGTTTATGGAGCGCTTTATCGATTAACTTAATTATATACATAATTTTTCTTGAAAACCATGTTTATTAACCCTGACGCACATTGTGATAGTTTATTTATAAATTTCCGCACCCATTTATGTGCATCGGATCAGAATTAGCGCAAATTACAGTTTCGGCAGATTTAGCCAAACTGAAACGAGGCACATGGAAAAAGATGTTGCGCTTGTTTGCAGATCAATCGTGATTTTATCAGTTCATTAATGGATGAGTGGTAGTAAACAATTGCCTAACACTTGTGGTGCGCACAATCCTTCTAAAAGACTTTCTTAATGCATTAGTCAACTAATTAATTAAATGTTTATATATAAATTGTTTATGCGAACAAAAAAAAATGTATGAATCACTGCAAGCGAATATGAGACTGTAGGTTTAATAAATATTAAGAAAAATAAATTGTGAAATACTCACTTTCGCATGTAATTGAATTTGAAGACGACTGCAATGACCAGGGTATTGGCAATTAATGCAACCAGTCCAGTAGGAATGTAAAGAGAGATCACAACAACGTTAGCATCATTATAATTGAATATGATCGATTCATAGTCCGCTGAATCCATAGTTAGTTCTCACTTAATTTTACTTTTTATATTTCAAACATATTTAGCAAATTATAATAATGTACCTGCAATTAACAAATCTGGGAAATAGTGAAAATGTTAATTATTTTATGTTTAAAGCTATAAATATAAATAATAAATATTATTATCCAATATTTCATTCATGAAGCTGTATTATGTAAAAATAAACATTGAAAATGTTTATATTTTAAAACTAACACATGATCTAACAAAAAAATCAAGTAATTAAACAATTTAAGCTATTAGTTGCAGACAATTTTATAGAAACTACATTACAAAACAGTCATAAAAAATCACTTCTTGTTTGAACACCATAAAACACACTTATTTAGAATTGTTTAATCAATCTGGACATGATTTAGTTAAAATGTAATAACATTTAATTTTTGTGTAGAACTGTTAGTCCGTCGCCTGAGAATTTCATACTAAACTCACTCGCGCTTCTTGCAGCTGTAGAAGGTGAGTTTTGGGAGAAAATATTCTCGCGCCAGCGCCCCTAATTCACAACAATAGAGAATTATACAGAACAAACTATTATTTCATTCACACTTCATGGGCAGTAATTATTTTTTTATCATACTCGTAGGGCTATTTGTAGCAATACATTATTTTCAGTACATTTCCTTTCATTAAAATATGGCACTCATTTCAATATCACACTTTACATAAGTTATTTATGAACAAAATCCTAAGATACATAAAAGTGATATCATATTTTAAGTAAACATATACATATTCAGATTATTTTCCATTCTAATTCCTGTTTTCCGGGATTTATCTATAATAATTTTACAATTTATAATCATTTTTTTTTAACTTTGTCTATATATATAATGTATATATTTAGAAAATCGCATTACAGCTTGAATGAAATGTTAATCTCGGAAATAAGAATTAACTCTCGATTTAATATTATTTAATTTGATCCACCGATTAAAAAATATTGATATTGCTAGAAAATAATGAGAAGCATGATTAACATATGTAGTATTTTTTAAGAATTTGTATATTTATGCATTTCAAAATTATAAATCGTACTTTATACCAATATTTAAATTAATTTAAATTTTCTGGGGTTTGTTAAAAAAATTGATACCCAATATTAAAATATAATTATAAAATTCATTAATTAATTATATTGGTAAATAATGTTAAAGCAAGTATATTTAATTAGAAAATTCTTAATTGGATGTTTCTTGTCCATAATACAAATATAAGAGTAAAACTGAACACATATTGATCGTTATCAAAAGAGGAGTGGGATGCAAGGAGGAATGGTGAATCTAATACCATTGACATCAGAACATTTGACGACGAATTTTATTATTTTTATGTCGTTTAATTATTTATTTATAATCTATTCGTACGAACATTAACTAAATCTGATGAAGAATGAAATTTATTTTACAAATTACTGTATTTATTTGCTTATTCCTGTTATTTGATTCTTTTGGATTTATTTTATGTCCACATATACGTACCTACATTTATACCATATATATGCAGTTCTCGTTCAAATACTTTATATTAAATATATTTATTTTACTAATACTAATTCGTATGCGAAGCCAGTTTGAAAGTAAAATAAAACAAGGTGTTTTTCACGATCCAAGGCTTTGAAAATATTCTTTTACCTTTTTCGAGATTAACAAAATTTCTTTTCCATCCCAAGAAACAGATTCCATAAACTTTTCAAACGGCCTTCGTACGTCCAAATTTAGAAAAAAATTATTTTCATAATTTCATCTTTTATTTATGACATGACAATAAATATACAACAAACATAATAAAATCCTTTAAGCCTAGATGTTCTCAATATCTGATAATAATGATAATGCTCTTCCAAGGATTTTTATGAGTGAAACATTATTTGAGTGCATTGTTTTAGACATATTGCATTGAACCCACATTTATTAAATATAAAACAGATCACAATAAAATTTAAAATATTATTTCTGTTAATGTGTTCCTTGATATTACATTGAAAATATAACTTATGAAACTAAATTACTTTGTGTTGGGAGTGGGCGTTTGTAGTTTTACCATCATTGCCATATATTAGTAGCTAGCGTTGGTGGCGTGGCGGACGCCCCTTTGGAACCGTTTAAGTGTAAATTGCCAAACTGTTGCTGAAGATTCGATTGGCTAAAAAACGGATTGGGGGTTTGTTGAGAAAGCTGGGCATTTGCCTGAGGGAACTGATTCATCTGGAACTGGCTGCCCTGAATAGGCTGCTGATTGTTAAATTGATTACCGAGTGCGTTGTTAGTTGACTGGCCTATTGTATTAAACTGCATGGAAAATTGATTTGGGTATTGCTGTGGTTGTTGATAAGCATTGAAAGGGACATTATTAAAGTTTGATGGTGTCGCTTGAGAGAAATTGCCTGTTGCAGTTTGATTAAAATTTGATATGGCAGGAGCGAAACCGGTCATCTGCTGATAGTTAGCCGGATGATTGTAGCTTACTGCGCCGGTAAAATTGTGACTAGGCTGTTGGAAATTATTCGCAGTCTGAGTAAAATTATTTATAGGGGCACTGGCGTATAACGCTAAAATACTATCCTTGGTTAACTTCACGTTGCCCTTTTCAGTTGTTGCCTGATTAAAGAAACTTTCCTCCTCGCTCTTGGCGGGATCGATGACCTTCTCATCCGCCTTCTTTTCACTGAAAGCTTGTTGAACAGGAGGAGCTGGCGCTGAAAGAAAGTTACTGAAACTGTCATCCCCATTCTGCAAACCCAACAAATCCGTGTTTTCTTTGTTTTCCTGCTTTGGAGGAACGATTGGATTTATTCTGCCTGGCTTTGGGCTTGCAGTTTTAGGTTTTGGCAATTGCGGAACTTCCACAGCCCCGTGTGACTTGTTCTCCATAACAGATGTTTTCTTCCTTTTCTGCCTCTCAATTTCTTCATCTATTTCCTTCTCCCAGTTGACCTCTGGCAATGACGGTGGCACCCATTCTCTAGCAATATACTTCTTGTGTTCATACTTAGCCCTGATAAATGTTTCCAGACTAGGATCATTCTGAGGTCGACGGAAATTATCGGGTAAGTTTGCTTCATAAACAGCTCGGGCCCTCGAGTTGCCCATTTGTTGTAAAGAGACTACTTGTTCCGGTGTCCATGAGTCCAGATTCACAGACTTCACTTTGGAAATGTGCACGCCCAAATTTCGATGGATACCAGCACATCGGATACAAAGGAAAACACCTAGATTCCAGGAAGACCATCTTGGTCCTACAACAAAACATATACAAAATCAATTAATTTTCAAAATGTATTGTAATATTGTATATAATATTTAAATAATATAGTTCAAATTCATATTCAGTAAATTTCCAGTTTTGTAATCTTAAATAAATAGCGTACATTAATACACCGTGACGTGAAAATTGTTCTATCAATTGAAGAAAAAATTAAGCATCGACTTTATTTTGATCAATTAAACTTACGCGTTGCAAAATATTCCATATACTTATTTAAAAATAGTGATACCGCGTTAAAGTTGAATGCCATATTTACCATAAATAAATTCATTTCATATACAATTTCATCTGATAATACAAAGCAGCGAAATAAAATATATATAATTCCATTTTTTTTCCACTGTTAATCAATAGCTAATTACGAGTGCAAAAACGAATTAAATTAAATATTTAGCCAATTTCTGATAGTTAAACTATACAACATAAACTATAAAATACAAAATAAAACAAATAAATAGTATTATTACAATATTAATTATGCCAATAATTGTTTTAGAAGTCTTCTCAGAAGTTTGGAGCACATGAAAATTGGGATTCTAGAATACATATTTTATTAGTTATTAAGTTAAATAAGAAATGCTATACAGGGAGGGAGAAGTAAGGAGTTCTGATGTCTAATGTCCATGACAATCTTATTGATATTAATGACTGTTTACAGATCAAGAGATAAATTAAATATTTAGTGATGATCCAATTATTATTTTTACTTAATTTAATTATTTTATACAATTATGAAGATTATAATTTCTCAAAAATTAATATGTTAAAAGTTAAGTAAATTAATCAATATTTAGAAAATTCACTTAACTTCATATGAAATGAACAAAGATGTTATTAATTAATAATTGTACAGTTGCATATGTGGTTTTGATGATAATGATAAATGTTGCTTCAAGGCAAGAAAAAAAACTTGGATTACTTGTAGAAATAAATATAGGTTGTTTAGAAGCATAGCCATTTTCAGTTACCCCCAACAGAAGATGATGGGATGGTATATAGGTGAAAATAAAAAAGCTTTTACCTTTAGAGTCACAGTCCACACAATACTTGTTATCCTCATCCCTCAGAAGGGCATTCAGCACAGATTGGCATTTTTCTTGAAGTTGTTTCGCCTTCTCTTTTTCAGCCTTGGTAGTCATATCGCAGTGTAAATATTCTTACTACGGCCTTTTTCAAAATGTTAATTGTATGACAACAGGGGGTGGGCTGCCATTTACTTGACCGAACGAATATAGGCACAAAACGTCATTGTGTTTGCTACGTGCGCAAGCCTTTGTTTTTTTTTTCGATATCACATCCATCGCCATCTATCTTGAACTTGGAAAAATACTATATGAAGAAAAACAGAATTTCAACTAATGTATTGTTTATTATTTATATATATGATAAAGTATACAGTTTACATTTACATCTAATTACCTTATAAAGGTATTTTACAATAATGTTTTGTAGTTTAAGCGTAGGTTTTAATCATATTTGGTTTAAATATTCAGAGATAAGTAAATACCAAAAGATTAGAATAAAAATTAAACAATATCAAATAAATACAATTTTATGCAGTATCTAAAAAATAAAAAAAAAAATAGTTTAAATGTAAAGTAATAAATCAAAGAAACTATTTGAAAAGTTTGATGTCGAAAATGCAATTTTCAAAATATCTACATCATTTACTTCCCATTTGTACATTTAAAAACATATAAGTTACATAGGCACATTTTCGTAATTTTACTTTTATTAAAAATAAAATTTGAAATAAATTGGTCATATTTGTTTAGATTCTAAATATATATATAACTATCTATCTACATATGGTACATTAAAAAATTGTTAGTAGCATCTCATATTCTCCTCCTCTTTGTGCCACCCGAGGTTACAGTTAAAGGACTAGCTTTACCACTATTATTTGCATCTTCTGGCTTCAAACTGCCCCTAGTTGGGCGTTTAGAAGGTCTGGGGGATTCATCAGGTTTATTTCTCACAATTCTGGGCTCCTCTTTCAATTGAGAAGTCCTACCCTTAATTGGTTTAGGTTTGTCAGTTTCCTTCTTGATTTCTTTTTTTGCAATAAGCGTTTTCATATCTTTCCCATCTTTGCTGTCACGTCTCTGTATTTCTTTATTATTTATCTTTGGAGTTTTTATTTCCTCTTTCTTAATCTCTTTGATCATTTTTGGTGTTTCTCTACCTTTCTGGTTGTTCTTTTTGTCATCTGCTTTTTCTTCTTTTTTCAGCTTCAGAGCACCAAACTCAGCCTCTGGCAAATTGAATTCCTTCTCATCATTAGGAAATGGTAATGCTTCACTTTCATCTAATACCTGCAGATTGTACATGGTTTGTAAGTGGGACCAGATCTTTGTGGATTGTATGTCTTTTTTGATATTCTCTGTAAGTTTATCCCAAATGAAAGCCATTTGGAAATACTTATTTACACCTAGAAAGTAACATAATAATTGAATGCACGCAGAAAAATGTATGCTCTTGGATTTCCAGGCATTTGTTATTGTTGTTAGTGCACATAATAGTAAACAATATAGGAAAAGTGTGGTTAGAATCGACCGAAATACACACAGGTTGCTCACCGACAGGTTTATGACCGACCATGGACTCCAATAAATGGCTCTCATTCACAACGTTCCATTCGAAATCATCCATTTGAAGTTCTTTCAGTTATTCTGGCTTAAAACTTAATACTTAAATAATTAATTGTTTGACAAGATGCAGATAATATGTGAAGCTTAATGCAACTGTATGCAACCATATGCAACTTTAAATTTTGTACATATTGCAGCCACCTTCATTTTATAGTATCATTGATTTATTGTATTTAGAAACATTCGTTATTTTAATTATTCTGATTCAAAGAAAATGTTTAAATATTAGCTTCTTATATTGTGTCTTTAAATATAAAATTTACTAGTGAAATGTAACAGTTTATTTGAAATAGTTTTCTGCTAATAAAGTTGCATAAACATTGTTATAATACTTTAAATATCAATGAAATATTACACATGGTCATAAACGTTAATTATGAAATAGATTAGTAATAAATTAAAACTATTGCAAAATAAAATTAAAAATTCTTAGTCTAGAAAATAATATGTAATATATGTACGCCACTGACATGTATTAACAACACGAAACGTGGAGTATAATTGAATCTTGGAGCAGCTGTCAAGGTGCGAACGATTCGTGATTTGTTTCATAGATTTATGTTTGAAATTCTTTGGTTTCATTACAGTTTGATAAAGCAATGGTTTTATTAGAAAATGATTCGGTAAGCTGTAGCAATAATTTTCATTTAATTTAGTAACAATACTCATTCATTATTAACCTAAAAACAAACTCATCTATTGCAGTTCCTCACAGAGTTGACAAAGCTATTCCAAAAATCCAGAATGAATGGATCTGTGAGGATGACATTCAAGCGATGTAAGTGACATAAGATTTTAAAACATTTCAGGTATCATTTATGGTTTTTGTGTTTTCAGATGATGGCAATGATAAACCAATTCCAAGAGAAGGTAAACCACCACTGCCAGAGCCCAGTGAATACATGTGTCTAATTAGGGCACAATCTAGGTCTAAGAAAATTGCTACTGTCATTTACCAAAAGGACATCAACAAATTTCAAGTGGCCTACAGTAGTTTATTAAAAGGAAATTTGGATGGACTTAAGAAAGTGAAGAAGATCAAGACAAAAACAAAAGCTGAATAGGATTTGCATGTGCTGGTCAGGTTCATAATTAATTAATTTTGTGTTTAGTTTCTACTGCTTGTTTTCCTTTACTTTATTATATTTTTTTTCGAAGAGAATAAATATGTTTATTTTATTTATATGATCCTTGTTGTCTTCAAATCATTTTCACTGAAGGCATGTAGTCTTCAAGTAGTGGACACAAAAGTCGCCATCTGATAGGGAGGACTGCATCAAATCTAATGCAGTCGTTTGCACAACCCACCAGCATTTTGTTTATCTTAAAACACTGATCGCAGTTAATAATGCACATGTCTATAGCGAATTCCAATTCCGACACTTCTGACGATGTTGGATGACCGGATGACAACGCAAGTATCATCATCGATATGACGGCAAATGAGGCTTTCAATTCTGGAAAAATACATTACGTTTCATACAATTCTCAGTTAAATTTTCTACTATGTATGAAATATACACAATTACCAAAAATATACAAATTTAATTATAAATGTTGTTTTCGTTATGCAAAATCATTATTTATTTGATAAACTTTAATTAATATGAAACAGTTCTTATTTGAAAGAGATGCGCGTCATTGGTTTATGCAAATTTCATATTTTTGATTAAACGCTAAAAACGATTGATATTGTAATTATAATCTAGAAGAAAATGTTATTAAAATATTGAATGTGAAAGGTTTTCATTGCATAAACGAAAATTGATTGCCATATCATAATATATAATACGAAATTTTCAATATATTGTTTATACACCGTATCAAACATTTCATTTTTTCTCTTACAAATTTATTATTGTAAACACATGCTTTGTGGTTGATGCGATTCTCGTAAATTATAATGAATCGCGACCGAGAATTTATGAAGTTCGCCGGTTGAACAGAGCAGGTTTCAATTTCCAAATGTTCTCTGGATATGTTAAAAAGGATATGTGAAACAGCATCCGAAGGTGGTTTGAAATGATGCCAACCGCATAATGCAATTTACTATTTAATATTTCATTCGGTGGCCACCTCCCACGCGATTTTCTGCGTGCCATCCATTTTGCAATCTGTTGGAGGCAGAACTCCGCTAAATGTTTTATAAATTCTGCCAAAATGAATTTCATATGGACAATTCCATTAAAATCCAATTTATACGCTTTAGAATCACTAATTTCAAAAACCGCGTTTCACAGCAAAACATGGGATTTCAACTAGTTTTCACGCTTAATTATTTATTGTTAATCTGATTTTCATTTCACCACTACAAAAGCATCTTATGATGATGATATTTTTATAGATAAATACAAATGTTAAAGAATTATTTTAATTATATTTAAACTATTATTAATGAAATAAGAATAAATTATAATTTACCCATGTTAGTTTCCTCTATGGAAGGCGTGTTTCGAACGATGGTTAGGACGCTCTCTACTTCCTAACGAATTCCTGGTCCCTTTTATCCACCCAGAGCAAAAAATATGATACAGCTGCTGATAGGACTAATTCGTCCACGATACTTAGACGGCCCTAAATCATTGGGAGCGTTCGCTAATTATAATACCCTATGTATTCGTTCGATTTTTCATGGCTTCAGATACTCGATTCATTTAATTAAATTGCCTATAAAATATGTTATATATTGCATATTAAAGAAATTATTTATAAACTTATAATTATTAGTTCTCTTTATTCGTTTTTTTTTTATTTCCGTATTATTTTTAGTTATTATATAATATTATTGTTAATTTATATATGGACGAAATGACTGCGGTAAATATGTAATAGAATTTTTTTTTAATAATATAATTGTATGATATAAAGTGAAGTGAATTTATGTTTATCAAACGAATAGAATTTTATTAACGAATTACCGTTGAAAATTGTTTCATTAATAAATCGATCAAAATTACGTTGCCAGGCGGCTGTTTACAAAAAAAGTAAACAAGTGTGCGTTGCGCGTCAAAGCTGGCATATACAAATTATAATATTTGCTGGTGATTACGCGCATTTTGTGCTAAAAAGAAGTCATGGGAGATGAAAAGAAAGGGGGCAAGAGTGATGATAAAAAGGAAGATGAGGATGAAAGGTTGGATTACATTCTGAATTATCTCACGAAGACGTTGCGCTTAAAACAGGACAAATGGAACAAGATGATAGCCACCGATGAGTATAAAGTAAATAATTATACAAAATCAGTTAAACTTAATAGAGACATAATTCATTTGCGATGTTTGTTTTCTTTAATTTCAGTCGGTGGTAATGAATTTTCTAAACAAGTGGCAAATGATGCTGGTTTTGAGAATTGCGACTTCAGGATTACTAGTTTCCGCAACCACGTTCCCCAATTCGCAACGTAATAAATTTACGTATTTTATCAAGAAAAGCGAAACTCACCTCGACATGGATAATATTAAAAATGAACTTATAATGGGCGAGTTTTCTTATAAACCCATCGAAGATTTAGCGATACTTGCTGAGGATATCTTTACTCCGATACTCACCAACTACAATAATTCTAGAGGATGGCCGAATGCTCTTTACACAGATGTGAAAAAACAAATTATTGCATTCAACAGTACACTATATCAGGTAAAACATAAATTGTTATTCTTACGAATTTCTATATTCTTGCGTTTTGTAACAGATTAAAGGATCGTTGAAAGGCATAACTTTATTGCCCATGCCATCAGATATAGAACACATTTTTGAAGCTGAGGAACGTTATAGACAAGGCGAGGTTTATGATTCAGACTTGGTTCTCAAGGCCTCGGCTGAAGCCGCTGTTATACGATGGTCTAACATAATCAGTGACATTCTTAAACAGACTTCAATGGTTTCGTTCGCCGGAGGTGCTCATCCAGGGCCCAGCAAAGAAGTTCAGTTTTGGATGTCAAGATTAAAGAACTTGGAAGGTATCTATAACCAACTCCGAGATCCGAGGGTAAAAAAATTGGTCATGTATCTGGAAATGACTGACAGCAGTTACATGACATGTTTCAAGGATATATTTAAGTGCGTTGTGGCTGGCATTATTGAAGCACGAGACATTTCCTTATATTTCATGCCAATGAAGCAGCATTTCGAGCGGTTCGAAGGCGATGAATTTCTTGATAACTCAGATCATATTAAACCATTTCTACATTGCATAGGATTATTCTGGGGAAACTGTCGGTATTATTGCAACAGCGGAAAGATAGTACTGCTTTTGCAACAAGTTGCAAATTCTCTTATTGATGCAGTCACCAGATCGATAGAACCAAGTTCGATCTTCCAAGGGGACACAGAAGAGATCCATATGAAGTTTATCAAGTGCTTAGAACTTTTAGACAAATTTGAGAAAAATTTTGAGATTGTCAGGAATAATTTAGAACAGTACTTTCCAGCAGAGATTACTCCAGTTCCTTGGACGTTTCATTCACGGAATGTCTTTCAGAGATTGTACGATTTTAAAGCCAGACTTAAATTGGTTGATGGAATTTTAGCTACGGCTTTGGAGTATTTTAAATTGGAAAAGGTGGAAATTGGCGGTCTAAAAGGCAGAATTATTTCGCAAAAATGCGTTGAGTTGTTTGAAGAATTTAACAAAGCCTATACTAAATTCCAAAACATACAATATGATATTTTAGATATTGAGGATGAAAATATATACAAACATGAAGGAAAATTTGCAAAGAAGTGCTTCGATTATGATATGCGTCTAGCAGCAATCTTTTGCCAGGGATTTGATGAATGCAACGATTTGGAGGGCATGTGCAAATTGGTGAACATTATTGGCAATCTTATTGAGAGAACAATAATTTACACTGAATTGAAGCCGAAGATTGATCGATTGGTAGAACTTTTATCAGTTGAATTGGATACAGTTAAAGCACTTTACGATGAAGGAATCAAGCACGGGGTTCCATTAAATAATTATTTTGCTCCAGTATCAGGAAGAATGTGGTGGCTTTATAAGTTAAGATCCCGCATCACATTTCAAACGGAAATGTATAAAGCAGTTAATCATCCAACCATAAGGAACGAAGACTCGTTGTATAACCTGGAGAAATATGATCAACTGTTAGATATACTTGTTAGCGATGAGAAGAAAACGTTTGAAGATTGGGCAAAAACTATACCACAGATTATTGCAAAGAATTTATCCAAAATGCAGTTACTAAGAAGCAATGATATGCTCATATCATTGAATTTTGACGCCGAGTTGGAATGTGCACTTAGAGAAATTAAATACATTAAGTTATTGGGAAAGGAGGAAGATCTTCCGGAAAGTGCAAAAGGCCTCTTTGATCGCAACGAGGAGTTGGTGAAAGCTGTCCAAAATCTTATGAGAACAGTCGAGTGGTATAATCACTTGAAACAAAAAACGTTGAGTGTAGAATATGCAATGATACAACCAGAAATCGAAGAAATCGACGAACTACTAGAACAAGCGATTACAGCCTTAACATGGGAAACAGACAGTTAGTTTATATGTCATGACGTAAAAAATATACAATAACATTATTATTTTTTAGATTATGAACAGATCAACGAAATGCACATCCGGTTGCATGAGTTATATCTTCGAGTGAATCAAGCACAAAACAACATTAGTCATTTTTTTGAGGTAGTAGATCTGTGGGCACAACAACCGATATTTGGAAGGAAAGATGATAGAGATAATGAACTTATTGGCTTAGATAGCAGGTTAGATAGGATTATCAAGAAATACGAAAAGGTTAAAAATTCATCTGATGAACTAACATTAATTTTAAAAGAAAATTATTATCTATATCATAATATCCCATTACCAAAGATAGAGGAAGATGAAGTGCCTGAAGAAGAACATGTAATCCATGAAGGTGAAGCAATTCAAGCAGAAAGCACCTCAGAGGTGCCAGCTGTTGTTGCTGTTGATGTAACAGAACCTGTAGTTGAAGAGACTCCAGAAGACCCGTATGATAAAGCTTTAGAAGATGAGAAATGGATAGATTATCTCAATTATTTAGATGACTTAATCTTGAAAAAGTTATTAGAAGCAGTCACAGTGAGTATGCATTTCTTCACATATGAAATGAATGAGAATGGCGATAAGTATCCAGTATTTGAAATCACGATCGAGTTGAGAGATCCAAACATCTATTCTGATCCATCATTTGATATGGAATTGGATAATAATTTTCCACGTTTTCTTAATGGTCTCCTGATAGAGATTACTGAAATGGGAGAGTACTTTGTTCGTCTTTTATTGGAGAAGGGAGAGAATTACCTAGAGAGTGTTTCACGTGATAACTACATTCAGGATATACAAAATGATATATTGGCCAAGGCCAATGCAGCTGTCCAAGAAGCGGTTATTTATTTGGAGGAGTTTGAAGAATACGAGTATCTTTGGTTAGATAGTCGGCAGGAATTCTTGAGGCAATTTCTTCTTTATGGCAAAGTGTTAACACCAGAAGAAATGTTGTTATCACGGAATGAAGAAGGGTTCAAAGAGATGCCGCCAACGATTAAACAGTTTAAAGAACAGATCGATACTTATGAAGAATTAAAAATTAAGATTGAGGCTATCCCATACGAAAAAAAAATTTTGGGTTGGTTAAGACTGGATATGAAACCTCTTAGGCAGAGTATTTTGAATATGGCATGTAAGTGGAGTCATATGTTCAAGCAACATTTGATGGACCATGTATTAAATAGTATTGAAGAGCTAGAGAATTTTATTGTTGAATCTATTGAGGCGATGCAAAAGCCTCTTGATGACGATGATTATGATGGTCTCATAACTATTATGGGATATTTGTTCAAGGTAAAAGATCGTCAGTTTGCTACCGACAATATGTTCGATCCTTTGAAGGAGATCATGGACCTATTGGGTGAATATGGAGTTGAATTTACCGAAGAGACTCACGTGCAACTTCAGGAGCTACCTGATAAATGGAATAACTGCAAAAAAGTGGCACTAACTACTAAACAAGCTATCGCACCTATGCAAGCGAACCAAGTTAATGCTATAAGGAAGAGATTGGCATTATTCGACATCAGGCAATCGATGTATAGAGACAACTTTAAGAAGAGTTCAATATTCAAGTTCAGCTGTAAAGATATATATAAAGCATTGGATAAAATCCATAAAGAGGTTAAAGAGCTAGAGACTGACATGGATAAATTGGTTGAGCAAGGTAATTTGTTTGAAATTCAAATACCAGAGTTCAAACCTATCAAGACTGTACGAAAAGAAGTAAAAATGGTAAAACAATTGTGGGATTTTGTGAACATTGTCGTTTCAAATATTGACGAGTGGAAGTACACACCTTGGCGTAAGATAGACGTTGAAGGTATGGAAATGGAATGTAAGAAGTTTGCGAAAGAGTTACGAGCAATGGACAAGGAGCTAAGAACATGGGATGTATACAACCAAACTGAAGCAACAATTAAAAATCTATTGACGTCATTGAGAGCAGTAACAGAGTTACAGAATCCAGCCATTCGAGACAGACATTGGAAACAGCTGATGCAAGCCACCAAGGTAAGTCATTCTTGTATTCACCATTATTTAACAATTATAAATACAAAATATAACAAACTATTTAACAAACCTTTCACGCAACAGATAGCAGGAATAGAATTACTATACTCAGTGAGTACACAAACAAGTCTTTAAAGTAATTAAACAAATAAAACTTTTTATTTCATTATCTACCTTTATATCTATATATTAATAACCACCACCATCATTTTATTATAATCATTGGTTATCTCTAGGTGAAATTCGTGATGGATGAAGAAACAACTCTAAATGATTTGCTTGCACTTAACTTACACGAGTATGAAGATGAGGTGAAGAATATTGTAGATAAATCTGTGAAAGAGATGGCTATGGAGAAAGTCCTGAAAGAATTAAATGCAACATGGTCTACCATGAATTTCGAAAACGATATGCACGAACGAACGAAATTAAATTTATTGCGTGCATCTGAGGAGCTTATCGAAACTTTAGAAGATAACCAAGTGCAGCTTCAAAATATGATGACATCCAAGTTCATAGATTACTTCCTCGAAGAAGTTTCAGATTGGCAAAAGAAATTGTCAAATGCAGATCAAGTGATACAAGCATATTTTGAAGTGCAACGAAAATGGTGTTATTTAGAGAGCATTTTTATTGGATCAGAGGACATTAGGAATCAATTGCCAGAAGATTCGAAGAGATTCGATAAAATCGATAAAGATTTTAAAGATGTTTTAAATGAAATGCAGAAGACACCAAATGTAGTGAAAGCAACGAACAAGCCAGGACTATACGAGAGATTAGACGCCGTTCTTGGGGAGTTGATGCTTTGCGAGAAGGCATTAAATGATTATTTGGAAACAAAGAGGTTAGCATTTCCTCGTTTTTACTTTGTTTCGTCCGCTGATCTTTTGGATATATTATCGAATGGTAATCAACCTGATATGGTTCAGAGACACTTGACGAAGCTTTTCGATTCTTTGGCAAAATTAAGATTTGAACAGGAAGGTGGAAAGAATAGTAAGAAAGCAAAGGCAATGGTTTCCAAAGAGAATGAAGAGGTTGTGCCGTTCGTAGGGATTTGCGATTGCACTGGAAAAGTTGAGGTTTGGCTGAATAGAGTTATTGAAATTATGCGAAAAACACTTCATAAATTATTCGGAGAAGCTATAAGCACATATGATGAGAAACCAAGGGAAGTGTGGATTTTTGATTACCCAGCTCAGCCGGCTTTATGCGGTACGCAAATTTGGTGGACTTCTGAAGTGAATATGGCCTTTGCCAGGCTTGAGGAAGGTTATGAAAATTCGTTAAAGGATTATCAAAAGAAGCAAATAGCCCAATTGAACGCTCTTATTGTGTTGCTGCTAGGTGATTTATCTGCTGGAGATCGTCAGAAGATCATGACAATATGCACAATTGACGTGCATTCGCGAGATGTAGTCGCAAAAATGATAGTTGTTAAAGTTGAGAATTCTCAAGCATTTCAATGGCAGAGTCAGTTACGACACAGATGGGATGTAAAGGTGAAAGACTGCTTTGCAAATATATGTGATGCACAGTTTAGATATCAATACGAGTATCTAGGCAATACGCCACGTCTGGTTATTACACCTTTAACCGATAGATGTTATATTACATTGACTCAGAGTCTGCATTTAATTATGGGTGGAGCACCAGCTGGGCCTGCAGGAACGGGAAAAACTGAAACTACTAAAGATTTGGGTAAAGCCTTAGGAATTATGGTTTACGTGTTCAATTGTTCAGAGCAAATGGATTATAAATCCGTTGGTAATATTTATAAAGGCTTAGCTCAGACTGGAACCTGGGGCTGTTTTGATGAGTTCAATCGAATATCCGTTGAAGTGTTGTCCGTCGTAGCGGTTCAAGTCAAAACCATTCAAGATGCAATCAAGGATAAAAAAACACGTTTTAATTTCTTGGGAGAGGATATAGCTCTTATACCAACGGTAATTAAACGCAACTAATAATCGTAGAATATTAATTTTATAATATTTTCAGGTCGGTATTTTTATCACAATGAATCCCGGCTATGCGGGACGTACCGAGTTACCAGAGAATCTGAAAGCCCTTTTCAGACCTTGTGCCATGGTTGTGCCAGATTTTGAGCTAATTTGTGAAATTATGTTGGTTGCTGAAGGCTTTCAAGAAGCGAGACTTTTGGCCAGAAAATTCATAACATTATACACGTTATGTAGGGAATTGTTGAGCAAGCAGGATCATTATGATTGGGGATTGAGAGCTATTAAATCTGTGTTGGTCGTTGCCGGATCACTAAAACGTGGCGACCGTCAACGACCGGAAGATCAAGTGTTGATGAGAGCATTACGAGATTTCAACATACCTAAGATTGTTACGGATGATGTGCCAGTTTTTATGGGTTTAATAGGAGATTTATTTCCGGCTCTTGATGTGCCACGGAAGAGAAATCTGGAGTTTGAAACTTTGATCAAAAGATCAGCAATTGATATGAAGTTGCAACCAGAGGATGGCTTTGTTCTTAAAATTGTCCAATTGGAAGAATTGTTTGCTGTGAGACATTCTGTGTTCATCATCGGTTTTGCTGGAACTGGAAAGTCAATGGTCTGGAAAACACTTAATAAAACGTATTTTAATATGAAAAGACGACCAGTGTACAATGATTTAAATCCAAAGGCAGTAACTAATGATGAACTATTTGGTGTTATTAATCCATCTACACGCGAGTGGAGAGATGGATTATTTTCTGTGATAATGCGCGAGCAGGCTAATTTAACAGGAGATGGTCCTAAATGGATTGTACTAGATGGTGATATCGATCCAATGTGGATCGAGTCTCTAAATACCCTAATGGATGATAATAAAGTATTAACTTTAGCCAGCAATGAACGTATAGCACTTACAACCCATATGAGATTACTATTTGAAATTGCGAATCTTCGTACAGCCACGCCAGCCACTGTATCTAGAGCGGGTATTCTTTACATTAATCCTACGGATCTGGGCTGGAATCCGTATGTAGCATCTTGGATAGATACAAGAACACAGCAAAGTGAAAAGGCAAATTTATCATTGTTATTTGATAAGTACGTACCACCATGCCTTGAAGCTATACGAATCCGATTCAAGAAAATAACTCCCATTTGTGAAATAGCTCATATTTCCATGCTTTGTTATTTATTAGATTGCTTCTTAACACCGCAAAATGTCCCATTAGATTGCCCTAAGGAATGGTACGAAATATATTTTGTTTTTTCGATCGTTTGGGCATTTGGTTCGGCATTGTTCCAAGATCAAATTATTGATTGGCGGAATGAGTTTAGCAAATGGTTTACTAACGAATTTAAAGCAGTAAAGTTTCCTAATGCTGGTACCGTTTTTCATTACTATATTGACGAAGAAACAAAACGATTTTTACCTTGGGAAGATTTGACGAAAAATTTTGAATTGGATGAAGATATTCCGCTTCAAGCAACACTAGTTAATACGGATGAAACTACTAGAGTAAGATTTTTTGTAGATCATCTTATGGCGAAAAAGCTCCCTGTGATGTTAGTAGGAGGCGCAGGTTGCGGAAAATCTGTAATAATTCAAGAAAAATTAGATGAACTATCAGATCAGTATTTAGTTACTAATGTACCGTTTAATTTTTATACCACTTCGGAAATGCTGCAGAAGATTCTAGAAAAACCATTGGAAAAAAAGGCTGGCAGGGTTTATGGTCCACCCGGTAGTAAACAGATGATTTATTTCATAGATGATATGAATATGCCTGAAGTAGACAAGTACTTCACGGTGCAGCCGCATACGTTGCTTAGACAACACATGGATTATCAGCATTGGTACGATCGTCAAAAGTTGACGCTTAAAGACATACAAAATATCCAATATGTATCATGTATGAATCCTACTGCAGGATCTTTCACTATTGATCCAAGACTTCAACGTCATTTTTGTGTATTTGCCATGAGTTTCCCATCAGTGGAAGCACTATATGTGATTTACAATTCTATTCTATCTCAGCATATGCTTACACCAGGAAATAAGTTTTCCACTAATTTGCAAAAAGTGTGTCCATTTATTGTTGCAGCAGCTTTACAGCTCCATCAGAGGATATCCATGACTTTTTTACCAACGGCGGTCAAATTTCATTACATATTCAATTTACGTGACCTATCTAACATCTTCCAGGGAATGCTATTTGCAACAGGCGATGCCGTCAACAATCAGACAAGTCTTATAAGGCTATGGATGCATGAATCAATTCGAGTGTATGGAGATAAATTCACCGAAGCCAAAGATAACGATACGTTTAAAAAGTTGATCACAGAGATTGTGAAAAAGGGTTTCGAGGAACTAAATGAAAACGATGTATTTGAAACACCATTGATATTTTGCCACTTTGCTGAAGGGATAGGTGACCCAAAATATCATCAGATTTTAGATTATGGGCAATTGAATAAATTGCTGTTAGAAGCACTTGCAAGTTATAACGATTTAGTAGCAGCAATGAACTTGGTATTATTTGAAGATGCTATGAATCATATCTGCAGAATAAATCGAATTATGGAAGCACCGAGAGGTAACGCTTTGTTAGTTGGTGTTGGTGGTTCTGGAAAACAATCTCTGACACGTTTGGCAGCATTTATTTCATCGCTTGAAGTTTTCCAAATTCAATTAAAGAAGGGTTATTCCATGAGCGATATGAAAGCAGATATAGCCACAATATATATTAAAGCTGGTTTAAAAAATGTTAGTACCGCATTCCTAATGACCGATGCTCAAGTACCTGAAGAACAATTCTTGGTAGTGATTAATGACATGTTAGCATCCGGTGAGATCCCTGAGCTTTTGCAAGATGAAGACATTGAGAATATTATTAACATGATGCGTGGCGAAGTGAAAAATATAGGATTGGAAGATTCCAGAGAAAACTGTTGGAAGTTTTATATTAATAAAGTGAGAAAATTAATCAAAGTTATTCTGTGTTTCTCTCCTGTTGGTTCAACACTAAGGGTGAGATCACGCAAATTCCCTGCTGTTGTCAATTGTACCGCCATCAATTGGTTCCACGAATGGCCGAAGGAGGCTCTCGAAAATGTCTCTAAGCGTTTCTTGTCTGAAATTGAAGTGCTTCCCAAGGAATTGGTTAACTCTGTATCTCTTTTTATGTCGTTCGTACACACATCGGTAAATGAAATGTCCGAAGTGTATTTAACGAACGATAAGCGTTACAACTATACCACACCAAAATCATTTCTTGAGCAGATTGCATTATATTCAAAACTTCTTTATGAGAAAACTGGAAACGTTGATTATAGTATATCACGCCTAGAAATGGGTTTATTAAAGTTGGAATCTACTTCTAAGGAAGTGGATGGTCTTCAAGAACAACTTTCCGTGCAAGAGGTGGAATTGGCAAATAAAAACGCACAAGCAGATAAACTCATAAAAATTCTGGGTACAGAAAATGAAAAAGTTGCTAAGGAACAGACTATCGCATCTGAGGAGGAGGCCAAAGTCACAGTAATCCAAGAAGATGTTTCTGTTAAAGCGAAAGTATGTGCGGAGGATCTGCAAAAAGCTGAACCTGCTCTCCTAGCAGCGCAGGAAGCACTTAATACGCTCAATAAAAATAACCTGACAGAATTAAAATCTTTTGGCAGTCCACCTGAAGCTGTTGTTAACGTTATTGCAGCTGTATTAGTCCTTTTCTGTAAAGGAAAAGTACCAAAAGATCGTAGCTGGAAGGCAGGAAAGATGTTAATGAATCGTGTGGATAAGTTTCTTGATGATTTACTAACTTATGATAAGGAAAATATTCATCCAGAAATCGTTAAAGCTATTCAACCATATGTTAAAGATCCAGAATTTGATCCCAAAAAGATTGTGTCCAAGTCAACAGCGGCAGCTGGTCTTTGCGCGTGGGTTATAAACATAATGAGATTTTATGATGTGTATTTGGTAGTCGCACCGAAGAGGCGAGCTCTGCAAGAAGCAGAAGATGATTTGAATAACGCAAGGACTCGATTAAAGGAGTTAAACGAAAAGTTGAAATTCTTAGAAAATCAGCTTAGTACATTGAGATCGGAATTTGAACAAGCTACAGACGATAAATTAAAATGTCAAGCAGAGGCTGCTGCAACGGCCAAAAGTATCGATTTGGCAAATCGATTGGTGAATGGTCTTGCTTCGGAGAATGTTCGCTGGAGACAGTCTGTTGTAAATTTTAAAGGAACGTTCGTGACTCTACCAGGTGATGCTCTGCTGATTACTGCTTTCATTTCGTACGTGGGTTGTTTTACACGTCGATATCGTATTGAACTGCTTAATAAGCATTGGATGCCTTTTGTAAAAAAATTATCTTATCCAATACCAATGTCAGATGTTTGTGATCCATTGAGTTTGCTCACAGATGATGCAATGATTGCCAAATGGAATAATGAGGGATTACCCACAGACCGTATGTCTGCAGAAAATGCTACCATTTTAAGTAACACCGCCAGATGGCCGCTGATGATTGATCCTCAACTACAAGGTATCAAATGGATTAAAACAAAATATGGTGATCAATTAACTGTTATCAGATTGACAATGCGAAACTATCTTGATACCATTGAACGTTGTATTTCCAACGGCAACGTAATCCTCTTGGAGAATATCGGAGAAACAATCGATGCTGTCCTCGATCCTATTCTTGGCCGTGTGCTCGTTAAGAAGGGCAAATGCATCAGGATTGGTGATCATGAAATTGATTTTGATCCAAATTTCAAGCTGATTATACATACAAAACTTGCGAATCCTCATTACAAACCTGAGATACAAGCACAAACGACGCTAATAAACTTTACAGTAACGCGAGATGGTCTTGAAGAACAATTGTTGGCAGAGGTTGTGAAAGCTGAAAGACCTGATTTAGAGTCGCTAAAATCAAATTTGACCAAACAACAAAACGACTACAAGATAATTTTGAAAACATGCGAAGATAATCTCCTGGAGAGACTGTCATCGGCGTCAGGGAATATTTTAGGAGATGAAGCACTCGTTATAAATCTAGAGACTACCAAGAAAATGTCTGCAGATATCCAAATTAAAGCGGCTGAATCCAAAGTGACTTCGGTAAAAATAGATGAAGCTAGAGAGCAGTATCGACCTGCAGCAGCAAGAGCATCATTGCTCTATTTCATCTTAAATGACCTAAATCGAATCAATGCCATATATCAGTTCTCATTAAAGGCTTTCACAGTAGTATTCAAATATGCTTTGTCAGTTGCCGAAGAAGCTGAGAAATTGAAAGACCGTCTTTTAAACTTGCTTGATAGCATTACATTCTCTGTGTATATGTATACAAGCCGTGGCCTTTTTGAGTGCGATAAGCTCATATTTATGGCTCAGATGACTTTTCAAATTCTGCTGAATAGCGAGGAAATAAATGCCACCGAACTAGACTTTTTACTGAGATTCCCAGCAATGCCCAATTTAACTTCGCCTTTGGATTTTCTAAGTAACATCTCATGGGGTGGAATAAAATCTTTATCGCAGCTTGATGAATTTCGTGGCTTGGATAAAGATCTCGAAGGGTCATCAAAACGTTGGCGCAAATTGGTGGATAGTGAGTGTCCGGAGAAGGAGAAGCTGCCTGGAGAGTGGAAAAACAAAACTTCCCTACAAAAATTGATAATGATGAGGGCATTCCGACCCGATCGAATGACGTACGCAGTTCGGGGTTTCATTGAAGAAAAATTGGGCCAAAAGTTTATTACTGCTAGAACCGTTTCATTTGAAAAATCCTACGAGGAGACTAGCAACGAGACGCCAACATTCTTTATTCTATCGCCTGGAGTGAATCCGCTCAAGGATGTAGAAAAGATGGGAAAGAAGTTGGGATTTACGTTTGACAGTGGAAATTTCCATAGCGTATCTTTAGGACAAGGACAGGAAGTTGTTGCCGAAGCGGCGATGGATGTAGCTGCTGAAGAAGGACATTGGGTTATATTGCAAAATATTCATTTGGTGTCAAAGTGGTTACCCATGTTAGAGAAAAAGATGGAACAGAACACAGAACAATCACATCATAATTACAGGTTATATTTAAGTGCTGAGGCTGCAGCAGACCCGTCTGCTAATGTTCTACCGCAGGGAATTCTGGAATCGGCGATCAAGATCACAAACGAACCTCCTACAGGTATGCACGCTAATCTGCATAAAGCGTTGGATAACTTTAATCAGGAAACGTTGGAGTTGTGCTCAAAAGAAGCTGAGTTTAAGGCGATACTGTTTTCGCTGTGCTATTTCCATGCTGTCGTTGCGGAGCGTCGTAAATTCGGGCCTCAGGGATGGAACAGAAATTATCCGTTCAATATGGGTGATCTAACGATAAGCGTAAACGTTCTGTACAACTACCTGGAGAATAATAATAAGGTGCCTTGGGAGGATCTCCGCTACTTATTTGGAGAAATTATGTATGGTGGACACATCACTGACGATTGGGACCGGAGGCTATGTAGAAATTATCTGCTTGAATATATGCAACCGTTGCTTGTAGAGGGTGAACTGTATTATGCACCGGGATTTCTTGCACCTCCAAATACAGATTATGTCGGTTATCATCGACATATTGATGAAAGATTGCCACCGGAGTCTCCATATTTATATGGGCTACACCCAAATGCAGAAATCGGGTTCTTAACTAATACTTCAGAGATTCTTTTCAAAACGATCTTTGAGATGCAACCTAGGGACTCTGGCGCTGCAGCGGGAGGAGGATTAAGTCGAGAGGATAAAGTTCGATCTACGCTTGATGATATTGCAGATAAACTCCCCGAAGAGTTCAATATTGCTGAAATGATGGCAAAGGTTGAAGATCGGACCCCATTCATCATCGTATGTTTTCAAGAATGCGAACGCATGAATATGCTTATGCGTGAAATGAAGAGGACTCTTAAAGAATTGGATTTAGGTATGAAGGGTGAATTAACCATAACCACTGATATGGAGGAGCTGGAGCAGGCTCTATTCATGGATCAAGTTCCTCCAGGTTGGGCGGTGAAAGCTTACCCCAGTCTACTTCCTTTAGGACAATGGTGCGGAGATTTGAGTTTGCGGATTAAAGAGCTTGAGAGTTGGGTCAATGATTTTTCGATGCCTGCTGCAGTATGGCTGGGAGGCTTTTTTAATCCTCAATCATTCCTTACTGCAATTATGCAGCAGACAGCTAGAAAGAACGAATGGCCGTTGGACAAAATGTGTCTCATGTCTGATGTAACAAAAAAGCAAAGGGAAGACTTAATGACAGCTCCGAGAGAAGGCGCCAATGTACACGGTTTATATATGGAAGGTGCCAAGTGGGATTCACAGCTTGGATGTATTGGCGAATCAAAATTGAAAGAGCTATTCCCTGTCGTACCTGTCATTTACCTCAAGGCCATAACTCAAGATAAACAAGATCTTCGGAATATGTATGATTGTCCTGTCTATAAAACCAGAACAAGAGGACCCACATTTGTCTGGACATTCAATTTGAAGACCAAAGAACGTGCATCCAAGTGGGTCTTGGCTGGAGTCGCTATTCTATTGCAAATTTAATTATTTTCATTGTATTCATAATATTTATCGTCTGTTAATAAAATTTTATTAAAACCAAATCAAAGTTTTACATTTTTTCTTCATTGGCAGAATTGTAAACCTTGTCTTTTCGCTTCTATTTATTTGTACCTTTATTAAAAAGATTTAATTAAAATTTACGTATTGTAACATGCCTCAATTTGAGAAATATACATAACTAAAGATCTATTGATCGCGAAAACTTTACCGCGGCTGTTCCCATTCAAATGCAGCCCTCGGTACCAGTTCCCGTCGCACATAATTCATATTGTATAAGTCCACTTTACCTCAAATAAACAAACTTAACATCTGGCTACGTTGCGCTACGAACATATCCTTTCTTTCTCCTCTACATAGAAACAATCATTGCTTCGCAAAAAAAAATGATTACTATATTTTTTTTTTCCATATTTTAATAATTAACAAATCCTCTTGAATCGTAAGGTAATGCATTTATTATGAACAAGTTTAAATATCAAGATTGTAGTAATTATCTTGTACCTCTAAAATTTCAATTGACATTACGAAATACGTCGTCTGCTTTATAATTCATGCATAAGAAGTTTATGTAATTTTGGTATTTTAGGAGCTTTATTTATACAAATATTCTAGATAGTACCATAATGCAATTGAACCAAATATAAAAATAGTATAAAAGGGAGAATTTCCCGGTTTGACCTATATGACTTCAATTCTTTCTCTGTCCAAAATTAAGATCGATTGAGGGGAACTTCAAAAACAGTCCTCACTGCATTACGAATTCATAGGGATTTATGCGCACTTTGGGGATGGCGGTACCGGGGATGTGTGAGTGTGCAAGATATATTTTGATTTCCTTGGACATAATTGAGGGTTGGAAGAAAATAAGATTTGAAGAATTTCCTTGGAAACGAAATAATAATAAACTCTGTTCAAAAGAATCGAGTGGAGTTTTTGGATACGGGAAAGGTAATAAAGAAAGGGAGCTTTTCCCCCTCGCTTCTACGTATCTAATGCTAGTAGCAAAAACGAAAATGACGGACAGCCTTTGATAAATCGCTTTCTCGAGAAACAGCGAATACGAATATATTTAATTTATTTAAGAATTTATGTATGTAGTTATCAAATTAATGACATCTAATGACACACCTTAAACGTGTAGGTAAACATAAGTGTAGCATTCTTCAATAAACTACGATATATAGGAAATTGATATTTTGTGTTCTCAAAAGTAGCTGTTCTTACTATTTAAATATAGTCCTCATGAAGAGAGTCATCGACATGTACTAATTGAGAAATGCAACGTATTCCTTCTGGTATTATTATGAAATATTCGTTAAGGATGTGCGCATGAAAATATATTTATACAAGAAACCGATAAGCAGACTTAGAGGATTACAGATTAATCTCGTTTCTCCCATTTCTCCCTTATCTTGTTCTCGATTGATAGGAAGAACAGACTCTGGCTTAGGCCCTTTTATTTAACTCGATACATCGCACCAGATAAGAGCTTTATTGGCATAAACACCTTATACCCTCCGATCCAGTTTTCTGGATTAAGGAGTATCGATTAGGTGGATAGACTCTAAAGCTGCGTTGAAACCCTCATATTGATAATTAACTTTTCGCGAATATTTTTTATTCTCGAGAAATGAGAAATGTTATAGTTTAAAATATTACTGTACCGTAATTTATAAGAATTATTTTACCATTATTTTTTTTTTGTTGCACTTTTTCGATTTAATGTACATATAATTCTTGTAGTTGTGAAAGTCGGAAATTACGGAAAATCCGGATTTTATTTTCTCATATTTTATTGTTGGGAATTCTTCTGGAAATTCAGTTCAATTTTCTTTCGCAAGAAGAGTGGGCAAATCGAAGAAGTGTAGTATTAAGTTAATTAAAATCGTTTGTTGTTTGCTGTAGCTTTTGTGTTGTGGTGAAAGACGAAATGAACTTGTTTTCTTCTTCTTGTTTTTGTTGTTGCGTAGAAAAACAGAGTGTGTAAGGAATGGTAAAGGAAAAGAATAACGATTTCCAAAGCCGGATTTCCGGCGTGTCTAAATGACTGACTAGATCGTCTTAATTTATTTTTTGTTCGTAACCTCTAATGTGATTAAAATGATGTGTTCGTCAAAATCCAGGTAAAATCGAATTATTTTTTTTTTCCGCATGTTTATAGAGGTGGGAGAACGCTCAAATTCACATTTGATGTATTATTTTTCAACTGTTATGTTCGTATCACCTGGGGTTAGTCTGTCCAATTTTGGGATTTTTTCCAGTGGTCGGCGATGATGATAGAGGCGGTATTTGTGTGTTATAAGATAGGCATGGCATGTAACCCTCGTGCGGAGCAAACAGTCGTTTTCACGGCGCTTATTTCAAGGGGCTTCGGGTGGGTCCGGGTATAAGGATCGAGCGAGGGTCGGGCACGGTCGGATCCCAGCCAAGGGGCAGTTTTCCGGGCGGAGTCTCCTGCAGTGTACCCGCTGCAGGATGCCAGGGGTTGAAATAGTCTGCGCGCTGAATTCGTCCAGGTGCGATTGGGATCCGAACAACGATCGTCCTTAAATGCACCTGCATTTGGACATTGAGGACCTAAGGTGGTGGGGATTCGAATAGTTTTCGAGATGGACGAAGTGCGTGATCTGCGTGACGAGTATCGACGAAAACAAAGCGTCGCGTTGTTGCATCAATTGAATCCACGGCACGACGTCACGGATGAAACGCATAGTAATTAACCGTCACTAGTAACGAATTTGAAAAAAATAACAACTATCAGTATTAAAACCTTTATCATTAAGATCTAATTAAATTAGTTAGTGTAATTATTTTTAAATTGTGTGTAATGTGAGTGTTTCAAAGTAATTAAGTGAATTCATTAACTAGACTATCAGGATCTGACTGTATCGGCTGAACCGGAACGTGCGACAAGGATTTTCACGTGGTAATTCTTTGCTATTCTGTTCCGCATTTCATAGTTTCAAAATTGGTGATTACGAACTGCTCGTAACTGCACTTGAGTTGCTCGCTCGGTCCGAAATTATCCTCTCAGCAAGTATTCATTACTACAACGGACGACAGGGATAGAGTTTTATGATGGAGGCTATCCCCACTCTCTTTTCATTTTTTCTTTTGCTGCTGCCCCTTTTCAGATGCAAACGTGTTCGAAACTCGAGCATTCTAAGTACATGTAATCAGGCAAAAAGCAATAAATTATTTTTGAGAATATATTATAGACACATTCATTAAACAATTTGTAATATATGTCCAATATATTACCTGACTGTCAGTGAGCAAATACTATAAAACGATTTTTGGTAATGACAGATTTAATATTAATTAATTATTTTATAACAAATTGTAGTTGAAATTTATACAAATCTGTTTTGTTTACTATCAAATAAATACTATTTTTTTTAAATATTTGATATACAAATTCTTTTTTTTTTTAAATATTTGTAAATAAAAATAATTTAACATGGCTCAAATTATTACCAATAAATAAATGCTTAAATAAAATAAAAGGTAAAAAAATATAGTAAAATTATAAAAATACTTTTAATTGATAGTAAACTAACTATGGTGGATGCGCCGGGACTAAAACAATTTTGAAGATTTAATTTTAAGATTATTAAAACTACTGCATATTCAGGAGTTTTGAAGGAATAAAGTTTGCATTTATTATAAAAATTAATTGATATTAAATAAACAATAACGCTTTGTTTAATTACAGATATTAAAAGTAATTTTCTCAGTTTATTATGCAGCAAGTGTTAGTTTCATCTTTGACGCACTTTACGACTTTTTCCTTTAGCCTTTACGTTTTATGTCTTGTTTTCTTTTTAAGTCGTGGGTTTGCGAACAAAAAATTGGCTCGTATAAAAATAAAACCATAAAATATTGCACGTTTTATGGTGCCAACATATTTTCCTTGTCCACTTTAGTTTCCTCCTTTCCCGAATTCTGCCTGTTTTTTTTTCCATACAAACCCTTCTCTCGCAACACGCTCATATAATTTTCTTTCTTTTCTGCATATAAGTGAGAATATGGAAAATAATTTTGTGGAGCAGAGAAAACAAATGTGAATGACGAAAGAAAGAGAACGAAAGTTAATCGAGGGCAGACGATGGCCAATTTAATTTAAAATGGTTCCCGCATTTTTTTGTGTCCTTCCTAAACCCTTATACTCCGGACCGGCTTCAAAAATCCACCCTAAAAATGAAATATTGTCGAATATAGAAAAGTGAGTTATTTTTAAGAAATATCTGTTTAAGCTTTTGAAATCTACCCTAGTCCATATATTTTTTTAATATAGAATATTGAAACCAATGTTTCTTTTTTTGTACGATGATATTAAAGCTCAATTATACTTTTATGTTCGGCACTGTTAAATTTAATGTTACAATTAAAATTAATCCAGACATTGGCAAAATTGCTACATTAATGAAAATATCATTTTAATATTATAAAAGTTGGGCGGAATCGTAGCTTAACTCGAGTGTCATGTCTATCAAGAAATAGGCGATGAGCGTTGTATTTAAATATTTTATATTTTTTATTGATACTTCATGATCGGATTTGAAAGTGTTGAAATGAAGTAAAGATATTTAACCGGCGTATTTGCTTCGTCAATCAGGATAATTCCTTGAGGATTACATTCATAATTGAGTTTACTTTGTCTATGATTAATCAATATTTAACGATTTAACGATACAAATATCGTGATTGATTAAATTAATACATTTTTTATTTACGATTTATTATGAATTAGATTTCGATACATTTATAAAGAAAATATTAAAATATCTCTAATTTATTTAATAATTTTAATAATTGATACTCAAAACAGTAATAAAATATGTTTATATGAAATATAACATTATGTTTGTACTATCTGTGTTTTTTTATTTTTATTTTTTGATACCAGGAGTTTTAGTTTTTCATTTAATTATTTTCAATTAAACTTTTGTAAGCTTTAACTTTAATAATTTTATAAATAATTGAAATAAGTGTTTGCGCTAAGGTATACATAATTTAGTAATTGCTTTATTAATGAAGAATTATTTTATGTATGTGAGTTTCGTTACTTGTACTATTTATTCAGTCTATGTATCAAGGTTTTCAGTTGAATGTACATTGCATTAAATTATTCAGATAGTTTATTTAATTTGAGATTAATAAGTGAATTTATTGAAAAATCGCTTCTAGATTGTATAGTCTCTGAGACCAGATTAAAACGCTATGTTAATTTAAATTTGACGATGCTGTCGATCATCCTGCACGGTTCTACTTAATGACAACAAAGGCGTTTCTTCGTGGAAAATCCGTCGCCTTCGAGCATTATTATCGTCATCACCATAATTATGTTCCAGAGTCCGCGATCAAGAATTACAAAATCCATCAAAACTGGAGAATGAGGGTGATTCAACAACCGCGCGCTCCCTCACCCTCCCCCACACTGCCGGCACCGGTCACAATAGCTTTTTTCGACACCGCCGCACACAGAAAAAAAACATCCGTAGCCTCCTAAACCAAAAGTTTAATCAATTTCCTGTCTCGCACGGTAATAAATCATTTTCAGAAGTAACTAACTGTATTTAGAGCCTTGTTTGTTCTGAATTCACGGTTTTCTGTTTGCCATTTTTGTTTTATATTTTCCCACCGGCGGCCAAACCCAAATCAATCAAAAGGTTTAGCCTGCGGAAAAAAATCATTAATCTGATTTACGACTTTGACACTTTTCATATTCGACGCTTTTTGATGTTTGAGGTCATGCATGTTACGCGTCATGATTAACAAATAAAATCTAATTACTTTATATTCGTTTTTAAATTATTAAAAACGTATTTTTCACACATTTCTCTCTTCCTATTTTACAAATGTTTAATATGTGCAAATTTTGCATACACTTTAATAATATTTATTTTAATAATTTAAAATCTCATTTAACTTTAATTAAATTTAGCATTTATGTTAATATATACTGTTACTTACAATTTTTTTTATAATAAATATTGAGAGTAAAAATTCTAGATTTTTTTATTTTATTAATATATTTTCTAATCATAAAGGTCTATTGAGCGCTGTATTTCCGCATACGGTATTTGTATATAAAATAAAGAGAAAATATAAACAAAAATTGTAATTGCATTTCTTATACTGCGTTGGTGCAGGAATTAAATTAAAAAATAAATAAATAAAAAATTTAAAAATATAAAAGAAAATTTTGTTCATAAAGAAACAAAACATCAATAACCGTTTTCAAGGGTTTATAATTTGAAATTCTATAAATAATTGCATTGTTATATAGGAGATAGGAGATACATGCAATGAATTTAATTAAAATAATTCCCGGGAAATATTATTATATTGTTTTTTGATAGTTCTCAAGTGGCCTACTTGATTAAGGGTAGCATTACAATTGCTATTATATACTGCACTAAACGTATGTCACAGTGCGGCATGGTAGCGTATTCAACATTCCATCCAGTCGGCTTTAATAACATTCAACAGATTGGACACAAATGAGTAACATTAATCAAAGCATAAAATTCTAAACCAATTAATTTGGTAATGTGATACATTTTTATTTTTTCAATTCTTTAAATTGGAAACTTTGATATCACCATTTTTACTGCTTTCAATACTATCCAGATAATTTAAAAATCAACAAACTTAAGAATTAATCCATCAGCCATCATATGAAACTGTGGAAAGCATACTCGAAAATAATATTTTTAGATTTGATATTTCGGTGCGCGGATCGATGGCGATGTGGGTGAATGCGGTAATCCTGAAGAAGAGCAAAATCCTCTTCCTTCCTTTTCAGTACCTTTCCGTTCCTTCTCTTTTACTGAAGCAACAGCAATTTGCGGCTTCGGCGGCGGCGGTTCAGGCATTTTTAGCTTTTTATCTGGCAGGCCTTTATTCTACAATTTTTACGATTGCATCACGTCTCCCCAGGCGGGCGGCTCATGCGGTGGATCCGTGGGATTCGGAAGAGGTGAATCCGGGAGCGGCAGTGCTGCTGATGCTGCGGCGGCAGCGGATTCACTTCTTTTCACATTCTCTCGTTAAGCGCTCAAAGCATCTCTTCAATATATTCATTCTTACATTTTCCACTTGCGTTTTCCCTTTAGTTTCCCACGTATATACATAGATTCTGTAAAAAAAAAATGCATTAAGATTGTACACGTTTTCTTATATTCAAAAAAATAATAATTCTCAAACAAAACAATAATTAATATATGTTTACATACCTAAGGCTATTGTCTGCAGTTTTTACAACCATATTGAAAGTATCAAATCTTTTTAATTACAATATATAAAAACATCTATAAAATTTTAAAAAATACATGCAATTCGAATTAAATTAATTTAAGCACGTTTCTTTTAGTTTAAATATGTTGATTTAAATTTAGAATTCAATTGGTCCAATTGGTCGTATTTGAAATTTATGAACAATCGATAGACTAAGTGGTCACAAAAGGGCAAGGGCGGAAGGGTTAAAAGGAAAGGGTCATTAATTCGAATGAATCCGCAATTGAGATAGAAGATGTCCCGCAGGATCTTAGAGGCGGTCATTTAATTAACTTTCCGGCCACGTCGGGCGTCAAATTATTCGAGCAATTAAACACGAATTGTATCCTCTTTCTTCTTCTGTTCCAGATTTGTTTGGTGTTTTTCGAACGTGTGGCGTATCGTAACATATCTTGTCTTGACATCATTAGTGGGTTAAAGATGACCTTGCGTCTCCTTGTCTTGCTGCTCGTTTTGAGGGCCGCGATAGGGTTGGAAGCCACTTCGGAGATGACTTTGGGTGCAGAGGTTGCTGAGGCTACCGAGGGAGGAAGCGCCTCTCTGCCTTGCAACCTGGCACCCGTCCATCCACCAGACAGAGTCAGTTTGATCCAATGGTTCCGCGGACCTGGGCCAGATCAGACAACTAAAACCCTTTATCAGTATGACCTGCGGGGTATTCGACCACAGCACTGGGCCGACCCAGCGCTCGGTAATCGATACTTCTTGAGGGTTCTTGATGGCGAAAGAGCCGTCTTGACAATTGCACCTATCAATCTCACTGACGAAGACTTATATCGGTGCAGAGTCGAATTCACCAGAACTACCAACCGCTTGACCCACGTTAATCTCACCGTCATAGGTAAGTTTTAGATTGATATAAAAAATATAAAACCACTAAAATAATTATAATTTTATTCCCAAATTTTCAACACAGATTCATTTTTATACATCATAATTCCAGACGCACAATAGTTTTATATTTTACCAATTACGAATTTATACCATCATAATAATTATAAATTATCAGTAATTTTGTCCATGCAAATAGTCTAATTCCATTGCAATAATTTTCGAAAATATTTAAAAGTGTATTTAAATAATGGAGTATAATTAAAACCATGGTTTCAAAATAACAATAATAAATGTAAATGTATTTTGGTGAAAAAAAGGCGAAGTTTGTGTACATTTTGTTTCAATGTAATAAATGTTGGAGAACAATCAAACTGCCCCTTTATTTCACGGTAGTATGGCATAACAATTGTGAAGTAGTAGTAATTTACTCGACAAATTGTAATTGTGAAAAGACGATGTGGTAAGGTAAAAGGGGTCTGAGTCATGTTTATTTGACCTTGGTATTCTCTGTCAAAGGATGTAAGTTGCATCAGATTTCACCTTTTCAAAAAGAAAATTTTCACCGCTGCGTTCCTATGACACCGCCACCGCCGCATCCTCCCGTTATGCTCTAGAGGACACGCATACACACGTAAACAAGTACACTTGCAAGAGGTGGAGAGGTGGATTCCTACTGAAACAAATACCAGCCTTGGGATGCCTCGATGGTAGTTGTTGGGAGGGCGGCGATGCCTCTTGGCGCTGAATCACAGAGCTCTATCGAGCGGAAGCGCTGCCATCGCTATGCCTAGAGTAACGCCATCGGAGCCTGCAATTAATTGTTAACGCACTGTCATTACACTTCCCTGGGTGATTGATACCTCAATTAACCTATCGAAAGCAAAAATATTTAAAAAAAGATGTAAGAATTATATTTTCATATTTCACTCCTGGAATAAGAAATTAGTATATCTAATACACCAAGTTATAAGGTTCTTAAAGTGCTTCTAACAATTTGGGTCCTTTAACAAAAAACGCAACGGTTGCCTAAAAGAATTGAGTTTATTTCCTCAATAATCTTTATTAGACTTATTTGAATAATAATAATATAATAAGTAAATAGAGCTGTACTAAATAGGAAATCAAAATCATTATTTTAATGAAAAAAATTGGGGTCTATTTAGGAAATCACGATTGGTAGGAAAAATTTCAAATATGAGTAAAACGAGACAACTAATATTATTTCAATAGTTCACCTTTTAAGTTGTAAAATCGATCTCAAAAACACACAAGTTGCTTTAGGAACTTAAGAGTTTATTTATTGCATACAAGAGATTCTGTATTTACTTTATCTTAGTTTGAAATTATGTTGATAAATACGGTTTAATGTATGTTATATTAATAAAGCATTTGTGGAAGTTTATATTGTGTAAATTAGTTATTAAGTTATTATATAATATAATTAAATCAATGTGATGACATAAGAGCTTCAAGAGAATGTATCGATGTAACAATTTCGGTGTTTTCTTTTATGGCTCTTCTCCATCTTCTTGGTAAAATAAACTTTGGTTGGATTATTTAAGCGGAATGTGGTAGGAGATGGAGGCTTAATGTATATATCAAAAGTGCTCTACGCCACTTGGATAAATGTTTCGCTTATAATGCAAGGCGCGCCCTTATTTAGCATAAACTCTAAAAGAGAACGTTACCAAAACCTCCCCTATTGGAAGTGGAGAAAGCGAGCCTTAATTTCCTTTTGATTTAAACCATTTACCGCCGGGATGCCATTTGATACCAACGGACTGCGAGCACTCATAACTCTGCACCTCGATCGATCTAAAGGAAACGTAAATTATATAAGAGTTCGAGGAAAAAAGGTATGAAACATTGAATTGCTTTACGACCTCTACACATTTAAAAAAAAAAAACTTTTTTACTTATTTACATTATTAAACATTTCTTCCTAATTATTACAAATAATATATTATATAAATATTTATATACAAAATTTTATTTAAAACTAATATATTATAACACGCCGAGGGTGTGAGTCGTGCGATATTCAAATCGGGCTGTGCGTGGGTTCGTGACGTTTGAAGGTCCTTTATTTTGTTCCAGAAAAATAACACACGGCTTTCTTCAATAGCACAACACCTTTGGATAGCCAAATCCGGACTCTCCTCAAGAGCGACCACTATCACTTAATTCCGTGCAATCTTTAGACTACACGAACATCTTCTTCTATGGCTTTTTTATCACTCGCTCAAGAGCGAGCACCAATATTTTATTATATATTAACAGTATATATGTAAAATAAAATGTAAATGATTTTTACACCTATTTTAGTCTTAGTCTGAAAAATTGTCTAATTTTATTGCTATAAAAGTTACTTTCATATAAATTGCAGTTTTAAAATATTGATAATTACAAAAATACGCTATATGAATTTGAATATATTTATTTGTAATATGCAATGTTTAATTTAGTTTCCATTGTATGACGGAATAACAAATCTTCGTAGTGAGTAATCGGATCAAAACAAAAACAATTTAGGTATATAGAAAGGTTCAATTTGCGCCGATTTGTACTTTGCATTTTTTTTTTTGTATTAAATGTTAGCCCGATATTACCCAAAGTTTATATTTTCGGAACGCCACCCTTGGGACTGACTGTGGTATTTAACTGAAGGAAAAACACAGGAGTGATTGAATCAATCTAAGTTCGTAATCCTGAGGATTTAATACTTTATTGTTGTACGGAATGAGGAGATTGAATCGTTTTCATCCAATATCGTAAACGAAAGAAGGGAATTACAATTCCTATAAAAAAGTGTTTTCAAATATGTGAAAATAATTAAAATATGTACAGTGAAATTGAATAAGTTTCTACTACTTATTTTATCCAATAATTGTATTTTTAAAATTGCAACCGCCATTGCATGAACTGATGGGTAAAGTATATAAGAAATTTAAAATGTATAAAAAATAACCAAGTAACAGTTACTTTAATAGCGAAACGTGAAATGCAAAGAAACTTCATAATATATATTTTTCTTCGTTCCGCCTACAATAGGTTCCGTTGTGTTCGTGCGTATTTTTGTATTTTTTGCCCTCCGCTCGCCCTTTTTTCCTCAGATATAGTTCACTGATCTCCCCGTATGTATGTATATATATATATATATATATATATATATTTCACGTTTTGCTTTATAAACTCTGCTCGGCCTGGAGGCTGTATTTCGCTCGCATTTCATTGTTGCGCGGCGGTTTACAGCTTTCGCCATAACTTTTTACTCTCGTACTCTGCTCTCCCCTGAATGCGAGAGGGTTAGCAGGGAGGAGTAAAATACTGGAATTAATACGGCCGTTGGTTACGAGTAAAGAAGAAAAAATATATAAATAAGAAACTTAGATTGCGTTTCGAAAGTCCCAAAAATTACAACGATACGCCAGCTTTCCGAACGTTTATAATCGGGAAGTTCAGGAAGTACAACGCCGAGTCGAGCTTATATATAATATATTGGAAAACCTTGTTTTTTTTTTATTCTTAGTGATTTTTGCCATGCGCAAATAAAGAAAATGAAATCCTAAAACGATCTCTACATAATAATAATTAGTTTTCATTGCGAGAACTTGGATTTCAAGACTGTAAGACAAATTATCTTAATATATATATCTACTGCAACTTCTTGGAAAAGCGTTTGTGCAGAATTTATGTTGTGTAAGATACATTTTATTTTTTCGTATTTCAAGTTATTTACGTATATGAAATTTTGACTAATTTAGTATTAGTATTAACATTCATTAAAGGAAATGAGTGTCCAAAATTATCTGCAATCAAACTCCTCAGTTTCTCCTCGGATTTCTAAATCACTTTAACGCAAAACAGAAGCGAGAACCCAGGAAGCGGAAAACTGAAAATCGATCAAAGTCTTCATCACGAAGTCATTAATTAGCAACGGAAATCCAATTCAACCTTTTAGATTAAATCTATTATTTTCTTATTAAATCTAATTCCATTTTAAATTATATATTATTACGTACTATTTTATAAAAATATAATATTTATAAATTATAAATTAAAGTAATTTTTTTTATATGCAGTTAATTTCTAATCTTGAGTTACTTTTTATAGAAGGATACGTTACTTGTTTACTATATTAATCTGGGGATATTAATAGAAATATAACGGCTAAGTGAAATGAAAATGAAAAGCTTGAAGGAATACGTCTGCATAAAGGGAAGAAAAATATAATTGAAAGTTGCAACTAACCCGGCGGCTCCGCCAATGATTCATTTTATCTACATCTCTTTTTCTCTTTATACCTTCCACAACTATACGAAAACTCCAGTATACCCTTTCTATTCTTTCCATTGTGACCCCACATGGTAATAAAATTAATTTCGTGCGGCCTGCGGCCGATTTAGTTGTTTTCGACAGCGCTATCATTTAGCACGTTCAGCCAACATAAAATTGAAATTCCAATAATACCACTAATGATAAAAATAATAAAACATAATTTTAGAATTCCTATATTTTGTGTAGCAGAGAGCCAGTTGTTTACAATAGTATATAATTTTATTATTTGAATACTCGACCAAATATTCATCCGAAAAACAATATAAAATAAAATATTCCATCAACCATATTTTTTTGGTCATGCAGTTTGCATAAAATAACAATATTAAAATACATTTGATGCTTTTTCAAATAAAACTAAATGTGGCAATTTATTTACGTATAGATTTTAGATAATATACAAATTATTTAAATGAATAATTCCAGTGAGTTATTTGATTCAAATGAAAATTTGTAAAGAGACTCAACAAATAGCATACGTTTCAACAAATTTAAATCTATACAGTAATGTGTAAATGGTAACTACAAACTACGTGACTTAATAAATTAGAATGATTATTTTGAATTGATTATCAATTCTTTTCAGTATTTCAATTAATATGTAGTTATTGATGATTGAATTCAGAAAAATAAATCATTGAAACCATCAATCAATATATTTTGTATACTGAGAACTGAAGATGTTTTATTCTGGTTTTAATGATCCGACGTAGCCTTGTTGTTGTCTAAGCTTGTCTGAATTAATTCGTCGTATCCATTTCCAGCCACCACCCCAAGACCTCAGGTGCTCATTTCGCCTTTACGCTCATAATGCGGCATAATTAGAAAAAAATCCCCCATATTTTTACTAATTTCGCTGTGCTGTAAATAAATTTGCTTTTAGCGTTTTCGTTTCCCGAGAAGCCAGTTTTGCGTCATTAATCGTCTGAGGAATTAATCTTCCATAAAGCGTCACTGCTGCGAAACATACGTAAAGAGCTGACAAACAAGAAATCCATCTTGAATCTATCGACTATTATCTTATCTCCAGAAAGTCAGCTCATTGGTTATGAGACTACATCATTATACAATTTATTACTTTATTTATATTACTTCATCAAAAATCAATTAATTAGCAATTAAATTATTTGAAACGTTACTAGGAGATTTTGACAGTAAAATAATATAACTTTAATATTAAGAAAAATGAATTGAAATTATTTTTTAAATAGTTTAAACTACAAATAAAACTGTAAAAAGTTGAAAAGTATTGAAAAATTGTAGATGCAAAGTGAAAATAAATAAGGAAATTGGATTTGTACCAATCTTACAGCTTTGTTATTTTGTCGGCATTGTTCGATATCAATTTGTTACAGTTTCGCGCGGAGGCCGCAGTTACCGAATTTAATAAAAATACTCGTGTTCGTTCCACGGTGAACGTTAGCGGCGGCGGCGGTGAGAGGCGGAGGTTTGCAAGCTCTGTGAGCAGATTGCAATTTGTGTAGAAATTAAATTTGCGACGTGCAACACAATGCAGAATAAATAAGTGCGAGGCGCCTGGAATATGAAAAAAAATAATAATAGTAGAAGAAAAAAAATCGTACAAGAATTTATTAAACATTTATTTCAGTTATCCGACATATTGCTTTGCGTTTCTAACAATTGGTGTATTTTGTTGTTTGAATTATAGAGAAGTTTAATATATTTCAACCAACAATATGTCGCGCATCCTATCTGTATTATTTAGAATATACACAATCACATTAACGTCGGAGGCCTAATTCAAAGGGATTTGTAATTGCGCTACGTTCCATAGTATCAGCGCAAATATGAACATTCGAAACATTGTCTATATGACAATATAACTGAAATAACCACTATCGTTGAATTAACAATTAAATATCAATAATTGACTAGGATTAACAATATTTTTATATTTACGTAGAAATAAGTTAACAGACTTGCATTATTGATATAGTAATAATTATTATTGTTTCAAAAACTATATAATGTATAATAATGTACAGATTCAATTTGCTAAACTTAAGATATTCTTTCTGCACTCGATTTGGACTGAAGATTGAAATGAACTAATCACAAAAGTCAATGTTTAGAGAAATATTTTATTAATTTTTATTAAAATATTATGAATTATTATATTGTTGAAGCTGAAAAGTTCTGTTTCATGTTTGCATATTAAATTGTATTAAATATCAAAAAGTTTAGTACAACGGACATGATGTTCAAGTCCATAAAATCTTGCAGCAATATTATCATTAATGATTGTCACGCTTTTAATAGAATTAGATAAGCATAATTACAAGATTCCACAACTGTATCTTCCTCTAACTTACGATCCTAAAGGCAAAGTCCAATGGAATTACTAATGTTCGTCATTGAATTTTACTACCGCTTCGGTTGGCCATTTAGCACTTTACTAAATATGATAGATGTTAATTCAAATATTAATCTAGTTAATGTTATGTAATATTTTTAGTGAATGCATTTTATATGCAAATTGTAACTTTCTGAAAAGTAATTTTATTTTTTGAGGCTCTCGCTGCGGTTAATTATGTAGAATTTTGCCTGTACGAGCAGAGATGATGTAGAAGGAAATAGCGTGAAATTTAATCCTAAATTGACATTTAAATAAGTTACGTGATTATTTGTGCACACAACGTGGAAAAAGTGCAATGGGGAATAGGGGCTCATCGAGTTTTGGGATTAGTTTAAACAAGTTAATCACCAGTCTGAATGACCGTAGGGGCTTTTGTACGCTGCAGTTCTCAGTCAGTTGGTAAACTACGTTAATTAGACCAGACATCGCTTAGATAAGAGGCGTGTATTCAACTACATTCGGCTTCATCAAAAGGACATCATAGATTCATCAAAAATCCTCATATATTCGAATCACATTAATTTAGCTGCATGTTGCATTGCTAATTGATATTTTCCAAATATAATTAGTTTAATTAAGGGAAATTCAGTAACATTTTCAACATCAGCTGTAGATATAATGCATTATTCTGAAGTGCAATAATATAATAATAATTATTATTATAATTACATAATATAATAGCATAATTATGAAAATGTTAAGATCTGGTATATCTGCTAATAAATAAAATTCGAAAATGGTATGCGTTAACATAAATAATGCAGAGAGCACAACAAAACCAAACTGAACAATTTAAATTAATAGAGTTGGGCATGGATATAAATTCGTGGCGGGGTTGGGAGGAGGAGGAGGATTCGTGCAATTGATAAAGGCTGAACTAAAACAAAACATACCAGCAGCTCCAACAAAAAACTGCATGGTTATAAAACTAAAGCAAATAAATAAACCCCTGAAACATAGGCTATAGCAGGAATCGCAGAGGGTAGGTGATGGGACAGCGGCGGTAAATTAAATTCCGCATTTACAACTCAATTTTCCGAAAGGGTGAAATACTCACTAGGGAATGGACGCATTTCCGCACTTATACATACACACATAATGTATTCTGACCAAATTTTACCTGAATCGATTTTATTATAAATATTTAATTAAATTAACATGCACTACCAAAACCTAATATCTTATCACCATTGAATATTGCATTTTCTAATGCTCATCCAAAAAGTCATTAATTATATAATTTGTCTATTTTAAAATGTATAATTTACAAAACTTCTACAAAGTAAAATAAAAATAAACACGATTTAAAAAATGTTTATTAAGTGATATTTTTTTCATAAAGTTCTACTTGAAATGAATCAATTAAGCTGTTGCAATTAAAATAAAAGTTGCAATGTCTGGAAACCTGATTTTTGTAGAAACTGAAATGGAATGTGAATTCCCCGTCACGAATTTGTCTTAATTCCCTCACCAGCTACTAACTGAAACCTGGGTGTCCTGATGGCGACGCCGCCACCGCATCCGTGCTGATATTAATTAAGCCGCCATCCAGAATATATTACCTAATCATTTTAAACCAAACCCCGAACTAATTCACACTGGAGGAGGATCGTCTGCTCAACTCTGCAGTCTCGACAACCATCGAAGCATTCCAATAACACATTCCCAATCTTGTCCTTTGATAATATTTCACATCTATAGATGAGATCTAGTATCTAAATATTTTCATAAACAATGCAATTGGAATCTATTTATTTTATAAATTATATTTCTTGTTGGACATCGTTAACTTACACTTATTACAGTTCATACATTTTGTTTATTGATTTCGTAGATTATACTTTATTTTGCAATAAAAGCTCTATGGTTCTTGTCAGATAACAAAATTTTCTTAAACTTTTTAATCGGCTTAAAAATTATAAATTGAAATGATGCAACATCATAGTTATTTGATTTTACTTGATAAGCTGATTAATAATAAGCTTTCATTTATAATTATTCGAGAAAGTCAGATTTATGTATATTTTTGTATCAAATTAAAAAATAAATAATCGCAGAATAATTATTCAAAATTTCCATATGAATGTAAAAGATTTTGCTCCGTTTCACCCACATTTGTCAATTTATTCACCAATCAAAGCATCCCCCTTTATACTCTTAGGGTTTAATTTAAAAACATTTCTATTCTCGAGGTGATCGTTCCATTTCAGAGGTGTATGTGTGTACTTTTTTGTGTTCTGCAAAATTGTAAATCGTACTCATAAAACTCCTAAATGTGGATTGGATAGCCAGGGATGGTGCTTTAAGGCGGCGTGTAAATAAAACCCCAATATCATCTGGTCATTTTATCTGGTGCTATAGCTACGTTGTTTCAGGAAGAGCTTAACATTATTTCAGCTATGTACATATTTTATAAAACTATAATGTATCAAAAACAAAGATTATTTATAATGTAAGATTAAGTTAATCTTTGTTTTACATGCCATTTTGAAGCAAGTGAAATCCAATTTAGGTTCCGGAGTATTATAAATCTGTTGTTTGTGGAATATAAAAGTCCACTAAAAGGTTGTATCGTTTAAGAGGTCGGGTATTTCGTGAGAGGGCAAAATATACTCGAGATTCCGTTCTACTTTTTGTATTCTGCTTCCTTCATATTTTTTGCATATTCCTACTTTCTCTCGTTCTTTCGGCGTGACCGCTTACCAGTGAAAATAATTAGCATTAACTTTGCACTAAAAACATGTGCACGAGATAAGATTGCATTTAATTCTATTTCGACTTTATGCGTAATTTCATAAATCTTTTTCATTCTCATCTCTCTTTAATCTTTCAAATAGGTAGGTATCGCTTAGCACCAAGTTACTTGCAGCAAGGATCATTACGGATTCCGTAAGTTCCTCTAATGGAATTAATTACGTCCGCTTGTTTCGTCTCTGTCGAGCGCGACAACTTCATTAAATGTCATCTTTTCCTCCTCATTTTCCATCCAAGCACGAAGGTAGAAAATGAAATGGAATAAAGATATATAGAAGCGAGAACGCAGATAGTCATATTACGAGGTTGAATTCTATACAATTTGCATATTAAAAAATTCTTACTACTTCTTTTCACTCTCCTTCTGCGGTTAACTTCATTTGGGGACTGTCGGTACGTGAACGGAATCTTTATCTTGAATCCCTGTCTCTCCTGAAAATCATTATTAGCTTTTACCACCAGGACATTCTTTTTTTATAACAATCCAGAAAATAAGCGTTTTTAAAATTATATTTATATATGTAATTAGAGTTAATTTATAATTATATAAATAATTTCGTACATTTTTAAATAGTGGAAATAAACAATTTCAGGCAATGCAATTAAATTATTGAATTCACGTAAAATTACGAATTATTTACAAATGGTTTAATGGAATTGAAAAAAAGAACAAGGATTTGAAGATCCCCGGCTTTGAGCCCGTGACCCAGAAAGGTGCCGGCGGTGGCGGCGACGGCGGCTGTGCAGCAGATCGAATTCAAAGCCGCCACCGCCCCTCAAGCAGACCAGATCTGGCGCACTTCAATTAGCGTGGGCCATCGTCGACCTAATAATAACCGAAAATCTAACATGTTGAAAAAGCACAAAATTTACAACAAAATTCAATTTCAATATTATTTTTTCAATATATTTTCGAATGTTCTTAATATAATATTATTTCAATAACATTATTTCAACTTTGTATTGATACAAACAAACATCTGTATTCTATAATTTATATATTATACATTTTAAAAGTTATTATTATTGTATACCGTTTTTGAGTTTCAAAAAGCAGTTGTATAAGTCAACTATATTTCATAGTGAATAAATCTTAACAAGAGCAATTTTAGTTCAGCGAAGATTCCAGGTATAATTTAACAAGTATTTAATCCAAACATCGTAAATTTCGCACAAAAGAGAAAATTCCACTCAGATATATTCCGAGCAGCTAGCGTTCACTCAGTCAACCATGACAACCGTCTCATTAAAACTGCTAACTTTAATTGGGTAACAGATTTTCCGACTTCCATTGTACGGTTCCTCTTTATACTCCTACTGCAGATATTTCAACTAAAGCAACAGTGATTTAATTTAATAAGTGAACAAAATAATAATTTAGCTTTCAGCTCGGGATTATCCATACAGCGCACACTGAAACTTCAAATCACTCACAACATGGGCACTGATACACCGTTAAAACTACACTGTTCATTCTACACACAACTGCCATTACATATCCTGCTAGCACATAACATCACTTTTACACAACAAATGGCCCAAACAGAGCACTTCATTTCATTCATCTCTGCTATAGTTAATTATATCTTCTTGATCAGTTATACAATTATTTTTAGTAACTTTAAAATTCAATTTAATTTGAATAATGTTACATAATATTAAATGGCTTGTTGAAACAAAACAAAATATAGATGGAAGATGTAATATGAAAATCGATTATTGGATATGTATTATAAATCCTTTTAGATCAGCAGTTGCAGAAAAAATAATTTGACAATCTAACTTTTCTACTTTAATCTCATTTCCATGTTGGGAAAGTGGCAAAAGTTTCCATTCGTTTTTCCTCCTATTCCTAGCCGTGCCATTTATATATGCCATTTTGCTACGTTCTCGCCTCATGCCCCTTTCACACCTCGAATCACCTACAGCAGCCAACGGTGGTAAGTAGGAGAAAATTTATTTGCATTTTCGAATTTCATATTCGCCGTGGAGAGAGTGAGGGTGACGTCAGGCAAGAGGTTTTATCACCTCGTAAAATTTTATTACAAACCCTCACCTACAAAAAAAATATTTGAATAAAACAAGATTTTTTAACTAAATTTAACGCGCGTGTGAAGAACACCGGCGTGGCTAATTTTATTAAAAACCACTTTCTGCGTTCTTCGCTCGCCCTGGCAAAAAAGAGAACGAGAAAGAAGAATGATCGGCCGATCAATTTATTGCCTCAGCCGTAAGTTTCGAGCGTTGCTGGGTGGAAAAGTAAATGCGGCCGACCGAAGAATTTTCGCACACTTCGAGCTCCATACACCTATTATATGTTCAGCGTTTAAAATCGACCCTCCAAAGCGCCGAACGAAAAAGAAATGAACATATTTGTCGTCTAGCCAATGTTCTCATACTGTTAAAAGTGTTTCCATGTTCATCACAAAACTCGCTAGTTCTTTTTATATAACTTAACTTTGATTTCTGTCGATCCGAAATTTATTTCGAAATATATTTTTGTATTATGTAAAAATATATTTACCATTACATCCAACTAATTTTTATTTATGCATTAATACGATAATTGCCTTGGCAATAATAGAAGAAACATGTTTCAAAATTTAGAAATTTAAATGCGATGGTATTATGTGCACTTAGTGCTAAGTGAATTTTAGATGGATAAGATAGTTTCGAAATTATCACAGGAATTTAAAGTAGTTGCGCGGCGCGGAAATTAATTTTCTGATTAATATCAGAAAGCAGCTGTACTTGAAGAAAACAAATTTTAATTACATCTAAAAGAATTTAAAAAATATATTTTCTAGAAAATTTTATCAGATTATGACAAGATTGTAAATTTGTTTTTCTTTTTGATACACGGCTCTTTTTGTTCATTCATTAAAGTTTACAAATTTCATACAAATTGACGTTAATTCAGTTTAATTCCGTGAGTTTCAAGAAGTTTGAATTTAGTTAGAACGCACTGTTTTCTCTCTTCTATTTGTCCTCATTTATCTACAACACAGAGTCCATTGTATTATTTTTTTAAACATACAAGTTGCAGGCTTTAATTAAACTCTTTCATTGTTTTTTTTTATTAAAAGTTTTCAATCAATATTTACTAAAACCTGATTATGTTATTCACTTAAAATGTTTATTTTTGACTAAACGTAGAGATTATTGAAAGTTTTCCCGCTCGTGATAAATCTATATAAGTTTGGGCTCCGTAAGCCGCAGCTGTGCGCTTCCCGGGATGATAATGATTTAGATAATGTCCAACAAAATTCAATTGGAAATCTGGAAAACTCGAAGTTACTACGTAGCTTGACAGCGATGTGAGGAAGACGGGAAATGAATGCTGAAATCGTGCAGTAATGTCGGAATGGTTTTAATTAAATCTAAAACTTTATATCCCATAAATAAGGACCGGTTAATCAAACAACATCAACATGAATAAATACTGCTTACTCATATATATGGTTGGCATACTTTCTTTTATAAAAGAAGTATATTTTAGCAAATAATAACTTACGGTTTAAGATGAAAATATTGTTGTTCTCACTATGCCATATAAAGGAAAACATAAATTCTGAATACTGAAAATAAAAAAAATATATTTTATGATGAATTCAGTTTTATTATTTAATTTTACATAATATATAAATATAGCATATGTAGGGTTACAACAAGAAATACATTTAAAAATTCTACAAAATAATATTGTTAAGTTTTCAATTTATAACACAATAAACATAAACAATATGACAATTCAGATTAATAACGATAATTTTAGTTTCGTATTGAATCTTTCAATTTGTTTTGCCCTAATTACAATGCCGCGCATTGGGAACATCTTTCGTATTCAAGTCTCGCCTTCTATTTTTATACATACATGAATCTTTTAAGCTTTACTTGATGCTTGGCAAATGTATTATTTAGTAGAATACACATTTTTCCACGTAGTTATAAAAAGTGCATATTTTGTCCGTCCATTTCTCATCGCCGACGAACATTCTATGCATACTAAAATTAATTAGAAAAAAAAATGAGAGTAAAAAGATTTATGTTTTTAAATAATTTGTATGTAATTATGGATGGCACTTGTTTTGTGACGACATCATTATGTAGACGGAAAAGTTTCGCTACCATAAAAAATGTTGTGTGCAAAGAAAGATTCATGTATGTATGTATATATACGAGTATACAGAGAGAACGGCGACGGCAGAATCGATTTATCCTTACGAGAGCGGCAATATGTCAGTGGGTACACTTCAAACCATGAAGGGGAGAATATAAATAACGATCAAAATGAAGTATTTGAATATCTTACCACAATAGAATACGTACCGCGTACATATGCTTCTATATGGTGTAAAGTGTATAATAAATTTTAAACAAAAACAAACTATTTTTTAGTTCTGAAAACCTACCATTTATTGAGCAAAATAAATAAATAATTTTACTCTATATAATAATTTCATAATAATGTCTTTCTAAATTAATGTCTAATTGATATTGTTGGTCTTTCGAGTTTCAACTATTTTCAGAAAATCTGTTAATTAAATTAAGAAAAATCTTTTTAATTTAGTAAAATTATGAGCACGAACGTAAAAGATGAATTAGTATTAGAATTAAAAACTACTGCGTGTGGGAATTCGAGGTCGAAATTAGGACTTGAATAATGGACATTGCGGGAATGAAGGAAATGTGATTAGGGATGTGTGCTTGTGTTTTAATGGGGTTTTAAAAACGATGGGGGTTTGGTTCACCTTCACACATTCGTCTCCTACATCTACCAGCCATTTCGTCGACGAACGTAATTATAATTATTTCGCAACATTTCACCTTAATCTCTGGCCCAGGTGGCAATGCTCGCGCCTCCGTAATGAGCTTTATATGTTAGTGGGGTGGCGGAAGGGCTTTTTCGCACCACCCCACATGAACAAAAACAACGTCAACTCAAACATACGTACTGAGTCAACACACAAAACGGAAACTTCCCCGGTCGCGTTATATAAACTTCCACCGGAATTATTTCAGATTCCCATTCAAGTTAGTATAAATCTTCGAGTTCCCTGCTGAGGCAAATCACCCAAACCCCACACCGAGAAACTTTCGACTAGTGTATTTTGTGCGAGAATAGTCGTCGCAACCGACTTGCGTTTCAGGTTCTACTTTTTTCAAGTCACTATATATATATTGTCTTTTTTTTTCGTGTAGTTTGTTTGGGATGCTGGAAACTTAAATTTATGGCCGGAGAAATTGAAAATGTTTTAAATAATAGGCATCATATAAATTTCCGAAACGTGTCATCTTGATAGACTTTCAAATTGCCCAACTCGACTCAAATCTGCCATAATCAGTATACCTAAACCATAATCAGTATCTTACAACAATCAATGATAATAGTGATAATTATGATTTTATATTGATATGAAAATTGATACGAAAATTTACATAAACATCCCACGTGCACTTCACGATCGATTCAATGAAAAGAGCATGTTTGTCAAGTGACGTATTGTGTATTTGAAAATATGGACGTACGATTTCTGTGATGGATTTAAGGGATTGCAGCTGCTTTCATTGTTAAATGACCTACGATCCATTTGGCTGCGGGTGCTCGTTAGTGGGCTTATGTCTGGCTATAGGAGCGGTACATAAATAAAGCAAGGCGCGGGTCAGAGGAAATGAAAACAACAGTACGGATGGATATGGAATTTGGTGCATTATCCTGGATGCTTTTTCTGCTCCTTTTGTTGGGAAGCGAAATGAAAAGTTTCCGTGTCGGAACGTAGGGCTGCCGCTTTCGCCATAATTCCGGCATCTGCAGCCGTTTCCTTCGAATTAACCCAATCTAATCTATTACCCAAAAGACCAAAAGAGCACGTAACGCTTAACGATGCCGCGTCACGCAAGTTTCCTATTCTTAAAGCAGCGGTTTCCGACTCTCAACACCACAACCGCGCCGCGCCGACCAACTGAATCCGCCGTTGAATCTACGGACATATACCGGCCGACGTAGGGCAGAAGCAGAAATCAATGATATTTCCACCCACAGCCAAACATATATAGTAAATGTTAGGCTGGTCCAAGCAAAAAAAAAATCATAAATAAACATTAAAAATCGCAAGGACGTAATGAACCAAAAAACCTAAATAAGGTTATTTCGTTCTTTCCCTATCGCAGCAATATTTTCCCTTTCACTCTTTTCCTATATGTATGTGCATCCTTTTCGTTGAGACCCGACGACAATTTATTTTTATTGCACAAAGAGTATGTGAAGAGAGAGAAGAAAAAACTAAGACGCTCGATCGATCCGGTGGACTTGAAATGAGATGAGAAACACTCACATACATCCACTAACCCTACACCAGAACTCGGCCAACTTTTAATTCGATTTGCCTGTTGTGTAATCCTCTTATTATTTTCTATTATAGTCCAATTAAAACTAATTTTCGAAAGCACTTAATGAGATTTCCAGAAATGAACAACATATCGCACCTCATCAAATAATTACGCCCTCCAAGAAACAAACAGCCGGCATTATTTTATATTTTCAAAGTTTGGAATCGGCGAAACGTGTCTTTCAATTCAGGGCATAAACTATGCGTCATGTAGCTTACGAACATATGTTTTGCAAGGGCGGCAGCGGTGGCTTCTATAAAAGAGGCGTTCGAATGACTCTTGTAGTACTAGTGCCTTAGTGGAAGTCTCGGGGAAGAAAAGTTGGAAAATCGATGGGGGGCCCAATTCCTAACGACTTGTCCTGAAATATATGTCACCAGATGTTACCAAAACATACCATCACATATCTCGATCCTAATCTAAGTGTTCCTTTCACGTGAGAAAAATAAATAAATAAATGGTGATGCAAAGAAATATCTTTAGAGCTGAGCGGAATATCAAATTTTAAAGTGTGAAAACATATCATACATTCTCACTACATTTTATAATTTTAAATATAAATTCCTGAATTAAACATTTTGCAAATAAATTGTAAGTTTGTAAAACTGATATTGATCGATATTGGATTGGTTCATCTCATTTATCGCATAAAGTAGATGTTATGCTTCTACGTTTACAGTTACTTCCGGTATAATATCATTTATACAAATTACTGCGGACAAGGCATTATTTTATCTCCAAGCCTGTAAATATATATAAAAACATAGATGGAAAAACGAGCAACAGAAGAGGAATTCATATATCATCAAAAATAAAGACGGGGATATAAATTTTAAAAACTTTGGAATTTATTTATGTTTGCGCATTTCAGTTTTCCTACGTTATATTTTAATTATAATATTATCATATACATAAGATCAAATTTAAAGGTAAAATAAATATAAATAAAAATAAAGCGTAGCCGATAATCATTTATCTATTGTAGATCGATATTTTATGAAAAACTAGTTATTCCATGGATTACAGTAAATTATATATGAAAATAATTAACGATTGAGTGTGAAGTATATTTTAGATAAATAAAATTCCGTGCTTATCGCAGATCTGAGAAACTGGAAAACATTTCTGGATTTTCCTTTGTTGGCAAACATTAATATTTCCAAGCATTAGGGCTCTCATTGTTTGTGGACTCGCGTTACTAAAGAGGACATAAATTACCCACGCACAATATTCAGCGCGGAACAATGGATTAGCCGTGATGACACTACGCATAGAATTGGGGAAGACAAAACGGAACGGAACGCACTTAATTGATCCCGTTAATTATAATCCATTATAATTTCAATTAGCCTTCAACCTGGACATATTATGTACACATATAAACTTACGTTTTTATTATTTTAAAATAAATGATGTTATTCCGGTTTTCATTAATCAGAGAGATTAGATTTGCAAATTAATTAAATAAAACGAGAAATTAAGTCTCAGAGAGTTTTTCATTAAAATATATTATTAATATTTTAATAATTATAAAAGCTAGTGTAAAATATTACAAAACTGATAAAGTTCACAGGCGATAATATTAATCAGAATATGCCTAGGTTTCTATAGGTAGGTTATAGAGTAGACCGTTATTTGCTATAAAGATTAAGTAACCCAACCCGCATAATCCCGCCGTAATTCTGTTCCCGCAATTCGAGCATCCCTCTATTCCCTTTCCCCACGCTAATATAGGCTTTGTGTTAGTGTGTATTATTATTGCATTCTAGAATATTCGGCAAGTGCTCGAGTTACCTGGAAAATGAATTATTTCAGGTTAATTTCGCATGTGTACATAATTAATTGCTTGCCAAGATTCTCAGATTTACGGTTTCTCTATGGCAAGTATTGGAATAAAATATTTTACGGCCTATTTTATAAAAATGAAAGTGTATATGGATTTAGTTTAGTCTTAAAAAATAATTAGTGGATTGATATTATCAGAAATTAATTGAAAAGAATTAATTAAATATTAGGGATTTGGTAAAATAACGAGATGCAACGTATTTAATGAGAATTCGAGTATCAAATATATATACACGCACGGAGCGAACATGTGTGATGTGTCAACATTTGATTAAGCATCGCACCCTTCGTACAAACTTTGTGTATTTTGCATAATATTCCAGTTTAATTAAAATATTTGATCGTGTATGTTCGTGCCTAATCAGCGCTTTTATGCATTGCCTGCATAAATCACATCTATATATTTTAAGCTTCGTCCTTACTCCACTCATTTGGTCATGTGTTTTTTGTTGTAGCTTCGTAATTTGTTTAAATCGGAATTTAATGTTACGCGTTACACGACAGAAATTTCGTCGCGTGCAGCGACGTGCTTACATAATTCGATTCGTGTAGTCGAACGAGCTGATTCATGCGTTTTTATTTTATCGTTGTTGAGGTTTATTTAGTTATCGATTGCTGCTGCGCCATTGTCCGCAGAACAATGTTCGTTTGTCTTGTGGAGATAATACGTCCCTTTGTATGTATTCCTTATTAACATCATATCTAATTAGATCGGAAACCCCCTTCGGTTCTGTGACACTCTCTAATAGTGGAATAATTACTTGTACACGAACTTGTTGCTCCTTCCACCTCCCTCGACAACGCAGATCTTCTAAGGTTTCATTAAAACCGATCCACAATAAATATATAGTTATAGTAGCTACATTCTACTAAAATATTATTCCATTTCAATTAACGTATTAAAATACCTCAAAAGTTTCTTCTCATATTAAAATAGTTCAAACATTATTGGAAGGGAGGCTCACATTACACATCATGCAAAATGTATATACGAAACGGGGATATTACAACATCAAAAAAAGTAAAGAAATGAAAGCTGCTCTTTAATCTCATACTATGTTTCATACGAATCAAAGGAAATCCTGCAGCGATGCACGTATATACTAAACCATATTTTATTTACCTTTGTTAACTTGAAAATAATACTAGCGAACTGATCTTTAAATTTATAATCATAATACAAAATTGTTGTGATAAATTCACTGATGCCAATGACATTTATATTTTTCAATTAAATTAGGAATCTATTTTGTCCTATTTTTAGTTATCAATAAAATTACTCTAATACAAATTGCAAACATAATAACAAAATAGTTTAATAGTTGTTCTCGTCAATTATTATTACTTATATAATATATTAATGTGAATCAGCTTATTTGCTTTAATTTCTTCCTTAGTTAGATAATATTTAGGACTAATCCTACTTAATGTAAGTAAGGATTAAATTACTGTATCTGTATTTTTTTTAACTAATTACAAAGAATAAATATAGAATTTACCAATTTGATTTAATGACATTACATTTTATGATTCTGTAAATAGAATAAGTTAGGTATTTCCATTTTGCGTCACAAAATTAATCTCATTTTGTACTTTAGAATTTAATATTATATTATCATTTTATGAATCATTTAATTGATTAAATTTAATATTTCAACAGAATTTATTTTTGTTTGCTTCATTTTATCTAGAATAAATATACAAACATTATCGTGGTTATGCAATTTCGCTCATTTTCGAATGTAAATATTTTTCCTATGCAAGTTTGGCTTCCATCACTTCAACAATCATCAATTGTCCTGTTGGATAAATATCGGCGATTCTGTTTCAATCAAATTTTTTCGCCCATTTTGCTTAATAAAACCGAGCGTATCTTCCATGAAAGCGTAATGGGTTACCTAAATGGGCGATTTTTCCGCGCATGTAATTCCGTTCGAATCCCGCTAGGCTTTGATTTGCGAAATGCGAATTTTTCGATTAAAATGGAAAGCCCCGTGGACCAGTAAATTAGGGAGCGGGGGTGGCTGCAGTGGCGTCGGCATCCGACCATTTTATGGTTTTGGTGCGACGAATTACGGCACACCGCACAGTTTCCGACGATTTCGTCGTGCACGTGAACGGAATTGCAGCATATTTTACCTAAGTTTCTGTCCGGTCGGTCCTAATAAATAGAAACTCGCAGAACTGTGGAACACTACTATCCATCCAAATATATAAATATTGCTTGAAATTACAAGAGTCGCTGTACGTGTGCAAAAGGGTGGTAAATGGGGGGTGGTAAACCCGTGGGATTAATCTCTACGTTCGGTGTGAACAGGCGGACAATCAATAGCGACAGCTTCGGCATACACTTCTCGAAATTCGGGAACCAATCAAACGCATCGTCGTAATTAATTGTTTACAAAGCAACCAAACAGATTAACGATTTTACTTCAGTTTGTATAGATAATTTGGTTTACTCACAATCAAGGACTACATTTTGTACCATTTTATCAAACATTATGCTATATGGAAAAGAAATAAAATCACCCACATTTTCCATTTGAAACATTTAAAAATAATTTTTTATATCTTATATTTTTCTTAATTTTTTTTTTAAATATTATATAAATGTGACCTAAGTCTTTCCGTCCTGAAATATTATTTTCATTAAAAATTATTATCATTACTGTATTATACTTATAATATTTTCACTAAAGTATAAAATCTAAAAAATATTAGAATTTTAAGCTTTTTGCAATATTAATTTTATTTTTGTCTTTATTGTTAAAACGTTAAATATCCATTAAAACTTTTAGTTTTAAGTACCAAAACTCTTTTCCTAATTTCATAATTTGGGGATCACTGTAACGGTACTGACTGCTGGACAACTCGCGGTAAAAGAGGAATCATCCAAAAAGGGGTTGGCCATTTATATCCATCGGTCTTGGCTCGTATGTGTCCGCTGTACGTTCGGTACTTCATTTCCTCTTTCCTCCGGAAACCAGTAGGGGAACAGCGCCCCCACAATAATTATTATTAACTTAAGAGAGAAATGTAACTTATTTATCAATTCATGAGATCAATACCAGTTGATTTCTCAATAAAACTATTTAAGAATATTGCATTTAATATTCATGAGGAGTTCAAGACTCAAAAATAACGAGATCCTCAGTGATAATTTTACATCTTTATATATTTTAATTGATTATTTTCTATATTATATAGAATTAGTATATATCAGAGATACTAACAGCTATTGACTGATCAAATGATTTAATTCTCTAAATACATTCAGTCAGTTGGTTGAAAAAAAAAATAAAGTTTAGTTTCCAAATTCCATTTCAGTCCATAATTTTCTATTATATCAGGCTCACTATTATGTAATTAGGAAGTTTTGCTGTTTGTATAAGGGAGAGGAGAGGTCGAGGCTCAAAATCCTCGGAGACGCTGGGAAAATGTTGCTGTTGCGCAACAGCACGACCATGGTATTAATGTTTTCGCACTCTCCATTCGCTCCGCTCACCCAGAATAATATCTCTCTGCATATAATTTCAACGCGTATTCATTTACAATGAAAAAAAACGATCGAACTAAAATTTATAACCATATTTTCAATACTACAAGTTAATCACATAAATTTATTTGATTTCATATGAAATTATTGCTTTGCCTTGAGTGAGATGTAATACAACAAAAAGAATAAATTTCATTAACAGCATCCAAATGAAATGCATCATGTATTTCAGTTGAGCGGAGGACAAAAAATATTTAGTTGTGATTTATTATAACTATTTTGAGGGTGTATGCGATAACCGTAAACGTAATTGATGAATATTGAAAGCGAATAAATAAATATAAATCGTCCGTGATTAAAAAATTTGGCATGAAATATCATTTCGATTCAAAATCAATGCGCGCAATAAATAATTATTTAGTGTATTTTTTTTTGCTAGTTTTATCTTCGTTTTATAAAGCAGTAATTGGAATAAATGTTAATTCTGATCTACACCGACAAACTTCTGAGAACATTATTTACCCCATTCTCATGAGGCCCAATCGATACGGGTCCCCAGAACATTTTCTACGTCCCTGCCAAGTACTTCTCTACGCAACACACGAGATTAACAGTTAAATCACTGTGAGCGCATTACTAATTAAATCAAAGTTTAGATTGCTATTTAACTTTGTCCCTTTAAAATATATCGTTGGAACTATTTCCATCAAACTATGAAACGAATTATTAATTAATCCACTTGATATGGAACATATCCAAAATAAATATGAAAAAAAAAACTTGAAATGTTCCTTTTTGATTCGAATGTGAGTTGGCCTAAAGAAACGATTGAGCGTGTTTAGAGAGGAAAGTAAAAAAAAAGCAAACAGAAACTTGAACTGCTGAAAGGGTGAAAGAAAATCGGTAAATCTTAGTTTCGAAGTTTTCAAAGTAAACTTAATTAATATCTCACACTCTCGATTAAATTTTCTTCAAAGAAAAACGTTCGGTTCTAATTTAAAAGAAAATTTGTTTTGCAATTAGTTTTTGTTTATAAAACAAATAGCTTACTCATTTACATTGATATTTTTAATCAAATTTACCTATTTTTATATAACATGTATGTAATCTCAAACTACGAACATTGAACAATGTACAAAATTAATCAAATTGATCAAAATCATAAAATTCAATAAGGGATTTTTTATTTATGAAACAAGCAATTTAATTGTTCAACGTAAATAATAAAAAAACAGTAGCCCTAATTACTATTGATGTAACCACTTTTATCATTTTTGTACAAACTGTTATTATTTAACAATATTCGAATATGCAAAAAAATATCTCTGCTGACTCTTCTGTTCTACTTTTAAATGAAAAAAATATGTTTTATTTTTCAATTAACTGTATAGATTATATTATATGAACATGTAACATGATATTTTAATGTATTAATTAAATTATACTTCAAAGTAATATATTTATAAAGTAATATTTGTTGATATCTGAAAAAAATCCAATCTGAATAAATATTTTTGTTGAAAGCTGTAGGTTTGACGAAGGATAGATATAGGTCAAGAGCGAATCGCGTACTTGTATATTTTTGCAATAACCCTTCAGATTTTCGCTATTAATGCGATAATTGGTTTTGATTTGCAACCGTAGCACTTGTGTGTCATATTTTTTTCGGGTCTGGTGAGGAGGATGCGCCGGGATACGCTCCTGAATTGAAGGCGAATTTTGATAAATGTCATTTAATGGAAAGGAATGGAAGCAATTGGCTGCGACGGTGAAGAGGCCGAGTGCTCTCGAAATGTATATTTAATTTAGAATTATATTCTACATTTGCATTGAAAGCGTCGCTTCAAAATGCGACCATTCTTCGGAATTGAATAATACCTAAATGTAACCGCAAAACAAGACAACAGTCACGTAATCATCATTCCTACCTCCAACAAACCCAGATTTATTTACTTAATATTTTTTTTCCACTTACATTTAATTATTTTATTCTAACTGGCACTTTTTTAGGAAAAACGTGCTTCTAAATTGTTGACATCGATCTTTCTTGCATTAAACCTAATTAGATTGTAACGTGCATACTTATTGTAAATCCGTCGGCCGTGTTAGCCCTTGCATGTAAATTGTGCCCTTAGGAGAGAGAATACAGCTAACGTTTGACCTTTAATTTCAGTACCGCCCCAAGGCGTACAAGTGAGCGACGACCGTGGACCCATCAAAAATGGCATAACGACGGCCTACGCAGAGGGCGCTAGCCTCACCCTTACTTGTTCAGCAACTTCAGGTCAGTATGACGCATGTAAAAAAAAGAAGAAGAAACGAATACGTTGTACGTCACTCCATCATATTGCAACCACGAAACAAAAAGCAGAAGATCATTTGTTCCGGATTTCCGGAATTTGTCAGCGTCAGAGTGAATTATGTCGCAAAACTTAATTAATCGCCCCGGGGACGATCGCCTGGCAGGATTTAATATTTTCTTTCCAAACAAACTGAAAACTTCTCCGTTGCAACATAATCAAAATAGTAAAACTAATTATACAGATCATATTTACAGAATTTGACATACACATAAAGTTTTAATAAGTTTACATTATAATAACAAATATTAGAGCAGAAAGAAAATATTAATTTTGTGTAAAACAATCATTCTAATAGCATATTCATAAATATTCACTTAAAGGCCGTTATACCCTTGTTTTCTACACAAAGTTGACAAAAATAGAAAATAATCTTACTTACTATCGAATTTAATCGTCTTTAGAAAATTAAATATTTTTCGTTCTGTTTATAATAAAACTTCTTTTTTAGGGTTTCAGGATTGGACGAGATTACTTCTTCATTTCTTTAAAGCTAAGGCTTAATTTTCGTGTTTGCCTCATTTTTTTTATTTAATGACATCAAATTTTGAAGCTATTAGATGAAATAAATATTCAAACGTTATGTAGATTTTATAAATAAATGAAACATAAACTTAATTAATATCTCACACTCTCGATTAAATTTTCTTCAAAGAAAAACGTTCGGTTCTAATTTAAAAGAAAATTTGTTTTGCAATTAGTTTTTGTTTATAAAACAAATAGCTTACTCATTTACATTGATATTTTTAATCAAATTTACCTATTTTTATATAACATGTATAAATCGTATATTAATGTAATCTCAAACTACGAACATTGAACAATGTACAAAATTGATCAAAATCATAAAATTCAATAAGGGATTTTTTATTTATGAAACAAGCAATTTAATTGTTCAACGTAAATAATAAAAAAACAGTAGCCTTAATTACTATTGATGTAACCACTTTTATCTTTTTTAGAAATAAATATTCAAACGTTATGTAGATTTTATAAATAAATGAAACAGATTCAATTTTTCTTCAAGTTAACTAAATGTGTGTGATTCCCGACTATATATTTATAGGAATAATGAAGACCATAATTCTTTCCGCTATAAATCAGAAACATATCTCGGGGTGTCCCCACGAAGGGCATTAATTACTTTATAAATCTCCTTCTTTCTCGCATTTTCTTTTCATTTCCATTTTGCCGCTTGATTTACGAACGACACTCACTTGTTCATTCATATTTAAGGCATAAGAAAAACAGAACACAACGATGCAATAAAAGTGGAAATGAAACATGGAAAAGTTTTCCGCTCGAAACAATCAAAGAAACCACTATATCATTTCCGACAGGAGCGTCGGTTGCTTTTTCATCTTTCTTTTTTTTTTTCATCTCCTAACATCTTCGGATCTCTTTCCTTCGCGTGCACTTCGCTCGCATTGCTTTAGGCCCTTTTTATGCGCCCATTTTCATCCACTTTGCCTCCACCTGCCAACTAACAAATGGCCCATCCCGAGGCTTTAACGCTGAATTTACAAATCCCTGGTGGAGATTAATGCACCGTCTCGAAAACAACCAACAGAACGACTGAAAAGTTGATGATGAAAAACAAGGAGCACGTCGCGAAGACACTTAATTTATTAACGGACCTTTTCCACTCACTTACAGATTTCTAACGACGCTCGATCTCTCATTAAGTTACCAATTTATATTTCCTTTATTTTTAATGAGTTTTAATGATCATTTAATGAACATCAGTGACAACGCTACTTACTCAATTATATATATATATATATTACTACGCAGATTTAAATTATCCCATATGAATTTAGATTGCACACTTTTTATATTCGCACGCGCCCGCAATTTCACTTGTGAATATTTGCATGCAGTCTGAACATAGCCAGAAATGGCTGTAATAACGAAATTACACATGCAACGAAAAGTATATTCAATGACATCTTGACTACCATTTACCACATGAATATGTTAATTTTTTATGCAATACCATTTATATTTAGCAAATTCGGTACCCATCTTGCACAGAGCTTTTTCATCTTTAATTCTACATGCAAATTATAAAAAACTCGTTCTGTTGAAATACCTATGATATCATCTATGTCGCCTACTTTCACTAATCAAAAATTTTTAAACTACCATGGTATTCCAAGAAAATGTTATAATTGTAGTTCATATATTACATTAATCTTAAAATATAAATTAAATCATCTGCTTCAAAGCTCAAAATAAATAAATCTTACATTCGATATGAAAATTTCATGATATGTATGCAGAGATTGGAGGAGTGGCTCTGCTTTCCTAGCAGTAAGATTTAGTGTTCGACTTCTTGTCGCATGGGTGCTACAATTTCTGCTTTTATGCGTGAAAAAAACTTAAAATATTACCGCTCAAAGGATTTCGGATAGCAGCAATATATATTTTTAGTATGGGAAATCAATCATATTACATTATATATCCCAAGGGATGATTAAATATATTGCGTTCAAAGAAAGTGAAAATAAAAGGAAACAAAAGGTGGAAAAAGTTAGTAACAATGCTTTCGTCATCTTTAATTTAATCCAAATCAATGTTTCATCCTTTTATTATTTATAATATTTTTTAGCGACCCATAAGTTCAAAAATTCGCACTCTAATTACAGATTACAATTAGAATATTTTCTATGAAATAATTCCCATTTCAATCGACGATCATAATTAAATTGTATCCTGCAATTAATAAATAAGAAGATTAAAGAACCTAACTATTTCTTTAATTATATCAATAACTCTATTACAATATATCTTTTACATTATTTGATATTCACATTAATGAATTGCAGCCACAGATGGAACTTTTTTTAGTAAATTATGTATATTGGTATATATGTATCAGCGATAATTAACCCATTAAGTTATACATCGATTCACACCGAGGGTTCCAGTTTTAATGAGCATCTGCGTAGTTTGCGGATTATTGATTGCTTCGAAATTATACGTAGAATTTTTCTTTAATCACATGCAATGCCTTTAGGATCAATGCTTTATTCCTGGTATCAACATTCAATTCATGCGAATATTTAATATATAATCTGTGCAATTTTATAATTAAATTGAATGTGTACTACATACTGAAAATATGACAAGCTTCGTAGCAACTAGTGGATGTATATTTATTTTGTGACATATCTGTTCAATTTATTACATATTGATTGAAATAAATAGAAAAACTATTTATTGGATTTAATTAATTATACAAGCAATGTAAACAAGTAATTAACTTATAAAATAATTTTCTTACGAATGGAAGAGATTAAAATATCAAAAAAAAGTAAAAGAAGCAAGAACACGTCTGCAGCTGTAAATAATTGAGTTTTGTTTTCGGTTCAGACCATATATCAGTCCTGGAAAGGGATTCTGACTTTCCCACCCACACAGCTTTCGTGTATTTACATTTTGCGGCGCGCTGATCTGTAAATGTTTGTTTGTCGGCTGAGGAACATTCTCCAAGAGAGAGGTTTTGTCCTTGCCCAAAGTTCTTTGTATGGGCGGAGAGGTAGCGCCACTACGGGGGTGGGAAAATGTGGGCGCTACAAGAAGATTGGGTTAAGGAGGCGGCAATTGCACGAACATTTGCCACACTGCAGATGCAAATCATTAATAGAAAACATCTCAAATAAATAATTCGAAGTGTAAATAGAAAATATAAAACGATAAAAAGACAAAAAGGGCGAAAGGATGCTTAGAATCTGAGTAATATTAGCTTGGTGTCAAAATCGCAGTCAATATTGAAAATGCCGGAGCCGCTTCTCTTTATGAAGAAAATTGACACGACGACTAATATAGAAAAACGGCATTGAATTTTCTATCGGATCAACTAAATTGATATACGAGATGGATAAGTGATGTTATTTATGATCGTGGAGTAATAGATTGCTTTCTTATGTTCTGCAGGCAAGCCGCTTGCCAGAGTGTCTTGGTGGAAAGGCGGTGATCTCATAACCAACGAAACCCAGTACTTCCCGGAGAGGAAACGCTCTCAAAGCATCCTCAAGATCGATAAGCTTATCAGAAGTCATCTGTTGGCCGTCTTCAGTTGCGAGGTCAGCAATAGTCAGCTGCAGCCTCCGTTGGTAGTACGCGTTGCTATTGACATGTATTTGAGACCCTTGGAGGCTCGTCTTCAGGGACTCAACCATCCACTCAGTGCTGGGAGACGCACAGATATTACCTGCAAATGCAAGGGATCCAGACCACCTGCAGTCATCTCCTGGTGGAAGGTAAGACACATTTATTTAATTAATTTAATTTAATTTTCTAATCATCAAAACTCATTATATATTTATTAATTTATATATTTTAGATAGTTATACAAATAGAATAAAAATGATGCAATAAGAAAAATTATAATATTTAATCTCATTTCGAAGGAGAAAAAATATATATTTGTTTATATGTTTGTATGGTTAAGAGAAAGACAGAGAGGAAAAAGTAATTAATAAAAGGGTGAAACGAGAAAAAAAAGAAATTCTAGTATTGCGTGGAAGCGCCGGGTCCTGTAATTAAATCGTAGATTTCTGCTGCTAAGAGAACTGCTAATAAATCGAGATAATTAAACTTTTATTCTCGCATTTATTTATTAGGGATTCATTATAAATAAAACGAAGGCAGGGTTTGCCGAAGTAAAGGGTAGCTCGTGATGAGAATTTAAATAAGATCTTATAAAAGCAAAAAAATCATAAAAATAAATAAATATAAATTTTATTTTAAATTTGTCATTTTATTTGCATCATAGTTAAACAAATTGATAATAATAAATAAAATGAGTGCTGATATATTTTATATTGGGAGATTTATTATTGGACCATCTTTTAAATTAATTGAATCAGATGTAATCAATAATCCTGTACACAACACAATGCACACAATTGATGTCGTGATATTTCAACTTAAATTATTTAATTAATATAATTAGTTTTTCGCATGGCTTTGACGGGATGCGATGGATTGATTTAATTTTATTTGCGAAGGCTCCTACAAATTGTAATGCCATTAGCGAGCTAATTAATAATGTCATTATAACGGTGTGAAATGAGTGTTTCACGGCACAACAAAATCGAATTCACATATTCTACACTCCCGTATTCTTCGCTAGTTTCATGTGCGTGTGTACGTGTATCAACTAGGATGCAGCATGCTACTTCTTCGTAATTGACAACTTAAAACGTCTTCGCTTCTCCTTTAATAAAAAGAGAATTAACAAGCCCAGTGAAAATTGAGTTTTAAGTGAGAGCAAGTTAGGTAATTAGACGAAGGCTGGAGTACACTTAGATTTATGAAACAAAAGCAAATAAAAACTTAATTAAATTGTAAAGTATGAAAATTTGGTATTTAATTAATCATCTTTCAGAGCTCTTTCAAGTCGAACGTTCCACTCGCAATGACAATCTGCAATTAATTTAATAAATTGACTACTGTTTTTTTTGTGTAATAATTTGTTGCGTGAACAAATACGAGTTGTGTTGAAAAGATAGGATCATGTCTGCGTAGGACCGAATCAACATGCAGTCTTGTTTCCGGTGATTAATGGAAATACGTCCAAATTGTCACTTGGTCTCGAAACCATTGGAACATACAAATGGCAAGTACACACATACTCGTACTAAAGGTAACATACGGCAATATCGTCTCCGCCTCTCTGTATTCAATCCAATTAATCACAAAGACGTTTTGGGTCGGCCATGTTTTATTTTAACATCTGGGAAGTTGTTTCCAGAAAAGCGTAAATAATAATCTCACAACGGTTCACCGATTCTCATCTTATTAATCAACACCCGCTACATTAGACTGATTAAATGCAGCCATGAAGTTCATTGCGCGCTAACAACAATGTAGGCTATTTTAATTACAATCTAATATCGTTCACTAGCTAACTAATATACAGCCAGAAGCTAAAATGTGTATATGCATGCATACTCGTATGCTTTATTTATATCCCTAGGAGGGTTAATTACATTTTAAATATTCATAACAGTTTAGATCAAAGCACAATTTGCTATCCTGAAAGCAACGCGGTCGAAGTTTTTTCATTTGTTTGTAAATATGATGATGCAAATACGTAGAAAAAAGTACATCGCGGATAGAACTTTACTATTTATTAATATATTATCACTAGAATATTTGTATATTTGAATAAATTACCCCAAATATGATAAATATTAAATTCCTGTGGTTAATAAACACATTTACCAATATTATAATGAACATCAAAAACGATGATAGAACTAGCAGATTCGAAAACAGCTCTGATGTTGAATACCCCAAAAACATGAAATGAAAAAGTTTTCAATCGAATAATGTTGTTTCATAACAAGGATATTAATACCCCTGTATTAGATATACCGAGATTATTGATATATAGGGGTGGCTAAAGCGCAACTCGCGAGCTACATGCGAGAACCTATTTAGAGCGTTTGATTATCTTTTTGCGATCATCCGAGCATCTACAAAAAATAATATAGTTTCTTCTATATAATATTTATTAACTAGCAAATGAAAATATATATATCTTTGCTCACGAATAAGAGTATTTTTATTTAATTGGAATTTATCTATAGTAAATTTAATTTGTTTTTAGCTCAAAATTATTTTTTTAAATTATATTTAGCAAAGTTACTGATATTCTGAATTGCACTAAATATATATTGCCATTTGATATATTCTTATTACTTTCTGATCTATTTAAGAGTTAAACTTATAGTCTAAGATAAACTAAGAGTAAAGTTATAGTCAAAATAATTTTCATTCTAATCGCAGTAAAATTAGACTTTTTTAATTGGTTTGACAACTAATAAATACATTTTAGCTACCGTGAATGTGTTTTTTTTTTAAGCATTGACTTAATAAATTAGTTTTATTACCAGTGGGGAAAAATTCGTGGCAACTGGAAAGAAAGCGAAGGCTCTGGGAGAAACACACAACATTTTCAATTTCCGCGTGCAAAACAAAAGTTAACGTCGAGTAATTCTGATGGTAATGCCCCCTAGCGACGCTTAGTTTAATGCATAATAGATTCCCCAAAGCACACGGGCGGTTCCGGTCCCATCCAGCGCCTTTATAAAAATGCGAGCACACACGTACAGAAGTGAATTATTCTTTTTTCATTCCTCTTTTGTATTCTAAAGCTTTATGTAATTTTAAATCTATCTCTATGCACTGGATTTAGTTTTATACATGTTGCAAAGATGTTACCTAAGAGTAGTTTCAGAAAAGAATTTACTTTATGCAAGTGGTCGATAATCAGGTGCTCCAAAAAATAATTTTAAGAAACTCGTTACAAACTCGTTATTATACTTCCAGAAGATTGTAAAAGCTTAGTAATAGAAACACAAGGCTCTCTAACATAAACGTTACAGCAACACTCGCATTGTTACCATATAGTGCAGATTCTCTATAAAAGTCTAGTTACTATAATGGTCCAATCGGTTCAAATTAGGCAAGTATTTTCTACAAAAAGTGTTATTATATTATAAATATAGCAATTAGTATAGATTAATAAAAAAAATTAAATTATTCTCAATGCGATGTTCGGAGAGCGAAAATAAACAAATGTGTTAAATGGGTTTAACATGTCTTATTTCCTGTAACGTTCAGGAGAAGGATACGTATAGATTGTAATCTTAACTGCATAGCTTAATTTATAGTATACAGCATCCATCAGGGATAAATGATAAATACCTACGGATTGGCGGTAGCCCAAAAACTGGAGCTGCGATCATTTGCCAAAACAGATAAAACACTACACCGAATCCCCGCGTGCACACACCAATACATACGCACGCATTAACACACACACATTTATGTGTAGAGAGAGTGCACATACATTCGCAGTCGCACAAATGTACCAACGGGACAATCTAGAAACACAGGCTACTGCCCCGCTGTATTTGTGTACATAAATGTCATGTGAGAGGATCAAATGCAAATTTGTTTATTTGTGTGAATCGCTTTCACGACACATTTCCTCTCACACAATCAGAGCCGCAAAACGGCATTATTATTATTATTACACATGTAATAGTAATGGACAGCGATTACATCAAATGTCTGCATGCTATATTTATCTATTACAATGAACGCAAACAATCGACAGATTAGCTCCCACTTCACGACTCTTTAATAACCCACAAAATTCCTGCAGCTAAATTTAAGACTTTCTTATCGGAAACCGTCACTTCAACGAATAAATTATATTTCCTATAACGAGATTATATTTCGCACGTTTGCAGAAGGAAATTATATGTCAATTGCATTTATGATGATATTCCAGATAGACAATATGTAATACTTAACACAATATACAAAAAATGAAAAAATATATTCTTAAAGTCCAATATTTTACAATTTCACAAAACAATATTTTATTTAAAACAGATAAAATAGTGATCGATTCGTCTGCACATATTTTAAATTGAAAAGCATTGTTAATTTATCGAAACTGTAAATATTTTTGTTAGTTCTGAGTATAAAATTAAACAATATTATTATATTTGTATGTGCTCATAGAATATTCATGAAATTACGTTTATAATTATTTTGTTACGTCTTTGTTTCGTAATTTATTCAATTTAAAATACGCGCTTGAAAATGGTCGACTATTTAATGATATTCCACGTAACAATTATTTGCTTTTAATATACTAACAATACATTTAATATTATTATTATTTATTATACATACACAACTAAATGAAATAGTTTTCAATATATGAGCAGAAATTATATTATATTATATGGTTATAATAATATAAAAAGGATATTCTTGCTTCGGGCTGTATTTTTTTTAAGAAAGGACCTTAACATTTGTATAGTAAAAAGTGTATCGTTTGTAAAAATGCGATATATAAGTAGTATTACACAATACCTGGAATTCAATAAAACGGTGATAATATTATCGGGGGTACATTAAAGAAAGGATGAAAGCGCGCTTATCTCTACGTAAAACCTTGTATTTACTCGACGTTATAGAAAGCATAAGAACCACATTATTGGTGACATTTTTATTGCAGATATTGCCGGTGTATTGAACGCCTTGCGTTCAAAAGAGGCCATTACGAGCTTTAATAAAAACCATCCGCCGTTTAATCGAACCTATGAATTTAACTTTGACGTGTAATATAACTCTCCTTTCCACTAAATATTATATATAATAAAGGCAATGTGTATTCGGAAATTATGTTGTTTTTTTCCGATAATTTTAATAATTTTAAAATTAATGTAATTTAATTGCAGCTTGATGTTTACTGTGGATTCGTATGTGCTTCGAAATGCGTATAAAGTGATTGCAATTGAATGGCACATTAGAGTCCAATAAACTCTAATTCGTAGCAGAGGATTGTTTGCCATTAGATGATCCGAATACACATTGTGTGTGTGTGCTAGCGAGCATTCGAATCAATTTCGCATCACATTCCAACGCGATCCCCGTCTCTTCCATCCCTAGCAGATTTAAACTCCGCGCAGACAATATGTGACTCGAAGACCAACCGCACTTCTTTTCATCTACCCATACGTGTGTGTTTGTGTATTGAGATAAAGCACTTTATTTCAGCTTCGCTCGATAGGCCTGCGCATCTTACAAGCTTGTTTCCATTTCTCTAGCTCACATTTCTATATAGCTTTCCTTGTAAAGGAATTAAGAGTTATATGAAATGCACAAACGGCATTATTTATTAAAGCAGCTGTATATCTCTTGCAGTCGCTACATCACATTCCTCGGTGGCAATAAAAAAACGTAGTGGAATGGATGGCAACGGTACTAGCTTAGGTGTATTTCACTGGAATGCTCAACTTTATGACTCGTGTTTCAGGCTAATTGTAGATGTCCTCTTGACACAGCGTAATATAAAAAAAATCCTTAATTTGCATTAAAAGTACTTCCATATAGAAACGCCCTTCGCTTGTCTACGTAGAATTAATTAACATTTATAAATTAGTCGAAAATGTTCGTAATTAATTAAAGCAGCGTTATTTTTAATAAAGCCTACAATTGAGATGCATTCCTCCCCTGATGATTTATTAAAACCCATTTTCATGCAAGCAAACGTAATCATAAGGTTATTAGATTTATTAGTCAACAAATTATTTTAATTGGAGCGCACTAATTACTAATTACTACTTGCGTTTTATATATAATATCATTTTAACAATCACCTAAGAATTATGGCTGCATATTGACGATAATTAAAAGATCTAAATCAATTAATTGTAAGTTCATTAATAAATCCAATTAGTATTATTTTATAATTGAAATTAACTTTACATCTTTTGAATATATAAATTAAATTTTCATTTAAGCAACCACATGCAACAATACAATTTAGTCCTTTGATGTTACTTTAATTTTCAATCTACTTTAATACTAACTTAATAATACCTTTTAAATAAATCTTTTATATTTCTCCATGCACTTCACTTACATTTTTTTAAATTTATTTAACCAATAATTCGTAACTAGTGAAAATTAACGAGGCTGTTAAATAATAATTTAATTAGCCGTAATTTTAAAATTACATAATTTTACGATTTATCAATTAATAATATGTTTTTCCAATAATTAGTCGCACTCAGTCCGCAGCAATTGGATTTCAGCAATTAAAATTTTCGTGACAGAATTTCCTCCTTTTTCTATATGATTGCTATGCGAATGTGTTAACTATAGTATTTACTTCGGTGAAGTAATGGATTTAAGCGTATGTCAATAGCACTTAATTAAATTGAATGGTTTGTATGAGACGCGGCTCACGGTAAATTTTCATTTAGCGGAGGCGTCGGGTTTCAATTGAATATCGGAAAGTAATTCGAGAGCAAAAATAAATTTTCAATTCCAATTTCTTCCTGTTTTTTTTTTGCTTTTTTACTAACAAATATATTTATAAAAATACTTTCTTTAATAACCTGTGGTAATAGAAAGAAAATATATTTTTTATTTAACAAAATAGGTACAATAATTTGTAGCAAATAATGAGTCTGAGTAAATATTTACAGCTTAGAGGTATGTGAGATGTATCAGATGGAGAAGAACAATCAATCAAAAGCCGTCATCCTTTATTTACATACAGTTTTTGATACAAAATCGGCAATATAATACTTGGAATGGGAAGTTTTTTTTTATATTGCTTTCTATATTTCCATTTGATTAACATTTTCTTCGACCAGTCTTCCTAGTAGAGATCTGATAATATCACTTTTATGCTTTGTAATATTATAACTCACTACAATAAAATTAATTAATTTTTCTGTGAACAAAATTGTATAGAATGTGATAAATATATTTATATAAAATTAATATAATATTTGCATACAAAGCATACATCGTTTAACCCTTTATGTATTAAAACTAAATACTACGACAGGGAGCAGTATTTGTTTTTGTTTTAAACAAACATACAGCGAATTCCTAGTTTATTCGTGCGCTTATCGCAATCGGCTGCTCATTTATTTATATTTGTACTTATGTTTTTGTTGCTGTTGTTATTGTTACAGTTTAATATTTTCATTTTTAGGGTTTGTGTAAAATGCAGATAAGTTGATACGGCGGTACGGGAAAATGCGACCCACCGGCTCTCGTGAATTATTGCCTTAATGGTGCAAAACTAAAGCCATAAAATGACGCTACGAAAATCCCCAAAAGAGTGATAATTAACAAATTTCCATAAATTTCTGCATTCATTTTCGCCACCGCCTGCCGCAAAACCGTCCCCCCATGTCTAATTAGCTTCCAGCGCCGTAGAAAACTCGCTGGTGGCCTTGCATTTACAAAATGACGTAAATATAATTTCCAAAATTTTTACGGAATTAACAGAGCATATTTTTTAACCAACATAAGTTAAAGTTTGGGTGTGGCACTACCATATTATTATATTAATTCTACAACATTGACTTCATCAACTAAATATAGTAAATGTATAATCAAATTTTAAAATTATATTTTCTTAAATTATCTTAAGCCTGTGAATCTATAGACTATCCAATTGTAATAATATAATAAAATGATTATCCGTTCACCAAATTAAATTAAACTTAATATTATAATTACAAAAATAAATCCTTATTTATTTCAACTAAAGAATTATTTTTTTGAATGTGCCCATTCACTAGCAAACTTAATTAGAGCTTCAAAAAATGCGAAATATACAATCTCAATAGATATTTATCAATGCTTTCATATACATCTTAACTTTCGAGTTAGTTTCAATGGGCCCACGAAAAAAATTAATTAGAATTCAAGAATACATATTATGTTATCGTCTACTTAACTTGTGCCTAGGGGCCAAACAGTATTAACCCAGGCTAACAACAACAGTTAGGAGGGTTGTCTTCCACCATGCTTGCCGTTAATTCTAGCTACAGCACTGATTAATGTATTTAATTTAAAGCATTTTATTTAGAAAAGTAATTTACAATATTAAATCAGATCTAATTCAGTTGTAATTAATGGGCCGCAAGATGAGAAAAGTTAAAATTACCAAGACGGCCAGTAACAATTAAAATAGTTTTTGGTTATATAATGCAGTGCTTTGAAATTCAAATAGAGCCGGCGAAACTTTGTATCTGTAATTAACATTGTTCCAAGTAGTTTGGAACCGATTTTCAACCAATCTAACCAATTAGTGTCTGTATCTGGATACACTATACAATGTGAATGTGTGTATGTTTGCGTAGTGTTGGGAAGGGAATCCAAATTGCCGGCTGCTAATTCGTTTTCGTAAACTCTAACTTGAGGTTCAATAGTTTATAGATTTTGACGGATCTTCATAATTATCGTCGAAAAGACGGCAATTAATGTTGTATTGTGTTCATAGTAAATAGACGATTTGTGAGATGCGGAATGCGGAACATTATAAATAAATCATAAATTGGATTTGTCATTCAGCGACAGGTTTCCATTAAAAATATAATTGAGTGCTTTCTTCAAGTAGTACCGTAAAAGTAAAATACGTGCTTTCTCTCCTCTCTCTTTGCTCGATGTAAGGCGAGAGGACATAAAAATTTAAATGCGGAAACGGAAATGATAATTTATGTCCGCCATCAACACTCTCCATCTTTCTCTCGCGCATATAGACTTCAATGTTTTGCACGAGTCTGGAAGGCGAAATGCACACGACGGTATATAAATCTGTTCAATTTCACGGGACCTCGCATAAAGTAAATAACAATCGATGCGCTTGGGGGGTTTAAATACAGGAAATGGGGTCCGTGGGTGGTTGGTTGGTTGGGGGGCGGTAAAGCTTTATTAAAATTGCTTACATCTCTCTTTCTCTCTCTCTCTGCCATTTCAACTATAGACAGTTCTCATTTCCCTTTTTTCGTTTCAATTAATATCAAGTTGCAACACTGAATTACTTTTATAATCTCTTCTTTCATTTCAAATCTATTTACTGACCCAGTTTGTTCCTATTGGATTTTTATAGCATATATCACTAAATGGGCATTATGTAAATTTGTTTTATCTTATTTAGTATTGAAATTTTGTAAATTTAATTAAATCTCTAGTCCATACAGAAATGAAATTACTTTTTAATACAACAACTAGAAATCTTACTATTCGAATATTGTTTACTTATTTATTTTACATATTACTATTCTTAACAAAAATCAAGAAAAAAATCCTTCCTTAAAGTTTATATAAGCATAACTGAAATTCAAAACATCATTTCGTGTTAGAAATAAAACCGCAATAATAAAAAAAATTCTCAAGATGTATTAATTTATTTATATATATTCATTAGAATAAAAAATAAATACGCACAAATTATGTTAAAATTCATCATAAAAAAATACAATATGAAATTGTATTTTGTATTCTTTTATATAATATTTTATTTTTGCAGTATATACCACTTTATACATTCTTTAGATTAACTGTTCTATTTACAAATGATTGCAATCTACCTTATTTATTGAAATAGATAATGCCTATATTAACATGGGACTATAGATTACAGTTACAGTTGATTAGAAATGGTTAATTTCAGAGTTGAGTAGAAAAAAGCAAATAAAATGTGAACTTTTTTTAATTAAAAAAAAGTGTATATGTTGTGTGTCCGAGGAGTGCGTGCATCATCGACCTAACTTTGAACGAAAGATATTTATCGTAAGCTAAATAAGCCGCTTCGGCCCTTCTGAATAGAAAAAGGGATGGAACACGCACATTCACAAACCACAACAGCTGTAATTCGTTCCCTAATTTAATTGCAATTTGTTGTAGTTCACTCGAGACTTGCCAAATATTAGTGCTCTTGCTTAACAAGATATTTCTGATTTGCGAATAATGTATTCACACCTTTACGAAATAGTAATTGATCGTGTTCGACGAGATATAATTAATTAAAATTTGAATCTTCCTCGTCACAGGACACGTGTCGGGATCATGCAGATGGCAACCATCAAACGGTGGAGAAATATGAAAAAAACGAAACGGCTGTAAAGGGTTTTCTCGAAAGTAAAAGGGCGGGAGGTTGGCGGTACCCCTTTGTAAAAGGATTCGCGCTGTGCCGCAGGAAATTTAGTTAATTTTGTTGCGCACATATATAATGCCACACTTTTCAGGTTCGCCGACGAACTGAATCAAACGGAACGGCAGAAAAAAATTATATGAAACGCAAAGAAGAGTTCGCTGATGCACTTTAATGTAACCCATTTTACCATCGCTAACAAAAGCAGATGCTGTGAGCATTCTAGAGTCTAGACGAGTTCATGAAATGAATAGAAACGAGAAACTGCCAGTTGAGTTTACGTTTAATGCAAAGTTCAGTTTATGATTTAATACATTCTACTTAACAAATACACTTTGGATTGTTATGCATACAATCTAATGGAATATTCATTATTTATTTATACCTAATAATACAATAATATTTTGAAGGCTTCATAATATAATTGTAATCAATTTATACAACAATCTCCTTTCTAGTATTGAATTAAAAATAGAAATAAATATATTTTATAAATGTAAAGCAATAATAATAAATTACAATAAAATATTTAATATTAGAATTATAATTTTTATTAAATTAATCATTTAAATATTAACTTTTTTTTAATAAATAATATATAATCTATAAATTAGTCCATCGTGGTTTTGATTTATGCATGATGAATTACAATAATTACACTAATTACAATGCATTTTAATCGATTGAGTTGGATAGCATAAAATTAATTAGAGAGCGCCTAGCGAGTCGGAGTGAATATTGTCAATTTCGTATTGGATATTGGCAAATCTTCTGAACCATATTGCTAGAATAATTAGTTTCAAAGCAATATGGAATGCAGCACGATTTTGAATATGATTGAGAATATAATCAAAGAAAAAATAATTTTCTGTGCATAAATATTTACTTTTATATTTTGAATAAATGGATGCCAGACATGTAATTAAATTCAGTGTTATAATTTTAGAGTGGGGGCAGACGCACAGATAAACAACCTTAATTATTATATAGTGGAGATGTTGGGCTTAATAAGACGTGTTTTGATGCTAATAACTTAGAACTTGTTGCTAAATATGTTTCAAGTTTTCAAGATAGATGGATGGGTCTGTCTGTGTGTGTACGTTTATACTAGTCGGGTGAAGGCGAGGATAGGCTAAGTCCCAACTTCGTAATGTTTTAATTAATTTTCTCAATTAAGAAAAGTTTCTTTCCCGACTAAAATCCTTACCATGCGCCGTCCGCTCTACGATCGCCCGTTTAAGTCCTCCCTTCGCTTCCCTCGCTCTGCTTCTCCATCTATAAACCTAATTCCAATCGAAACGAAGGTGGATCGGCTTTGTACATCTGGGCAGCATCCTACGTCTATTGATTGATCGATCGATTCGATGCTACACTAATTAGAAATATATACGCGCTCAGATTATACCGAGAACCTCTTAATACTTATATTGCACTAAGTAGATTATCGTAGATCATTCATATTATTATAAATAAATTAATTAATATACAATTTTTTGGTTTATTTTAATATTGATTGCTAAATAAAAACATAAAATTTTCTAATATATTGTTTCAAACAATTACACATAATTCAATTTTCTAAAGCATGAATTTATATTAAATGCATTCTATATTTTTGTGCAGGATGGTGTTTCACTAGAAGGAGGCAGTGGTACAGTGTCTTCGGATGGAAACACCACAACCAGCGTTTTATCCTTCAGTCCAACAGCATCTGACCACGGCCTAATATTGACGTGCAAGGCATCAAACCAACGGATCCCGATGAGCGAACTGCGTGACACGTGGATGCTGCGAGTCCTTTATCCGCCCAAGGTCACTCTGACCCTAGGACACGGCCTCGACGCCGATGACATTAAAGAGGGCGCCGACGTTTATTTTGAGTGCCACCTAGTGGCCAACCCTTGGGTAAGCCCTGTTACGTTTAGAAAATAGAAACCGATGAAACATCAAGAGAAATTCTATTATCATTTAAATGATTATAATGGTACAATCGGTTTACTAATTAAATGTGATTTAACAATAATTTTCTGCGGTCTGTTGAAAAGAAAGAACAGAAAACTTTGTGTTACAGAACTTTCACAGTCATCAAAATTTATTATATGTTTACAAACAAAGGACTATTTTGTGATGCTTTTATATATGAAGTCATATATTAATTGAAAACCTGTAATAACATGTATTTTATGATATTTATTAATAATAATGTAGTAATACGACTTAAAAATGAATACAACAATAGAATTTTTAGTTGATGAATGCGTTGTTTCCATAATGACTATAGGCAGTTTGTTTTAGGGTCGAATGGATAAATTTAAATGCAAACAGATCAGTAATTATATAACATGAGTTTAATTAATATTGCCCATACATACGCTACGTCATTAACACATCACCAATTTTGAAATTACCTGGAAGTTATGCTTTATATTGTGAAGCGATTCTGTTTGCCATAATGTGCAAATTTCACAATCAGGAATAATGTGAAATTTGCACTAATCGCAATAATTTTGACTAAAGAATTGACACCACTTTATTAACCATCTACAATTTCGTTTTTCAATTATGAAATTTCTACCCCTATTGCGTTCCGCAAGTGTTTACGGATTTAAAATATGTCGATCCGCGGATTTTTATTCGAGAATATTTCTACTTCGCTGCCAACTGAAATGCAGCATCCAATATAAAAGGAAAGACACACAAGTGGAGTTCCGTATTATTGATGCATATTTATGCCGTTCCTTTCTGCATTTCCGGATACATTCGTACACTTTTTTGCTCGTCGGAACGGGTGAAATCCCCGATGTATATTCCAATTGACAGTTTCGTGAGTGCAAGTCGTATTTATTTGTATTTCCCTTTACTGCTGATCCACTTATATCCAAAAGGACAATGCCGAATCCAATCGGTAAACCAAAACGCGCAAAGAAAAAGTACAGACAGGGAATGGACTCGAAGGAAGGTATTTAGAGCAACCCATTTGCATGGGTTGTTGCGTAATCAGATCGGAGATTTTATTTTTTGCACCGGAAATCTACCACGCATATCAATATTCCAACATTATGTATATATCTTAAAGATAACCGTTATCTGTGCTAAAGAGCAGAGCATAAAACGTTTAAAGCAGTGCATCTTTCATTATTATGACTTTTACAAGTTGGAATTTATACAAAAATCGATAATACGTTGCAGTAATTTTGTAGAAAAATTGTTCGTTGCCAATTTTGTTTTCCGGCAATCAATTATAACAGTAATTACTTTCGATGCGAAAAAACCTGCTGGTGCTTTGTGAACGGAGAGCACATGCGAGTTATCAAATATAATAGTCGCAATCAATCAATGCCTATCCGCACGTTAAACAACATTCCAGCAGCAGCAGTAGAAATTAAAAAAAAAGTAATACTTTACGAAAAGTATGCACATAGCAAATATTCTTGGCGGTAGTTGAAATTATGTTGGTTGAATATGTGGACGGTATAAATTGATTCCTGGGAGTTGTCGATCTTTGGGGGAAGGTTTGGAACACCCTCGCTGTCAATGGAAAGGACCAGAGACGCGGCTCGTAATAAACTGTCCGACCCTTATCCAAACGGAAACCACCTACAGGATGGACGAAAAAATAGAGCGAGGATTTTGATAATAGCAGCTAACGCGATCCACAATTCGACACTTTAAAATTAAATTAAAAACGAAGCAAGAAACGTTCTTCCTGCACGTCACGAACGGTTTTCAGATCGAGGTGAACAGAAAATACAAATGTTGTTTACGTCCCACGTCATTTATGAAGTTTTGAATACGCACCATCAACCAAGTTTATTTTTTTCTTAGAAAAAAGGGTTTCACAAGTATTCAAAAATTTAAATAACTTTTCTAACATAATATTAATATTATTTTTGGAAATGTTTGTTACATTAGTATAACTCGAAAGTAAACTAAAAGATGTAAATTAAACCTTTGATTATTCAACGAATGAACTGAAAATGCATTTTAATTAATAAACGTTGACACGAGGTCGAAATTAGAACCAAAGTTTTAGTCTGAAACTTAAATTTCTTTATTCATTTATAGTAAAATTAATATTAGAAATTTATATTCATATCATTTTCATAATTATGATTTGATAAAATAAATAGACTGTTGTTTCACTCACTTGTTGTTTTATTTTTAAGCATTTCTTGTAATCTGTGCAACAAGTATAAAATAAACAGGCTTTATTCTAATCTACTAAACATACTTAAAAGGTGAGCCAAAGGTAAAATATCTGATTGTTTATGTTGTAAGATGCAAATAAGATTTTTATTGAAACAAAGTCGCGAGTAATAACTTGTCCGATGTGTATATATATATATATGAGGATGAGGAGCATTTTTCATCTCGCCGAAGTCATAAATCATTGCCGCACGTGACACACATCCAGGGCTAAACAAAAGGAAGGAAGAAAAAGAAAAAGTTGGTCTCCTTTTGGATGAACATCAGCATGAGGCAACCATCATCTCACATTTCTTATTGTTGACGTCCTCCCAGGAGAAGAAGTACAAACGAAATGCAGAGGTAAAGCAAACGATAAGAAGCGGAAATATATAGATCTGCATATTTGTACGTACATAAATGCTGCCTCTGTATTTATATATACTTTTAAATAAATTCATATGGATATATCCATACACAGTCCACGACAAGAATAAGAAACTTGCCCGAAAATGATTATTTATTCAACAGTTTTTAACAAGAAAAAAATTGAAACAATTAGCGTTACGGGAATGATCCTTAAATAAAATATGACTACCCACATCATAATCTTTTTTAAATTGTTAATTCAATTTTAAATAATTATAATAATATTACTAATATTACAATGAGAATAGCAAACAATCTATTATAATTAATTGGAACAATTTATTGAAGAAAATATAATATGTACATTAATAACTTCTTTGTATTATGATTTCTATATTATTTAGTTATAAAATAATATGATATTAAAAACTTGTTCTTCGCACATCATTAAGATGTAGTAAGATTTAGATAAATCTGATCTAAATTATTATCAATTAACTGCAAACGCTATGAATTAGAATTTTGCTCACGATCTTTTCTGACATATTTAGGATTAGACCAATACAATTGTGTTATGAAAACATTGTAGAGGAAATTGCTTTTTTAAAACTAAATCTTAATATGATATAAAATTAAACAATGTTTTCGCACACATGCGCATATGTGCCAACCTTTAAATTAAAAAAGTTTAATTAAAAAATGGCTGGAAAGTTTGTATTGAACATTTACGTATTAAAATATGTATATTGGGCGGCAGCGGTGGTCGAAATCGATACCATGCTTCATTTTCATTTTGCAGGGATACTTGAATTACGAATTTATGAATCCGTTCTGTTGGCAGGTCCTAAGGGTATGGTGGCTGAGGGATGGACATAGACTTCTGAGCAACGCGACATCAGGAATTATTGTCAGCAATCAAACTTTGGTTCTGCAGGTGAGTGAATAAAAATATGCACAGCAGTAATTGAAAAGTGGTCAAGCAAACAATCTTCAAATTCACAGAATACGGACGATTGTTTAAGAGAGCTTACATTTTGTGCGGACCATACACCGTATTAAATTAAAAATGATCTTGAGCCAGGTTAAGCAGGGTTGCAGGAGAGGACGCCTGAATTATTCACTCAGGGAATTAAACATTCGCCAAACCAATTGCCCCAATTTATTTCTGCACCTTTTCCACCTGAATTTTTAAATGGTCTCAAGTCAGCAAACGGAGAGAAAAAAGTTGACTAATTTTCCTAATGGATTCGCGGTGAAACAAAGTTATTTTGTTAATTAATTTTATTCATATGCCAATGAATCATTCCATAATATCGATTATCGTGCGAAATAGTAATACAACATTCAATAAAAAAAATTAGAGGCAGTGAAAAGTTTTTATTTTTATCTCGAAAAGTATACGCGACACATTAATTGTTGAGCAACCAAACTAAAGCTAAATATTCATCATTTTAAGCGTGTGTAACGTTGTACTGACAGTATCTTTACATCAGTGGCGGAACTACAATACGCCGGATGCGCAATATCCGGGGGTCCGAGCTATTAAATCAAAAGGACCTTAAATCTTAAAATTTATACTTTAAGCGGTCTTTTATCAATAACATTTTACATATCTCTCTACAAGAATTATTCCATTTTTCCTTTAGTTATAGGTATAATATTATAAAAGAATAATATAATTTTAAAATATTTTTTAAAGCCGCTTAACTGAATGACTGATTATTTTTTCCCTAAAAATAAATCAAATAGGATCACGACTAATAACTAATTGATGGGAAGGTTAAGTGGAAAATGAAAGCATATACAGCAGTTACAGCTGTTTCCTCGCTCATTATTTGCTTTCATCCGTTTGTTGCGAAATAACATTTATATATGTGTATATGTACAAGAGCAGTGGCTCCCTCCAAAATATGAAATACGTGATTGATGAGTTTTATGTGTCCCATCAAATCTTATGGAGATCCACATCGGACTAATTGCAACATGCCACAAATCAATAACAAAAAATAACGATGTCGAAATAATTCTGAATAAATAATGCAAATGGATGTGAATATTTTACAGATAAAATAGGAAATTTGTTATTTATTACTAATATTGGAATTATTTATTATTCAGCTAGTTAAGCACTCGTCATGAACCCAAAGTATTATAATTATTATTAAATATGCAATTCAATCAATTATGTTTTAACAAAAATCTTTATAAACTATAATAGAATTCTATTATAGTACAATTCTATTATTTGCATTATAGAATAAATACAATGAATAATTGTGTGGTAATAATAATGTTGTTAGATATAATATTAATATTATGGCTTTGATTATGAACTAAAATTTCCAAGATACATTCAATATTCTTCTAGGGCGTTAGCAGAAGCAGCAGCGGAAGATATTGTTGCGAAGCGAGCAATACTGAAGGATCATCGAGGAGTCCTCCTTTTCACCTAAAGGTAAAATTCGAGCCAATTTGCGGGGACGGAAGTGGACGCAAAGTACTCGGAGCCGCCAAAGATGAGCCTCTATCCATTGAATGCAAGGTCAGTCAAGTCACAAACATTTATATAAGTTTATTTGATATATCCCTAACTATTACTCTCATCTACATATAAGCAAACTCTTGTCTATTTTATACGAGACCAGTTTGAAAGCGACTTAAGATTAAAGTTTTTTCGGGTGTAAAATATTTCACGATTTTATGCTTTCAAAACTTTTCAAACTACCCTCGTATATGTAATTATTTTATTACAACCACAATCATAATTAATATATTTGCTACTATAATCCGTAGCTTTAGACAAATAAAGCATTATATTTATTTAAAGTAATTACTTTTAGTTTTTTATAATCTGAACATATCATATTTAGAGAGAACGCTATTCTGTTTGTAGTATTTAATTTATTTTCCGTTATTATATTCTTCTTTGTTCTATGCGAAACGCAATTTCATTTCGTTGCACACAACCATTTTACGTAATGTTGATGAAGTACTATCTCTTTTTCGACAACGGAATTTTCTGCTTCGCTGCTATTAAAATTTTAGAGAATTAACGCAACAATTTTGCACTTGAAAAACACGTGAAAAAATGAAGAAACTGTGGAAAGGTCAAAGGTAAAATTGAATACATCCATTTTTTCAACGGCAACAGTTGATTGTAAATACCGAAAGGCAATCTATATTGATGAACCTCCCCTGCTTTCCATTGAGGCTGCGTCGAAATAAAAACAGTTTCATTAACAATAACGAACAAAAAATATGCAAAAATGTTGCAGGATATATTAAACTTATTTTGTTCATTCTATTAATTCCAATTATCAATAATATCAATAGCATATTTTCTAAATGTATGAATATGTATAGTATTTTTGCTTTTAATGGAAATTTCACTTAATTAATATATGTATACACCTTTGAGGAGCATCTATTTAATGATTCCACAAGAAGTATGCATTAGATTTCACTTCATTCGCAATTTTACAATTCTATTAACAGACGACTTCCACTCAAAGTAATAAAAAACCAAGAAAAAAATATGGAAAAGTAATTTAATGTTTGTTTCTGCAATAAATTAGATAACTAAATGTTTCAAGTTTCCTAAATTAATTGGAGTGTGTATGTTGTAATCATAAATGATTATATGTGAAGAAAAAAATATGCAAATAAAACATTTGTAAATTTGTTATTCATCATCCGGTATGAGAATACAATTTTCACCTGAGATGATTGATTCGCGCCCGGGGATTCCCGCGGATGGATGAGTGTACGTAGGTGCTTCTTAAAGATATGAGAAATTCGTGAATGCAAATGGAATCGTCTTTTGGTGTTTTCTGCGATAATAAAACTGGGCGTGGGTTTGGAAAAAAGGAAATAAATAAAATGTTTGTCGCCGTAAAATAAATGTACTCTGGATGATCTGCTCCAGTGAAAGTTTCGTCCACTTCTTTTAACCGTTTCCATCGCAGTCCATCTTCTTCTACCAAAACCCCCGACGATAAAGATAAAAATAGTTTAAAACTCCAGTGGAAGGATGGACTAGCCATTTCATCCATCCTATTCCCCATCTCCATCCCGAAAACAATTTATCCCGAACAACAGATTTATACACAGATTTCAGAGGAACATAAACATTTATTAACTAAGTGACTAATAACAAGACATTCTCAGATGTCAAAGTTATGTTTAGTTAAATTCTTAACTTATTACAACGTGAATTTATGGGTAAAGCATATATTAAAAAAAATTCTTCGCAATAATAGCAACTATTATTATTAAAATTGTTACAAAGCTGAGTGAAGGTATGTGTCATGAGATATGTGTCTGTTTAATATAAGCAGGAGAGTTTATCCCTATGAGAATTTATTGTTGAATATAGAGTAATATGGAAAGACAGTTATGAGAGTTATAAATGGATGTTACAGAATAGAAATCGGAAACGATGGTTGCATTAAAGTACAATTTGTAACCAAACTAGTATAAAATATAAAACAGCATTTGATTAACCATAAATGTTATAACTTTATTTTAAAAACATGGCATATACAACTATCATATAATAGCAATATACTTTATATGATTTTTTATTTATTTGCACACATTATTCAAAGAAATAAATTCAATAAATTAAAATTATAACATATCGAGTTTTTATGATGCAGAAAAGATTTAATTCTTTGTGATAGTTGGTTATAATTTACTGTGTAGAACTTGCCTGTACTTGGTTCGACTTGGAACATAGTCCGGACAATTATGAACTTTGTACGAATCTCAATTAATCAAAGCGAAAGTTTACTTGTAAGATAGTATTACAGTGGAGACATACTAATCAAGGTAACTTTTGTTCTGTTCGCGGCAGGTGGAGGCGGAGCCGATGGCATCTCTGTTCCGATGGAGCTTCAACAGCACGCCGGGTATTTCCAGAGATTTAACTGAATTTACGGCTGAACCTGGAGGCAGCATGTTAACGTACACTCCGAAGGTAGCTGCAGACTACGGGACTCTTCAGTGCTGGGGAAGGAACGAGCTTGGATCGCAGAGGAATCCTTGTACCTACCACATTGTCCCAGCTGGAAAACCGGACCCACCTAACGGCTGCGATCTTTTCAACGTGACTCATCACTCGGTGGTACTCGCGTGCAAAAAGGGTTTCGATGGCGGAATGAAGCAGAAGTTTGCACTCTTGGTGAAATCCGGAGATGGTCTTATGGCTAACCTCTCCGCAAATGTACCAGAGTTCTTGGTTTCCAACTTGGAACCCGCCCAAGATTATACCGTCACAATATTCTCGATAAACGCAAAAGGTATTAACATTAAGAATTAATTTATTTTTCTATCACAACATGAATTATAATAAAACTTGTACCATCATTTTATATAAAATTGATAAATGTATTTAAGAATTTCACAAAAATAAATATTAATTATGCAATATTTCATTTAGTGAGGCTAAAATTTTAGAGAAGAATCACACGTAACAGTTGCATATATTAATGTCCATTGAAGGTATCTGATTTGGTTAATTTATCAGTTTAGTCATTTCTTATCAAAAATAAATGTTCCAACAACACTCGTAAATTTATTATATAATTATTTATAAAATTATTAATATTTGTTTTTGTAACAGGGTGGTCCAAAGGCTCGTCTCCGATTGTCGTACGTACGTTACCAGCCCCAGGTCTGAAGGAGCAGAGAAGATCGACTGGTCCTGGAATGGGGGGTGGCGATGATCGAATCGGAGGAGGTTTTAATGGACCTTGGCTGTACATACTACTTGCGGCCGGATCAACGCTGATAGTGGCGGCTGCCGTCGGAGCCATCGTCTTCGTGATCCGCCGCTTCAAGATTGACAGCCCGGTGCGGGAGAGACGTTGTGAACCGCAGAGGAGCCCGAAGCGCGAGGAAGTGCCACTGAATCCGGGAGTGTCCACGTTCACGGACACCTCCGTCAGCGACGACAAGAATCCAGACCTGATTCCGCCATCGAACGGTAGTACAAGTTGTTGCAGCGGCAACAGCATTAGCCTTAAGACACCGCATTTCTGGATTGCCGATTCCTCCTTTTTCAGAGAGCCTCCTGGAGTGCTCCTCGGCGCCGTACACGATCACGGCCCGCCCCAGTTCGAAGAGGAATAGTGCTACCCAAATGCCCGTGAAGCCGTACCACGTCACCTGGGCTCCAATACTTCAGTCGCGCAACTGTGCCACCCAAACGCCACCCCCGCACAAAGAGAGCTCCGTCTAATTAATCAGCGGCTCCGGGACCAAAACCACCTGTGATACTTGTGAATATTATAAATATAAATACCATATATGTCTACATAAATATATACACATATTTATATATGTGTATATGTATTATATATATATATACCTAAATATATATATATACAGATATTTATATATAGAATATAAATATACGTATATGATAGCATATTGTGACATTATCAAGAGGAAAATTAAAAATGGAAGAAAGAAACTCGAGGTATACCTATAAAAAGTGGAAAAAAAGTCATAGTAATAAGATGTTAGTATTACACTATTATTATTATTACATATTATGTCATCGTGTATAAATATCACGTGCGTGTGTGTGTATGTGTGTAAATATAAGTATATTTATCACGTCATCAAATAAACCCCCTAATACATAATATACATACCTTATTAGTATTAAATGAAAGATGCACGTCCTTCTTAGGACGATGTGTAACTAACGAATTATTATTATGTTGTTATCTCTTGAATGTTTTATATATATATATATGTATATATACATATGTAAATATATATGTATATATATATATATTTCAACCTCCCATATTATATAAGTTTTTCTGTTGTTATGACTTTATTACAAATATTAAAGTTTATTAATTAATTAGTGCAGTTTTTAAATGCTTTCCACATTATTTAAAACTATTTACTGCCAATTTAACACCCCGATCTAAAACCGACTTTTCCTTTTTTGGTAGGGTCGGTTTTAATACAATATATGCATGCAATAATCTGCAGCGATATAATAATAATTGTGTCAAATTTCCGGATTGGTTTTGCATTTTTTTTTATTTGTACGTGCATCCTGTGGTATTCGTCACAAAACATGAGTCAAGTCAAGCGTGATTTGTGGAATCCATATTGCATTCATTAACAAAAGCTGAAGTGCAATCCGCAGCAGGAGGAAAAAAACGCAAATGAACTTGAAATAAACATTAAAATTGCGATTTCCAAACTATCGCTGTTGATAAGTAATCTAATCTCGGCGACAAATATAAGTGTTTTGTGATTCAGTGCTGCTATTTCCGTAATGCTTTCTAGGCAAGAAGATGTCCAGAGCGTCGTTCCTAGTTCTCGTTTTCCTCCTGCACTCGACGTTTGTGATCTCTGACCTGGTGCTCTTACGAACGGATAACGGTACGTTGTGCGTTGCCTCCGGCGCGGAAACTTTGCGATGGGCGATGCATTCCAATTCCTCTTCCAAACAAAGCGGTAAAAACGTCGGAACTTATTTCCACTGATATTTTAAATTTGGATTATTGTAATTTCAATTAGAATACTTGTTCGCTCGATCGCAAACTATAAATCTAATGAACTTCAAGAAGACGATCCTGAAGACGAACGCACCGACCAGGCTACCTATGGTGCTGGATCATCGATGGGAATGTAAGCATGAAAAGAAGACAAACTAAAGCACTAATTTAAGAATCAGTTTTGAAAACGTTCCATGGAAACGTGAAAATACCGAAAGAGAATTGGAACATCCTGCATTTCTCCATGATGGGTGAGAACGTGAATCAGCTCCGAATTGTGGAAACTGGCAGAGAAGTTAATATCACCTTGAGTCACGTCATGATGACAAACCAACCGCAAGTTGATAATGTAGTATCAGAACGAGCGAATGAATAATATAATTAATCCTATAAACTTTTGCTCTTCAGAGGCAATGGAAACACTACACGCTGTATAAAACTGATGATGATGCATTTCATGTGGAGCCGTACATGTTTTCTTCCAAACTTCCCAAAAGTAAAACATCGTTTAAACTAGATGAATTCGCTATCGACAAGGCCAAAATCAAGTTGCATTACTGTAATGAATAGATGTTTTATGTTGATCTTCTAATTTCATAATTTTATTTTAAGATGACATCATTCAAGTACGTACTCTTACCACGATCACAGAACAGCCTATCAATATGACAGAAATGTCATGTTTATCAATGATGGCTTATAGCTCTAATTACAATTATAAAATTGCATTGTATGATTCGACAAAAACTAAAACGTTGGCTTCAGAGGTAATTTCTACATGAATTATAAATATTAACATTGTATGCTCTTTCTTATTTTCATTTTTCAGAGTGTTAAAGGAAATAAATTTTGGCAGGAGCTAAAATTTTACATTAACACCCCGCAGGAAATCCATATATCTGCTGATACGACTAATTTTCTATCTTTAAATAATTTCCGTTTAAGCGAGTGCCCGAAAAATGGTAAAAGCTAAATAATTAATATTTATTAAATACTGTTATATTATTTGTTATATTCTGTAGAATATAGAGGTTTCTTCGTCGAGGATTCCGAAATTTGCATGAGCCTTGATCCAAATGCTCAACAAGTAGCTGAATTCTGTATTAATCAAACTTGCATCGACGTTAATCAGATGAGGTTCAGAGATTACTCTGAAGAAAAACCAACCATACATAAATGTTCTTCATCAAATTGTCATCGGTGCAATTCACAAAGCGAGTGTTTGGAATGCAATAGTGATTATTTAGGATACTCTTGCGGTCAACCAGTTCACTTTGAAATAGGTTACAACTCAATTACGATTTCCAGGCAGACAAATTCAGACGTTAATTTTCAAATTGTAAATGGTTTGGTATTTAATGTTTTTTTCTTAACTGCATATGTTTAATTATAGGCACATACTGATAATTGGAAAGTAATGCGCCGTGGAAAGAAAAGAGTTTTAACTTTCGATAATTTAAAGCCGGGACTTACGTACAATATTTCGATGTTTGCAGCCAAATATAAAAAAGGGCCTTATGTTTCTCTGACAACTAAATGCGACAGTAATATGTTAACTTTTTACAAAGATTGTTTATAGAAAAATGTCTGTGTTGCAGAAATGAATCCTCAGAATTTCACATGCAATTCAACTAGTGATGGTAAAATGCACATTTCCTATCCCCACGATATTAACAAATCATGTCCAAACAATTTCCGGGTATTATACGGAAACCAAAATAAGTCGATACAAAACTTGAACGAACTAAACTTTCACTTGGATCCTGCCGTCAATCAATTAAACATCTTCGAAAATGATAATGAGTACATGGTTGACTTAAGTTGTGTTAAAAAAAGAGCAGGGACTGAGCAGTCAGTAATCACAAAGATGCCGGAAACAACTACTACGCTGCAACTGCCTGATGAAATTGCTGAAAGCTCAAGTTTAATCGTCAGTATCGTACTCTCAATTATCTTTAGTGTCACAATCATAATTTTACTTATATGGTAAATGAAAATGAAATTAGTTTATAATATTAATGCTAACATTTTTTTTTAGGTATTTAAAGTGTCGCAAGGGATTACATAATGTAGAAGTACCATTTTTTTACACTTTCACTGAGTATACTTATAGTTCGTTGTTGTAGGCCAACGATGAGCAAGTCGAGATGAATTTATACAATGTCGCGCTGCTACCATCAGAAAATAAAAATATCAATCAATTTGATAAGGAGTTTGAGGTATTGGATATGTTTATTGATGATTTGTGTGTATTAACAAATTACAATTCCATAGGAAATACCAATAATAAATAAATCAATGCCGCGGCAAATTGGATTGCTACAACACAACAAGTGCAAAAATCGCTACAATAATATTATACCTTGTAAATATGATGAAAATTAATTTATAATCCGGTAATTAATATGTTAATTCATTTCAGATGATTTAACTCGCGTAAGATTAGTTACGGGTGAAGATGAAAACGATTACATAAATGCAAACTTTATATCGGTAAATGATCTTATTAACATAATGATTTATTTTATTTAATTTTCTCGCAATTCGTTTGTATGCAGGGTTACAAAGGTGAAAGAAGTTATATAGCGACGCAATGTCCGAAAGCAATTACGATAAATGATTTTTGGATGATGGTTTGGCAGCAAAACGTGTCCATAATCGTCTGCTTGGCGAAATTCTCGGAAGGAAAAGTAAGTTTGGAAAATAGAAAGGAACTTTTTAATATAATTAATTTGTGTCTAAGAACAAAATGGCTCAGTATTGGTCGGAGCCGGTCGCAGGATATTTTAGGTATATTAAAGTTGAACTAGTTGGAAATGAACGGCGTACCGGTTATTATCTGAGAATCTTTAAACTTACCGAAAACGAAACAAAGACAAAGACGGTAAACAATGTTTTACATAACTCGATCAAGCAGCATTAATTGTTTGATTTGATTTAAAGGTTCAGCAATTCCAGTATATTTCGTGGCCCGATCACGAAATTCCTTTGCAACCGATCAGCTTAATCCATTTCATCAGCGAGGTACAAAAGGCGGACAAAACTAAATATCCTATCGTCGTTCATTGCAGGTAATCGTATATGTGATTAATTAAAATTTGATAAGTGCTAATTTTGATTATGTGTTTCTTCAGTGCTGGAATTGGACGTACCGGCACATTCATTATGTGTGATAATATGATGAGATTAGGAGGTGATGTGAAGCAATATCTGAAAACTATAAGAGATTACAGACAGTCTCTGGTCTCAAATGTGGTGCGTTATTATTATCTGAAAAAATATTACATATTCAAATATTAATTACAATCGTAGATGCAATATAGATTAGTCTACTTTATAATGAGCGAAAGGATGGAGGGTCGGCTTACAGCAATATCGTTACAAGATTTTATGATGAACCCTATAAGCAAGAAACGCGTTGAAGAAGATTTAGCTTATATTGCTGATAGAATGTACATTAACGAATTAGTAGCGACACCTATACAAGATACCATTCCTGTAACAAACTTTAAAGGTGACCTGGAAAAGCTGACGATTAACGCCAAGTATGTGGATGGAATTGAATATAAAAACCAATATATTTGTACCAAGCAACCGGACAAGAAGGACTTCGCTCTTTTCTGGAGTCTAGTTCTGATGCGTAAAACTAAACTCATCATCTCCTTGAATCGGACCGAGGTTGTATAAATAATTAAATATAGACACTTGCTCAACTATAATCTATTCTTTAAAGATGAACAATAATTTCTGGCCAAAGAAGAATGGACTTTTAGATAATATGCCACATAGTATTAAGGTGAAATTCGGAGCCGTTGAAAACTACTCTGCGTTCAACGTTTACGAACTCAGGTTATTATTAGGAGGAAAGAAGGCACACAAGGTCACGCTTGTAGATTTCCATTCATGGGAAAACGTGTTTATTATGCCAGAAACCGAAAACTTTTACAATCTGTACAAACATTACAGCACATTTGATGATAATCAATGTATTCTATGCTGCTCGTAAGTTTCAATACTAAAAACTTTAGTATTTTTTTTTTACTTTATTCTTTTGATTCTCCAAAGGGATGGTGAGAACGGATGCGGTTTATTCATGGCATCTGATATGATTCTAAAGAAAATGGATCGGGATTCAATGGTCGACGTCTGTTGGGCCGTTAGGAGCTTATGGAAGTTAAAGAAAAACTTAATTAAAAGCAAAGTAAGAAAATTCGTAACAATCAATATAATAACATTTATTAATAAAATTAACAACAATTTACTTGCAGGACCAATTAATGTTTTTGTACAACATTGCATTGTATATGCTGAAGATGGACGTGCCACATAAAGATATTTACGAGAATATCAGTCGGCAATCCCAAACTTACGAGAATATCTTCACTAAATCTAATGATTTTTAACTTGGCCATCGACGAGCCTTCGGTACCTTCCATCTTGATACTTGAGACCTAACCAAAGGAATGTAACTAAAAACATGTATGTTCCTAAAAATACGGCGATGCGTTGCGGCCAATCCAATATTTTCAAAAACTCGTACAACCACACGCCGTTGTACAAATATGTGAAGTTCAGGCTGAGAACAAATTAGTGATTAATATTTAAGGTGATATTAGAATTCTTTGCCATTTGATAACTTACACGGATACGTAGATAATTGCGTAAATAGTGAGTACACGTAAAGCTTTCTTAAATAAGGGCGGTCTCTCGTTGTTGGTAAGCATTTCGAAGAGAACCACAAAACCTATGTTCGTGTGTATTGCGTGGTTTAACCAATGCGGGAAGATATAATCTATGTAAGATGGAAAGATCAGTTCACGGTCGTATACATAAATACTCCAGAACAATATCGGGATGAACACAGTCCACGGGAAGACAACGCTCCAAAAGTTGAATCTGCTGAGCTTCCGCAACCTCGTCACCAACTTAGTTTGATTCTTCAGTAGCCTCGGTGCCAAAGTCACGTATAACGCCATAAATATATACACTGTTTGATTGAACTAAAAATAATAACATTTTATATATTATTTAATATTTTCAAACCATTACTTTTAAATTTATAATATTTTTGCCGAAAGCAAGATAAAATTAGAATTAAGATCTAATATTTCTTTTTAGACAGAAAAAATATACAAATATTGTAATTAAACATAAAATTAATTACAAACGTACAAAAATAAAATAATTAAAAAAGCAATTATGACGTTGCTGTTTTCTCTCTACAGAAACACATAATCTACATATAAGTGTGTCACTAAATGTTTCCTGGTAGATATCTTGTCTTGAGCATGAGAACGATACAAGCAAATTAATATATATATCTAAAACATGCTGCATATAATCGCAGTAAAACGCAGTATTATTAATATTACTTCATGTTGCATGTCGAAACCAGTTTAGTTTTTATTAGTATCTAAAATTAAACAGATTGCACGCAGACGACCTGACCTGTTACATAATCATCCATCAAAATTAATGAAAAGAAACTTTACAATTTCTAATATTTTTTTCTGTTTTTCTAAATAACTAGAACGTAATTATAATAGATTATTAAAAATATTATTCATTGCAAATAATTTATACATCATTCAACAAATGTTTATAAACATTTTTTTTATAAATATAAATACCAATATTGATAATAAATGTGTTTTGACTAAGTTTAAACACTAATTAAAAATGACTTATTGAATCGTTGTTATACTAAAACAACAAAAAGTCAATAGAGATAAATGTGAGATAATAAATAAGTAAGGGCTGAAAGAATACGGTTGTTTGGGCTTCAAATAGGGACAAGATTATGAATAATAAAATAATTAACATTTACTGTATTTTCTATTTTTAATTGATATATAATTTTAAACACAAAAAACGTATTCAATAAGCTGCTTATTATGTTTCGAAATAAATGTTCGTTTCAACAAAATCGACTTATTCAAATGTATTTGAGGTCATATTTTCATGTTACTACACGGAACCAGAACAATAGAAATAAATATAACAGGAAATGATGTAACGTAAAATTGTACAAAATAATAATCGAAACAAACAAAACAAATTTTACGAAATCATAACTAAAATAATATATAAAAAGGATTTCAAGAATATAGTTTTACCATAGTTGAATTAATCTTATTTAATTGTATTTTAACGTAATATATTTATTATTTAATTAATTCGATTTAATTTTGTGTATTTTTAATTGTAATAGTACTTACAAAGTTCCAATTGGTGAGAAACCTGGGTCCAAAATCCTTGTAGACAGAGAGTTTTCTCTGCACTTCGAGATCAATGACCGTTTGATCCTTAATTCTGGCCATCCTAACCCAGGCAGTAATATGATGCAACCCCAAGAGGGTCAGAAATATAGTCCTGCTCGTCGAGCTCATCGCTGAATAATGAGGAGCTTCGGCTGCAACCATATGATATAAAACAGTACACCGTCCGCGATAAACTCAACGAGCGTAATGTTTTTGATGACTTACAAATGCACATTCAAGGCTTCCACTGCCACTGGATGGATCGAAACGGTATGATCGACACGGCAACCGACTGCACATTAGATGGTATTCTTTTCATAGCGACTGTATGTCGGCATTTCACTTATTAAAATTAGCTTTCACTCTGGGAATAACAGGTATTTCAATGGAAAAAATCATGGATTTATATTCAATTTTACAAAAATATAAAAAGCTTATTTTTTAATATTATAATATATATTTATTCAGTTTATCTTTTTATCAAATATAATGTGTATACAGTTAGATTAAATATTAATCATCATAAAATTAGTGTTGAATAAGTTAATAAGATGGAATTGCATTGAGCTAATTTATCTTGAGATGAGGATGAGTCGTGTGTAGTTTTTCCTGGAGAAAGAAACCCATCCGCAAGAAAAGCAGGTATGCGGCGTGTTGACATAAAAAGAGAGCGGCCATTTGAGTACATGATAAATGGTAGAAGATACCATATAACCATCGGCCGAATTGCCAATAAGCCACGAAAAACTGCACTAGGTAGACTAAGGCAAAACCACTGGATGCCAGAGCTGCGATTACAAATTTTGGTCGTGGCAGACCCTTCTTGGCGATGAAAAGCTCTGCTACAATGACCACGAGAATATTTGTGTGCATCGCGTGGTTCAGCCAGAAAGGTGCAATTTGTTCGAACGTTTCTGGTAGCACAAAGTCTCTGTCAATGTGGAATAGGATCCAGAAGAAAAGCGAAACTACGAGGGTCGTTGGGAAGATTATCACTGTGTACAAATATCCTTTAACTTTGGCCAATTGATCTGCAATAATTTCAAATCGTTTCTTATCCGGATGTAATCTGACCCAATCCTCGCACATTGCCATAAAAAGGAATAACGATTGAACCAACTGAAACAAAAAAATAATTTTTATAAATAATTTGAAATATTACATGAATTTTGAAAAATTGCATAAACATTATTTACTATAATAATTATTATTTCATAGATAATCTACTTTTAAAAGCGCATGAATATTATAGAGTTAAAAACTAAATAGTATATTCTTATCTTTTTTTTAATAATAGTAGTTTTTGCAGTTTTTTTTTTATCAAAAATTAATTCTCGATGAAAAAAATCTTAAACTTACGACGTTCCAAGTTGTCAAATATCTTGGTCCAAAATCTTCCATTTCGACGATCCTTGGGTCCTCGGATTGATGATAAGGTACATCGTATTTACCAATCTTCAACATGCAGACATGATGAAACAATGCCAAAGCGTGATACGCAAAAATTAATTTACTCATATTAATCTTGCTAAGAAATATATAACTTATTTTAATTGTCACGAGGGTTTTAAGTTTTGAAGAGTTGTTGGCAGATTGGCTCACGAGGGACGAATGGATTCTAGTACGAAAGTGATGCCTATATTTTTCACGTTATCAGCGATGAACCGGACCTTGCTGAGACAGTTTTCATGCGGGTCATATGCGTCTTGATAATCGATCCGTCCTATTATTCCTAACTGATTTCCTCTACTCTCGGACGCACATCTTATTCAATACTTGCTTTATTTTTGCTTCACTCATCGATTATCGTTTGTGTTATTCACTGGCGGGCGATAAGATGATCCTGTCTGGAAATTTATGTTATTTTACTCGGTAATGAAAATATGTTGCACGCAGCAAATCTGCATCATAAGATTATCACATCGACAAATCCCTTACAGATATGTGTACTTCCTAGAGTAAATTAATTAACAAACCTTATATTATTACCACACAAATCTACAAAAAAATTGAGATTGATATTTATGTAAACATATAGTATTTATTATCATACTATATTTATTTATTTATTTCAACGATATGATAATATATAAATTATCCGCATATGTATAATATAGAAAAAAACTATTCTACATTTATTTTCCGTAAATATTAACTTAGTGTATTTTCCCAACCTACCCAAGAAAATTTTTAGAAAATATAAATTTATATTATTTATTTATTTATTGGCTATTCTGTCATTCTGTTTTTATTCATCATATTTTATCAATATATTACTACTACAATAAATGTGAACATTCATCTGATTTATTCAAGTTGTATATATTTTCAAAAGATTATTTGAAAAATAAATGGAAGAATAAAAATTCAAATATATATATATTACATGTATTGTTTTTCTTCGTACGTTCTATTTTTATAATGGTTAATCGTTGAAGTCAGACGTAATTCGCTAGACATATTTACGCGCGAACCAGACTGTGACCTCTGCCCAAAATATATGATAACAATGTGCAACGTTAAACTGGTGCAAAAAGAAAATCAAAATTGATTAGTGCATTAATTAATTAACATGATAAGTTTGGACTATAATATTTACTCAACTCTAACGCACATGAAAATACGAGAGATTTTAAATATCATTAATTTTTGCAAGCACCAAAATGTCACTTGATGATATAAATTTATGTATAAAATATGATTTATTTTTCTTAATTTGAAATTTTTAAACCATACTAATTATTCGAACTAATGCGAGGTATTTCTGTACACACAAAGTAATATTTATATTAATTTTATGTCTGTGTAAACAATTGTAGAAAAACATTAAATAAAACAAACATTGTTCTTCATCTGCGTAACTTGCTTTCTTGATGCCTTAAGAGCTTTGCTAAACTTAGCAGCATCCTATCAATACCTTTAACTCTGTCCCAGTCAAATAAATTTAACATTGATAACTTATTTAAATAGATGATGAAACAAGTGGCGCTCTTGTGGTGTATTTAGTTTGTTGTGCATATGTTAAGTTGGTTGCCGATAAAATTGCGTCAGTTAGGCCAAGGTGAAAACCTCTGGAGAAGAAGTTAAATTGTAAACATAATTATATCTATTATTATTTATTTACTAAATAAAAACAATATTTAGCCAATCGATACTAATCAATGATATGATGGACACCAAAACCGTAATTGAAAGGAGAATTCATGAGGCGTGTGCATCTTTTTTACCACTAGGATCACCAAAAACATAATGCACAAAAGACGACTGTCGCATGTACCTTATATAAATGTATCATAATATTAATCTATATGATTTATTTACATTAATGATTTAATTTTTAACTTTGGATAAAATTCGATTCAATTTTAAGTGCAATACCCAAAATAGTTTGGTTTAAAAAATTCAAAACAAACCAAATTTTAATTCTGAAAAATTAGTATACAAAATTATATTTTTTATAAATAAATGTTCAGTTTTTATATTGGAGGAACCAATTTATAGTACGGTTATGCAAAGTACCTATAATACTTCTTTGGTAAATAAAGAGTAATAAGTAAACATATTTAGAAGTTCAGAATAAAATAAAAAGTAAAGATATTTCCATACTGGAATAAATGGATTACGTAAGATTTTAGACAATCCATATGAAGAAGGGAAAAGCGAATTACGATGAGATCCGATCGTCTGCGGTATGAACATAGTAAGAGCGCATGCAAACGGAAAGCAGACTCAGTTCAGTCAAAGCGTTTATCACCGAAGCGCGTTCGCGATTTCTTTCTCACGAAAGTCAATAATTTATTCAAAAGTAATTGTAAACCGAGATAAATTTAAAGTATTGAAATCATCCAAAATCGATATCATTAATATATAGATATATATCGGTCATCTAAACAGAAGGTAACTAAATTTTAATAACTTCAACTTAGCTAAAACTGCATTTACAATTTTTTCTTAAATTTCATTCATATATTAAATATTATGTTTCTTTTATAAAAAATAATCTTACTTAAAAATATTTTATGCATAAAGTCGCGTGCTTTCGCTTAAATTAGCATCAAGACATTGAATTTTTTTAATAAATTATTTAATACAAAATTATGAAATGTTTAAAAATAGATGCGTGATTTATTATTTTTATTCGGCATGTCGTAAAATTCTGTTGGTTAGTTTCTAATTGCAAAACTTCACTCGACAACTCTATAAGTGAACCTCATATACATATTTATTTATTCATTAGTTTGCATACACAGTTAAACCGGAAAACTGAAACTTCAATTCAGGCACAAAATTTATTATGTTTTTTCCCCAAAAATTGTTTATCACCATTATTTTTTATTCTTTTACTTGCGAAGAAAAATAAAAAAAATCCAATTATTTTTCATGACACCTGTTACTTAACATAATCGTAATCCGAAACTATAATTAATTAATTTCAAAATTGTAAGTTTCTAAAGATTCTTCCATGTAAATCATGTTTTTCGATTTAACAGTTATTTAAAAGATACAAGATAACAAAAAGGTTTTATATTCTTTAGTGACGGAACAAAAAGGTCACGGTCTGTGGAAATCCACTTTCGATACGCTCAGCTGGACCCAAATACTCTTAAAAGTTTTCCTTGCGATTGAATTGAAAAATAAGAATAATAGAGGAATGCTACAAATGCACCTTCAAGTTCTACGCAATCATCTAATTCTTCAAAGTGCAACCATTAAATGCAATTAAAACCAGTCATCCAATTACAACGAATTACAGACCAGATGTTTTGATCTTCGGCTTCAGATTTTTTCACTTACGCTCTTATTATTTGCACAAAAATTTCACCAATATTATTTTATCAAAAAAAAAACATTTTTAAAATAATCCATAATTCGTGACAGTTGGGAACGTCGTTGGTTTCGCATGTGCGTTTCTTTACATGTCCCAAAATGTAATAGCAAACTGCCCTATATTAAATTGAAATAATCAATAATTTGATTATATATATATTAAGAAATTAATGAAATTCAAATTAATTTCGTGAAAAGTTTTAAATATTTGACTTTGCGTTGGTTAAAAATTATAATAATCTTGCCAAAATCCGAAAAGGAATTGTTATTCATGAAGTGAGACCTAGCGAGTAAATTGGCCTCATCCGTATTTGGCATAGGCAACTTTCTCAATAAATCTAAATAAATGTATCACAATAATTTCCACAAAACGCTCACACACGTTGAAACTACAATTAATTAGTTGCGACTTGCAATGCGAGTCCTACAAGTAGATGAAGACGCGTGCTGTTTCCAAATCCGTGTAGGCTCGTTCTTCAACCTTGGTCTAGCCTCGTGTCTGAGTCATCGTGGGCTTACTCATGGTACCACAACTGGTTGATAACATCACATCATCGACAAACTGTAATTTATTCTCACACATTCGATATTGAATTAACATTATTTGAAGACAACCTGTTCAATTTTAAACGTAAATAATTACAAATATAAGAAATATTTTTAAACAGGGCATAAGAAAACCCTCAATCAGCAGCCTTTTGTAACAGTTGGTCTATTTTAATTGTTACTTGCTTAGCAAAAAATGATTATTCGAAGATCACGTTTACATAATAATTTTATTACTTGTAGATGATTTTGTTGGCATAATACTCATTTGATGATAAACCAAATACGGATATAATTATAATTATTTATATTATAAACGAAATTGTAAATTTTCTATTTTTTAGGTATCAAGGATGCACCATTGATTCCCATCAACAACGATTATCTTATTTATTTCAATTTATTGTTAATTCTACTTCCACGATGACTTCTAGATTGTCGCAGATGCAGGTGAGTCTCAGCGAGCAAAGGATTATCCCATTGCTTTCGTTTTCTAAAACGAGTTTCATTATCGCAAGGCGATATGTGGGATTTTCTATTCATTTTTTTATTATTATATTCCTTTCCATTCTTTTCGTCGTCGTCGTCGTTCCCGTATCTGTTTACCTCCGGATCGAATGCCATTTAAAACCTACACAAATACTGATCTTAATCGCATTCACTTATATAATAAATAAGTTTAGTTCTTGAGCATATAATTATCGATCTTGAAAGGTTTTAATTAAGTTTAATATATAATTAATTAATCAATTTAATTTGTAAATACTGATGTTGGAAATGGAAATTTTCTATAAAATATCAATTTTTTGCAATTATAATATATTTATTATTACTGATTTGAAAATAATTTACAGTTATTATACGTATGTTATTATGCAATCATTAAATTACATTTAAATGCAACACGGTTTATTGTTCTATATTTTAACATAAAATGCGGCGTTTATGCTGGTAACATAATTTTGATTGTACGAGGAAAATACAGTTATTTACCACGTTCATACTTCGCTATATTGCTGTTTTTTTTTCGTCTTATGTTTATGTAATTTCTTATGGAGTTGTACGTGGAGAACTGGTTCTGCAAAAATAAAATGCAAGTCCACTTAATAATGAACTTTTTTTCTGAAAACATTTAACTGTTGTGTAGAAAAACGCATCAATAGGAGTTATTGGAGAAAAGGTGGTAAGCAATGTTTCGATCGCCTTTTCCACCTACGTGAGTTCTGACTCATGGCTGACCTCCCAGAAACCACGTCCTTTTTTAGTCGCATTGCGTAATGCCGAAAAGGATTTGCCTCTGTTTTTCACTGATGTCACCTGGTAATTTACAATAACGATACAGTAGGAAACAATGCCCTCGCAACGCAATTCATTTCACGCCCAATTGTTTCCACTTAGGCTAAATCATTTGTAAAGATACAAACGTTTTAAAAGCAGTCCGCGCTATATTCATTTTAATAGTAGTATAATTTAAAACATTAAATAGCGATCGATTAATTATTTACATAGTTTTTATACACACAATTTAAATAGGACGACTAACTGAATTTCATTATCAATTTATTAATAAACTTGTTAATATTTAATCGTGGTTAAAAGTGATGGTACGAAAATGATGATACGATTGTTGTAATTTTAATGTCGGGGAGGATTACATTCTCTAATTGTAATATGATAGAAAGTAGATTAATAACGACGAAGATACTTTGTTGAAATTAGATATATGTTACCTTGGAAACCGGTCAACGCATGTCACTTGTATTAGCCAAACCAGGGTGATTATCGATATTGCGTGTATGTGCGGTAATGTTTGTAATGTAGATTATTTAAAGTGGAAGCTAGTCGTAGTTCAATTCTAAAGATGAACAAGTACCTGTCCTCTAGCTGGAACTCGGTGGTCTCTATAGATCTGCAGAACTCGTGGGCGGCGAAGAGCCTCGAAGACGCTTTAAGGCAGTCCCGCTTCGATGTATCTTTTCGATGTTTAACATATTGTTCTAATTTAACAATTTCTTTGGTTTTAGGCAAGATTCCAACAGAAACAGTTACAAGAGAAGGAGGAGAAATTACTGAAGTTGTATGAGAACCAGCAGCAGAGAGCATTTGAAAGAGTTGGAAGAGGAAGCGCCGGTAGCAATGGCACGACAACCTTGGCCGCTGGAAAAGTCAGGCAAATGTTTGATGAGAGAAGGCAGAAAGCGGGAATTGATAAGAGCTATCCACTGGAGCCGTTAAAAGCGAATAGGATAAACACCGTGAAGAAGTCGTCCACGATAACAACAACATCAACTACTGTTCAAAGAAATGTTACCAAAAAACCAGCGGTCACGGCGATGAAAGAGAACAACAACGTTGTAATACTGGACGAAGCCGAAACTTATTTAGAAGAACACAAAGACATCGTAGAGATGATGAACAATCATAATCTAGAGGATAGACTAGAGGATGAGGAACCACCTCAAATGGGATTGGATGAATTCGAGGAACCAACAACGATAATCACCGGGAAGCTGGCCAACGTCGGCGGAAAGTTACCGAGTCAGGTAGCAGCTCCCAAAAAGAAAACTCCGCAACCAACTGCGAAAAAGACTCCCACAGTGAAACCGAAGTCCATCGTGAAAAAGGTATCATCACAGATTGCTTATTTCCGCAAAACAAAATAAAGCACTGTCAATGAAAATAACATTTTCATCTTTCAAAATTGACGCGTGTTCGAAATTCCTCGTGGGGCTGAGAATGGTCGAGGCTAGAAAATGCTTAAACAACACTTCAATGAAGTCTTAGAGGCTCTGGACAACCCGGAGATCTTGAGCCACTTCCTGGGTTCGAGCTTCACCAAAGTCCTTGCCGACACATTCTCTGTGAATGTGTTTTTACCTGTTCGATTTTTTCTTTTTGCAGCCACTCGTGAAAAGCACTCCAGCCCCGTTGAAAACCCTCTCGAAAGCGGGAAGCCTGCCCAACTCCCCTTCGAAACCAAAGATGAGCGCAAAGAAACCGCAGGTTTGAAAGACCACAATATTACTACCAACAATACTTACGATCTGATGTCAATGTTAATTAATAGCCAGGAGGAGACAGGGCGCCAGCAGCCGTGAGACCTTCGTCGACGAGGCAGACAACGAAAGCATCGGCGGTTCAGAGAGACGATCTCACCGGATGTCGTTATTGCCAGAGGAGGTTTGCCAGCGATCGCATACAGACACACGAAGACATCTGCGCCAGAACAGGCAAGAAGAAGCGGAAAGCATACGATGCGACCAAACACAGGATCACTGGCACCGAATTGGAGCCGTATACCAGACGAGCCCCCAAGACAAGCAGCAGAGTGAGTAATATTTTGTACGCTATTTTCATATTTTTTATTTCATACTTTCATAAGTATGACGTATGTATGCATCCTAATGTATCAAATTATATCATTTACTTATTTGTATATGCAATAGGCCACAGTGACAACCGAAAACATCTCTAATAGTAAACCTATTAAATCCAAACAGGTATTTAAGATTAAATCAGGAATGATGAGAAATTTACTACGCTGCATTTGAAAACGATAACGATAAAGATATTAAAAAATAATTATTTCAATTAACGTACCTACTACAAAATCACAGCTGAAATCGTGTATTACTACTTATAACGACTGACATTAATATAGTTATCGTTTTCAAGAAACGTTGCTTTTTTCTATAGTGTAATCTTGGTGTACTTAAATTTATTTTATTTTTTATCAGGTGAAACCATCAGGTTCCAAAAATAATTGGCGACAGAAACACGAAGAGTTCATAAGTGCGATTAGGGCGGCAAAACAGGCCCAAGCGCACATTGCCAAGGGCGGCAACATCCGCGATTTACCGCCTCCTCCTCCATCGTCCAATCCCGATTATGTGCAGTGCCCACACTGTGGAAGAAGGTTCAACCAGACGGCAGCAGATAGGCACATACCCAAGTGCGCTAATTATTCCTTCAACAAGCCAAAACCTGGAGCTCCGAAACCTGTTGGTCGGAGATGAAAAGTTGAGGCCGATAAGGAACGATACAAGAAATCGACTGGACCTTTATATTCATTGAAGAGTTTATGTTAACTTCGCGTAATTTAACATATTGATATCCTAAAGCATATAAACATTCGTTTTAACATCACTTTAATTCAAATCGAGCGAAATTACTTTCCGAGATACTTAATTAAAAAACTTCTTTATATCCTTTAAACTAATTGGAAAAATGTGATTATATATATTTTTAATATTAAATCATAATAAATATATATTTTCTTACTCTATATTTATTAAACAATTAAAAAACATATATTAATATATTTAAGACGATTTATTTTGCATTAACATTGAAACGAATTATATTAGTCTAATATACACTGTTAGCAAAGTACGCTAAATCTAGTCCACCGATTGGAATTTGTAACAAACAAGTGTAAACTGTTCCTGTACTTAACTATAATTAATAATAATCATTATGACTCCTGACGTTATCACTTACCCATGTTTGCTTTAATAAATCTATAATTTGTTGTCTGTTGAATAAGAAAAAATAAAACTTATTTAATTATGTGAAATATATAATCATTTAATTGCATAAACCCTGCATTTATTGCCGCTAGAAATCCTAGAAACACCTGACTGGTGAAATACGTATTCTACGATTATATTTTACATTATTCGTTTCAAAAATTGCATATGATGGAAAATAGGTACCAAGGGCAAAATAATAGATAAGTTATCAAAAATTGTCAGTCTCTAAATATTTTCTCTCTGTATTTACAAAACAAAAATAATTCTAAACACAATAACATACATACAAAAATATTTCTGCAATTTCTACTTTTCTTTTTAATATTATGTTGTAAATAATAAAAATAACATAAGGAAATGATTCCCAAAGACCATCAAAACAGTTTCTTGAACTATACCAAATAAAATGTACAAAAACTAGTCCTTCATTAACTTTGATTTTTTTTCTCATTTTCTTTTATCCTTAATTGTGTGTATATATACATATATATCTGTGTGTATCATTTATATATATATATGTATATATTTATATAACATAATATCAAATAAATTAATTGCATATTAAGGCCCTTAAATTGCAACAGTATTGTTGAAGTACCTAAAAAAATAAAATATTCATAAAGATGTCCATATTTCCTTTTTCTTGCATTAGATGTGCTCCTCACCTTCATAAATCTGATTCTTCGCCTAAATACTAAATAAATTACATATCAATATACACAGTAACTTTGTACAATCTAACCTAATTCGAAAAATATCTTCTCTTTACATAATATTTCTCTCTTAAAATAGGATATACATATATTTCTCTGTTTATTTTTTCCTTCAATCTCTCGTCTTATAAAATAAAAATATTTACACGCTCAATAAATATAATAAAATGAAAAAAATATCTAGTAAGCAACGAGAGGACAAGGGTAACAAAACTCGATCACATCTTAGCTGAAGCATAGGGTATTAAATAAACTATGCTAAAATATATCACTCGAATTTTACCATCGGAAAATACGTGGTTGTCCTGCAAGATCAAAGTAAATCTTAATTAAAGATTTTTTTTTTTTGCAAATCCTACCTATATGAAGGTTTCAATGGCCGATATTGGAGAGGCTGCATATTGAGAGATGTGCAAAGCTAAAAGAAATGTACATTTAAGTAGACTATTGGTATGTATGTACACCAGTACAGTGATATAAGAATGCAATGGTCGAGTATATATAATATAAATAATTACAATAAAATGATTACCTGTGTGTCGTGCGTGGATTGAATGGTCCCAAGCGGTAAGGTATTGTTTGAGGAGGCAGGTTGAATGTTATCCGACTGACTGCTGTTGGCGAGGTTGCTGCTGTTGTGGTCGTCGTCTTCGTCGTCGCCTGTTTCCAACTCCATTGAGTCGTCGGTGATACAGTTTCTTTCGAATTCGTTTTTTCTGCATACAACACACACATTTGCTCTACTTTGTACAAAAATACACACCTACGGACGGAATCCGATCACTTACTCGGTCTCTGATTGGGATTCCTGCATTGCCAATCCGTAGCCACTGCTGCCCTAAGTAAAATGCAAACTGATACAATCCGTAATCTGGCTTCGCGTTTTAGACAAACAACAACATTTCTCTTGTACTTACAGCTTTGGTCTGTTGTCGCTGACAAGCCGCATGTTGCTCGTAGTGGACAATATCTTCCTGAGAGGTCAAACCCAAACTCCTATAACGAAGTAATTCTGACAACCTATGCCTCAACTCTCTTTCCCTTTCGATGCTGGCTATCAACCGACTGTGCTCCCCGGAAGTTAAAAACTGACTGAACACCCGCATATTATCACGTAAATCCCTGCAATTTCAATTCTCAATGAGAGCATTTCTGATATAACATTTGCAGTCATTCACATTAAAACACTGAGAGTTTCAGAAAATACTTTAAACTGTAGATTATTATGGTATTCTACAAAAATTGCATAATATCTTACTTTTGTTCTTTGGTTAGTGTTTTATTATGTGTATCTTTGCGCTGGTTCGAGAAAAATTCTGCTACCAGCTGATAATCTCTGACTAATCGTTTCCGCCTGCATCTTTCTCGCAATCTCCTCGTATACATATCAATATGCGCTAGTTTTAGTACGTTCTCGATATCACTGTCTTCATTCATTTTGAGCTGAAGAGACGAAACTAACTGCTCGGCCTCGGCATCGTACTCCCTTTCAAAGTCATCCCTATGAGACATATAACCCAGCTGCCGAGCTTCCTCTGGAGTCGCATCCAAAGGTGGCAATTTTGCTGTAACTTCTGGTGATAGTGGACCACGATCTTGTTGCGTATGTTCGGGTAGCACAGGTCGACAGTCACCGATTTCATTCCAAGTCACCTTTCCTATAGTACCATCAAAATATCTACTGATGTATGCCTCCTTGACCTCTGCAATGTTTTAAAAAAAACATTAGTAATCATTTGAAAATAATAATACAACATATTTTATAAATAATTATATAGTTAGTAATATGACTAATATATATGTATCTAGAAACTTATTACCCAAAAAGTCATGTCCCTATAACTATCATAATTTTTAAACAATATGAAAACATTTAAATATAAGAATTACAATTTAACAGGAATTTATTCATTGCTGTAAAAATATACAGCATATAATTATTATACTGTCTATAATAGAATATATATCAACTTTGGATGAAAAAAATTGAAAATATATTAAAAATAATTTTAGGTTGATATTGATAAGAGTTTGTTAAAAGCATACACGCATTGAAAATATGGCAAACCTTCAGGTGTCCTTGTTTTCATGTGTCTACTGACGCAGTCCCAATTCTCAAATCCAAATAATTCCATAGCATCAAGAAGCTGCAGCTCCTCTCGGCCTGTCCAATTTCCTTTTCCGCCAAACAAACTGACAGCACAGTGATCCTAAGAAGAATGAATATATTATATCCCATTGAATGTATTCTAAATTATTTCTAATGTTAAAACTCACCACAAGGCTGTAGGAGTGATCATTTTTGTGCGGTCCAATTTCGGCGCCGCTAGAGAAACACTGAAAACATACAAATATTATTATACTATGTATGCTAAAAGCAAATTACATTTAATTTTGAAAATTTCGCGCCCAAACAAGAAGGTCACGTGATCGGTGGTTACCTGTAGACAGATATCGAAATCGACGCATTCGGCGCATTTTACGCCAACTCCATTGATTTCTTCCTGGCAATAGGTGCAATTAACCTTGATGAAAAGATCTAAAACAGAAGACATTGCTTTAAAACCGTGAAAATTCAGCGAAAATCGTTTTGCATTTTCACACACACATACCCGCCATGTTGGAATTGTCAGCGAGCGTCTCCGTCAAAATCGGTTATTTTGCGCCCTCTCTTTGACTTTGTTTACAAGCCACTCTAAATCGCATTTCGCGTTGTTAAAAGCTCATTAAATATGTTATCCATTGAAATGGTAATTTGTACTGTAATCACTGTTCCCGCTTTTAATTACTTATTTATTGCTTTTGTTATTACGCACTGTACTAACAAAGTTTTAGTACCCCCCTATGTCAGATGCACCATCAGTGCACTCCAAACAAAACAATGCGTTTCGTTGTTGCCTACGGTTGACATCTTCACTGTTGCCAAAGCCGACAAACTTAAATTCAATATAGGTACATTTGAAAATAAAACGCTAAACAAAACAAAGTACTATTTACTAATAGATTATAATTGTAGCCAGTAAAATAATTTAATTGGAAAAGTATTTTTAACATTATTTTACTAATAAAAATATATTTCTTTGCAAAACATGGCAACACTGGTTGATATTGATATATATATATAAACAAGTTAAGATAATTCAATTCTTTAACCTTTATTTAAGATGCGATGGTTTCGTTTTGAGTGAATTCTATTAAGCTAATGAATTTAAGTTTGTCTAATACTACATGGCATTGTACAATTTTTAATACAGGATTCAAATATTTTATTCCATCTTGGTCGAGGTTAGTCGTGTCGTGCTTTGGAGATCAAAAAGTGAACTGAAATAAAATCAATACAATGCGTCTGATTTGTACTGTGTGTTTAGTGAATCGCAGTTTCGCCAATGCTCCGATAGCGTTGAAAAGAAAACATGTTAAATCCACTCTGGCTTTGTGCAAGCACCCAAAGTCTGGAGAGTTCTGTTTTATTCTATTCTCAGCGCAAAATAAGAATGGTACAAAATACGATATCAAGAACAACATTCTCAAGGTGCTAACTAGGTTTGTGTCAGAAGGCAAGGTGACAATACAGTTGAAGAAACCAGAGCATGATCTCTGCATCCAAGCAGAGGCAATCCAGATAAAGAGTTTCCTTCTGCTTTTGAAGAAAATACTTGAGAACAAAGTAAGTCCGCAGGAGTTTATGATATCTAGTATGTCAGTGACAGCAATCAATGCAAATGATGTAGCTCCAAAGAAACTGGTTGTTGCGAAATCATCAGATTATGCATCTAAAGGTTTGCCAAGAAGTCTGGAGGTGCTACATATGAGTGGTCTAAAAAGATGTAGCCTAAATCGTGGTGTTCTCCTATTGGTCAGACTGAGGACTCTAGATATAAGTGATAATTTAATCGAGTTTCTGCCAGAGGAAATCAACAAGCTGTCCAATTTGCAGGAATTGAACCTTAATTCTAATGAATTTGGAAAATGCTCACCAAGGAAATGGGACTGGATGGGAGGTAACCTTTCCAAGTCACTGAAATGCCTCAAACTTTGCAACAACCATATGAAATATGTCCCAAATCAAATAGTTAAATTATATTCTATAGTATCATTAAGTTTAGATAATAATGAATTGTCTGTATTGCCATCTGGCATTGGAAATTTAAGGAGCTTAAGAATTTTGACTGCTAGTTCCAATCAGTTATCATCTTTGCCAGGCAGTGTAAAGAAATGGAGGTTGGATGAGCTGGATTTATCCCACAATAATTTCCATGATGCTGAACAAAATAATCCAGCTGCTATATTCCCAAAGCCCTTGCCAGTTTGCACATTAAAGGAATATGCTGCCAGGAGGGTATTATTTGCCAGACTTAGTTATAGCTCTGAAACACTGCCTATGACTGTTATAAATTGGCTTGACTTGGCCAAATACTGTGTATGTGGCAAAGCGTGTTTCAATCAATTCATAAAACATCCACACATGCTCTCACTGAGCAGCGTTTCAAAAAATATCAGTGTCTCTGCTGCTGGAATTTTCTATGTACCTATGGAATGCTACCTGTGTTCTATCAAGTGTTTCTCATCAGCTAATTACAACCGAGGAAGGCAACCTATCGTTCGATAGGACGCGGTGGACTATAGCTAATTTTTAATAATATTGTGATTCAGTTTAAAAAAAATTAGTTATTTGCAACATCGGACAATCAAAATGTTATGCTATAAATCATACGCCGATTTTTATTACTTGTTACTTTTTTCAATTGAACTATTAATACGAAGTAACTTTTATTTTTCGTGCATGTACCATGTATATCGTCAACACTATATATATAGTTATTGTTATTTATATACTAATAAAAGTAAGTAATCAATAGAAAGCATTCCCATTTATCTAATTTATATCATTGTTAGTAACCATTTAATCACATTTGAAGCTTACACTTTTATTCTCAAGTCATCTTTATAAATTGACTACACATTGTATAATTTTATATTTATAATCAATAAAACTGATAAATCTTTTTGTACTGACTTAATTAGCTGTATATGCGCCTTGTTTATATTTGCGAAGTACGTGATATTATTTCTATAACTACTAAGTCACTTTCGGCCGGCACACCAAAAAGCACTAATAAAATCAATAGATATTCATATATTATTTCAAACGATTTTTAAACTAGGAGAAACAGCAAAAAAAAATAAAGAAAATATCTCGTGTTTTTAAGAAAATAATAAAGTTATATAGTATTAAGACTTCAAATCTATATTCGGTGATTTATCCGACATTATTGCTTTTATATCCTCCGCATCTAAAGTCTCGTATTTAAGCAGTGCTTCAGCCAAGGCCTTATGTTCTTTCGCGTGAGTCTTCAAGATCTGCTTAGCACGATCGTAGCTTTCCGATAAAATTTTCTTAATTTCCAAGTCGATCTGAAATTAAAATAGGTTTCTTAGAAGATGCTTAAAATGATAAATAAATTTCATACCATTTCGTTTGTGGAGGGTCCCAAAGTATCACCACTTGTGAAAGTTTTATTGTCTGGCAAAGTTCGCAGTCCAACTTTCTCCGACATACCCCAGTCTTTAACCATATGGGTAGCTATAGAAGTTGCTTGTTTTAAATCAGAGCTAGCACCTAAAATATGTAAGTTGTTATCTATACACAATTATAACTAAATTAAATGTTGAACGAATATAAATTACCTGAAGTAATTTTATCAGGACCAAAGACGAGTTCTTCTGCTGCCCTTCCACCCATCATGGTGTCCATCATCGCAAGCATTTGACATTTGGTTACATGATATCTCTCCTTCTCTGGAATGTAGGCAGTGTGTCCGAGGCTTGGTCCCCTCGGTATTATAGTAACCTTATGTAGTGGATGGCTGTCTTTTGTAAAATAAGCAACGATGGCATGTCCTCCCTCATGGTATGCAGTTATCTGATTTGCCTCCTCATCTGGTATTCTCGATTTACGTTCTGGTCCCATTAGTACTTTATCTCTGGCAGACTCAAGATATTTCATGCTTACGCAATCCGCCCCTTCAATCGCAGCTCTAAAGCGTAAGCATTAATATTTGGTATAATACATAAAATAAACCAGTCAATTCTACCTGAGTGCTGCTTGATTCACCATATTTTCTAGATCAGCTCCCGTGAAACCAGTCGTTCCTCGAGCTAGTAATTCCACATCGATTCCTTTAGCCAAAATTTTACTCAAATACAGACCCAGAATCTCCTTTCTGCCTGTGTAATCGGGAGTTGGAACACTCACCTAATTAAAAACACATATATTTATCAAAAAACAAAATACATTTAATGCCACAAATTATCTAAATATTCATAATAGTCAATAGCATCCCTTTCATTAATAACATACATTTCTCCGATATTTCTAAATAAATCCACTACACAGTATACAACTTTCTTAGCAATATCAGAAACTAAAGCAACTTCGTTCCAATAGTATCGAGCATTCCTAGAAAATGCATTATAAATATTAAAACGATCCGCTAAAACTTTGAAGAGTAACGCCCGTTCGCAGCTGTATCCCATCCTAAGAAATCCTATCGGTATCATGTTAGTACCCAAGCGTTGTTTCAGATGATCCAAATGGATTTTAAATATGTGTATCGGCTCTCCTAAATTAGGAACTGGAAATCCGGACAATTGATCCGCCACATATGTAGCAATCAATTTCACTTTATCCTCCATCGAATAGTCATCTTCTAGCATCATCTCTTCCAATTCAACAAAATAATCATAAAGATAAGGATCTTCAGTTAAACCTCCAAAATTGACATTGGCTACCACTGTCTTATTCTTGGGTGCCTCGAAACTGTTTATTGATCCTTCCCCGATATTCCGATTCTCGAATGCCTTCAACCGTTCTTTAATTGCCTTGGTGTAACTGTAATCTACATAATAAATCGTAACACGCGTAGACTTCTTTTGCAACTCCAAATCTTCTAAAAGCGGAAACTGTTCATTCCAAGAGCCATTAATCAAGTAGAAATTATCTTTAATGCTGTCAGTAACTTCAAGCCTATTGTATTTATGAAATTTCAATGGTAAAAAGAGCTCGCATATCATTTTCAAAATCAATGTGGCGCATATAAAATCATCTTCGTATTTCTTGAGAGCAGGAATCAATCCGTTCATCAGGAAAACTTGTGACATCCTCTTGTACACGACCAACGTCTTGATGATCATTAATGTATTTTTGAAGAGCTGCTTATCAGTAGAATCGTTTAACTTTTCCAGTAAAATGTTAAAGCCATTTAACTCCAAAAAAGCATTTCTACAATCACGATCGAGGAAACTGTTGTTCAGAATATAACTTGCTTTTAAAGCGCAATTTACTGAAGATGACTCGTATATCCTCATCACCTTAATAAATATACTTCTTTCCATTAAATTTTCTCGGTATTTAGGATGCGTTAGGTAAATTTGCAACACGTCCATTACTTTCTCGTAAATCTGAGGATCTAAAATTTCTTCACTGTTCATAAAAATCTCAATCAAAACAGACACACCCCTGCGTCCATAAAACAAATCGAAAGCATTTTCATTCTTCTTGAGGAAACAATGTATCACTGAGATCACGGCTTCTACTAATGATAGACTTTTGCTTTCCACTAGGACTATCAAACGATCCAACACCCATTCCTGTAGTAAATATTCCAGTCCATAAGTATGATCACTTAAATTAATAAATATTTTACAAATTTCTTGTAAGACTTCCTCGGTTTTGGTCTCGAATAATATCAGTATCACGCTTTCAAAACCGTATGTATGTAATTTCTGACGATATTCCTTATCGGGAAATTTTGAAAAAATACTCAGTAGTTGAACGTAACGTAATTCGAAAGTTTCATCCGAATGTTTAACAAAACTCAATAACAAAGGAAACTGTACGGTTTCGACAAATTCCATGCAATTCTGAAAGTTATCCAAAATCAGACTGTTCAAATATATAACATCAAAATATATATTTATAAACTTTTCTTCAGCCAGGAGATCAATCAACAAATGTGGAACATTATTGTTGAATAGTGATCTCAAAAGTTCAGGATCTTTGAAAGACGATATTTTTATCAAAAAATCCATGGCAGGTTTCTGCAAAACGATATTACCATCTTTCACAAAACACACGAACAGATTACTTTGAAAATTTGGCAAATCTACTAGGATTCGGCTATGTTCGCGTTCATCAATTAATGAACTCATGAGCTTCATAGCATATGATTTCAATTCGTCTCCGGGTTTATTCTTTACTATAGCCAAAGTTCGATTTAAAAGCAGTTTTTCGAAGACATAGGGAATTATTTCTTTGTGAATGTCCAACAACTTAATCATTACTTCTGAACATACCGTTAGTAAATCTGGATCTTCAAAATTCAAATAAATATTTATGAATTTGGTAAAAACGGTTTTCGCCTCATCCAACATGATTAATTGGAAACTTGTGAGATTTAGAATATTTCGTATAAGACATAGCGATATTTCTAAGATATCATTGTCTTTTAATGTGAGCAATTTCTCTAGATTTGTCCAAATTCCACGTTCGCAGAACGATAACAGAATCGCTGGATTCGTATTGCAATATGAGTATATAGATTCTATTGCTTTCCTAACAACTTCCAAATCATAACTTGCTAACAAATGGATTACAGTTAGTTGATCGGCAGTTAATACATCGACTCCAAAGCTTCCAGTTGACGCTTTCGTATCCTTTTTGTTACTTTTAACACCGCTACTTTTGCTCTTGCTTTTCTTAGTGGAATCTTTCTTTTTCATTTTGACAAATTATAAAATGTGACAATTCAAAACACACTTAATTTAAAATAATAATTGTACACAAATATAAAATTTGGAAGAAACAAATCAATGACACAAATATAACAAAGATAGTTTCTTACCTCAACGTCAAAACGACCTGGACGCAGAAGTGCTTGATCTAAATCATCTCTACGATTTGTTGCTCCTAATACAATCACTCCTTCATTTTGATGAAAACCATCCATCTCGCTTAGTAATTGATTGATGGTTTGATTAGCGTATGGGTGTAAAACACTGTTAGTTCTCTTCGCTCCAACAGAGTCAATTTCATCAATGAATATTACACATGGCGCGCGCTCTTTTGCTGCTTTGAACAGATCTCTAACCCTTCTAGCACCTTGTCCTACAAGAACTTCGTCAAATTCAGGGCCTGCAGCATGAAAGAATGGAACTCCCGCTTCACCAGCTACGGCACGAGCGAGTAAAGTTTTTCCTGTACCTGGAGACATGTAATGACTGTTAATACCAATGAATGAATTTACTTATTTATTATCAATTCACCTGGCGGGCCAACCAACAATACACCCTTTGGCAACTTGCCACCCAAAGTTGAAAACTTCTGTGGACTCTTTAGAAACTCGACCACATCTTTGAGTTCCTGTTTCGCTTCGTCTGCCCCTTTTACATCATCAAACGTCACATGGATATCCTCTGGATCGACCTCTACCTGATTACCCAATTGAATTCTAAAAGCCCTTCTAATGTTAAAAAAAAACTTTTGTTGTCTATTAAATTCATAACGAATTCTTTCGCCATCAACCGTAATATGCTTTGATTATATCTATACATTTTATCTTAAAAAAAACTTTTCTTTTAAAATAGAAATCTTATATTCTTATTAGACAGTAATCAATAATCAAAGCAAAAGATAGAAACTCTGACAATATTTACCTGAAAACTGAGCCACTTGTACTTGCAAGAAGACTAACAACAATGGCCAAAAATATAGCAATTGTTAGTACTTGTTGGACAACTTTAAAGTACTTGGCTGCCTTGCCCATTTTTGGATTGTTTCCTAACAAATAACCTTCTGCAAATGCAATTTTGATTCTTTGCTTCTCCATGTCTGTCATGTTAGGATCTTCAACATTCAACATTTTATTTAATTTCTCTCCACTCACAGTGTTTGCTTCTGCTTTAACTTCAGGTATCTCATTTAAACCAAACATATTCTTGATCCTAGCAACTAATGTTGGATTTCTGTCCAGTTCTGCACGAACACTGCGATCAGTCTTGAAACCCCTAACTTGCACATCAAATGTAAAAACATTTCTATTTGTTATGCTGGATAGGAAGCTGGTACAGAAGCCATTGGGAAGATGAAATGGGTGGTTCTTGTTAATCACTAGTGTAGGTATTTTGGAACGTGATATTTCACTTTCTGACAATCCATACTTGTTCTCAAAAAAGGTATCCGATGAAATATAGGACACATTCAATTTATTTAGGAAGTGATTGTCGAAAACCAGAGATGGGCTCAAGTGTTTGCTAAATGAATAGTCACAGTTCTTGACAGTCTCAAGGAAGCTCTCGATGCATAAAAACTTGGGTTCCTTGCTGCGCGCAGATTTCTTTTGGAAAAAAGCATTTTGACGAGGTGTTAAAATCGCTGAAACTTGTGACAGCGAAAGCAGAGCCTAAATAGAAAATTAACGTTTTATGCAATTCATTCAAGAGGATAGCATATCTTCTTACCTGATTTTGGTTTTGCAGTGAAAACATTTTATGAAGTGGCGCGGACGGAGTGGGGGGTGGTCTTTAAATTAACATTAACGTTGCTTTTGGGTGCTGGCCTTGTGACGGACAAAAAACAACACTTGATAATTTTTTCAGGACCTTTTCCCTTGCGAATCGAAATCTGACGAAATTTGTATAACCTTTTTGACAACAAATGTTATATCGGCCGTAGGTAAATCCGCGATTGTGGTTACTGTCACAATTTTGAATAGCTAACTAAAAGATGGGAAGTAATGTGGTTTTATGCTTGTTCCCGATTATACAGGACTTCGATTCGCAACTTTAAACATTATTTGTACTTTTTTGCATTGTGCATTTTTTGCATTATTAAATAACAGGACGACGACTTCGCACTTCATACACTAGATGGCGCGGACTTCAATCACGTAGCCACTTTGGAAAGTAAAAAAGGAACATATCATTATTTATTCCGTTCCGAATGCAATTTCTGATTGCTTTTAACTATTTGCAACTACTTCCACTAATTATTATAAATGTGTTCTAAGTTTAGAAATTTTCATTAAATCAATATTGTCAGCGGGTGATGGCCATCAGCTGTCAGTGACAAAATGTCAAACACTGTCAAGGCAGGGGAGCAAGGCCTCTGTATAGTGGCGTATTTTGGCAACTCTGAAAATCGAGTGGCGCCCCTAAAGAGCTGCCGAGGAAACAAAAATCAAAACAAAGCCACATAACCTCAATATTTACTGTTTACAATTAGATTTTCTTTGCATATGTCTATGTCTGAACATAGCATCAACATTTATTAAATTTAATGGTGAGGTATTTGAAATGTATATATGTAAAATACTTTTATATTATTTAATATTATATATTATAATTGTAGTTACATTAATAATTACAGAAAAGTAGGTTTAAATGTTCACTTATATTAGTACGATGAGCTATTGAGTGTTGGTTTTACCACATACATTAATTAATAATTGTATAATTATGAAATATAGAAAACAACAATTTTATACATATTTTGTATTGTAATTTATAAATCACTCAGATTTTGAAATACGATTGTATTGATCTTTCATATACAACCAATTAATGTGTATCATCACCATGATTTAAATGTGCAGATATACATCCTGGAACTGGACAAGTGTACCTCATTTCTGAAAAGTTATATTTATGTACTATAGTAAAATACATTTTAAAAATAAACTTACTGGAGGGTGCCATTTGTCTTTCAATTATTGCAAACCTAAATCAACTTCTAAAGAGCCTAAAACAAATTAGTTAAATTTATCCTACCTAGTAGTACCCACAAATGATCCTCTAATCAGACTAGAATGCTAAAAGAAATTGATTAAATATGTAATGGGACTTACAGCGAGACATAAGAACTAAAAGAAAATCTAACAAACATTTTGTCGTCATTCTGCTAATTTTAAACAATACTCACTAATTAATATAGTAATCACTATTAACAAAAGTCTTAAGAAAGACTAATATGTTTAATAATAATAATTAAACTTATTTGGATCAGTACAAACTCAGTTAAAAGTAATCGAGCAGTCGTAGTTCCAGATATAAATGGTGCAAAATCGTTAAAGCAATAAAAATTATTTGAAAGGAAAAAGTAAACACAGAATAAATTAGTTTAATGTTTATTTTTTGTTTAAAATTTCAAATTGTTTGGCGCCAGTGCTTGTGGCGCCATCTTAAGAGCTGCCGATGCGAATCGAAAACGATGACTGCGCCACCACTGTGTCAATACAACAAATTTTGCATAAGCCTTGGTCCCCCTGTGTCAAGGTCTTGAGGATTTGAATAGAATTTTTGTTTCTTTTCCGACCATTGAATTTATTGAAGTAAATTGAGGCGTATGAATGGGGATCTCCCCTCTGCTGCGCGCATTACTGATAATGTGATGTTTCAGTGAGTCCAATTATTTAATATAGGGATTGTGCCAGCAAACGTTTTCTTATTTATAACTTCGCTAACACTTGAAATGATAACGCTGTCATCGTGTTGACAATATAAAAGTAGCATGATATGAATGAATTAAAAATGTAAGTGTTTTGATCCAGTACTATCAAGATGCAAAGAAAACTTTATGAGATATTTCTTTTATTTTTAATTGTCCTGCAGATCGGCTGGGGTGAGTTTAATACTGACATGTCACAATGTTGCATTGCTTTCGTGTTTGATTTTAATTTTAGCTAAGGAGTGTCGATTGGACAAACTAGAGGATTGTGGAATTCATGAATCATGCAGTGAGACAGCTGGAGGCATTGGGGAATGCAGTTGTTTGGATGGATTTGAGAGGGTCAATAGTGTATGTACTGTAGTGGTGGAGGAGCAAGGGGGTAGCAATGCTATTATATATGTTTTTCTCTCATTATTCCTAATTTGTCTTGCTATCACCATATTTTATTTGAATTACAAATACAGATTATTTACTCTCATTCAGTACAAGTTCCACCAAAGATACAGCAATAATTATGATGATATGATGATTGGCCAAGAGGATGATTGATGTATAAGCTATAAGTGTACATATTTTCATTGCTTTATCTGTGGTATTCTAACTTTATAAATGTACCTTCTTAACTATTGTGTTTTATGTTACCTACTATTGTTTAATTAGTATTAATTAATTTAATAAAATTTAACATAACACATTATTTTACTATTAATATTCTAATTCAATCATGTTTTTCTGCTGATGTTTTATTTACAGTATGAAACAAGGACTTATTTTTTTTTTAAATATGTATTAAAAAACTCATTTTAATATCATTTTCTTGCATTGCATTAGTCCCTATTTATCGAAGGGCACAGCTCATCCACATAAATTCTATCCGCTCTACATATTGCTCAAATCAATTCAGCTGTTGTAATTGCCTATGATATAAATATGTTTGTATTTTGGTAATTACCTCATCAACGCCATCTAACGTTCGTTACTTATTAATGCTTTTAGAGATACTTTTACTTTACACTTAAGTTGAACTACTAATGGCGGGCGCTTTGAGCCGGTACTACAAACTGCAGAAATCATATCACTGTAAAAAGTACCGAATTTGTTGGAGAATAACTAGTAGAACACATCGCTGTGCTAATTATACCACTACTGTTGAGACATATTAGCTTCTGTTCTGTAACTTCCAAAAATGGAAGTATGCAACTTAGCTACATATTAGCTTCTAGTGGCAAATTTTTAAATTCTATTTTTTATCAGTAAACTGCATATGTATGAAAATAAATCGGGATTCTACGATCCTATCCTGCAGTAATGGAAGTGAAGAGTCTTCAAATCACTTCAGATGGCTAACAAAAATTTAAAATATCTTGTCATGCAATTGGTAATTCTGTTAAAGCTTCTACGACATTCGAAGCCAGCTTCAGTCCGATGCAATTTTGACATCTGTGATCACGTTTGTTGAAGGTTTAATAAGATAGAAAAATAAGATTGCAAAAATGTTTCCAGGAAGGGCCCCAGTTCTTGTTTTGAGTAAGTTTCGAATATTTTCGCGGGTCTGAACATTATTCTAATGATTATTGCTTTTCTAGGTCAGAATACCAAACGTGATTCCGGCCGGAAAGTTCAGCTGGAAAACATCAATGCCGGAAAGGTAATATAACACGTGCATAACTAAGAATTAAAATTTGACAAGATTCGAGAATTACATTTTCAATTTATTAATAGAAAAAAGTCATAGTTTTATCTCATATTTACTTTGTTAATTATACGTTATGTATTTCGAGGTTATGTCTCATGACCTCACCCTATTCTATGTGAATAATGAAACCCACGCGTTTTCTTTAGCAAATCGCCGATGTCATCAGAACATGCCTTGGTCCTCAGGCTATGTTGAAAATGCTTATGGATCCAATGGGAGGTATTGTCATGACCAATGATGGTAATGCTATTCTTCGTGAGATCACAGTTCAGCACCCAGCTGCCAAGAGCATGATTGAAATTGCGCGCACTCAGGATGAGGAAGTTGGTGATGGTACCACTTCAGTCATTGTTTTGGCTGGCGAAATTTTGGCATCAGCAGAGCAGTTTTTGGAACAACAGATGCATCCAACTGTAGTCATCAGACAATACAGACAAGCACTTGAAGATATTATATCACTGCTTGAAGGACCATTGAGTATTCCAGTTGATAAAAATGATAAGAGCGCCTTGGCTAATGTCGTTAAGGGATGCATTGGAACTAAGTTCATTGGAAAATGGGCAGATATGGCAGTGAATATTGCTTTAGATGCTGTAAACACTGTAATGTTGACCGAAAACGGCCGCACAGAAGTCGACATTAAAAGGTACGCCAAAGTTGAGAAGATCCCTGGAGGATCGATCGACGAGTCGAAAATTTTGAGAGGTGTCATGGTCAATAAAGATGTCACTCATCCGAAGATGAAGAGGAGAATAGAAAATCCCAGAATTATTCTGTTGGATTGCACTCTGGAATACAAAAAGGGTGAATCTCAGACAAATGTGGAGATCTCGGGCGAGTCTGACTTCACTAAGATGCTCGAACTCGAAGAGGAACACGTCAGAAGACAATGCAACGACATTATTGCGTTGAAACCGGATCTTATTTTTACCGAGAAGGGTGTTAGCGATTTAGCACAACATTTCTTGTTAAAGGCTGGAATTACCGCCATCAGACGTGTACGTAAATCTGATAATAACCGTATTGCCAGGGCCTGCGGAGCAACTGTTGTCAACCGTACTGAAGAATTGCAAGAATCTGACGTTGGTACTGGATGCGGCTTGTTTGAAGTCAAGAAGTTGGGTGATGAATATTTCACGTATATCACCGAGTGCAAAGATCCTAAAGCTTGTACCATCTTGCTTCGCGGTGCCAGTAAGGACATTTTAAACGAGACCGAGAGGAATCTTCAAGACGCCCTGCAGGTCGCCCGTAATATTATGCTTCAACCTAGATTGGTGCCAGGAGGTGGTGCCATCGAAATGGCTTTGTCCCAGAAAATCATGCAGAAGGCCACCCACGGCCCATACAGAGCCATCGCCCAAGCTTTAGAAATCATCCCACGTACTTTAGCGCAGAACTGCGGAGCCAACACTATCCGCACCTTGACCGCATTAAGAGCTAAGCATGCCGCCCACAAAGACGATAACAAGCCATGCGCTTGGGGTATTGACGGAGAGTCCGGGGAGTTGGTTGAGCAAAAGGACAGCAATGGTATTTGGGAACCATTGGCTGTTAAGCTGCAGACTTTCAAGACCGCAATTGAAACTGCTATACTTTTGTTGCGTATTGATGGTATTGTCTCTGGATCCAAGAAGAAGGGTGACAAAGAGGGAGCCAGACCCGCCGAAATGGCCGCCCAAATGCAACAATAAGTTTTTTTTATCTATGAAATCATCTTTTCACTCATTACACTTTTGTTCGCATTTAATAAAATCACTACTATTTAATTAAGCTTTCAATATACGAAAACAATAAAATGATAACTAATACATTAATTAAATGTTTATAGTAATATAAAGAAATATGAAATTATTTATCCCTACTCTTTGTATGTAGACATACATTTTTTTTGAAAAAGTTTATGTATCTGAATTTGATCAATTATTTTCAAAAAAGATAAATATAAGGAAGCCTTATTAACTGATTTTGCAACAAAATAATATACAATGGCGGAAAGAATTAAGTCGATAGACCTTCGGGTTTTTTCGTATATTTGTAAGTTTTCTATATATAAAATCGTAAAAAACGTGATTATTTAGTTGCATAATTCACAAGCTTATTAGTATTTCTAGGTTAGGTTTTACTCGTGCTGTTTACAAATTACATTGAAAATATTAAATACCAAAGAAATGGCAGATCCAGGCAATGGGACGTGTACATTTATGTTCAAAAGAAGATCTGTTAAGAATAAAAGCAATCGAAAACGTCAACAATCATCGGAGGAAGGTATTTGATCAAATATATTAGTTTCTTCAACATAATTCATACTTTTGTTTCAAGATAATAGCAATGATGAATCAACTAATGCCGTTGTAAAGTCGACTGAACGAAAGAAAAAAATAAATCCAAATGTTCAAACTACAAATTTAAAGAAAAGACGAGTCTCAAACAGTAGTTCTAGCAGCGAAGATGAAGAAACTGTTATGGTCAGCTATAAATCCACAAGATCTGCCATGGCAGCTGGTCCATCAGATCAAGGTGCTACAGCTATTGCAGTAAGTTATTATAAGCCAGTGTTGTTTTGCATATTGTATAAATTGAATATTGAAATGATTTGTTTTGAAAAATTGTTAAAATTACTTCACATTTTGTATAAAACCATTTTAATTTTTAGGAATTTGACACAGAAAAAGATAGAGATGCTCAAGCAATATTTGAAAAAAGACTAGAAGTTAATAATGATTTGGAAGGACAAGCTGATGATAAATTGTACAGAGGCATCAATAACTATCAACAATATTTTAAACCCAAGGATACAGCAGCTGGAAATGCAAGTTCTGGTTTGGTTAGGAGGGGACCAATTCGAGCGCCAGCGAATTTGAGGGCTACGGTACGATGGGATTATCAACCGGATATTTGTAAAGATTACAAAGAGACTGGGTTCTGTGGATTCGGAGATAGCTGTAAATTTTTGCACGATAGGAGCGATTATAAGCATGGATGGCAATTGGAGAAGGAATGGCAGGCTGGAGAATACGGCCAAGACAGTGACGATGATAAAAAGTACGAAATCGATTCGGATGGAGATGATTTTCCATTCAAATGTTGTCTTTGCAGGGAAAGTTTCGTGAATCCTATAGTCACAAAGTAAGATGTTAGTTACTAAGTGATTGCTATTCTTTTACTGTTTTGTTTTTAAATTTCCAGATGCAAGCATTATTTCTGCGAGGAGTGTGCTTTAAAACAGTACAAAAAGACTACGAGATGCTTTGCTTGCAATGCGCAAACAAACGGTGTGTTCAATCCGGCGACAGACCTAATTAAGAAATTGAAGAATATGGAAGAGAAAAAGGAAGAGCAATCAGGCTCCAGTTCAGACTAATAGTATTTGTTATTAATGAAGCTTAAGTAACAAACCAAGTATATACAAATATTTATTTTATATTCTTACAAAATATAATATTATAAAATCTAGAAGTAAAAAAAAAGAAACTTATTTTAAATAGAAAACTTCTTTACATTTAATTCGCATCAGCATCTGGATGTCTTTCAAGAATCATTGCAACGCCCTATAATAAAAAAAATGTTATCTGTAATTGCTTTAACATTTGAATTTGTGATAATTACCTGTCCTCCTGCGGCGCAGGCAGCAACTAATCCATATTTACCGTCTTCGCGTACCAATCTGTTAGCGGTGTGCATGGCTAAACGCACTCCTGTGGCAGCGAAAGGATGACCAATTGAAAGAGATCCACCCCAGTTGTTGAATTTGTTCATGTCAGGTGCTCCCACCTTGGTCTTACGATTCATATACTTTTGGGCAAACCAATCGCTGTCCATGGCTTTCATGTTGGCGATGATCTGTCCAGCGAATGCCTCGTGGAACTCCCATACATCAATATCCTTTGTAGTTAGACCGGCCTTCTCAAGAACAACTGGTGTTCCGTATGCAGGTCCCAAAAGCAATTGGTCAATAGGATCTTGAGATACGTATGTGAAGTCCCTCAAGTAAGCTTTCGGCTTAAGACCCAATTGCTTAGCCTTTGTTTCGGTCATGATCAATGCTGCAGAAGCTCCGTCGGTCTAACGACAAACGTTATTAGTTTTGATACATTAAAGAAGTATAGAAAATTTACCAAAAATGAAGAATTTGCAGCGGTTACAGTTCCGTGAGGTTTAATAAAGGCCGGCTTCAATTTAGCCAATTGCTCGGAAGTGGCAACGCGAATTCCGTTATCTTTTTCGATGGTCTTATCGACGCCTGGAGCCTACATGAAGATAAAATAGAGGTAAAATATGAAAATGTAAATATTACTATAAATATTACTTTGAAAGGCAACATATCGGTGAAATATCCCTTTTCGTAGGCCTGTTTAGCCAAAGTATGTGATCTCAATGCGTAATCATCTTGCTCTTTGCGGGAAGCACCGAAGCTAGCAGCTAAACGATCAGCTGAATGTCCCATGGTTTCGCCAGAAGAAAATTCAGCAACAGCTGGAAGCTAAAAAAACTTTAGTATAGTTCATTATCGCATTTCTAAATTATGCTTACTTCTGGGATAAAATGGGATGGTCTTAGCTGCGATAAAAGTTGCAGCTTTTGCATTGGGGTTTTAGCTTTGTTAGCGCGCAACATGAGACTCCTCATTTGTCTGTTATGCCTAATTGGGACATCAGACATGAACTCAACACCTCCAGCCAATATCACATCAAACACTCCAGCAGTTATGTAACCAATACCTAAATTTCAAGAACATAAAGTTTATCAATAATTTATACCAGTCTAAAGATTATTTACCAGTTGTCATAGCAACATTAGATGAAATACATGCTAGAGTAACTGTGTGAGCTGGAATTTTGTCACTGTATCCTGCAGCCAAGGCAGCTTCACGCGCGATATTTGATGTTTTGACTTCTTGAATAACAGTACCATAGATAATATAATCAATTAAATCTTTGGAAATGCCAGTTTTTCTTGCAATTCCACTAAAACATATGTAATATTAATTAATGTTCACAGATTCATACATGTAATTTACATCAAGGCTTGTCTGGCTAAATCATGGGGCATCAATTTTGAGTAGTCTGTTCCAGACATCAAGAATGGTGTGCGGACTCCATCCACCAAAACTATATTCTTATCTGGGACAGTCTTGGCTTTGCGCTCAGACCCAACAGAAAAAGACCTAAGACCTATTAATAATAAATAATTTACTTTTTCCTTCTTATTGAAAATACATTTATAGTCTTAGCATTTTGGACTTTGACTTTTTTCACTAAATTGATAAACTGAATATTGCAAGTTACCTGTTTGCTGCAAAGCCAGCTGAATGGGACCAGGTGTTTTTATCAAGTTCTTTGCCATTAACGATGCCATTTTCAAGAGATTTCACGTTAAACGAAGTAAAAATTAAATCATATAATAAATAAATAGAATTCGACGTGTCGACTTTGGACCCAGATTCAAGTCCCACCACTAAAACAACATTGGTGCCCTCTATGCAACAGAGGCTAAGTGCAAGTAGAACTTTAGACTCAAGCGACTCAACGAAATTTAGATACCCTTACCCACACATGACCAAATTTATACAACTTTTATTTCCATATTTGTTTTGTTGCGCTAGAGGTTAAAGTCTAAAACGATTATAATTCAGATTCTGTGCTATATTTATCATAAATAAAACTGACAAAACTCTCTCTAATCGAAGAATAACAAGTATAAAGGTTACTCGCGAAAAAACTATGATTTTGGTAGTTTTTACACAAATAGCTAACTTTCAAATCTAGAAACTCAGAATTTATTTTTATTTAAAATAGTTATAAACCACAGCATTACATTTATAATAAAGAACTAATTGCCCATTGAGAAACTTCTGTAGGTAAACCCTGCCAGCCTTTTACAGACTCCATAATTTGATTTGAAGTGACCAATAACTTAAACATTTGATACTCCTTCTGTAATTTCCCACTGCCTCCTGTAACATTTTGAATCAATTCCATTTGCTGAAAATAGAACGTTAAAAATATCCAAATATATCGATAATATCAATTGTACCTTAATGTGTTCAAAGGCTTTCATTACCACTGGCCTCTGCACGTTTTGAATATGTGAAGAAGCATTTGCGAATTTGACAAACCTCGTATAAACCATTTCAAAATTCATTGGTTGGTTATCATAAATTTGTATGTGATGTTTCATGGAAATCAATAAGCAGAGTTCTAATACACTAAGATCATGCAGCTGCTCAATAACTTCATCTGCTTCAAATTCATTTAGAACAGTTTCAAAATCTTCAACTTTTAGCTCAAAAGAGTTCTCTTTTAGTTTTGATACCAGTGTAAGCAGAATGTTCTTTAGAGTTCTCTCACTGAGATCAATATCCATCAATCTTTGATTCAATGTTTTGAATTTTTTATCTGAACATAACTTGCGGACAGATTTATTCCAATTATTAACTAAATTACTTTTATTCTTATTTATTGATAACATGTTTTCTATTTTCTGCATCCTTAAATCCAAACTATCACCTTCTGCACCACCAGTATACAGAAAATATTGTCTATGAGAGAACCTTGATTTTACTCTTTTTTCAAGCAGTTCAATTACATCCAGCCGACATGTAATTCCCAAAATACAAATTGGGGCTTGAGCAGATTGAGAAATATCAAATAAATTGTATAAGAGTGTCTGATTATGGTGTGAACAAAATAAATCGAAATCTTCTATGATAAAAAGTACACATTTTGAAGTTTTCTTGTTGCCCATCTTTAAACAAGCCAATAGGAATGCCAAATTTTCTGCAAAACTACCAAACACCTTTCCATCTACAGCATTATCCAGATTCATCTGTTTGGTAGCTGCAATCAATGCCAATCGATCATCTGTGTGTATCAATCCATGTAAATGTACGAGAACTGCTTTTGATGCAAAACCTTTATCTGAGCATAATTCTTTTAAAGCATCATTAACTAACTGAAATATATAAAAGTTTAGCTTGTATTAACAATCAGGGATAAATCTAGACTTGCAGTTGTTTTACCGGAGCCTCTGGGCCCAATCAGGAGAGCCGAATTTGATTCTCCATCCTCAATAGTTCTTTGCAATAAATTGAAAACTTGTTTGCGTTCACTTTCGCATTGCTCCAGCGGTCCTTGCTGAAGTAATCTAGTTTTTATGTCGCTTTTTGCTCTTACGAATCCACTTGATTCCATTCTTTCAACACAAATACCATAGGTATATTAAATACAATAGCAATTTGCAATATCCCGCCGAACCTGCACATTAATGAAATAACCGTTGCAATGTTTACACATGCATCAAGTTGTATACATGGTTGTCTACTTTGAAGATTTCTATGAATTTCATGAAATGTTCATTAAGTTGCTAATATATACTTGTAATATGTAATATAAAAGTAATCAATTTTCATCAAAAGTGAACAATATCGAGATATATAACTTTGAAATGATTGCAAATAGTCCATAGCATTTTCCTCTTTATAAGAATACCAGCAAGTTGATTTTAATTGACATCTAAGTACTAAATATAAGATAAACTATTAAACACAATTTGTTTGATGTTATAGCTGAGAATCTGCTTAATTAATGAAATATTCTAACAAAAAAATCATTAGTACATGCAAAATAAGGCTACAAATAAATATGCTTTCACATTTGCTTTATTATATTTTTATAACGCAGTTGTAACATTTCTCTTGTGCTAAGTCCGGTTTTATCCATTTATCATTATTTAAAATAATCAAATGTCATAAATAATAAAACAATTTATATCAGTAAACAAAAAGATAAAATTGGATTCCTTTTAAAATGTACTGAAAAATCAAATAAACTTATTATGTAGACATTACTCTTTTTTTTTTCTTCCTAATCATAATATCTTTATAGTTTTTTCTCATTACGTAAACAGTATTTTGGCTTATTGTACAGCTCACTAACCTATCTACGAAATACAATACATCTCCATATAATATATAAGATAAAATAAAAATAACATTAAAATTGCATTAATAATCGTGGAATAAAAAAAAACTTACTTCATCTTTTACCAATACATGCAGTAATTACACGTATATTTTATATACATAAGAAAACAATAGAAATAAAACGGCAAAAATAAAATAATTGTTTCTTGTCAACAAGTGCTTTCTTTATATATGTATATAATATTATATTATCAGATATATTCATTCTTTAATTTAATCGCTCGGAATAACAATTTCAAGAGCAAATTTTTGTCTAATGATAACAAATACTTTATATTCAAAGAAAGATTTTGCCCAAACAATTAATTAAATTTCTATAACCTAATAAAATAAATACATTCATAAATATATATGTATACAAATAAATAAAATAATACTCAATGTTTTGTAAGAGTCATTACAAAAGGTGTGCACTTATAAATGAGATTCATTGATATTATTTGTTCTGCTGAGAAATAAAGAACACAGAATACTATCAGTCAATAAAATTTGTGCATACACGTAATCATATTCATAAAATAACTAAGGTTTTCCCAATACTTAACCACTGTAATAAATTTGCACGTAGCGTCCCGACTCATTGCCTTATTTGATTTTGTAAAATCTGAATTAGTTAGGTAGTATTATTGTTTAAATGATCGTTATTTTGTGTGCCGTATTTAAAATTTTTGTTATCTCTGTTTCATTCATTGCTTGTCTTGCTTTCGGTTCTGGGTTATACATAGGAGGCATACCAGCTGCTAGTCAAACCTCACGTCTGCAGAGCTGTAGATATCTCGTGGTGTATTGCGGCCAATTCCTGGACGCGCGTCGCCAGTTGCTGGTTCAGAGTATGTAATACTTGCCTTTGAGATTCGTGGGTGCCCAGAGCCACGTCTAACTCGGTTTGCGCCAATTTCGCTGACGCCAGCAGATCTTGATTTTCCCTCTATAAAATAAGAGATTATAATAAATATTTACTTGAAATATTTAAATTTACAATTCTTCAAACAACTGTGACATTATAGAAATTAATAATGATAATCAAAAATTGCGAATGCGCCGGGTAATAAGAAATATTTCTAAAAAAATATCCTAACTTCCTGGTAATTTATAAAATAAAATTTCACACAATATTATCATCAACCAATGTTGGAGAAACATATTTATATTGTAAATGATATAAAGCTTGTGCGTGCATTAATATGAAAATAAAATGCGTAAATATGGAAATAATAAAATATATAAATAAATCTATTACCTGTAAATCGGTGAATTTGTGCGACGAGGAAATCTGCTTGATCTCTTGATTCTTTGCATCCACTTCTGTTTCGAGCTGCTCGACTCGTAAGCGCAGCGATTGGATTTCTTTGCGTAACTCATCGGCGATGTCGCCCCCACCTGGAAGAGCCGCCTCCGGAAATGAGTATAACATATTTTCTTTTTCTATTACTATTTCGTTCCTCGAACGGCAATCGTATTAAACAACAAATAGCGAACTATAATACAAAGCTTTCACTTAAAAATTTTGCATGTCCATAGACCATATGCGCAAAGTTTAAAGAGAGAGACGAAGGTAGAAATAATTTGAGAAAATATAACTACTTGGATTACGCAACACTCAGGGAAGGAGAGGAAGTCGCATCTGTTGGAAATGCGATTACGAGAAAAATTGGGTTGACACTAATTGAAGCCACCTGCCATTCATAATGCAAATGCACTTAATCCATGCGTAAACGGCGAATTGATTTCTGTAATTTACACGATGAAAAATGCACCACACTTCCTGTTCTTGCTGTTTCAATTCCTGTTCGAATCCAAATATTTGCAGAAATATCGATAAATATGTTCATGGCAATTAGCTAGTAGCTGAACAAGTATAATAATATTGCTTCTACTTTAAGTAGATGATTTTGTTTCATAATCGTTATATTAGAATAGAATAAAATTATAAATCTAAAATGTTAAGTCTTAGAATACTAAACACTAATTCTTAACTTTGAAATTAAATTAATAAAAACAAATATTAATGTTTTCTGGGATTTTAAAAATAAATTAATGATGTGCATATTACCTTTACTATTCTCTAAATCGGACTGATATTTCGCTTTCATGCGAGCATTCTCCTCCTTGTAAGTATGTAGTTGACGTTTCCACTCTTCAACATTGGCAGTGCTCTCTTGGAGGGCACTAGTGAGACGAGCATTATTGTTCTTCAATGTTGCTAATTCGATTTCCCATTTTTTGGCATTTGCCGAACTGCAAAAGAAATAAAATTTATTTATAAAATATATTCTTTATATATAAAACACTTTTAATGAGTTTCTTGTGCTCTAATTATTCAATTTGTTGTAATGAGAGAAGAAAATTTGGAGCAATAATTGCACGTTTTGTTGCGTTTCATTTTATTTCCGTAGAGGTTCTACGCTCCATTTCCCTCACATCTTCCATTAAACATACAATTATGGTAACGCGTATGAAAAGAAAATCGAATCACGCTCATATTGCTACTCCTCATTATCTATTGTTACATAAAGTCGGCCTGTACCAATAATTCGCGTTCGCGCCGCGTAGCATTACTCAATTTCTCGCACAAATTCGCAATTAATTTTTGCATACATTTGCAGCATTTATTTGCGTCCGCCGCATTTCATTATTATTTATTTCTTGATCGCAATCCTCCCAATTACCGCTTCGTTCTGTTTACACTTTCGTGATTCACACGGAACGATTTCACTCGAAGTTTACTGCGATTTCGCACGGGATTGAAAAATAATGGATATAGAATGAATTGAGAATTTTGAAAACACTGCGATATTGATATATGATGTATTTAAATTCCATGAAAAATTCTCCGTTTTCTTTATACACAATTGACTTTACTTAATAAATGTTGATAGATGTCATATTAAAATTCAGAAAATAACTGATTTGTGCTATTCAGCCTAAGGTACCTAATACCATTCAGCCTAATTATATTATAAATGCTTAGTAATAACTTCTGCCAATTGCTTTATGTATCGAAAAATATAATAAAATATAAGAAATTGCATTCAGGCTCAAATTCACGTAAAAGCAAATTGTTTAGTACATATGATCATTTTCGAAGCAGAAATATCGAAAATAAATAGCGGGTGAAAGTTAAGTATGTGCACGGCACACGCACTTGCAATAGGGTGGGAAAGTTCAGTATAAAAACACAAACAGGCCGATTGGAAGACATCACACATACAACAGCTTCAGTTCCATCAGCAACGTGAATAAAAAAAATACAAACATGAGCCAATACGTAGTGAGTGCAACCTGGATATAAAAAATATAAATGTTTTATAATATATATTTGCTTCAAGGTTGTCGTTTGCTTGATCGCTTTGGCTGTTTATGCCAATGCTGGTATTATCCACGGAGGATACGAAGGCGGATACGAGAGCCAAGGATTGGACAGTGGTTACGGAGGTGGAGACTCCGGACACGGACATGAAGATTACCATGTAAGCAACGTGTACCACACATAGTATTATAAGACTTCACCAAATATGTTTTTATTAGGATCATCCTAAATACAAATTTAATTATGCCGTCCACGATCCGCATACCGGAGACGAGAAACAACACCACGAAGAGCGCGATGGCGACCAGGTCAAGGGAACATATACCCTGAAGGAAGCTGATGGAACCACAAGAGTGGTAGAATATAAGGCAGACAAGCATAACGGATTCAACGCCGTTGTTCATAAGTTGGGACATCCAACTCATGGGGGACAAGGATCCGGTCACTATGGCGGTCACTACTAAGTCTACAATTGCAAAAAAACATGATTACTAAAATCAAAATTCGTGGCTGGTGACTATTTAGAATATCCGGTTTAGAATTTAAAAAAAAAATGCACCTGTAAATAAGAATTTGCGCGCTTTGTTTTGTAAATAATTGTTTTGTTAATTCGATTTGTAGCACTCAATAAACTGTTTTAAGTGGATCAGGCATTCTTACCTTTGAGCTAACGCCAGCTTCAACCTGTCGTTCTCATATTTTAGCTGAACATCGCTCGAGTTTTGAGTTGCACCAGATGTAGCCATCGTATATGGACTCTTTTCATTGGAGATGTTGCCCGCCTTCTGGTGACTAGGGCTCTCGTTGCAACCCATACCAGAAATAGAATGGCTCCGAGGATGCTGTATCATCTCGTCCTCGGGTTTGGTCGAATTTGGCGTCACTGGCATCATTGCACTTCCTAGTAGCAAATTCCAAAGCATTCAAATCAACTCAATCAATTATTTATTTACAAATAATTGTATTACATTATTTATTTACAAACATTTGTACAGAATCAAAGTTTTACCTGGAGGCTCTAAAAGATTATCAATATTATCAGACGCTCCAGTAGCAGCTCTAGCGGTAATTGGACTTGCATTGGCACTTGTAACAGGTGTAACTGCCGACCCGCCGTTTGCGGTTACTTTTGTTATGGCACTTCTGGTAGCTTCCTTTACTTCATTAAATTTATCTATAAACTAAAAAAAACTTATCAGCAACATGAAGAACAAATGTGCAGTTAATTAACCTTTTGCAATTCAGCTTCTGAGGAGAAACCTAAACCATACACAGTGTTAGCCCTGACATCAGACCACTGTCCAAATTTCTGCGAGGTTTTTGTGAAAGTCATGTTAGGTGTTACAGTACTATTGATAACTGCCTTCGAACCTTCAACACTGATAATCCTATACAGACTTCGAGATGAATCATAAAAAAATGAAACACTGACTGCTGTGCTAGATGCAGGCATCCATGATCTCTTTGTTTTTGGGTCAATATGGAATACATGAGCCTTGCAAGTGAAAATTGGCTGTTCACTGTAATAAAAACCAATTATGTAGTTAATGCTAAATGTTGTATGAAAGGAAATCCTTGAGTGCAGTATTGATAAAAGGGGGAGTGGCCATCAATAAAAATACATCCAATAATAAATATATTGTTTTTAGCTGGCTCTGCAGGAAAGGAACTCATCAACTTATCGTAATACCGTTTGATGGATTTCAGGAAGCGAAAAGGCGAAGGGAACCCTGAGATGCAGGAAGATGAATGAAAGCAGGGCCAAAATTTAATAAAGTTACCCCATTGTGTCTTTGCCAGACGTCATCTATGCAGCATCCAAAGGAATAACCGAACTATATTTTAACGCCGATATGTTATTCGGCTCCCAAAATTTATAAATAAAACTGTCACTGTCAGGAGGTTTTTCAATGTTTGTCAAATTGAGTGACACAGAAGCGCCATACTACCAACAGACATCCAATTGCATCAATTAAAAAGAGAACTGAAAACCAAAAAGATGTTAATTTTCAATATATTTTAATGGATTTCATATATTACAAACATATTTATTTAATCTATACATATTACTACGAATTGTACCCAACTGTGTAAGAAAATGTATACAAATAAAATATTTTTTATGTTGGCAAGTGAAGTTGCATATAACTAAGAAATGGAAAAAAAATCTGTGGATTCGGTTACAATTGATCACATTTGATCACATTTCTTTGACACGTTAAGAGCAAACTTCTTTTACTTTAAATTACACTAGGATATATCATTCAGTAAGTACTAAGTTTCGTATTTAATTGTACGGATATAATAATTACTTTTTAAAATAATTTAGAACCTGGAATACCTCTAATTGAAGATAATTTGAATAACACAAGTTTTGAGGTTATCTGGCATCAATTATTTTGTTTATTGTCTTAACAGCTACAACATTTTTTTAAAATATTTATTTTGTTAGAAATGTCAGGTCGTGAAGGTGGTAAAAAGAAGCCATTGAAGGCCCCAAAGAAGGCAGACAAGGATATGGACGATGATGATGTGGCCTTCAAGCAAAAGCAAAAGGAACAAGCCAAAGCCATGGCTGATGCTAAGAACAAAGCTTCACAGAAAGGACCATTGACTGGAGGTGGCATTAAAAAATCTGGGAAGAAATAGCAACAGCTAAATGTTCTGTTGTATTGCATGTTTTTCTTTTATATATTATTAAACCAAATGGACTAAATAAAATTATTAATCAAAATACTTTATATTTTTTATCAAAAATTCCTATTGTAAACTAAACCATAATAATCTTAAATGCATATTTTTATTTCAAAAACATTCCTTAATTCATTATTATTGATAGTTATAAGCAATCTTCAAAAAACAATAATAAATTCGTTATTATATACTAAATACTTTAATTAAAACATTGATTTACAATAAACAGTTTGTATCTTTTGAACTGGATTTGAAATGAATTACTAAATAATTGAATATTGATGTTTTTCATAGAAGATCATAGAAGGTATTTTTTAATGTAAATATAGCTTAGCTTAGTAGAATTATTTAACATTGTTAATATTATACAAATAATAAATTATATAGCATATCCAAGTAAGTCTTAAGTGTGTAGAATTCCATTGATTGTACAAAGAATATGTTTTGAATTTTAGCGCTCTTTATTTGGATTGGTCGCATAGCAGGAGAGGGCGGTGGCAAGGCTAACTGGTTTTAGAACAGCTGATTAGTGCTGAGCGAACCTGCGATCTGTCAACATATAGAACGAACCAAAACAACGAAGTGTCTACAGCAGGTGAAGAGTGTCATACCAGAGAGAAGTAATCCAGAAGATCAACAGTCGAAATGCATTCAATGAAGTTGACTGAAATGCCCTCATCGGCATTTATATAGCAGGGCGAGCATTACGCAATAGTTAGTTGAGCCAGAAACTGAAAGGTGAGTGTGAGCAAGCGATATCGTACCAGATTATTGCACATAGTCTGAAGTCGATATATATTGTGTGAGAGACTTCTTTGGCAGTCTCAGACTTGACCGTATGTCAGTAAGTGAGTGTGACTGCCATTTTGTGGCTGACACGATTTATATTATGTATTCTCTCAATATATGTCGAATACAGATAGATAAAATATCATGGACACTCAGTGAAATGGACATGTTGACCTGACCATATTGTCTCCATGCCAATCTTCCATGACTTCCGCAGCTCAGACCAAAGGGCCGTCCATACTAAAAATAACTTTTCCTCTACCACTATTTTGGAAAAATTTCCATATCGTTACGCTTGCAACCAATCTGACGCCCTTGAACTCGATTTCCAAAAAAACATATTGTATTCTGACTTTTGTTCCTCAGAGTTGACCGTGATAACAAGACCCATTTTCAATAACAATAAATGTTTAATGTTAATTTCAGAGCGGAATTTCATTATGATTGTACGAATATATATATTGTTTTTATCTGTTTTTGTGACTGTTACAATAAACATAATTATTATTAATTTGACTGTGTTGCGAGTTACTTAGTAACGTAGTCTATTTATTATCTATTAGCTTAGCCTAGTGTCATGTTTTTTAATATGTTCTAAACTATAATTGAAAATCTTGTTGTTGTCAACATAAAATGACATTAAACAGTCGTCAATTGAAGATTAATTAATCACAGGTCTTCACCTTCCAGTGAACAGTAATATCCTTAATTAATTATTATATTTTTTTTAACTAAGTATTGTAAATAAAAACATTTAATTATTTGATTCAATTCGAGTATTTAGATAAAAATGAAAGTACATAAATTGGTATAAAATTAAAAAAAATGAAATAGTGAAAATAGAAATAGGACTTTATTAACGTATTATAAGATGAAATTTTTTAATAATTCTCAATTTATTTTTGCCAATGTTAAACGTCAATCTCAAACTATTGGCTGATGTTTGATTCAGTGTCACATATAAATTCATATTGAAAAGTAAACTATGATTTCATAAAGTAATTCATTTTTCAATAAAGGAGAATTTTTTTTGATTAATTTAATATAACATATTTATGAAAGTATTATTGTTTTTTAACAAATCAATATCATTTTAGTGTGCTTATAATTTATTCAGAATTGTTTTAGTGTGGACTATTTAAACTAGTGTCTATCAAACATTTTTGTTTCACAGCAAACGTGGAAAATTTGTTTCGCTCATTTAAACTAAAGATGAGTACCATAACAAACATTACTAACATAAGTTGATAAAAATGCACTTTCAAATGATTCATAGATTGCAATCGAAATGTTTAGATGTCAATTAATTTATATGTATGAATCACTTACAAAATTTGTATTTATCAGTTTCTGTATAGTGCATTTTATGATATAAGTAGGAATCTTTAATGTTACGACCTTTCTAGTTGGTAGTAAAAGTTTGTTTTTATACCAGAGAAAGTTCGATCTGATACGAAATATATTTGTAGTTTCCTAGATTGCGATTACGCAATCGATAGTTGGATTCGCAGCAGTACACAATACGGGTGTCGACGCGTTACGTAACCAATGGTGGAACCGCCGTGGAGATCGTGTTGAACGGAAAATCTCTCGATTTTTCTGCCCGCATTCGATTTTATTTTAATTCGCGCGACACGTGCGCACGCGAGTTTTCCTCACTAGCACGCATGAAAATATGTTAACTATCAGAGCTAGTTTACTGATCATTTTGGCTGACTCCAATTGCTACAACTATATCTAATATAATCGCGCATTATTAATGAAACAAATTTGAAATTTTATTTGAAGCAACATCATATTACTTTTATGGATCTAATGTACCATGCAAATCGATTTTAGAACAAGGTTACTTTTCGTAGCGCAATATCCGGGGGCTAAGCAAAACTGATACAAACCAATTTCTTTCTTTGGTTTATATACATTCCATTTATTTTTAAACCAGAATTTCGTATCGAGTTTCGAACATATGTCCGATTCGCATGCTATCTTCTAAAATATTCGTGAATTGTTAGACCATTTATGACCGGTATGAATCATGTTTTTATTTTCATTGTATGAATGCTCGAATGTTTTGTGTTTCTGAGGATGTGAATGAGCTGCGGAGTATTTTGACCTGGGAGTTCATAGACGGGGCGACATCAGACGGAACGGGGGTTACCCATGAGGTACAGCTGCCTTCGTCGTCACCGCCGCCGCCGACGTTGTTTTTCTTTTTCGGGGCAAACAACCGAACCGAAAATAAATGCAAGATTTGGTATTCGAATTAAGCTTTAATCAACACATTTTGTAAAGGAAATTTAATTTGCAGATATATTTGAACCGGATATCGGTTCAATCGTTATCGTCATCAGCAGTTCAATTGCTCTTTGATTATTCTTCTCATTTTGAAACATTGTTAGTCTTCTTTTCACATCCGGTTATTATTTAATATTTACTTTAAACGTTTCTTTTACATTATAGTTGCGCTAAATAAGCTATAAGTTCAAACTTGTACTGAGAGACTCTTGTTTTCGCCAATTAAATTCAAGTTAATTTCGAAACTTAATCCGGCAACATTTGGCTCTTTTTTCTTTGTTTCTTCATCTTGAAATCATGTAATCGAGAATCTGTGTCAGTAAAACAAAAACATGGAAGGAAAAAGCACCATCGTTCCGATACTTTCTAATGCATATGGATTCAATAAACGTTTTCGGCGTTGAAAATGCAGTAAGTACTCTTTCACCTGACGTGTACTCGAACAATAATCACATCGACTTTCCTTGCTCTGCTATAAAAACAAAAGGGGGACAATATAAATCATCGTGCTAAATTAAAGAAAAACAGCTGCTATAGGTATTTGGTTTAATATGTATATTATCTTATCAATGGGTGTTTATTAATTGTAGTTTTGATACTACCGAAGTTCAAGTTCGAATTCTTTTTATTTTAAATAAAGTGCAATTTTAGGATTCTATATAGATAATGTTCGTTTAATACATTCTTATGATCGAAATGTAATTTTCCATTTATCAATAGCAACCGCGCATGTAGACATAAAGCGCTAGAAGTCCAACCTTGAGCTGCTTTGCATGTAGTAATCTCTCCTACCTCGACAGTCAGCTGGCCTCGACAACGATCAGCTGTGTCTCGACATCCTTTATATCCTTTCTCCTTCCAGTACACGCGAATCTGTATCTGGTATCACGCCAATCCTGAGCCACCGCCTTTAAAAATAGCCAATGGCGTCGCTATCCGCCTTTGACGTCATTGGGAAATATGATTGTTTTAACGATCAGCTGGAGCTATGCTACAGCTCCTGAAAATCCTTTAAATATCATTTTTACAATATTTTAATGACCCGTCTATATTTGGTAACATTCCTGATTTATAGATTCACATTTAATTTTAAATAAGCTAAATATATTGCCAGGTGTTTTGTAACCCAAAATTTCTTAATTTGTTAATTTTCTACTTCTTGAACTTTACTGGTATATTTTACCGTTTGTATCTTATATTTAAAATGATGCAAAACTGAATGGACTCAAGCAAAGTTGGTCTCACTGTACATTGGTTTTTAAATAAAAAGTACAATTATTTAAGTATATAAGAGCGTTCGTAATACTTTCTCCAGATAGCATTGATTCTGAACGAGGGATAAATGCGATTTCCAATTATTTCCTATCATTGTTATATCATCTTTAACTCAAAGCGTTATTAATTTGACTGTTATTCTACGGAACGTATTATTCAATCAATTCAAATAGTTATGATGTTTAAGCAATTTCAATTTACGATAATCAAGAGCAGCACATCGTCGTTATACTTTCTCTATAAGCTGCTGCCGTCCGGTGAGTTTGCGCGTATCGTGAATAAAATTTTGCACGCGCCGCGCGCGTTGCTCAATTCAACTCGAAATTGCTGAAAAGTCTGTTCCACTTTTGCCCCCGTTTCCGCATTTCTAACCCAAATGTCACTTAAATATATACACAGCATTGCATCTGCTCCTATTCCTTCGTCCAGTGTATGGGACACAAATAAGCGAAAAAACTCAAGTAGATAAATGACTGCCTCTCTTCGGATAATTTGGTGCTGGGGGTGTCAAGGTGACATCCGATAATGTTTAAATAGAATAACATCAAATATTATTTGATTCTAGATGCATAGCGCAAGTTTTGATATTGAGGCCGGAACCGGAAGGGACGGTGGGGACGTGCTGGTTGCTATCGCCGCCCTAGTTACCGAAGGTCGTATCCCTGCCAAAGGGCCTCTAGCAGCCACCTCCAACCATCGAGGCTTCTACGAAGGACCGCATTGCACAGCCACATCGAAAAGTGCACCACATTGTTGCAATCCTACTAATGACTTGGTAACTATAATAATTTACATTAAATTTGTTGGACAATTATGTACCCCATTGATAACAAACAATAAATTATGTATAGACATTTACTATATTTTTCTAAAGCCAAACTCAATATTGTTTAAATATTACAAAAATCAAATTGACGTTTGGTATCAATATATTGTTTTCAAGAAAGTCAACATTATGAAATGTTGTGTATGTTCCAATTGGATTCGATGATTTGTAATTGTAAGGCATGTATTTCCTTTTTGATTTTAGTGTCAAAAATATGAATTCATAAAAGGAAAAGTGTTGAATTTATGGAAAAAAGGGATTCCCTTGTGCGTGGAAGTTTCATTGGCTTCTAACTGCCCCTGTCGCGTAAACGTCAGCGACGATAACAATTCCGATGATGACTTGCTTTTGGAAAAATGGTATTTCTCTATAACCCAGAATAGGTACAATAAATTAATTTAAGAATACACATAAATATTAATGTAAATATCGTGTTTTTTTATAGACAATCCGATGTTTCGGTTCCGTTCAATGTGAATCAACTAATCAGCGCTGTTCGCTCGCAGCTGTATTTCTCGCAAATCTCTGCTTGGCTTTCGAGTCAGGAATTGGGCGAACCACACATATCGAATGCTAACCTGAAGTATCGTCTAGCTATACCAGGGGAAACTTTCGATCAGTCCAAATTTAATGAAAACGCAAACGAGCATTTATTTCCAACCACCGATATGGGGAATGGCTTCCAACTTAATGTGATACTCTTAAGTTTACCTCGGATGTCCAAACCACCTTCAAAGATATGCGCTAAATGTAAACCTGAAGAGGATAGTTGGATGCTGGACGATCGTATGCATACAAAGTGCACTTTGAAAGGGAAGCACCGATGTGAAGATTTTGATGATTTCGAAGTGAAGAAAGAGTACAAGTTCTTAAAGAGTTGCGGCAGTTGTAGTTTATCACAACCATCTACTTCGAGCTCCAGCGAAAAGAGGAATATTGAGAGCATCGGCGCCGGTGTTGGCGATACGAAAACCCCCAAGCTTGATTTCATGTTAAATCGAGACGAGATTATGGAGGCAATGGGTGTCATGAAGAATGATCTCAAGAATCAGCAGAATGGTCGTGGAGACTTTCTGCTGAATGCGATTTTACGCAGTTGCCGTCTCCAGGACGGTGGGTGCGGTCATATGAGCGAATGTGATGTTAAATGTGTTCAGAGTGAATGTGATGATAGTAATTTGAAGATTAACAGCAGCGGTGATATATTTTCAAAAAAAATCTGTAGTATTTTTAGTGATAATTGTGATAGTGCTAGTGACAATAAGCGTAAAGGTTGTAAATCAAAGGCACGTCAGAAAATTGAATTCGATGATTTTAAGCAGCCGGCGGAGAAGTCTTCAGTCACAATTGATATACCCTCGCCATTCGAGAAGGCCAAATTCAGGAAGAACTTGGATAGTGCCGCATCCATGGTTTTTCACTCACGCACAGGACTACCGTTGACCAGCAGTCCTGCACCTATAAGGCGCGGCAAGTCGTGTTTCGATTACGATTCCAGTATTAACTCCGTGTCCGATATCAAAAGGTTCTTAATCAACTATAAATTTGTTACTTTTTTATATTGTACCGTTTTCAGTGCATTATTCTCTGCGAGTTTCTCGACCGATGACGATAGCGAAAGTGACGGTAGCATTGTTTCCCCCTGTAGTCCAGAAACATATATATATACACAAAAGCCTCAACCTACACCGGTCAAAGTGTACAGACGTAGCCATTCTGCAAACCTCTTAGGTAAATCCCACTTTGAATATATTTTAGAATTGCGTATAAACCATACATATGTGTTTAGGTAGTTTTGAAGAATCAGTACTGAACGGCCGTTTGGAACCCGTTTCAACGGTTCATGGCTTTAAAGCTGAACTTGGCGCTAGCGGCTCTTTCGTTCCAAGACACCTGGTTGTTCCTGTTACGGTGTTCTTCTATACTCTTGGCGATAACGACAAAATCTCTTCTCCTTACCTGGTAATATTAAACTTTCAACTTTTGGGTGCATTTTTGACTAATTTATTTCAGGGCCATATTAATTTGGGCAGGAAAGGCTACAACGTGCCTAAAATCGGTACCATTCAAGTGACTCTTTTTAATCCTCTTGGCACCGTAGTAAAAATGTTCGTCATCATGTACAACCTAGCAGACATGCCACCAAATTCTCAAACTTTCATACGACAGCGTACCCTTTACATGCCAACAAATTGCCACGATAAGGAATTGGAGTGGGGACCAAAGTGGCTGCGATATTTAATTCATCTTAGGTAAATACTATACTTCCGCTTTGCTATTTTTCATTTCTTTTTTTTCAGATTCATGAGCTCAAAGTCAGGTCGTATTTACTTGCACAGTGACATTCGCATGATTATCTTCAGAAAATCGGATGTCGATACAGCCACAGCACATGGAATTGATATGTGCTACGAATTGCGCAGCTTCACGCACATGCCTGCTAATCCAAAGTACTCTCCGAGAAAGTGAATGTTTTTTGTTGAAGTGAGATCGTAGTCTAAACTGATTGTGTGATTCGAGGAATAATGCATATTCATTTGTGATATATTCGCATACATTTGCGTATTATTAGTTTATTATTATCATCACCTGTGTTGAACAATGCATATTTTTATAATATAATTGCTGGCGATTGGAAATGGTGGCATATACATATGAACAAGAATTGTTAAGTTTGTTTTGATCAAGTTTGTTTATTTTACGAAAAAATATGTAAAATTTAATTTTTTATAAATATTTCAAACAGAAAGCGAAAAAAAAAATATATATATAATAATATATTTAAATTAGATAAAAAAACACAATGAATGAATCATATAACCTATTTACTAAACTATAATTTTTCTAAATAGATATTGTAATAAATGTGTGAATACTAAAGATGTGAGCTTTTTATTTGCAAAAGTTAATAGGAAATTGAGCGAATCATACAATTGGTAATCTCGAAAGTATTCCAATAAATGATATATGAACTTTAAAGTTTTGTTGTATGTACATATGACCAAAAACATGTTTGTCTTTATAGTACTTCAATTCAACAAAATTTTTCAGTAAATATCGCCTTAGTTTTAACTACTGTGTAGCTAAGATGTTACGAAATCTCAGGAAATTTTTAATATAGAAACGCTTAACAATTTGTATTTTCATCAGTTGTTTGAATTAAAATATTCCTTTTTATATGTTTCCTTATTTCAATATGTTATAAAAATAGTCTATAATTATCTGAAAAAAAAGAGATCAGTACACATTCTTATAAGTATGCATTTTATTTTGGCTATTAACCCTTGAAAAGAATCTAGAAAATTACTTACCGTATTGCATCGATTATAAGACGCTTTTTTTATCGTATTTTGGTGCTCGTGTATTCATCACCAATTTTAATAACATTAAATTAATATTTTATAAATGTTTCAAATGATTTCAATTGCATTAAGCAAATGTAAGTCAATTGTTGCATTTACATTCATAAATGCGTTTTGTATTAGAATAGACTCATGTTTTTAAATTTAAAATATTTTAAAATAATAATGAATGGGTTCTTAATAACGTAGAAACATAAAATAAGTTATGCAAATGTCAAATCTTTATTTCCAATAAAAAAAATACTTTTCGGTATCCAACAGATTCTAGTTTTCTTGTTCGACATGGAACTCCCTTAATTCTGATTCATCTTTCCGTTTCATATGCATCTTCTCTGGAAACAATTGGTCTCCATATATCTTATAGTCTTCAAATTGTGACAATAGATGCGGCGAGGAAAATAGCTCCGGATAGTATTCATATAGATCAGCAATATCCGACCAATTTTCATCTTAAAATGATTTCAATTAAATTATACCTTTGGTAAAACATATTTTAAAATTTATATCTTTTGTTACTTACATTTCTCAGCAATTTCTTTTTGTTGAATCGCAGGACCAAACTGAAACAATACATTATTAGTAAATTTTCTAAATAATATAAATTACTTTCCGTTTAATTTTTAAATATGATTAAACCATTCAAATATTAACTTGATTTTTATAATTCTTACATCTCTTCTGCCGATCCTAGGTACGGATTTGGAAGCCTTTAGGAAGATCTTCCTGAAGTTTTCATCGTTCTCGTTTCTGTTACGCTTTCCAATTCTAGGCACGCTCTTGGATGCCTTCAGGAAAAATGCACCATCTTGGGCTAAGATGATTTCGAAAGTAATCAGAAGGACCAAGGTCCAGCAGGTTGACTTGATGTTGCACATTGCGTTCTCTGCTTTGCTATACATTTTGACTGGAATATTTGCACCTTATATACTTAATGACAACCGATGGATAGGACCGATAAGAGGTCTTTCTGCAATTGGTACACGGCTGGTACGTGAGGCCCGCATCTGTAATTTTAAAAGAGGCAGGTGTATGCTTAAAATATCAATTTATATGCATTGTACAGAAAGGTTTTCTCGATTGTTTGACTGAATTTTATAGAAAAGAGCATAACTTGTACGAGTTTTTTAGACATTTTATTTCATTTAATTTCCATTGCATTTGTTCCTGTTGGAAATCGTTTAGTTAATTACTAAAATTGAATTATTATTTTAAGAAACTATATTGCATATTTTATTTTCTAAAACAGAAATGCATTTGTATTTTAATCAATATTATTGATTTTCAAAATGATGTAAAGAAATTTGAAGATTTAAAAATATATACTTAATATATAAAAATGTTGATAAATAACATAAACATAATTTTGTCAATTTGATTGGAAAATAATTAATCAAAATGCTGTTTTATTTTGATTATTAGTTTTTATGCTGTTTTTATATACATTTTTGGCTAATATATTATTTCTATTGATTTTTGGAAATTTGAAAAATTGCTAAATAAAATATATAGAAAAAGTATTTTTGAAAAGTACGCAAATCATCCAAAATGCTAATCTAGTTGCATAATTGCTGTTGAATGTTTTCAAGTCTAACCTAAAAACAAAAAGTCATTAAAATATAAGGTAAGGTTTTAAGTAATGAACTACTTTATAGTTAAAGTTTTTTTTATTTCAGTGAAGAAAATGGAAATCTTAAAATCAAACTTCGAAATATATTCGTTTTCATCTAAGACACATGACAAGGAGTACAGTTTTGATGTGTTGAAAATGCTGGACTCAGTGATGATTGTTGTAACTTCTGGACAACAGAAAGACTTTAAAGAGCTGGTAATGGGTGTTATGAATCCTATTGTGGGCAAGCACATAGCAACAAATATAATTGGAAGCTTTGACAATGATTTTCTTGCAAGTGTTGTATCGAAGTTGTCCATGAAATTGAAAAAAACTGTGTATCTTAGTTTAAATCAGCCCATTAGTCACATGGATGCTCCAGTTTTAACAAAGCTAATTATCAATGAGATTGAGAGGAGCCCAGAATGTTTTTGAATTCTATTATTATATATATGTATAATGTTACATTAAAGTTTCGGATTTCAAATCTTCTTTAACTTAAACTGATTGTTATATATATCTAATATTTATATTAATATATTCATAATATACAAAGTTTTAATATATTTAAAGAACTATACTCCCCCACCTCCTATTAAAGTTAACCAGAAGATACAAAACTTTTTTCCCTGGGGGCTAACAATATCCTTCATAAACTTGGCTTGTATCAAATACTTTTAGTTTGAAAGCTTCTGAAGAACCAGATACGAGACTAAAAAGCATTTTTGTAATTATGTATATATGCAACCAGTGAACCATATCCTATTATGATTTATTGAATACTTTATAAAACATGATGTAATTGTAATTCTTATTAGCGTTGATAATCTGAGTCATAAATAAAAAATTATTTTGATAAATTAAAGTATAAAAAAACAATATTTATTGAAGGCGTTACAAACAACAGTCTTTAAACCAAGGTATGAATTAAGTATAAATACGAGTATCGGTGTCTTAGCAAAGTTAAAAAATATGTAATCTTGAATTTTAGAACGATAAAAAAAAATGGATGATATCAATATTTTTCACACAGCGGGCCTGATGCTATCCTAGTACTAATCGCGTCATAAGTTGCTTAATAATCTTTAGCTGTGAACCAGCATATAAATTAATAATATTGGTAAACTATTTTGATTTGAGAGAAATTTGTTGACCCAATATTGGGTCGTGTTATATTTATTGTGTCGCGAAATGACAGATGTCACCTAGCGCCAAAGAAAAATGTTATATTATATATAATTGGTTAGCAGTATAACTTCAAATAATTATGTTGCCGCACAGCAAATGTTTGATAAACGCTGTTGTAGTTGATTTGATTGATAAACTTCTATATATTTGAAAATATATTACTAGGAAGGATATTAGTATTTCTGAAATATTTAATAATAATAATAATAGGGCGAAAAGACTACGGTCGATAGCCTTTTGGTCAGTTATGTTATGTTGTCTTTTTTTCCTGTTTTAATAATTATTATTACAATTTTGTATTGCATTTATATTTCTGGCCAATAAATATTATTATTATGATTAATAATAATTATCATAAAATGCATTTATAACGTATGTATACAATAATGTTTTATATTACGTATCCACATGTGTTTTACAGATAAAACTAAAATCTATGAAGTTATGTTGTATGAATAGATATTTTTCTTTTGTGTCAAAATATATAAGATTATGATTTCAAATATGTATCGTGTTAGAAAAAAACTTTGTTCTCAGCAATATCTTTCATTCATGCATTCATTGTGAGGTGTATGATAAGATTTGCATACGCACGAAGCGATACTTGCGTTCGCGTGCATTCGGCCATATTAATTGGTGCATACGTTATGGATGCGAAAGGAGCGGACCAATCCGAAACATACAATTAGAGCCGGTCGCCATGGCAACCAGTGGGCTGGTTGGGCAGTGGTCGGGAGTGTGGGACGTACACGACGCACGCGCTTTCATAGCATCCACCCCTTCGCGTAGGTTCATTTGGTGTCCGGACAGCAGGTGTCGACACAGGTTTCAAAATTGCATAACGCGCTCTCAATCCAATCCATCCTTCACTCTGCACCCAACACTAATAATGTGCGCTGCACGTTGCGTGCGCGGTTATGCAACCGCCGGGTTTAGCGTGTTTGTGTCACACACAATTTGCTCGCAATTTCAACATAGCGTTGTTTCCAACGTGGAAACTAAAATGACAAAATTACGGCAACGAAATAACTAACCGAACAGCAGCAACAAACACTCGGAGAAACAGAGGACGGAGCGTTGCGCAATGCGTGTCAATTCCTTGAAACAAAGAAGCGCAGGAGGCCGTGACGCTTGCACACATAAACACACGCATGCATTTGGGTTTCGTGGAATTGGGATCTCGTTCCAAATTGTTGAGCCAGGAATATATTTCTATCATCATCCATTATTAAATTTTACGCTTCGCGTCGTTTCTCACCAAAATTAGACTTAGACAAAAGCAGATTCTATATCGGCACTTCTCTTTTGAATATACCGCCATGGGTGCAGCAGAAACACCATTTACCACAATTGAAATAAGAATATTTATTGACAAAAAACCTATTCATAAACCAGAATGTATAAAATCAGATATTATGCAATATAATTTGTGACAATATAGACTACATGAAAATGCAGAGATTCCTATTTTTAGGAGCATTAAGAATTTGTCTGTAGGCCATGTAGTTGCAAAAATTTCAGACCAAAATTCCAAAGAAAATAGTTTTCTCGTAACACAAAAAAAATTTAAGTGAAGTGCATAAATAAAAATAATAAATATAATTTTACATTTTATTCTCTGAAAGTAAGTACATAAAATGTTCCAATCCATTATAAATTTTCATTAAATTGTTTTAATTTCTATAAATTAAGAGTATTATGGACTTAATTCAATATTTTATAACAAAACGACTGAATTGGATATGTGAATCGAATCAATCGTAGTTTTATTACTTCATCGTTTCAATTGAAATTAATAAACTTAAATATTATTATTTATTTATTAAAAGTTATTTATTTGGTATCTATTAATGCGGACAATATTGTGTGTTTTAGGTAATACTTAATTGCGTGATATTGTTATATGATACAATAAGTAGATATGATATTGTTTGATTGAATATGCGACTTCCTAACCATGCAAAAGTATTGTCACCAAATATTTGTTTTGTTGGAGCGAGTAACGATAGAAGCGTAACAAATACAAAAAAAAAACAAGCAAAACAAAATAATAAAATGTCATTGTGAAGTTTGATCGTTGCGCGAGGCTAGATGATTCTTTCCGTGCGATTACGTGAGGTTGTCATGAGGCATTATACGGTGCATTGGGGTGATGAATAATTATTTAACGAGGATTAATAGCTATATAATGGCCATTTATGGCGTGTGATGGCCTGTAAAATCTACCAACACTCTTGGGCCGTCTTCGTCTTAGTCCTCTTTGGGGGTACGTGAGATGAGCTGGTCGAGAGGAGGAAGGAGAGAGGCTGAGAGAAGAGAAGCTTTTGAGCAGCCTCATCTCGAATTGTGTTTAGTCATTCGGAGGCAATTCATCACAAAAGACTGCGAACGAGATATCTCTATATCTCTTGTATCTTTTCCGTCTCGTCTTTTTGTTTTCCCACTGGCCAACACAAATCCACTCAAATGTACACTGAGTAAATATGTGTAGAAAGGATTGAGCATGATGCGAGCGTTTTTAGTCTTTGCTTCGCAAATAATAAAAATCATACAATTTTAATTGATTTATTTTCAGCCACATTTACACGTAGTTACATCGGGATTAGCACGATTTTCAACCATAATTTGATTTTGATATATAACAATAATTACATTTTTTAATTGATAAATACAAATTAATAATTTTATTCGATTATAAACATTAAAATAATAATAATATTATTATTTTAAGTACTACAACTATGACGTGAGTAATAATTCCCAGAAAATCTAAGGGTATACTACCTCTGCCAGATTAGCAATTATTTAGTAGTCAAAAGGTTAATTCTTAGTATTATGGATGTTTCCTTTTATTCGTCTCGATTTAGGATGAGTTTTAGTTTCAAGTGGTGAAAAAATTAACGGAAAATCTGCTTATAAACTTTAGCATTTTTTTTGTTTAGATAAATGTTATTGTAATTGTTTGATTAATAAAATGATATAAAATTAAAATTTTGCTTTGCTTGCCTCAATTATATGTTTTCTCGTATACTATATATTCTGGAGCTTCCTTCTTTGCGCTCGAATAATGTAGTAGGTCATCTCTCTAACTAAAACCAATTTCCTCTCCGCTTTGTCAGCGAAAGGAAAATATCTCTCTCGATTAATCGGAAGGAGAAGTGGATTAATGAGCGAAGTTCCCGGATCACTCATGATAAATCTTTAATCTCGGCGTCCGTCCTTAATTAATTAATGCACTCGAGGCATATCGCAAATTAATTAATTCGTTCGTTTTTATTATTATTATTATTATTTTTAATTCGCTTTAATGTTTTATTACGTGACCATTTTCAATACACACATACACATGTGTGTGTGTGTGTGTTTGGATTCGTTTTGCGTGTTGCACCTTTTGACCTCCCCTAAAAGAGTTCGATAGTAATTTAATCGCAAGGGATGTCCCAGCGAATGCGGTTTCCGCCATGCAACCCGCACAAGAAAAAAAACTAGCTGCACCGCAGCACACGCGATCCCAAAATAAAAATTAAACAACAAAAAAAAGAGAGGAGGAGAGTGAGAAAGGGAATAACGAAAACAAGAAGAAAAACGAAAAACACCAAGCACACATAGGGAAATAATAGCGAGAAACAGAAAGAAAAAAAAAACAGAATACACGTAGGAATTCGAAACGATTGCAACAACACGCGATTCGACCAACAGCAGAAGAGGAACGACGAGAAGGGAGAAGTTGCGGATGGGAAAAGTGTTTGTGTGTATTAATATTAGCGAGAAGAAGACAATGAACGTTGCAATTGAAGGGAAAGAAACGGCGTCAAAATAGGAAATCTGCGTGACGAATCGCGGATGGCAAAATTTTTCGTTGTCAGGTGTCAATCATATTCTAATATCTTTTGTAGTGGATGCTAATAGGGTGTGCTGTACCTTTTTACCGCCCCATAGGTACTCAAGGACCGCACACATACCGCGGCAGAATGATGGAAAGAAAGAAGTGCTTCATTGTCGGGGTTGGTAAGCAACTCTTGCAGCAGGAGCAGCAGCCCCAGACGAATTACGCCCCGAGCCCTGAACGCCTGGCGTCAAGGGGGATCATCTCAGATGAAGGAAGGACGAAAAGCGAGGAGGGCACAGAAATTAGACGAATTATTAATATTTCGCCGCTCCCTTCTTCTTTGCCTTCGGCCGCACGCACGAGATCCACCGCAGATAATTAATGATGGCTGAGAGGTGCAAATGTGTTCGGATTTTGTACATACCTTTCACCTTGAATTTGCAATTTTATAATAATTATTTATATTTCTACTGAATTAATTCATTATACTAGGATTCTAATACGTAGGCAGTTTAAAAACTTTTGAAAGCGAAAAGAAAAAACAGATCTTTTGTCACCAATTTATCCATCCAATTGCTCCAACAGACTTTTGTAATATTCATTATTTTATTTTTCTCAAGATAATTTAATAACAAAACTTTTCAAACTGTCTTTGTATATCTAATATAAGTTTATATAGTATAAGTGTTATACATATATATAATATTACCATTATTTACAGATAAAATACAATAAATGGTATTCTACAAAATAAATTAAAAAATAATAATAAAATATACAGTTTTTGTATTAAAATATCTAAATTGCTAAACAAATTACATCATTTCGAATTTCAGTCAAAAATAATTTAATTTCTTATAACTTTTCTTCATGCAAGAAACAAGTATCAACCATCCCCAAAATACTAAGGATTCAATTAACTAAAAATATTTTTTTTTATTAAGCTTGCGCTAGTTCCAAAATGTAATCGAAATCAATTCGAATCTTATTCAAACGTTTTATTTTATGTAAAACATCTAGATTCATCATAAAGTAAATACAAAGTTGTAAAAGCCTTAATGCTGACGAAAAATAGTATGTAGAAAATAATTTTATATTAAGTTGAAACTCCTCAATAAGAGAATTTATGTTAAATTAAAATAAATGGGTAAAATTAGAAATAAAAAAGAAATTTCTATATATTTTTTATTGTGTACCTGCTCTAAAAAATATTTAATAAATTTTTCTACAAACTGTTGATAAATATTTAAACGTAAATAATTGTATTCAGTAATAGTTATATTTATTGCGGTAACGATAAAATTGCATTAATAATTGTTGCAAAATATTATATAAAAATAATAAAATCCCTAGGAATTCTGTATACCTTTCTATATATTTTAATTATATATTTCATTATTATGTTATTTTAATGAAAAAAAGTGGTTCTGAATATGATCATATATAACTAGAAAAAGTGATTTGCATTGTAATTAATAGAAACATCAATAGTTTCTAAGTAGCACCCTCGCATAGTTTTTTTCTTTTTTTATGTTTCTGTAGAACTATTAAACCGAAGCAGAAGGAAATTTCTTCTGTTTTAATGACATCGTTAAATTTCAGAACGGAATAAATTAAATTCCAGTAGCAGGCCAAAGGGAAATGCGTAGAGAATGATTCGATCCGACGATGTGGTTGGTTGGTTGGATGGATGGATGATGATGTGGAAAGGACCATAGGAAGTGATAACAATTTTCGGAGCCGTTTGCCGGTTTGATAAATGAACTTGGAACGATGTTTGCACAAAGCGAATTAGACTTAATGAGTTCCATCGGCAGGATCGGCTAAAAGGAATATGAAAGGGAATCCCGACATCGGAGATTATTTATGGGCGCACGTTCCAAAACCTTAAAGATGCGAGGTCCGAAATGGGCGTCAAGTAAGTAGATCACCTCACCAAATATACCTGAGCTCTAATCGCAGCGTGCAAACAATAAAAGTCAAGCCGAATGATGTAAAACTGAAAACGCGCCTAATTTTAAACCACCCGAGCCGAAGCCGACAAAAAAAGGAAATGCAGAAAATGAGCGATAGGTGGAAAGGAATATAATAGACAAGGGTTTAGATTATATCGAACGTTGTTATAATGCCAAACACAAATATCGTAAATACAAAGACACAATTCAATCAAAACCTCACACATTCTATGTATTTTATGAATTATTTGAAACACGCAATAGCCCTTTTATTAATTATTTCATAAATTACATATTTTTGCTTAAACATATCAAAATAATTAATAACTTTCCACAATATACTATGCCCATTAAAATTTAATATTAAAATTCTTTTATAATTGTAATTATTTTTAATTTATTTTGGTGTACAAAAAAACCTATTAAGTTTATAAATTATATCTTTATGATTTTTTATTTAAAAAAAAATATTGGTTATAACTTGATAGTTTTATATATCTTAAAATGCAATATGGTTATTTATTTAAAACTGTAATAAAATCTATTGTAATATATAATTAATAATGATGAGGAAAGATTGCGATAAATATTTATTTTTTAAATTAAATTCATATTATATTTTTAATTTATTTATAATTGATGTATGGAGGAAGGAAGAATGTATTGAATGTGTTATTTATTGAAATGTAAATACAATTAGTTAATATAGTTTTGTTAATAAATGTCAAATTAGATGCAGTATTCAAAAATGTTATCTCATAGAAACATATGTTATTACTATGAATTCTAGTTTTTTTTTTCTTCTTCGTTAATTCGTCCCCTCTCCCAAAAATTATTTTTGTTCCACGATCATACTCATCGTCATCTTCATCATCTCTATTAAATAGGATAGGATGTAGAAAAGTTGGTGAGCGAGTGAGTGAGTAAGTAAGTAGCTACCGGGCTTGAAGTGCGTCGTCATCTTCGGATAGTAAATCATTAAACAGCATGACTTGTCACCTTAATGCCAACACACAGCCACCTTTTCTTTTCACTCCTTCTGCTCGTCCTTTTATCTTTTCAGCTCGTGTTCTTTTTTTATTTATTCATTTTCGGTTTCCTCATCTCCTGCTGCTCTCCGACATCATCATCATCATCATCCTCCTCGCCGCAGTCGTCGCTGAGACTCATATCTACCTGATATATCTTTCCCATGCACACGCTGATGTGTACTTTTTTGCTTTGTTTTTATCATTATTATTATTTCAATTCTCTTGGCGGTTCTGTGTGTTTATTTTAGGCAACGCGTTGAAAGCAACACCTTTTGTTTTAACAGCATACTAAACTTTTTAATCGCTCGATGATCATCTATATCTTTGTAGAGTATTTTGGTACTTTTGTGCACATTGTGTCCGAGGGTTAAAATAAATATGTAATGGAGAGGGTTGAAGGATGAAGAAGTAATTTATTTACGAGGTTGTAAAAGGTGTTAAAAATTGAAGAGAGCGAAGAGTCAAGTGGACGTGAAATGTGCGAGAAGGCCGTAAACCGACGACCAGTCGACCCGTTGCGTTTCTGGTTCTTCTTTTCGTTATCCTTTACTGATTTGCGGTCGGTTATTAGGGCCGGTAATTGCGACGCAATATAATTGTTACGTTTCGTTTCCTTTTTTCTCTTTTTTTTTTTCTTATTCTTCATCTTCCCTCTTTCATCCTTCGTATTTTGATAAGAATGTTGTCGAATGTTTTCGACGAGGATGAAAGCGCGGAAAGGAATGGACTGGAAGGGAAAGGAAAGGAGGTGAGGTGGATTTTGTAGCTTTGTGTGTCTACCTGAGGAAGAGCGACTCGGCGCCACCGGAACACACCTCTTCCCTTTTGAACTCAAACCGACACTTTACTTCTCCTTTTTTACTTCTCCTGCCCGAATTGACGGACCACGGCCCAAGGAAAAAGAAATAATAAAAAAATATATATACATAGAAAATATGCGAATACATATTGCTTTTCTAAATTGAGAAATACATAAATATTTACAAATATTATATATTATTATAAGAAAAACCTATTACAAGAATAATAAGTCACAATATTGAATCTTAGTTATTTTTTACATTAACTCTGCAAATTATTTAACTCATAATTGAAAAATTAACAAAATTATGAATATGACATAAATTAATTAATGATAATAGATTTCTATTATATTTGATTTTAATACTGACTAGAGATTTAATGTTGGTTACAATTAAAAAAATTAAATCACCATTTTTCCTAATGTTTTCGATTTTTTATTTCACCAATAAATTTAAAAAAATATATATTACTTTCACAAAATATCTAGTGTTTCCAGATTCTTATACAATTTTCAAAATAGAAAAGTTATCATCCAAAACATATCACTATTAAATGTATTGCAAAAAAAATGAGATCTTAGATTTAAAATTTGAGCTTTTTGAACAATACAAGTTGCACAAGAGACAAAATCTGAGTTACAATAAATTAAAAATATAAGGACGGATATTTGATTATTTTCGTGTATAAATACGTATATTAATTGGTTTCATTAATTCAATGTAAATGTAGCAAATTAGTACGGTTAATTTTATTTTTCATATGTTACATCACCTATACCGACTCGATAACGGCCAATTAAATTCAGTTTAAGTATGTGCATTTCCATGACGACGTAGAAGCGCGAGAGCTGTGTTCTGTCCGCCGATCTACGAACATCTGCGGCTTTTCGCGCGAGCCTCGAATTTCACTGCTATAATTACGATAATTATTGCATAAGCACTTCCTTCCTTCATTTCTCTTACTCTCCTTCTCCCTCTCATTATTACACCATTATTAATATTACTAATTATAATAAAACCAATATAGTTCATTGTTTAATTTATACCAAAATAATTCATTATATCATTTGAGTTTGTTTGATTCCAATAGAAGTTGTTGTTTATAATATAACTGTTTTGTTATTGTTGTATCTATCGGAACTTCCCTTAAAACATATAAAGTAAAAAATATAAAGATTAATTATCTTTCTATAGTTTAATTTCAAATATAAATAATTATCGAAACAGATTTTATTAAAAAAAGTTATGTACATTGAGAATAAATGTAGTTTGTAGTCAATAAATTATAGTTCATGATATTAATTTGTTTATTAATCTCAGTATAATACATGGAATTTCTATGCATGGAAAATAAAGAATAAATTATCATTCTAAATCCTATTTATATGGATTATAAACATAGAATAAATTTTAACCAACAATCTTATAGAAATATTATCGATTTAGATATTGTAGAAATTGAGTAGACTTTTATGTATTTTTGTTTATTTATCAGTACAGAGAGATCTACTAAATCCAATAAGTTTACACTCAGTGAATCCGTTTTGCGGGATTAGCAATGGATATCGGTTGTTGTAAAGAAAGAAGACGGAAATGTTTAAATGTATTTTGGCGGAATAAAGTACAGTAAATGGCTGAAGAAAAGACAGAAGTTGTGACGAGATGAGATTAGAATCAGTTGTTGCGGCTTGTTTACACTAAACGGGGGTCGTTAGAGCAGCGGGAGGGAATTACCGAAAAAGGGAGACATGGAAGAATTAGGACCCCCGGCCGCCTTTGTCGCAATCCTACTCTGAGTGGCTTAAAAAGACCATTCGAAAAGCATCATCCGGATATCCATTTAGTTTTAAGGAATTATCGATGCGTTCACAAAATTAACAGATAAAGCTTTCTTTTTCATTTATTAATGAGTTACAGAACGATGATGAAAGTTTAATTTTTGCAATAAAAACCTCGTTGAGATCGAGAAGTACTTCTGATTTCATAAAAGGGAGCATAATTAAAGGAAACTTTATACTGCAATTAAAGTATTAAGCTTATTATTTTATTGAATCAATTCAATGAAAAAGAAGCATATATAATTTATGTTGTATAATTTAAATTAAAACAAAATATATCAATTTTTATTATTATTTTCTATAGATTTTTAAATATTAAATATCATTCAATGAAGATATCCAAATCAATGAATATAAAAAAAATAGTTTGCCATAATGAATACTAATATTATAAACTAACCGTAAAATTAAAAATATTAGTAAGTTTGAAAACAATATTAAATAAATTATTTCAAATATATTTGTAATTATATGATCGATTTAGAATCTTGAAATAAAGTATAATTAATTTAAAATATTGATAATTATTATTATATTTATTGTAACAGGTAAAACCAATTTTCTATAAAATTTAAAGATAATAGTTTACAGTAATTTTAATAACATACCCATTAGAAAATATATTAAAGTTTAAATATATTTTATTTTATTAAAATTTTGTGAATGGGATATGGATTGTAAAAACATAGAAACACCATTTTTGTTTACATATTTCCTTCACTTATGAATGTGTATGCATTTGAGTAATCTTAATTACATTAGATCGACACATTGAAACACCACGTAATAATAAGCACTTCTTAATAGTAATTAAATCGATACGAGTCCGACGCTGGATTACATTGAACAAATAAAATCAATTCACTCGTTTGTTTAGTTGCAATCGAAGGCAGTGGGGAAGAGAACAAATAACAAATGAATAGTAGAAGTAAGAAGAAAAGGAGGAAATTCGTAGTGAATTTTCTGTGACGGTGAGTTTTTGTGCTTTTTGGCGCACCGTCAAACGGCCGATCGCAAAGTGAAGCGCCGGAAAGTCTGCGTGGGCGTGTCGCAGGTGCGACCACGCCCTGACGGCGCCCGATCCCGCGGCGGAAACCGGTCTTCGAATGGTCCATCGTCCAATGGCGAAGGTGATGGGTGGGGCAAGCGCGTGGCTCCGCTGAACGCTAGCGCTATCTACCAACAGAATTCGTAAACGGTTCCCCAAGCCAACTATTATATGATTATTCTTCATTATAGTGCCTACACTCGTAGGAAGTAGATGGTTGAGTCGAACAGAGCAATTTTCTACGTGACGAAAAAAAAGCGAGAGAAAGAAGCAAAAAAAGAAAGGGGGAAAAAACGACATATGTACTCACTCAATTTCGCGTAATTTGTTTTCGGGTTTAATCTTCGAATGGTTTTTACGCAATTACGGTGTGAATTACACGTATTATAGATCGGCGGCGGCGGCAAATTGCTTGATTAAACCCTCATTAAACCGAATCGAAAAGGAAAGGGAGGCCCGAAAATCGGTGGAAAAGTTTTTCGGGGAAATCGAAGTGCGCGTGGAAGTGCAACGCAAGTGATTTAAACAATGATAGTTTGATTTTCAATTGTTATTTCATTCGTTTTTTTTTTTCGCTCGACGGCGAGAGAAAAGAAAGAGAGAGATTTTCTTTGGATTTCCAGTGATAAATATTTTTTTAAAAATTATTCAATTCATCTATTATCTTGTTGGTTGAGATATAATCATTTGGTGCATCTGAATATTTTGTTGTTGGTGCTTTGGTGGAGATAACGTAAATTCGTCCAAAGTGGATATCAAACCTTTCACGACGTTGAACTTCACGGATCTGGGGTCCCCGTTTGGGGGTCCTAACGAGGAGCCGCCGGGTACGCCGTCAATGTCGGGAGAGGCACACATCGGACCGCCAACGCCACACGATGGAGGCGGCGGAACTTCGGTGACGCCGGTTTCGAAGAGCGCCTTCATCGAACTCCAGCAGCATGGATACAATCCCCTTCGGACGCCCTATCAGCATCACTTCAACTCGCCGGCGGCGGCTGCGGCAGCGGCAGCAGCCAACGCTCACGGGGGCGGCGGTCCGGTCTCTGCTCACGACGGCGGCTTTCCGAGCCCAAGGGGCGCCCTCGGTGCTTACCCTTTTCCACCGATGCACCAGAATTCGTACCCCGGCTACCACCTCGGATCGTACGCCTCCAACTGTCCCCCATCACCCAAAGACGACGGTAAATACAATATAAAATTTCAATTGAACTAACACCAAACAAATCACTATTAAAAGTCTTCTAAAATTGATACAATTCAAAATCCGATAGAAACTTCTCTCATTTAACGAAGCGCGCGTATTCTCTACATGAGTGTGTGTGTGTGTGTGTGCGTATGTTTTTGTTACGGAGTAATTAAAAACAAAAGGCGGCCGCGCCATTCAACGAACCCGCAACCCCAATTAAAACAGCGCCAGTTAACAACACTGTTGCCGACGATTAAATTTCGCGCTTTCTGAAAAACTCGCAACTGCAAAGTTACATTACAAAAACTTTTTCAATCAGAATTATTAATTATTAGGCAACCTCCATAATTTAATCATTCTCAACTGAAGAAACACGCAGAACTACACTGAAAATAATTTAAACTGTAATGGGAGTATTATCTAATATTAATTATAGTCATATTCGTATTTGTTGTTAAATTCAATAAATATTTTATATAACAAAATAGGTAAATTATATACAAGAAATAAATAAAACAGATTATTAATTACATAGAGTAAACTAATAATTACTGTTTAATCATAGTTTTAAATTGATTTTCAAGATTTCAAACAATAAATGATTACAATAATTCATATTTCAATATTGATCTATTAATAACAAAAAAGGTAGAAACAAATAATATTTATTATAAGTTTATTAAAAAAAATCGTTTCAAAAGAGTTCTAAACCAAAGATTAACTTTAACAAACATTATTTACGCAATTCCATTGGGCACAATAAATATTAACTGAGCTAGGTAATTATTTTATTGCTCCTTTATAAAGAGATATAACAAATTTATTTTCTATTCGGTAACATTACAACTTAGACACTTTTTATGATATTTTAAATTATATAAGAAATTAGTATAAAAGTGAGTAACTTAGATAAAGAAATAATATAAGTAATATGTGAAAAATAATACAAAAAAAATATTTCAGTAAGTGTTAAAATGCTATGCGAAAACACGATCTATAAATCTGTATAATTGTAAATGGCTTGGATGAATTGAATATGTTTACATTAATATAACGTGCGATTATGGTTAACGTGGTTTGCTAGATTACATTTAAATTAATTAAAATGTTTGTAAATATATTAATAATTAAGTAAATAAAAGGAATTTTCGAGTTTTCGAGAACACTTCGCATCAGCACCAAAGATTCAATAAATTCGCACAATTGATGCTAGAGGCAGTGTGCATTTCTGGTATGTAGATTTTCTCTTTTCCTTCTGGAAATACAGGTATTTCGGTACCTTAAACTAATTTATCCATGGACAATGTTGCACAAAGGGACGTTATATTCCACGCTCCCGATTTGCTTAATTTCTGCACTTCAAACTGTCCCGTGGTTAATTTGCCTATGGACTACCTGAATCCATGCATACAAAATAGAAATTTCACACTTTAAAAGCGTCTAAAACTGTCACAGACCTGAAACGCAATGGCGCTAAAAGGCTATATAAATCATAAGTATACAAGGTTGCAATTCAGAAGTCAAAATCATTGAAAATTTTAATGTTTAATATTGTTTCATTGTCATTTAATTTTTGCTCTTAATTACTACTTACATAATCAATATTTCATTAAGTCAATTCCGATTGAATTAATTTATAATACTATACATTTTTCATAATAACTAAAAGAAGTTAATATAATTGTATACTCACATTTGTAAATATTTATTAACATTGAAACTACTCACATTTGGTAATTGTAAAAAATATTATGCTGTGGCTATCAGGAATCAGTAATGTTTGTGTTTTTTTCTTAAGTCTATCGCTTCATGAAAAATACAATAACAATGAATTTCCATTAAATACAAAAAAAATACTTCCTATTGTTTTGATTATTTGCAATGAAAACTGTTTATAACATGTCATATAAAGTCTGTAACTTTTAGCACTTTATATTTTTGAATAGTTTATTTATTTTTGTTAGTTTATTGAAACTATTTGAATTTTTCATATTATAAAATGTATGAGTGTTAATTTGATTGAAATTGAAGAGGCTTAGATAAATTTGTTTGAAATGTGTAGCTTAGATAAATGTAATGTATAATGTAAGTTTGAAAAGTACAAAAGTAATTTCGTAACAGATTTTGTTTATGTGACAGACAAATGTTTGGCTCTGGAGAGGCCGTCGGGTGGAAGCAAAGGAAAGAAGATGAGGAAGCCAAGGACGATATACTCGAGCCTCCAACTGCAGCAATTGAATAGACGGTTTCAGAGGACACAGTACTTGGCACTGCCAGAAAGGGCCGAACTAGCAGCAAGCCTGGGCCTCACGCAAACGCAGGTCAGTCCATCAACACACATCGTTTTTAATTTTATCTTTGTTTCTACTATTTCTTCGTTTTTCTTTTTGTTGTAATTTAATCAGTTTCCAATTAGCGGTAATTGGAAATAAGTAAAAGTCATTTTCAATTTTCCTTTCCCGTCGCAATATTGATTGCTAATTACGGGAAAGGGTCTTCTCTAATTCGCACTAAAAATCATTCTCTGTTTTCGCGGTTCGCGTCCCTCTTTCTCTACCCCTCGACCAGCAATAACTTCTTAGAAGAAACCGAGTAAAAGAACGAAAGACGGATTTAATAAACGTTAAAGGCCGTAAAACGCATACTTAACTGTTTCCCAGGCCTCCTCGCCTCTTCCTCCTTCCTTCGTCTCCACCGGGAAACAAGAAGAAACAAAAGACGGCCGCAAACGAGAAAAGAAACTCGCCGGCATTCTTACTTGCATTCAATCCGCGCGCATTTTTTTACCCTCGACAAACAAAAAAAAAACAACAACAACACACATACACTAAATAAGAAGAGACAAAGAAAAAATGATAAACGCTTCTTTCGATTATCATATTGTCACCGAAAAGAAAAACATTACATATTCGGTTTTTAGATGTTAAAAGTCGAAGCAGTTTTAAAATCCGTGAAGAAAATGCTTGCAATGTTTCGTGTGATTTTTGTTTATTGCACTTGTAATAATATACGCATCTATTAAACGAAACATTGCATGTCTCGACATTATCATTACTAAGAATATTATTGCTATTATTTCGTTACACAATCCATTTTCGTGCTAAAATATTATTATCCTAATACATTTGCCTTCTTTCGCATTCCTCCTCCAGTAACAACACTAAACATCTTTATTCAGACAAAACGAGATTACCGAAAAAAACAAACAGTTTTTTCAAATTTTAATAATATATTTACAAGTAATAACTATAAACAAAAAAACAAATGGAAAATTTAAAAAGGTTTTACAAATCTTTAAATTTTTTATAACAATTACATGAGACATCTTGATAAAGTTCAGTGTTTTTAAAATATTTATTATTTATTATTAAAAAAAAACGTAATAATATTAATTAATTTAATTATACTAAAAAGAAGTAGTAGTTATTTTATTTAAAATATCTTTGCGTTTAATACTTAATCGAATTCTATTTATTCGGAAATTAATTGAACTCAGATAGTTAACAAAATCTTTTTATCCATGTACGATCGATGTGAAGATCTATCTACTGTGCAGCTCTTTGATTTGTAGCCAAGAGGATCTAGAAAAGAAGTGCACCGTGCTTGATTATTAGAGGCCTCTGTGGCGCGAGTAATAATATTAATATTAATTAACGGAGTGATTTACTCGATTGCGGACACCTCCTGGGAGAGCAGAACATCATCATTTAGAGCTAATTTGTTGGAATGCAATCTGATTTCGATCCCCTCCCGTAGAGAAACATGAATCAAATCATAAATGTATATCTCTATAATACATAGATAATATGAAAGAAACTTGAGCAATTGCAGCTCCGAAAAATTATCAATAATCTAGCAAACCGTGACACCTTTTTTTGTTTCCAGTACACGTGATATCTAGAAAGCCGTTTTGTTCGTATATGCAAATGTTGATTATCTTTGTTATATTCAAATTTTGAAACAGGAAAATAGTTTTTTTTAATTACATTTTATAAATTTAATTTCTGGAATGCTACAACTTTTAGATAGTAAAATTCATCACATGCTTAAGTTATTTTAAATATTTCCAAAGTGCATAGAATAAAAATCAATTTCCCTTTTCAGAATTTAACTTACAAAAAACAGCATAAATGTAATTTTATATTGAATTAAAATTAATAATTTGAAAATGTTATCATTTTTTTTCAAACTGAATAATAGTTCATTTCTTTCTTTTTAATAATATACATTAATTATGATTAATATATATAATAAAATCTAATACAAAAATCAATTTTTGTATTCTTATTGCGCTAACGTATATATTTATCTAAATAATAATTTAATACATAAATTATGTAAAATTGAATTTGATAATAATTTTTTAAAGTTCAAATTATCGACGACATAAATAATACAAATGGAGTTGTCAGAATATCAGTTGCCCCAAAAATGTATTTGAGGAATTCTGCTGCTTGAATATGCACGTTTTGGTTTGATTTACGGCTAAGCAGTAAAAAAGGTAATAAAGAAGGAAACGCTCTTTGTAAGTTTTAATATCCTCACTGTCTCGCTCGCTCCAACTAATACGAGATTATTACATTTTTTGTTTGTTAAATTTATATATTTTCATTTTATTACGTTGGCTACTGTTTTGTGATCATTAATTCGTGTGAGCGGCCACCTCGAAAATTAGCCGTGGAAGTCAAAGGAAAAGTCCGAGAGCAGAGCAATTTCAAATTTCATGGACGCAATTATTAATTCGATACATTGTTATGTTATTATATTTCTTTCGCATCCGAGTTGTTCGTCTTCTGTTCTCTTCTTTGTACGTCCGACGTGCATTGGACACGCACATGGATTTATTAAAGAAAATCCAGATTCAATCGAAATGTTTATTTTGTTGCCAATTGTTGCGCGCCTGTCAGCTGTCAATTGAGGATTGGAGCCACCTGGCGGTGATGTTTACTTCTTTTTTTTATTATAAATGCGAGAATGTGTATGTATGTTGATCTTGTTGTTCCCGGGTGTGCTGAATATTAATGGGAATTTGTTAATTTGAGCGTAATAAAGGTGAAACGCAAATGCTCTCCCTCTCAGCACCAGCATGAAGTCCATCATAAAAATGAAACAATTAATGCAGTTTCTTCAGCAACGAGGAAAATAAATAAAAGTTAGAATGAAAATAAATTTATAACAAAACAAAAAACAAAACCTTAATGAGCGCCCGCTTGGTTTTGCGTCACTTCCTCGCATCGGACGAATTTTGTATTCTGTCGGCAAGTAATTATTCATAACAAACAAAATAAAAAGGATCTCAAAATGCATTACAGGAAAACCGAAAATGATCATCAATTTTAATGATCGTTGGATTATTCGCGGCCGGAGAATTGGACATGGAATGCTGGTAGCTGGACGTCAATCAAAAAGTTAAGAACAACTTAACACAAAAAAAGTACAGAGAAAGAGAGAGAGAGAGATCAGAAATGGGAATTAGATGAAAATTATATGAAACGAAATTGCTGAGTGAAATGGGAATGTAATGATATCGCGCGTACTGCGGACGAGAAACCGGCATAAATTAATAATTTTACAACTTCCGACGGCTCCGAGACCGCGCCGCCGCTCCCATTTCTAGGTTACTTCCTTTTCGAAATTTATACCCGTTATTATTCACTTCTCTTCTTGTCTTTTGTCTCCTATTTATATCGGCGTGCGCGCAAAGGAAGCCGGAGGGATCAAAACGTCCGTCGAGAGAGGCTGCGAATCATTTTTATCCAAGTTCTGTCCCAAAATTTGAATTTGTAAAATTTATTTACTTGTCGCTTGCAACTATTTCAACATAATTAGCGGATGCAACGGCGCCGCGCGGGCGGGGGCGGTAGATCCGGGTCGGGTCACTTCTATGTATGTATGTGTGTGTGCGTCTGTAACAAAACGCCCGCCGATGGCTCGTTAGTGGATCAGGTCGAATGTCAAAGGTTTTGAGTTCTCTATAATTAGTTGGAACAGCCGCCGTGCAGCTAGCGACCAGAGCCGCTGCCGCCGCCCCCAGAATCCAACCCCCGACGCGCATATAATTCAAAGCGCCCTGTATCTCTGCCAGTGTCGCTTTTACAAATTTATATTAGTCTCGTATTGTGTTCGAAAACCGCCCCCGCCGAAAGTGACAAATTGGCCCCTAATAAAGGTCGAACCCCTCCAACCCGGCAGGCAAATAAGAGTGCGCGCGCGCGCACCGATAATTTTTAAACCCTATTACGTAATAGCAACCGGAGCCACCCTCGCTCGTTACGCAATTCAATTCTTTGCATTATCTAGTTACGCTTGATTCGATAACATTAATACGTCAATTTGATAAATAATCATCATCCACTAACCGCCTATTAACTTAACTTCAAATTCATTAATTCGATTATTAACTGTATTATCACAAAACATTATAGCTTTCTACTAATCCCAACTGACTATTACTATGAACATATAAAAAAATATCAGCATAATCTATTTTTGAATACACGTATATTCACCTTTTATTGACATGGTTAGATGAAGTGAATAAAAAATTGTAATGCAAACCTGCATTAATTGCTCATTCAGATTTAATTGCCCGATTATTCCAGTTAATGTCACTTCAACGTTTACACACATCATCCATTGAGTATATAAAAATAATAGACCGCATTACATTAATTGAATTGCGTAATGGCTTCTGACGTCGCAACGTTCATAGATGTCGCTTATAAATAACGCATGTCAAAGTGAATCTTCGAAGAATTCAATTTATTCAAATTAAATACATTTTATTGCATTCCATTTATTGGATTTATTCAATTAATTAAGCTGATTAGTTAGTGGATTATGTAAATTTCTGATAAATGATTTTAATTGTACAAACTTTTGATTGTGTCTTAAATGTAATTCAACTTTTGAACTGTATTGTAGTGCTAGTAGCGTATATAAACAAACAGTTGATTGAAATAGATTTTTCTTAGTTTGGCATCGATCGGTTTGCATAGATGAGAGTGGATTTAAATGAATGCACGCATAAAGAACTTCGCTAATTGACCATAACTGGGTCTTCATGCTTCATAAATCCCGGTGGTAATTAGCCCCGGCCGCTTTCGATATGTTTTTATATAAAAAGGACGGCACAGGAGAGCGAAAAAGTGAAGAAGTAGAAAAAGTATTATTAATAAACGAGAAGCAAAAGGCTTAATTGGCGCAATAATTATAGTGCCGGGAGAGTGGAATGAGAAAAAAAAAAATGGGATACTACATAGGAAACGGATATTTATATTGAATATATTATATTCTTTTTATTATTTTGAGAAGCGAGATGTCGTGTTACAGGAGAATCCATTATTTATGGAATCGATAAAATGCGCGGCGTGAAATTTATAAATTATTAGGAGACAAGCTCCACCTGTTTTCGGAATTCAAGCATCTTTTAATTACACGTGCTTAATTATAGTGTATGGACAATAGTTTTTTTTTGTTGTTGTTGACATTTTCGAATACTATAAACGAATATTATTACTTTTTTGTGGTGCATAACGAATGGAAGTTGTCTGCATTACTAAATCCGATACGAAGGTGGTGAGTTCTAAATTCAGACCAAGTCAACAAACATATATAAATTGCAATCTAATGTTGCTTGTATGATAGATTAAAGTATGATTTATCTAATTTCGGAAAATAATGATAAAAACTGCTAGGAAAATGCTTATTATCATATAATAATGAGTAGAACTTAAAAACGATGATTCGTTTTCCTACCTTTCTTTGGGATTTTATTCATTTCTTATTATTTTTGTTGTTGTTGTTGCTGCGGTTGTATTATTCTTGCTCATCTTCTTCTCGTATTATATCTTTGGGGCTTGTTTCTTTGGCATTGTTCTTTCTATCTGAGGGCCCGGCCCCCCTTGAATCTGATACGGCACACGAGAGAAACCCGGTTTTCTCAAAGAGAAGCCTTTTTTGTTCCTTCTTCATCGTTCGTTCTCGCTCACTCCTACTCGCGTCTTAGGGCATCGCCGTGGTTTTTTCTTATTGTTTTCTTGGACGGCAGTGAGAAGAAATTACACAGTCTGCGCTACCCGATGCAGCGAAAATATTATAATAAATCCCAGATAATTATCATTATTAAACGCTTGGAAATAATGTTTTATTATATTTGTACATAATTTTTCATCGGCAAAATATGCAATTTTCCGGTAGTCGATAATGTCATGAGGTATTAATCAATTTTACACGCGCGCCTTGCGCAAACAAGCCAAAATCCACGATCGGATGGATCGTTTAAGGGATTTCCTTCTTATTTCACCAATCTCGAATAACAAACAATTTCAATCGTCGCTGGGAAAATTACTTAAGTGGAAAGATGATTAACTGAGGGCGTGACGGTCTTCCAAAAGTATCATTAATTTTCCTTAAAGAAGACCTCCGAAGCAACGGGACAAAAAAAGATACACAACTATAACCAAATTAAACAAACAATTTGTTCTTGCATTTCTATATACATTGTATATATATACTCAGTTTTGTTAGATACGTACACTCATCGCAGGTTCTTTTATTCTTCATTATTTTTTTACTACTCTGGGGGATTTTGTTTGTCCGTACTGCGTGTTTTCTCGACTGGATGTACCGTGTGTCGGTTTGGTGAAATTTCCCCGACGAATGTACACCGAACCGCCCATATTGCTTGCATAACCTCACGAGTTGGAAGAGAAAAGAATAATACAGGAACGCCCATTGGACATGTATACGTTTACATCGATTTATCACAGGCAAAAATACACTTTAAAACCTCCGCGGCTTGCGTTCACAGTCGAACCTCGAAACCTAGAAATAAAGAACACGAAAGGCCGAAGAAAACTGATTTTAGCCTCAAAGTATTAAACTTATTATAACATCATTAAATAAAAGAAAAATCAAACAACCAACGTATATATTGAGTACATATCGTACAAACGAAAAAAAAAAACGGTTTGGATCTAAATTTCAATAGATTTCCATTTAAAAAAATTAATGAATTAAAGAATTTATATAAAATAAGACCAATTTGTTAGTGAGAAAATTAGACAAATACTTGAAATAAATTCGAATTTGCAATGGACTAAATATTAACTAGATTTATGTTGTTATTAGAAACGTAAGATTTATTTGAATTGGATTGAATTATTCATTCAACAACCTTTAATAGTCAATTTTGGACTAGAGCAAAGACTTTCCTCCCGAAGAATATAATTTTTCGTTCTTTTAAACTATAAGAATTCAATTAATTGGAAGTTATAATGGATTGTGTGTGACTTGACACTGAAAATATTATCAATTTAGAAATTAAACAATTACTTTTTTCGGGAAAATTAAAGGTAAAGTGAAGAATATCGTATGTTACATGGTTGAGGCCTTCATAGAAGAGCGGTGGGTCGTTTCGCGGAAAAACTCGCGGTATGTGCTCGAATTGGATTTTGGAATTTGGATCGCTCAGCAGTGAGCTAGTTTTTCTCGGGACTGCACGCCGTTATACGTTTCCCGCAAAAGTCGAAAACTAAAATTTTCCATTACTGTATATGAACAGGTGGAAAATGATTTGCGGGAAATGTGAATTTGTTTATTGTATTTTTAGTTTGCAAAAAGCGATAACGACGGACAGTTAAGCGACGGCGAATTTATTAATTAGGAATTTGCAAAATCGATGGTGATTAGATGGAATTTATGGTGTATCGATTCGACGTTTTGTTTGATCAACGGGCGCAGCAGGAATCGTTCCAATTTGCTAAGAAAATATATATGTGGACAGAGAGAGAGAGAGAAAGAGAAGAGAGAGGAATATAGAGAAACGCGTCAAGGCGAGTAAAAACGGAAAGAAATTGTAATTGGAATGATCGAGGCAACAAAAACAAATATGTATATGTTAATAACAATTTCACACCGCGAGACAGGTGTGTGGGTAAGCGTTCGAATGACTCACAGACTAGCATTTTCCTCTTGCATTGGGATTGCAATGCAATGGCAAATTCGATAAATTATTTATTGGTTCTATGATGTTATTTCTGGATGTTTCCGTGAGCTAAGTTTCACGTGTTTCGGGTTAAGTTCAAGACGAGCCAAGAGGGGTTAGTTTGGTGCACGTTGAACACCTGTTGGGCTCTCACACATCGCGTCTTGTCAATATTAAGTATGCATTAGACGAAGGGCCGAGGCCCAACGAAAAAATAATGGGTGGAATAAATAATAATAATACAGAGCAACAGAAATATAAAGGAAGAACAAGAATTTGGTTTGGCATTTTCTAAATGATGCGCGGTCGTACGTCATCTGTGCTCAAACCGTGAATCCCTGATGGATTTTCCGCAGACTGATTTTTTCCATCTAATTGTATAATATTTTAAGTTAATTCTTTCACCTTTCTCAACAAATTTCCTTCTATCTCTTTCAATATTTTTCAAACTGCCGTCGTATATATAAATTGGATAAGTATTAATTTATTTATGTACTTACAATACTACCTTTTAATAAACGTTAGTGATTAATTTAAAATAAATTAAGTATTATTTATTGCGAATTCTTAATAAAGTTATGTAATTTTGTAATCAATTTGTATTTTCTTATAAAATTTTGTAATGATTAATTATTATTCTTTATAAAAAATGATTATGTCTATTTAGTGCGAAACTAAAATCAATGATTTAAATAAATAATTGATATTATTGAATGGAATAAAATAAAATGACTTGAAAGGAATGATTAATGCACAAACGTCGAGCGTTTCTGGAATAAAGAGGATTCGAATGAAAACGTATGAAGAAGGGCGGGAGGGTCTCGGCTAAAATAAATATGTAATGCTGTGCAGCCGGACACGTGTTTCGTGGCAAACGCACAATTAACCCCTAGCCGACTGCGCCTAATGATTCTGTCACAACATACAATTTATTAATTAAAGAACGAGTTGAAAAACGTGCAACAAAATAAACAACGAACGCAAAATGATCATTAATTACGAGGATAAACAGGATAAGAACGATTCTATTATTTGTTAATAAATGCATCAACATTGGGATAGTCACAAATTAGAGAACGTGCTAATGATTTTATGTTTTCTCTTGTTCTAACTTCACTCAAAACTTGTTCTCAAAGGTGAATTTGAATTGTTTCGTTTCGTTTATATGAATATTCGAAAACGAAGTTTTGTGAATAGGTAAAATTAAATTTAAGAGATCGTAAAGACTTATGGAAAAAAATATTATAAAATGCATTGATATTAGGTTTGCATGTGAGAATTAGAATGAAATTTGTAGATGATTTGAGTTGATGTGTTATAGAATTGAAACATTGAGCAGGTTGTTGAGTTACGGCTTTGGTTCGTGATGCGTTCGATGGTGGTGTTCTTGGTAATCCCACGGGTGCGGTTAATTGGTGCGTTGCGAAGTTTACGGGCGCGTAACTGACGAAAAATTCGTGGAAAACGAAATAAAACTGAAAATAATATACGAAAATAAGGAGAAAAAAAACTAGTAAAAAAAAACATACACACATAACAACGGAGGAAAGAAAAAAGAGCCAAGTGAGTTCGTGTTGCGTGTTTGAAATGTAATAATAATAATCGTAATGAACGTGGATGTGGATGGAGTGAGTGAGAGAAAGAGATGGCATATGGACATGGGAGTGAACGGTTTGGAACGAGAAAGGAACCGAACCGGGGGAGGCAGAGAGTGAGGTAAAGACAAAAGGAATTTTCAGTTGAGTTGTGTGTTGTGCGCCTTGGGCTGGCTCATTCCGTTTCCGTTTTCCACATGGCGGAGCACACACACACACATGCATATACACACATACACACACGCACACACAAACGATAATTTCTGTCAAAAGCGCTCTGGTCGGACGGTAGAAGGGGGGAAGGGATTCCCCTACGACTCCCACGTAATTACGTAATGACATGCGTCGCATCCCTCGATTGTCCGACGTGCTTCGGCATGCAACTGTTTCCAAACGATCATAATAATAATAATAAATTTACAAAAAAAGAGAGAAGATAGTTGACACTCTGAGGGTTGGGGGAGTCATCAGCAACAGCAGCAGCCGAAGAGGAAACGGCGATCCATAAAACCCATCGGCGGTTGTAAATTTTAACTCCTGCGACCGGAACGAGCCGATGGGCGCTACCTAGCCATGTCGAAAATTAATTCAATTGTTTTACAAAATACGCAGCGACATGATTCATTTGGAATCGTGATGTTAAATGGACGCTTTGTTGCGCGAACGAAGATTCCCAGGCGGGGGCGGCAGCGAAGCACCCACCTCCATCTAATAGATATTACGAAAACCATTAGTTAAGCCAGTTCGACCGAGAAAAAAATAAATATATATATAGTACATTCATATGTGCTAAAAATGAATTCGTATGAGCCAATGCATTACTTTTCCTGGATTATTAACTATTAAATATATTTCCATTAACAAAATAAAAATAATATTTAGAATATAAATTTTAGTTTAATGGTAAATTGCGGCAAAGAAATATTGACTAAATAAGTTGTTTCAATTGGGAATTCCATATCCATATCATTCCATAATTTGCAAATTAGAAATAATATTAAGAAAAAGTAATTAAATAAATTACTAATGTTATGGATTAAATTAAGAATAGTAATAATGGTATATCAAATATAGACGCAAATTTCAAAAAAAATATTAATTTAAATTCGTTTAACAAGATGAAAAATTATTATTTACATTTTTATTGACCGTGATGAGAAGTACAATATATCCATTAAACCTTTTTCTGACCTTTTCATTAGGGACCATCGGATGAAGAATAACATTTTTGCAGTTATCGGCGAATGTTATTTTGAAGATGAAAGTCCGAACAACAAATCTTATAAATTTGTGAATCAGCATGAAAGAACAGTTAATTCTCGAAGTAACTCGAAATGAAAGAACCGAACACGCGAACCGGAAGGTGGCCTCCTTTATTTTCTTTAATATTTTTTTTACCACAAAAGATTAATCGCTTCATTTGCTTATCGATGTTGAGATATACCGATTCTTGGGTTAGCTTCGACCGAATCGTAAAACGCACAATTGCGTAATCTAAATATATGGTTGTATACCTGAATATGTTCAACATGCACCATGTGAGATCTTCTAATCCTAAAAGTTGTGGAAGGAAGGATTCTGAAATTAATTTTACGGGTTAGGAAGAACAAAAAGGAATAGTTTTCTCGTCGGAAATATTTGTAATCGATTGAAGATCGCGCACTGATTGATTTAAGATTTATTACGCGGCGTATGTATGTGTGTGTGTGTGCGAGTAAGAAACGGTACAAAAGCAACAGCTAAAAAAATAACATAGGAGATTTATAATCTATTGAGAGAGTCGCGGAACGGAATTTCGCTTTATCGCCGTTTGATTGAGAGGAAAGCTACTTAGTTGTTGCTTAGGTCCTCTATCGAGATACAATATAATTTTACAGCCTCCGCTTGCGGTATTTACAATATCGATTTTATGGTTTACTACAGCTCCTCCAGTTTTAACGTCCACTTTAATGTTGCGTGAGTGCGTATGTCCTCATCCGCTGCGTTTCGTCGGAATTAAAGACGGGATGAATAAAACCGGAGGGGAAATAAAATAAAAGCAAATAAAAAAAAATGAAAATCGTTGGAAGCGTAGCCGATGTACATGTGGAGTAACTGTAGAAATGCAGGTAATATATTGCCAAGTCAGAAATTTCCTGCTTCTGTCATAAAACATCAATTCACGCTGCATGGGCTGCTCGTAACGGAACCGGAATGTAATATAGTTTAGAGAGCAGCCGAACAAAACCGCTCCAATGCTATTTTTTACCTGCATTTCTCATATATGTTATTTTTCGATCACGATCCACCATAGAAAAACATCTATGGATTATTAACAAAAAATAGTATGAATATGAGTTTTTTTTTTATGTCGATGCCAAGTCTCATCTCGTCTCATAGTTTTGGATGTTTGGATAAGGAAACATCATCCATAGTTTGATGAAATGAGAAATGTTCTTGACATTTTTCATATTTTTGGAGGTGCAGATAGAAATTCGTGTCAGTGGAGCGCCGTTTCCTGAGCTCTAGATTAACACCGATCGATTTTCATTAATCCATGGGAACGAATAAAACGAAAATTAAAAAGCAAATCCTCGATTCGTCATATTGTGAGAATGTCTGGTTCGTGATTGTGTCTGCGCCCGCCCGCCCCATCCGAAGCCCAACCAACAAAAAAAAAATCATCTCCTCCGAAGTAATTTTTAATTAACTAAAGAGAGAATAAAAGGGTCTTGTTTTAATTTCGGGGAGGAACCGCAGCCTCCCCGAATCTTCCGAGAAACGAACGCTCGAAAAAGTCTTCGCTACCGCGCAAAACAAAAGAGACCTTCAACTTTTCTCTCTGTGCACGAGAGAATAAAAAATATATGTATGTATATGCTGCAAGCAAGCAACAACAACAACAACAAACGAATATCCAAGAAAATGTGCGCTTTTTTCCATTCCGGCTTCATTGTCTTTATTATTATTCCGCAGCCTCGCGCGCAAATTATGCAACGATGGAAATCTACAAAAATGCCTGTATTTGTATGTATTGTTCGGCGCGGAGGACGCAACCGGCGTCGATAAATAAAGATTTCAGATGTGTAACTTATATACCATTAAAACATATTTATTAGCCGGAAGCCTCCGTTAAAACCCCACAAAAGAATGTTATTAACATGGATTTTAATAATTTAATTTGCTCCCATGAATAATGCAAAATTGGAAATAAAGAAATGTACAATTGCAATTTCTAATTGATCGTATTTGTTTGCTTTCGATTCCCCTCTTTAATTGTACCGCAAATAACGTACCAATTCCTCGTATTTGTATATGTTAATTGCTTTCTGCAATGCAAATATTTGAATGGATCAGAGCGACGTTAATTGGGATTGCGTCCTGTGCGAGCGTTAAAGTCACCACGATTTTCGTCCCGTATTCGCCGGTATATGGCGAAAAATCGCTGCTCTATTGAACATAAAGTAAATTTATTCAGAAGACTGTTGCGACCTCCACGCATGGAGTACTTCGAAACGGAATGATGCGATTCAAGCGCGTACATAAACTTGCATATTAAAGTCAACTTTTTGCATTGTAATTGCGTCATATTCGTACGTAATTATAAACAGATCAAGTTTGGATCCGAGGAGGTCGGTTCTTATTTAGTGCACATTAAAAGCCTATTTCAGATGGAAATGCAGTTCGAAGATAGTATTCAAGAAAAATAAACGCATCGTAAGAACTTCGTTAATCTTAATTTATGGTTTAATTATACATCGGAAGTGTTGACGTGTTCACGATTAACATTATTATTGTCAAACCGATTTTTTCACTTAACAATTAATACAACTATAATGATTAATACTAATATTAAATTACGAATTAATATCAGATTGGAATTGTAGGATTCAAAAGTACCGAATTGTAATACTGTACATTAAGTTAGTTAATTAGAAATCGTTATTAAAATTATGTAAAAAAATATGAAGATACGGATGCATATTTCATTTATCTGAAGTTCGCTTTGCATAGAAATACATTGATTATAATGTAAATACGAGCATTGAAGTAAAATGTAATTTACTTTGTGTAAAGTTATCGTAAAATGCTAATTATACCTTTTGATATCGTTCACTTACTATCTAATTTGAAGTGTACAATGTAAGTGCTTATGTATTAATTGCAGTTTAAAATAATGAATAATAAAGCTTTCGGCAATTAATCCACCAACATTTTATATAAAAGAGAAATATAAATCTACGTGGAATGGATGATTTACGAAATAGTTATCAGGAATGCCGAGTGTTCATGTATCGTTTTCCATGTATCCGCGGCATCTGAAAATTTTCGCGTTTCAGCTGGAAAACTCTGAGGCTCGCGCGTGCTCTTCCATTTGTTCCTTTGCTTCGTTTTGCTTCTTTCGATTCCACTTTACTCCATTGCTATATGTCTTTCTTCTGTGTAATCGAAGATCGTGGAGGATGGCGCGCGGTGCGGCAGGAGGAAGAGGAGACGGATTTTTCCTTTTGTCCCGCCGCTACCGCCGCCGCCGCCGCTGCTAAACGGAACGGATGAAAACTGGCTCATGTAACTACACACATGTACTACTTGTTTTAGTGCTTAATATATTATTTCCTTTTTACTACGGCCGCAGTCGTCACGATTGTTCAAGGAAGTCGAATATATCGCGTTTGAAAAACGGCCTTGGTTCGAATCTAACGACTTTAATATCACTTAAAAAGTGCACACGCATACTTAAGTCTACTTAAGGGACTCAAGGAAATGAGACAAAGTCCGAAAAATGCACACACACACATACACATGGTGATACGTATAGTTACTAGGACCTTTCGTATACACATCACACAAACACACACACACAGATACACGAGCGGACTTCGGGGGCCGAAAATGAGGTCAAACACCAGCCGCCATCCAATTTGTCTCAATCGTTTTCATCTCGAAACGGAACGAGAATTGTTGAATGTTTAAACGGCACTTCCGGCTTTTTTCCTTTCTGGTTTTCTTTATCAATTAATCGTTTAATCAAATCGGACGGCCGCGTTCCACTTGACCCAAACCACAGTTTCCACTTTAATGAGTATCATTTACTAATAATGCTCCAGATTATGCATCTACCTTGCATAGCTTTATATTTCAATTAATTGAGTACAAAATTAAGAGTTGAAATGTTGAAAATATACATATGTAAATATATCGTATTGTCGAAAATATATGAGTTAAAAAAATTAATATTCATATTTTTGAATCATACGGAAATGAAACAGCTTCACTATATTGCTAATCTTGATGCATTCTGCATATGTTCTTTAGATTTATAAAACAACTTCATTCCAACATGAACGATCTCGCGAAGTGTTAAAATTCCCAAAACACATCACGCTTTTGACTTACTAATATACATGTTTTTTCTTCGTCTCTCTTTGGAAGCGGTTCATTATTTATTGATTGCGCAACGCGGTCGAAACCATACATCATATTTTATTTACGTTTTGTTGCCGTTGTTGTCTTGTTACCTTCTTTTTTACTTTTAGCTTTCGTCTTATTATGTTATACGTTTGCGTCGTTTCGCGCTCCGTTCTTTATTGCGGCTTTTGGTCTTGTGAAATTGATTGATTCGATTGACTCTCGGACAACGATCGGTGATGAATGAACACCGCTCGTCCACCTCGCAGCATCCCGGATGGTGAACACGTGTAGCGCTTAATAATCCAGGACGTTCTTCGTTGGATTTCATTGTTTTTCCTTTACATCTTTTACCATTTTTAGGTTCAGGTTTTCGTGGTTGCTATTTTTTTTTAGTATGATTTCAGCTGAGGTCTACGTTTGCTAGTTTGTATGTGTGTGTGTGTGTGTGTGCGAGAGAGCTGAGCCTCGCAACGAAGGCCCGGAGGCGAAATAAGGTTGTAGCAAAGGAAATGTTACAAGGTCTTCTAGATAGCATAGGAGATTGTGGCGTTTTGTAATCACTGTCTCTCTTGCTCACCGCGCGCGCGTTCTTTTTTCTCTTCTCTTCTCACTCTTCTTACATATCCTCCTTCTTATTCCTTCCTTTTTATCCTTATTTCTGTTCCTCGCTCCTCTGCTTGCCTCTCTTTCGCCGCGTACGTAAGCTTCTCTCGCGGAGCGCACATTTTTTTTAATTATTATTTATAATGAGTAAAAATAAAACGTTGAAGACTTCATGTAACTGACAGCATTCCGCTCCGGGGCTCCGGTTTTACTGCAATAACTTTTATGAATAATTTAAAGCTACAACTCATTTTTTTTATATTATTTTGTTCTCTTCTCTCTACGTATACACATTTTAATATGCATAGATATTTTGTAACACACAGATTTGTTTTTTTTTTTCGTTTCTACATACATTTTTATTTCGACTCTCCAGCACGCCAAGAATACATTCATTATTAAAAAAATTAATAGCAAAATATACAGTTTTCTCCAATATTCAATAACAATATTACATATTAATTTATAATAATCAATAAATTATAAAATTGAATTTTAAATTTAAAAATTTGAATTATTTTTTATAATTATATGAATATAAACCACATTAATGGAAGATGACATTGACCGGTAGATGATAATAATGATTGAAAAGGAATTAATTAGTCGAGATATTTATTCAAACTGTAAATATCGATGTTTATAAATAATTAATTAATTAAAAAGGACAAAAAAAATAGCCGCCGTTCGATTTTCGTGTTATGGGAATCTTTCACAATTTTACGTTTGTGCAAGATTTTCTCAGAAACGCTCGAATCGAAATACAACACAAAATTAAATGTATTAAGAAGTAAACATCTCTAGAATCTTATTTTATGTATTAATCGAATCAAGGCTTATTATAATTAATTAATATCATTACATAACCCACTTAATCTCCAGTTTAGCTGGTTGTAAAAAGATCACGAATGCAATGCAAGTCATTCAATCATAAAAGGAATCAGATTAAAAAATATTTTATACATTCTTAATAATAGGTATTATTGAATTAAATTTAATTAGTAATTTTAAATTTACTTATTGAAAAATAAATATTAACGTATTTTTTTTTATTTTTATTTTGAAAATTCACGCTAGGTTAGATTCTAGTTCATTAAATGCGTATATAACAGTGCCATCATCCATCTTTCTATTTCGGGTTGTGCCGATGCACACACCTTCATCGTTTATTGTGTTTTTGTCTCTCTTGTATATACATAGAAATGCGGGTCATATGACGACCGGAAAGACATTCAAGCGGTCTATATCCGGTTTAATAAGCGCAGGCCAAAACGACCAATAAATAAGGTAATTGACGAGGAACGTCGGATTCCCTCCATATCCCCGTCGTTCGTCCGTGACGACTTTGGTATTAAATTTACAACATGAGAAGGACGAAGAAGAAACGAATAAAAAAGAGGAGTTTTGATGATGAGAAGAGAAGGTACAGAGAACGCATTAATTATAAGCTGTCAAAAAGCATTCGTTTTTTTTTTGGTTGGTGTGTGTGTATCTCTTCTGTTTTTGATTAGTGACAAGTGAAACTAACTACGTTTAATTGTCATTTGACAAAAAATGTAATAGCTGTAATTCAACTGCTTTTTTTTTCTCATTTCAAAATTACGAAAATTTAATTATTTAAATAAATAATAAATACTATTAAATTATCCCAAAAATGCGAGCTGGAATTTCTGGTTAATTCGAAACTGGCAATTCTATAAACTTTGAAACCATAAAGTTGTTGTTTTCGTAATGAAGTTAATAATTTATTTAGAAATATGTAAATCACAAAGTTTATAATTATGTAGGCCTGTCTATTTAATGAATGATAGACAATTGCAAAATCAAATTTGACAACGTCGAAAGAAGACGACGACGACGACTTTGCAGCCAGAAGTGATGAGTCATTTTTTATTTAACTGTTTTTCTCTTCTATTCATACTTTTCTTATGATTATTATTATTATTATTCTCTTGTTTCTTTGCTTCTCACTAATGACATTGCAATTGCGGCGTCCTTTTTTCCTTGCGCGAAGCAAGTGTGCCAACGTACGCGAGGATTACGCAACAGCACAATCCAGCCAAGGAGATTGCCATTACCATTTTTCGTCGCCCTTTGTTCTGTTCCTCCGCCACTGCAGCCACGAAGTGATTATTATTATTATTATTTGTTGTGTGTTTGTTGTAATATTATCATTTCTCACACGAGTGACATCTGAAGATAGATGCGCACGGACTTCCGGTTTCCAGCCTTGGTCACACTGCATGATTCCGAACATTAATTTTCAGCAGCAGCGCAACAAAACAAAACACGACACGAAAAAAACAACACACACACTCACAAACACAGAGCACACGTAATATAAAATGAAACGAATATAAAAAAAAAGATCATTAAGAACCTTGGAAACGGAATTATAAGAAATTGTTTTCTGTATAAGTGCATGTATGTGTGTGTGTGTGTCCGTATGCAAGTGCACTTTGTTTTATTTCGCCGACACGGAAAAATAAGCATTTGCTTTTCAACACGAAGCAAGGAAACTATTGTATTTTTTTTTATTCAAAATTTAAATGTATATAATTATATACATGTATTTGACATAAAAAATATTGTTAAGCGTTGACCATAGCGCGTTTAAATGACAGATGCAAATTTACTCTGTCAAAGATCGGCGCTGCCAACTGTTGATTTCGAATTGAAATTAGTATTGCAAGGATTAAAAGTTTTGCGAAGTTATCTGGCACGTGATAATTACAAGCAATTGCAACTATCGAACGGTTAATAAGTTTTCTTTCATTTTTCTAATAAGACATGATATTATATTTTGCCATATATTTACCACAGTCTGAACAAAATAAATTTTGATTAGATATACGGATAAACGTAATTATAATTTATAATGAAATTTTCTTGTATGTTTTTGTAAAAACTAAAGACGCATGCGTTGAAGAGTTAAGGTACTAAGTGAGTAGACATATTTTTAAACAAAGTTTCATTTTACTTTTGAGAAGCGTGACCATTAAAGTAAGAAAAGATTACATGGTCTATCATCGATTAGGATTGAAATTGTTACAAATTGATATTGATGGATTTCCAATGATTGGACGTATTTTTTGACGGCGGTTGAGTAGCACCGTTTATTGCAATAGTATTTGACCACCTTTTGGGATTTGCGCTAATGATTTAAGAACTATGTTTTTTTTTTATATGTATACTGATTTGGTTGTTCTTTGTTCTTTGGTTGCAGGTGAAAATTTGGTTTCAAAATAGAAGGAGCAAGTACAAGAAGATGATGAAAGCAGCCCAGGTGACGGGTGGGAACAACAACAACGGAACGCCCGGAGGCCACGCGGGTCTTTTGGGTGCCAGCGCCAATCTATCCTCGACTAGTCCCGGACCTCAGGCCCAGAACATGATGCAAGGTAACAACTACAACAATAACGATGCAAACCCTCACCCACCACAAACAGAAACAGAATCCGACAATCGTAATAGTAATTTGACGGCACCCCATCGCGTTCATGCCGCACTTGGCTGCGGGCGGCGCGTACCCCCCGTCGCATCCCAAAGAATTTTATTCACTACATGCATTTGCCTATCTTTCCTCTCTTCTGCCGACTCGCAGCTTCCGTTGCGTTGCGTAACTTTGTGATTATAATATTTTTATTGAAATTTTGATTGGTTTACAGGTGGCGGCAGTTCTAGTGGATCGCCGGCGACAGGGTACATGCAGCATTCGTCACCGACGCCGAGTTCAACCCCCGGCTCTGATATGTCAGGTCAACCGGCTGCCAGCCCCGGATGGGACGTGAAGCCCCAGCAGCCCATTCATCCGCCACCCCATCCCGCCTCCCATCCGCACCCACCCCACAACTACCTCCCACAGTACACGTGGTACGGACCCGACAACCCCGGACTACTTACGTAAGTCTCTCATTTATAATTACCATATTGTAATCCGCTGATGTTATTCACAAAAATGGTTGTTGCAAAAACTAAAATATACCGTATAATCATCATATGATATTGATATTTTGGTTTTATATTTATTCGGCAGTAATTCGCAATCATCAAAAAGAAAATTAGAATACATATATGTATTTTTTTTCTGATTTACACGCTTGTGTGGTAGATTGTTTGTTTGATAAATATATAATAATGTTGAAGTATAAATGATAAATGCTATTTAAAACAATTATAAATTTATTATATAATCCTACAACATTCGTGACAGATCTATTAGGATATTTAATATTGAATTACTATTGGCAAGTTCTGAATGATTAAATAATTTTTAAACTTATATGTTTTATATTAAGTAATACTAATACAATAAAGTTTTAATATTGATGTACGTATCAAAATAGTAGAAATATGTTGAAAAAAAGGTTGAATGGCATGTTACAAGATCAAGATAATATTATAAAACTATAAATAATAGACGTTGACAATAATTTATATCGAGGCTGATTCTGTGTAACGCGGCATTTCCGAGCTGTCGCGGATTGTATGCAAATAAGCTGCCTTTTTTGCTTCATGTATTATATGTTGTTTGTGTAATACACATAAATGCACAGAATACTGTAAATAACGATGTTTACAAAGGAAAGTTAGCTGTTATCATAGATGTTTCTTTCAATTGATGATTATGTTAATGAATGCTGGAAATGCCGGAAAATAGGATGAAAAGGATTTTCGATGCTTGAGAAGCGTCTTCTCGAATTTATTTGTTTATAATGGGTCGGTGAATAAGAAAATAATGAACTTTTAAGTATCTCACATAACATAAAATACACAAAGCTGGAGTGTAGTCGTGGAGGTGGAGGAGAGAAGCTCGGAGCTTGTAATTATCGTTTTGTGCCCTCTCGCCGGGGCCCCTCCCATCCCGTTTATCGTTAAATTTGGGCCGTAACGGTGATGAAATTTTAATAAAGAAAAGAAAGGAGAAGAAAACGAAATAAAAATAAGAATGGGAGGTCGGAATGAAGCGAAAACGATGAAGAGAGACTGAAGCGATGACGAAAACGGATGGGAGAGTTTGTGGAGCAACGGTGCTGCTGAGAGACCCTTCTTGGACGCGTCGACGCGGCGACGTCCTGATTTTTCATCCACTTACTTACTTACTTACTTCATGTCAACTAACTGGAGGAATAAGAGAAAATAAGATGAGAAATGAAACGCTATATGGATTCATGTAGAGTTAGATCGTTAATTAGCGCCCTAACTGGCCGTGTAATTAACGGCGTCGGCGCGCACACAAACTTAATTTGTTTACCAGCCTAGGCGGCACCGTCGGAGAAAGCCAATTAAGCAAATTTTCTTCTTCATCCTCTTTACCTCAGAAAACTTCTTTTTCATCCCTCAAAAAAAATAAAATAAAAATAGATAAAGCTCGTTTCGATTCTCAGCACTAAAAATGCTACCTAATTAATTAGAATGTCGAAAGACTAGAACCAACAATAGCTGCTGTTTTATTATCTTCGCGGCAGCTGATAAGTTTATTGTCTTTTATGACCTCAAGGGTCACAAAGTTTCTAAAGATAAAACTTTATGGCCCTAAATTTCCTGGACCCTTTAAAGCTTCGTTAAACGAATTAAGTGGCATCGCTCACGATAAAACTTAGAGCCGCAACTGTTGACATCTCAAGCAGCTGCGGTCAAGCGCAACGCGTGCATTGCACACATTCATACAACAACCATTTACCATTGTAATTATATACGCACTTCACTAATCCCTTTATTTTCTTCTATTTGTTGCAGGGTTTGGCCAGCAGTGTAATCGAGAAGCAGAGCATAACTATTAATATAAATATTAAAAGAGAAAAAAATGTTTAAATAAATAACGAGTGATTAGTTACTAAATTAGGAAAATAATTGAATCGCGAAGTGGTTGTAAGGACAAAGTGATCGAAGATGAATTGTTTTATTATTTTTTGATTGTTTGTTTTTCTTTCGTTTAGTTTTTAAATAAATCTATTATGTTCCGACGGTTTTCTCGAGTGACACGACACGAAGAACAAGTAAACTATTTCTGTTTTGTCAATTTAATTACTGTAAAATCCCCAGCAGCGAGAGAGGGAGAGAGAGAGAGGAACTTCTCAAGGAAATCACCGGAAATACGAGGAAATCCAAGTGACGTGTATTATATTAGTGTGTAAAAAGATAAATTAGGCGCGTGAAAGCAGAAAAGAAAAAAGTTTTTCCAAAAAAAAATATATATATGAATCGAAACTGATTTGAGCGATGTGATAAACAAATATGTAATTTTCTATTTTTTTTGGAAGAACTAAGTCCATCAGTTATATAAATTTTTGGTGCAATAAAAGTGTAAGAATTGAAAGAACCCTCCAAAAAAGTTAATAAGATACTGTAATTTAAAATTTTGCTCGCTGCGCGCGCAGATGTCGATACAATTGTAAATGTTTAACAGAAAAAAACAACTTATTAAGATGAACTGTAACAAATAATAAAAAAAAAAAGAAGTGAACGAATTTTCGATTTGATTACGAAACTTTTATTTTTCTTTTCTCTGAACTATGTCTCCATATATTTGTTTTGTTAATGAAACACGAAAAATGCGTTCGTTTTAATTTTGAATTTTCCTTTGTATTATAGTTTCTATTTGGTAAAGTAATTAAATAACAGAGTATATAAATATATGATATATTATAAATATTATAAATAGTTGTTGAGCGATTAATTAATTTGTCAGCAAAGAAGAAAAGTGTACCTAATTATTGTAAAGTAGTCTTAAAAAACAAAAAAAAAATGAAAAGATACTGAGCGAAGTTGGATTAACCGGAGGCGGAAATCAGTTGCAACAGATTTATTTTGTTTTTTTTTTAATGTTCTATAATGGGTAAGATACAAAGACGGAGATTAAGAAAAAGTTGGATGGAAAAAGAATCTTCGGTCAGACAACAGGAGAAGATTCTGATTGTGTAAAAAGTATATATTAAAAAAAAAACAGGAAAAAAATACAATTTAAATATATTTGGTTTATTTATTTACACGTCGATCTATATTTATTGCTAGACCTTTTAGATTAGACCCTTTCTATACACAAATCTGACACCCTCTTCTCGGCTCTCTGCGTACATTGAGATGGGGTCATTTTGTGGGCTATTGAACCTCACGAGAAATGCGGCCGAAGAGTTGAACTGAAGAACATCCGAAATATTTTATTTGCCGAAACGCGCCGAAAGAAAAACGCGCACGGAAAAGAGGCGAAAACAAAAGCGAAAACGTCATTCCGATCCCATTACTTCTCTGCTGCAAAGGCTGTTGCTTTTTGCACGGACTCTTTACTTCCATGCTATTGCTTGGGTCCGGTGCACCAGAAAGAAAACATAGCAATCGGAAAGATATTTGAGCTATCCATGAAGTGAATGCGGGTCCGCGGTTCGACGAGAAAGTTCGGGACGAATGTGGATGATCCAAGCTTCTTGGACCCATGATGGATAACGGAAGTTGGCACTTGGATGAAGCGTTCCATTAATAAGGTATTCACGAAAGATCAGATCCTCCTCAGTATATTTACGTTTTTTTGCCGGATTGCATCTTTTCAACATACTGAACAGTAATACGTAATCAATCATTACACTGGCGGTAAGTTCTTGATGTTAATGTACACTTAACATAAAAGTTTTACTTACTTTTTTTTATCTAACTGGGTTATATTATATATTTATTTATCAATCATTATTATTAATAAATCCAACGAAATAATAGGCAGGTAAGAAGCATCAATTTAAATTTTATCATCCAAACTAACAAATATTTGTTACTAACAATTGTTACTTTTTTTCGTGAATATACTTATTATGGAAATAAACGTGGTAAGTTCAACAAGAAACGATGTTTACATTTTTTACTGCTTTTGGATGTACTTCTATAAAAGTTTCATTTTGTCGGTTGAGAATTTTAAATATTTTGATATTTCTCTCTTCTTGTTTTATCGGCAAAATATCGTATATTATTTCTCGGACGAAAAGACTCAAGAAAATTATTTTTTTTAGTTACTATTTATTGAACATATTCAATTTCATTCACAATTTGACCTGTAATTTTTGTAATAAATTCTGGATAAAAAGTTAACAAATATATTGTAAATAGTCTACATATCGAAAGATTTTCTGCCAAATAATTTAAAATATAATTTCATAATAAGCCATTAATGGAAATGTTTTTTCTTCGCCATAATTGATAAACAATCTGAACAAAACAAATTACAATGTGTTACTAATGCTTATGTATATAATGCATTAATCATGTAAGGATGTAAATCCAGGCAAATCTAATGGTATTTAGAAATGAATGTCATAAACTTTTTTTTGGAATAGGACATAATTGAATTTCACGGTTATTTTTGATAACGTACTTTTTATATCGACGACATAAACGAAGAGGCGGATATTTTTTTTAACTGCTTATTTGAAACAATACTTTTTGCCGTCATAAAAACTTAATTGGTTTTTCTAACTGAAAATGCATTTTCACTCAGGACATTTAACTATTTTCAGTATTTCATCATTAGAAATTCCGTTAAGTTCTAAATATTTTAATTACAATTGATTATTTGTAACCTTTCTATTTTTTTTACTCTCCAAAAACGTATTCTGAAATTTTAAATAATTATCACATTGGATGTGAGCAAAATAATATATTAGATGTTGTAAAACTATTCAATGGCTGTTTGTAATTTGCGTGAGAAATTTTTGGAAAACACTGCTCCAAATAATCCAATAAACAATAAAATAAATGCTTCCACCATATATCATTAGCGAGTGGCATTGCGAGATGGAGATATATAGAATATGTGTAAACCGGTCAATGGCCTTAACGTCCTATAGGAAAATGACGATTATTAATAACAGGGTCAATTAATTAAATAGAAGAAATGCAGAAGAAGTGGATCAACAAAGGAGCGGAAATGAGAAAAATGTCAAAGTGTCAAATAATATCCGTTCAAAAACGTTACGGAGCGAAGTGAACACCGATGGGTATCAGTGATAAAATGCTAAATGAAAATTTATGAATTGCGAGGTAATTACTAGTAATAGTAAGTTCCGTGCGATCTGGGAGCCGTTGAAATCGGCTAATTGGTTAAGATCACGCATTAAATGTTTAGAGAATGAAAATTCAAGCGAGTTGTAAATAAAACGCGGCTCTTTGTAATAATGCATTTACAAACAACGGCACAAGTGTGTGATTAATTTAATCTGCTTATATTTGCAAATAAATCACACAATTTAGTTACCGTAACAACAACAAAATATGAAAGAAAAAAATTGATGTATCGCACACGATTAAATTCCTCTCTGCATGGTAACTTTATTAGATTTTTTTTTCCTGTTATGTATGGTTCTATTCCGTTCCGTAGTTTTCCGTGTTGTGAGTTTTGTATTTTCGGTTGAAGAATTTGAAGCGATCTAGTTGAGTTGTCGCGCAAAGCTTTTGGCGTATCTAATTGACTATCCTCTTTCATGTACATAGCGATGCGTGTTTTTTTTTTTATTCCGTTGCACGTCTTTTGTCTGTCCACGTTTGTTTGTTTGTTTGTTTATCCATTTATTATATAATAAATGAACTCTTCTGTTTCATTTGCGGTATGTCCTTTTGCCAATCGATTGTTAACAATTTATTAAGCCCGCGACCGCAGGTCGTGCTTCGTTTGACACAGCTTTTTCTTTAGCTTCGTTGTTTCAATCTACTCTTTTTTTTATGTCCAAGAAATATTCATTTGAATCCCAAATTATTCAATTAAATAAGCTTCATCAATATACACTTAATGTTTGAAACTAAATTTGCGTCTCATCAAACTGTTTTGTGAAAATTATTATATACATATTTTTACATATAACATTTATTTATAATTATTTAGTAATTGCTATAATTTGTACTATGAGTTTTTTTTCTATAGATTCATAATTATTTAATTTCTAATAAATCTAGTAAATTAATGATTTTGGAAAAGAAATAAGGTAATATCCAATATAAATAAGTTTATTAATATTTAAGTATAAAATTATATACTGTTAAAAATTAAAATAAATTATCATTATGAAAATAAAAGTTATAGTGCCGAGTCATCGTCAAAAATTATTCAATTACATAAATCTAACAGATTGTAGCTATTAAACTTATTAGAAAATGATTGGATTATCAAAATCTTAAAAAAAACATTGCAGAATTCAATATATAATATTTACGTTTTTTTTTTAAATAAATTTGAAACTTATCTCTACATTTACACATTTCAAAAGCAATCCTGAAAATTTTTAATTCCTTCTATATATTTACAAATTTCGATTTAAATCTTTATTTTTATTGATTTATTGAAAATGAATATATTAGAACATATATAAAAATTCTTTGTGAACGAAATTAATTATTGATTAAAAAATGCATGTGACTAAGAATTTTAATATGACAAACAAAAATATTGATTAATTTCTTAGTAGTAGCAACTTTGTAGACAATTTGCTTAATCTTCGAGTATCTTTTGAAATATTTGGAAATAAATATTGGAAAAGTGTTTTTCTTTTGAAAACTTCGATGCTTCAATATACTTAAGTTTTGATGGTTCAAGTAACATAGTTGCTGCAATTCGAATGCGGACAGGTAATATGTGAATGAAATTAATGCCAATACCGCTAATGATATTAATGATCGGAATAAAATAGATTACGCTGTTAAGTGTATATGTGTGTGTCGGCAGCATTTGTTTGTGTGTGCGCGCATGCAGGTGCTCGACACATGAACTATTTGTCATAAGTTGGTAGAAAAATGCGGCTCTAATTGCGCATAACTATAACCACGACCTGCTTGTGCCTTTGAAACGGACTGCTCGGAGCTCTTTTCATTTTCATTTCTTTTTCTTCGTCTTGTCTTTTCCGCGGCATTTATTCGACCAATGTCGTTCAGAAACCGCCTTTGATTTAGCGTCCAAACTCCGAGAAACGTAGACAACGAACCAAGAGATTATAGCAATACCGGTATGCACTGTACTAAAAACTATCAACTTTTTGTTCGACTGCTTCTTCCTAGTTCATTTTCTCAAAATGCAATAAGTTTCAACTTTTAAGTTTTAGCACTTGTTGGGATTTACGTAAACTTTCAGAGCCATAGTCATATTATATACATGATAGTTGGTACACCTGATAGAATTTATGTTTAAGATCATACACAGTATGGACGCAGCTTAATACCTCTTCATTTAGAATAGTTTAAATATTAATGTTGTATTCATTATAATTAATTAGCGTAATTTTCAAAGTAGAAATTTTTGTGCATTTTTATAATTAATAAATAAAATAAGAAGCAAAAAACCACATTATTGAATAACGAATAATAATTTTTATGCTTTATAGAATTTACTTAAATTATGGGTAGTATTGTTCAAGGTCGCATGTTTGGATTTTTGGTTTCTAAAAAATATGTTGAGGTGTTAAAATATACAGTGTGAACTTGAAGCCAATAGCAGAAATAAGAGAACGGTTTGACGGTTTTGACGAATCACCGATGGACTAAACAAAAGCCGATTTCCATTTACAACTGGACAGCTTTATGTTTGCGCAATGCCGACAAGGTCGCAACGCTTTTTCGTGTGGAAATACACGACTGAATCAAACTGAAGAAGGTTTTTCGTTTCTCTAATACGTCGTAATTATGTCTGCACGCAAACAGAGGTATGAAGTAGAAATTCAAAGATTAGGACGATTGTTGTATGACACTGAAGGACGAAATTTGCATTGTGGAAAAATATTACACATTTTTTCTTCTTAAATTCGAATTGATCGGGACTAAACAAATAACGAATCCTGTGCGAGCAAAAAAAAATCTACATGTAATATATTTTTCGTGTCAATATTACGGAATTCATTAATTATGAGTAACGTAACTGGTTTAGCAACAATTCCGAGGCACGAAAACTAAACGAAATTACATTGAGCCACGTTAATTAATTAGCGTTTTGCATAAACAAATTGAATGCGTCCCGAAAGGCTTATTTATAGTAACTTCAAAACGAATACCAAACATTTCACGTGAAAAGTTTGATTGATGAGTGTTTGCGTTTTGCAAGCATCCTTGAAGCCAGCGAAATGCAAATGCAATTTATATAAACTTATTTTCACGACTTAGCGCGCATGCAGAGAGAAAGAGAAAAAGGTAATGATGATATATAAAAAAGAGGAAAAAATAGAAGGTGTTATTAAATCATCCTGGACGGTGGAGAGGAGAGACGATTGAATGAAAAATACAAAGAGGAGTAATAATGAATAAATATAAACAGACTGTCTGAGGATGTTTTTTTCTCTCGTTGTTTTGCCTAGATGGAAAAATATAGATTGGAAAGCGCAGTCTGCATCGAGAGATGCGCCAGATTGCGGCAATCGAAATGTTCAGTTATAAAATATACATGTTAAACGACTTTATTGCTGTCTGACCGAAAGATAACTTTGCTTCAAACGTGTTAAGAAAAACGGAATCGCGATCGCACGGCGAAATTGAGATTTCTGCAATTAGCAGCGCCAACGAATCGACGTTATTATCACCAATCGGACATGCTTTAATCGCGCTTAACTTTTGTTCATTTACATTTTACATCTACTCCGCTGTATTGCTTAATTTGAACTTTTATTACTCACAACCTGTTTAACATGTAATCTCATATAAGCACAATCCATTAACAAAATTCGGATTATGAAGACGAGTATTTTACATTTAATCTTAAACAATTGATTTTATTGGTAATTTTAACTAATATTATTATTGATTAATTATTATATAATTGTAGAAATATTTGAAAGCTAAATCCAAATATTTCTTTATAACCTTCGATGAACAAAATCGTATTCGAAAATATTTATTATGTATACATTTATTAATAATATCTTACCTTGATGACCTTATTAATACTTTTATTGTTAGTTCATTGATGCCGACGATGAATGTCTGTTTCTTCAAATCCGCATGGAAAATAATAAAATGATTATAAAAAGGAATACACCGAAATAAAGAAACAAGTGCGGATGCAAACAGAAACGATTCGAAATGGAAATCCCGGTTTACATACATGCATATATGCTACAAAGGAAACGAAAGATAATGTTAAATTTTATAAAAGAAACGAAACGTAACCAAGATCTGGAATTAATAATATTTATCGAAATGACGAGTTTTTTTTAATTGGTCGTACACGAAATGACCGAATAATATGATTACTATTCTGACTTAATTAAGACGCCGGTTTTGACTGATGAAATCAATTTGTTTGTTATTCACTATTTTTTTTTCTTAATTAATGATCACTATAGCGATATTTTAATTGCAGATAAATCTGTTAAATATTGATCGAATAATATAAACATAAATAATATAATAATTTTCCTTAAGTCATCTATCGATTTTTATATGAATAAGGACTTAATTATAGTTTTAAATATGTATTCCCGCATTGCTACAGTTCTACAATTTTAAAGTAGCCATGTGCAAAGTAATCTTGATTTCGTTGTAGAGTAGGTTGAAAATGCCAATTAGTGCGAAGAAAACTTCTCGACATGTCAATAAAAGAATACTTATCAATTCATAAAAGCATTCATCAATTCACCTAAAATATGAGGGTATGCACCTTGATATTATACTTATTAATAAAGACGAGGGGTAAACAATAATAATTACAATTAATAGCAAGTCATTTGCACTCTGTTGAATTGCTAATTAACCATAGTTACAGTTGTTCTGTCTTATTCAATATCAGTAAATAAAACTAATTTCACATAAAATTTTCATCTAAATTGGCAATATATTTTTTTAAATTTCAGTGTTAACTTTATGCGAAAACTTGTGGTTTTTGTGCAAATATTATATAATTAATAGGAGAAAAAGTTTATTGGTTTGAAAAAAAAAACGCATACAACCGTTGCTAGACTACGTTCTGTTACTTGTCAGTGTTGTTGTTTAAAATATCATTGATTCCTTTTATATATTTGGGCAAGAAATGTTGTAATCTCTGAAGTGAGTGTAAGCATATTCCAATCACGGCGAAAGCCCTTGCGCTGCACCCTCACTCCGGCCACCCATCATCCGCCTAGGCAACCCCTAACAGCACAATGAGAACCAAATGACGAGCAAAGTCGTCTACGTCGCGTGTCATTGCTATGGCAACTGCGGTAAGGCGTCGCGGCGGGTGCAAAATGGCCGATGATTTCTCTTATTGTATCCAGATATATATTTTTTCATATGACCTTTGACCTCACCCTCAAAAATGGATACAGCGTAAACATGTTTTGCTGGAAACGCGTACGTAGACGTACGTAGAAGAGTGAAATAGACTGTGTGTGTGTGTTTCAATTTCGAAAAAGGAGAGTAATTAAAATAGAGTCATGCAGCTTGCTGGACGGGTTTGCTTACGTTTACGTTTGCGTATTTGTATGTTTGTGTGTCATATTATTATATAGACACACAAACTTACACACTCACATACGCGCGCACACAGCAAGTGCACGGGAGAGTCACGCGGATGAAGTAAGTGCGGAGAGTGAGTCTCTCCAAGAAACGCTAATTAATTCACCGCCTAGTCAAGTTTTCCATAAAACAAGATCGAATTAATTAAATTACGCACACCGCTGTTCACTCTTTCTTTCCTTCGTTTCAATATGGAAACGGTGCAAGGAAGGATGTCTTATAACTGTATTCGCAAGTTTTTTTTTTTTGTATACAATTATTATTCTCTTAATTGTATTTCTCTTTCCTTTTCCTTCAAAGAAACAATGGTCTATGTTTCGCGTGCGGAGGGCGGCTTGCAATTTTGACGTTGGAATATCGAAGGGCCTACCGTTTCCTCTTCGACCGGATATGACGATACGTTTTCTGATCTGCAAAGACAGAGATCCGAAGCAAATGGAAATAAGACTTATTAACGTTTTGCTCGAGAACCGGAAATTTCATTAGCACGAAGCGATATAACAAGCTTCCGCGGGATCCTAGTATACAAGATCTCTTCACGTGTGTTATTTGTTCATTTGTCTACCTGACATGAATTCAATATTCTTCACAATGTGCTATAACACAATCAACGAGAACAAAAAAACCTACACAAGTAAATTACCTACTGATACTATTTTGATAATTAAAAAATAGTAAATGAATTGACTCCTTAGAAGTAATTAATAAGTTTACGTTTTTACATCTTAAATCTATGTATAATATTGGGAATAATTCGGTAAAATATAAATAATGTTTTTTTGCTTTTTCCATATGTTACCTTTTGAATGTACCGTTGTATTTATGTAAGTTTGTCGCTGGTAAATAATGAGTGGAGAGGCCAGAAGATTGTGTGGTAACAACAATGGGACCGAGTTGTCTCCCAGCGTCTTCTTTCTTTCGGTACCGCCGATTCCCTCTGATGGAAATGAAGAACAAGAGCATCAACAGAAGCGGCCCTTTGTCGAGGAGTGGGCAGCCACCCCGCGGCTTTCGGTAATAAAGAAATTAGTTATGGAATCGCAACGCTACTGTTCGATCCATTTAATTAAAGATTTTCGTTATTATCTCCGTTTCCTTTTCCCCTTTGTTGCTTCTCGAATTAATAACAGAAGATTAATTAAAAGCAGAACAAGACGAAGGAAGCTACAGAACAGAGTGAATTAAAAAAAAGCCTTTACAAATCAAGGATTAATTAAAACACAATGCAGCTGAACTGCAGTTCTTTACGAGATTCTCTTGAAATGAACAAAAATAGAAGAGGCATTTCTATCTGTTATTGCATAAGTAACTAAATACAAATGGATTAATGATCTCATTAGTGGACAGAATTCGTTAATAGTTTGTTTATTATAAGTATAAATAACGCAATTAACAACGAAAAGTACAATTATTAAATAACAGTAATTGTCTTAATTCAAGGTCTCACTTATATTTAAACCTTTCTTTCATAATTCGCGAATTGTTAAATTTCATTGCTTTAAAAAAATAGACATTAGAAAATATTGAAATGAAAAATGAACTCTCGAAACCGGAAGTAGATTATTATTTTGTTATTAAAACAGAAGGTGTGCTGTTGAAGCGTTTGCATATGCAAGTTTTTTTTTCTCGCACAAAATTTTCCTTCACCGTTCACAGTTGGTTTACATGTCCACATGCAATTTATAATTGCTTTTTTTTTCAATGAAATGTGGTACTTTAATTAGAGCGAGATGTGTAATTACGAAACGATCAAATTTGCTGCTATTCGTCTTCTCGTAATTACGTTACATTTCTTTATATTCGCTTTAATAATCAACATTCTGATAAAAATTTAAATTTTACATTTTCAAAATAATTTCGTAAAAGTTATATAAACTTTTCAATGAATTGTAGTAAGAATTTTCTGTTGTAATTGCGGCAAATCCTTTCATAATTCGTTTAACTCGTCTCTCCATAAATGTGAATCATTTTCACTTTATCTAGTTTATCAAACGACAGTTTGAATGACACGTAACAATACCTGTATGTCATAAAAATTTCAAACAATTTGTTTAATAAATATATGAACTTTAGGAAAATATCAACTTTTGTTTGTCATCAACTTTTTAGCGGCAAATTCAAAAAAAGGATATTAAGAAATTAACATATAAATGCGTTTGCAGTTAACTTATTGGATAATAGCATTAGGCAATGACTAAATCGCTTTAAACAATTGGAGATAATTTAAATTCGTTTCAACTAGTTATTTAAGTTCTTAAAATCTGTCAAGTTATATAGTTTAAATTTTATTCAACTTTGCACTGTTTTTAAATAAAACTTATACGAAACTAACTTAAATGTTTTTGCATTAGTATAATTTATTGAATGCAATTCGGAAGTGAATAAATATTTATATAAGTATTGTGTACGATAATGCATAAAAAAACGAAAATAAGAACGAAGATGAAATGGAGACACGTAAATGCGGGAAGGGATGGAGAAAAGCAATAAAAAAAATAATAGAAGGAAGAAAAATGTACCGGGAAAATTTTAGTAGAAATTGCGAAGCGCACGGAGATGAGGCTTTTAGATGAATTCCGGTTATACGAGGATAAAGGAGGGTGGGGGGAAGGGGTGCGGCGCGGCGGAGGCGGCGATTACGTTCCACACGAACGGTTCCCGGTTCCGACTTTCAGCTGTCCCCCACTGCGAGCGGCTAATTCAAAAATCGTCGTCAGGTCTATAATTTGCACACCGTACTCCCAACTTTACAAAATTCAACAAAACTGCCGGCATACTAACATCAAATAAAAGTTAAACGAGTAGTCTTAAAACTTTAAATCATTTACGAACTGAAATAAATAATAATAATAAAAGAGAACAATATACTTATTTATAACATAAATGTATGCAGACACATAATTCTTAAAATATCTGTTACACCGTTTCGATATTCAATTCCATTTCTTTCCAATTTACTCTTTCATTTATTATTTTCTTCCTTTAATAACTACTTATGTATGTGGATGTACAAAGTCATTTGTTTTTGTTGTTAGTTTGAATGTGTTCTCGTAATTACATGGGATCCATCACAGCATGATTAATAATAGGAAGAACAAATAACGTAAGATCGTCTCTGATGGATCGAATCGACGAAGGTAATTTCCCCATTTTAATAATAAATCCAATAACGAGAAGTAACCATGGACGAAAGAAAAAATATATCACGATTGTGTCTGATTATCATAATCATATTCAGCACTGCCGTTCTTTCTCGCAATTACATTACAAGTTTACTTATCGATTTCTGAAAAAAGAAGCTAAAATCATCTAAAGTGTTAAGTATGAAAGTATTATATTAAATCAAATTAACAACAATAATTGATTTGTAGTAATAATTATATATCTTGTATGATACAAGTCAATGTAAGAAATATAATGACATATTAATAAAATGGTAACGAATTGTAACAACAGAATCATTAAGTACTCCAAAAAAAATCGGATGGAATGATCTGGACAAACATCATAGGATTAAATAGAGTTAGTTAATGTGAATCTGCTTAATTTTCGATTGAGGATTAGTTTGAATAGCGGCGTTAACTATGGCCATGATCGCACGTGCGTCCTGCGACGCCGGTACAAGAGACGTCTGAAGAGTTCCAGGATGAACCGACGCCGGCGTCCCGTGGAGTCGCCTCCTGTGTGCGTCCGGTACTGCTGCTTCGTTAAGCCGGACATTATTCGAAGCAAATGCTCTGCAAAATCGGATTACATTCAATTATTGTGCTGTTGTTGGCATTCATAATATACATATATACATATTTCTTTTTGTAACAAACGTTGAAAGTCACGTCTTTGTCTCGATTATTGTGAAATTAAATCCATTCAATTGAATATAATGAGTGCAAAAGTGGACATCCTTAGCCGATGATCTGTAATAAGTCTTGATCCACGCAAATAGAAATAATACTATAAACATTTGAAAATTTCGATCCTAAAACTGATATTTTATAAAAATCAAAATGTAAATATGACAAACAATATATCTAAAGTAATCGTGTTAAAATTAAATGTTTTGAAGTTCTGGCTGTAAAGCAATTAATAATAGTTTTTGTTTGGTATAAACCTAATTTGGGAATTCCTTAATGTGTATTACCATCTTTGATTTTGGTTTCTTATTGCCAACCTGAAGAAAGCTGGTTTTATGTTACTCCTTGGGCGCCCCCTGTTGATGAAAAACTCAAACAAGAATTTGACACATTTGGGCTGAAAAAACTGGGTCCGGTGCATCGCCGTTCATTGTCGGAACGGTTGAAGTACGGAAAGGGTGTTCGAAAAATGCGGGTTCGATGGATGAAAGGAAGACAAAAGAAGAAGGCTCGTACGTGGAGGAATATTCTATGGCGACGGCGGCGGCGGTGGCGGCGGAGGACAAACGCGCGCGAGCAGACGCGAAAGAGCACGAGCAAAGACTCTGTGCGCACACACACACGGCCACAATTTCTACATACCTCAATTCCTTTTCGAGCAAAAGGGAGAAACAAAAAGTACATGAAGGAAGGAAGAGAAGAGACGAGAGGCGAAGATCGAAGAAGAAAAATAAGACTTGCACATGTGTACGAACACAAGAGTTGCCTGCAAGAGCAGCCCAGAGCAAGATCAACGGCGGAGGCTGCGGTGGTGGCGGCGGCGGCGGCATTCGTCCGACTTTTTTCCAGCTCCGCTCACAGATCGATATGTAACTGGAGCGGTTTTCCTTTTTCTCTCCTCTCTTCCTTTCGTCTTTTCTCCTCTCACAGCTCCTTTCCTTTCTGATCTTTCTCTCTCTTTCTCGCACTCATTTTTCCATTCTCTCGTCTTTTTCTTTCCTCTGATCTGCCGTTCCCTTCGTCTCATTCCTCCTCGTTTTGCTCTCCTTTTTCTCATCTGCCGCCCCTTTGAAGTGCCGCGTTAAAAATTGCGCGAAATTCCAAATATTACTCGCTTGTTAGTTGTCGCAACCGTTTGTTCGCATTCTGTCCCTTCGCCCCCGGAACCCCCTTCGCGCGCACACACGCAAACTTCTTTTCTTCTTCCTTCTGCTATTTTATTACTCTTTGTCTTAACTTACCTTACCTTACCATCACCACCACTGTCTTCGACGCACATAAACTCACAATCAGAGGCCGCTTGAAAGCAATTAAAGAACAACCTCCGAAATGCTGTTACATCAGCGTTAACCAGGGGCCTATACATCGCCGACGATGATGGCGCCATCTTTTCTTTTCTTATTATCTGCACGCGTCAAATATTTACACTCAACGCAAATTTATTACACTTAATTTTTACATAAACTATCTGTATATAGTTGGGTTGCATTTTTTAAAAAGATAATAATTAATTAACGAAAATCACTTCACAATTTAGTCTCGTTTCTTACATTTTGTAATTAGACAGGCAAAAAAATAATTTATTTGATTTAATTTTCTGCTCTGTAAGGTTAACAGATGTTTTTTATTAACCATTCATTAACACAACGTCCCTTCGTCATTCTATCAAAATTGCATTATGTTTGTTGTAAATATTATTTTCCTTCAGACATGTCCCTGGTTGCATCACAAAAAAAAATACGTATATAGGAAAAAATACACGTATATAAGAAAATAATTATATTCATCTAGTGTTTATTATTAGATAAATATTATCCATACGATTGTTATTGCTATAAAAGCGCATATAAATTAAGTGAATTCACGATCTGTTTGTATTACAAGGAGTACGTTCTTTATATGCACGGTATAGTGTAGACATCATAGTAATAGATGCGTAACATTGAATATACGTACTCAAGTCAGATTACAGCATAAAACAGCTGTGTCGTCTATATGAGTAGAAAAATATATAGAAAAATAAATAACAAACCGGCATTGGTTCATTGCAAAGGTGTTGTAAAACATGGCGCGTTCACCTCATAAAAACAGAATACCGCCTTATTTGGAGCATATTTTTATCTTCTGTACAAGAAATCGATTCGCATAGGGATTTAATTTTGCTTTTAAAATATTTTACAATTGGAATTATAGACTGATTTTTATGTTTTTTTTTATAAATAAAATAATGGTATTTTATAATATATTTGTATTATTATTATTATCATAAATGTAATTTAGTTCTAAGACTATGAAAATAATGTGTTAAGGTGATCGGAAACGATGAGCTATAGAAAAGCACAGGTGCTTCCTAATAATTCTAAGTAAAGGTGATCTAGAGTAGATAAGTTCATGTCGTTTTCTTTGATGACATGACGGCGTGTGCTACAAGTATAGGATTAATTAATATACTGGATCGGTCAGTCGATGCGGTCTAATTAAAAGTCACAACAATTCTTGTCCAAGCGGGATGCAACATTTACATAAGTATCTAATCAAACAAATTCACTAAACGTCCCTGGAATTGCATTGATTGCATGGACACCTGCTTTTTATTGGACAGCCGATTATTAGTGTTAAAACCGTATGCATTTGATCGACCCTTATTCCGAAACGTAAAGGGTTGCATTTTTAATGTCTATCAATTTCCACTTTAATAGAAACTCGATTAAATGTAATCATAAAATATCACAACGAGCTTGAAAATGAGGCGCGAGCAAATTGCATATTATATGGATCACCCTTCGTTCAGGATCTTTTTTTTTGTCGTCGCTGAGAGTTTCTCATGGATTGGAAACTGAGAACTGAAAAGCTTTTCTCGGAGGCTTATTACTATCCTCGCGAGCTACCGTGAGTCGTTTTTCTTGTGGCTTATTTTCGAACTTGTAAAAATGATTGAATTCATCATACGTGATAGAGAGAGACTTGCAGAGGAATAGATATATATATAAAAATAAAAAAAAGAGGAGGTAGAAGGTGAAGCAGCGGAGATGGTGAGTGGCGTGGAGCGAAGTGGAGTGAAGAGAAGAAGAGATAATTTTAATCACTTGTGTTTCCTGTCGGTGCTGAGGCAAACCAAGAAATCCTCCACAGCTAATTATCGGCATTATTATTATTATTTTTATTATTAGTTTTACACACGTCTTGTATTACTGAAAAAGAAAGACAAAGATTATGTGAGAGTGCAAGAGAGGGAGAGTGCATCAGCACCGTATTAATTTCGTGATATTTTCGAGTTCAGAAAAAGAAAAACATTGTAGTTCAGTCCATTCTATGCCATCGGGTCTTCTATTCTTTGTTCTCCTTTCCTCTTTCCGATCCTTATTTCTTCTCCTTTTTTTTTATTTGCCTTTTCGGCATGTTACGTTATGTATAAGAAGAAGGACAATAAAGTTCATTTATTACACGTCAGGAATGTAGCTCAAACAGTAGTCGACAATGAGAAATTCGATATTAATTAACTTGTCCGGATTAATTAAAGCCGGAACGTTTGATCTATTCCTATCTCGGTCTGTTTTATTGGCTAATTACGGAGAGCGCACTGCCCGTTCGGTCCATTTTCTCAAAATTCATAAATTCATTTATTTATTTATCGGAAAAGGGATGGAACGTACGTGGGACTGGACGCGATCGTTCATTCGCAGTCGACACTGAAAAATCCATTAAAAAGTCATAATGGAAATTCCCCGCAGGAGAAAAAGGACCGAAACGACAGGAAAAAGGATGAACCAAGGCAGATAAAACGCCGTCGGCAGAAAAACTAAACTTCAATTAGCGTTTTCATGCTTCTAAGCAGCGGACGTACTCGAAGATTGCGCAAAATTAGTGTTTTAAACATCGCTACGAGAATGCATCTTATATATAATTTTAAGTGAAATGCTAAATTAACTTTTTTTTAGTAATTCTACAGAGTTATTAACAAATTTTATACTTAATTAAATAAAATACGTAATTTAGAAAATAATATAGATATAACTATGAAAGTTTGAAAAGGAAAATCTCGAATTCGAATGTAATATTCATAAAGAACAGATTGCAAATCTAATGATGCGATGTTGTTCAAGAAGGCTGTTATCCAATAACAATTCTTAAGTGAATAAACACATCCTTCGTACTTATTAGATGAACTACTTTTTACCTCTTCGATAATTTAAACTTTTTTTCTACCACACAGAAAAAAATATATAATTAGCTTCTAAATAATTGTGCATCTTTAATAAAATATTTTTAATGTATATAATTTATATTTTCATAGTTATTACGCATTCGTGTGTAAATAAATCAATTTTTATTATATTTTCATATAAAACTATTGAAAAGAAATTGAAATAAAATTTGAATCATTTTCTAAAAATATGAGATTTTTATACCTTATAGTTATGGATTTTTACTAGAAAGAAAATTTTTTGTTAAATCTTAGTATAAATTTATAATAGATTTTTATTTTTATTAATTATGTTACATTAATATTGTTTTTTTATAAATATTATGAATATGCTTATGTGATGTGTGATGTTTTGAAAAATAGTTCTTACATGGTAGTTATAGCCTATCTATTATATTTAATTACGATTTAAGTAAGAGAATATTGTGTGGTTCCGGTTACGGGATTGAAATGGACGAAGCGCGTTCCGAATGAGTGTAAATTTGATTCAATCAGTTTCAGTTTCTGGGGAGTGCTCATCAGATGCAAGTGAGGTTCCATCCAATTTCAGCTCTTGGTTTCAGCCACGTTTTAGTTCACGCACACGTACACTCACTTTGCGTTGGGTCACTTTAATTGCTGCAGAGGTCAAATCGCTTGAGGAATTGTTTGTTTAAATTTTACGCCAAAAAAAAAACATTATATATATATATTCGAAATGCAGGATGAGGAGGTCTGGCAAGGCTGTTGTAAACAATGCGACAATGTTTCAGAACAGATTTTCTATATGGGATTTTCTGAAAAGATTCACATATGTACACGAAAGATTCCACGTATTAATCCTTTCCTTGAATTTCCTTTAATCTGCATGAACGTTTCGTTTGCTGCAGGATCTGAACACATAGTTAGATTTTTCAAACACGTGATTCATTTTACTGCACGCAACATTTGGTACTACATTTTATGAATGAAACAAACTTTATTTATACAAAAGTTACATTTCATTGGTATTACATTTTCCATTTCAAATAACGACAACATTTAATTATTATTTAATATTTTTAATTTTTGTAATTTTTTCAAATGTATTAAAAATATAAAACGATTTTGAAGATGTTCGATGAAATTGAATCATGGATTAAATGTTTGGATAAAATTGCAGCTACATATGGCGTAAGTACAATTAAAAGTTTTAAATTAACTATTGGTTATGCTACTAAGTTTAAGTGATTCTTATATGAGTTTATAATAGTAATATAATGGTATCTAACAGTGTGATTCTAGATGAGTTCGCTGTAAAGTGATAAAGCTGCATTTGTGCTGCAATAAATAACTGTTCACAACCAGATTGCACCGAGATCCAAACGACGTGCCTTTCCAAATTCTTTGTCGCATGGCAACTGCGTCCAGCAATAAACAATAAACACAAAATTTGAAAAGGAAATATTTGTTGCCGGTCGCATCGACGTCTCCCCGCAGATAATTAATTACCGCATGTACGTACTTGCCTTGCGATGAGAGGAAAGGAAGAACATAAAAAATCACAGGATGAAAATAATAATAATAATAATAAAAAAAGGACGCACAGCGTGGTGGATGCAGCGGCGAAGAGTGGATACGGCGAAGAAGGTAATCAAACGGAAGCCGTCTAAGATTCCCCGGGCGGTGTCATTAATCTTCAGACAATGCCGGTAATTATATCACACACTTCACACCTCATCCTGAACTTCATCCATGCGCATTCTCCGCTCCGTTCTTGTTCTCATTCTTTTCAACCTTCTCTTTTTTATTTATATATATATATATATATATATTAATGTTGGTTGTTGTTCTCGCTTCAGCTTTCGTTCTCGCCATTCGATGCCCCCGTCAAAAAAACGTCCAAAAAGATAATAAATTACGTTCATATCGTACGAAGATCAACTGAATGGACGGATTCTGGTCTCATCAAACATAGTGCATATCGAAATGAAACGCGGTTACGGTAAGTTTTCGTAAATCCGTGGAAAATAATTAATTGTTTCCATCTGAATTGAAAACAATAAACTAAATATTGAAATTACAGACATACTTTCAGGATAATAACGTCATTTATCTGGAGATGTTCTAAACTTGCCAATATTTTGTTCGTTCGAGACTAAATATATTTCAAAATACACTATGAACATACATTTCAATAATTGTTAATTAATATTAAAAAATAATTATCAAAAACTGAAATGAAATATTTTTAAATGAAGAAATGCATTTCAAGCCAGATGTAATTGAGATATAATTAATATGAAAATTATACAATTTTAATGATAACAAGTCAGCATTATTTAAACTATTTCCGCTATATATTACGTGCATAATCTGTTCCCGAAAACGAATATTATAAATCGTATCCGTTTCCAGACATGCATATTTATATGCGCGTATAAAAAGTGCATTTAGATAATTGCTCACAATGAAAAATAATTAATTGATTAAAACATTTATTGAAATTTATTCCGGCTTTTTTTTTTTTATTAAAAGTTAGTTGCGTTTCTGGAGCGGAGTTTCCATTAGAATTGCAAATGTCCGCGGGAAAAAAGCGACGCAAATGTGACACCTGTCAAATGTCAGCCTTCCGTCGCCCGACTGGAAAAACCTCCAGAGAAAAACCCGCTTACCTGATTTATCTGAGGCAATTTTTTTCTTTATTTGTTAAATCTCTCTCTCTTTCTCTTTGAATGAGTTTAAGAAGAGTCTGTGACTCATTCGTAATCGAATTTTCGTTTTACGTAATTGAACTGATTATTAAATTGCGGATACGTTTAATGCGTCTAATTAATTCCCCAGTGTGTTTGCACAAGAGAGTCCTATAACAACAGCACTCACACACAGATCTACATATGCGAGTATATATATATATATAAATACTTGTGTATTGTATTTACACAATGATATTGAAAACGGAGAAAAGCCGTTTTGCATTATGCAAATCCAATTAAATCTGGTGCTATATATCATAATTACTGACGCTAATGACTTAATTTATAATCATTATATTTAATACTGGTTGACTGGATGTTAGCTGCTAGGGCGTTTGTTTTTGTGTTTATCTTGCCTTTTTTTACTCGTTTCATTTAATTTAATTTTCTCTCCGTTTCCGAAAAAAAATCTAATTAGCGGAGGCGGACTTAAACGGTTAATTACAACGGGGCGTCCGTGTCGCAATTAATAATTTCTAGTTTAGTTTACGGGAAATTTGTTGGAGATATTACTCAATTACGATACGGTTAATTGGAAATCCGGATGTGTCCCATTTAAATATATATTTAAAAAAAAAACCTGAGAATCTGTATTTGTAACGAAAACAGTTTGTGAAAAGGTGTTTTTCGAACCAGCACATAAAAGGAATAATGGAAAAACTGGATGGGTCGAAATGGGCAAGAGATGCATGAAGGGCGGGATTCAGATGAAGGGAATTTGTGTTCACGTGGATAAAGGAGATTTCGTAAATCGAATTGACAACAACGGAGCATTCGGCTTACAAAGGGCGCATAAACAGATATTATGACTGGCGTCGAGTGGCTTAATCCCTTTGCCGAATGCTCGGTTGGGTCCTTTCTGCACATTGTTGTGCGGTCGCGGACCGAAATGGACACAGAAAATATTGTCCTTCCCCTTTTTTTTCCGCATTCTTATGGCCATTTGTGCTATGCATCCCATCGATGGATTTCCCGCTGTGACGAAACGTAAACACACCCCTTTCATTAGGGCTTTCGAGGTTCCCGGACCGCATGATATTGTCAACGCGAATCTACGTCAAGCAGGGATTATGACCATTTGCTGAATATGAAATGCTTCAACCGTACAAATGGGATTCTGTTTGAAATTCCTGCAACATTTAAATAATCGCTGTGTTTATCAGCTGATCTTCATAATTTATGACTTCTTCTGAGACTGCGGGATCACAGAAATGTATACTTATAATAAATCCAAGTAAATAAATTTTGAAAAAATATTAAATTTGATTATAAAACTGAAAATCCTCGAAATTCTGATGGATTATAAAGTCAAACACAACATGTTCATTACGACCGTTTTGCTTTTCTTCTCTCTGCACTCGTGTTCTTTTTCAGCGTCGTTTATTCTTCTTTTTGACGTTGAAATTTATGGAGCAGGTGATGAGATTATATTATTTCGTTGCCCTTCCTAAGGTGAAGCATGTGTGCGTATGCAGAAAGAGGCGAAACTAGTTTATGGCCTAATAAAATGCGCCGATTAATGTATCTTCGCGCAGTGATTTCCTTTTTATCTTTGCTTTTTATCATTTAATAATGATGAGTGGTGGAAGATGAAAATGCAGGAAGAGAAAAGGGAAGGAAAAGAAAACGTAAAGCGCTGCGGATAGTTTTAATGATGATTGTGGATGTTGATGCGGCGCTCTCCACGCGGAAGAATCCTCCATCCAAGGCACTCGGTTAAGCCGCAAATTATTAATAAATGTATATTATCTCGGCTTACGCAATTCCTCCGAAGTCTCCTTGTCTCTATTATACCCTTCCTGGCGTAACCTGCTTTCAGTATTAGCACCATTTAAGAACACGGTACACGTTTTCGAAATTTCCCCCGATTTCGTGATCGACATCCTGCAATCATTTAAAAAATTTGCACAATTTAATGAAAACATTACTTTCCTCAGGAAGTAAACCATTTCTTATATTAAAAAAGTAATTTTTCTTTAGACAATATTTATTTTCATTAGAAATTTCTAATTAAACACAATTCTTCAAAAATCATTAATTTTATGTGAGGATGTATACGACATATTCAAATCCAAGCACAAATTATATTATATCATGGTTTGATGGACTTACGAATCAGATGGAAAGAAATATAGATACTTTTAATTATAAGTTTATGGGAAATTCGATACCAAATGTTACATTTTTTTCATTGTTGTCTTATTGGCACACAACGTTACAATAATGAGGGTTTGACAATTAGGCGATATTGGCTTACAAATTGGAGTCAGTTTTGCAAACGATTATTAAACGGATGCAGTGGTTCGGCATCTGCTTCAAAGGCGAGGTGTAAATTTGGCGCATGCCGTAATAATAAATAACAGATACATACACATGCACACATAAAAAAAAGCAGGAGTAGAGGGAGCAAGCAGGAGGTTGGTTGAATTGCAGCAAATAGTATGTTATTACACGTCGAAAAAAGGCCCCATTGTCGTTTTCGGGCCACGCGCCAAAAATTAAAATATCTCGCTACCAAATCGTCGAAATTACAGTTATCGCAGGGGTGGCCCCTTTGTCACGACAAATAATAATAATATGTGGGACAGAGGAGGTGGGACATACATAAAGAGAAAGAGAGAGAGAGAGAGAGAGGAGAAAGAAAGACACGCGTAGTAAAAAAGATATGAAATACAACATTAGTTGCGTAACGGTCACCGGGCAGGATTTGATCCTTGCCGGAATTGAAAAGGTCGGGGAGGCGGCCTCGTCTTCTTTGAATTCCGCTTCATTTCAGAATTTCGCGTATCAGATGACACCCAGGTTTTTTAAGGCCCCCACGAGTTTGTTTTGTGCGCTCCGGTGGGTGTTTCGGTCCACTTCCGGATCCCCTTTTCTTCGTTCCAAATACATTTTTTTTCGTTCATTTTTGCGCGAGTCCATAACCAGTTCAACTAAACACATGTCCTTCTTCCTTCCTCTCCTATTATTCCCCCTTTTTTTCTTCATTTGCTACCTACCTGGATTTTCTTTAGTCCCTAACATCTTTTAGACACTCAAATTACCTACGAGAAGCCGAAAATTTAAGATGCTCTTGCAATGCTTTTGACTTCAACTGAATGCTATAATTACTATAAAAAAAGTAGATAATTTCATTAGTGCAATAATACCTCAAGTATTTTATCTACAATCGTTTATATCTTTGAACAATTAGTGAAACTGTTCTTTAGCGAAAAGATATTGAGACATAGCTCTTGATACAGTGAGTGACCGCACTATTTCCGCCCTTAAAATTAATATTTTACGAAAATACATATTTCTTTAAATTTTATGAACAAATTTGCTTTTATAAAAAAGCGGTATGTTGTCAATATTCTCACAAATTATTCTCTATTTTTGTATATCATAAATCACTTTAAATTATTTATTTATTATATAAAAAATTTCACATAAATTCAATGAAAATGATATATTTTAAATTTATATAAAATCTATTTACGAATGTAGTATAATATTTCAAATTTTTTAAGAGATTAAGCGATAATTAATGCATTTTTGGACGTAATATTAGTATGCAGAATCATAAAACATAATTAGGCAAATTAGTATTATATCTGTTTTGCCTTTTATTGTTTTGTTTATTTTGGGATCGGTCGCATTCCGAACAGAGAAAAAGAGGAGCAAATTACCTGAGCTTCTGTGAAAGACATAAAGAAGGTGGAAAATAAGAGCCAGATCACACACGAAGTGGGGAACCCACGGAATGAAGATACAAAGCCAACGAATGAACTAATTAATTAACGAGTAATTAAATTAGAAATGAATTTGTCAAGGAATATTTTCCCTTCCAAATCTTTTTTTTAGGAATCTTCTCGTCCACAAAGTTTTTTTTTGTTGTTGTTGTTGTTTTACGAAAGATAAAGAGAAAGAGAGAGAGTGTATCTTCATGCCGCCACGTGAATAAACTTCTGGTGCGTTCGTGAAAACGGTAAATATAATTGGCGTCCGTTTCGACATTTTATTTTAATTTTTACTCTTTTTTCTTACAATTTTATAATTTCTACTTTTTCTCTCACTCTCTCGCTTATCTTTGCAACCGAAATTGCGAGTCTCGACTTTTCTAATCTAATCATGGCATAAAGAGCCAATTTTCCAATTAACATCATCGTAATTGGTTTAATTGAACCCGCAGTTGCAATCGATATCCATCCGACTGCACTATCCTATTCATTTCTCACTCACCTCAATTTATTTAATTGATTCTTGAACAAATATTCATGACAAAATGACATGGATTCCGTATAACAGCAAGTTGCACAAATTATTACAAAAAGCAAATGGTATAAATGTGGAAATTTGTTGATAATGTTATGAGCTTATGAAATGTATTTATAGTTTGTACGTCAATAGCTATTCATCATATACATAAGAAACGTTACGAAAAGACAATATTATTGCCGAAGAAAACTAACAAACAAGTTAATTTATATAATGTAAATAGATTGTTAATTACTTAAAAAAATATATTGATTTAAAATGAATATATTTATATTGCTTGGAAATTTATTTCTTTAATTGTTTTTTCTCGAAACCTTAATTTGTTTATTTTTTTCAACAAAAATGCAAACATTTTTTTGTAATTTTAATGCAATTTCAATTGCTACAATATAAGATTTATAAAGAAGGAAAATTGAATTTTAAGTTTGAGGCTTGCTGCTTTGAGATAATTTGTGTAAAGTGTAAGAAAACGTGTCGTCAAATTACTGTTTGTCTGTTTGGCGCTATCAATATTGCATGTTTATGATTATAATTTATTATTTTGGGAAATAAATGGTTGGGGTGATGTTTTCCCGGAAAGGAAAACCCGTGTGCTACAAAAACATATCCTGTGTTTCAAAATTAAATGCACAATAATTTCCAGTCATTCGGTCCGAACGTGATTTGAATGTGGAAACGTTTCTTGTTTTGCTTTGTAGTTTCGTGCTTCGAACGTTCGAGTCTGATAGTAGGACATGAAGAGCAACAATCAGCTGACTGGCAGATTAGCCATGATTGCTCCTAATTCGTGTTTCCGGCTGCCCATCATCGCGCATAGCGCGACCATTGAATTTATTTAAGCCCACCACACCAACGCCCGCATCGCGATCTTCCCTTTGTTTCTCCTCCTAGTCCTTCACCGACGAATTCTCTCTTCTCTTCTCCTCTCCTCTCTTCTTCTTGATCATCTTACAACTGCATCTCCCGTGAAAGAAGGAACAAAAGCGAGCCGAAGAAAACAGAGAAGAGCAACCGCTTCGACATCGACTTTTATCCCACGCCGCCTATTTTGGGAAAGTCAAATGCAATTAATTTAGGAAAAGAGGCGCGTGGGCCCGCACCACCCCCGCATTCGTCCAGTTCCACACACACATACTTGTACGTACATATATATGTAAAGAGAGAGAGAGAAAGAGAGGAACAGAAAACAACGAGAGCGACAATAGAAAGATAGAACGATCGAGGACAAGAACTAAGCTATCGTTGAAAACTGGAAGGCAACATAAAACGTAAATAAATAATGGCGATATGTCACGAGCTGACAAACTAAACGATGGATAATTTGGGATAATTTGAATGCACTGAAAGCGGCGCTTCGGACTTTAAAGAAATAATAATAAATCGTTTCGGGGGAAATTACTGTTATTTTCACTATATTTATAAACATTTAATGCCCCCGTTTGCACTTAACAACAAATCATTGCATTTACGAAGGGGAATTACCTTGCATGCATTTCATCACCCAGTGCCATTGACACAGCCACACAATGGACAAAGAATATTCCGTTCTTTTTTTTAAATATTTTTTTTTGTCACCGTCCCAACCTTAGAACAGTCACTTTTGACCGTTCATGTGAGTAAACTGTGTTATTATATTCAAATTTACTACAAGGCTCTTGATACTACGCTTATTTTTCTTTTGCAACACTCAAATTGGGTAGTAATTCAATAAAAACTTTTTTACACTTTCCATTTTCACCGCAGGCATTTTATTTACTTACACTATAGTAAACATTTTTACTTTACAAAATTGAACACTTTTCAGAATCTTTCTACAATCAACATTTAATTTAAGTGTTATAAAATGGTAACATACAACCAATTGTAATAAAATTATCTTAGATATTAATTATTTGCAGAAGATGCATTATTTCTAGACTAATAATTAGCAATTTATAGATTTTGAAAATGCCAGTATAACAGAATCTTATATTTGAATTCAGGGTCTCTTCCGAAAGTTCATTTGCTTGAAGCGTAACTGCAAAACGGAAACTTGCGAAATGTTTCTTCAATGCCTCGACGAATGCATAGAAGTCTCTGATACTAATCACATCTTGATTATCGCAGTCACAACGAAGCACCTTGGAAAATGATACATACATCATTTATCGAATGAAATATTCAAACTTTTTTTTAAATAATTCATAAAATTTCAATTACACAATTATTATAAATAATTCATATTTATAAATATTATCTATTATAATATTCTTGAAACTTTATTTTAGAGAATTATTTTAAGGAAAATATAATTATTGGCCTGAAATATTTTGAACTATAACATTTCGGTTCAATAAAATTGTGAAAAAAAGAAATATTATTAAGCTTTTGCAAAAAAAAAAAAACGTATTATGTTAAAAATAAATAAATTCTAACAATATTAATAGAAATATATTTTTTTTAGTTGTTTAATACTTTCATTAATAATGCTGCAATTCTCATTTGCATTTGTAATACTTCTGGTGTTGGATAGCTGTTCTTGAACAAGTGCCTTGCCACCGAATGAATATTTTAAAATGTAGCAAAGTCATTCGTCGGAGATTTTTCAATCACAAATTGAAACTTGCGAGCGTTATAATTATTGTCCCTACTTTGCATATTCGCAATTATAAACACATAAATTATAAACCGAATGCTGTTCTAAGTGTAAAAATACAACATCAAAAAAAATCTGCCAGATCTTTTGAGTGAAAAATAGTTTGTCATTTGATGCGAGAAAAAAATTAAATAATTGTTAATGTGAAAAATAATTTTTATTTTTTTTAGAAGAAACTTAATAGTCGTCTTTTTAGTTTTGATTATTTTAGTTCTAAGTTTGAGCAAATTTGTTTCTCACGTGATTGCTTTCCATTTGATCGATCGTAAGATTGCAGTAAAAATATATTTCAGGTGCCGACCAAAGCGCTTTCATTATGTTAATCAGTTGAATATTTATTTATATGAAAATATATTTTATATATATATTCACACACAACACACCTATTATTAGTAGAATATTATGAAAAAAATAATACTTTTAGAATTATTTTTCCACGAGGAACAAAAAATAAAACGTAAATTAGAAGTATAAAAAAATGTACAGAGTTCCAATTATAACGCCAACAAATTTTCTTAATGTTCATTTTGCAATAGATTTTCAATAAAATAGATGTAATAATAAATGAACAGTAGACAATTTAAAATTAATATTAATTAAGTAAACTAAAATTATTGTTATAGACTGCAGTCATTATTAATATATAGAATTATAGAAAAAAAATAAAGAACAATAAAAATGTAATTGCATGCGGTCATGATGCTAGTTGACGATCTCTTATATTACATTTAAACATGTCGTTTTCACGCCTCATTTAATGTATTTAAATTATCAGCATTACTATTTACATAAAAATGAGAAATTAAAATAACTCAGTAACTTCTTTAGAATAATTATATTAAAATAAACTATACAAAACCATATTTCAAATATATACAAAAATAGGATATATTGTGAAAGTTCAAATTAAAATAAATATTGTCGTTTATAGTAAAATACATCGATATTTAAGTGATTTGAATTCCGATTTAATAGAATAGAAAGTTTTAAACTCATTTTTTCTTTCTTTTCTGAGAAAATGGGAAATATACATTTTTAACACGTGAATACAATCATTTACACTAAAAGAAACGAGAAATTGATATTAACTTAAAAGTATTTCCCAATAGTATTATTTGGATTTTTATTTGTTAAAATTTAAAAAAATTTAAAATAATATAAAGTATAAATAAACAATACTTGTACTTGAAATTATAAGTATACTAATAAACCCAAATTTGAAACTAAATCATTATTGCTCAATTATTGTCTGAAATAATTACATTTCACAGCTTCTCATCTCAGCTACAGCTACGTACTTTCCAGTTACATTTGCAATTATTTTTTGAAAGTCATCAATTTTGTCTCCTTGTAATTGCAGCAGATTTTGAACTTTGATATGCTTATATTTATAAGATAGGAAAAATAGAAAATCTATTACATCTACAGATGAGTGTATAGGAAGGTCATTATCAAGGATTTTTTAAACTGCATTGATAGATTCACTGATACAATGCTTTAACTTTCTTGCTTTAACAAAAGACTTTTTGATATAGATAATACATAAAAAAGATTATTTTAACTGAAAACTCAACTTTGTGTGTGAATGAATATTTCTTTCATTAAAAATAATTACTAAGACAAATCGTTTTATAATAATAGCAATATTTTATAGTACAAATAATTTACTCTCAATTTCAAAATAATTACAAAGATTTTTTTTTGCTAATATATTGATGAGATATTGGTATAATTGAAAAAATATTTTCATAAAATTAGGATTATCATATTATTCATAAATAATGTGTGCATATATTGAATAAAATTGGATGTAAGAGCAATAATTTGGGATTATGTCTGAAGTGTATTTTTCATTTTCCTACATCATCTGGGCGGTGTTGGAAGCGATATACTATAAAAATGAATGTTCGAATTGCAGTTTGAATATTCATATCTAATGGGGCACGATAAGTGAGCAATCATGAAAATTGGTTGTGTAAATCAAACGGGTCGACTAATTTGCTTAATCAATGATGAGGACAACTTTATGAAAATTAATTGAAGACCATTGGATGTAGCCAGTCTTTAATGTGTTTTTCTTAATATCGTCCTTTCTTTAAACGAATACTTATTAATTTGAAGGGACGCAATCTACTGCCATTTCTGAACAGGACGCTATAATTTGTAAACTTCTGTTTACTTAAGTCAATGAGCAGAAATTATAGTCAATAGGAAAGAAACAGAATTATACACGAAACCAGCGTCTCCATTTAATAATTAATTAAATAAACAATTTAATTCCATGTATATTTCATAGCGTTTATTACGGAGAAAGACTCCCGTTTTCTTGCGCTCACCCGTCGCTCAGTACAATCAAAATAGAACAAGCGGGCATTTATATAGGCAACCAAATGCACGCAGTTGATCTATTGTTGCCAAGGATAATAGGACAACTAAACTTTGGAAAATTATAATAGTTTTGCTACATAAAAATTAGTTAGTTACATTAATAATCACTATTAATATTAGATGCAGCTATTATTAAAAATGATTTAATAATAATGAGTTAAGTAAATAGAAGTTTACTAATATTAAAAAAATGTACCTGCATTTGTCTTTATGGATTGGAATTAACTACAGAAACTTCTAATTTGAGAGTTAATAAAATTTATCCCAGCTTAAATAAAGTAAATTAATAAAATAGTATGATTATTTTTTACAACATAAATAATAATATTTATTTTTTAATAACTCGATTGATAAATGTTTTACATATTTTAAGAATATAATTTATTGTGTACAATCAGAAGTAAAGGAGCATCAACAATTGTTGGAACATCGAAATATTTAAAAGAAGCCAGTAGATTGCATAAAGTGTTTGCGAGAGCGTCAAAGCATGTACGTTACAGCCATCAATTATCTTAAATTGTTTCTGAATTGTTTAACGCAAGAATCATATCTAAATGACCCGTACGGACGTCCACTTGTTTCCTTCAATTTCCATCATAGCACATAATAAATTTGTTATATATATATTTTGTATATTCGGATGCGGTATGAGCAGACAAACAAATGAACGAGATAGCTGATCTTCATGCTCGCATTAGCTAATCTGATCTAATTATTTCTCTTCACTCTTCTAGTGAGTGGGTTAGTTCATCTGGCCGTCACGCATACGTTCATGGAATTCATTAGATGCGAAGGTAACAACTTTGGAGGCCTGATTTCCCACGACGGAGGCGGCGGGGCGCCGAAGAGTAATCCCTGATTTGGGTGGGGGGAAGACGACTATAGCGTGGACTGATATATATAGCGAGAGAATAAGAAATAGATTAAAAAGTTCGGAATTGGGGGATGAAGTGGTGCGAAGGATTCGAGACTGAAAGGGGCCAATTTGCGCTCGTTCGCCCCTGGAATGAGAATGCGATCATTAATATGTCGATTCGATGCTCATCGAATCAACTCAGATGGCTGAATTCATATATGCAGTATAATGAGCAGCGAATGAAAGAAACGCCTTCATAATTCTATGAACTTACTTCGGGCTTGTTGAACTTGGTATAAATTATAATATAAACATTTTTAATCTTTTCGAACTATTGATTTGTCAACTTTGTACAATAATAATTTCTATCAGATTTAAATTTTCGTCTTGTTGAAAAAAATATAGCAAAATTTCAAAATATAAAGTAAACTAGAATACATTACGAGAGTAATGTAAGTTATTTTGTTAATTGCTATAAATTAATAAAATTGGTGCACTCATTTAGTTATGTAATCTTCAGTGGCTTCATTTTCTAATTTTGCTTATAGATGTAAGCCTTCAAAAAAGAAATGCGTAGGGCAAGCAGATATGTTAGATCAAATGTAAATAAGGGTGAAAAATTGAAAATATTTTTGGCTTCAACTAGCTCCTTTTGCCGAGAGTGTAAAGTTTCAATTACAAGAATATTAAATAGCAAACAAAATTAAAAAGTATAGAAAAGTGTGTTTTCTTTAAAATCTTTGAGAGTAATTAATGTTTGATTGTTTTATGCGTATACAGAGCGTCTTTTTTTTATTAAAACGTAATGAATGCGGAATTAATTCTCCAGAGCAGAATAGGCTTCCGGATCTGTTGCAAAATGTGTGTGCTGCATGCAACGGAGCTAATTAATTTTCGGTCATTTATATTCGCAACGTTGAGCATAATAATGAAAATACTAAATAAATGCAAAGCTAGATAGAAGGATATGCAAAGCAGACGAGCTTGATGCAAAATTGGCGTGCATTGTATGCGGTTTTCTTGAAGTTGCTGCTTGTCGAAGTCGCTTTTTCTCTTTCTCCCTCTTTTCATCCTTCTTTTCTCTCCGCTCCCATGTGTCTGCTCGTATTTGTGTTTTGTGACGCGTTAATTCCATTAAGAAGAGTGTTGAAGTTAATTATATCAGTCGGGTAGATTTATTAGATACAAAACGCGCTCACCAATTAATATTATTATTATATTCATACTTATGCACGGCGTTACATCTAATTTGTAGCGTTATTTATTAGAATCGGTCGCGCGAACGAATGGTGCGGTAGGTAGCTAAAAGCTCACTCGCTCGCTCGCTCGTCCTTTTCTCACCCTCGGACACCTCCGTTCCATCCTGGCTCTTCCTTTGTCCGTCGCGCGCAAACCTTAATTAGACACAAAACAAGCACAACAACAAAACGAGCACAAAGAAATTACCGCGGGAACCCAATTTGTCTCTCTTTTCTTCTCTTCGTATACACATGCACACGCGGGGATTCTTCATTCAGTGCACTACATCATTTTATAAGGAAGAGGTCGGAGAATGAGCAAGACACAAAAAACTCGACTAATTATAAAATATTAATTGAACTTGACGCTATCGGAACAACATCAACAACAAGAAACGAGAGTTAATCTTCTTTACAGCCCATTGACTCCATTATCGGACCTGAAGGAAAACCCATCAGTGCATTCAACTTTTTTTTATACCAAAATTATACTATTGTTGTCACAGAATTCTACAATGAATAACTGTACATTTTTGTATCCAACTACAATTTACGCTCAATATTTATAAACCAACAACCATTCACTTTATATTTAATTAATCAAGCAAATATTTAAATTTAAAAAAAATCTAATAATTCTATTCGGATTGTATCAATAAAATAAATTTTATAAACTTAATTCACTAAATATAAGAAATAATTAATCACTTTAATAAATATCGTTATAGCATTTAAATAATTAATATCTAAGTTTATAAAAAATTAAATTTATATTTTTTTTTCTGTTTTGTAAAAATTGCAAAATAATTAATTTAATCTAATTACTTCATTTCTTAAATTATTATGTAATCTCGAAAATAAACTGTTTACAATTTTGATTAATATGTTTATGATTGATCTAAATGAAGTAGCAGATTTGAACTAATTACATTCCAAAATGAATAATTTTAACACTGTATTTTATATCATGATTAAAATATCAAATAAAATTAAATTTAATTATGCTTTAAGTTTAATAATATTATTTGTGAATTATTATTTAGATAAAAATAAGATTAATTTAATTTAATATTGGCTTATACTACATATAATATATATATATATTTCGATTTGTCAATGCATTGAATAAGACTTGAATGTTTTGAAATCTATATTTCGGAATATTTTCTTCGGCGCCTGTAGGCCAATTAAGAAAATTAACTCATTTCGAAACTGGTGATTCGTGTTAATTGGAACCAATTTTCTGGACTTTAAAAATGACTTAGGCTCTCTTAACAACGTGCTTGAAATAAAAATAAAATCTTATGTAGAACGCTTATATGTTCCAATACTTTATTAATAAAATGGTTAAATTATGACAACAGATTTAAGATTTTATGATCTTTAAAACCGTATGAAGAATGGAATTTTATGAAACGATTTAACGAAAGTTTAGATTTTTTGCTATTTTTATTTTATTTTACTTAATTCTAGATTTCATGACATACAATAAGAAAAAATATTACTCTTATGTATTTAGATGCACTAAATGCAAAAAGTTGATTGTTATCATATATAATTAAAAATCGTGTGATCCCACGTATCTCGTGTTACGCAAAGTACAATAATAATATTTATTATTTTTTAATTACCAAATATTAAGGCGGTTGTGCAATGTGTTTCTGTATTTCCTTTTTTTTTTTGTATAATTATTTAACGTTTCGAGGACTTTCGTTGCGCAAAACCATTGACACGAAATGTACTTTATTTATTTATTTCGCCTTACGTTTCTCGTTCTGTTTGTACATGTACACGCGTTTGTTATGCGACATGCAATGCTATGCGATGGAATGGAATGGACGAAGACAAGATCGGCGAAACAAAGGAAGGTTCTTTACGAATTTTCAGAGATCTTGCGACAATCTGTCGGATTTTAATGACGGCCTTCCGTCTGACGCAATATCGAAGAACAGGAGGCAACAACGGTATGGTTATTCCTGTATCATTACCGTGTGTTTCGTCCTTTGTCCTCGACGATGGGATTCACGTGCGGTCCTTGTTTCGCCGTGCATTTATTTCGTTTTTTTTTTTTTGCTTTTTCTTGTTAATGGCCCACACAGAACAGGATTCCCGGTTTCCAATGTGCGTTTGTGCGTGTGCCCCTGTGTGTCTCTAATGACTTGGCTTTAATGCAGCAGCCGCCTCCCCCTCCGAGAAATTATCCAAATTATGTGACTTTTAAATTCTCTGTCCCATCTTTTCCATCACCTATTACATAATTTACGTCGTTCGTCTGCCCAGCTGATATTCATGTAATACACTCGACTTTGTAGAATGCACTTAGCAACAAATTTTACGACAGAAAACTGGTTTTCTGAAGTTATCTGCTATTAACAAAAATATATTAATACAATTTAAACAAGAAAATACTTACAGTTCTAACAATATAGATTACCAAAATAGTCAAGATATTAAATATTCTGTCTATTTAAAAGTCTATTATAAGTAAATTTAAAATACAATCGTAAAATCTAAAAACATAATTTTAATGTATAAACATAAATAATGTAGCTTTAAATATTCTTTAAGATTTTAACTCATTTTTCTTCAGTTAAATTAAATTATACATTTTATAACTAATAATTTGAGGACTTAATAAATTGAGTTAACATATAGAACAAGTATAACAAAAAACGACAACAATATGAATCAGTCTTTAAGAAAATTAAAATCGATCTTTTTTCGGTCCAATAGAAAAATATAACTAAATAACTGAATTGTATTAAATGCATATGCTTATAGGATTAATAACGGGTAAAAATATGAATAAACAATCAAAAAAGTGAGAATATTATCTGCCCTTGAGAGACTTTCAGTGGTTTCATGTATGTGTAGATTATAATGTTCATTCTGGTACTATTGCCAGAGGCTATAAGTTTTTTTTTTTATAGAATTTACTTCATAGAATTGTATCTTTCAAGAGGTAAGGATGAATGTATTCGCAGCGAATAATAAAGAAACTTAATAACGCATAGTTATACAATTGCGTTCACGAATGGGTTCGCATTACCCACAGCCTGGAGCAGAAACGAAATCGCTGAAAGGGGTGAAACCCAATATGCAAATACGTGGAAAGAAAGGACGAACGAAAACGTAATAACACTATGTGGAAGGCGTTTAATAGATGTGCGGTTTTTCGAAACATAAATTTATAGCAGGAAAACAGAAAATAATGTAACGATACATGGGGAGGTAACAGAAGAACGAAACGAGCGAAAGACGCAGAGTGAGTGAGAGGGTGAGAATGTTTCGCGTGGATAATTCCAATTTCGAAAACCCTCTCTCCCTCGTGCGGTCGGCCATTGCTGCGGTCTGAACGCAAATGAAGGCGCTTCAGTGAGGGTTCTCAGATATGGGGAAACGAAGGGCTGAAAAGTTCAGCGACGCCGACGCCGACGTCGACGCCGCAGACTCCCTCTTCGTTCTATAACCAACACCCCCACCTTTGTTTCTACTCTTTTTATTTATTTTCTTTCACGTTTCGTCTCTTTTTCCTTTTTCCATTTCGTTTTTGTCCTTCGTTCTCCCCGTTACTGCCTCTAGTCAGGCTACTGAACTAAACATAATGTACGTACGCGGAATGGGAATGAGAATGGGTGTGTAATTTCGCGTTTTTATCGGGCATTAAAATCGGGTTTTCGCTCGCCAGGAATTTATTCATTAAACGTATCATAGGTTATATGGGTTTTAATATGGTATTATGCATCTGCACGCATGTAATTGCCGTTTCTCCGGGTGAAAACGGCGGCTCCACATGTGAACCAAATTTGCATGCGAAAAGCCGACTCTACTTGTTTGGAAAATTTCCATCCGATCTATTCTTGGCCACGGGAACGCCATTTTCTATATGTTTATATATCTATTTATATACTCGCATATAACAGCAACTTATATACAACCATATTCCTTAAAACATGTAGAACATGCACACCTTTCATAACATTTATAAACTAGATTTGTTTTCGATTTTCGCAATTTGAGTTCATGTATAGCTTTAGATTAATTAATTACTTTTTAAATTTGATAGTCATAAGTAAATAAGAGTATAAAATTTCATCGATTTCTTACAATTCCTTCTGAAAATTTTAATTATTTTATTTGCTGCATATCTATTTCTTTCATTCCACACTTCCATCTTTTCCGCCAACAAATTTACTTAATATTCTGTTTAAGATAGAACATAAATCAAATTAATGTTATACAAAATTACATAATTCTGTAATTGTTTGAAGGCGCAAAAAAGAGCAGAATTTGACTGTAATCGTTGATACCACAGTTTACAGTAAATTGATTTATGTTTGAATTCTCCCAATTCAATTCTACCACAATTTCTGACGAATTTGATTCACAATCTTTGATAAAGTTTTAATCGTTTACGATTTTTTAATATAACTTCAGAACTTACACGTTAAAATACAGTTTTAATTTTATAAATTTAGTTTTAATACATTTATCTATTTTTTTTATATATATTTTTTCTCTCTGTATTTGTTACTTTTGTGTAACTTTGGCTATTCAATTGTAATTATTAGTTATTACAATATTTATTTCATAAACTTAAGTTAAGGGTACATAAAGTTAATATACATTATCAATTATATTATTAATTAACTTTACATCAAACTTTTAAAAATTCTAAGCCTTTTAGTCATATTTCACATAAGAAGTAAATTTAATTATTATATTACAACATTTGTAAGAGATTATTAATTTAGTTTTTCCCATTTGACATTTTCCTAAAAACTTACAAACATATTCTCAATTAATGCAAATTCAATTATATATTATTATAATTAACTTAATATTTGTTGAATCTTATTTAAGTGCGATTGAAAACTAAAGTAATTAGTATTTGAGCAATATTTAAATAAATCATCATCAATATTGTGATGAATATTTATTGTTTTTATGATATTAATAGTTACTTAGACTTGTTCTCGTAAAATCATTTTTGACAATTTTTATAAACTATACCCTAAATATTTCCTAATTTAAAAATTAAAATGTGATTACTGTAAAGTGTAAATCAAAAGTTGCAGGTTGAGTGTAAATATTAATACTAATAAATTTTGCTTTTTTTTCCATTTTTAACAGTTACAAATAGAAATGTGCAGAAGTACATATGTACGTAATATATTTTCGTTTATGATCAAGAAAACCGTATAGAAGTCTAGCACATTTATATTTCCCGGTGCGGGCTATAAGCTTGGTTAACGATCATTAGTTCCGTTCATTTATCAATCACTTCTGACAATCGTCGTCGCACGCAAAATGCGAATTACAAACAAAAGTAAAAAGTGATGGAAAAAGAAGTATAGGAACGATTTTTGAAAGAAGCAATACATCAGCAGGAGTGCATCCATTTTAGAAGTAGGTGATACACGGAGATAGAGACAAGAACGTGAATAGAGAAGGATGGAGTTCGGACTTCCGTTCCGAAAACGGGAGGGTTGATTTCGCTATACTTCTTGTTCCTCTCTTTCTTTCCGTCTCTATCCTTTTTTTTTACTTCTTCTTTGGTTCAATTGTTTCGCGGCCATTGGGGGAACATGCGCGCATGTCTTCGACGTAGTCACGTTGCACCCCCGTCGAAGGAATCGATAACTTCACCAAAAACTACTAGTATATAATAATATGTATATAAAAACACACACAGAAAAAAAAGTGCTGAAGAAACTTTCGTAAACTTTTTTATCATCGTATTGTGCTATGGTAATTAGTTTAATTATTCAGATACAGAGAGGAGAGAAGACAATAGGAAAAAAAATGGAGGAGACTAAACTTATATATACTTCGGTAATAACTCCGTATTTAGTCCAATAAAATATGGATATGCCATCCAAATTTTTTCCCACGCTATTCTGCATCGTTAATATCATTGACTTCATACAGCGATTCTGTCTTAAAAACACAATATTTTCAATTATTTTATTAGAACCAACAAAGTTGTCATAAGTTGTCTTATTAGAACCAAAACGTCAAAACTAAATATAATTCAATATACTAAATTATATATCAAATACTATTACACATTTTTATAATAGAATGTACTATGAACTAAATAATTTTAATAAGGGCATCACATATTATTTTTTTAGTAATAAACATATTTATTTGATAAATCTTCATTGAAAACTGCTATTTCCGCAATAAATAGTTTTTTTAACTAAAATATTGTCATTTAATTTTCAATACATTTTTAACATTATTGAAGGGGTATGAATGCTTAATTTTGATATATGCAAATATAAAAACATTTTTTTCTTAAACTCTATAATTTGGAATATTTTGGATATTTTCATTTTTTATTTTCAATATTAAAACATTATTCTTGTATTTATTACGTTATTAGTAAATTTAAATCACTGTATTTCTCTATTATTATTACGATATTTTATTCAAATGTTACCAAGACAGAAGATCTATTAGAAATTTTAAATCTATTCAATCATGTGGAATCCTCTTCTTGTGATCACTACGAGGGTGGCATTTTTGAATTTAAATAGAATTGCTTCCTTTTTAATTGCCAGAACTGCCAGATATTGCCACAAATATTGTTCTTTTTCGGTCTCCAGTTATCATTTGACATTTGATTTTTTGAATTAGTTATTAGTCTGGATTCTAATCTGCGTCTTTATAATAGGAATGTATCATTTACGAACTCTTACGAGTTCTTGTTTACATTGTGTCGTTTATTTGAATTTATTAACTTCTGAATATAATCCTAATATTTAAAGCATTTTTCAAAGTTCGTTGTTCAAACTTAATAAAAATAGCAGCAGTTTTTTTTATATAATAAGTGGATTAAGTAGTTTTAAGTAATTTTATATAATGTGGTTTTGTGATTATATACGTTAGATTCATTTATAAGTAAAAGCAAGTTGTTACCAATTCGTCTGTATTTTTTTTATAAATATAGTAATTCTGCAAATAAATGATTTGATTATTTATAAAATGTACATCTACAGAATGAAAACACTATTTATGAGATAGTTTCATACATAATTGACGAGCGTTGATAATAATTCATATGGGAAAAAAGTGGGAAACTAAGCAGGATTTTCCAGTTTGTTTCTCTTTTTTCATGTTGCTCCCCTCTATGAGCATATTGTTTTTATACGAGCGACTGTCGTTCTCCTATTGTTAAGTTTTCCAAGAATGTGAATGTTTCAATTATGAAGCAAACGCGGGAGTTTCTTGGAACCGATAATCAGTCAATATTTTAAGGGTGTCCACCCCGACATGTGAACAAACTCAAACGTTTTGCTTTTAATAATGAGAACGATATGTTGTTGCTTATACATGATACATGCGCATAGCCGTACACGTGCGTCGCAGGGAAACAAAGAGAAAATGTTTCAATTAAAATGGAGGAAAAACACAATTTATGGAAATGTTTTTTACGTAATTAATGGCCTTTCGATTTCGTGCATTATTGAAAAAAATAACAAATTTGAAACTGCAAGTCTCGTTTATTGTTCTCTATATGATTATAATGTGAAGTAATTGTGCATATGGCTGGTCTTTCATTGCGAATATCGATGTCGATATCATGACAAGATGGATGAAATATGTGAGTGTTGGTCGCGTAAATATGAGCAAAGGAAAATGTTTCTGTGATAGATGGTGTATTGTATGGAACGGCTATTGTTCCCTTATTCCCGACACCATTGAGAGGACTTTCAAGATTTACGCCGGAAAATTGTAGATTGAATTAAAAAGCACCGCGACGCTTGCGAGTGCACTTCGAAACAAAAAAGGGGTTCGCGAATTGCCAACTGTTTCGAAAACTGCCGCCGCCGCAGATGACGACAATAGGGCCCCTAAGGGCGCTTGAACTAAGCAGAAAGTTATACACTTAAAACAAAAACTAAAGAAGGAAGGGAAAGCGAATTGTACATAAATATACATCAACTGCAATCAAGCGGAGGAGGAGGTATTGTGTGTTCTTTTTTCTCTTATTTTTTTTTTAAATTCTTTCTTCTGAGGACCGAATTTGTGGGCCAGGGGTGTAATTTGTATCTCGTCTGCGTTTCCTTCTCTAGTTTCGGTGTCATTAAGGAAGCCTGGGCGCAAAGAATGGAATAATGAGACGGTTTGTATCACTTCGGAAAAACTTTTATACGGCATAATTCTAGTTCCTTTTTCGGAAGGTTCCGAAAATGATTGTAATTATTTGGGCTTGCGAGGGCCGCCTTTGGCGCCACACATTTGCGGTCTCTGCTCCACTTAAGGGTGGTCGTCGTAGTTTGGTCCCCCCAGCGCGCGCGAGCTTTAACCGAAGGGAAGAGGGGATTCTGCTATGTAAAGCACACACACACACACATAAGCCGCCCTCGCTCAATATATTCGCATTCCGGGTGCGAATGTAAAATGGGGACCCCCCATTGTTTGGGGCTAATAATTGTTGGGGGGTGCCCTTTTTAAGGCGCGCACCGTCGACGCCCTCATTCACTCGCTCTTCATTCATCTCCTCCGTTCATCTCTCGAATCGACGACGATGATTCCTTTTATATTCCTGCCACATTCATCCACGCGTTCGTTGCGTAACGAACCTTCATTATTGCATTTTCCGCCCGAAAGGCACTCCAACAAACCCGAAGAATTAACCGGCGCTCTGCTCCCTCGGCTCGAATAAAAATAAAATGTTCCTACGTGGTTTTGAAAAGAATCGAATCAAGTGACTCGCCCAACAAAGGTCTCTCGCTTTTTGACACATGTTGAAGATTAACCACAATCAACATCTACATAATATGTTCACTCACTCAGGCAATGGGTACAATTATATAATGCACATCATCTATAACTAATACGTATTGTATATAATCTACACATTCAATGAAAATTTGAATAAATAATTACTAATTACATTTCATTATTTACAAAAAATCAGATCCACCAGTAAAATGCTACGAAAAACTGATAAAATGCTTTATTTTGAACATTTTAATTCCACTTTAACTAAATCCTTTAGCAATACTATATTTGACTTTATTTCTAGTACAATAATTAAGCAAAAATAAATTATCTCTCAGAAAATTTAATATTAGATTTTTTGGTATGATATGGTATGAAAAAAATTAATGAAAAAAAATAATTAATTGAAATTTTTGTGTTAAGAACCAATTTGATTAACTTTTATTCATAACTTATTATATTGTCATTTTGTAATTAGATAATTTTTAAATACTTAAATCTCTCCATCGATCATATTTAATTAATTTAAAATTATTTTCGAATGCGTGTAGCTACAACACACTTACATAATTTTCGAACAATATTAATGTATGTAAAATGATAATTACCATTTTCTAATTAATTAAGCCAGAAACAACATGCGTTCATTTAAATATATCTAATTTATTTTCAAAATTAGATGCGATAATGTATTATTTATTAAACTAACGAGGTTATAATTAAATTATTGTAAATTAATATAGTCAAAGAAAATAAATCTGAAATTGTGTTCGCAAACGTTCGTAAAATAAATGAATTTTATAAATTTTTGTACTTTTAATAAATCTATGTTTTATGACTTTATTCAGAATCGATTTATGTTATTTTGGTCGGAGATATTTGCATAATGCGCAGTGGAAATAACACAAATTATGTTTATTACCTGTGAAGTTCTGTCAAGCGGCAATTGCGTAAATTATGTATTAAAATTATTGCCTCTCGACGGTCTGTGTATGTCCATTCGTTTTAAGGGAATTGCTTTGCTTTCGGAAATCGTTGTTGCACTTATTTGTTCAAGTGTTTACAAAGCTATTACTTCTTCCATATTGGATACCATTTATTTTTTATTATCACCACGCTTTATATTAACACACATTATGTTTCACAACAAATCTATTTGTTGATTATAATTTTATTTGTTTAAATTTTTAAGATTGTGCAAACCGCAATAAATTCTTAGTTTTAAATGTAGAGTAATTTATTTAATAATTATGGTCAAAAGTATTTATTTTGTAAAAGGCAACAATAAATAAGCTAGTTTAATAAAATGTTATGATTTCAACAAACTTTTTTTTTATAATTGTGCGAAAATCAAGTGAAACTAAATAAACATTAATTTGTTTAGAAAGATTTTTGGAATGTAAATAAATGTAACTTCTCTCTAATTTACTTTATTGTTATACGGTCATGAAATATTAATATAAAATTACGTAATACAATCTCCGCAATCATTCGATAACGAAACGCCAAATTGCGACAGTAATTGTCATTTACATTACTATACAATTTTCTGTCGAGGTCGGAAACTGTCTTTGCATCGCACTAGAAATTAAACTTTAATACATTCGAGGAAAGCAAACCGAAGACATCGTAATAGCCAATAATTTCAAATATTCATTCTTATTATCGGGGTTAAGTGTTTTACTGAAACAGTTTTCAGTTTTCATAAAATACTGAAATTGAAATACTTAATATTATTAAACATTTAAAAAGCCCTTCGTAATGCTTTATATTTTAATAATTGCAATATATAATAAAAAAGGTAGAAAGATCTCGATTTGGTGCAAATAGAGGCTAATTAAATATTAACAAATATAGATAAAACAAACATATCAGCATTATATTTTGAATTTTTTATATAAGATAGTTTTAGTTCTGATGGTTTATAATTGATTATAAGAAGTAAATTCGATTAATATCATCTTTTTACATATATTTCTAGATTTTTGTTATTGCTTTTAATATTTTTATGAGAGTTTATAAAATGGATTATATAGATGTGATATTAAAAAAAAATGTCATAATAATTGTAATTTTTTCGTTAAAGGATTTTCTATTAGAAATAGTTTTTTTTTGTATAAGAGTGAGATATTGGCTACGGGAAGTGTATTATATTGATTCTGTGTGAATGGCAAGTTTAATCTTTGATACTTATCATCCATAATCTGAATATATACGATTCAGGCGCGGGAAATTCAAATCCGCCGTAATGGTGTATTGCTGAATAGAAATGTATTATTTATGGAAATGCGTTTCGTTTTTCTCCTGTTACAATGTTTCTAATTAATTTCTGAATTTAAATTTATTCAAATAAGAAGAAAGTTATGAATGTATGTGTACTCCGGCTTATATAATTTTGAACATACATATACATAGTTTTATACATATATATATGTGTGTATATATATAGAAATATGTACACACGAAAAGTGCCACACCTCGATTGAGACTGTCGGCCAATGGGAAGGGCCTTCGAAGGCTGAGATTATCGGACGGGCTCAGACGAGGGTTATTATAGGTTTAGCATCGGCTTATAAATATGTATGATCTCTCCGTAAAAGAACACACGCTAACTCCACAAACTCACTTTTATATACTTACGTAGTACATGCATTTCATATACATGAATTAAGTACGTGTTCGGAGTTTATAATTTCCACTCTTTTAGGGCCCTCTACCATCGCCTCAGACGATCCGTCCTCGTCTCCACCACGTCCATTCGCATCTCATCATCCTTCTTTATTATCCATACATTCGTCTTCCTCCTATCCTCTTGAACGTAACAAAATTAACAAAAAAAAAACATTATTTTTTTTGCTTACCATTAAAGCTCGGGGTTGCAAACACTGTAATTTCGCCATTCTATATATCGCGAATCGATTATTATTTTTCATCTTCGGATTTTTCTGCATCATTCTATTAAACATCATCTTCTTCTCCTTCTTTATTATTTTTTTTTGTTTCCGTATTATTCTCGTCGCAGGAAAAATTTAATAATCCACCCCGAAAAACGCTCGGACATCGGATTATTGTTATTAAATCCCATGTGGCCGATGCGATGCCGTCGCTATTTTTTTATCATTTTCGCTTTATTTCTTTTGCTCTTTCCGAGCATGTGAAGTTCGTTTCATAATCTAATCCATATTTTGCAAAATTACCCTTAATAACACGACTGCGAGCATTCCGCTAAGCCTTTTAATGAAGCCGAGAGGAAGGAAGATGTACGGAAAAGGAGGAAGGACTGAATATTGCAAAACAAAAATATTTTTCGTGATCTTATCTTGAAAAAAAATATGATTGCTTTTCAGAAAACAGCAAAAGCGAATTGATCACTTTCAACAAATACAATGTTTTCATTAAATGGCATTTTTTAATTGATTTTACATTGTATAAATTACAGTGTACAAGTTAATTAAAAAATAATTTAAAAAAAGCAATTCATCAACAATAATTTATATTTGTGAAAAGTAATTTTTCTATAAAATATCCAAGATATTTATAACAACTGCGATATAGTCCTGATTTAAAATTCTTAATTACATAAAAAAATAAGTAGTTAGTAGTAACTCTAATTTTAACATCAAATCACAAAACTGATAATTTTTAAGTGTAATGATAACATTAGATGCAAATAATGCATTTTAAATGTGAAAATTAATAAATTTATCTGTATTTATTACCAAATTTAATGAATAAATCTTATTTTTATCTAAATACTATCGGTGCTATTTTTATTAATACTTTTCGTGTGTTCTGACTGAACAAAACCGTTTGAAGTTCATTTTTAACCAATAAACAAATAGGAAATTATAAAAATTCTATATATTTCTCGAATGTTAAACGATGGAAATTCATTGATGTGTCATCAAACCGCTTTGCTAGATTCTTTCTCAGAAAACTGTAATAGAGAAATAACAAAACATTACTTTTTTTAACATTAATTGGAAATAATATATGCATTTTTTTTAATGTGTGAATATGACTTATAAACTTTCGAACCTTACAGTTTCTTCCTGAAAATATGAAATATAATTCATATAACGATCGAAATTCATTGATGTATCATCAAATCGTGATGATTCTTTCCTAAAAAACTGTAATAGACTAATAAAATAACAGCACTTTTTTAACATTAATTTAAAATAATAAATGCATTTTTTTTAATGTGTCTATATGACTTATAAACTTTCAAACTTTCAAATATAATTCATATAGTTGATGTAATTATCGTTCATATCATGTCATGATCATGAAGTGTTTGCTCTATAGAATAGTGGTCTGACTACAGAACTGTGGCTTCTTTTCTTGTCTTGTTATTTTTTTCATTTTTGTCGTTGTTGAATAAACGGTTTTCATAAAAAAAAATACTGGCGTAGGTTCTTATTATCGTAATCGAAAGCGAAAATCGCCAGTTTGCAGTTGCACGATTTTCCAATTTCCATCGGCCGTGCGTGTGCATTTATTGGTCACAAAATAATGTAATTTTTTCGTCAAACGACGTAGTAACATCTGTGAGTATGTATAAATGTGTGGTACGTGTTGGGTCAGTCCTGTGTCTTCATCGGCCCAGATGGGTCCACAAATTGGCCTTCGATGGCACCTGGCGACCGTAAGGATGGACACAGGATGGCGTCCATAGATTCGCTAATGACACACTTTTTGACTTCAGCCAAAACAGAAACCGAACGAAAGACCCGAGTGAAAGACAAATATTAATGATAATAATAATAAATAACGAAAGCGACGGAAAGACAAACAAATATATTTAATATATAGAATAAAATTGAAATAAAAAATATCTAAAAGTAATTTGTTAAGATGTTTACATTTAACTTTTGATAATTATATTAAGTTGTGATTTGTAATTCTTGTAGAAGATCTCAAATTTTCTAGAATTTCATAATTCAAAATAACCAATTTCATAAAAACTATCAATTGAAAAGAGATGACTTTAATTTGAATTTAATATTTTTTATAAAAAATTTCTAATGTATTTTTTATTTAATAGTAGTTAAATACGTGGTGGAAGCTTAAGCAAAAGCTAGATAGATTCGAGAATCATTTCATACATATTTAAACTGGATTATTGATAACAACTAAAACAAATAGAAACCAAGAATTGAAATTTAATTGAAAAAATCATGAAAATGTAGTTGAACTAAATAATATTCACACTAGCAGCAGAGTAAATTTTTTAAACTGATGTCATTGATGTATTTGTGAGGGACGAATGTTGCAGCTACAGAATGTATGAAACATACAGTCTGGAGATGTCTAGGGTGGCCACATCAATCAATAAGATTAGAAGATATTCCTATAAAAAATAGCATTGTTGACACGTACAAGAAAGTGACCAATAATCAAGAAAATACCAACTAAACTCTTTAATTTTAAAGCTAAACTCTTTATTTCCTGAAAAATACAATGCTTCTGTTATAAATAATAATATAATAAATTTTAAAACTTACGATAAAATTTTGGGGCTTCATTAGAAGATTAACAAACAAAAATTAATAAAGGGCTATCAACTTTGGTATATTTTAATTATAATTAAAAAAATACATCATTCAGCTGCACTTTTTATAAAATTAAATAACAATAACTCAATTTCTGAAAAAATGCATATTGTAGAAATAAGGACATTCTTTGGAAATCACCGATTTATTCATAAAATAAGTATAGTGATAAACATCCAACTGTTTTTATATCATTCATAATAACATATTATTAAAAAAATAGCATATTTAAACTATAATATTACTTATATTACGAATAGTAAGACTTATATTAATTGACGCTAAATGCGTATCACATTCGATTAATTATAACAACAGCAAAAAAATCTATTAGCAGAAATACCTCATGTCCTTATCGATTTAAGTAAGCTATAAATATTGTTTATAATTTCAATCAATTTAAATTATTCAAATGACATGAAAAAAAACCAACAATTACATAGAAAATTGTTGTAATTGTTGGTTTTAATTGTAAAAAAAAATCTTTTATACTTTTACAGATGAAACAATAAATTACGTAAATCATATTATAAATATAATCAGTCTTTTATTGCCGTAGGACATTAAGTATAAATTTACAGAATTATTTTCTTATAAATAGAAAACTGCTGAGTTAATAATCTTAACAGCTTAGTCTACAAAGTACGAAAGGTTAACTTGCCATAATTTAATGCTTAATATTTATACTGTTACAATGTATTTGAAGATATTAAATATATGAAACAATTTAACGTAAATTTACAAAAGCTCTTCTATTATATTTTCGTAGTTATATTTTCATCTTATTTGGACTTTCAAAAATATCAGTTATTATATAAAATTATTTGTTAACATTTATTTTATATGTAATAGACCATAATTAATCGTGTCTCTTTTCGGTATTTGAATATTTAGAAAATATTAGACTATACTTAGGCAAATATGTAAAACGTTAAATAATGAACGTACTATATCTAATTACTTTAAGGAATGATGTAATTGCTAAACGATATTTATAATTATATAAATTAACACTAATTACAATATTATTTAATCATAATTAAACTGGTAAAGCTAGAATCCACGCTTACAATTAAACTAATCATAAATTTCTGTGAAACAGTAATTATATTTTCTTGTTTAATATTTTGATATTTAATTATTAATTAAAAAAGAATATATATTTACATAAAATTAAACTATAAAAAGATACCATTTGTGATATTATTGAGTGAAAATGCAATGATTTATTTAAAAAGATGATAAATCTTATATATTATCCAAAACGTCAAATCTGCCTGTCATCCTGGTTCCTCCTGGTTTTGTTACTCTTGTTTCCCCCTACACACTCATTTGGCTAGGGGATTCCCCCGAACGAAATTTATGAATGTGAGTATCCTTGATACGTGTGGACAACACAAAGAGAAGTGTTTATTTGAATTTTTGACATATATTTCTGGCCAATAAATTATGTAACTTAATTGAAAACATTTATTTGCTGATTATATACTGATTCTACATATTATAGAAAAAAATAGGGATAAATCGATAAATTCTTATGAATAACGCAAAATGTAACAAAAATAAGTCAATGAAAAAATACTTTCATTACGTTACGTTGATTTTTCTATTGGATTTTTTGTTACTATTAATAAAGTACAAAATAATATTTTTATGGTTTCATGAATACTGAATTAATTAATAACTTAAAAAATCGTACATTAGAAAGTTTTATGATATTTCAAATAAAATATAATTTAATTATTGAGAAAAACCGTCAACAAATTTACGTAATATATTGATGTTATGCAATAAATAAATAAAAAAATGTAATTGTAAATAAATTTGATTATGGAAAAGTTTTCAAGAATGCAATTCCAATGATAAGGGTACATATTATCAACGGCACACGTCTACTTTACATAAAGTAAAATTGTAGGTAATTATTAAATTGTATGTCATTAAAATTACTTTTTTTGAGAAATTAAACCTAAAAGATAACAGTATCTATATTTTGTTCCTTCCAATGCTTCAGTTATGCAGGTGACATTTTTCGGTTTGCAATTACTTAGATTTTTGCTCCAATTTGGTTTACAAACAAAGTATTTTAAATTACTATTTTTAAGCCTTAACCACTCTGAAACTATAACGAAATGTCACTCAATTTCGCGTGATTGTTGTGCCCCGTTCCAGTTATCTTAATTTCAGCATTAAGTTGAATTGCAACAAACATAATTGGTATAGAGATGGCATGTTATGCTTTAAGTTAATCTTTCTTTTTCTCCTCTCTTTTCTCATTTTCGTATGCTGTTTCATGCTTCCGGCTTTTAAAATTCCACTTTCGATATGGAAAACAAAAAGGGCTCATTGAATTTTTGAATAATAATTAAAACGTGTCTGGGAGACGGGCGCCAACACTAAATTATTATTCCGAAAAATTGAAGAATAAAAAGCAACAGCTTAGACCCTAATGGTACGTATGTATATGTATATATATACAGTATTTATACATAAAATACGTGATTATTAAGCATGTGTACCAAAATGGAAATAAAAATAAATAAAAATCCGTACAATTTTCTAAAAGATAAAAATTTGAATTTCAAATGCCGCCAACCGGCAACGGCAGCAGCAGCGGCGACGGCAGCAATTTGCATCGATAATTAATGATGGGCTTTATAATCACACACTTTCAGGGAATCCCACGTCGCCTTTGTCGTCGTCCTCCTTCCCGACATACGGATGGAACATGTGCCTCCTTCGTCTTTCCGTATTTCGTTTTCGTCTCTTTGGGATTCGTAAATGCAAGCCCACAACTACTGGTCTTATTAACATTTCTCATCAGATTAACATAATTATCCTCGGCTTATCTGGACAAATCGCTCTATTCCATTTTCATCGACAATATTGCTTTTAGGTGATTTACATTATACAATATACTTATAGCGTCAATATGAAGAGAGGCTAATTCGCTTAGCCATTAGTTTAATAACTTTATTGCATACACAAAACAGCACTAAACAGATGTTTCAACTTATAATTATCACATCTATTCCTTGATAAAATATCATTTATCTATAACCAGAAAAATATCCCTGTGAAAGTTTATAAATTATCTGGTAAAATTTGCTTAGAGCCAGTTTGACTAGTTTCGCTACTTTTACTAGTGAATTAAATTTTCAAACGCAGCCACTAATGCGAGAACTGGAAATCACTACATCTCTTCCATTCAAAGAACCACATGCGTCTCCGGAGACGGAACTAACCAATGTGAATTATTTGAAATCACCTAATATATTCTGGTAATACAAATTAAACAATTAATTTAGTCGAAATTGAAATATTCATTTAAATAATTTTGACTACACTCAATAATCCAAAGTACATGTATTTTTTTGTATATGTTATAAATTTTAGTTTTTTAGTTAATTGCAAAATGAAAATAACTAAAATCAGTTCTGTTATCATCGAGATAGATTAGTTATAAAATTCTAACTAGTTAATTATTAAAACAGATAAATTACTCAAGTATATATTTATAAAATTATAGTTCACAAACAAAAAATATTAAACTTTCGATGATAGCAAATATAAACTAAAAGTAATTTAATTTACAAATATTTATATACTACAAAGTGATATTTTTTAATCCAGCAGATAATTTCGTATTATGGAAAAATAATTAAAATTAATTAATTCATATAATTGTTTGTAAAGCCAAAGGTTTTGGAAATGATTTTAAATAACGATTTTAAATAATGATTTTAGAAATGTTGTTAATGTTAATAAAATTAAATTTTAAAATATGTACTAATAAGAACTGATTCGTTTATTTGGTCATCTTTTAATAACTTATGAAACTATGTTATTAATTGTGATAAACTATTAGTAAAAATATAAATAATAAATATAAGTATCATATTATTTTAAACAAACATATTAATAATAAAGTAAAAAATGTAAATTTAATACTAAAATAACATGGGAAAGGTTGTTAACTTTTTTTCAACCCTATATAAATATATTGATCGAAGTGAAACTACATACAAAAAGTTCAGATTGCAAGTATATTTACATTTTAATAGAAACAGTTATAATGCACGTAATTGAGCGTCATATAAAATTACCCTTTCTCTGTGGCGTTTTTAGAATAAATTTATAATTAAGCGACAACCTAAATACTGTTTATAAAACAATGACATAGAATTAATTCTTGTAATGCATGCAACAAACATGTGGGTGCCTGCTAGGTGCTGCTACATAATTCCATAGTTTCGAAATGCATTTTGTTTCATAAACTTTAAAAATATTAACTATTAAAATATTAAATTAATTTTAGAATTATATTGAAACATATACGAAATTAATCGAATATAATTCAAAGGTATGTAAATAAAAGCGGGAAATATTTTTTATACATTTACCGTTTAAAATTAAGAGGGTTAAAGCATGTAGCGCCATCTCTCGTAAACACTGTCTTGGAAATCTTAATGCAAAAAATTGCCGCAAGCCATCGCGGTATTACAGAATCCTGTTCTTCCGATCGCCAAGAACTTTTAACATCATCCTACCACATATTTGAAGATTACTTGCATTTCTTAATATATAAAGTTATAGTACGTTATATAATTATTATTTAATTTTCTTTTGTTGTAAATAAAATTTAAAAAAATATAAATATTATTACGATTTTTTTTAATGTATAATTATTGTATATTTATTTTATAGTCACTAATCAAGATTTTTTCAAGATGAAAATGGTATTATATATGAAAACATAAAAATATTGAAATAACTAAAGAATGACACAAAATGAAAATATGAAAGAGAAAAATAAGGATAGAAAAGCTTTCATACACGTACAAATAAGTAATGACCGATTTTTTCAATAATTTTTGGTAAATAAGGATTGACTAAAGTGCTATTAAATTTGATCTTTCAATCTAAAATTTAATGGTTTTTGCTATTAATAGTGCAAAAATTTAATTTCAAACAACACAATGTCATAACTAAAATAATGAACTATTAAGTGAAACTTAAAGTGAATTAAAAACATTTTCCTAGACATAGTTTAATTGATCATACTGTGTATGTGCGAAATTCAATTAAAAGGTAGGATTTAAAGCTGAATTATAATAGACAGTTCTATAAAATATTACTTACCTTTCTTTATGGTCATTCTGTATGGTTTATTTGGAAGGTATAAGAAAAAAAAGAAACGTTTTTTTTTAATAATTCATTTATTTTATAATTTGATGTTGTTTTGTAGATGGTGGATTGAATCGGTGCGGGCTTTGATTGATTCCGTCGGCCCCGAAACTCCGATTAATATGCATTGAAATGGGAATTGGATTTGCTCCTGATCGAGTTCCGATTGATCATGATCATCGGGCAACGCAAAAGGAGGCATCGATAACAAGAAATAAAAGGAGCAGACAGAATGGATGGAATGTTTCCTACCAACGGACGTCTGTGAATATAATAATAAATTTTTGTGGACCCACTCGTGTCTATAAATTTTACTGAGCCATAAATCAGTGGATCCGTCAAAACCTGTATTTTACACATCACACACACATGATGTAGTGTTATATCGGTCTGATCGTAATTACAAAATGTGATCTCGTTGCTCTCTCTCTCTTCGACCCTTCTAGACCATCTTTCGAAGATGTCCGTCTCTCTGTCCCACGCAAAGTATCTCCCATTTCGGTCAGACAAGGACGAAGGACAACCTCCTCGGCGCTTCTCTTTTTCGTACAATGGTGGACTGGATACGTATCTTTATGTGATTTTGGATATATATGTGTGTGTGTGAATCATTCAAGGTTTCTTAATGCCTTATTACATCGACCGAATACTTATTAGGGTTTGGCTTTGTTGGAATTGGAAACGTTCCATATCCCAGATTAAAAATTAATCGATTTTACAAAAATATATTGCAGATTGCAATTTACCATTGCAAACAAACAAATTTTAAAATTATTAATAGAAAAATTATACACATGATGAAATAAATATCCTAAATATTCAACGCCATTAGTAATTAATTAATTAATTAATCTGACAACAGACAAAATCAATTTAATTTGTGCATTAAAGAATAAATTAATCCGCTTGTCGCCATTATCGTACCTTTTTATTTTGCTGCAGGTTAGATAACTTGTAATTAGACTTGTCAAATTACATTAAAACACACCTGTTGATTTACCCGATAATTACCTTACTGCGCGCACTACAAATTTATTGTTTAATCATTCGACACATTTCCTGAATTGCAAAAATAAACTTTTTTTTTAACAACACCAATTATTAAATTTCTTTGCAGCGAATTATATTTATTTTGAATTGATATATTTTATAACTCAATAATCATAAAAAAACTATTAAACAACATTTTTAGTAATTAAATATTGTATAGTATCTATTAAACATTGATATATACTAAAAAATAGGAAGTAAAAATTATTGAAAGAAATAAATATAAATAAAATTTGTAAACTCACATGATATGTTATATGAATAATCAAATAAGTACGTAGTAATGATATTTCATGTTATATTATAAACTACTTGTTTATAATATAATTTTATAAATTCGTTATTAGTAAACAAAAATAAAATATCTTACAAATATAGTTTATGTTAGTTTTAAAAACGCTATCATTATAATTCCTTTTCTCTCTTCCATTGGTGTGGATGTAGATGTCCAGTTGAATGGTTGTTATTTGGGAGTGTACTATAGATGTCGTGACCGAAAGGGGACCTCGTTTTGTGCGTTTCTGGCATCGACTGTACAGCATCGCGTGCGTTAAACGAAACCTCGTGTACACTGCATGTATATATATATATACGTGTTTGACCATTTTTCTTGGGCTCTCAGTATGTCAGGTTTCTAGGAATCGACGGTTGTGTGAGAAAGTCCGATTTTTTTCCCCGCAGTTTCTTGTCCTTTTTGCTTTTACGTTATTCCCCTCTTTCGATCCTTTTCCCTCCGCAGTTCACTATTTCGTATTATTTTTATTCTCCTTGTTCGTAGTAAATACGAATAACATTTTATTTATGTTTCTCTACAGCCTTCGACATCGCTCATCATTCGCATTTGATTATCGAGAAAAAAAAACAGCATTATAATTACTATGTATATTTTCTTTGGTAACATAGCTACAACTAATTATGTCATTCGAAAAAGCAAGTTACATAACGTCAGTTTTTGCAATAAGTAAAATTTATTTATACTGAATATTGTGATGAAGTTGATAAAATTATCGTAATATTAAATGCAATCTAAATTTCATGTAAGTTTATGATTTAGAATCGTATCAGAAATTAACTAAAAGACAAGAATGTTTGAGTGTTTCGTGTTGGAATTTATGTAGTGTGTGTTTGTGGGGAGTGAGGTATTATGGATATGGCAAGGGCAGAATGAAAATAAAATTGAAAGCACATAAACCCGACGTTGGAGATCGTATGTTGTGTGGAATGATGTGTATCTGTTATTAGTATAATTACGGACCCCGAGGGGTTCTCCCTTTTTACTTCATTCTCCTTCCATTGGGCTGCTTCTCATCTCTTCCGTTCATTTCTCAGCACACATGAAACCACCCCATTTACCGAAAGCAAAATCAAGAAAATAAATATATATATGAATATCGAAACCCCATAAATATCGTCAACTGCCAATACAGATTTATTGTTATGGTAGCTTCGCTTGAACACTCGCTTTATCTTCTCATTATAAAAAAAAAACAATCTATATTAATTATTACTACCCTTGAAACCGTCAACGGATTAGGAAATAATTACTGTTTTTCAAGCATTTTGTATTCTAACTGTTTATATTATATTAACAAATAAATATATTTATTCTAAAATTAAATTGAAATTTGTTTCTTCAAGAATTGAAGTAATTTTCTAATTCCTTTATTTAGTACTATTATATATCTATTTTTCAATTAACTCATTTTTTACCAGTAAACAATTAACCCAAATCACAATACAACTAAAACATTTTGTTATGTTCATTAATAGAAATAGGATATAAAATAAGTAATTATTATGATTTATATTGAAATATAAGTAAATGCAATTTGTTATTACTTCTACAAATGAATGTGACAGTTGTCAACCAATTGTCAATCAATCATTGGAGGTGTTTAGAAAATTCGTTTGCATAAGATATTGTATTTGCTTGTGAAAATTTGATTGATAGAGAAATTGAATATTGATGAAATATCCATAAAAAATAATGTTTTGTCACCCACTTTCCAGGTGCGTTCAAATCCATCCATCCATAATATTGAGCCACCCTCGCAAAATGCTGAATAGTCATTGGACGGTTTTATGGCGTGGGCGAAGGACCGCCTTCTGCACCCACGCACCCAACCCAAATGGACCATGAAGAGTACCATAAGGAGAAATGGAAAAATAAAAAAATGGAGATGGTATTTCGGTATTCGCTTTCAGCTGGGGGAGGTTTTTTTGTTGTTGTTGTTGTTTATGTTGTATTGCTTTAGCTGTTTTTGTTGTTGTTCTTCGTCGGATGGGAATGTTTGTGGGTAAGTACATGCTCACACATACACATACCGATTGACCTGTAACCCTGGTAACGTTTGCCGGTCCGTCCATCGGATGGTCTGATGGGCTGATGGGTGAATATATCACCCCGCCTGGAGCTACAGAGTGATCATTACACTGTCTCGGAGATACATTACAAAAATCAAAACATATAATCAACCGAACCATATAATCGCCCTTCTTCTCCTTCCTCTCCGACCTGTTCTCGTTGGCGATCCTCGCACTCGTACACACATCAAAATTCTTCTTTACAGACGGAATCGTTCTTCATTCTGAGCTGCTTCTCTTTCATCTTTTTCTTTCTCTTCATTTTGTTGCTTTCGTTGTTTGATACGTTTCGATATCTCGCTCCAAGCGCCTCATTTCCCCCATAATTTCGTAGCGACGTGGCAACGGTGCCGATAACATCTGTCATTTACGTCAAGAAAACGAAGAGAAGTCAGAAAATCGTATCAAGGGAACAAAAGATACCTTCCAGCGCATTCTCTATCTCTTTTTTCTCAATATATCAATTCTAAATGTTCTTACAACATAATAATTACAATTACATTAGAAAATCTAATTTAAAATATATAATTTAAATTAATTGAATCAATTAAAAATGTGACTTAAAACACACTTATTGATTAATATCAAAATATTTTTAAACTCCATATATCCATATATCTATAATATATACAAAAGAAATTGTAGAAAACTAATAAAAATATGTTTTGGTAGAAAGATTTCGGTTGATAGCCCTTAAATGTTTAATAATTAATATGTTTATTTGTAAAATTTTAAATGTAATTTAAACAGTTAAACATCGAATTTTTATCTTTGTTAATTCATTAATGTTAAATATTCATACCATAAAATCTAAAAATGTTTTTTTACAATTCATAATATGTAGTGTAATTAGAAAGTTTTAGGCGTAATGAATCTTTTTTTATTTAAATCAAGTATAAAACAATTTATAATAACCAATGCTCCGCATGGAAAAACAACGTTTAATCTTTATAATAACAAGGTTCATTAAACATGCTATAAAAGAAGTAGTTTTTAACTAAACCACTTTAATAGAATTATTTTATAAAAATTTGAAAAATAAGCCCTTTGGCCAGGTATATTTATTGTATTGGATTAAATTTTTACATTTATTTTCTTTGTATTTTTATATTTATTGTATACTAGCCAATAAATGATGTTATTTTTTATAAATATATATATTTAAGCAATATATTCAACGTATACGAGTTGTTAATAAATAATTATGTCATTTCAGGTTTTCAAAGATAGATTTGCAAATTATAAAAATTGGTTTTGTTCATCTGCAGTCGATGCTGATTATATATTATTTTCTATTCTCTTCGAAGCGTAGTGGATTTATCGTGTCAACTGATTGAAATATCATTTTCAGCGATTTGCATATAATGGTCGAGGCAATTTCACGCGATAAACATACAAGGATTGCACCCTATATGCTATTGTGCGTGCTAATATAATTAATAAGCAATTGAAAGTATATCAGTTTTGTTGCTTTTATACGTCGAGAAATGCAAACCTATGAAATTAAGACTTATAAATTATTTAATTTTCGTTTTGAATAATTTCATGCAGCAATTTATTTGAAACTATATGTATTAGATAATTTGTGACTAATTTAATATCATTTCTTTATTGTTAAAAAATCAAATAAAATTTTGCGACTTGGATATATTTATAATAAAAAATCTATATAATAAATATTGTATATATTTGTTTAAAAAAAAATAGAAAGGGAACGGTCAATAAACGTGCGATATTACGTGTATGTGTTGTGTTTTATTTACCATAAAACAATCATTACGGCAAATGTAAAATATTCCACGCGCCGATATTAATGATACAAAGAAAAAGTCATGAAATACTCGGGCAATCCATCATAATCGGTTATATTACTAAATATCATTTTCACGCTCATTTTTCATTTTGTCCCACAATTAAGTATACATTTATAAAGGCTCGCAATAGCCGAAATGAAAGGGACAAACAGAGAAGAGCGAGTGAAAAAGTGAACAACGTGCACACACACGTAACTGGCGCACGTAATAAATTATTAGGTAATAATAATTTACGCTTCATTTTCGGTCTCTATCTCTGCAGGAAATCTGATTACCACCGATGCTCTCGACACACTCGATGAATTTTTAAAAGGGCATTCATCAATCCTCTCGAAAATAAATAAGTATTACATACGCACTGAATATAGGTTTATACGTAAAATATGTTCTAATTTAGAAAACATATATATTTTAGTATTTACCTCTTATTGTTTAAAGACCAATAATACGTTATTAAATTAATTTCAAATACCAATTTTACATTCAGTTGTAATTCTTATATTGAAGTTATTAAATCTTCAATTCAATTTTGAACACAAATTAATAATGGATAGAAATTATTAGATATTTTTCAAGTATGATTTATCAATATTTATTGTTTTTTGTAAGATTATTATTAATTTTATGAGATGTGAAATAAAATTTAAATTTGCATTTACTAATATTAATAGTAAAATCTTTTACTTTAATTACTTGAATACATTTCAAATACATTTTATTTTTTTAATGAAACCAATTTAGTTACTCTGCAGTTTAATATTAAATTAATAATTCCGTTTAATCAAAATTAAGTTGCGGCTTTCGATTGAGTGATTGCGCTGTAATTAATTTCGTTTTAAATATCGTACTTATCCAGTTATGCAAATTTTATTACCAATACCAAAATCGAGCTGTTTGCACCCCATATTTATATATAAAGTGTAATATATATAATTACAACCTAATGCATACATTGGACAATCACCATAAGTTATATGTGCATCCAAAAATCGTTTTAAATTACCGCTTTTTTTTAAATAAATTATTTTGTTTATATATGATTATAATTGTTTCAAAGTTCATTATTATGAATAACGAAATATAATAAAAATATTCATTGTTATGCAGCATTAGTAGACTTAAATATAAGCGTAGATTATTTTAAATATTATAGGATAAGTTACATTGCAAAGAAAATATTTAAAAAACGGCGGCAATTAATAAAATAGAGTAGGTATTAAAGGAAATTATAAGATTTTAAAATATTATAGTTTTAAATTTAAATTCTTGATTTTTTTTATAAACATTAAAATATTTTATTTCATAGAAATTAACAAATGGAGATATTTTAATAATGCATTCGATGTACTTTTTCAGATTCTTCAACAGTTTTTTTTCTGTTTTCTTTATTTTACTTTTGATGGGATTTTAATGATTCGTTGCGTTGCGTTCCTTGGGTTATTGGAACGAGATGGAAACAGACTGAAGGAGAAAAAAATGAAACAAAAATGATACAACGGAGCCCGAAATGATGATGATGATGATGGGTGTTGCCGTTAGCCGTCGGATAGTGGGTTTCTTGTACTGTGTGCCAACATACACGTCTTCTAAGTAACCTCGAGATGCCGTGACCGTGCGTTCGACCATTGGTTGGATCCGGCCCTCCATATGCCCAAGGCCTCCAATCCCACAAACACAGAGATCATCTTTACTTTTTCTCTTTCATTTCTTTTATTTTCTTTTTTCCTTCATCTTATTTTCATCCACCACCAACTGAAATATAAATATCCTCGACTGTTTACAAACAAAATGTAATCTATTCGGGTCTCTCATCTCTTCAAAATTCTTGGTGTTACTTAATCAATTCTGTACGAAGATGCAAATAAATATATTAAACATTTTAGTGCTTCCAAATATGATATAATACAAGAGAAATAGAAAAGTAATAAAATACTTTATTTCTACATTAAATTAATGCACTTTGAAATTTGTGAAAGACTTTCTTTGACGCACATCAATATAGAAAGAAGGAGACTTCATAAATTAATAAAACAATTAAGATATTAAGAAATAAATTCTGTTACATTAAACCGTTTTTAAATTTACCATCTTTTATAAACAGAGAATTTCAGGTTTTTTTTTTAAGATTTATATTAATCATTAAAAGTAGTGCAGAACATCATGATTATTGATATATAGAATTGAACAAAAATTTGGAAAATATCAAAATTAGACAATTTTCTTGAATGTATGTTTTGTTAGCTAAAACAACTTAAAAAAAATCTTAAGTTTTACTTAGTTTAATGTATGCTTTTATTTTAATGTTTTATTTTCTTCTTGAAAAAATCAGATCAGTAACAGAAGCTGAAGCTATTTCAATAGCTTGAAATCTCGAGAAATCGTTCCGCATTAGTGATTTAGCTTAATGGATTCGTGAATGCGGCAAATTAAAAGCGCGACCTAACGTTCCGTCAATTGTTAATTTGCATACAGGAAATGGCAGAACCGAAGGCAAAATAGTGCAAAAAATGCAAACTTTTAAAAAAGAGCACAATAATGAACAATTATAGATATAGCGAAAAAATGTAATTAATAAGCAGAATTATGCATCAAAGTTCATTTATTTGAATAAATCAATGATTCATTTATGCGAAAAGATTTGTCACGTGGCGACGGCGCTCGGTTTTTACTTTTGTTGGTTTGCAATTATGCCATTTTTTCCGCTTATTACAATTATAAATTGTAATAATAAAAAATAAGCGTAATCTCATTAATAACAGTTTCTATTGTAAAAAAAACTAGTTATTTGAAATAAAAAATGTGTAATTAGAATACATAATTAACATACCTAATAAATTGTTATAAAATACATTATTTATAACCAAGTTCATTGGTTTCGATATCTCATGAGAAAATTTTGGTTATTAACTGTAATGCAATAATGGATATAATCAGATTTAACGAATAATATTTGGGTTTAAGAATATTTTTTTATTAAATAATTAATAGGAAATTATATTAAAATGAAATTTATTATCAGAAAGCACAAAAAACCTCAATAAGTTTAAAGCATGTTCTATGATAGTAAATAAATTATGTTGAATTGAAAAATGGGCCATGAATAATTTTAATTTTTAGTAGAAAACTATTATTTGATAATAAAAATATGGAATATTTATTTTTTATTTCAAGCCTGTATTTGTACACCGATTATTATTTTAAGAGTAATATTATAAGGTATGTTACGTACATATAAATTGCAGCAAAAAGATTGAATTAGTAAATTAAATTAATTTTAAAATGTGTATGTTAAGTTGCCTATAATGTGTATTAAGAGAAGGTGAAAAAATAGAAATTATTACATCTTCCAGGAAACCGTAATATTTGGAAACCGACAGTTAAAGTAGCCAGTTCCGTGTAAAGTCGGGAATAAATATGTCAATTCATGGGTGTATCGTGATATTTGCATTGCGCAAATAAAATGTAAATGACGATGCAGCATAGCGTTTCATTAAGGGGGTGGCGAGTGCGGGGTTTGTGTTACGTTATTTATGATTTATCGCGATTTATTCGCGGTCCGTGGGCGGCGGCACCGATCAATTCCTCCGTTTGTTTTAACGATTCCGGCGGCGGCGGCTGAGGTGGAGAACGGCGGTCGGAGGAGGGCATGGGAAGGGCGCACTGTTCCTATAGTCTCTGTTCTTCCCTTTTTATCGCCCGTGGACGTCCACCACGCATAGCCTGCAGCCACGGCAGGAAAAGGAACCGAACCGGAAGTCACGGTTTCCGGTTCGCCCCCGCGCCCACGGAAACAAACTGAGCCTTGGCACGGCATTCGCCCATCACGGATTGAAATTTTCGTTGATTTTTCAACCTTCCTTCATTATTTTTTTGTCCCTTTTTTCGTTGTTTTACTTTCTCTCCACTTGTTTCTTTCCCTTTACTTATTTATGGGTTACTCTGCCTCTCTCTTTCTTTCTTACGCTTCCTTTGACTTTCATTATTTGCGTATCATAAATATTAGGTCCGCATTTTCGCTAATTTGAAATACGATGCCGCAATCTTCCATTCCTATTATTTTAATTCGCTGAGTGCTTTTCTTGTCTGAAAGATCTATATACTCAATAGCTCTTTGAAGTTGTTCTAAATAATATTTATATCTGCTCATATTTACTTATAACTAATTTATTTTACAGAATAAATTAGTTTTAAGTGAAATGTATCAACTTAGATAGTTGGAATTAATGAAAATCAAACAAAGAGAAGATAACGTAGATGTATTTTAATTCGTGTATTTCAGTTTAAAACAATATTTAATTTCGATTAAATATACATCGATTGTAATACAATTTCAAATGAATTGGAAATCTAAGTAAATAGTGAAACGTGTTGGTCAACATCGCCGCTCGAATTACCTCAAACGCATTCCGAATCGATTGGAATCGAATTAGAAAGGAAATTTCCTGTTTATTCGATAATGCAATGTACATTTGCTAATGGATTCACTCCATCGAAATGAAATCTTTTTAAAACAAGTCACAACTGTAATTTATAGTGCTTGTAAATAATAATAATCTTTCTATAAATTTCTCATATTTAAATGAAAAAATAACTAACTAAATATTTTAATAAATCTTTCTCTTTATGAATAAATCTTATTAACAAATATTTTTCAATCGAGAATTGAAATAGTCTAATTTTAATATAACTTCTATAAGAAATATGTGGGTTCAAATATTTGGGAATGGGATCGTATTATATTTTTCATCGCAGTTTTACTTGTTTATTTTTCGGAGGCCGAAAATGGGCGCTTAATGGCTTATAATACACAAAAAAGGACTAAAACAAAATATCTATATACTCTGTTAGGCGTATAATATATATTAAGAAAGTAGTGAGAGCGTGCGTAAATTGCTATACTTAGGCCCCATAACGAGCCTGGAACCATATCATTTTCAATATACATATTTTTTTCTTTCCTGCAGGTTTCATACCTCTATACCTTCCGCTTTTATATTTAGATTTTTAATACCCAAAATATTTGCACTGTAGAATTTAAATTCAGAAATATCATTTTTAATTTAATAATTATAATTCTTTAGAAATAGTAAAAATATTAACAAAATATAAATTTATTTTATAAAACTAAAAATTCAAATAATTAAATGTTTAAATTAAAATAAATTCATTCATGCTAAATATTATATTTACAAATATTGCAAAACTTATTACTTAATATTGTTCTACAGATCATCCATATTTATAATCTTAAATAAAATTACTTTATTTTGAAAGTGAACTTAATAATTCCTCTCTATTTTTCGTTAATCAGTTTTAAAAGAAATTACAATAATAAATTTTATAATAGGGCAAAGTTAAGACATTATCAATGTTTAACGAGATTATATTCAGGAGATGCTCTTTTAGTTGGGGGGTTTTATTCAAACACTTCATTATTATTTTGTAATTAGAAATTCTAAGGGTAACTATCCAAAATCTATGCTTTTTACATCCTGCAGATACTGTTACATGTAATAATACTTGATACAATTTGCTGTATCCACCCTGTAGCATGCATTGGATGCATGCATATGTGAACGTGCGTGTGTGGATACGTATAGGGATATGTGTGTGTGTGTGTGTGCGAGAGTTTGAGGCCCGTAAACTTTTTTGACAGACGATAAATTCACCGTAAAATATTTCGTGCACGCCCACATTTTATTGGCGCGCGGGGCCCCCCATTTTTGTTTTGTTTTTCCTTGTTTCTCCACCACATGCGTCCCCCAAAACGCACGGTGGCGCCCTATCTTCTATCTTATCTCCTTCTTTTTCCCTCGCATTTATAATCCGAACCTCCCCGATTATGTTAATTTTATTCACGGACAGAAACCAGAATGAATTCGAAAAAAGAAAAAGGAAGTCACGGCGCAACGCACGAAACCATCCGAAGAAGGGAATGTTGTCCAATCTTGCAACCAGCATAGAATATTCCATATTTATACAAAATCATTTATATTTTTGTAATGCGAGTTAATGATATTTCTTACGATAGTTATGCACAAAGATGAAAGATCCAAATCAATGAAATAGTTCGAAAATAGTTATAGAAAAAAATTATTGTATATCTACATACTAAGGGCTATTAACCGCAATATTTCTGACTATTTATAAATTAACAATAATATTATATACCAATTAAAAGAAGAAAATTATACAGAATAAATCAAATCAATGAAATAGTTCGAAAATAGTAATAGACAACATTTATTGTATATCTATTTCTCACTATTTATAAATTAACAATAATATTATATAATAATTAAAAGTAGAAAATTATACAGAATAAATCAATAAAATAAGGAGAACCATTCATTATCGGAATTGCAGATATTCGAAAATAGTGAAAGCCGGAAACTTCACCAATCCAAGATTGAAAATATTTAAAAAAATTGAAATGATTTATAGAAAGATTTACAATTTTTGCGTAATAAATATATATAATAAAATAAAAAACTAGCCTTTTAAAAATGCAAATATTTACGACTGTGTCAATTATATCTATATTATATATTTTTGTAAAGAATATTTTAGATTTATTATAAAAAATATATAAGTAATGTTTGGAGCGACTTTAATATAAGATAGACTTGTTTCTTAATCGATGGTAATTAAGAAAGTTATCTAATAATTATAATTGTTAGCGCTCTTTGTAAAAGTTTTCATCAAGTCATAATTTTCAAATGATATATTCATAATTCATCACACTTTTCATATCACTCATATGATATATAAAATATGGAAGAGAAAGATGTTAATAAAATAATTTTATTATTTATAGTTATATTAAATGTAATAGAAGTATTAACCATAAAATCAAATTGACGATAGTCTTTGCGCGCAATTATACAGATATTTGGTAATTGAATAAAGTTCAGACCCAAGCAAACTAAACACAGTAATTATTTAGTTAACAAGTCTTAATTCATTTTAAGTATATATTTAATTCTTGCTGTATATGAATATATGAAGTTATGTAAATATTAGTCTGTATATAATCGCTTCTTTTATTTGAAAGTTTTAGTCATAAAATTGAAGTTTTAGTTTTGTAATTAATATTTGTCGTTTTTACGTGTAGATTGTTTAGCAGCAGTTTCATCCGCAGTTTCCAATTCAACTTTAATCATATGAAAATATTACATGAATTATGTATACTGAATACGTTTTTCTATTAATCTAATCTATAAATTATATGCGCAGTGTAAAGTTAAAATTGATTTGTAGACATCACAATTATGTCAATTAATAGATTGCAGCTGCCAAACAAATGTAACTTTCGTCCGCAATTATAAGCTGTTTGTTGTTTTCGTTTTTTGTGTGTGTTGTCCGTTTGTCGGCCTTCTTATTAGACGGACATTATTTTCGGAGATGGCGCTTAAGGGCCTTGCAGAGACGAACAAATTTTCTGTGGTAAGCTAATAATAAGTATTATTGAGGTGAGTTCCCTTTTTCCCCCTTGATACTTTTTGGCACGGCGGCCGAGGAGCGCAGCCGAAGAACAAGAATAGCTTAACGGAGGCCCTCGGAAAAGGAAGGACGGACTCGGATGAGGATTACCTTGGGTTAGAGGAGGATGCGTAGAGAAAGGGAGACGTTTTCGGTGCCCCGGGGGCCCTCCGCACTCAACTGCAGACAGAGATAATTATTACTTGTGACGTTCCGTCTACCAAACGGGCCCCGCGTATGTTATTATCTAGTTCTTGTGGCCGTTTTTTCCTCTTCTTGTTTTTTCTTCTTCTTATTCTTTCCTTCGTCTCCTTCTTCTTCTTCTTCTTCTTTTGTTCCTCTTTCCTCCGACTTTGTTCTTTCTCTTGCTGTGTGATGCCGCCCGCCGGAAACGACGAATTTTTTCGTGTTTCACGTCAACGTCAAATGCTTTTCATCAAAATTTCCCGTCGTTGAAAAAATAAGCGTTAAAAGAAAAAAGCGGGAAAATTAATCTTTCCTTTGAAATTTTTATGAATTCTGAATAATTACAAATTTATCACTTAATGTTTTATAGTACCAAAAAATTGTACAATTAATTTTATACAGCAAAATTATAATCTAAAATGTCATCTGATATGAAAACTTTATTAAATACTTAAAAACACAATTTAAGATGTTTGAATTAAAGAATAAAGTTTAGAATTTTACTGAAGTAGAAAAATTAATTTCTAACTAGTGATTTATTATTATTATTAGTAACAGCTAATAAATACTTACAAAATTTATATTTTTCTTCATTCTGTTTGAGATAATTAAGTATACTCTAAATGAAGTATATAATCGTATTTAATATCGAATCAATCTCGAGTTAAACACCATTTATGCTGAACACGTTTCCAATTAAACGTTTTCACTTTCGATAAAGTATTAAGTGCTTAATTGAAATAATGATTTAATATAAGTCTTTGGATGGACATAAACCAACTATGCAGATAGTTTAAATGGAATCAATCAATTATTCAATAAAAGAATAGTAATTTTTAATGTATTTTTATATTTCACACAATTATGTCTTTTTGTAATTCATATTATTATTTAATCAAAAGCATTTTGTAACAATTAATCTATTTCTTCTTATTATAATTATAAGAATATATTTGCTCTTATCTGTTTGCAATAAATTATTACATTTTAAGAAATTTATTATTTCAAACTAATAAATAATATTCAAAAAGTAAAAAAAAACATGCTATAAGTCTTCCACACTTTTCCGACGGCACTGAATACACTTTTTTCTAATGTCCTATAAACGTATCCGAATCAATATTGTTAACTAAATGGGATCAATAAAATTTGGAATTAATTCGCCCTTCAAATATTGCATTCTTTATAAACATTACTGTCCAAAAGACCATTTACATAAATTTCATAATATTACTACTGTAACATATTCTTCATTTTTATTATTCGGTTCACATTTATTTGTATAAACTGTTTTTTTTTCTTATTATTTATGTTATTTAAACACTCTCAAATATTTGATTAAAGGGTGTTAAGTAATCTCTCTTTTTATAATTAATGGAATATACGACACATGCAATTATTTAGTTAAATATTAATTTAATTGTATTGCCCCGTCGGCTATTTATGATTATTATACGAAAGATAATTACATGAAACTGCAATGTTTATAATTCCTTAATTGTTCTTGAATCTAAACTGAATGTTTAGTAATACTAATAATAGATACAATTACAGTAATTGTAAGCTTTTCACATTTAATTTTAATAAGTTCATTCTATTCTCTTTTAAAAATAATCTTACATTAACTTCCACTTCATTATTGAAACATACATTTTTTTATATTCACAAATCTTAGAGTACATTAGAACTTAATGAATATATATCCAAAGTCAAAGATTAATTAAATTATGCAAAATAAGTTGTAATGCCTTTATAACATAGTTCATCTAATTAATAAAAATTAACGTTATATTCTAGTATTATTTGTATACAATAATGACTAGTTTTGGAGATGTTTCAATTATTAAAATCTTGTTTAAAAATTGAAATTTTTTATATGTCAACAGTAAGAGTATGTGAGCGTAAATTGTTATTCGCAATACTTATTTCTATTTTTTTGTTAGTTTAATAATTTTAAAAGTTTCAAAAGTTGCAAAATTAAATTATTGAGTTTGAAAAGAACTTCAGTCAATATTAGAATTTTTATTGTTATATGAAATTTTGGTTTATAAATGTTTGTGTGACTGTTGCAATTGAAATCAAAACGTATGAATAAGAAATGATAAAAATCTTTGCACTTCTTGAATGAATGAATTGTCCAATTCCTTTGTTAATAGAAAGAATGCTGAGGTTCCCATTGAAAAGTTCGCCCCTTAACTGATAATCCGGAAAATGATAGCTTCTCCTTTTAGACGTCTAATGAATAATTAAGTGTTTCGTTAAAATATAATTCATGAACATCGCTTCTGCCGCGCACAGAATCCTCTTATTATTGTTACTTTTCCGAGTTTATAATTAAATGGGAGCGTATCGGGCGCATTAATAATCCCACTGAGGGTAACAATTAAAACGGGCCGCGGTGTTCCCTTTCTTTCTCTTTTGTTTTCTATTCCTTGTTGTTCTGTTCTGGTTTCGGGGCGGAGGGGGCGAAAAAGTCCGCGGAAGCCGCCACCGCGTCCCGAGGAGGTGCGCCCCTCAGGCGGTGGCGGCGGCGGCGGTGATGACGACGACATCCGCCTCAGTAGGGGGCGCCACGAACTTTTCAGGCGCCCCCCACCCGTTTGGCGCCATCTCGCTTCGGGCGTCAACAAACTAACAATTATGATCTTTCTCCATACTCATACATATTATATATGTATACACATTTAATATATATATATATGAAAGGTGAGCAATGGATATGAGAGCAACACATCATTGTATTCGTTTACTACTTTTTTGGTAATAGTATTTAATTTTTCTTCTATTTTAATTATCTTCGTTTCGATACACTCTTGGACGCACATCGCACTGTATACAATACCGAGCAGATTATGATTTTTACCAGGTACATTTCTGTCGCAGCGGTTTCGTGTACTTCAGAGGTTACTAAACATAGGTTACTAAAGTTGCTACTAACTTTTCGGTTTGTTTATTGTTGTTTTGGGCGCTCCCGGAGACGCGCATTGTTGACGTCGCAGCCGCCGCGGACAAACTAAAGCGGGCTGCTAAACATTTGCTGCCAGAGTAATTTGTGACGAAATAAGGGGAAAATTATAAAATTACATTGCTCGGCTTAAACTACTCTCTTTATTTGTGGCCGTGCCCGGCTCTCTCTCATTATTATTATACACACACATACACACATCCATCTATACACATGCATATACACCTACTTACACACATACATATATAAATATATATACGCACACACATACACACTGGCAACGGAACGCTCAGCTCGAGAGAAGACATCGGACCAATTTTCACTGCGCCCTCCCGATTCGACGGTGATTTCGATGCATTAGAGGTCGTAAATCATCCGGCCTCGAAATGTGAAATTGGCCAAAAACCACTTAAATTGGAACAATTTTCTTCTACCCGTTTCTTTCCTCGGATGCACGTCTTTCCTTGCACCTAAAGGCTTCCTTCCATTAAGTCCTCTCAATACTAAACGGTGCTGAACTTTAACGGCCCTTTCACAAAATCATTGAAATTCACTTATGCCTCTCAATATTTTTAAACTTCTTTTTTCGAATTAATCTCATATTTGAAAATTATTTACAATTATCATTTACAGTATTTTCGGGTTCTAATAATAATGAAATTTTCTGCTTATCAGAGAGTTCTAGTCGAAGACAAGTATCGCGTTATTTGTGATTTCTTCTCTTTAAAAATATTTTCCTGTAAATTATCAAAAAAAAATCTAAAAGTTTGGAGACTTCCTATACAAATCATTTTGTCTGAACTGACCTAAATTAATGTTTAATTTCAAGGAGATACTTCCCCATTCCGTTGTACATACGTCCTGTTGTTTTATTTTTTATTCGTCCTTTTCCAGTATATGTGTATTTTCTGTAAGGGTTGGGGGAGCTGTTGTGGTCTGAATAATGGATATAGTACGTGTGGGGGATGAGAAACGAGGGCAAAAAAAGGGAAGAACGAGAGGGTAGAGTGAAAAAAGAAAAGGAAAGGGTACAAAAAAAGAAAGACCATGCGAAGAGGGGTGGGTTTACCGCTTTGGCGCCGTTTGTTGCACGTTCCGTTCACGGAATTCCTGAATAATTGAACGGGGTAAAACAATTGAACCGCGTTCACCCCCTCGCCGTTCCTCGCCATTAATAATTTATCGCAAATAAGCCGCATTCGCCACCCTCAAAAAAAAAAAAATATAAGAAAGAGAAGCACAAGAAGTAGGCGATCAAAAATGATTACTTTTTCGAATCCCCAAAAATATTATGAAAATGAGTAATTCGTATGATTAGCGATGGAAAATTGTGCGAAGATGGCTTTAGCAAAGGTGCAGCACACATTCCAACCCCAATTATTATAATTGCTGGAGCGCCATGGGAAGATTAATTTTATGCAACATCGGGGGAAGCAAAATTGTGTGTAGTATTATAATTTTTGGACGCAAAATTATGATCGTCGTTGGAACGCTGTTGTTATATAAAAATAATTTTGGAAATTGCTGCTTTGCGCAAGATTTTTTTTAAATTTCATCATATTTTTGATATTCGAAATAAATTGTTCAGTTCAATTCTTTTTTTTTAATCTTTTTATTTGACAATAAATCTTTATAAATAATGATTGTCTCAAATTCAACACAATTTTCTTATTAAAAAATATTATCATTATTTACATATAGAACTAATTTAAGTGATATTTATACTATTCGAATATATGTAAAACTATTATTTTCTTGACTGAAAATAATATTTTCTTTGAAAGATGTATGTTAAATTTTTTGAATTATGAAAATTGTATTCACCACTACAAATTAGAAAGAAGCTGGTTCAAGTGCACCAAAGAAGGTAAATACTGTTCCTTCAGCGGGAAAGGTCATGGCATCAGTTTTTTGGGATACAAATTATCTTGAATTAACTCAAAATATTATATTATACAATTATGTTGGATCATTTGGATGGAAAAATCATGTGTATTTATATAACTTATAATTATTAATTGACTTTATAAACTCTAAATCACCATTTATGAAAATAATCCTTGATACTTTGTCCAATTATTAATGCTTAATTAATTGTCTCCTAAATTACTCATAATTGCAGCAGATCTAATAATTTGCAATTAATTTAACGCTGGATTGAAATTAGGATTAATTATGTTGTCGATGTTGATAGTTAGAGTATTTATTAAATAATTAATACTTTTCATTTAATTTATCTTATTATCGCATTTATTACTCTATCAAATCGTTTTCATTCTTATTGTAGGTATCGACTTGGTGTCACCTATTTAAATATCGTCATGTTGCTTAACTTTAAGGAGTTATGTTTGGTTGTTGATGCCGGAAAGTTCCTCAATCCCAAAAACAAGATAAAAAATATCGAATCTAATTAGAATATGCATTCAGGTTAATCTTCGGCGTTTATCTCTTCGCATATATTAATTTTTGTAAATGATTTTTATCGACGGGGCAAATGAATTAAGAAGGAAGGAAAAACAGACCGAAAAAGGAGGAAAGGAAAATAAAAATTCTCTCTGTCCGAAGGTGAAGGAAGGCGTGTGTCGGAGAGTGTGTGTATGTGTGTGTGTGTATCGTTGTGGGGACCCGCGGGGTCCCTCATTTATTATTTATACATGTGTGTGGCTGTGCATGTGTATGTGTGTATACAAAAATGTTGGTCGGCGATATCGAGATATATTCTATTAGCATATTTTTGTCGTGAAAGGGGAATTAATTCATCGCGCGATGGCCGTTCTCCTGTACATACACACTTTTTGTGCCTTTTCCTGTGCGAAGGGGGCCGCATGCGATAAATCAAAACGGCAAATAAGAACAATAAGAGAAGGACCTCGAGGAGAGAAAAAGTAGGCAGCAGGCAGTATACATCGTGCTGCTGCATACAGCTTACAGCAGCTTTAAGGAACATGCTGCAGAACATACAGCCAGCAACAAGAACAATCCTCAGAAGAGGATACAGAAGTGTCTTGCGATTTCGATCGCGACATTATTTATGCGAAAATGCGACGTCGTCAATGAAATAAATAAACGGATCGAAAAGTCCTTAGCTGCAACAATCTCAAAATAAAACCGAACACGCTCCTTGCTGTCCTTTCTCGTTTCCTCTTTTTTTCTTTCTTTCTTCTCTCATCCGTACATACATACACACACACACACTATGTGCGCTCCTTTATTTCTCGTTTCTTCTGCTGCGTCCGTTAATCATTGTAATTTCAAATATATAATTACGGCCTGCGCCCATCCCCCAACGACTTCTCCTCTCCGGCCTCTGCATTCTTTCTCCTTGTTCCACTCTTCGCCTGCTCCTTTCCAGTTTCTTTTTTCCGCATATGTTATTATTATTATTAATATTAGTGTACACACATGAACGAGCTACTGTGCGTTTAGGAATCGAACAGAAATCTTCCCATGCATTCATCATTTATTTACATATTCAATTCTATGAACTACACAAGTCCATTCTCCTTCTATTTTTTCCCATACATTTCTTTAGTTATCTATCGATAACCCAATCGGATCTAATTACATTCCTTCAAAACCCAATAATCACATTACTTTATTGTTCTTGCGATTTTACTTCTTCCTTAATTTTAATATTTCTACTGTTGCATACAAATAATTTAAAATGTAGATGTTAAATATTATTCTTGAAAATGACTTTCCACTTAAAAATATATGCGACATTTAACAATATAAATAATTTTAAATAATAAATTAATCACAACAATGTAATTTAAATATTTATTATATATCGATATTTTAAATTATGCAATAAACTGGCATTAAAACGGAATCAATTAAAGTGAGCAAGACCGTGGTAAGAAGCCCGGTAGCCTAATTACAGATTGTTACCATCTTTATATATTCCAATTTAATCTGCGCTACCGAGCTCTTATTCTTAATGATATTTAAAGATTCATATCGCGAAATCACTTTCGCTCACCAAAAAAGGAACGGACTTTGTGCAGATCTTAAGTTTGTATTCACCAACTAATTGCTAATGATCCCAAATAAATAATACCATTACGATGTACAAGAATGAAACAAACAAGAAAATATGGTGAGAGGAACATTATTCCGTGCGCCCTGTTTCGGGGGTGCGGCCAAATGGGTAATAATGGCACCCCCAATGGATGCATTAGCGGCGCTCCCCGTTAATTTCGCGTTCAATGTTAATAAAAGAAGAGGAAGAACAAACAACGCAAAGTAAAAAAATAAAATATGGATTCCTTAATAAAGTTTTCTTACACATTTAAACAAAGAAATTCCCAATTAAATAATCGTGCGCATTATTGAACGAATGCATTAATCATTCAATTTGAAAAATCATTAATTCGCTTTTCTGCGAGCAAATTGAACGGTTTAAAATGGATATTAATATCGTTTTGATGTAAAGCAAGAGATAAATGTGTCCTAATGGTAGGTGCACGTTGAATGTCAACTAAGCACTAATTAGTGTAATTTATACTGGAATATTATCAATTATTGGTGCGACATTTCAATAACAGATAATTGCCAATTTGACGGAATAAATTCCACATTATTAACGGAATTGAAAAGATTTGCGGCGCGTAATATCATTTAATTTGTCCGTTTTAATGCGCGTAATTTGCGTTGTTTCGTTACTGCGATCATCATAGGATTATATCATAATTTTTAATTAATTTGGCACCATTAATTAACACATTTTTTACCTATTTATTCAGTTTAAACAAAATAATCATAAATATAAATATTAGTACAATAACTGTAGAGTTACAGTTGTGATTCAAAAACTCTTGAAAACATAAATATGTTCAAATTCAATTCAACATGAATAATAGAGTTACAACTTAGAGCTAATATTAAAATTATGTAATTTAATAAATTATTATTCAGTAAAGGTGATGGGTATGAATCTCACCAAATGTAAAAATCTATTGTCATCCACCTGAAAGAATGGCATAAATAGGGCCGTAGCAATAAAAAATATAATATTAAATATTTGTATGTGTTTATATTACGGCTATTATATATTATTTACTACTATGGTAGTAATTCTTCGTGTAGATATATACGAGCATGTATGGACTAAAAGTTTTTCGTTCTATGGAAATTGATAAACAAATGTGTATTTAGATTCCGTTTCGAGAGCAACCGGTTAATGTTCTTAATGTTGTTGTTGTTGTTGTTGTCGTTGGTCTTGCGTTGGTAGGTTCTGGGCCTGAGGCCAAATGAGTGAGAGAGATAAGATGGCCGCCTACCGACAACGCCGTGGGTATGGGCGGCACCGCCGACCGGCCCATGGGCATAAAACAACATTACCACGGCAACGGGCGACCACAACTGCTGCTGCTGTTGCTATTGCTGGTCCTGTTGATGTTGCTCACCTCTTCTTGAAGCGAGGAACAGACAAAGCCAAAGCGACCGGACACCAGAACGGATCGCAACGTCGTATTCGGCATAACAAGTAGCCTACAACCCATTTGGATGGTATATGGGTGCTGTGTAGACCCATGGAAAAAAGTTAACGTCTACGACGACTATTTATGTTATCTCGACTCGTACATTTATTGCCAGTAACAGCACCAATAAAATTACAACTTCTGATCTCCTTATTCTATTTTTGTTGTTACTGAATTTCATTTTCTCCATTTTATTTATTTCCAAAGTGCCTTTTCACTGCCGGCTATGTATCCACATGCATATTTATTGATTTGCCAATAAATTCTACCTTGAAACTTTTCCCATTCACAATCCAGCACTTACATAAAAGTACCGCATCTAGATCACGCTCAGTATTCAGATACGGACGAAAAAAATGACCACGGAAATTACTCTATTTACTACAGAAACAAAAAGAAATGGAGATAAATATTGAATGTTGTAAGACGGTTTGAAATTAATAATAATTATCTTTGATACAGATATTATTATGTTTTTACTTCTAGCTGACATTACGAGAAAACATTTAATTTTTCTTGACAATTTAGAAGGCTACCATTTTTTAATCAAGTTATATAGAAACTTGAAACACTTTTGTGTATGAACATATAATAAATGAGAAATACTACATTTGATGATAAACACATTTTCCATTTACAAAATTATTGAATTTTACAAAGAATGTGGAATGTTCATTGGTTCTTATATATTCCTTTTCTTTGTTTATGGTTATAGAAATGCTTCAGGCTTTGTAAAGAATGATTTGATGAAACGCATAGACTCAAGAACTCCGTAAAAATGGAATGATTTTACGATCGCCCATGGGTGTTTTCAATATTACGTCTAGAAATAATATCAATTTATGATGCTTTGCAAAATACCTCTACTATTTATGATGCTATTATCTTTAAACAACAATATCATTTTTTCTTGATATTTCATATTTTACATAATGATTATATGATATAATATCATGGATGTCGTCGAATGAAAGCGATTTATTAAGATTAAATGTTATAAAATAACAGTAGATTTTAATAATAAATTATAATTATTGATATTTTAACTATCACTTGATCCTAGTATAGTAAACACTTCAATGTTTTCATATCTTAATATGCCATATAGAAATTATTTAAATACAGTAATTTGAAACATTTTCAATGTCGCAAATATACATTTAATAATAAATATCAATTATCTTTATTGCATTAAGAAAATTACATAGTTTTTTTTTAAATGCCACGAGTACAAAATTTGAATACGAAAAATTTACTATTTATTTTCAAATCCAATATGTGCTACCATCTGTTGCCATAGAGTAAATGTAACTTGGATGATTTTAATTCAGAGTTCTGTACATTTCTTTATAAATGTGTAATTTTATGTATTACATCGCTGAGACCCCGGACCTGATATAACAATCACAGCATAGAAACAACTTTTATCAATTTAACAAAAAGATAATGAAGAATGTAAATAGAGAAAATATTTATATGCAACCAAATACTCATATTTGAAAGTATTTTATTTTTAACAGAATGAAAATATTTTATTTTGTAATTTGTTCATATTTAAAAATGAAATATTATAATTAAATTCAATAGAGAATACTTTTTGAAAATCAATCAATGGATTGTGAATATTGCAATATTTATATATGCAACCAAGTTGACTTCTATTATCATGTATGGTTTTTAAAATTAATTTGAAATATATAATTGTTTTAATATCAATACAAAATTAACATAGAAAAAACAAAACATTCTATAGAAACAGCAATCTAAGACAGTAAACATTAAAGTGCTTGCATATTCAAAGTAGAATTATCCAATTCCGTGTTGGAGTTCATTATTTGATTGTAAACTTCATCTTCGTCATCTAGTAAAGCTTGCATTCTCTTCTTGTAACTGAAACATGCAACACAATAAATAAATGTAACAATAACAGAAGAAATCTTTCGTACATTTCACTATCAGGGTTATTGTCCGGATTTCGGCATTTTTCCAGCTTCTTCTCGATTAACTTCATTTGGTTTTTATCCGGATTCACGTCCGCCATTTTAACCATCGAACGTATCCCTCTTACTGCCTCAATGAGTTCCTCCAGTTTCCCACGACCATCTACTCCAAAAAGAGTATCCGTTACGTACGAATCTAGATTCTCCTGCAGTTTGGAAGCAGCATGAAGAATAGCGGCCAGTGCCATTTGGCTTGGTGAATACAGCAAAATAGCATCAGTGAGGAAAACCTTGTCCAAAAGTTGGTCAATTCCTGGTCTTAATCTTTCTGGATCATTAAGCGACTGACATCTAGTCTTGATATCAATTATTAATCCCTCCACAGGCCGAAAAGGATTGTGTATAGATAAATGAAAATTCAATTGTTCCATAAGCAATAATTCATTATTTAAAATAATGTCTGAAGCCTTTTCTCTATCGCCTTTGATATTTGACACAAACTGTCCAATGGACACATTGAATTCCTCAACTTTGCATGCTAGATACACACATGTTACCCTAAAAATATAATCATGAATAATTGTTGATTAAATTAAAGTTGATGCATCCAACATAATTTCTTTTGGGTGATAATTCATCACTGAATTATGAACATAAAATCGTTTGAAGTAGTGGAATGCTGTTCCTGATACATTTCTTGGCATTGGAGGTGAAAATCCTTTACAGAAATCTCTTAAGAACAGTTCATACCGCTTCACCATTAAGCTTTCTTCTACTGGAGTTAAAAAGTAATCATAACGATTGGCTTCCTAAAACAGGTTGTATATTACTATCTGTTAACAATATCTTAAATTATACACTATACTTACAGGTACATTTTTCCCGTAAGCTTGAATGTGCTTAGCATTAGTTTTTTCTCTTAACTGATTTAATTCCTCTTCACTAGAAAACATCCAATATTTACACTGTGTACTTGTGGGAAACATTGTGGAGTAACTATTTTATCGACTACACTTTATATTATTCAATTTAATTCATATTCGTTAGTGAGTAAAGCATTGGTAAGAAAAATATAATTCTTAAGCAATGTAGGGTTATGTTATGAATGTAGTTTCAACTTAGTTCCAATAGATAGCAGCAATGTCTTGTATAACTTTCTCTTATTTAAAATGACATAATAAATCACTTACGTATCTAAATTATTTAGACTTAATAAGTTTGGACACTGACATTTTTGGAAACAATTACTGCAGTGCTTAATTAACTATGTTTTTATTCAAGATTGATTCTGGAATAATAAACTAATGAAACTATAAAATAAATATTAATTTCTCAGAGTTTTAGTAAAGATGTTATATTCAAAGAAAAATAATTTATCACGTATTAAATGATGGGGATTTTAAAGAAAAGTAGTGTAGATGTTTGCTAAGCTATAAATAAATTTGTGTTCCGAGACTCGGAAGTCACCGACTCCTCGAGCACCCATAATTGTCTCTAAATCACAGGAAGAAGACCTTAAAGGGGCGCCCAGGTAATATATAGCGAGTTCACGTGCCGCGCCGTAAATCCAATCCCGTTTTCCGGTTTTGACAGTGACACAAAGGCGGAACCGGTAAACGGATGTTCCCCGAGGGATAAGGTTAGAAATATCCAAGACGCTGTTGCGCTTCAATCAAATGTTTTATTTGTTCCTGCGTGAACGGTAATGCAGGAAGGAAGGATGAAATTAGGACGAATGAATTATTCAATGGCAGTTTAGAGAAATGCGTGCTAATTTTATGGAAGCTGTTGCAGGTGAAGGTTGCGCATGGAGTGGCTGCGAAATTTGGCGGACTTACAATTTTCATACAATTAACGTGTTCTGCTTGGGTAACGCGCGGCTTGCAACTACGAGGCGTTCGGTGCCTGCTTAGTGACGGAGAAAGCCCCCAGAGGATTCCCTACCCTGCATTTGGTTACCAAACTAAGTTCGTTTACTTTATTAATTCTATAATTGTATGCTTGAAAGTTATTTACAGGCAACGAATTTGCACTAACAGTTGAATAAATTATGTAAGGAAGGATATATTAAATTCTGGTTTTACATGTGACAGCGTCACACAAAGTTAATTATATCTATATAAATAATTGAAACATAATACACTACAGTATATGCAATGAATTTGTGTTGTATAAATTAGTACTTATTTCAATGGAAGTCGAGAGTTTGTATCTTCCGTTTCATAAATTATCATAAATAAATCGGGTGGATGCGCCGGGTACAATATTCTTTAAATATTAATTATTAAATGTGAACATCAAAAATATATTTATATTTAATTTTTAGAGTATAATTATTGAAAATAATGATTTTTATGGGTTGTGCGATAGGTACGATTCCGTTCGGAAAAATGTAAGCAGAACACTGACCCAAAAACGATTGGAGACTCTTCCGGTTTTATTTCCCTCTTCTAGTCCAGTTTTATCGTTCCATTCTTGGCTTTCTTATATGTGCTTTTACCTCCATCTTTGCTCCTTTTATATATTTTTTTTAATCTGCTGTAGTGGAAGTGAGAGCAATTTCATTTTGAGGAGGAGGTGGAGGAAGCAGTCGAGGAGGCGGCGGTTGTTAGCGTGAAACCATCCGGGCAATTCGATTGCGGTCATCTTTATGGACCCATATCGCGAATCGAATTGACCGGACGCCCATTCAGCAATTCTACGGCTGCCGTCGCCTCCGACCATAAATCGCCTTCCGTCGAAATTCATCTTCCCCACAAACATTTCCTCTTATCGAGTTATTAAATACATACTTCAGGTGTATCTTCTACAAAGATTTATTAAGACCTCTCCATTGACAAAAATACCGTTGTACTTGTATTTTATTTATCATGTTGAGCACTTTTCTACATAGTGTAGTACGTGGCTTCTGAGTTGCTACATGGAAAAGCCTACGAGTGTCTCGGAAACAAGGAAAATTCAAAAGGTAAAGGTGGCCTCGTTCATTATGCAATACATCTCCACTGAATCTGAATCCAAGGAGGGTATAAGAGGGAGAGAGAGGGCAATAAAAAATGGAGGAGTACTGGTAAGACTAGGATGAGGAGGATGACGGGGCCGCCATTTCATTGTTATCCGCTCGATTGTCTCCTTGTGAGTGGGTTACAAACGGCGTTCGACGATGAAAACACACATACACACACAATGCATCATATATATATAGCCAGAGAAAGATCGCCGCCCCCTTACACCGCCCGTGTCTATATCCTAATAAAGGATACGAGGACACAACGGGAGAAGGACTCATGGGCGAAAGTGGATGTAGACATGAACGTCGAGTGGCTTACATACGTACAAAACTTTTTCATCCACTCGAAACTACACATACTCACGCAGAAAGTAAGGGTAAAGTCGTAACGGACATTCTTGTCCATCTTCTTTTTTCGGTATATTATATTTTTTTCCCCGAAATTAATTTTCTTCAAATTTTATTTTCGTCACGAACAACACTTCCAACTACTTCTAAAAAAGAAAGTTCGTCAAGTTCGACCAAACTCTATTTGCCGTAATTATATATTAAATATTACTTTTGAAATTATTAAAGAGTAAAGACAAACAATAATATAAATGGAAATAAATAAAACAAATAGAAAGAAAAGCAGGATTTTATTTACCGACGTTTCCATCAAATTAACTTGAGAAGATCAACAAATGTCGAGGATGTAAAGGATTTCACGTGGTTGACTGAACCTTTTCGCAGAATGGAACTAGGAATACTATTGTCGGGAATGGAAAAACGACATTACAATCACCGAACAAATATACTTGATAAATCTTTATTTTATTATTAAGATTTGTACACATATTACATAATAATACATATATTATAATATTTATCTCATAGACTCATTTTTCTTTTAAAATTATTTATAGTTAGAAGATGCATTTAAATACCTTGGTAATTTAATGATTCGGAATTAATTATTTTTCTGTTGCTCTCAGCTAATTACTTTTTTTTATAAAACAATTTGACACACTTAGAAGTAACGACACCGTGCTATATATATATATATATATAGTACATAGATATATTTCTTATTAATTCATCCTTTCGACGAATGCAGACTGTTCGATAACTGCAAGATAATTATTACGAAAAATGGAATTTCGAGTATGATGAAATACAGAATTTGTAGTTATCGAACTATTTGGAATCGCGAATTAATGTTGCTTAAAATTACATATTTTATTTGGAAACGAAAGTTAGCATGGTTTAAATTTTATTTTTATTTATTTATTTTTTTTATATCCATACCCTTACAATTCTCTCATTAAAATTACAATTAATACAATAATTGTATTATTTAATTTATTCTGTTTCAATCAGTTGTTTATCTATAACTTATATCTGTATTTTGAGATATCTTTAATTAGAAAATAAAACGGAAAACAACATTTTCTATAATTTTAACAAAGAATAAAATTTATTTCCATGAAACACCATCGACGTTATTATCCACTAGAATTAATTTAATTATTATTAAAATGTATTATTTATTAATTGAAATCCTAAAAAATCGATATGTACTAAATATCATCGTTAAATATTATGTAAAAAGCAATTTTATTTATGATTTTATTCAAATTTCAAAATCCGTTTAGTTTTTATTAATTGTGCATACAATTTGTGTGTGAACAAAAATGCTTAGAAATAAATGTTAATGCTGGCATATACTTCTCCTTCTCATCTGTAACTTCAATTTAGTCTGAAGAATTTATAACATTTTCAATTAGCGTGCTACGCAATATATCTATCTAACGTTTCCTTATTCGTTGTTGCTTAATTTATATATATATTTTTTCTATAATAAATCTCTTTCTTAATCGAAACATTTGCAAGGATAATAAATATAAATATTAATAATATATGTTTTTTTTTAAAATTTATTTTTTAATTCCTTTTTTTTAATTAAACTTTTAGATTGGTCCGTGCGTTTTTAATTGAATCCTTTCATAGATAAACTTCTTGGTGTGGACTTAGATCTTAGAGAGAGTGGGCTGAACCTAGTAACCGAAATTAAGTCAGCCGCTGAAAAAACCTAGTGGTAATCAACCGAAAAGAAAGGCTTAAATAATACTCCTCCCTTTTCGTCTTATACGCTCCACAACATCCTCATACAAAAAAGCGCATGTTAACTTATTGTTTTTAGTGAAAATTTCTTTCCAATTTCTTTTGCAGATGTTGGGAGACCGCGGAATGATAGTCCTTTCCATGTGTCTCCATGCGCATCCTCTCCTTCGGCTCCCATCCTTCTTCTTAATATTTAAATCAGATTGAGGTTCATCGTTCCGGATAAGTAGTCTTCTCGCAGAAGAGGTACCATCGTCGTGCTGCTGCGTCTGCAATTAAAACCAATTAAGTAACAGATGCATTCGAAGAAAAAGGGATTTTCTTGGGGAGCAGCGTGCGGAAGGAATGAAAATTGTTATTTAGACTGCTAATTAGAATTTGAGAGTAATTAAAAGCCCAATTAATTATTATTAAATTTTCATTTCTCAACGAGTTGCGGAGTGCCTCGCTAATTGATAATTAATTTGATATAATCCATTCTACAATTTTCTTTTATCTCTGAAATGGACATTTTAAGTAGTATCATACATATTTTCTGAAATATTAATATTTTATAATTTACAAATATTTAGGAGTTTATTAATACTATAAATATGAATAAGCTATTCAATAGAAATATTTGATTAGCAAAATATTTATATATTTTTGAATAAAGGAATTTCAAATTTATATTTAACAACAAATTAAATTCGCAAAATTCATAGAAGCGATAAATACAGTAATTGTTTTTTGTTGTGTAAAATATTATGATTCAGTTATATGTGCAATGATACTTTTCGCAATTTTCTAGCAACGAATAAGGAAATTAAACTGTAAGCTTCTGTATCGTTTTCCGCGCATTCAAGAAATTTATGCACAACATTTCGCCATTACGCACGGACTGTTTCCAGAAAAATGAATGTTCTGCCAGCTTTTATTTTCTTCGCTTTAATAGCTTTTGCAAGATTATTACCATTATTTATTTTCAAATAGAGTTCTTCATATAATCTAAGAAACATATATATATATTGAAGCCCATTTTATGGATGAATTTTCGTATTTAATTCCTTAATATAATTTTTATATTATATTATTATATATTGTAATATTATACTGTACTGAAAAAAAACTTCAATTTATTATATTAATTTTTAAATTTTATTTTATTGTTAATAATTGTAAATTATTACCAGTCGAAGAAAGAACAAATAAAATACATTAATACATATGCGGTGTAAAACGAGTTTTTGATACATTTTGTGGTTCAGTTTGAAATTGCTACAACCCTAGGGACGTTGATGGTTATTTACAATTTCAGCTGGTCATTTCCCATGACATAAATGAACCCTTAATCACAATTACATTCAATAATTTGGGGCACAGTTCAGTGGTGGAAAAATATTAGTATGACCGTGATGAACTATCAGAATTTACATATATCAAAAATAATGGATTTATATATTTCTTAATAAATGAAATATTGCAATAATAAACACAATAGGTGATAACGAATTTTGGACGGTCTTCCGAATTGAAAAGCAATTTTGTATAATTACAGTAACTGGAAAATTAGATTCACCAATCCATCATGTTGTATATGCTCAGTGTTTATGTCCATAATTTGTTTTTAATGCAATACCAATAATGATATTTCGTTAATGAGAAGCTTATTGCAATTTGATGCGATCATATTCACTATAGGCGACACGAGATATTAATTTCTCTAGACTAGCAAATACAATGTACATAGTATTCTGTTATTAGTTCAATTTTAGTGTTTCCATACTCTATTATAAACAGTAGCAAACAGATGATACGGAATAATATGTTTATCTCATATGGAGAATTATGAAAACGTAATATACTTCTTTACAGTGAGTTAGCAATCGTAGTAAGCACAAAAAATGTCTGACTTCCAAAGCAATAAATCTCTACTTTTGTAGACATCAAGGATAACGCACGTAAAACAAGGATTGGAATTACGGCAAATCCTTAAATGATATATTTTTTAACCCGGAGTGGAAAATAAAAATGCAATTAATCAATCAATCGCGGATTTGATATCCGCTCGATGTTACAATTTTCTTTTGTAATTCCCTGATCCGCGTTCGCCTTTCGTTCAATTGAGATAAATTTGCTCGATCAATTTGTAATTATTTGGAAGATCCCCCGTCGCGTTCCGTAATCTCTTCTCCTCTCTCCTCCACCACCCTCTGTCTTCCCTATTCACCAGTGATTGCTAATGATTGTAAGGGAGTTTTCCTTACTCGTTCAACGCAGAAGCTTGCTGTGAGTTTCCTGATCGCTTGTTTGTCGAAAATGGGAAAACGTGAGATGCATCCCATCTTTTCGGTGAATAAAAGTTCAGTTCTATGTTCGGGAACTTAGATTAAGGTATTGACATTCGAAAAGGTAAACAGTCCACGTTCAGTTAAATAACATAATATTTTCAGAAAATTATTCTTTATATTATTCCCACTAGCGTACTAAATAATCAAACTCTATATAATCCAGAAAATTTGATTTGGACTAAATTAAAATACGAAATAAGTTGATATTTCATTAAGTTAACTGTTACGTAATATGAATATGTTTGGTACTCACTCGGTTGGAGCGCGTTGGAAGGTGGTGGTTGGAAGTTGTTTGGCTTGGGCAGCTCGTGCACGTGCCAACAGACTCATCACTGTCCTTTTCGTCGGTGTCATTGAAGTCCTGGGTCCACCAGCGAGGAGCGGCCTCTTGCGACCTGCAGCCGCCGTCGGCGTCGTCCCCGAGATGGTCGGCGTCTGAACAGCCGCCGCGACGCCGCCTACGGCCCCATTGTTCGGAGACACTTGGCCGCCGCCGGCTGTGCCGCTGTTGATAGGCGATATGCTGGCATCACATACCATTACTGAAACAATTCAGCGATGTTAGATATTTCAAATCTTCACGCGTGAAATTTAGCACTTCATTACAATTAAGGGTGGATTTTCATAACAGAAAAAACGTCACTCTCATAGCTGCAATGCATAACTCTTGTTACCACTCAATCTTGTTAAATTTTAACATCCATTAAGTTTCCCAACAAAAAAAATAATTCCGTTCAAAATGGAAATATTTTGTAGCAAATTTAACCCTTTCAATCGTACATGTACGGTTAATGAACACCAACAAATCGGACTACCTAACTCACAACACCCGTCCATTAAATTCTATTATGCATAAATAATATCAAACTTTCCGCTCTGAATATTTAAAAATATTTTAATAACAAGGATTAATTGTAATAGCTTAATAATTAAATTAATTCGAAGAAATTCAACACATTAATTCTCATTTTTTAATAATAAATTAATAAATATATCGCAGGTGAATGTGGATAATAAATTTGTAAATTGTTTTAATAGATAAATTATATAATTAGGTTGATCGTAAAATATTATCTGTGTATTATTATGGACTGCGGTATAAATTAATTAAATAATGTCATTTCCATATCGATTCGCATAATTTAATTATTATTTTTAAATTAGAACGTGATTGGACGATGAGTATAAACTGGGGTCAGGTTCATCATGTTTGTTGAATTATAAATGTTGTTAACGATGGTCGTGCATAGTACATTTTCTATTAGCAATGCAAATCGTGTGTTTCTATGTAGTAATTAAATGGGAGTGTATATGTAAGCTCGTGCAACTGCATTTATTCAGCAAATGTAAAACGCACGTAATTGGATTACGTTTTCCTGTTCTTTTATTTATTTTAGTGCATTTTACGTGTAATACAGATGCGGTATTCGTTGACCCTAATTCATTTACAATCAGATTCAGATGGACGGGATAATATGGGCTTAAACTCTGTATGCAACAAGCTATAGAATTAAATTACGTAATTCTCTAACTGAATCTTTGACCATCTTACTTTTGTTACGTAATTCCTGATTGTGTAGCTCAAGTTATATGGTAGATGCTAAATTGTGATATGGATACACTGATCAAATATTATGTGTGCTTTGTTATAATTAAATATGATTTATTCACGTATTGGGACCCGGAAACCTAAATAAATATGTATGCGACATATACCTGGTTGGACACCCCTGAGGGCGGGATGCTCCTCATTTGTTGGACTGTCGGGAATGTCGAGAATTTCGATGTTTCCCGACGAGCTCAACCTGTCCTCCGTTTGGTAATCGGCACCGCCGCCGGCCATCTCGTCGCCTTTGTTGTTGTTTCTCTGGCTGGACAGGACCTGCATCTCCCACATCTGCTCCTGTCTGATGTCATCGTTGTAATCCTGAAATGTAACCCACAATTAGCACGGTGGATGCGTAAATATATTTATTACGGCGTCGGTTGTCGCACATTCATCGCAATAACTTAATAATACACTTTCATCCCTTCGAGGATTCAATCCATATAGATTATTCGGATGGCATTCTTGGGCGAGGAAGGATTTCCGTTCGAATGCGTTCTCCGAACAAAATTCAACCATCCGGACGAGGGTGACGTCGGACGTGTCGTACAAGATAAAAACGCCGACGGCGGTAGCGGCGAACAAGTTATAAAGTAATTGGGGACGGTTTTTAATTAATTCAACAGTTTATGCTTTTTTCACAGATAAATTAAAAGAGCTGACGAAACGTTATTTTATTTTTAATAATTATTGTAGAAGAAAAAAAAACAAACATTGTATATAATTATATTACACAAAATTGTGTTACTATTATCATTAAAATTGGTAAATTTAGAATATTTAAATATTTTCTAAAATTTTCATACAAAATTTAAAAAAAAATGATTATAATTTAAATTGTTGTGAAAAAATGGATAAAAAACGATACAAATAAAAATAATTATTATATTTATGATTACAATATTTCGATTGAAATATTTTAATTAAAACTACAACATTGTTCTTTTCATAAGGTAATTTTTTTCAATTCTTAATTGTGAAATTCTTCATTATAAATGGAAAACTTCATAAATGCTTTATATTCGTATATTTCAAAAGCTCAGGGAGCGAAAAAATTGTATAAAGGAGAACAAAAAATTTAATTAAATTTATTAAATTACTAAATGCAAAATGCATGGAAAATAGACTTATTAGTCTGGAAAAATAACACAAACTGTAGTTTCTGAAATTTTATCGATTTACATTTAAAAATATTGTGTAATATGGTTTGTGGATAAATCCTTTGATATACAAGAAATATTAAATCGGTATAAAATTAAATAATCTGGAAATAATGGCCATATTTACGTGGCTTTGATGTTATGCAGATTATAAAACGTCGAAGCAAATTCTTATACAAAAAAAAAACTTCATGCTATTGGAATTCTTTTCGATCATCCGTCCGGTGGCTGCGAAATTAATGCGAACCGAATGTCGGTGTAACAAGCTCGTAAAGCATAAGTTCGGTCCTGTAAATAGAATCTTTTTAGCCAGGATAAACTGAGCGTGCGAGGGGCGGCGACGGCGGTCTGCATTTTACGCCCCTTTCATCTATAAATACGTCGGCGGCGGCGGCAGCGGTGGCTGCGGCGGTTCACCATTGAAAACAGGTGGTCAATCGTTTTTCTCTTCGCGCGCGATCGATGGCCGCAATCTGCAATCCCTACGATTCTGCTCCAATAAAAAAAGTATATGTATCTGTATATATTTGTTCGCCCTTCTTTCGAGCACGAAGCGATGTGGAAAATAAAATTTGCAAAGACCGTGGAGGGAATGCATTCGATTGAAACCAAAGGTAAACAACTTTTCGAGCGGCGGTATCTTTCATTTTCAGAATCGTGACCCTATCGATCTTATTATATAAAATAAACGTCGTATGTTATTGATGTAGATCAGGCTTCCTTCCACCCTATTCTTTTGCTCGGTCTTTGTGAATAAAATTTGTATTTTATTTATTAATTTATAAATAACATTTTTTTTGAGATTTGTTCAGTTCCTAATTTCGGTTTCCGTAATGCGGACCACATTATAATTGGATGAAAAGCATACGATTGAGTTGTTTGTTGAATTACGGCGGACGGATATTCTAATATAGATAATAATTGTAAGTGTCTGTTCGGTGTCTGTTACAGAGACTTGTTTGCGTCTCTAAATGCATAGGCAAACCTAAACCAAGGTTCAGGGTTCTCCCCAGTCCCGTCTGTTGCCTACGCAAATTAATACTGATGCGAGTTGCCTCACCGCACAAACGTACATCCTGACACTTTATAATAGAATTCACGTTTAATTAGCGTACGTTTACATGTACGAATATACAGGTCTCGCAAAAGCTCGCAAATATAATATTCCAGCCGTATTCAATAGAAATTGATTTACAAAAATAAATGTTCATTATTACCAAAATATTATTTATTATAAATTATTGGAAATTATAACGAGATTGCTTTTATATTAGTTTATATATAGAATTTTCAGCATTCTCAATTTGATGATTTTTTAATTCAAAAATTTAGTGTTAATTTTAAATTAATTATGGATTAAACGTGTTCATATTTAAGATAAATAAAAGGATTTTAAATTAGTTGAAGTTATTTTGTATAATATCTAAACATAACTCTCTCATCGAGAAGTATATATACTGATGATGTTTGACTTTTGCCATTAGTGTTATCTTATCATTTCGGCCGATGTAGTTGCTTCGTTGGAATGAATATTACCTCCATTAATCTGAAGGGTCGTTTCGTCTTGAGCTCTGGCTTAGATAATAATTATTGCTGATGTTGGGTCTACTTATGTTCGCGAATAAGATAAATCCATAACGAGCATTCATCTATATAAATTTTGAATCCATTTACACAGATTAAAACATACGCAAATAATTTTGTGAGCCGTCAGATATGATGGAGCGAATGAATGTAGTTAAGAATGCATTTTATGAAAGATCAATTATGATGAATCTGCACTCTACAAATAAAGTGTTCAAAGACAATCAGCTGGAATTTAATCGCGCATTTAGGAGTTGCTAATGTAATAATGGCAAGGAAACAAACAAAAAGACATTGACAAATCCGCGAGAAATTTGTTTACATTTTATTGCTTTTGCACGTATTTTATTTGCGCCTGTATCGGATTCAAATTGAAAACTAAAGTTTCTGGGATTTGTAATTGGATTTGCCGAGTGTCGCGGAATCCATAAATTTGGAAATCCGCAAAGGGTAAATTGGATAAACGTGTCACACGATACCCGGGGAGTCGCCAAAAAGTGAGATAAAAGTGTGCACAGAGGGAAGAACTGTGCTCGGCATGCGGGTCAGAGCGAGTGCGAGAAAAATATAGAAATATGTATTTTATGTGAGGATCGAGGAACTCAAATCTGCAGCTTTGGATTTGCAAACAAAAAATAATAAAACAAAAAAATAAGGGATCAAATAGACGTTGATCTCTTTGCAACGCTTTTGTTTTACTCAATCAATTATTTTCTGAACGATAAGAGATTAACCCTTCGAAATGCTACTATATTCTATGTGAAATATATTCAAACTCTACACAAAAATATTTTAAACGTTTGTAATTATAATCATACAAATATTCAATGTTGTTATAAACATTTTATTATCTAATGAAATTTTAAATGAAATTAAAAAATCTATGTAAAGTGATTCCATAATTCCTGTGTAAAATTTTAAATATCATCTGATTATCGTAATGTGATTTCTTATATTATTTTCAACGTTTTGATTGATTTGTATTTTAAATACACAATCGACGCGAAAACGCGTTCACGGCAGTGAGTGTTCGACAAAGTAGTTGAAAGTTTATACATTTACAAGAATCGTGCAAACGTTTCTATTTCGCACCACCTCCATCCACAGAAAGTAGAACAAGAAGCGAAACTCGACGCAGCGCCCAATATTAATCACAAAAGTTTCCCGGTCTCGTATAAATATTAGCTAAAGTTTTAAAGTTTCTTCGGCTACAAACGGACGGACCGAAGAAGAGAAAAGGGGATTCTATCGATTACGGATGAGCTGTTTTGCTGTCTCCATCCGAAATGTGTGTCTACTTTTGAAAATTGAAACTGGTTGAGCCATGGCCCATAGCAAACCCCTCAACTCACCCTCTCCAAGAGAACTGCTCTTGAATTACATCCGAACCGATGATCGCATTCACAAAGCGAAAACTCCGCCGCTCCCAATCGCTGCGTGGGGTGGCTGTCGTGTGCAACGGTTTCGCAGATTTATCATTGAAAGATGGAAAAACTGAATCACATTTGATACAGCTTCAATACTAGCAAATAATGAAATTTCAAATATCAATTTTCATTATTGCTTCGAATTACGTTACGTTTTTGTGTGTGTTCAGTATCCATTAGCTAAATGGGAATTAAAAGCGTTCGATAACAAAGCAACGATATGTTGAAACATTGAATGCAAGAAAATTTTAAAAATATATATTTATTTTTTATACAAACAACATTTCGCAAATAAAGGCAAAAACCTGTTATTAATTTGTTAAAATTAACAAACATAAATTACTATTAATAAAAGAGAAATAATAATTTTGAATAATATTTGCGTAGGGGTTGTGAAATAATTAAATGATATATTGAAATAATTAAAAATCATAAAGGCAAACAAATATTGTATCATAAATCGCAATTGGAATAAACTAGTGTAGGGAATACTAAAAAAAATAAATTTATGTGGAATATGGAAATTTCATACAAACGAAAATATCTCATATAATTTAAGTTTGTAATATCGTTATAATATTGTGTCTTGCGTTCAATAGAAGATGGTAGCAGCATGAAAATATTTTAGGAAACTTTATATATTGCTTTCCACGGAGAAAATAATAATAGCAACTATAGACCTTGACTTTCATCCGATATCAACATGTCATCTAACCGTCGATTTACCATAAAAAATATACAGAAACGTTTAATTAAATTTTGGCTCTACTTCTACTTAAACAAAACTAATTTTAAGTTTTAATCAATATGTTTTTTTAAAATTACATTTCCCAAAGAAATTCTATTGAATACAATTAAACAAATCCGAAACAGTCCACAAAATGCAATAACAGTATGTTATTTACGTGGAATCGAACGAAATTCGATTCCACGTTTATTTTCGAAGTGTAATTAAATCGAAATAGTTTCGAATTGGTCTGCATCGATAAAACGATTGTGTTTGCTTTTGGCATTTTAACCCAGTTTAATATTATTTTCATCAAGATTGATATTAAGTTTAGATGTTCAAAGGAAATTTATAATTTCATTAAGACTGCGTGTTTGATGATGCAACAATAATTGGGGAATCTGGGTCATTCATGTAGGTGTATATAATTAGTTTAGCATGATCTAATTTGGAATTGATTCAAACACCTTCAGCAGTTATTTTTAAAATAAAATATTAGTTTCTTACAGTTAAAAGGAATGTTATTCCTAAATATCTTTTTTCTGAAATAAAAGTTTGAAATTTATAGAAGGATTTTATGATTGAAAGAAATCAATATTAATTTCAAAATATTAATTATAGAGTAGCATTATTGTTAAATTTTACATGTTTACATATACTTCAAAAATATAATAATCAGAGAGTTTAGATATTTTTTAGTTTAGATAATTTCAATTGAAATTTGCTGCTTAATAAGTGAATTTATAATTTATATTTTTTGAATAATTTTTGGGCAAAAAAAGTGCTAGTAATGAATATTTTGTTGTCAATATTTGATACATTAGTCTAGTTTAAATATAAATATATATATTTTTTTGTAAAAATAAGTTATTGGACTTATTTAAAAGAAATAATGATTGTATACTTTCTAGTTCATTTCATTCGTTAAAACTAATAGGAAAAGAGACGAAAGGCCATTTATTATACGTTTGGTCAGGTTATTTATTACGACAATGTCGGTTACGAGCAACGCGGACTCTAATTGCAACTCATTAATTTCGAACGACTTATTGGATTTCGGTATGTTCTCTCTCACTCTCTCTTCATTTGAAATGGAAGGAAATACATCAATAGTCTTCGATGTTGTGACATTTGACTCACCGGAACCAGGAATCTTCTGACTTCCGCCAAAGCGTATGCAATACGCGCATGGGCTTCAGCGGGGGTGGCAAAAGCACTGATCTCCACATGCAGCTCTTCGCTGAGGTGCTGGAACTTAGGATCCCCGCTGGCTCGAAGCTCCTCTTCCTGCACAACAGTAAAGTTAAAGTTACATTTAAATTACAACTCGCTGGAAATAGAAAAAAACACACAGTTTTCGCGTAAATCGTCGAAAGCGCTTCCATAAATTTACTCGCGAAAAACACTCCAGAGGATAAAATATTGAACGCGCGATTCTATTTAATTCTGTCCTTTTCTCTTTATTTTTTCACTCCCTCTGTTCTTTCGGTCGCCATTTATTAACGGATTCATAATTTCCGCAAGATTTCGCAAAGTTACGCGTCGCAACTCCTTACTATTATTAATAGCATCAAACTTATTTCAACTTGCATAACTCTTAGTCTGAACTTCGGAATCCGTTTTTATTTATACCCGCAGAACAAAGTTCAGCGAAATTAGATTATTGCAATATTATTTAGCACAATTTGCAAATATTTGCATTGTTAATACAAATAGAGCTGAATGAACATTAAATCAATAATATGAGAATAATGCATTTGCACAAATGATTTATATAGAATAATCTATAAGTTCTCTATAATGAAATATATGTTTAAATTGCGGTGAATGCGCCGGGCGAATAATGTAATGTAACTCACCTTGTGTCTATCTTTCATTGATCCTCGACCAAGAACTGCCATTTTGCACATTGTATCCTCTTGAAGTCTTTTTAGTGAATTTCCTTTTGGACCCAACAGTTTCCCAACGAAATTAAACTGAAAAAAATTATTATAATATGTAAATTTAATTCAAAATAATATTATTATAAATAAACAAAAATAACAAAAAATGTCTCAAGACATTCGTAATCACTATTTTAAAGTGATGCATCTTCTACTAACATTAAATTTGTATGTAGGGATTATTGATTTCTGCATTTTACAATATTTATTAGCCGGATGCAAGCCTGCATATTGCATGTCAATGATTTACAACCACGATATTGTATTGCAGAGGAAAACATCTTAAAGTACTTTATTCCATATATCATTGGTAATATATCTACCATTAGGTATTCCCAACTGTATCTCAAGAATATTTTTCTACGTCACCTTATTATTATTTTATTATGAAGATGGGCTTTAGTGGACTAATGAAAGAATTCGCTGAAAATAAGAGTCCTCCTTGTTAAAGAGAGGGTACATAATAAAGTGCTTGAAACAGACGAGCAGTTCGAAGGGAGGTGGCACGAAGATGCCAGAGATGGAGTGTTTTCTTCGCGCTCAGTTCCACACCAGAGTTTACTTTTTCTGTTTGAGTTTCCGGGCAAGACGGAAATAGTTTCCGGTTCTATTTGAACATGACCGCTGCGACTCAAGTGGCATCCCCTCAACGACCCACCGAAAATGAATTATGAAACTGTTTGTCTTCGTCAATACCATGACTTTGTTTTCCGGAGATGTAAATTAATGTGTGAGATATTGGTACAAAAAATGAAAGCTCGAGTTTATAATTGAAAAAGAATAATGACAAAAATGAAATACAAAATATCGATTGTGTTGTTGAATCGAGAAAATTAATTCGGTTCGCACAAAGAAACGCAATTCCAATAAAAGCATAATACATTATATAATGGTGAAGCACTGATGGTTCTTCGATGGTTGCAGTCCATCATTCCCCCTACGTACGCTCTTGCATTGAATTCAATATAGTCAAGAGTTTCTGTCTCGAAATACAAAATTTTTGTGCGATTCCATTTTAGCTATAAGACTGCGTCGTTAAAAATTTGCATCACGTTGATAAGAGATTTTTAATTTGAATTTTCCATTCGGGCGTTTTTAAAGGCCACTTAAAGCATGTTTTTCATTAACGATCCATAAAATGTCTATGTGCTCTCCTTGCTTTTTTGTGTGTTTCGTTTTCATGCTCTGGTTGGTAATAATTGACAGATAAAACTTTGAATGGGTAATTATGTCGAATGAGTATTAAGGTAAACGACGTACAATAAATTTGATTGGCTTCTGGTAGGACAAAATTAACTTTTTCATGTATCAGTTTAATTACCTTAGGGTGGTCTCTGACAGGCACCACAACCCGCACAGCAACTTTTATCGGTTTGTCTCGTGTGATGTCCACCATACGACGAGACTCGCTGCTCTTCATTTCTGAAAACAAGAACATAATCTTAGTTTATTTATTTATCAATTATTAACGATAAACATGACATATTTCAATAGTAAAAAGTGTAAAAATTGATATAACGTATTTTAAGATTTATAAATCATATTGGGATAATAAATACGAGTATATAAAATATACTTTTGTTATTTTAAAATAGAATAATAAATGCATATATTTTTATTAATAAACTGATTTTTAAAACGTTTTTAATATACATACATTTAATTTGCTGCATATATTATTTATGGATCAATAACTAACTGAGAAGTCTATACATAAATTAATTTAAACGAACATCCTGAGGCATACCGCTTGCATAATAATAAATGCATAATGAAATTTACATGCATCTAATGAAACCATTGGTAAAATATATCAAATATACCAGATAGAAATCGACATTTTCTGAATAATTTCCGACACAAAAGTGAGACCAAGAAAGTTTTTACATCTGATATTTTTGTTTAACATAGAAAACATTCCCACTTGCCTCAGCAAACTTAATTCCAACGGCTCGGCAATTTAATTCCGTTCATTATAAACGCAACTATTGAAATTGGTATTTGTCAGCTATTTTTCTTGGTTTTTTATTTTAATCTTTGGAGTCTTTTAAGTATGCAACGTCTTTGAATCCTGGAGCACCAAAACCTATTATTTTTAGATGATTCTGCCCAATAAATATTAAACGAACGAACTTTATTAATTTTAAAACAATCTAATATTTTTGTAAGTTAAATATCTTTTCTAGGAATAAACAAAATTTTGAAATTTCTTTATAAAAAGGCATTAGATTTATTTTTATTTTCTGGAGCACATATGCATAGATTATTGATAGTGAGGAAAATAGGTGAGGGTTAGAGGGAAAATCTCTTAGACCCTAATTAGAGGGCCGTTCGATTAAACAATACGTAGTTGCCGAGGACGTAATTAGTGCGGTCCTAATTAAGTTGCGGCGGGGCGAAATGCACGAATGTGTGCACGATTAATTCAATTTAATTTAATGCCCTCATGGCCTTCAGACGGTACACCAGCGCCAACGACGAGATTTATAACATACATTTTGCAACTTTATTAAGTGAAGCCCGTAATTAGCGGGGTGCGAGGGTAAGTGCGCAAAGGAGGGAGAGAGGCGATGTAATCGATTCCTTTTTCTTCTCGGCGCGGGGCCATCTCGAAGCACATGAAAGAAACTAATAACAACTTAACAACTTGGCTTTTCCGTCCGTTTAATTTCCTGAAAGTCGGGGGCCGAAATTTCCTCAATAAATTCTCCAGCTTTCCCGACACACTATAAATGCAACAGCGCGAAGAGAGGAGCGCGAGAGAAAAGGGGACGGAAAGCAGTTGAATGGCTCATTTACACAAGCGAAAATTCGCGAAGTCCCCGAAGGGTTAACGAAGTTTAAAATAATAGTAAGGAAACGATAAAACAAGAAGTATGAGAAAAAAATTAAACGCGCAACCTTTAATTAAAGTAGCGATTTTCGCATCTGCACGAAAGCGGGCTCATTAATCTTGACACGTTAGGAGGAAACTTAAGCACAAACTCATTACACTATTATTATTTTCATTAATTTACAGTTTTCCCTATTGCTGCAGACTGCCTAACTTTGCCGCGAACGCGGTTTTCCTCCGTCTGTCAAATAATAAACTTGTGGTAATTGAATTTGAAAGCTGGTTACCGCACATGGGAGCGGGATTGCATTAAAACTTATATACATTTACATTTTATTTTTCGCATGTAAAATGAAACGAGAGCTCCGGGGAGTAAGACGAGTCTCCCGCTGATAAAAGTTATTTAAAACAATCCGCAAAATAAATTTACTACATGCTACGTTTCATATTACATCTCAAAAAGTCTTTATTAAATTTCTTTATTTCACAATCAAAAACAATTAAATTGCAATTAATTAACATATAACAATCAATTAAAATATTAAAAAGCAAAATTACTTGTTTAAAAAGTAAAGATTACAATTTCTTTCAATTTCACGTCGTTGCTAAAATATGCTAAAATTTACTCTGAATTTAAAACAGATTTATAAAGAGTCTTGCCTTTCATCAGTTCATTCCAAATTACAATATAAAAATATATTTGCGATTTTTTTTTTGTGAATTTAGATATGATCCAATTAAATTAATGTAATTGAAAAGTAAGCAATTATGAATATACATTTACATACATAATAGCTTAAACAGTAACGGGGATGGTATAAAAGTGATTTATTCTATTTGATGTCGGCAAAACACACATTGGCCCAGTTTCACAGAGAACGCGAGTACTGGAAATTAATTAATCAAAAATAAAAACACAAACAGAACAAACAACGACATTTGACTGTTTTAGGCTGGTCTTTTTGTTTGTTATTTGGTGATTTATTAAATTACGTTGAAAATAATCCCGAATTCATTGGTATTGGTAGTAGCAATCTCGCAAGATTGAATCTGCGGAGACGTGGATCATATACGAATATACCCAGCTCCGAAGTATAAATACAGAATTCGTTTTCATTTCATATTGACAAACAATATATATGGAAATTTTTGCAGAAATACGAGTAGTTTATTTATTTATTATTAATTTATTGTTATTATCACGGCACATTTACTACAATTCATCTATTATTATTTTTAGCAATTATTTAAAGTTTGATGTTATTATCACAAATATTGATTTAAAATTGAATTGAAAAAATCTAAATATTCCGATATATATATTATATACAATACAAATAAAAATTCTACGTGTAATTTTTTATGTTTTCTCATATCAATTCTGACGTTTCGTAATTGATTGTTTAATATTCTGCATCGCGCTTTTCTATCACGCGATGTGCATTGATTGAGTGCATTATGGAAAGCTGTCAAATGGGCAGAGAGCACGAAATACATCGGTACGTGTCTATAGGGCTCGGTGATTAATTAAATACAGATCGTCATGAAACAAGACTGAACATTTCAGTTGATCGTATTTGGCGTTTATGTTGATCATTAAACGGTAATCCCCGGCACTTTGTAGCAACGATTTAAAAAATTTAATGACATGTTCATCGTGCAGGAAGATGATACTTTCATCCGATGATGTCGACTATTTAGGTTTGTCGTTTTTTTTGTTTTGCCTCGCGTCGAAATATCCGCTTATTATATAATATTTACTCCCCTTCTCATCGTTAAAGTGTTTGCTGCATGTCCCCGTGAGTGAGACTAATCGATATGTGATGCGCTGATTAGTGCTGCGCATCCATCAGAGAATCAGAAATAGAAAAAATAAATTCAAACAAATTGAATTCAACACATTTCCAAATAAGAAATCCTAGAGATACCGACTTTATTTTCAATTTACTAATCTATTTGTTGCCTAGAACGGAGAGGTGCTGTCCTTTCGAAGTTTGTAATTGCGTGTAGTTAAGTTTGGTTTTGAATTAAAGCATTACATGGTGTATATTCCCAACGGCTTTGACACTAATTTGCATTTCAAACAAAGCCTTTATAAGTTTGTAACATATCAAAACTATATTTTCGATATATAATAGAAACAGAAATAAACTAACAAATCTTTAAACATCTACAGAATTAATCAAGTTTAATTATTATACAACACTACCTTGAAACATCATGAACTTAATACTAAGTATTGTAATTAAAAAAAGTTTTTTTTTATTTACATTTTATTATTTTACCTTAAAAACTAATATTTAATATTATTTTTTATATTCCAAAATGATACTAAATTTCACCCACGCGAATGATGATACATGATAGTTGATTTACAGTCATGAGTTATGGATAAACAAAAATATTTCCGGATTTTAATGAGTTTACATTAAAAAGAGATTGCAAAAACTGCTCATCAATATTGACATAATGAAATAATGAGTTCTATTAGTTTTTTTGAATTGTTAAAAATAAATAATCATTAATTTGAATTTTCTTTGCTCAAAATGACTAGAGAACATAATAGGCTCATCATCTTATAAACTAAAATAAAAACTGAAACAGTGAATTAAATATGAATATCATTATTCTTTATATGGCTGCGAATTTGAATAGATGTTCCATTACGGAATTTGCCGTATGCAAGTTCCGACGCTTCCGTTTTTCCGGTTACAGTTTAGCACAGGTGTAATTTGTATTACGGTTCACGCTGTGCACCGGTAGCCGCATATTTCAAGTTCCCTAATGGCTTTCGTATGCACTCCTACATACAGAATGTTTTGTTTTGTTTGTTACTTCGTCCGAAATGCGGTGCGGTGCGATTCGCAGCACTCGGTTCTCCTCATTTTTATGTATTAATTAAATTTCCTTTTGGAAAAACTTTCCATAACTGAAATATAAAATGAAACCAGTAAAAAAATTGTTGACAATTTAATTTTATTTATAATTAGGAATTATTATATTCTTTTGGATTTATGTATGAATAAATATTCAGGAAAAGTAATATTATTTATTTACATAGGAAATAATAAATTTGGGGAGCATGGATTGGAAATATTACGTCGTCGGCGAGTTTTGCTACCCTAGAGGTTCGTATAACGTTTTATGCTCACTGTTGGGGTTATTTCCTTCGCATAAAGTTCAATTCCTGCGCTCGCCTCGGAAACGGAATCAATTGTACATTAAATAGTCATAAAGATGTTATAGGTCTGCGCCAATCAATTCGACGGCTTAATCAGGTACATATTCCACGTTTCCTATTCGACCCTCTTTGAAACACCCGTTCCTAGAAATTTGCATAATATTTCTTCTCGCAAATCTTACTTTTCAATATTGAATAATCGTACATTTGGTTGTTAATACCTAAAATCATTAATCTTAATGTAATACTGAATCTCAGCTTTCATCGTAGATAATCGAGGTTACACTATATATTTATATTAAAGGCGAATTGAAATACATGATTGAAAAATGATTTCTATTGTGTATATAATAAAAAAGAATAACCGAATATTATTTTGAAATATTCACTGATAGAAGCAAAAAGTAATTCCAGATCAAAAAGAATGGATTTGCCATCTAGAAGTAACTCCGCAGAGAAACAGGGAGAACATAAAAAATAATCAAAGGCCAAGAGATACTTGGCGAGGGGTTGCAAAGGATATATCCTCTTTTTCTTCGTATCATCGCTTTGCGATTTCAATCCGCCATCCTTTTGGGGCGCGATAAAATCGCGAGATTCGCTAATTCGCATTCGGATCCGCATCGCAGTACGTATTCGTTTAATCGGGATTTCCAGTTTCACTCTGCACTTGGATAAGAGGGGAAGGAATTGAAAATGTATCCTGGATTTATTGGATTGTTGCTCTGCTTCTTGCAAATGTTGAAGATTCAAAATTGAAATCTGTATTTCCAATTCTTGTCATCTCTTATTTCGAATTTTGTAGTATTTTGCAACTGGTTGTTCTTGGCAGCTTTTTGTTCTTCGCTCCCATCGATTTTGGATATACTCCAACCTGTTGTATGCAGTTTTTTTTTTTCGGATTCCTTTAAATCGTTCGATTTTGCAAGGATATGGACAGATTCCCAACTGTTGATTGAAATATTCCAGACTGACTCTTTTTAATAAAGGTTACCTCAACACGTGTTGCCCAATTCTGGCATGTCGAAAGATTGTAAATGTTGCGTTATGCATGAATGGACGATTGCTTGTTACATCACTATTAGATTTCGATTCCGGCATCGGTGAAGGTCGAAGGGAAATCAATGTTTACTCGCGAAACTTAGATGGAATGCTGCGGACAGATGAAAAATCGTAAAAGCTGAAATAAACACGTCAATCGTCTGTTACAAACACACTTCACTATATATTTTTACAACAATGTATAACAAAAGTTTTAACAATAATTAAAGTTGACTAATTAGTTTTTATTGTAATAAAATCAATAAATAAATAAATCGTGATATTTCCCTCTACGAAAATATTGTATAAATAAAAAACCCAAATAAATGACCCTTCAAATTAAAGATCTGCATGGAATTTAATAAAATATTTAATTATATTATGTTTCCTGTATTTAGTGTTTCCATTGCCATTCTTCATACTTCAGATGCGAGGATAGCGATTTCATAATTCCTACGTGCTTTCCGTGAGACAGGAACATTATATGAGCACGTAATGCCGAAAACGAATTAGTACGTCTTGCCGCGTGAATGTAGCGATTATATAATGCTAGTTGCCGCAGCATCATAATAGGATTCATTAAGCATCATCGAGTATGCGGCCTCCTGGGTATGGCCAATACTGCCATGGTAACCGAACTAGGCTAATTTAAGTTATCATGTGTGCTATAAAGCAATATAGTCACTAAATCGTATCAATTATCGAACTACATAATTACTGAAAGTACTCTATAATCTTGATTTATTTTATGTCTATAAACCATACGTAGTTTATTAACTATTGAATCGCAAATTTTATTTTATTGAGAAACCTAAAGCCGCAACCAAATCCATTTAACATTTATTTCTGTCCATTAAATGTGAATATACTCGTTTCTCCAATTTGTCAATTACGGAGATTAATGATAATTGGCAAAACTAAAGTCAAGGTTTAGTTTGGATTAGCATGCGGACAAGGTAGATAAATTATTACTCTAAGCTTTACGAAGTGCTTATAACCAAGTATAAAGTATGTGGAAATTCTACTCAATTGTAAGCTTAACTATGACATTCCGAGATGCGGTTTCCACGACCTGCAAATCGTTTAAGTATACGATACTTCAAATATTATAAAATATACGTAACATATTTATTTTGTATACAACATAAATATTTTCGAAGAACAATTAAAAAAATCGTATTTTTTTAAATTTATCAATCAATAGTAGAGTTTTACCCTGACTTAATCAAACTGGAAGTTACGCGGTTTTTTTATCTCCAGTATTTCCGTGATACGCATTGGACGAGTCCCACATCTCGCGTAACTTAGAGGTATTATTATATACAGGGAATTTCAGAGAAAAGGCGAGTCCCTAATATTTTAGAGGTCGTTCAAAATTTATATAACATATTCAAGGGACCAATAACATTGAGAACCTTGACAGGGGGTTGTTTTAGGTGCAACATAAAATGTATATATTTAAAAAAAGTAATAAGTAATGTGATTTAATGCCTAAATTTCATATTATTTTGAGTATAATTAAATAGTTTGATTAATTAAAATAAATTAAAATGTATCTTATCATTGTCGAAGTTTAAAAAACATTCTTGTCTCTATTTAACATGAATTGCAGCATGTTTACAGTTTGTTCCCATAGGGAATTCAGAGTAGCGACACGTCGCAAAATCTTTATTTATTTAGTGCCATTTTATTCGCATACGAAGGGTCGATGTGTGTGTGCCTGTGTATAAAAGTTTTTATGCGGCGTCTTTTATTTATTACAGCTGCAACGAAGCTGCGGCTGCAGCGGGGAATCCCAAATCTAAACGGTAGCAATTCCCCATTCGCCGCTGCCGCCGCCGCCGTCACCTCCGTTCGACCTGATTACATATGTACTCTTCTGAAAACATACTCATTGGAATCGGACATACTTCCTACTGAAATTGCCTATTTGTATAAATATTTTAATAAATTTATTAGTCAAAGCAATATTTATTTATTTATGACAGTACGAGAATATTAAAAAGCATATTATTGTTGCGTAATTTAAAAGAAAATTGCCTTTTCCAGGAATATAATAAGAAATAAAGAAAGCGTTCAGGAACAACTTGAGTTATGGAATATTAATAAATTCAGGAAATTTGATTGGATTGGATTTTGCTTCAGCCTTTCATTTCCTATTTCACCAACATACAGTTTCCTGATTTTATGATAGATCTGCATAATATTTGCAGTAAAAAATAAATTCATAAATAGTGCTAACGAAACAATTAATAAATTTGAAATATTATATGAGTGCTTCTTAATATGAATGATAATATATTCAAGAACTTTTTATATGTTTTAATAAAAATCATATAAGACAATAATAAAAGTAAAATATAGAAAATTACAGAAAAGTTGCAATATAACCTAAATAAATAAATTCAAAATTTGATTGTTTTTTTGTGAGTTTGAAAGATCTAATTGCAATATCATGTATTCTAGCGCTGCATGAGTTCAGAGTAGGAAACATTGTGCATCTCTTGAATCGAAACTAAATACGAATTAATTAATGGAACTCTCGCATAACTCGTTTTGTTTACTTTAAGTACTTTGGTGCGCTAGTTTTCACTAAAACTTTGCTGCTGAAATACTTATTTGCAGTGATTCCTATTCAGCGCGGATTTATCCCGCCGTAATCTTTCTATGGATTAAAAGTATCTTTAAATGAATCGTTATTTAATAAATCATTACTGTACTTGGAATTAAATTGCATCACTTTAACTCGGATGCATTTCCAAATGCCAATGGAAATTATTGATTACATATTAAATTTTCGTAACGTCATCACTTTTCTATATTTGTTTGAAGATTTTCTATTTGCTATGAGCTATTATCTATATAATAATTATGTAATAAGCAATTATTCAAAGAACATTGTTCTATTGTAGCTTAAAGTTTCATAGTTTAAGAAAGTTCAACATCATGTAATTATAGTCTAGATTAAATACAATTTGCTAGAATACATAATCTTAATACATACATTCACACAGCTAAGAACCTTGAAATCTACACTAAATTAGTAGCGTACTCATAATTAACGTCAATAGATAAATATTTGTACATAATTTACAATAAAATTTTGTTGTAATGTTAATTCAATCGATTAATTCTTTTTTTGCAATTTTATACAATTGATCCAACAAGTATAATATTAACAAAATTTCCATTCAATCATAAAAGCTGATATAACTTTGTTCAAAAAGTTTCAAACTTTCCTCTTAATTACAACCAAGTATATTTTCAAATTACAACAATAACATTCGTATTTTTTTCTTTATATTCATATGTGACTTTATTCCATTTCAGATGATAATCATTTTTATCACGTTTTTTTTTTCATTATTGTTCCAACTTTCTCAGCAATAACGTCTATGAGATATTAACTGAAGTGAGTTTCTTTTCCATTTTCATTAATTGGAATTTAGTCCATCAAGAAATTTCACATTTTATAACCAATTCTAAATAAGAAAAATAATTGACTGTAAGCCGGTGCTTCACTTGATGGCCTTTTGTGACTTGCGATGAAAATAAGCGTAACGCGAAGAAATACAAGTGGGCCAGAGCAAACGTTCAATATTTACATTGGAAATTATCCTTTCTGCAGGAAGGAAGCTTTCAATTTACGTGTGTGCACGCACAAAGGGCTCCTGGAAAGCAGGTTCACCCCTCTCGCCATTAGATCTACGCCCTTTTGGCCCCGTCGTCTCCTAGACCCCCACATCGTTCCCCACTTTGTTGCCGCTGCTTATTTTGAATTAAATTAAGGTACGAGAAGGACTAATCATAAATTCTCCTTGTGTCCCGAAGGGCGGAATCTTCTCGTTCCTACCACATTTTTTGCAGGCCGATAGTTTGAGCTCTTCTGGCCTTTGCGACATCATTTTAAACGACTCGAATAACTCAGTTCGCCGTAGGACAATTACACTCGTTCTACTCGCAGATGAACAAAAATGTCATATATAAAAAGGATTTCCGCATAATTAACCTTAAGTATAACATTAAATTGTACATTCCCTCTTCAACCGTATTATTATGTCTTCATTAATAACTCTTTAATGTTCTATAATAATAGTTACATCAATAATAAATTACGACAATTCTTAATTATATTTCCTTCATTTTCCATCAATTTTCTTACTTTGACACAAAATGTTACTATAAACTCTTAAATTTTAATTATTTCTCATTATTATAGGCATCAAAAGTCTTTAAGAAAAAACTATACAAACTTAATTAATAAATTAAATATAATTTATTGAGATATAAGTCAAATTAATAATATTATAATTGAACCAAGGAAATGACTTTCATGCTGCTTTCAATTAAAATAGTGAATGCAACAGAAATTCCGCTGAAATTTAATATAGCAATATTTTGCTGCAAAACGCGACAAACTGTGACATTGCTACTTTTCCTGCGACATAGTTTTACGTTCGAGAGTTAGCTTTAATTAAGGCTCGAAGTTATTGTGTATCACAATATTTTTTTAATAAATAATTATATATGCTATTAAATTATTCCAACATTTTTTTATTGGTGCCTTTTTTATCTCATAGTTACTTTATATAATGATGAAAATCAAAAACATATTGCTCATATATTAATTCACACAAGTCCTAAACACCAATTATTATGAAAACTCTTAGAAAAAAAAAACCTGTAAAAGTAACATTGAATATTAATTTGAAAAATATTGGTACAATTAGGGTTTACCGTTTCCAGAATGCCAAAATATGCAGATCGTCCCTAATACCTTTATTCATTGAAAATGTAAATATCACATCCCCTAAATTTAGAGGGAAGCTGTCTAAATATCTCTGTGGGAAAAGGTAATCAATAAGTTTACAGTAAATGTAGCAATTCAATATTGTAGCCGTTCACATGTGTTTGCCACATATCGAATAACTTGTGGATGCTCCGGGTTATCGCGTGTTTTCTCCTAAGGATATCTCTACCCAAATCACTACAACGATATTATATACACATAGAATTAGCGTAAAATATGCTTCTATTTAATTTAAATCATGTTTCTGTATAAGGAATTAAGTTTTCTACCATTTTTCTGACTTCTTTAATATTAAAATTAAATTGATGATTTATATTTATAAGTAAATAACCTAATAGTCTAATGAACATAGTTTTACCACTAAAATATGTAGTAATATTACGGAATAAATTAATAAGTTAATGTTATTAATTTGTTATGAATATAATTTTGTGTATAAATAATATTATTAAGTAACAGTAAATAAACGCAGCTATAAGTATGTAAAGCAGTTAACGTATGTTATTGTATCATTTTTGACAAGGCAGTAAAAAGTTGCAGGTGGGACAATGCACAATGGAAATTCATGTTGTTTTGGCGTATGTTTGCATTTAACAATTGGCTTGGTTCAGGTGCAATGCTCGTAAGTGCACACGAGGTACATAGACAATATTAGCTCCACAAATGCCGCCCCTTTGCATTCGCCGCCGCCCCCGTGGGATGGGGCACAAAGTTGTTTTCGCTACGAATTCACAAACAAACACGCACGAGCACAAAGATGAAATACCTTGACATAAACACAATTGCGTATTATCAACAACCTTCCGCCGTTACATCACATTATTGTATCCCACATAACATTGCGTTTATTTTAACTGTTATCTAAAACCCATCTCCTCCAGTTCATTAATTGGACTACTTTCATAATGCATCATAAATAAGGTGTGAAATAAATAACACGGTTAAACGGTTTTATTGATTGCTACATATTTCTGTTGCTTTAGAGATAATACATTTAATAGCGAATCATTTGTATATTAATTACTATTTATTATCTACACTTAAAACTTCTTACGTAATTTAAATATAATTTTGTTTACAGTTTTATTCAATCCACACATAAGAAAATCTTATATTAAAGTGGGAGAATACTCGACTATGTTTTCCAATCATTTATTCTGCAGTCTATCAATCTTCCTCCGGTGATCCATTATTTAAGATGGTAATTACTCGAGAACTAAACTTCTGCGAGCTCTAAATCTTTATGCCATAGTTTACCCATGATTCAGGTTATTATTATAGCCGTATTTAATTATATAGTGCACGATCGTTAAACCGTTCATTCATGAAATAAACAGCAGTTAGTGAATTGGTAAAATTAACAAAAAAATAATTAATCATGCGATTATTTGCGCACAATAAACATACAATCGCATGAATTGCATAAAAGAGACGTAAACTTAATGTGACAAGTTTAATTAAAATATTTATAATTAAATTATTTTTAATCTAATTAAGTTTAAACCTGATTACAATCTCGGATATAATGGGAACTAGCAAGGCACTATCTTTATTACCTTTTGTATTGTGTGCGGCCTTATCAACGTTTTAGTATGAGAACCCTTGTTTTGTGGGTTTTAATTTATTTATTCATGAAACTTAATATTAGTTTAATTTTGTGTATATTTTTTGTTATTAGATAATATAAGAAAATATGTGGGTTTCAAAAATACAATACATTTAATTGAAGTAAATCCACGAAGGTCTGTTTAAAAATAAAAGGGGATAAAAAGTTTTGCATATGTAAAAAGATTACTATTTTCATGTACTGACCTACATTCGCGAGACATAAAATCGTTTTGTGTTACCGGTCCAAAGAACATATTTAATACAAGTGCAGTTTCTTCAATAAAAATAATACAATTAATAAGATATATCTAAATAAAAATAATACTAACAACTGATATTCCATATCTTTTTTTCAAAACCAAACAGAAAATTGTTGAAAGATTTTAATTAATATTAATTTCTGCATTTTTAATATACGCTTACAGGTATATTCATATATTTATTTTCCGCTATGTGCATTATATGGAAACATTTAATATCTAGACGTTTGTGTTCGTGCAGTTATGACTAAGTTTTCTTCAAGTCTAAAGTAAACATCTTTGGTGGAAGTCAAAACAAAGTTCGCAAACTTGAAACTTCACTTATTTTTCGTGCGATGTAATTACAGTTCCATTTGCATATTTTCCATTAATCACATCACAGACACCAGTAAAGGTGTTCTATAAAACGGAGAAAGAAAAAAAAAACGTTTCCATCAATCAAAATTTCATCTCCCTTTGAGGGACATGACTTCGGTGTGTCTTTAATCCATTCATTCGCTTAAACGACGAAAACATTAATCATATAAACACACATCCCTTTCTTTTTTCCTCGCTGTTCGAGTTTTTCTTGGCGAATGCAGAGAATTGCGCAGGCTTCGCAGCAGAATGGGGGGAAAAGAACCAAAAAGAGACCGGACATTTCCGTTTAGGGTGGAAAACGTGAGGCGCATTTTCTTTTACATTTTTTTTTTCAGTACCCGTAAGCAATTAATCTAAGTCCTGTAACGGAACTCGAAGACGACCATAAAAAATCTAACGATTAAGACGTGATGGTAGGAAATTATTGAGCTTTAAAATTTGAATAGCATTTGTCAATGTGGATGGAACGCTAAATACTGGTAATAAATTATAACTCAAGAGAAAATAATTAGTTTATCAAAGTTAATCTATAAAGCATTAAAAAATAAATTTTAGTAATAAATTATTTTTATCGTTTATTAATTATTTTAAAATTAATACATCACAATTAAGACTAACGATGTATAAAATCTTGAATATTAACTTCAATCTTATGACATATTTATGTTAATAACAGTATCGGAAATGTGCATTACATAATTGAGTATCGTATATCGTTGATAATTGGTAGATACTAGTATTAATCCAGAAGTGGTTGTCTATATGTACTATGGCTTCGTTGAGCTCATTGTGTCTGGATTGATTCAAAGCCGAATTAACCCACACTTAATCACTTAATAACAGATGCGAAACCAACACAAGGTGAATCACTTAATGCCACTAGCAAATCATCTTCATCATTGAAGCACCACGAAATGCACACATACCTCATCTTAATTAACAGCTTAAATATTTCTAATATAATAGAAAATATTATCTTCATAGTATGCATTAAAGTAGATTTTATTGATTTATGAAGTCCAATGACAATATTTGTATACTGAAATCAAATGTAATCAGAAAATTTAGAAGTAATCAACGTGCCCATACAAAAAGTAAACAAATGTAAGATTGATGAAACGCTTGTAAATTGCTGTTCCCTTTATGAAAGTAGATCCGAGAAGAGAATAAAAGGAATACATGAAGAGCGAACATTCCGATCTCCCTGGTCAATTCCGGCAGAATTTTGTGCGGAGGCAACAACAACAACAAAAAGAAGAGAATGAGGGAGGAAATTCAATCAGTATCTTCTAAAGTTTCCGTAACGTTTTACGCTGATAAGAATTCCGTGTGTGTATGGACATGGATATTCGAAACGCTTTGTTAACCCTTGGCCTTTCGCCATTGTGCATTTTTCTATGAGTACTTGTATTGTGACAAGGGTCGATCGCATTGGACAAAGGGAAGAATAAATAACAAAAAAAAAAGATCTTGAATAAATGTGAGTATCGTATCCTATAGAATAAGACTAATGATTGTATATGTAGAGATGAGAAAAAAATAATTCTGCTCTTTCAATCTGCTAATTTGTTAAATGAATAAATAATAATGAAATTACTTGTACATAAATTTTCATATAAATAATACTAAAAAATAATTCGATGTTGTTTTACAGAGCATCACGAGTTAAGCCAAAAACATATTTTTTATATAAAACGTTGGTTGAAACGCATCCAAAAATTACAAAATGATATGTTATGTACCCAAAGTTATATCTAGAAAGACATCACTGGATGCAGCTGTTTGGACAGATAGAATTAGTTCTAATGAAATTAATCTTCATAGTAGTTTTAGCGCTGAAAGATTGAGTGAATAATCAAAAGTTACCTGCTTATTAATTACGTTGCTGTAAAGTTTCAAATAGCAAAGTAAATAATTCACTTGGAAGAAATCAATTTATTATTTTCTTTATATCATTTCTGTGTTCGGCGAAGCTGAGTTCAATAGATGATTGATAGCTGGATGGTTGAAATTAGCAGACGGTGGAAGCATAGCCACGAAACAGCAGAACAGGAAAATATGCTTTTTCCACGTTCCAATTGTCCCTTGGTTTTCGACATACAAGAACTTTGAATTGAGTTTGAGGAGTGGAACACTAACAGAACTCGAAATACGCGTTGAATTATTTGTGTGCGGCGCAGAGTCGTGAATTCGTAACAAAAGGGCCTTTCGAAATTAGTAAGTAAATCACAGGAAGGATGGGGAAGTCCGCAACGGGTTTCTACTATAAACGTGGGCGAAGGTGGTGGAAACTTTCCAATCTGTTAATTAATCGTAAAGTTCCAACAAGATGGCCGGATATAAACCACGAGGTTCGGTCTTGGCGAGAAAATATTTGATAACACATTTATTTTGCATATTGCTTTCTGCGCTGATTTCTTACTTTTTCTTCCTTCTTCATTCCATTTTCCGAGTTGATTTTCTTCTCAGAAAGTTGGAACAGACGCAGGGGAAACAAAAATAATTCCCTTATCAGCAATCCTGAACTACTTCGGAGCACATAAATCTCGCCAAGTTTTGCGGAATACGACAAAACAAGCGGAACGTGGATAAACAACTGCTTGCTTTAATTCCAGTAATATTAGTAAAGAAAATAGAAAAAAAAGTTAGAATAGCAAATGTTGAAGTGAAACAGTAAAGAGCAAAATAAAATTACATTTGCTAATTTCCTGCAGGAAGGAATCCTACAAACATTTATTAATTCGTATGCAAATAAAGTTAATAAATTACTAAAAAATTTGCAATTCTAATTTCTAACTCAATGCAATAATAAAAATATAATCTCAACATAATTGCTTTGGAATAATTAATCGATTTATACAAAAGCAAATGTATTTAAATTTGAATTGTATTACAGTCAAAACTAACCGTTACTACTATCTGGTTGAGAAAAGCAAAATTTTATGAAAATAAAATGGAAATACGATAAAATGCGTTCCATGTAATCGGCTTACATTGTAAGCCATCGACTTGAAGCCTAACGAAATTTGCATATAAAACGAAGAAAATATTAATTTCATCGTTGACCAAAAAAAATGATTTCAGATACTAGGAGATATAATATTTCATTTTCAAGTATGACATAATATATTTAAGCGAAAGACACACCTGTTGTCAATAATTGGCCGACGTGGCGGTGTAAGTTTTTGAATTCCGTCATATGAATTCAAGTAAATCTTCATATTTTGTTGCGTCGCACGAAATTTGCATGAAAATACCATTAAAGGAATTAAGGAAAGTAAATAATGGTGCATAAATTTAATCCAGGGTAAAGGGCGAACAAGCAAAAAGAGACGCCTCGCGTTCCGTCTTTTTGGGACCGGAACTTTAAGCGCACCGAAAAGTAATTGTTAATAGGGGAGAACGGAACTCACCTTAAGACTACCTTTATCCATGCAGAGCAATATATGAATAATTGATGTTCCAAAAAAAAATACGGAAAAACATTTCATTCTTTACCAATTTATAAGAAACGGTCTATATACAAAAAAGTTTATTTCATATGAAAAACTTCAAAAGAACACTAATTTTAATATAAATTTAAAAGAGAAAACAACACTTTAATAATGAGCACATCCTCGTAATGAATAATTATCGAAACAGTTAACAAACAAGTAACAAGATTTTTTAAAATTTTATGAATTCCATGTTGGATTTACAGCACTTATAGGTTTACGATTCTAATAGCGGAATGTGGGTATTTAGGGTAATAAAGGTTTATTTTTTTACATGTCGTGCATTGCGGATAGTGGAAATAGCGGCAGTAAAGCACGTAAATATAATATAATATGAATGTAACTCACGTTTGCACGTTCTAAAAATCAACAAAAAAAATATTTCGGATAACATTAAAAAATCGTATAATTTATAAAAACTGATCTTTATGTAAATAGTTATCAAATAAAATAGTTATAACTGTTAACGCTATAATGTATTTATGAAGAAAGAATAAAGTGTTACGAAAATTCATTGTAAACTTATTTTATATAGTATTGATTGATTTTAAATAGTAATTATTTCCTTTGTGAATGAATGTATCTGACACTAAATGGAAATAAAACCGAAAAAATTGCAACGATCGCAAGCAAATTGGAGATCATTCAGCGAATAAATATAATTTTATATATTTTCGCTCCCGTTCTCCATTACGTCTCTAGCCGTTTTCTGTCAAGAAAAATGCGAGAAGCAATTGGTTGCAGCGTCCTCTATAAATAAGTCCGAGGGAAAAATCTGAAAATGTGCTGTCAGACAATTACGACGAAATCTGTCCCAGGGGTGGAGAAGTTTTCAAATATATTTATTCCTTTTTTTTTTTTGAAACCCAGGCACGATGAAAATCAAATGCCGCGTTAAATTTTAACGAGTCCGGAATTTTTTCTCCGTGCTTTTTTCCATTTCATGCAGGGTTTCCTCAAGTGGCCATCCATTATACACCGCTGAAGAGGACGTTGAATAAAAAAAAAGTTCCACCATCGATTGTGGCAAAGTTTCGTTATTATGTGTTCGCAATGGGCGGAAATTATTGCGCTTTGTGTGATATTAACGGCGGCACTCTGGTCCGAAATTCCATTAATCAGCGAAAACACGTCGATTTGATAACGTCTGGCTTTTGCGCCCTTTAGACCTTCCATCAATCAGATTGATTTGCAAAAGACCTAAACGCCTGCACCAGCCGCAGGAATTCATTAAGATTAAGGGACCTGTCGATTTTCTTCCTTAAACAATTAATCGATGTTTCGCAACACTTGTGCTCGAATACCATCTGGTGACAAAGACACGTTTAATTGCTATTACTATGCTCTGTAATTAACATCTGTACTATTTATTGCTATCTTCGTAAGTGTGCTTTTACATAACACTTAACATTTTAAATTAATTATATTGTGGGGTAAAATATTGGAGTAAAATACAGCAAAATGATTTTCGAATATTTATTATAATATATTTTTTTTGTGCACGTATCGAATGGAATCTCATTAAATCCATGCTAAAGAACTTTCCACTCGCAAACTCCGCGAATTAAAATATACTTCATCCCCATATAATCCGGCGGGAAAAACTTTTTCATTTAAGTGCGCACTTTATTAGAAGGCTATGAGGACCAAGAGGGGTTGGAAAAATAAAACGAAATCTATACGGCTGTTTTGCTTATCCTGCTGCAATCTGAGGGAAATGGAAAACAAACTGATATGCCCTGTGCATGAGAGATGCACAAATAATTTCCGTGGAACGGCGCCGCTTCGTTTCCCGTTGGTGCTCGGAAAACAAATACACAAACAAAACTGTAGATGCACCCCAGTTGCGAAACCAATGACCTCGCAATTAAAACCTGATTACAGCTGCAAATTGCATTCATTCCTCGTTTTTTTTTCATCCAATTTCTCGTGCATTCATGAACACCAATTTTTCCCCAAACACAAAAGACCATTCGTAATCCCATTATAGTGTTTTTTTTACTGAATCAGTGCCTGGAAATGGAAATTAATTTTCTTTCAATCGAACGAATTTTCCGAACACGTACAAAAAAAAATTGAGAAAGCAGGCATGCATTCACCCTCAGTATTCTTTTCAGAAAGCTCCATTCTTGTTAAGGTAATAATAAAACGAAATTTCCGGCGGCGCGTGCATTTGCCCAATGCGACTTTTACAGATTTTATTTCAGGAATGCTTTTCTTTGGATTATATTTCGCTAAGAACGAGTAAGGGTGGAAATATAAATGAGGCTCCGGCCCGCCAAAATCTCCTAATTAATTTATCGTTAATGCTGGGTTTAAAATTTGCAAAAAAAATAAACTGGAGAGTGGTTCGGATTTTATGCTGGGACGCCTAAATCCTGCTCCAAGCGTAATCCCGAGATTAACAAAACCATACGTTATATGGATATAACAACTTATGTTTCCAACCACTTTTTTGTCGTCGATATTTACCTTGTATGTTTAAGAGCTTATAATTTTTAACTTTGTTTGTGCAGATAATTGTCGTACACACTATTTATGAGCACGATAAATACTTAAGCTAAATATATATATAATCATAATTAATACTAATTGATTTTTATGTACAGCAAAAATTGCTCATTTAATTATTGATTAATTAAAAATTGTATTCAGGTAAAAAGCATTTTTTTTTCAATAACAGTTATACAATCCACAAGACATTTAGTTAACTTTACAAGTGTCATCGTGATGATCTGTTCCGGATGTGCTCTTCAACTTCCTCGACAGAGTTTCGGTTAGGAATTTCAAGGAAATTATATTCGGTGATTGATGACATCTTCAACGTCAATCTAAGCGCTGATGCGTTGGCTTGTACAACGTGATCAATTTCTGGAGATTTTCTTTTCAGCAAATGATACAGGAAGATGCGTTGTCAATGGCTGGAATATTATATTTACAAAATCAGATATAATTGATATTATTTTTAAATAATTTGATATTTTCTATTAATAATTGAAAATATAAGAGCACAAAGAAGGAAAAAACTGGATTGGCTTAAATACCAATATATGTATTTCCGCTTTTCTTTTCGTCCAATAAATATTGACATAAAACGAATTCGCATTGAATCTCGAACGATAGTCGTTATTTTCGTATGTGGACGGCCCTAATAATAAATCCTTTCGATTCATCCCTTCGATTGCACTGCCGCCTCCTCTTCCCGGTTAAGCTGCGCTCCTTCCCTCCCTCTCTCTCTCTATATATACATGTTCATCCCGTTGAATTTTTATTTTTATTATCACCGCTGCTGGTCGTGCAGAAAGGGTCCGTACATCGATCGATGGGGTAAATTAAATTCACGCTGGGTCATCTAAAAATTTTGCAAATTTGCACTGAACATGCGTTGCGTATCGTCTCCATCGATGCACATGAACATACAGAAATAGTGAAATGCTAACGTTGAAATTAAAAAACGTAAATAAATACTTGCATATTTTAAAATACCAAAAACAGTGCTTTTTCGCACTTTTTCTATGGCACGAAAGGTAAAATCTTTTAAATAATTCATTCGAAATTCTGCTAATTATCAAATCCTATTATTATATAAATCGATAAGCTTTAGTTATTAAAGCACTTCTGCATCGTTAAATTAAATAATAGATACACAAAAAAAGTATAATTTAAAAATACAGACTCGTTGATCTCGATAGAGGAATGAGTCTATGAAAACACATTCAAATTCCAGACTGTTTAAAACCGCCAACGTTTGCGACATCTTTTGATCCCATTTACCTCGGAAATAATGCTATTTTTCTCCCCCCGTGCTCATAATATGTATAATGCATTCCTTTCCACTTCGTCCTCACGCTGTAGCTTTCTTTGTCGCTCTCTTTTGCAGAAAGCCGTCCTTAGGTAATGTATGAAAGAAATAATAATAACGGAAGGCGACGAAAGAAGGATAAGAGGGATTCGTCGCACGGAAGTCGGCCTCAATTACTAGACAAACAGGAAACGTAATATCATTTGCAAAAGGATAAACGACATTCTAAATGAACCTGGATGTCACAAAAAAAAATATGTAAAAAGAAAAATTATATATTACGCTATAATCATGAAACATTATTATGAAAAGGCTTTGTATCTTCACATTTCAACCTTTTTATAGAATGAAAAATTTAAATGTAGTTAGCGCTCACGTAATATATGTTCGGTTATATAAAATTACATTATTATTTACAATCCTATCCTATCTGTAGGAATAATGTCAGTTTTACATTTTTCATCATACTAATATACTAAAATTAGTTATATAACAAATGTTCGGTTTTAACCAAATTAACTAAATATAGTTGCACTGCTCTCGAGTTGCATACTACAACACGAACATAATTACATTTACCTGCAGGTTTAATTAATTTTCCCATATTTTCAATTAGGTAATCATCATTATCAATGTTCGTAGAATTATTAGAAATATTGATTATAACAATCTCTATGTTGTGCTCGCAATAAAATTGGTTCTGCAATTTCAATTTAATAAATGTTGCATGCGTAGGGTTTCTGAAAATTGGAATGAGAAATGGGAAGAAGAAAATATTTTTCATATTTGAGATTGAGTCACGGATTAATAATTCTTGCTCTGCCCCAAGGGATGCCAACGATTAATTGCACGAGTCGCTTATGAAACAATTAGCTGCATACACAAACACGTCGTAGTTAGCTCACAACATCGGAGCTAATTCCAATTTAAACTTAGTTTTAGATATGGAGAAACATGCGGAAACTTTAAAGCCGCCATCGGATTACGGAATCAGCGCCTTCCTCCAAAACAAACATATTCGCATAGTGACACATATTTTAGAGGGAATGCATTAAAATGTTCTAACGAATCAAGACTTTAAGTTTGTGAAAGAAAATGAGAAGTTTTGAATATTAAATATCCTAAATTATTTAATGAGCAAAAGGACTTGTGGTCAATATTTGTATTATTGTGTAAAATTATTATTTAATAATCATTATTATTTTTGAAAAAGAAAATAGTTTCAGAGTATTGGAACTGTAAACTGCAATTCTGCGGTTATATACATTATTAACGTAATCATCGAGCGATGCAAAACCAGATTTAACGTATAACTCAGATAATACTTCTTTAATTGAATTAAATGCGGATAACATGCGAATTTTAGATACAAATTTAATTAACGTTCAGTGGTCACTCCACGTCCTAATTCGAATACCAATTTATTGATTCATAACCGCGTTGACATTATTCAAAATTGATTTTTTTTTACAAAATGCTATTGCGTCTCATTAGATTTAAATTTTATATTAATTCGCTCATTTAAATGATGTATTATATAAAAGGAATCTCAACTAAACACTCGCATATTTTCTATTTAATGAAATTCTCGTGAAACTTTATATATGCATTATATATCATATAAAATATAGTCGTTCATATATAAAAGAAATTTTATCTTTGAACTTCAGTTGTGAAAATTATAGCATGTAATTTCTCATTTTACCACGGAGATGCATTAACACTATCCGAAATGGCTCCATTAGTTCGTAAGCTATTCAGGCGAAAACTGCTCTTCCTCTCAACAGGAATACATCCTCCTGTTACTATCTAAATTCCTGTCATTCTCCCCTATTTACTTTTATGTACCACTCCGTCTCTATCCTCGTTCGAGCGTTACTTCGCAGTCACCCTCTCATTCTCGATTTAGCTTTTAATGAAACTGTTTCGGATATAAATGGTTCAATTTTAAAAGCTCAGTAATTTTTAATTTCGTTCCGCAGTCCGTGCGGGGAATGGGTTGCATCGAGTTTTCGGACCACCTGCGTCTACTTCTCTGTTCGCGTTAGTGACAGCGCCAGGTGGCGGACGTCGCGACGCCTCTCCATCTCTACAAGTATGTTATTGTTTTTTTTTTGTCTCTCTGCTTTTTTTCTCACAAATTTTTATTACTTTAAATGCGATTTATTCTCTTGCGCGGATCAACAAACGCCCACATCTTGGAACGAAATTGTAAGTATTCGGTTATTTCATCATAATACACACGAATTTGAATCGTTGTTATTTTTTAACTAAATAATTTCATTAATATTTACACAGATGTACAAACAAATATACGAATAAAAAATAAACGGACTTTTATTTGTTTTCATCCACGTTATGTTATGTGCGGTTTCGCTCTTATTTTGTTCTGTTTTTCTCGTGCCGGTACCGTTAGGGGTATAAATATGTATAAACCCAAGCGATACATTTTTCATGTCTCCAACGAAGCGTAATTTACATCACAAACGGGAATTACAAAAAGGGGACCCAATCTAAATTTTTATATTTATGCATTATATAGATATTGTTATAATGCGATGACTAAAAAATAATGTCGGAGAAACTCAAACATTTACGCATTTAAAATTATTATCATATATTCTAAATTCATATAATATAAGTTATATTAGCTAACAATCGATTATAACCAACATACACAGAATTATTAACAGCTTAATTTACACTAATCGGATTATTATTAGTAGCATATTGAATGACAATATGAGGTTAATTATGAAATGTATCAAGATCAAAGCTTGGAACCTAATATCTTCTGGAAACCTTATTAGTAATTCGAGATTTTTTTTATATATAATACGGCATTCTTGCTATAATTTAAATGGATCAAAAATTACTCATTAATATGATTTCAGGTGTGTTTAGGGTTGACTTTGATTATTGATTACAATTATGAAAATTATAGAATAATTTATAAGCGAACGCCCGTTGGGTATAATTTTGGTAATTCCGTCAACGAACAGATAATTATACCGAAATGATTAGAGTAGATTTGTTGCAAAGTATAATATGTTTGATGCGAAAACATTATTGGGGTGGAAAGTATCGGAAACAAGAACTACTATAACAGAATAATCTCCAGTTCACGCCACATAAAACTTTTCTTTTATAGAATAGGGATGGACAAAGTTTGGCAATTTTTTATGTTTTTTTTTTAAAGATTTATTTGTTATGAAGGATTACTCAGAAGTTTATTGCCTACTAAGTAAATGAAGTAAAGTGAAAGTGTGTTTTTGTATTTTTTTTTCAAAGTTGAGTTTTCAAATATTTGGAGTAATTTTTAGAAATTATTTTCTATTAAAAAAAATATGTATTTTCGTTGCAATGGAAATAAACACTATTTTGTTATTGTTTGTACACATATTCATATTGATTATAATGAAATAACAATTACGATACAATAAAAGCATTTCGAGTATGTATATGCATTTAAATTATAATCCAAAAATTGTTTTCGATTATGCTGCTCCGTTTTCCATTCGGTTGTATCATTTCTGTGCTCATCCAGCGTTAGTCATAAATATTCGCGAGATTTCAATTTATTAAAGTGCCTTGCCGTATTTATTACAATTTTCTCTAGACTCTCCATTATATTTGTTTTCGTTTTCGAGTGCTGCACTGCACAAATTATAGTAATCATTATTTCGCAGCACGGATTCTTCATAATTAAACTCGCCCCTTCACCAACGAGCTATTAATTATAAATGAATATTCCGATCACAGCTAAATCCATTGCACGTTCTGCTTAATTTGCTGGATTTAATTTAAGCAAGTTTCGTGTATTACTTTTTGATAGTATTACTTTTTGAGTAAATTTTGTGTAATCCGGACAAGGAGATTTAGTGTTTTCACATCATGGTGCTTTCATTGTTTTGTAATGCTTCTATAGGGTATTAAAAATTCTGCAGGCTGAGAGCAATATCACTAAGGGCCTTTTTTTCATAAAAGTTTCATGAGAGACTAGGGCATGCGACACGTGCTCCTCTCCCATCGCGGGACTGAGAAAAATTCGTGACACTTGCGATATTGCCGATTTTTACATTTTTAATCCCCCATTCGGAAAAAAGAAAAAATAAAGCGGCATAAATTTCATTTTCTTATAAAGAAAATAGAAAGAAAATCAGAAATTGATATAAATTCATCACAACTTACAATAAAAGTATAGCCTAACAATATTATATTAAAAATTAACTATAAAAATTTTATTCCTGATAAAAGTAAGTAATATTTTTTTATATAACATTTTATTGTTATTAATTAAATAAAATTTCATCCAGTCTTACATTTGATATTATATGACGTTTACCATGTTGTAGTTGGATGTTATAGACCTTAAAACGTATATTGGTTGTAACAAGTTTATGGCAAACTCGTTACAAGTTTGCAATGTACGAAAGATTTCATTTGTCGGTTGTAAAAGTTTCTAAATAATTGGACTTTCAATGATTAACAAACCTAAGTGTACTTATCAAAATTAATTTAAATTAAATAAAATATAGTTTCGAAAATGTATGTGCCTGAATATTCGAAATTTGCATGCTGCATTATGAAGTAGACAAGAAAGAAGAAGGGAATTTAAAGAAAATGTGGCATAATATTCCTTGGAGTGCAGTTAGGAAGGAAGAAAATATTCTCGGCTCGGTCGTAAAACGTCCGACCATTAGGGTACATTTCACACGGCCGATTTATGCAGCCACACATCCTAAGTGACAGACGCACACCCTACCTCCCCCCGTTCAACGCGGCTCAACTTTCTGTATAAACATTACCTTTATAACTTTCGAAAACTTTCGTCAGCACAAAAAAAAATCATGTCATGATATCTGGTTGACTCCGTACTTGCTTTATTTTATTTTTTTCGCTTTTGAAACGTGCGCCCACATTTAGTAAATTGCAATTAAAACTCCAATTACAACGCCCAAAGAATATTAAAAGTAATTATGCTTATCTCGTGGTTAATTTGCCATGAAACAGGAAACTATGAAACGAGTTTGTACTACTGCAAACGAACTTAATTGGCTTAAAACAAATCATCTATTAACTAAATGTGAATTGCATCACTGCTTTTATAAATTAATATTATTGTTTCAATAAATAGAATAATTGTAATTTCAGAATATAATTTTGATTTTGACTCATTTTCAATATAACTTTTCGAGAAAAAATATTAAAGTCTTTTTTCTCAAATATTACAGTCTACATTTTCATAGATGATCTTGTATATTCTGCACATATTGCTTCATTATTTCGAAATGCGTATGCACGCTGAGGGCGTACAGTTCGATGTAATGTTTAAGATACGGCCTTGCAGATAGACGGTTGGATGCGATTCTGATTCGGGTTCGCTAATTATCGGGGTTGGTTCGCATTGAAATCGCAATCCGCAGAATTCTAATTAACCACCCGCAGGGCCCATCAATAATATCCGTCCTACGAACAAACACGTGCACACACATACACGTTCATCGCGGTCACACGAAACGAGATAATTACATTATCTGCCTTATTGGTATTTCTAATTAAAAAGTTTCATTTCATCAAAGTAATACAACACAATAGTGAAAATATTAAACTTCAAAAAGATTTCCTTAGAGCAAAAATATAATCAACAAATGAACAAAACCACACTCTGTCAGATGAAAGTAGAAAAATATTTCCGTGTTTATAATTCCGTTACATGCTGCAATAAATAATAAGAAATTCAACTCATAATAAGAAATTAATCAAATAAAGTAATTCAATTGTGATTAAATCTGTAATAGCAGAATGTAAATCAGAAAATATTATAATGAAGTTACCCTTCATTCCATAAAAAAATAATATATACAATGAAGGGTTATTTATAAAATACGCCGCTTGTTTACATATTGATTGATGTATTGAACCGTGTCATGACTATATTATTTTATGTAATATTTTTACAATATATTCTTTATAAATGCAATTGAATCAATATTAATATAGATGATTAATTTTACTAAAACGAAATTAATAATTTTAATTGATTTGTTCCCTGAACATTAACATTTATTTGTTAATGATTATGGAAGGATACTGTAAATACTCGTGTTCAAGATACAATCGATGTGACCACACACAATTTGTCTATTACATTGCTCGTATAAACGTAGCCGCAAATCCAATTCACGTACATATTCAGAAGGTCGCAACCGAATTTAATCTATTTACTGTGGTAAATGTAGCCAAACCTATAAAATACGTCAAGCATACAACAAAAACTAAAATTTTGTCGAAATATTGATACTATACAAAAATATTACATGTTGGACAATTGTAATCAATTATAATTAATATTGGGGACTTGAATTATTTCATTATTGCAGGTATTAATTGAAATAATAATATAATTACGTTAATGAAGCCAAATTATAATAATTGCATTGATTGGAATGATATATGTATAATTTTCTAATTTAAAAAAATAATTACTTTTAAGTTTGAACATATTGTTATTATTTATATAAAATCTCTATTGAAATAAATTGATTAACATTATTATTATTATCAAAGAATATATATTCAATTATGATAACGAAAATGACTTTGATTTAAAAGCTGTATAATTAATAAAATCCGAGTTTCGCGAAGCCCCATAAGCCCTTAATTTGTGCGCTTTCCTCCATGGGATCCGATTCATTTCTCTTTTGTTATGAAAAAGCGACCGAGGCCGCTCGAAATATTAGCTTTAATTATCTTCAAGATTAGCGAGCTCGGTTTACTAAATTTTCATTCCACAGTCCTGCACAATGAATTCAATACTCCGCTGAACTTTTAATAGCCTTCACGTTAGGTCGAAGCAATCAATTCACACATTTGATACGTTCGTCCCGCAACTTCCATCAAAATCATCTTCCGAAATAATTGCTGATCTTCAGTATGCATGGGGAATTGTTAATTATTAACCAGGACCGTGGTATAATTTTAAGAGATTTCCATATGTTTTCTTTGTTTCTCCACATTTCTTCCTATGTTTGATTCCATTTACATAACATTTTGGTGCGAATTTAAATTGCAACTAAATTTTAATTAACGCAGAAAACAAAATCAACATATCTCTCTCCCTCTCGTTATTTTTTTCTGTGTCGAGGGTGGCGCATCCCGCTTACAAATCTACGCGACGGGAGGGCGGTAGGTTTAATTTGGAATGAGTTACGGTGTCCCACCGACTGGAAATTATTCCTGGAATAATAACAATATCAACTCAAGTTTCTTTCGCGCGGAAGGACCGAAGAGGCCAACCACGGTGAAATTGCGTCTCCGGTCGAGGTAATAAATCAGGACTCCCTCTTCATTTCCTGGCGATGTACCTAATGCGTGCAACGAGTTTTATGCATAATTTTATTCTTTTTATAAATCAGTAGGATGGAATTAATTTATAATCATAACCAGGCAATACATCATGTCAACAAATATATTTATAATTAATATAATTGTTAATATTGAAATACTTAGACATTTAGAAGTGTAGACCATAATAGAAATTAATAATAAATCAATAGAAGCTTCGAACCTATTTGGATTCAGGTGATGGTGAACGATGGAGAGAGAGTTTGTCTCTAAATAATTCCTTATGAAGTCCGCATTCACTTGTCGTATTTTCCCTTTATATTTTTTCAAGAGTAATTTTATTCTTTCTGTGGAAAGGGAGGCGAATCAAATTTCGCATTCCACGCGGCCGTAGGGCGGCTTCCGGGGAATTTGAAACGTGCGAGATCTGGACATTTGTGTGTGTGTATGTGTGTATGTATGTGTCCGTTCCTGCTCGCCCTGCAACCCCAACGAAAGACGAGATCCAGGAATAATAGTGTGAGAGACCGCACATAAGGTTAATAATGATGATAGCCAAGGTTCTCTCCACATTTGCGTATTCATGAATTAAAAGCAGAAGTAATCGTCTATGTGTATGTCCGAAAAAGGAATATGTGCGGGATGAGATGGAGACTCACTTGTGAAATGACTGTGGTTTGCGGCGGCGATGGTGGCTGCTGCCGCCCCCGAAGACCTGTCACGAGTCAACTCGTCGTCGGATTTCATTACGGCCTCGACGGACTCACAATCGAGGTCCATCAGTTGCCGGGCCCCGATAAAATCCACAATGGAAACACTTGATTAAAAACAATCGGGTGTTGAATACACCGAAGTGCAGATGACTACGAGAATTCAAATTGCAAACTGGATATCCGATTTCGAGTACTTTCGCAGCAAACAGAAGATACCTGAAACAAAAGAAAAGTACATTATACATTGAATAATAGAGAGAAGCGATCGATCCCAGTTAGCATTAGTCAGGTAAATTGAATTATCTGGGTTGAGATTTAACTCGATCTAGCCGACGCCTAAACATCTCAACTCAATTATAAATTTAAAATTTAATTACTTATATTAATCCAATCTGCAGAAATGTTATAGCTAGTATTTATATGAATCAATACTGAAAAGTCTCGCAAGTGTACGTCCTGCGTTACGTAGTAAAAATATGTATCATTCTACAAGCAAATATATATATAGTCTTCCATTGCAAGCATTGCACTAGCATCCCATTCCATATCAACCATTTACAATGCGATGGGACATTCCCTTCCGAAGTAATCTCGCAATGCATCGATATATATCCTGTATTGCTGTTCGCACTGAATCGAATTTGAAAGTCATTTTCGTGGATACACGTTTTGATCGATAGATATTCGCGATTGGCATGATGAAATCGCTCAAAAGAAAACCCTGCGCATTGTCCAGCGGCCAATTATTAATAGTTACAAACTGATAATTTATAGAACAAACGTGATTGATTGAACCTCAGGTTATTGTAAAGAAATACTCACAAAAGGAAACAGAAATTAATTAATGATTGGGCTTCGAATTTGCTTTGATTGAACGATTGAGTACAAATAGATATGGTCAATAATTTGCTTTATTAATTAAGTCAAGATTTAATGTTAATATATATTTGACACAAATCATATATAAAATAATCTAAGAAAGGAATTGATGCTTTACATTTTCAAAAATAAATATTGCATTACAGATTACGACTAGAGGAACGAGAAATGAACATAATGTCATTTAATTTGCTTAATAGGATTAGAGTTGAAGAATAATTTTGCAGAGTTAACAAATCGCCAAAGAGAAAATATAAGTAGCTTACAAGTTTAATATCTCGACAAAATATTAAGAGAAAACATATAATGCATTTTTAAATATCTAATACAACTTTTAATGGTATAACTTCAATTTTAATGAAATTCTATACAATAATATTACATAATTCGAAACACTTTTATATTATCTTAATCAAAAAGTATAATATAATTGTGATTTATTTGAATTTATGTAAAGTATAGTATTAGATTTATTTTTGTTGGAACATGTTTCAATTTTCTTTAAATGCATTCGTTTTTCTACCTACTCGCATAACATGTATTCGACATCATGTTTATTCCATTTGAAATCGCACAAAGTAAAGTTTTCAATATAGACGCGCCGCCGCTAAAGTAAAATACATCATTTTCTGCATGTTGCCATCTGGCACAGCAAATATTCCAATTCAAAAACAAGATTTCTGATTTGCGCATCACTGATATTCTCAATAAATATCCATTCGCAAACGTCATTTATTCAGTAATTGCCTTTTCATTAAATTCTTCAGTTCTTCGTAGAATACTGCTTGATTTATTAGAGTGTTACTGAAAGCACATGCCTTGCTTTTTTACAACGGTTCAACGTGGTTTTAGAGAGCGCAGTCTGCGATTTTCTCACGCGAAATTTATATAGGTTCCTTTACTCTCTTTACAAAAAAAAAACAATACAAATACGTGTAGTCTTCATTCTACTTACTACTTTTCCAAAATTTCCCTTATACAACATTAATATTCATTTTTCATGCGAAATTATGTTTATTAAATTTTTCCATGTAAATCTATTTTTATTATAGCTGTTATAAACAATTTTTATTTTCGATACGAAATTAATTTCATGTTGACAATAAATTATTTACGCTATAATTTGATAAAATAAAATTATATAATGTTTAATGTAATGTATATTAATAATAAAATTGTATTTGTGAACAATATTTATTATATAATATATCTTGATCAAACACTTTGCTTAACTTTTGTGCGAACATCATTTATATTTTAGTAAACTTTTATATGTCGAAGCACGCAGTATATTGCCATTATCTCTTTATTAACCATTAAATGTGTTTACTACTACGATTTATGCGTTTATTATTACGTTTTCAAATGATTCATCACCAAATTCAAAGCCAAATTGCACTGATGCGCGTGCATACATGAACTATATGAAATAACAAAAATCATATATATAGCAGCAGCTTCAAATAATTATTATAAAAAACTGAAGAATTAATACATATTTAAGATTTGATATAACTTGAATTAATTTTATAAATGTATATGGACTAAAAATTTGTGTTTTGCGTTTAATTCAAATATTATTTATGTTGGAAGTTATTATTTCAGTGAGATATTGACACCAAAAAATACCGAGGTATATCAACTTGGTTACAATTATTATGCAATCCTGGTTTAGTTTTATTCTTTTGACAAATGAATTGTTTGCGTTTGCTGTCGGGAGGTACACGTAACGGGATGATTAATGCTTACAGCGAGACAAATCCAAAACATAGAAAATAAATAAATGCGTGAAAATCCGATAACATCCTACGTTGTATCCAAAACATTTGTACTGCGAGAGCTTCATCACCATCCACAATAGTTTGTTACCTCTACTAGCCTTAATTCTAGTTATTGTTTTATACTATATTGCATAATTCTGAGTTATAGAACTTGAAATATATGAGTATATCATTTTCATATTCAATATTACAAATATTATAACTACAAAAAATGAGAATTTTGTATATAAAAAATATAAATGCGACTGAGATAAAGTGATTAGTTATAAATTTTATTTTACTGATATTTTTTTGAAAATGTTGCAGTTGATGATAAAATTGAAATAAAATAATTATATAATAAAATAAACTAAGAAATGGTCGGAAAAGGTCCTTTAGATATAAAATAAATGATGATCAAGTTTATATTCGGAGTGAAATCAGATTAAATAGTTCAAATCCGATTAAAAGGCAATAGCTATTCCTTTTCCCTTCGGCTGAATATCCGTAACGCTTTTCAGAGCGTTTCTTCGTCGGATGATGAATACACGCAAATTGAACCCTTTTACGGGATGGCAGAAGGAGGAGATAGAGGAGGAAAAGGGCATGCAATCAAAGGGTACGCGAGCGGAGGACCTCTCAATGTTCGCATCTCGCGTACCGAGGTGCAAAGGGACATCTTTTGATGGTCGCGCATGATTTCCGTTTCCCGCATCCTCGGTGAGACATTAAAAGGCAATTTAGTTCGGCCAAATTAGTTGCTTAACGTAGCAAATAAAAGGTGCAAGGACAATAAAAACTTCAAGGAATCTTTTCAAGCTCCATTGAGCTTAATCACTTAATCACATGTCGGCGCAATGGACCAATTCATTTGTATAAACTTGTTATTGCAAACTAATTATGCTATAAACTTACAATATTTAATGTTTGACTAAAAACTTTAAACTCTAATTATATTATGATGTTGAATTCCTTCCAAGAGTTGAATGATCTTAATATAAATTTGACACCTGCTTGAAAGTCGATGGACAGCGTGATGTGGCTTCTAGTATAAATAAAGTACGCGGTTTCTGGATGTCAGGTGATATTTGTGAGCGGGTATCTCGGCCTTTCTATATTTGGCTCATCCAGTGAACGTGAATAGCCCGCATTTGCCTTTGGACAATTGTCGGAATTAATATAGTTTTCTAGGTATAAATTGATTCGATTTCATAGTTCAATGATTCGCTGAATCAAAGCCTCCGAAACACAAAGCAAACTCGCTTTTGCGGACACGCACGTTTAATTATTTCTCATTGTCAAAGCAGCATCTCTGGACAATCTGTATGTACAATGTCAATCTAAAATAATTATGAATTTTTCAAAAGCAAGAATAAACATAAAGTATCAGAATTGTTACTAATATTGAAGTATTAATAAATAATTCAGTCACAAATATGCATTAATTATCTGAAATTGCAGATATTTTATGTAATGTTACATGAAATAAATTTGCATAACCATCCCCCACGAGGAATTTGCAATACATTAGTAAAGGGGCTTTCCACAGATAGCTGACATCGCAAAGGGCATCGCTAAACGCACATTTACTAAACGCACATTTACATCAGCTTAAGATGAAATAAATACTAAACACTGCTAATCTATTTGGGAGCTAGTTTTTGAAAGACGATATTATTTAGAATACTATTGATCCCAAATGATGCAATTATCCGTCACGTATACACTAATGGAATGTATGACCGCTAACCCCTCGGTATTAGGATTACGATCTAATCTACAGTAGAGAGTAGATGATTGTAACTTTGGCAAATTTAAGCAAGCCGACGGACCACGCTAATTGAATGGCTGACCCTGTGCTCTTTAGATTTAATCTTCTTTGGACACGGATCTTCTAATCAAATGCTGAATGTTATTTAAAATATAATTGTATTTCTAAATACAAAATTTCTATTAATGTACCAGCGATAATAGTCTAAATGGAACAACTTACATAATTGGAGTTAATAAACCTGATATTTCAATTTTTTATAAATATTTCTTTTATTGATCTCTAAACACTCGGTTTTTAATAATTTGAATATAAGGTGTTTCCATATATTCCGAATGATTCTAAAATTTAAATTAAAAAACTAAATTTAAATTAATTAGTGTTTCCACTATTGTTTGGTTTACAATTGTTCGTAAAAGCTTGAGAGATCAATGGACTCTAAAACTGTAAACAACTTATGTTTTTGTGTAGTGTAAGATGCCTAATGGTGTTTGGTCTTCTCTATCTAAATTTAAACCGAAAAGTGCACGGACGTTAGTAAATATAAATCTTTAAAGAAGTATATATTTTTTTGCAAGTAAAATGTATTCATTAAAACGAATATTGCAAAGCAAAACGGATTAATTATTTTATTTTCGTTTTTATAAAATCTGGTAAAATGTAAGTAGAATACCATTTTTTTTTTGTATATAAAACGTTTTCTCGATGGGCTACTTCACGCCAGGGTAAGTTACTAGCAACCTGTATGCAGTCTCCGCATATATGTTAGTACTGAAATTTCAGCTGGATGCTGCACACAATATGCTTTTTCCTTCCAATTTGCCATTAAATATAAATATTTTGGAACGTATTAGAAAATAATAGCAACACTTTTCTATATTACTTTTATTTATTACAATTTGTATTTATTTTTTTTTAATACGAGAGCGTCACGACGTAACTGCAGTAAGCGCCAAATGAGAGGCTGATTAATGGACGCTGCAGAGATTCTGCTCTATTTACAGTCGGAGCAGAGTGGAGAGCGCGTTGAAATATTGAAAAATAGAATAAAATGGAAAACGCGAAACGAAAAGTATATATTTAAAGTGCGACCCGAGTTTCAGTAAGATTTGCCATTTGGTCAGGTTACCGCCTTCTCCTGAATTAGAACAACACCAATTGTCCTTAACATCACGACGTTTGACAATTTGAACTCGTGCCAAACCGTTTTACAGTGCGAATGATTTATTTCTGTTTAATAATTTCTAAAAAAATATGTAGACGATTTAACTACGATAATCATACAGCAAATTTAACTTTTTCATTTATCCGATATTTAACTCATTAATTGACGTTTTTTATAATAAAACATTTATTTTTTGAGTAAATTTTGCAAACAGCATATTTATGTATTATATATAGAATAATCAAAATACAAAAAAAAAACATCCAAAATACACAAATATGAAATAAAATTAAATATAAATCCTGATAAATGGAATAAAAATTTATGTACAATTATTTTATTTAACATAAAAATATGGAATAATAAATATTAATGGAAGTGGATCGAAATATATATTTTACTAAACAAATTTTGGTAATTTTCGTTAAATCGAATTTTCTCATATGAAGAAGCAACTTTGAGAGAATAATTAACTTTTTTTGATAATTGATATTTAGAATCAAATATTTTCTTTCTGTATGAAAAATATGGAGCAATTATAAAGAAATATTTAAAATATTCCAATTATTTTTATAAGTAAATTTATAATTCCAATAGAGAAGAAAAATAAAAATATGCAGATCAGGTTGAAGAAGTCTAAAATTTTGTGGATGTAAATAGTTTTAAATGATTTAGACTTTAATTTTAGAATTCCAAGCTGTAAAATATTTTTTTTGGTTTTTATATAACATGATACATAAAAACAACTCAGTCAAATAATTGCTTTGGGCGGATCCTCGAAATGCAGTTTCGTTTATTATTTATTCATAGGTGACATCTAAATCCAATATGTTTTTCCTTTTATTTTCTTTCTAAATAGTTGGACAAGCACTTGGCACCGAATTTCACACTTTTTTTTATTCAACCTCTCGTTTTGCGCAAACAACAACAAGCCTAGCCTATTGTCAGTTTGTTTGAATAATACTCATTGACAACTTCTTAATTATTTATTATTTATTGCAATTATATGTTGCATATAATCTTTATTGGTTATTTTAAGTACAAATAATATTAAAAAAATAACTAATTATAAATATTTAAATGTTTGAATTCATAGATTTTGATTTTTTATTATATTAAGCATAATTTTAAGAAAATTGGGATCTTTCAATAGTAGGACTTTACCTCGAGGTAATTCTTTGCCGCGGCGTTGCGCAATCGTTCAGATGGAAAAGCTAACGCAATGCGACTGCTTGGAATTTCTGAGACATATGTAAACATACAACAAGATAATAAAGACTTTTAAACGGTTAACATTCTTCGTACAAATGTATTTGCATCTGCTTAAGATCAGTCACTTTACTTTAAGCACCAGTTTTTTTTACTGCATTGTTGTTGTTGTTGTTGAAGTTTGCGTACTTTACTGTTAAGTAAGATCTTTAGAGCGTGAAGGGTCATCAGCTTATGCGATGGCGATTTTGGACGTCTTCCACAATTTTCGTATATCTCGCACGTTTCTAGCCGCATTCATCAAAGTGATGAATGCAGCCTGCGATAAAATACACGCCTCGACCATAAGTCATTTCGAAAAAATAAAAGCAAATAAATGCATATGAAGACCTAATGAGTAATAGAGAAAGTTCATCTTTGCTGCATGTTTTCAAAGAAATTCCATATGGTAATTGCGTCCACCTGAAAATAATGTACCAATATGAAACAAGTATATTAAGTTATTTTTATTATATTATTAAATATGCAAATTCTATTGCCTAGATATCCAGCAGGATGTATTCATTACGGACAAACACATTATTGGTTGTTATCTCAAGGGCCAAGATAAATTGAAAGATTGTAGCAGTTACAATTTAGTGATCACCGTAGAGAGTAATATAAATATATGAAGAGTTATATACTAATACATATTATATAAGTTGTAATTCCATAAAAACTTTCCTTTTTCAATATAGATGCTAATAGGTTGTTATTATCTTTTTAAGTACGATACTCTGGCTGAACTTACACTTCCATAATATTAAAATATGCAGTCGGTGAATTTTTCAATCTATTTTCCGTATGAAAAATGTATATATTTTTACCTAGGGATGCAAACGGAAGCGCTAAACCGTGCGTATTTTTGCTCACCAATTTTCCGGCATTTGTGACCACATTTTCCGGGCCGCAATCAATTTCGAAAATGGAATAAATCCGCTTCGAACTATTCCAAAATATTTGCTTAATACAATTGTAAAAATACAAAAATAATTTAATGACGGAAACTTAGGAAATGTGCGATAAATTGAATGTGATTACGAAATTGTGAGCTTGTTTTTTTTGTACACTCAATCGTCGAATTCCACAAAATGGAAAGTAGAGAAAAATACATTGCAATAATAAAAAAAATAAAAGTAAACAGTTATTTGGCGCACTCCGAAGCCGCAAACAATGTTTGTTCTGTGTCATTCACGTTATATTTTTCATGCACTGCAAAATTTTTCAATTGAATTGTTAAAAATTCGCTCGAGCTGCGGAAACAGAAAATGATAATAAGGAAAATAGAGCGTATTGATTGATTGCCTTTACGTTCATTATTAAACGCATACAAATTCGTGTAGAACAACAGATACAGACCAGCGTGAGTAATTTGAATCGTATATTTATATGTGTACATATTCTTTTCAATTAAATTAATTACGATTTACATATTGGGAAACGAACGAACGCTAAAATATGATGTATTTTGGGAATTTGTCAAGCGCAATAACAATAACTGCAACAAATCCGACAGATACAATGGAATTATCGCTGTACGAAAATTAATTTCCAGTCGCAACTCAATCACTCGATTATTACTGTATATATGTTTGTTTATTTCATTTTTGTGTGCGTCACATTTTTCAATTTGAATTTTTGTCCGCACATCTCTGTCCTCGTGCAGAGATTTGGCAAAACAAAAATGGTGTACGTTTCAATGGAATTCATTCGCGCGAATTAAACGATTTTTTATTGTTGTGACCTGACAAATTTGCACAAGAAATAAAAGGTTCTATTTTTTACAAATAAATAAAATACATTATATTTTGCATTCATGTTTCGTTTGCTTTGTTACCAAATCAAATCGGGGAATATCATATGAATGCTAACTAGATATCTAAAACGATGCTACATTTAGTGGTATAATTAAGATTTAACAAAAAGACAAAGCGGTTTCGTCGAAAACCGGTTTAAATGAAGTGTGTAAGTGATCTCATGCAAATCGCTCCCCTCATATAAATAATGACACATTGCGAAGAGGGTCTGGCGAGGCCGTCCTTGAAGCACCGCATTTAATGTACCCGGCGCATTCACCCATCCGATACGCATTGTCATTTATACCACCAAACGCACATACATTAAGACCCATCGTATGATGAATCGCAGTCGGAGAGGAGAGAGAAAATGTTGTTAATACCGCGTGAATTTGGCGCTGCCGCCTCCCTCTCTTCTACCACCCTCTAACTCCAACCGCGAATGCAAATGATGTGTATGTGCGGATATGTATATGTGCTCGCAAGTGAATTCTTGAATGTCGACTATTAATTTGTACGTCGTCATTTATCATTTTCAAAAGCCGTGGAATGGTGCGGAACAGAATAATACATCAAATACAAAAAAGAATAATAAGCGGAAATATCTTCCTAACCCAACAACAACACAAAAACGCTATACAGGTATTTCCAGTTTGTGTATCACATAAACATTACCGTTGGGAAATTAGTATGGAGACGTGGCAATTCGTTTTGTATGCATTCACTTTCTGTCCAATCGTATAATATATTTGATTATAACTTCGTTTCATGCTCAGAGTTCTGTAAAGAAGCAATCTTCTTCGGTTTATCTCTGATGTTTTCAACCGATGTTTGTAATGGAAAACAGACATTTCACGCCTTTTGGAAACACGCAACATTCAAATTATCACTATTATTCCACTATAAAAAGAAATAGTAGTGAACACAACGTTAATGTTTCTGATTTACTTGCCACCAGTTTAACAACTCAATAAATTAAACTTTTCCAGTAAATTATATTAACAACAAAATAATTAGAAAATAAAATAGAATATGCAAATTCAATAATAATATTCTCAGTGATTATAATTAAATATTTACGATAAATAATGGAACTAAACTGAAACTATACAAATATATATGTTCTATAAATAATTATTTATTTAATCTACCTTATATTATTATTGAAATTGTTATTTATTTCTATTGAATTTAATTAATTTTATTTCTTTATTAGTAAAACAATAAATAATTTCATAAAATACTTGCAACCAAATATTTTTTTTACATTTTATTTATTTTCAAATATTCTTTCTTGTATATTTCATTTGAATAAATTATTTTATTTATTATTTTTAGAAATTTAAAATTTAATACTATCTGTGGCTCGTGCAGCAAATGCGGGGAAATATTCAGGACTTAGTTTTAATCTGAAAGGATTCGCAGGGTGTAAGTAATAAGTGGAAATTTCGAGTATTATGTGGCAAGTGGATATGGATTGTAGGGTTCTGGTTTTTGGACAGGGAGGTGGGCTGGAGATGGCAATGAGGGAGGCAGCAACAGGCACCAACATTAAATATTCATGCGCTCAGCCGGCGCACAATAATTGCATTCTGATGACTACTCGAGCTAACGCTAATACACGTACAAACTAATAACAATTGTAATATTAACCATAAAGCGACCATTTCAAATGAGAAATGTAGTATTAAGAGAAAAATACTAATAACTTTAAGAAGAAGACCTCGTGCCACCCCCCGAGGACTCTTTATTGGCCTCAATTCTCTCGAAATAAAATTCGCAAAAAAAAAATGCATTTATTTTCATCTTCCTTTCTCTCGCTGCATTGCTAGTCTCTCACGCTCTCTAACTCTCATCAACCGAAAAGATAAAAATATAACAAATGTAATTAAACGCAGCCTGGTGCTGCTTTTATTTGTTCGCCGCTCCCTCAAGCCCTTAAGCTGGGACACCCTGAATACGTTGTTGTTCATGTGTGCGTTGTTGTTATTGGTCGGTCCTCTTTTTCGCTCGTTTTGAGAATGTTTTCATATGTCGGGGAAATGTTTCGTAGCGCGCGTAAATTCATATTGTTCTGGGATAATTCTATTCCCAAATGCAATCGTCGTTGATGAGATTTTTAATAATACAAATTGTTCTGTTTACGGCCCCAAACTTCATTAATTCTCCTCGAAATGATGTTAACCAACGACCAACTTACTTCATTCGCGCTGCATTATTTGTTAAAAAAAATAATTACATTCATTAACAACTTTTTTTTATACGATTCATTAAATAATTTATTTTTTATTGAATATAATTATTTTTATAAGAAATATGTTCATTCAAATATAAGTTTTACTAAAAAAAAATATATATGTACTTTAAAAAATATTCGCATTTTTTTTTCATTTTATTTCATTTGAATAAAATTCAATTTCCCGACGAGGGACGAAAATATTAAATTTAATGTTGGCAACGTTCTCTCCATTATTTTCATCTTCTATCTATCGCTCTGTTCGCTCTTCCATTCTTACGGTCGCATCCCTTTCTTTATTTTACCAAGATGCGATGCGATGTTGTTTAAACAAAATTCAATTTTGTTTTGTACTTCTCTTGCTCCATCTTCGACGTTAGGATCTTAAGGGCTACCCGACAGATCCAACATTGTAAAGGGTCAATGTCATCGTCCGCGCCTCGGGGGCTGCCGAAAGCCAGTGGTGTAGCGGCATGGAGCGAGGACGAAACGTAGAACAAAAAAAAGGTTAAAGCGACCATAAAATCCAAGTCATCGAAGACAAAAGGGAGCAAAGAATTTAATTAGCGAAAACAGGTTTCCAAAAAGTATATGTACGAGGGTTAACTAAGAAGATTGCAAGTATGTAAGCATCGAACTGTTTTCTCTACTAATTGATTCTTTTGAGCTCATTCGGGTTTTTATTGTCCTCTCGTTAGTTCGCTCCAGTAAATTTAATTCTAATATATAGAAAAGTACTCAATAAAAATGTTGTATGATAATTTGTTATTTGCTTTTAAACTGCTCATCGCTCACAAAGTGAATTCAGTGAATATGTGTGACTTATTACTGTAGCAAATCCTCTAGATTGTACTAGAATATTCTATTTGTTCCGAATTATGTAAGCGCACATAAAGTCAGCAACACGCTAAACCACCTCATGAATTTATAGCTCAAAATTACAAGTAGAAAGAAAATTATTTGTAAAATTCTGTAAAAAAATATCATACAAGTTAATAACTGCTATTACTTTATTTTTATAATAAACTTGTATACGTTGTATCAGAAAATGTTCATGTTTTTTTTTTCATATAATCTTATTCCTTTAAAAAATATGAAACAACGAACAATTTTTTTTGCTATTAAACATATTTTAAGATAAATTGACTGCAAAAAAAATACAAATATTTCTGTTGATCGTTATGTAATATTAATATACAATTTACTGTCACTTCAAACGTTAAGTAATGATAACTATTTAAAAGAAAGTGTTTATATTGCGCATGTTTTTTTGAGCTCCTGACGTAAATATTTGCTTCTTTCTCTGATTTATTTTAAAACAGTGAACGGATCATGTATATAAATGTTTTGAGACATTCGACGCATCAGCACATATTATGTAAGCTAATGTACAGTTTTATCTATGGTTGCTGTAATGTTCTACTTATTGACATAATTCATTATGTTAAATATACAAAATTTATATAATTAGATCACCTTGCAAAAACATATAAAAAATAATATCGATATCGATTAATATGAACCAATACGTTTGCAATATTTAAAATTATTAAAGAAATATTGTAAATCATTGCAAATTGTTTATTGAAATTACATTTTATATAATTAACACGTTGTTTCATGATTAAGACATTATTTTCAATTTTACAAAATTTATATAATTAGATCACCTTGCAAAAATTATAAAAAATAATATCGATTAATATGTTCCAATACGTTTGCAATATTTAAAATTATTAAAGAAATATTGGAAATCATTGCAAATTGTTTAATGAAATTACATTTTATATAATTAACACGTTGTTACATGATTAAGATATTATTTTCAATTTTATTTGCAACGTGGCAAATTCTGAATAGAAATGCATAAGTTTGTAAATTGTGTTACATAATTATTTTAATTTTGCGGAGAATGTTTGTAAAATAACTTACCTGTCGAATGAAAGTGTATTTGTTTGTTTCAATTGAAATATGTGTGTTTGAAACACGGCACGAGTTTAACTCAGGGAAAAGTCTTTCATGAAGTTTTGTTTCGGGCAGGCGATTGCCGGTGCAATTGTTGCGGTCACGTTTTCCGGTACGAAGAGAGCGTCGCGACGCCGTTGTACTCGACGTATCTGATTATAGAAAGAGAGAGAGAGTTCCGTTGATGAAGAGCGTCGGTCCAGGACTGCCTGGGAATTTGAGGCGCCGCGAATCTCTCTGCGCTCCGGCGGCGGCGCGCAAATTTCTACCGGCACACACATTCACACCGGCGGCGGTGCTGATGGGGCGGTCGTCGTCCCCATCGCCCCCAGCTCTTTGCCTCTTCCGAAACTCCGAAAACCCCTACGTCTCTATAGCATCCATCCATCCGTTTATTCATCTGCTTGGACCAGTACCGTATCCAGGAATTAGTCAATAGTTGGCACCGGCCGATGATAATCACATATAATTCATAGTTAGAAAAATCTCTTCCTTCTATGTTTTTTCCAAACTTTATTTATTTAATTTTTGTGTTTCTAAATAATTGATTCTAAACTAATTACCAGTGATTTTCAATTAATGCTGGGAATTAATAACAGTGCAGAAAAACTGCGGTCAATAACCCTTTGTATGTAATAATATATAGAATAAATTGTATCTATTACATTACATAATAAGCATCTAACAAATTATTAAATCTTTTTTAATTTTATATCTTCACTTTTTCCTTTTCGTTTATTTGTCTTTGTAGAATTTTTTTTTTTTTCGTTTTTGCCCTCCCTACTCAAACATACATCCGGCTATATTCAATTGTTATTTTATGTTTACCATTTGTAACCTGTAGAAGAAAAAGCAACAACAGTCCACAGATTGATGATTCACCTTTGAAATAAAAAAAAGATAATAAATGAAAATGCTAAAAGATCATTGATCAAACTACTTTCATGTTCCAATTGATTTTTTCACATTAAGTATCTATTTATTTAGTTCTCTGTTAGCTCCTGTTCGAAATTAGCTTTCGGACAGATGCATCTTTAATAAGATGTTCGTTCATCACTCATCCCGCTTCCAGTGTCGCTTATCTGTCAAGTAATTGACAAATTTATATTTGTCTATTTTTCAACGCTAATCTTTTATACATGTTATATACACATCTTGTTGCATTCCATAAATAATACTCATATAAGTACTTACAAATTAATAAATATTTACAAATAAACACAATTTATTTTCATTTTTATTTTTTTAAACATTTTTAATATTTATGCAAGTTTTATTCCGAGGCAAATTTATTATTAATACTTTTTCACTTGGAATAAGTATTTTTTTAATAAATAATAAACAAGTATTTTTAAAATTGCTAAATGTTAATGATAAATTATATATCATTAAATCCAATTATATTTACTATGGTAATTTTAACATTATCGTCTTCTATTGGATATTGTCAATGTTTTTTGATTGATAAAATTGTAACATTGGAAATTCTCTATTTTCTTTTAATAATTTATTTATAGCATTGTATTATTATTGATTATAAAGGTCAATATTATAGTTAAGGTATTCTTATATTTACTTGTTTATATAAAAGTCCTTGATTTTTTTTAATCTTATTGGTATTTATTTCTAGCTTAGTTTATTTATGTTGCACAAACGTTATCTCTTATTCCGATGAGGGAATTCCTGAAGCACAAACTGAGTTGTAATTCCCCGCGACCCAAAACGAATTCACGCAGCATCAACTCGCAGTATATAAACGCCGCTCCGATCCGGACTCATCAGTCAAATCAAATCCAAAGAAGCATCAGTACAAACGTAAGTTTACATTCATTCGAAATTTCTCTGATCATCAAGTAATGTGTCTTCCTCGTTCGTTGCAGATGTTTAAGTTGTCCATCTTCTTGTTCGCTTTGGCGACACTCAGTCACGCTTACGTGACCGACTTCTATCCGGAATCCTTCTACTCGCAAAACGGTGGAGAACAGGTGATCTTCAGGCAACGCAGATCGTTTGCACCTGGTGCACCTTCGTTCCCGTTCCCCAAGACTCCAACCCACACGGAAGTCAATCCGCATATAAAGCACAGACCCGACGGCACAACCAATGCAGGTGCATCCATCCATCACGTAACCAAGGATTACGAGGTCCATGGGAACTGGAACAAAAACGTCGATGGGCCGGGAAAATCTAAGGCCGCTTGGGGTGTCAGCGGCACCTACCGTTTGTAAATGCGCTATCTCGTCATCTCCGAAGGCTGTATTGTTTAAAAATGCATTAAATTATGTAAAATAAATCGAGCGAGTTAATCAGTTCATTGCATATTGCATACATTAATTAAAGGACCTCCTCTGTTCTGGGCGAAGGCAGTTATAAATTTTGGATTTGTCCCGAGAGCCTCCTGTGCGGCCCGAGAGCGATCCTATTAATTATATAGGAAAATTCAGCTCCCGAGATATTCTCAACTACTCTAAGTCCTCTCTAAACAATAAACATGAAAAAAATAAAGACATACTCCACTAGTAAACCAGAAATTAAACGACAACGTACTAACTTTTTCATTTCCTTATTTGTTTATTCATTTAATTATCTTTACTTTTTAAATTGCTAAACTGAAATTTAAAACTATTATTCTTATTAAATCTTTTATTCCAAATGAATAATAATTTATAAATTTGAAACTAAACTTAATTAACTCTTCATAACTGTTAAACTGGTACAAATACTATAATCCAATAAATATTAGAGCATACTTCTGGTATTTGACTTTTAACTATATTTCATAGAATTCAAAATAATGATAAAAAAAACAATATATATTTCAATTCCTACTCCATATTATTTGTGGAAAATAAAAAATATTTTAAAAAATATCTATCATTTTGCGACTAATTAAAAATTCATTACAGCCCATAGGTTGAGAAATGCTCATCTATACTGTACAATTGAAATTTTGTAAAATACCGAAACTGATTTGATGAGGGCTTTTGTATCCACGTATAGTACAAACCTAGGCAAACAAAATAAATAATTAATCACCTTTAAATCTGTTATTTCGTAATAATAGATAAATATGACAATATTCCTACAGACTAAATCAATAATGTACACGGGTAGAAAAAGCTTGAGTCTTGGCCTTTTGTAATAAGTATGAATAAGTTTTTAGTTATTATTAAACAATAATATTTTATAATGTAATATTGTTTATGAGTATAATCAACAAAATTATTGGAAATAGTTAAAAATATACGAATATCTAATCCTGCGAAAACAAATTCATTTATTGCATGAGTTTGCTAAACCTGTAGTTTTTGATTAAAAATTCAATTGAGATATAATCTATACAAAATTAATATACTGATTTTGCATTTGAAGTTGACAAGCGAGAATTTTGTTGTCGGTGATGGAGTGGAAGATGTTGTGTGTGTGTTATCAGGTGTTGAATAGAATTGCAATTAAGTTAAATACGCGGCGTAGTGGAAATCCCGGAATTCATATAGAAGAGCGATGTGTTTTCCGCGCAGTCTTGAGATTAATCCATTCGTTGGAATATCTGTATGCGTGCGAGAGACAATAAACAATAGTAAGAGAATGGGTTTGATTTGAAACCGTAATCCTCGTTGATGTTTGTAAAAAAGGCTTTTGCTCTTTTGACATGTATAAATTTTCATTTGGACGAGCGACTTTTTCCTTTTCGTTTGCCGTCGAAAAGGGCGGCAGGTGCCGGTCACCCAAACCCCGTGTCATTCCTAAACCGGAGATTTGTTGTGTAATCCCTCAACGTTTATAACGGCTGCATGAAAAATGTGGAAAGGCTGACTTCATGTGTTCAAACTCTTGTGTAAGAACGAGATGGTAAAGTGAAGCCCTCCGCACCACCACACACACAGACACTGCCACCACCACCCTCTGAGCAAATTAATTATACACCCCTGCATGTATACATGCATACGTATGAGTGTAGCACAACTGCTACAATGCCATAAGATTTTATGCTCTACACAACGCTTCATGTAAATTTTGCGAGCACGCAAAGAACAGGGAAAGCCTACTAAAATGATAATAAATTACAGGAACTCAAATTACTCCTGAAAATCTCCCGCTGAAAAATCTTATAATGAGTATAAATTCACTCCAAGGCGCCGTCAAATTTGACGGATGACACGTGGTTCATGAAAAATTGAACCAATTCCACGCGCACCGTCAAATAATAATAATACTACGTCCTTCATCTATATGCATTTTAGTTTAACATTCGTCGCCAGTAATTTATTAGCAATAATTTATATTAAAATATTTTCGAAATAGGCAAATACATACAATTGATTAAACTTGTTTTAACATATAATATAAATATATTAATTTTGATCACTAAACAAAATTTGAAGAAAAATTATAATATTAATTATTTACTAAAGTTAATGTCTGCCGAAAATATTGGCTACCTACTTTACTTTATTGCAAATAAAAAAAGAACAAATGTATTAATACAAATAGAAATATAGTTCATCGCTGATAATGGACCAATTACCGCATTAAAATGTTACATTAATTTATTTACGAGTTTGGTGTTTAGGTTCATTGAAACTGCGAGACAGTGCTAACATATAGTGCGTGCATTTAGTTCCAAATTAACGTTCGATTTTAATCAAACTTTTGAACATTAATTTGCAAATTCAATGCAATCAACTGTATTCCATTATTTATTTACCTTTGTTATATATACTATATACTAAACGATGAATTGAGAAGCGTTAATGCAAATATGGTATGTGCATTCAATTATGAAATCTATACAAAATAGTGTAACTAAATTTCAGTTGCATTCGGAGATTATCTTCAACGTAATTTACTAAAAATTCGGTAATATACGAGTGATCAATTATCATTAAACTAATTAATTAATTTTATTAAACAGATTTAATTTATTCTAAAATATAATATTATTTTACATATATTATTTTAAATTATAATCTTTCTGTATATGAAGAAGAAAGATAAAATTGAATAAAAAAAATAATATGAATCGTATTTTGGATTCAGGAAAATAATGATTTTTAATTTAAGCTTTGAATAAATTTTTTGGAAAGAAAAATGCGCTTCATTTTTTTTTCTTTTGTTAAATTCATAAACCTTCCCCAAGCAATAACACTTGAAATCCCAAAAGATTTTGTAAACAAATAGCCTGCAATTTGAATATGCAAGCAGGGAAGTTATTTTGTCGAGTTAAATTTTTGTATTAAATATTTTAAAACGTTATCACTATTTGATAATTAATTTATAATTATTCTATTTAATTACTTAAAACTTTAAAATATTGTATCACTTTTACAACTATATGATAGATCTATAAGAAATAAAAACTTTTGTGATTAAATTAATTAATATTGTAAATTATCCAAGTAAAAATGTTACCTTTGTCAATTACATTTTATATTTATTGGAGTCGAATAATCATATATATGAAGATTCAGTATGTTGGATCAATAAAACGTAATAATATGGTGAAATCTGAAACAAATAAATACAGGAATCGGCAGAATTTTATTGCCGCTCGTCTGGGCATTAAAGACGTCGCAATTTATGTGCGTTCCGCACTTTGCCTTTCGACGTTACCATAGCATGGGAAAAAAGAGGAGCATCAGATATTGGAAATATTTACGTTATAAACGTTTTAGGTCGGGTTCATTGCATATAGATGTATGCGAATTTGTCTCTCATATTGCTGCGTATGGAAAGTTTGTTCTCGTCTTTGGTGCCGAGAATATTTTGCATTAGCAATAGGCTTGGTCCTAGCCGGTAGGAAAAGATCTGAGGACGCTGCACCACCGACGCATACAGCCGTAAACCTCCATTAGACTGCTGCTTCATTTCCTTTTTATGGCTGCGTTTATATACTCCGCATATCATTTCATACTTATAAGAGAAACCATTTACATTGTTCTACAACTTAAATATATGTATATAGAAAAATAATCAATAATTTTAGATAAATACATACATACATTCTACCATTTAAAATGTTAGTATGAAAATTTTACAGTTTTATCTATAATTATAGATTATGAGAACAATATAATTTCTGTAATATATTTATTGAGACCAATATAATCAGTTTTTCAACTGTCTGGTACGTGTATTTTCTATTTTCTTGCGTCTTTTAATAATATATTAGAGGGTAGAATTAGGCCCTTTTAGTTTGAAAGAACACGTACCAGGCTTGGAATAAAAGGAACAAAACTTTTTTCTAACATCTTTCAATACTTTTTTCCACTTGTATCTCTATGGAGGTAAAAAAAGTTTGTTCTTACCTTTTTTTAAACTTTATTCTCCACGGGTATTTTATTTTTTTTAATAAAACTACAACAAAGATAGAAAATGTTTATTTTAGAAAAAAAATGCATGTTTTCTGCATTTACATTTCCGACATTTTAACTTTATGTAATTGATGGATTTGTAGGTGCAATAATGTAAATTATGAATTTTGGTTGTCTTAATAATTGAGCGAAACCGGACAGAAGTCACGTGTTATGGAGCGCCGAGCCGCTGCCGCAAATAATTAAAATTGCAGCAAACGGAAGGAAAAAACAAAACGCCACCGAGCGGCAGAAAAAATTACAGTCTTTAGGACTAATTGCAACCGCATGCAACAACAAAAAATATCAAGAAAAATAAGAGAAGGAACGGAGAGTAGAAAGTAATTGAAAAATTAAAAATAGCTACAATAGTTAACTAAAATACATTTCCACATCGGGGAAATTAAACTGGACGAGTAAAAATTTAATGCGATTCGCCATGGGCGATAATTGGTTAAGGTTTGTTTATAATTTTCTGCAGATTAGATTACTGCTGACCCCCAGCCGCAGTCGTTCGTTGAGGTCAAAAGGCGATAGCAGGAAATCCGAAAAGTTTCGGAATCGATATGGAAAGGAGGCATCGCTATAAACGGAAACGGGGCCAGTGCCGCCACCCTAAAACCCACAGTTGGCGTCCCGGTTTTGCTCGACCCCAAAGTCGAAAACAATTGGCCAAAGTACCTTTGCAAATGGAAACTAAACAGAAACATGTTCACTCTTTAAGCAGATTACAAAAATCGATTCATTATGCAGCACACATTTCGTGACATTTAACTAAAACTAAAATGACATTTGTGACAATTTCACATAATTTCAAAGTAGTTGGTACACCTGTCAAAACATTATTTATATATAATATCAGCCGAAGAAGCATTACATCAACTTTTTAATCTACAACAATCACAAATTATAAATACATTGAAAAGTTTTTTTTAAGACAAACTAGTACTCTACACTTCAAACGTATGCAATTACATAAACGCTAAAAGGTGAAATTATATGGAGTTCACGCCGAGTCCTTCATATGCAACAGTTTCAAATTGGATTTCTGCATTTAAATGTGGTCGTAGAAGTTAAAAGCGGAAACGATTAGAAAACTCCAGTTACATCGATCGCACTTTAAATCTGCAAATTGCAGTTTAAACCGAAATTTGAGATTAGAATTGAGATTATAAACAAGATTAGACATAAGTTCAAATGGAAATTAAAATAAAATTATTTTATTGAAATTGAATAATTACAGAATTATAAAAATAATATTTTTATTTTGCTTTCAACGTATAAAGTTTGCTAATGTTGTGCAAAAGTTTGGTGCAAATAAATAATATTTTATGTGTATATAATATTTTTCAATGAAAAAAAAATATCTAATAAATGTCTACTGGAGTGAAATCATTAAAATAAATTACATTTTTTTAAATAAATATACATTTTTAAAATCAATTTACAAAAGTCCAATTTTATATATTTATTTTAATAATATAAAATACTAACTAAGAATTAATTATATGATTTGATCTTATGGTAAACATATAATAGCTTTACTGGATTTTGTATTTAATCGATTGTAATATGTGGTAATTCTGGAAATCCACCTGGCATCGTATACATATTTGATGCTCAGATTGGATTCAGGTCATATGTAATCTAAACACATTCACTAACGACAATACAGTCTATAAACGTAGGTAGGTACGCATGACGTTGAAGTGAATTCAATGGAAACTGACCGATGACATTCAAGTGGACTTATAGATTTATTGGAAATAGTGCAAATAACTTACTATATTTCATAAAAATTTTAATCGTGATCAATTAATGCAACACTATAGAAATTCTCTAAGCTACATTAAGTCATTAATTCGAGTAGTTTCTCGACCCTTGTTAATAACAGCTATTATAGAGGATTTGACGAAATCTTTGCTTAGATTGGAGCTACAATAACTTAAACAACTAAGCAACCTTTATATAAGAAAATATAATCTCTTAAAGCTATCCACGATAGTTCCCAGTTTCGAATAATATAATATGCAAATAATGTAATGGATTCTCAATATCGTTTTGTTGCACGACTTTCTCAAAAGCATTCTGCAAAATATTTACGATTTTCTAAAACCTTAAAAGCAATGGATTTTGTACATGAGTCGAATACACCTTTTAAACGTGGTATAAATTCCCCAATTTTATTATTATTCTTTAAAGCTGTTTTTACTGCGTGCTCTTCGCACGATCGAATTTATCCTCCGATCCAGTTGGAAGGATTGATCCATATATCTTGGACACGTTCAAGTTAGTCTTCAGTTATCTAATTTCTTTCTGCTTCCTGCCCGGATCAAAATCCAGCCTTCATTCAGACCAGTTATTTATTACGTTCAGGGATTTTTATTAATTGCTGAAACGTGATTTATCATCGCCCGAAATCACATCCACCACCCGATATAAATTGAACACTTATAGATCCTAAAACGAACGTGATAAAAATAAAATAATATTATACTTATCTTTGTGTTTTATAAGAAAAATATATAATTATATTTAAAACAGCTCATTGAATATTTAAACATTTAACAGATCTTTAGAAAAAAAAAAATAACGAAAAACATAAGTCATTTTTTATTATATATTGGAAGATTTTTTTATTCTTTGTGTAATTGGTTATCATGTCACAAGAAATAATTTGACATATGACTAGCACGTCATATTAGATTAAGGTTTCCTTGCGAGTCACAAGATGGACAATTGTTTAGATCAGGGGTGAGCAACCTTTATAACCAATGGGCCAATTTAAATTCTAAATATTTTTGGCGGGCCGCACTTAATTTACAAAACTTTATTTATAATAAACAGAATAAAAAAATATAAAATTTTAAAAAAGTAAAGATTTCATACACAAATTTTAATGCAAAATAAAAACAAACAAGAAAAGAACAGAAAACTAATTTACTTCAAATTTGTAATGAAAAATTTGGCACTGTTTTTCGATACAAGCTGATCAATATCAGCCGGAATTTATGAGGTAGCTACACGTACGCAGCTTTCTAATCGTGCAACACTCAGTTCTGATCGGTGGTCAATTTTGATTAATTTAATGGTACATACGTACTTTCGAACAATGACATCATTTGCATTTTTCGTCAAAAGCGGAAATTTCTCAGGGCTCACATAAGATTTATAAAAATTTTCGATGTTAACTGAGAAAAATACATTTTTAAATCGGTATTATTCTGCATGTCAATCACTTCAATTTGAAAGTTTTCGGGAACTGTATCCACATCGATATTAAATGGAGAGGAAAACATTTTTATGGAAACCGCTGTCTTCTCAGCTTTGAACATTTGGAATCGTAATTGAAATTCGTTGATTAAAATGTCTATATATTGTGCGTACTTTTGATAAGTAGTAACGTTTACTTTTTCTAAATGTGGAAAGTGAGACACATTATTCTGCAAAAGATACTGTTTCCACAATTTTAATTTGCGCTCAAAGCCCTGAATTTTATCATACAAATTGTGAATAAACTGTCCTTTACCTTGAAGTTGCTTGGCGGGCCTAAACATGTTTAACGGGCCGCAAGCGGCCGCGTGTTGTTCATCCCTGGTTTAGATTATATATAGATCTCAAAATTGCAAGAAGTCTTTCTGTTTATTCATCAATATAAATGCAGCCTGTCGAACGCCTGGATATACGTCGCAATATATTTTATGTATACCATAAATTTATTAAATTAATTCATGAATTTAACTTGAACATTATACGTCTCGCTGGAAATATGGTAATCTATAGGTATAGTGGCATTTACATAATAACTTCTAGTTTATGCAATATTAAATCTTTTAAAATATTGTGCATAACTTTTGGATATGCTGATGGCCGTACACTATATGCACAATACGTAGAGTGAGATTCCTAGAGATGTCCTAGAAATATTTCATTTGATAGCAGGAAATAAGAAAATAATAGATATGCCTTTTATGAAACAAATGTAAAAGACGACCCCTAAAATATTCACTGTTTATTGTTAAAACTTCTTGCGGGTTTCGTAATTAATGTGCAAGGTAGCAAGAACTGGAAGTCCTAATGCGTTTCTGATGGCACAGTCCAAGACTGGAATTGGATGGTTCAGGGAGGAAAAAATGAGCAAAGGGAGGACGACTTGCGAGTGATGCTGTCTCCCCCTGAAAGAAGACTTCTTTCTCGTGATAATATTAATAGAAGCGCGCGCAGGAGACGGTGTCGCCATCGCCGCCACTTGGCAAAAAGTCCATAAATTTAATTAAAACGGCTGCACATGCATGTTTCACGAGCGTACATCAAAACTGTTTCATACTTAAGGGGACGAAAATGAAATTTATGCCGCCAAGGCGAGCTCCTTCAATTAACATTTCAACCGCCTTTTAATGTTCATTAGCCTCAAGTATTCATAAAATTCGTAAACATTTTTTTTGTACCGACACTTTTCCCATCAACTTAATTTCACCTGCAAAAATCCAAATCCTCTACTACAAGTATATGTCTGTTTTCTCTAGATTCAATTATTATGATTAATATTTCAGGAACTGAAGAGCTCCGCAAATCGACTGATTGATTTCATGAATATAATATAATATACCGCACATCGACATTGCAACGAAAAAACATTAACTATTTATGTTTCGTGATTTAATGGTATTAAAACGATGACAGAAAAAATCGAACAATATTAAGTACACTTTGTGTGCTATTTTATGGAGCTTTAAAAAGTTCCAGTCCCGAAAGTGCAGTTAGCGCAAAGTTGGTCTGATTAAGAGTAATTGTAACGTTTACTTTTTATAACGATTTCCTTCGTATTTCCTATACATTCCAATTAATTTAAAATGTAGAATGGCATCTATTGCAATGAGTTTACTAATGTCGATCCGTTCAGGATTTGACCTAATTCCTCTCGATTATTTTTTTGTTGAGTAAATAGTCATATTTGCATATTTAATAAGACTTTTAAATACCTTTCCGTTCTATTTGCTTTGCGCAAAAAAAAATCAATCATAGAGGTTCATTCGTAGTCACTTATTTTTCACGAATATCAAAGTAAGTGATTTAAAATATATTTTTTTACTAAAATGTTATTAGAATATTGATTAATATACCGAATTTTCTTTATGATGGTGTAAGCAACAAGATATAAGTAGCAGTAAATGTTTATTCGTTTTCAGTCATTATTACAATACTTTTTATATTTTCTTCTTGAATAGATAACTAAAGTTTTTTAATAACCGATTTAAATAAAAGTACGGAAGACTTTCATACTTCATGCGCGTATGCGGCTCACATCTCGAGGGTTATGGATTTTCAGATGTAAATTCAAGTTTCTGATCATAACTGAATGCGAAATGAATTCAAATTCCGTTGAATAAATGCTGATTGGCGCAGCATAAGTCATGATAATTCCTGAATGCTTTAACCGAACCACTTTTGCATGCAAAAATATTTCATGAATTCTTTTAAGTTTTCTTGGATGCATTAACATGTATGTGTACATAAACTTATGTTAAATATTACGCAATTTCTGATCTCCAGTTTACAAAAAAATTGTACAGTTTATTTCTGTTCCTGATGGTACATTGAACATAGTAGGTATGAGGGACGATGTTTTTTTTTTATAATAAATGTTCGGGTTCTTTCTTTCAATTTCAGGAAGTTTTCATTATTTACCGGAGGGACCGAAAGCTTTCCAGTTTGAAAAATCTCGACCATTTAGGCAATTTCTCTTGAAGCGAAAGCTTTCCGATCGATTCAGGCGAATCCCTTCTATGAATAAATGAAACTCTAAACTAGGTATGTCCTGATTAATATTTCCCCAATCGGCTGAGACTAATTGAATAATTGTGGCTGCAATTCTACAACAAGCAAAATTTTAATACAACAATATCCAAGCAAATTTATAATAAAAGTTAATTATGTTATATAATCTTAATAAACGCTGCAGGTATTTGTTGATCTTTCATAATTACGAGAGTTCAAGTTTCCAAAGTATACTTTGATAGTTTGTGATCTTTGCAGATTAATTTCTCAACTGATTTATAGTCGTTATTTTTTAGATAAATATGTTATTTATTTAGTATATTATAAATAATGCATTAAAATTAAAGCCATTATGGCTATTCTTCAATTAAAATAATATTTTATACATTTTCCATTTTAATCAATTCACTGTCTGTGAATTAAATTATGTAAAATCCATTTTAATTAATTTAATAAGAGTTTCGATATAAAATTGTAATGGTTTACTAAATTAATATCTGAAGTAAGTGTAAAGTTACGATACTTTAAGTTAAACTTTGAGGGTTTAGTAATCGAACGATTTAATAGCTTTAATGGATTCATGATACAAGCAAATTAAGTGTCAACGACCATAAGTACATCGTTTGAGAGTGTAATGAGACTAAAGCAAGTTTACACAGAATTGCATCGAAATTTTCAACCTTAAAAATCAATACAAGTTTTACATTTTCATTAATAGTTCGCTCATATATTCGTTTTTCTAATTTCCGTTGTAATGGATGTATGAAATTTTTAATGATTTATTAGTAAAACTTCATCAGAATATTATTTCGTTATATATACGAGCCTGCAAATGTATCCTATCGACAGTAAAATATAATATATATTCCTGAATAGCGACTATTTTGTAAATATATTATTTATGCCGATGGAAGATTAAACATTACATTCAACAGGACATTAACAAACCAATTGCGTACCACATACCAATCCAATTAACAATACTAATGAGGATATTACACATATAATGTAATGCTAATAAATGATGAATTATCAAATAATTTTAATTAATAATATATGTAAAAATATTGTTTGTTAAAATATGTCCTATTCCTTTTTTTTCCTTTTGTTCAGTTACCATTCATAATCTAGAAAATCTCGATATTCTGTGCACACCTAACGTTGTGATTGGGGTTAATGAAGAATTATATCAAAGAAGTTATGGGCTTGGGGGCGTTTCATTCGACGGGAAGATTTTATTGGCATTCTCGCCATCTCCGTCAGAATTAAGTGCATAATAAAGCTCTGATGGCTCATTTCCTTTTCCGGATTTGCCGCATCCAAAATTAAAACAGGCGTCTCGTGCTTTTTTTTTCTACTCTCATCCACCTCCTTCATATATATGTTAAGAGGTAAGCGAGTTTTTTTTTTCCTTAGGTGCAAAAGCAAGAAAGTTTCGAAGGATATTAATTAAGACTGCGAGTTTGTCGACTAAATCTCTCAAGGATTAAGTATAACAATGAGGTTCAGGAATTGCGGTCGACTGCGGAAAATTGTGCATGAAACGAGCGGCCTCGTCTTTGTAGTAAAAATTCGATACTCCAAAACCCCCCAAACTATTTTTGTGGTTGAGCCTGTTAAGATTTATTTATTTTCTGTGGCCATCCGAAATGGATGGGCCGTTACCGCTAACGACTAGGGATTTAATGAGAGCCTGCACCGACAGATGGCGCCCTCGGGAATCCTCCCCAAAATACCTGCAAGACGGCGCCGAAGGATTTTTTTGTTCCACCCATTAGATTTATCTCAATTAATAAACGTATATAAACTTTCCCATTTATTTTAAATGCTATCAATAACTTCGAGTCACATCTTCAAAGTTCTTAACATCACATTTTCTTTTTTGTTAAACTGCATTTTTGTAATTCGCTTTGCGCGTTAAAAATTTCAAAAGGAAACTTTGATGAGAGTTGCCTCGCGCCCACGGGGCATTTTTCTTCTTTGTGTGGAATGAATTGCATAAAGGGCGAAGGGCTAAGCGAGTGCGGCACAAAAGTGTAAAACACACACCTAATCCAATAAGGTGGATGGCAAAAAAAAAACAACTCGCCCCAAAACAATCTCACGGTTTATTGCCCAAAAGGAATTTTAAATTGAGCCGCGCGCGCGAGAAAAATAAATAGATAGACATTATTTATAAGCGTCACGAATCAAAATTAGGTCCTGGAAGTTGCTTCGATTACAAACCGGATCAGTCTTCATAATGAGACATCCTTTATTCCAGTCACATTTGATGGTTGAGCTCTCCGCTAGGTGATAGCTGTAACGCAGTTTTATTCGCACATATGGGGTCCAATAGCCATGAAACCTTAGGTCCTTCGGTCCATACAATTTTTATGGACTTTAAACAGAACACAGTTCCAATGTCGTAAACACAATTTCCGAATATTTGAGACCCCCATTTTATATGTACTCAACATGCAAACTACCAAATACGCACAGGGAAGCCGGCATTTGAATTGCTAGGCTATTCACAACGGTTCATATTGAATAATACACTAATGTTTGAAATAAAACTACCTATACTTGATACCATTGAGAATATTTTATAAACAAACAGAAAAGGTAAATAAATGGAGATTATGGAAGGACACTCGAGTAAATTTAATTTAATTATTAATGCATTAAACAGTCGCGGTCCTTTGTACCAGAATTTACATAATCCTGTGTTCTTTGATCATATTCTAATTTTTTTTGTTGTTTCGAGAGGTAAAATATTCAAATTTTTTAAACTTCATTAAATAAATCCAAATAATTTATATTCAAAAATATATTCAATAAAGTTAATATTCCTAATGTAGAAATATGCCATTTTTTTCTGCAAAATTATTGAAAAGTAGAATTAATTAGTCTCTTGAGATTTCCTGACAATAAATACAATCATTATTTATAGGTAATTTATCAAAATTTATCGATGCGTTAGAAGTTTTTATTACATTTTATGAACAAAAAGAGGCGCATCAATTAGGTTTAAGTGTTTGCTGATTGTACAGAGTTGTTCAAGAGGGCCTTAAATAATATCTAAACCGGAATTTGTGCACCGTTCCGATTACATAAATCGTTTGCACCTTTCGACTCGCACAATCTCTAGATTTTAACCTTCGCGCGCCACCCTCTGCAGACATGTGGATGTATTTTATATTTATCGAATTCCGGCTGGTTTCTATTTGCTAACGCAGCCCTCGTTATCCGTTCAGTTTAACTACGGCTGGAGTTTATGGATCTCCCCATTCTCACTCACCCTTTCCTTCCTTCTCTCCTGCGAGGGATGGATCAAAACGACCGCACGGCAAACATCGTCTGTCTTCCCAACAAAAGTAGCAAATGGTGAGATAATTAGCACTTCGGAAGTGCGAAAACGTTGATTACTTAAGGATAAGTTAGACGCGCGAGATGAGGTGGTAAATCTTATCTTTGACAATAACCCCCTGAGTCTCACTCAATGTTGATTAATTTAAACCAATCGCACGGGAAATCAAACATATAAAATGAATGTTCAATTATAGTGAATGATTTTCTTATAGCCTCATCTCCAACTATCAAATTACATTTAACGAATTCTACAAGTTCCCAAAATGCATTCTAATCAGTATAATATTTATCCATGAAACAATAATCATCAAACAATATTTTAAAAAATGATTATTAGAATTCAAATTCGAAATGAAAGAAATTAAGCTAAACGAGTGTTTGCGATAATGCAATATTAACTAAAAGTGAAGCGTTTCGAGCAGATACTGGCACGTTTCCAGGCCTTAATTACATTGCATAAAATCGGGGAAAACATTTTCACACGTTAAATTCGTCAGTCAATCCTACTAATATAACCAATCAATATTACATTTTAAATAAACTATTCTCCATCAAATTCAATTTGTATTTATTATTAGTGAATAATTGTTCACTGTTTTATTTCCACTGATTTCCATCAATTATATCAGAAATTATAATGTAACATATTTAATAAATAAAAGTTTATTAAATTAATTTATAAAAAAAAACACATATTTAAAACCACTTTCTGAAAACACTGTCTAATATTGCAAAAGTGTTTAGAAGAACATTTGCATATTTTGTGAGTGACTTTGAATATAAATATGTTCAATCTCTGTTTATAGTATTCCTTAATTTTACCTTTTTACAAGCGTGGCTTCTATTTATTTTGCAAACTTCAAAGTATCTGATATTTATAAGTCATCCTATAGTTTGGCGAGAACCAATCAAGTCTGTATTTCGTAATATAGATATGCTATTTGTCTGTTTGCTACCAAATATTTTAACTTTCAATAATACTCTATTAAGCTTGTTTTTTTAATATTTGTTTTCTATCATTCATTGTTCTAGTTATTGTCATATTTTAAAAAGAGTAAATTCAATATAATTAATTGCGAAATTGTAATTCATCTGGTTCTTCTCTTCGATGCTTTTAAACAAGTCTAAGGTAATAAAAATGTGCCATTGCAATTTGTGAAATTTAATAAAAAGAAATTCCGATCATTAAATTTTGTCATTCCGTCGGACGTAACACGTGTTCCCCTTATTTCCACAAAACGCGATTCCAGCCATTCGCACGTCCAGAAGCAAATACATTATTTATTTAGTGTAGAAAATGGTCCCAAAATTAAAATTAACCACATCCATGTTCGCATTCGCAAGCACATCTAGAGAAACGATTAAACCTAAGTCGAGGTAATTACGGAAACCGCACGCCCGGTTTCACAGAATATTATGAAATTAATATTAATTCTATTAAATTTTCCTCTCTCTCTCTCTATCTCACACATTTCGTTCTCATTTTCTTTTTCATATTCCATCCTCCCGTTTTCTCCACTATCCCGCGTGCAAAATATGCAAACTATAAGCAACGAATTAGCTTCACTCATTTTAAAGTAAACGCAAATAATTGGAACTCATTTCAGAGACGCGCCTAAATTTGCAATCGCAATTTCCCCGTTTGTTTTCATAACATTCGAAGTCGCAAAATATTTATACTCCATTTCCGAAATATACGTGTAACAGGAAACAGATCATCACTCATTTTCAATATTTATTACATTATCTGATATTCGTCAATATTCTATGAAAACTCGCTCAAAATATCTGTCCTTATATAGACGCATAAATCGTTTTTTTTTTAATTAATATATTTATAAATATTTAATAAAACTCATAAAAATGATAGAAATATTAGGATCTTATTGTCATAGGAAGTGTCTAAATTAAGTACTGTACTCAAAGTCAGATATACTTAACACTAAAAGGAAAAGGTAATAGTCCATTTGGACGTCACTTAAGTTCCTCCCACGTTGGATTCTATATTTATATATTTATTTTTCCCCTTCGCTATATTAGTTCCAGCATAGTTTGGTAGCGTTCGGCGTCGCGACGTCTGGCACCTGACGCAGCAGCTTCGACGCCGGAACAATACATTCAATCCGCAACTCCCGATAAATTAGGATCCCTTGTCGCATCATTAAACGCGACGCCTTAAAGAAGTGGAAAGCAGAATTCTTTAAAATGTATATTTATGTGGGGACACTAATGATCCATACAATTTTCAGCAATTAAAAAGCACTTCCCCCTTCAATAGCGCCAAACTCCTACCCAATTAATTTTTACTTTTTTTTAAATTCCACTTACAACTTTCTGTGTTTTATTTTTCTTGTTGCGGTTTTTCATCATAAATTCGCACTTCATTAACGCCGCCGCATTCAAGAATTGCAACTTTTAAGCTAAAACTCTGTACTTTTATATAAATATTCGAAAAAAGTTAAGCCTATATTTATGTAATTAGATTATGCTGTTTTAATTTATAAAAGTTGGAAAATATTCTCTATCAAAACTGACGGATTTTCATGACCGAACAGTGAAACATCCACGTCAATTACATGCAAATACGGTTCCGCGTTGAATAATTCTAATAGCTGCAATTACTAACAAAGTGCAGTGTGTCGAAGGGAGGCTGGAAAATCGTGGGAAAATTCAATTCTCATTAATGCGTGCTAAACTGTACCCTTTTATAATCGAGTTGGGAATTCCAATATTTTACTGTCGACTATACTTTATTTTAATGTTGCTACATTGGACCACAAACGCTCAGAATATTATATTCAAATAAATTCATATCAAATTCATTATTTTATATTAAATTCTTAATAAAATTTATAAATTAATTCATTTAAATAAAATAACAGTTTTTTGTTGAAGAATAAATAGAAAATTATTTAAAAAAATGCATTATATGTTTGCGAAAACGCGACACAACTACGCATCTATGAGTCAGCTGCACCTGCAAATCGAATTGAAAACGATAAAGCAATCCTTATATGGTCACGAAAAAAGTGTATAAATATTATATGTAAAACAATTCAGTTTATGACACGGTGCCATGCGGTACGGTCGTGTTTTGTGCTGAATATTTTCAAAGAGTTTAATTGTTTCTTCATCTTCGCTGCTTCTCTTACTAAGATACGCATTGGACGATTACGTGTAACCCGACTTACACGATTTTCGTCGTTATTTCGGGTTATTACTATATGTTCTGAGCTTCATAAAATTGCCTAATTCTTGTTCGTCGAATCTAAATGCTTTACAGCAAGCAGGATATTTTATGTGGCTCAGAATATACTAAGATATCCTCTCACATCACAATAAACACAAGAATACTCCGTAATTAAACTCTGAATATATTGAATTTGTTCAGCGGTGCCGAAACGCGACCGTAGCGCACCGCACCGTGTCACAAACTGAATTGTTTCACAAATAATATTGGTCTTTTATACATTTTTTTTGTGACCATATAAGGAGTTTTTAATTTGATTTGCAGGTGCAGCTGACTCATCGTTGCGTACATGTGGCGCATAAACAATTTAATAATCTTCTAATTTATATTATCGTATATATGAATATTTATTACTTTTATTCGCATCAAAATAAATTTAATATTAAAAACACTAAAAACGTTGAAAATTTATATTTTATTGGCAAATAATATGAAAACATAAATTGCATTCCAAAGTCAAAAATCAAAACAAAATAAATATTATAAAACTCGAAAAGAATGAAACAAAATAAATATATATTATTTATTATCAAATAAGAATTATAGTAGAATCTCTGTTGTCAAACTTCTCGACTTTTTAAAGTTCCTTATTTGTATATAACAGTGAGCGTAGATGATTATTTTAAAGGTTTAAATGAGAAAACAGATTAAATAAGTACTTCATAATAAACATAATAACATTAAGCTTCTACATGAATACAAAATGCTATTTACTGCAGTCTTTCCGCTTAAGTACTTTATATTTATTGATCCAATTTATACATGCTATATACTAATAATAAATATATAATATTTTTATAGCACAATATATTTTGATAAAGCTACAATTTTCTTCACATACAATTAGTAAAAACATATCATATTCTCAAAAGAATTATGAAGAAAAATAGAGGAATTACAGTAACAACACATTATGGTAGAACAATGAAATTATCAATTATTGTCAGCAATTAAGGCAGTGGTCTTTGGTGAATGGCAAGTGATGAATATCAATGTCTTTGTGGCATTTGTCGATTTGTAAAACCTTTTGTGAATGCCGAAAGCTCAACTATTTAGCGGTGCACAAAAGCGTTCGGTGATTATCGTAGACAAAAGCTTTGCAGGCTTGGAGGAATGAGCTTGCCTCAATTATAATCGCGTACCCTGCAAATCCCAGGATTTTTCATTCCTGTTCTGCTCAATGCAAGTTAATTCGCCACCTGTGCGAGTTTTCTTTATCGTGCAAGAATAACAATTTTCGTGATACTGCTCTTCGCGCTCCTCCGCAGGAGCGCTTTCGTATTTGTATTCCGTTTTATCTACGAAAAAGAGGTGCAGAGGGCTGCGGGGCCCTTTATCCGGCCAAGATAAGTTCACGGCTTCAAAAAGGAAATCCTGCGCTCTCACTAGTCTTCTTCTTTTTTGCCTGTCTCCTCAGGTCGTAGAATAGCGAGAAAAGGAAAAAAAAGCATCAAGAAAGGAGTATCCGCAGAAGATATACACAGTCGGCTTTTATCGAACTACACCAGCTTTACATTTATGAAGGAGAAAAAAAAGTGTGCGCCAAAGGGATTTTCCGGTCTCCTTTAGAATTTACCTGCACTGAATTGAAGAATTCGATTTTCCAATGATTACAACGACGTTACTAGCTTCTTGTTTCACCTGCTTTCCATACTCGCATTAACATCATTAGTTTATGCTACAAAGTTTCAAATTATGCAGTTAGAAAGCAAAGTTAATTTTAAACTATTCATATTAGATAATATTATCATTTACTTAAGTAGTGTCTAAGGCCCTCAAGACCATTATCCAAAAGTATAGAAATAAAAGATGTGATTAGAAATTTGCGATTTTAACATCTAGCAGGAAACATTTTAAATATAATACATTTTTATAATTTAGAAGTTAATATTTAGGAAGAAATTTTAAATTAGCCCACATTGATTAAATAGAAAATAGAAGTTCATAAAATACAATAATTTAATCCAAAAAAATGCCTTAAAATTTTGAGTAATTTAGTTAATTATAGCTTACATACTAGGTAAGTTTATAGTAATAAATAAGAAATAGAAAAATAGCACTATACACCATATTCCAAAATATTGCTAGCTCATAATAATTACGTAATAAAAATGTTTCATTGTAATTGATTAATTATGTAACGTAGTCCGCCATCTGAATGCGAGCAGCTAAAAGCTAGAGCTTCTATATATTACTGCTAGGCTACCGGCGATGATTCTCTTCTTCTTTCTTGCAAAGGTTCCGCCATTATTGCATCGGCATAGGGAAAGTGTTTTGGTGCGGGGTGGAAGACGAATTGTGGTGAGAGTAAAGTTTCGTATACGTTCGCACGAATAACTTTCAGCAGTCGAAGCGCAAGGTAGATGATGGGCGACAAGTACAATGATTCGAACGGAGAATATGCCGGCGATTTCAAGAGGAGGATCCTACAGGAGAAGGATGGGGGTGGCATCGTTGGAGGTGGCGTCGACGGCTCCGAGGTCGACAACGACGAATCTAACCCGGCGATGATGAAAGCCAGCGAATATATCAACGAGCTCCTGCAGGAGAAGCTTGCGATCGATTCCCTCAAATATCCGCACGCAATTCGCTTAATCGATCAAGGTATTATTATTATAAACCTGATTGTAGGTATATCGATCGTTAAGTTAACAAATACTTTGGTGTTCGCCTAAGCTCCTCCAATTGGATTAGATATTGATTTAGCCCCGGGAGATAGGCACGATCGGATAAAATAATTAAGATTAAAATTATATTATCATGTCGTGGGTGGGTGGTTCTGATGGAAAAGATGAATATTTGAGCGATGGTTCATTGAATTATGTATACCATCATTATTGCCAGCTTCATGTGCGGCGCGACGCCGGTAGTTTGAGGCCGCTCTTAATTAAACCATCCTCAGCAAATAACGGAGGGGATGCTGGTCATATTTTCAAACATCATCACTTAGTAATATCCCAAATTTTATTAATATGTTCATTTGACTACATTATAATCATAAACTTCGCAGAGGATCACAAAGATTCTGCGCTCTCGCATACAGCAAAGAATTTCCACAGAAATATGAATGAAATGACAGAAACTGATCTCAAAGTTTCATAGAGTAAATGTATACAGAAATAATGTATTTTCGTTTCCTAGTTGAACAATTCAAAATTAGTTTTTGACGGGGAACTTCAAAAATCGTTAACATCTACTAAATCAAGAGTAACAGCATTCAATCTGAAAACATTGATTATTTTTATAGCATATTTAGTTTGAATAAAGTTATTGAAATAAATTAAATACGATTTACACAATTTGAAAGTTTTGGATATCAATAATTCTCGGAGAGGAATCTATAATAAATAATCATTAATTGTATACTTTATATTCTCATTAGTACACATTAACATTTCTGCATGTAATCATTTTAAGCGAACAATACAAGAGCTCCGATTTGTTAGGGTAAAGAAATGTTTCATCATATCACGACAAACCAAACAGCAAATACTCGGCTTTATACGCTTTATATTTATTCCTTTTTTTATGCGCGTCAGATGTATGTCATACATCGTAGGAGTTATGATATATTCATTTTGGCAAGCCGTTGCGGAATTTTCAGGCTTGCATGAGTTTTTCTTTATTTGCTTTTGCTGTTTATTTCTGTAAGGTTTTATTAATAATTCCTAGGTACTTCGTTTGAAATGTTTGCTTCTGAAATGGAGACATTAAAGATGCAAATTGGGCATGCGTTCACGGCCCATTTCATTGTCATGCCGTTTTGACGCTCAAAAACATGAAAATATTATGTTGGGTAAAAAAAAATCAGAATAGCATCGCTGAAATTTATATTCATAATCGTTCAAACTTAATCAATCGAGAACAAATCAAAGGATTTCCGATTTCTCAACCTGCACATGATCAATTATTCCTGTAGAATAAATATGTTACTTTTTATTAGTAGTTTAAGAAAAGTTCTTTAATAATATATAGAATGGTCGATTTGTATTTTCAGATGTTTCCTTTTATTACATTTGTTATGTAACTTATTTTATTTGATTTCCTATACCACAGAGATCACGAAAGTCCAGGCAATCGGGAAAGTCCCAGCGAAGGATCTGAAATATGTTGATATCTACAGGGAGCGACCCATGAAAGTTTCCGTCAAAGTTCTCGTTCCGGTCAAAGAGCATCCTAAGGTAATATAGATATACATTTATTTATAAGGTTTTTTTTTCTGAAAAAATGCTGTGTGTGTATAAATTAATCAGGATCAATTAGTTTATTAAATCTATAGAGATATTTATTTTAATTAATGAAAGCAAATTTGAAGAAAAATAACGATATAAATAATATTATTATATTATTAATATATAAATATTTTCAGTTATGTGTTATATTTTCAATTGGAAATATGCAAAAAGAAATTTGTTTTTGTTATACTGTGCAATTAATATAATTGATTGTTTTTAGTTTAATTTTGTCGGTAAACTACTTGGACCGAAAGGTAACTCGATGAAACGACTACAGGAAGAAACCATGTGCAAGATGGCTGTTCTGGGTCGTGGGTCAATGAAGGACCGTAATAAGGAGGATGAACTAAGACAGTCGTGCGATTCGAAGTATGCTCACCTCGGCGATGACCTTCACGTGGAGATATCGGCCTTGGGACCACCGGCTGAGGCACACGCTAGGGTTGCCTTCGCACTGGCGGAGGTCAGAAAGTACCTTATACCAGACAATAATGATAACATCCGGCAGGAGCAGATGCGCGAAATGGAGATAATGACGGCAATACCGAACGAGCGCGAGTCTACAAGGCGCACCAGCATCCTCAGAAGCAGCACTCGCACTGCGCGCGGTAGCCCTTTCAATGGTTTACCAGCTGTGTCGACTACTGTTCCAAGACCTCTGCAGATGAGGACTGCTACCAGGACTCCGGTCGTCACACCACGCGTAATGCCAGCGAAAACAAAAATCTTGTCAATTTTAGATAGAGCACGGATCGCGATGGAAGAAAGCTACGGCTACGAGGAGCCCTACGAGCCCACCGAACCTTCCTACGAACACTATAGTCCGCCTCCAAGCCACTACAGATCGGGTACCTCCAGCCACCATTACGACACCCCTGAGTACGAAGCGGAATACTACAGGGAAAGCACGAGCGCATATGGTAAGAATCTTTTGATTATCTCGTATAACCAGCATACGAGCACATAAATTAATTTAATAGTAAATCGCGCGAATTTAATTCCTAATCCCATTCTTAAACTTGTTATAAATCTTTTGAATTCTCTGTGTGTGTGTGACAGAGCCTTCGTCTCATCGTTGGAAGTCTTACAAAGCTTCGAGTACGTCGAGCTCGAGGCATAGTGAATCTTCACGGTATCGTTCTTCACCGTACACACGACCTACGAAATAATACATAATTTAAAAAAATACAAACAACACCAAAAAGTACATTTTAACAGAGCCCTAAGCTTCTGGTATAAAATTAAACTCAGCAGGTACGGTTTTAATAGCATTTAAATTACTTAAAAAAAAACTGAAGAATCTTTTTTTCTTAATTCAATAATAATAAAATTATAATATTATTGAGTTTAAAAAAAATAATAACAAGCCTCGCTTAATCGTAATGTCAATAGGGATGCAATACATATTTTGGAATAGCTAAATGCTTAAAGCAAAGTTTCAAGTAGTAGTTTGGAAACTCGAAACCAAAAACTTGTTTTTTAATATTTATTAAGTTAATAAATTGTAAGTTTTATTTTCAAATTTAGTCAAAATAATGTACGTTTAACGTTTCCTTTTTTTCGCTCTCTTTTATTATTATTAGACTATTCTTTAAGTCAATAGCAATAATTTTATCCAATAGTACAAACTGCTGACTTAGAGAATGGTACTTAAGCAGAGCAATTTTATTTCTCTTTCTAATATTTATATTAAAAATCTTAATGTAACCTTAAACTATTGTAAAACGGTTTTCCCCCTATTATTATCCCTAATAATAAACAAAACAAAAAAAAATCTTTAAAGACCCAAAAGTTATAAAATTAATCTCTTAAACCTGCGATAAAATAAATTCGTATATAGCACGAAGGTAAAGTATCTTAAATCATATCTTAAACAGAATTTTAAAATTTTAAATTTTTCTGCATGATTTACTTTAGCGACGTTAAACTTTATTTTAAAATAAACCTTTTAAACCTATTTTTGCATGTAATTTTTAACAATATGATTTTAACGGCAACCGTTTGTTGCTTTTTTTTTTGTTTGTATACCATTTCACATTGTACAATTTTTTTATTTGAGATTTTTTCGTTATTTCTTTTTTCAGGTTTATGATATAAGGTCCACTTTGGGAACAACTGAAACTCTGAAACTGTGATAAACATTTGTGATATTTCACCTACGATTAAAAACATTTTACTTCCTGATTTTATTTTCTAAACTTGCTTTATTTTGTTTTTACCTAATTACATTATAGTAAAGTAGTATATAATATCAAACTCTAAATACCAAAGTGGTGTATTTATTAGAAATTCTGTAATACAATTTTAAGATATCCTTATATAAAGTAACCATATTGATGTCTCCTCTTTTAAAGTATTGAATATGATATCCTTCATCTTGAATATTAAAAAGCGTATACACAATAATATTGATAAATTATAACTTTACTTGTAAAGTGAATTACACTGTAATAAATAGAGTAATGCAATTTTTAACAGTAAATCAATTAACAGGCGTCTGGACGACTAAGAGAATGAATTCTTTATCCGGCGCCACCATAATCTCATGTTTCTTTGAACGAATTCTTATGAACAGAAGATCGTTTGAAGGATCCAAATCGCGAACAACACTCCGACTTTTCTCAGCCAGCGAGCTTATGAGACCTGCATACTGGACTGTAATCGTATTTTCCAAAGTGCTCTTGATTGGTATTCCTGCAAGGCGAAGATACGAAAATCCAAAAACGTTAACCAATTAGAATATAACCTTCCGAATTAATTACGATGATTCCAACTACTCCCTCATGGGTATGCATCTTCTTCAACATCTCATCAATTTCATTCGACTGAAAATAGAAGTATTAAATGTGAAATAAAAAATCGACAATTTTCATAAACCATTTTTCATTGGACACCTGTCAACAACAAATCAAAAGCAAAGCAAACTTTGTATAGTTGTTAGCATATTTTATTTTAACAAATAAAAAAAGATATATAAATTTAAAACAGTAGCGAAATTATAAAATAAATTAGTGCAGGCCATCTTCTGAAAAGTTAAAATTACTCGGTGGGATTCTGGATCACAATTAGGATAAACTCCTTATCTGGAGCTACCAAGATCTCATGCTTCTTGGAACGAATACGAAGAAAGGTCAGGTCATTGCTTGGGTCCAAATCCCTAACTACACTCCTTGCTTTGTCAGCCAAAGAGCTGATTAGACCAGAATATTGTACTGTTGTGGTATTATCTAATGTGCTCTTAATTGGAATGCCTGAAAATATTATTTGTTAGATCAATGGTCTACTAATATTAACTATATGGTTACCTTCAGAATTCACTACAATAGTCCCAACAACACCTTTATGGGACTGAATCCGCTTCATAGTTTCTTCAATCTCGTTCGACTATATGCAAACGAATTAGAATATTTTAATTGAAAGCAAGCATTATTCTTACCATATTGTTTTAAAACAATTTTAATAAAAATGTATCACTACTTCTACTGACACTTCAGTATTAGAACCATAAAAAAAATCAATTAAATCATTGTAGTAAACGTCAAAACTGTCAGGTGACAAAATATACTAGAAACCACTACATGCAGATGGCGCCTTCAACTAGCATCTAATTAATAATTACATTTCCTATAAATAATTTTAAATACATATATTGTTCTTCTACAAAAATAATTGCAGTATATGCTTTTAAAATTTTGCATATTTGAATCAGTTGAAAATGATTTTACTCAGAAGCGCTTGGGGAGACCGAAATGCAATTTTAATCGAACAATTCCAGAAATATTAACTGTAGTGCGTAAGATTGTTCAAGTTTGGTTTTAAAAATATAAACTTTGCTGCGTCCTGAAACCAGTTAAAAGAAAACTAATAACTAGAAGAAATAACCAACTTATTTTAAATATTATGTTGGCTACATTTGATTATAAATAGTCGCATGTGTTTACATTTTTATAACCTAGAAAAGTCTTTTAAATTGTAAAGAATTGAATTTTTATTAATACACAGCTATGAGCAAAAAGAAAGAACTTGTTTCTAAAATTGGTCTTAGGTTAGATGGAAGAAGGGCAGATGAACTAAGAAGGGTTCGATGTAAGATGGGAGTGTTTAGTCAACCTGATGGAAGTGCATATATTGAGCAAGGTCTAACTAAAGTATTAGCTGCTGTATATGGACCTCATCAAGTAAGTTTTATTATTTGGACACATATTAGTCTTAATTTTTATTATTTGGATACATATTAGTCTTAATTAATATTCTTGTCTTAGGTCCGAGGGAATCGAAGTAAAGCACAACATGATTCTGCTATTGTGAATTGCCAATTCAGTATGGCTGTATTTTCAACGTCAGAGAGAAAGAAGAGGCCCAGGGGTGATAGAAAATCCTCAGAGATGTCTATACATTTAAGGCAGGCTCTTCTTGCTGCTATAAAAGTCGAATTGTATCCATGGTCACAGATTGATATATATGTCGAAGTATTGCATGCAGATGGTGGTGTTTATCCAGCTTGTGTGAATGCAGCTACATTAGCACTAATTGACGCTGGAATTCCACTCAAAGAGTATGTGTGCGCTTGCAGCGCGAGTTTAGCCAACAACGATATTCCCATGGTGGATATTTCGCATCAGGAAGAAATGTTGGGAGGTCCTACTCTTACTATAGCAGCACTACCAATGTCTGAAAAGATAGTTCTTATGGAAATGTCCCAACGTTTCCACATTGATCATCTGCCAAAAGTTATGGCTAAAGCATTGAAAGGCTGCAAAGACATCAAAGTTATTTTAGATGAAGCTGTTAGAAGTCATGTTCAGGATGTCGGTTGCTCAACTGGATGGTCAAATACCAGTCAAAAAATTAAAGTATAATTTACCAATAATTTAAATTTCATACAAAAGGTATTTTATTATTAATTCCCTCTAACTTCCCATTTGGAAGACAATAATGTTTTAAAGATTAATTATACTTAAAGTAATGCAATATATAAGTTATATTTATTGCCTATTTTGTGCCCTAATTAATTTTTTTTATTTTTTTATAAAAAGGAAATTGAATCTATAAATATGTCACATTTCACAAAATATATTGTCTTTTAAAAACATAGTATGCAAAAATTACAAATATTCAAATTACTCTGCGGACCCCGCAAAAATGAATTATACTTCTTGTTTCTTGCTCTCTACATAAAGTGGAAGTATGTAACTTAGCTTGCACTATATAGTGCATCTAGCCAGTCAATGCCTAATTATAGACCAAATTCAATAACGATGAAGTAAATAAATAAAATTTGTTAAAACGTATATCATAGATGTACAACATAAAAATAAATTATAATCTGTTAACATTTTTATATATTTTCTAACTTATATGCGCTTAGAAAAATATTACAAAAATATTCTCATTTTAATTAAATCTATTTATTAATTATATTAGGTTTAAATTTATGTTCAGTTGAATAGTTTTAATTATATTATATTTTGTTTCGGTATAGTGATAGTCAATGCGCATTAGTAAACATTTGTTGAAAACACGCGGTTATATTTTCCTTCCATCTGCTTCTTAGTAAACTCTGTCATTACTGGCCAGTTCCAGGAAACCAAGGCTTCTGTGTAGTGGCGTGACTATGCAAATTTGGAAATCAAGTGGCGCCTCTAAAGAGCTGCCGAGAAATCAAAACAAAGCCACATAACCTCATTATGATGTATTTTTACATATTCAAGATTTAACCAATGCCAATAGATACTACACATAATTTGATTGAATTGAAAGATGTTTCCTATATAAATATAGTAATATGGTGTTGAAGAATTAATTATACAATACTTATTAATGCCTGGTAAACAAGTTTAAAACATAATAACACAAAGGAAAGTCACATTGACAATTATAAAACTATATACTACTGCATAAATACTTTTGATAATTGCATTTAATAAATATTTTACAACTAATACTTCATGATAAATTCCATGTGCAAATCAACTAGCTTTTAAAATTAATTTATAATAAATAATTTGAGAATAGGTATTATAAATAATATAATTGTCTAGAAATGATCTGAATGAAAAGAATTATAATATTTTCTGAATGAAAAGAATTATCTTATTTCTTTCAAAAAACATTTATTTATTATTATAAAGGAAGATTTGAAGATTTTATAAAGGATTAATAATAATAAAACTTGTTTCATATTTTGTAAGAAATTTTCAAAAATTTAAATTATTTAGCGCTTGTACTTGTGGCGTCCCCTTAAGAGCTGCGGATGCGATTTTTTCGATGACAGCGCCACCGCAGTGGGCATAAAACAAATTTAGTATAAGACTTGGTTCTCCTGCTTCATTTAATTCATTCCGTCATGTGCATAGTTCTCATAACATTGAATTTTCCTTAAATTTCAACTTTTTAAAACGTTTATTTACAAATTAAAAGTGCAAAGGAATCAGTAAATATGGGAGTTCCAGCGTTCTTTCGATGGCTAAGCCGCAAATATCCTTCGGTCGTGGCGACTTGTGCTGAACAAAAGGTAGGTTATGTTTGTTTGTTTTCAATGGACAGTTTGTTTTCAATAGTATACTTTATAGAGCACAGACGTAAATGGAGTTGAAATACCCATTGACACTTCTGAACCAAATCCCAATGGAGTGGAATTTGATAATTTGTACCTTGACATGAATGGCATTATTCATCCGTGCACCCATCCAGAAGATAAGCCTGCGCCAAGAAATGAGGATGAGATGATGGTTGCTATTTTTGAATGCATCGACAGATTGTTCCGGTAATGTTCAAATACAAATTTGTGAAATATTTGCATCATTTTATGTTTGTGTTTTAGCATTGTACGTCCACGCAAGGTACTATATATGGCTATTGATGGAGTTGCCCCAAGAGCTAAAATGAATCAACAGCGTTCTCGTCGTTTCCGTGCGTCCAAAGAAACTTCTGAGAAATTAAATGAAATGAGTCGCATTCGTTCAGAGATTCTCTCTAAAGGAGCTCACCTACCTACAGAGAAGGATAAGGCAGATCATTTTGATTCTAATTGTATCACTCCAGGAACCCCTTTTATGGATCGTTTATCAGAATGTTTGCAGTATTATATTTACCTCAGATTGAATACAGACCCTGGATGGAAAAACATCAAGGTAATCCTATCTGATGCAAATGTTCCTGGTGAGGGGGAACACAAAATCATGGATTACATTAGAAAACAAAGAGGTTAGGTCAATACCAGTTAGGTATTTTAAGAACTGCAAGTTAGTTCATAAGTTAACTTTTGTATTTTTAATTGCAGCTCAACCAGATCACGACCCTAATACACAGCATTGCTTATGTGGAGCAGATGCTGATTTAATTATGTTGGGTTTAGCTACTCATGAACCTAATTTCACAATCATCAGGGAAGAGTTTGTGCAAAATGCTCCACCTAAGCCTTGTGAGATTTGCGGTCAGCAGGGCCACAAGATGAAGGACTGCACCGGATTAGAGCGGCCGGACGATGGTAGCATGATTCAATTTACTTCGGAGCCGGAATTCATATTCGTTAGATTAAACATACTTAGGGAATATCTAAAAAAGGACCTGCAGATGCCAAATCTACCATTCGAGTATGATTTTGAACGAGCAATTGATGATTGGGTTTTCATGTGTTTTTTCGTTGGAAACGACTTCTTACCGCATCTACCTAGTCTGGAGATTCGCGAAGGCGCTATCGACAGATTAGTCACTTTATACAAGGAAACCGTTTACAAAACTAATGTAAGATTATTTCATGATGCAGTATTTATCAAATATTTACAAAATAATTTATTACAGGGTTGGATAACGAATGCTGGCGATGTTAATCTGGAAAGGGTTCAAATGATCCTCACGAATTTGGGAATGGCAGAAGATGCAATTTTCAAAACGAGGCAACAAAAGGAAGTAGCTTTTAAAGAAAGACAAAAGAGGAATGAGTACTACAAAAGACAACAGAATAACCGACCGGATTGGTCTTTGGTGAAAGACACGCAATTCGGACCTAAGCCCGTGAACGGTCCGCAATCTCTGACTAACGTGCGCCAAGAGGCTTACCAAATTAGAAAAGCTGGTATGCACACTGATAGCGGACCAAACAGACCAGATTCGCAACCTTCGAATAGGAACAATCAAAACGCAAATCAAAGGGGACCGAAGAGACAGCACGAAGCGACGACGCAGCAGCATCAAGAAGATGAGGAACCCAACGATGAAGTCAGACTTTGGGAGGATGGCTTTAAGGATCGCTACTACGAGAGTAAATTTGATGTGGATGCCAATAATCTGGAGTTTAGATATTCTGTAGCCTTGCATTATGTTCGAGGATTGTGCTGGGTATTGAGGTACTATTACCAGGGATGTGCTTCATGGAAATGGTATTTTCCGTATCATTACGCGCCTTTCGCATCAGATTTCGTCAATATATCTGGATTAAGTACAGAATTTGAACGTGGAACTAAACCTGTAAGTATTATTAATTATTTAATTTATCGGACATTTTTATAAATATTTTTGTTTAGTTTCAACCATTAGAACAGTTGATGGGTGTATTTCCAGCTGCAAGTAGCAAGCACGTTCCAGAACCTTGGACTGAACTAATGTATAGTTCTGAGTCGTCGATCATTGATTTCTATCCAGAAGATTTCAAGATAGATTTAAATGGAAAGAAATTTGCTTGGCAAGGTGTTGCACTTCTACCTTTCGTTGACGAGAAGAGACTGTTTCGTGCTTTGGAACCATATTACTCTAAACTTACGCCAGACGAAATTAAGAGAAATCAGCTGGGATCTGATCGATTGTACGTTGGTCCGCACAACAGTGGTTTTGATAAACTTCGGTCGATCTACGCCCAGAATTTGAATGCTGATACTGAAGTACATGTTGTAATTGATGGTATGGCAGGTCTTATAAAGAAGTCCAACAACTACGTTGCAGAGGGTTCCATATGCTATGCCACCGTTCAAGGATTGGACGACGTTTCGGATAATGCAGTATATTGTGTAAATTTCTCGGACCCTAAGTATTCCGTAGAATTCATATTTCCCGCAATCCGTCTACCCGGTGCCTTGGAACCTCCTAAAGTACTTAAACCTGGCGATCTCAACGAAGAAGAGAACAGGAATTGGAGGCCGCGCATTGGCATGGCACAATCCAATCAAAGAGCTTACTTACCCGACTCGGGACACAGGATGGTCAATCATTACACGCCAAGAAATTATAATCAAGGTAAGATTATCTATTTCTTTATTTTGAAACATAAGACACCAACAATTGTTTAAGTTTTATCGGGCAAACGACAACCTGTCTGAGAAGCTAAAAAGAGGGTGTGTTATGAATGAGTGTGTGATGATATTGCGAAATTAGGCGTGCGAATGTTGGTGACGGTTACACAAAGGATAGCAATTACGCGCCCCGTCGCCGCCGGATTCACAAGCCCCACAAACATTACATAACACAATGGACGCCTCGGGGTCTCCGAAAACACACGACAATTGATATTTAATTATATTTATATGTTGGATTCAATTTTCAATTAGATATCAATACTATATCCTGGTGAAAACCTGCCTAAGATTGTTGTCTCGAAGTGAGGACGAGCGATAAATTGAATCACAAAGGGTGGAAATAATTGACGTTGTCCGAAAGTTTTGGAGAGATCTAATCATCCGGTGCGTTCGCGCGTGAAACCGTGGCCAATTGTCTTATAAACAACTGCCCACTGTCCAATCTCATCACCCTAGATGGGTAGGCCGGCCGCTCTTACCTCTATAATGTAATCTCCCCAATTCGAACAAATCAAATACACGATTTAAAGGCACTCCCTCCAGGCTATTCCGTTTTTTTTTTACTTCTTTTGCTAGCCACGATTTAACGCAACGAACGCATTGTTTAAAAGGGCGGTTTATGCAGTTGTTGAGGCCACATTTAGCCACTCGAGACGTAAATCGCTTCATTTGTAAAGACGCCATTCTTCTCCCGTTCTGCACACGGGAACAGAATTATTGACGTTGCATAAAAACGTAAAGAGAAAAAAAGCGGCTGCGGGTTGGAGAAATGCCGAGTGAATGCCTTCTACTTTAATTATGTTGAGTACCGATTTGAGCACTCGACTATTGAAGATTATGGACGACGCTTTCTACAATACATAAAGCGATTCCACCGTGCACAGTAAAAATATATATAACAGTAATTATAACGAGAGGCATAATACATATACAAAATATATTTGTGATTATCATATTTTATTTTCAAAATGGGGGTGCAAATGGAACTTCGTTTATAAATCGAAGGGTGGGAGGGTTGTTGGTTCGTACACACTAATGCATGCGCCCGTGCGACTGTATGCGTGTATGATTGACATACAATGGCGTTCCCCAATTGTTTGTTTTAATTGGTGATTGCCGGCACGCGCGACCCGTCACTATTTCAAATATTCCCCAATAAAGTGCCCTTTAATTGCGAAAAATAATTGTATTCTGATCGATATGTGTTTTGTTTTTTCAGATAATCACGGTTCAAGAGATAACAGGTACAACTCTAATGATCGCGGCGGTTATAATTCTCGTGGAAGAGGCAACGGCGGGTACAATTCAGGAGGAAGAGGAGGTGGTGGATATAACAACCGGGGATATAGCAATAACGGCGGAAATCGCGATGGTTATAATTCGAGAGGAGGCAGCAGAGGCGGATATAATCAAGGTGGTAGAGGAGGTAGTGCACAATCTGCTGGTTATCAGAGCGGAGGATACAGTTCCCGTTTTAACAGCAGTACCGTGAGCGGAGACAGCGGCAGCGCCGGTAGTGGTGCAGGTCCCGACAATGGAAACAGATATCAGCAGCAAGGATACAGGCAGGATAACAAGAACCGCGGTGGTGGCCAGGGTTATTCCGGTTACCAAAATCGCAATAATCAGAGTCGCCGATAACCGTGACAAATTTATTTCTTGCCAGATTTCCTTTTTTAAGTAAATTCTGACTACCTTCGATTTTGTTTTTAGTTTTGCAGAGATGAACATATATTCTTTGTTGATATAAATAAATGTAGACAGAAAATAAATTTAAAAGAATTTTATATATATGAATATATTATAAAAAATTTGACTTAAATTTTACAATTTTAATTTTTCACTCACATTATTATTTTTATGTGAACTTAAGTACTTGTTAATTTGATGAAAAGAAAATGATTGAGATAATTACTTGTTATGAAATGTGTACAGGGAGACTTGTTAATAAACATTTTTATTATTAGTAGAAATATATATTTTATTTTTTATATATTGCAGAATTTTTGTTTCGTGAGTATGAACTGGATTTATATTAATAATACTAAAGCCACAAAACTACAAATTATTTTTGCAGATTAAATAAAATATTTAGATATATATTTTTTTGTGCATAACAAAGTTAACGTAATTGAATTTATAAAATCACATTTATTGCTCAGTGTCTAGAGTGATATTATAAAAAAAAAGTAAACTACTACGCAATTTTAACATTCAAATCAATGATAAAAATTTTGAGCGTGGGATAAATTGCTCGTTTTCCTTCTAAATGCTTTAATAAATATTTACACGAAATGACAGCTTTTTGTTTAAGATATTTTATTTTCATCTCTCTGTCTTTCTTTTTTGTCACATGTCATCGCGTCGCGTTGTCGCTACCCCAGATAATATAATATTCATGGGTCGCGCCCTCACAAGCTCTCAAGATGCTGGTAAGTAAAGGGGTTGCATTTCAATGCGCCCTCACCCATTGCATTCGCGTCACTCGCATATGTGCGAGAAGAACGGGGGGTGCGTGCCGAGTCACTTCCTATTGTCTCCTGTTTCCGGATGCTTGCCTTGCACTCCTTCCTCCACCGGAAACAATGCGAGACGCCAGAAGGAGCACACGGGGAAGCGACCAACAAGCAATTAGCGCACGCAAAGATTTGCTCACTCCATTTCTCATACTTGAATCGAACGCGCTGACAAAATTTCAATTCAAAATTACTTCCTCTGAATTACGTTTGTTTTGTAGCGTCTACAAATACAATATCACCAGGCGCAACCACCATTTTAAAATCATTACAGATATCAATCACTCAATCGTGTGTAATCTGCAACCTTTTTTATTTAATAGCAAGTTTATTCATTAATTTTTATAATTTCTAATTTTTTTTTTCGTTTTAGTTTAAGACTCAAAGTACACTTATTATTTCAATAAATTTAGTTTTAAAGTTATATCTATACGTAATTATTGGTTATTGTTGATAACAACTAGAATGTGAACCAATATAATTCAGCATGGCTGCATCTATGTGTATGCAGATCTATTTATAAGAACTATTTATAAATCAATGCTCGTAGGCTGGATGTATTGGATCTGAATATTTCCAGCAGTGTACAGATGGGAATATGATAAACGGACGAGTGTATAATGTGGTCCCGGGAATTAGCACCATGTGTGAATTGCAACAGTATGTGTTCAGGGGCGGTGGCGTTTTTGTGGGCGTCGGGACGCCGCTCTCTCTTGCTCATATAAAGTCGGGATAAATCTCTGCTGTCATCCGCACTGCGACTGGACAGCATTTTATGGTGCTATCAATATACATCCGACACACTGTCGTCCGCACCCGCTAAATAGATACTTTTAACAGATTTAGGGATTTGATAGACCTTGCCCACTCTCTCCGAATATTATATAATAAATCATGCACACAGAGAGCACATAACAATTGATTGAGCTCACTCCATGAACATCGCTTAATTTAACTAATCCAACACCAATGCACACTCACATGTCACTCGCATTCGAATAGTTGTCAAAACATTTCGATTATCTCATATTTCCATTTTTTTAATTATGCACTTTTAATAAAACAAATATAGACGTCAAATAAATAATATCTGTAATTATCATCGATAACAACTTTCTAATTATTTATTAAATTGAAGTGTTGCAAATTGAAAAAAATCATTGTAATGCATATAATTTTTAAATTAAAATAAATTTCTGGTAAAAGGGAGATGATGTAAAAATATACGTTTTATTTCGTATTTATAGGCTATATACTAAAGTATCACTTTTCATTTGAATTGTTTGAGAGCATTTCCTATACCTCCTTTATGACGCTATAATTTGTTTCAATAATTTACAATCTTAGTTTTATTTTTAATGAAACTGATTTCACCTATTTAGAGTGTATATAACAATAGTCACATTTTGAGATGTATGTCTGAACATACTTTTATTAGTTTTTTATATGAAAAATACTAACTAAGCTCCCCTGCATTTATTAATCGGTAATATTATTATTCCGGTAAATAAAACGATAACGAGAAAGTGAAACGAGATCTAAGCCTCCGGTATTAAATTAATCCCGGGAGCGGCCACCCTCACGTGAAACGGTTTCCGTCGCTTCCGTCGCCGTCGCCGCTGCTTTTGCCCGTACAGCAACCCCCAACAACGAGGGTTGCGCACCGTCAATAATCCCTTAACAATATAGAATTGCTTCGACGGATGCTGTGTACCTGCACATCCTCTCCCTTGGTTACAGCAAAAACAACCCTAATATCAAATAATAGAAGATTAGTGCTCGGGTCTTAAATGCACAATTACTCATTACCCTGTCAAAACAGCACACACATTATTATCACTCGCCCGGCCGAAAGAAGTCAATAATACATTACCCCTTGCTCGACCCGTCATTTCGTCCCACATTTAATTAATTTTACACCCCCAAAAACGAAATTAAACCTATTTTTATTAAGATCAGAAAAAATCATTGAACGAATATTTGTTTTCATACTGCTAATATATTTGTAACGATCTAAATAAATATAAATAATCCATCTCAAATATTATTCACAAAAAATAATATTATGTTTCTTTACACCAAAATATACTTTTATAATTATATATACTAGTAGATTACTGATTATATATTATATAATTCTATATGCTAATTATGAGTTCAATGTATTGCAAAGTACCATCTTTAAAGTCATCGACCTAAAATTACAAAAATAAACTTCAAACATAACATGCAACATTTGACATGACTATCAAAAATATCATATTATTTATGGATTGTAAACATAATTAGATATAATTGCCAAAAAAATAAATATAATTATAAAATTTTAATAAGGAAATTATTAAAATGTTATTCGTAATCCAAAGTATCTCTGTGCTTTAATACTAAATTTTTAAAAGAAAAACAGTCGTTGATTAAAATATAATCTATGTCGTATAAGTGTTTTTATTTATTTTGTGTTCTGGATGGTTAAATTATATTTACTAATTTGGTGGTAACATAGTTTAAGGTGGATTATTGGAGTGGTCTTGGTTGATGACTTTTTGATACACACGGGCAAATAAATTTATTTTTATTTGGTGTGGCAATGTAAGATATTTTATGTTTTTTTCTTGCACTTTCGTAAATTGTGAAATGTCAAGCACCCGATGGACGCTTTTCGGAATAAAATTGTGATTGTATTTGTTATTGATGTAGAAAAAGGGTGGAAGTAAAGGTGATCGGCTTGCTTGTTAGGTCGCACCCATACCGTTTACGATTATTTTAAAAATTGAAACGAACTTTTGTTATTAACATTGCGCGAGTGAGTGATGTGTGCATGAGTGTGTGCACGGGGGTTGTGTATTTTTTAAGGGTATTCGTTAGACAATAGGTTTTCATGTATACGGCAGAGAGAGGGAGAGAGAAAGAGCTATGAATAAAAAGGGCCTGGGTAGCGACTAGTCGGTATATTAACAATACCCACTTGAGCAGTCGCTACCTAAGGCCAGCACTTAAAAAAGTACCCTTTGTCCCGGTCCAGCGACATCTGCACATAGGTGCTACGTACTATAAAAATATATTCAGCGGCGAAATAAAGCGTTGCGTAAATGGATCAAATGGGCCGTGATTCCATCTAGGCGCAAAGTATAAGTTGTAAAAATATCGAGCGTAATTTCGAATTTTATTTTAATTTATTTCGAGGGTAGTCTCTCCTGTTTTATGCCGAAACTCTTGGTCGATCTGGTGATGGGGGTGGAGGAGGTTCGAGTGGAAAGGAGTGGAGGTCGTCGCCAGCGGGAATTGGCAATTTGTCAGCAATTAAAACAAGACATCATTAAATCAGAAGCAGCGGCAGCGGTCTTGCAGTTGGCCTTTGTTAGGTCACGTATGCCACCCCAGCCGCCCCCGACCACTGCCAACCACTTGACGCTCTCCCCCCTGAGCCTTAATGCACACACACACACATAACATACACATTTCCACCGATAAAAACTCCAAATCCAAAGCCCCAGATAGGGCACACATACATACATCGTCATTAAGCGAACGTCGAATCAATTAGAGTTCATAAAGAACCGCCCTCCTTACAATTTTTCAAATCACATGTCTATTATATTTCAATAAAAATATCAAGAGCAGTAACGACAAAAGACCGGCGTTGTTTCCTGAAATTTGGTACAATCCTGCATCCACACTATTCACATGCCTAGATTCTTAACCAACGACAATGAACGATGATATTAGGTAATTTGAGAAAAATAATTCACCTAGTCACTTACATTTAAGCATATGTCAGTATAGTGGGCAATTACAGTTCTCAGCTGAGGTTCCACAATGCATTTTGTGACACACGAAAAATAATTGAATTGAATTTCAAGAATTTCTTCTTTAAACCACCACGTTTTTCACTTATCATATATATATTCCATAGTGTTAACTATTTGGTACCCATAATTCGCATATAATGAATAAAATAATGTTACAAAATTGCAATGAAAATTATTATTAGTATATTCTAATTATATATGTTATTATATAAGCTTTGTATTATTGCAAAAATACTGCAAAAAAGTATGTTTAAGTTACTTCCATTATTTTATTAATTTTACTGAGCAAACCAACATACGTACGTAATTTCGAATAGATGTTATGTGAAATATATATTTATATATATTGATATTTTCGCGAATAAAGGTAGATCACGTTTGCAGCGACGCTTGCGGTGAAGTGGTTTTTGGATTCGTTAACGCTCGTGCTTTCTTTCTTATGGTCTGCTTAACAGGCAAAAATAAAATAAATAAAATATCCGTGAAAAAGAAAAGTAAAACAAAGAGAGAAATAAAAACTTTTCTTTTAAATGTAATAAAAGTCAGAACATCAAATAGTGAATGTCGGATGTAAAAAAATAAAATTAATATTTTTCCAACTGTTATTATGAATAATATAAATAATAACTATATTTATTATAACAAATAAAACCGAAACATATTAATTTAGCAATCATTAATTCAATTTGATTTTTGTTTTATTATGATTTAATGATGTAATTTATATTAATTTTCTAAATGAGCTTACCTAACTTTGAAAATTGTTATCATTACATGACATTGTCGTATATGGTTTGTTTGTATGAAATAGGATATGTTGCACAGACTGAATCTTCCTGAATGTCGTGGATCGAACCAATGCAATTTCTTTTGGAATGAATTTCTGCGTGACACTTTTCAAATTCTAATTAGCAATGCTGAGATCGTTCATGGGAACGCTGGGGGCGGCCAGGGGTGAATTGCAAGTTGGTCGTTAGTTGCGACGGAATGAGTGAATTCTGGAGTGGATGCAGAGGAATTCAACCCCCGCTGAACTCGCCGTATTTCGGTGTCTTAACATGCGAATGATTTCGAATGGATGTTTTCGCAATTTGCTTAAGGTGCAGTACGGTCGCAATGAGAGTGAATCGATGAAATGTGTGCAGTTGGGTGCGTCGTGTGGGAGCCCAGACCCACATGGGCGACACCGAGGATCCGACGGCGCCCCCGGCGACGACTCAGGGGGTGACTTGGGGGACCACACCGGGATATCCACAGGACTCACAGCGTCGATCCATTGGAAACCACTGATCTGCATGCAACGCAAAAATATCTCTGCCTTTGTGATTATTCCTCGGACGCTCTGCTTCAAGATTTTCACGTCGGATACCATCGGTTTTCCTTCCTTCCTTCCTCCTTTTTTAATTATTTGTTCTCTGAAAATCCGGTCGTTCGGAACATTTTAATAATTCCATCTCGACTTTTCGACTTCTCCCAAAGAAGTCCCGAACTTTCCGCTTAATTTAATCCTCTGTGACTATTTTCAAAACTAACGTTTTTCCAACACATATATCACACGGTTCTCAAATTATACACAATTATCAGATATTGTACAATTTTCTTTTCGTTTCAGAACAATTATGCCAAAATTGCATTTGGTATGAATTAAAATTTATTTATAGCAATTCGACAATTTTTTTGCCATTATTTGCTCTCATTTAAAAAAAATACACAAAACATATAGAACTTTAAAATTATCTTAGTTTGCAATAAGATAAGTGCAATTTGAGAAGAAATTCTAAAAAGAAACACTTCACTTTCGCAATTTTTATATTCTTTACTGTTCTGTTTAATTCAATCGAAATTTCACACACCTAAATACACCTTGACCAATTCGAGTCTAAAATATAATACGATTATTAAAACCAATTTTGCGGTTTAGATGAAAATCTTGGAGAAGGCGGTTGTCGTATAGAAAAGGAAAAAAAAACGGTGAAAGGGATTTGGGGGTCCCAAAAGTGTGGTGGGCTGAATGGCAATACACTTGTGGGATTCCTTTCGTTGCTCGTTGTACCCATTCCCAATACGTTTCCCAGCGAGTGTAAAAAATCTTCCACTTCAAGAAATCATAATTCCGTAAAATCATTATATTTTTCGTCCTTTCTTTTCCTTGTAAATTTGTATATAATGATTGGGTGCGCGCCGAGCCGTGAGGAATTTCGGGGGTCGTTCATCACACAAACAGATAGAGAAAAAAGAAAGAGAAAGAGAGAGAAGGATCGGTCATATAATGGAGAAGAGCGAGAGGGTGTGTTTTGGGGGGTTGTATGTTGTTGTGTTAAGTAAACTATGGGCACCCCTCTGGATGCTGCATTCAATGCCTCAATTGTTATTTTTATCTGTATCGCAAATGTTCCGCCTACTTATCAAAAATTCTAGATCAAATTATAATCGTATACAATTATTAATATGATTTTAATTGAATACAAATAAAATATATTTCTACTTTACAATTAAACAAATAAATTAAATATAGAATAAAGATAATTTTCTAATTAATTGAATAAGAAAAAATTACATTGTAGCAAAATTCATGCGTGTAAAATAATAAAATAATATTTATTTTATGTTTGCAAAATCATAAAGAAACTGCTGCAAAAATATGGTTTTTTTCTCTAAATTCTTAAATAAGTATTTTGTTTTCATCATATTTAATATCGGATATTTTATTTTAATTGCTTTTTATATTTTATTTAAATATTTCAAGAAATAATATAACAAAGTAGTTAAAGCTGAATATTTTAAACTAAAAATCAAAAAACGATTTTTATTACAATTTTTCAATTTCATCAAAATTGTTAGTTATTATAAATAAGACTTTTTGGGACACTTTTTTTAGAAATATCTGAATACCTCATGATTGATAATGCACATAGTGATTGAATAAAAGTATACAATAAAAATGAATGTAAGGGGGGGAGTGGTTTCGTTAACGAGACTGAAGGATTGTTGGTAATCATAGACGCGACATGAATGCACACTTAATTGGGTAAAATTAATAAAATTCGAATGGTAACGGGATAATTATAAGGATTCGTGTCGTGTCAGCGGTAGGAAATATTATGTCATCGCGCGTCTGTCAGTCAAATCGAATCCTGTATTCTGTATAAAGCACGCACGTGAAATCAAAGATGATGACTGTGCGTTTCGGGAAACGGTTTCGAAAGAAAAGCAAACAGTGAGAGAGAGCCCAAGCCAGTCGAAGGTTTCACCAAATTAGTTGGTATTTTCGTATGGGTGGGCCCCCCATCGACAGCACCAACAACACCATTGTGTCTGCCACTTAATAACCATAATGATCGGAAACATTTTTTTTTTCATTTAGTACAAATACAATTATAATATATTTTAGATTAGAAACTTTTTCAGCGTATATATTTGCATTCTTCAATCTATTGTATTTATGTTAGATATTTTTGCAAATAATTTTGATTAAATTTTTCATAACCTATTACATAATAGCATTTTCATATTATAATCATTACAGAGAAAGTTTTGACATATTTCAACTATAAACTATATTGATTTGTTTTATAACTTTGATTGGTGTCTGCGAAACTTTTTTCCTCACCAAATAAAAATTAAATAATAAAATATGCTCAAATATTTGTACTAATATTTTATATATTTATTTTATATGTGGAATATCGCGGAACACACACTTTAGCACTGCTCTAATCTAATCAGAATAAATGATTTTAACGTAAAATATATTATTTAGAAATTTACAAAATTGATTCTAAAATAAGAGTAATTTATGGCAATTTTAATATATTTGAATTGAAATGCACTTGTATTCTCTGTGCGCATGGAATAAATATTCTAACGTTTGAGATTTACAGCTGTAGCTGATTCTTCATGAAGAATCGCGTTTCGTACTCTTAAAAGGCGATTTTTAAAAACATTTCTTTAATGTTTATTATTCTTGTATCAAATATGCGAAACGCACTAATTTTTGTGCCCAAATAAGGACTGTTTAATCGTGTGCAGCTGCAGGTGCAGGTGTTTATCTGTGACGCAGATTAATGACGATTTTTATTGATTTTTTATCAAAATCACACATTTCATATCGCATTTATTTAAATGAATATTTAATAAATTAATATACAATTTTAATACAGCGTGGATATAACACAAGACATTTTCATATTATACTCATTACAGAGAAAGTTTTCACATATTTCAACTATAAACTATATTGATTTGTTTTATAACTTTGATTGGTGTCTGCGAAACTTTTCCCTCACCAAATAAAAATTAAATAATAAAATATACTCAAATATTTGTACTAATATTTTATATATTTATTTTATATGTGGAATATCGCGGAGCACACACTTTGGCACTGCTCTAATCTAAACAGAATAAAATATGTTATTTACAAAATTGATTCTAAAATAAGAGTAATTTGTAATAATTTTAATATATTCTAATATTTGAGATTTGCAGCTGCAGCTGATTCGCGTTTCGTACTCTTAAAAGTCGACTTTTCTTTAAACATTTCTTTAATTTTTATTATTCCCTTATCAAATATGCGAAACGCACTAATTTTTGTGCCCAAATAAGGATTGTTTAATCGTGTGCAGCTGCAGGTGCAGGTGTTTATCTGTGACGCAGATTAATGACGATTTTTATTGTTTTTTTTATCAAAATCACACATTTCATGTCACATTTATTGAAATGAAAATTTAATAAATTAATATACAATTTTAATGCAACGTAAATGCACCAAATAATTTAGAATTATTATGAAGTAATTGATAATTAGAATGTACATGAACACATATTTACTTGTACAATATCACAATAATTAAATACACAATTTATAATACTACTAAATTCATTTTTATATTTTAAAATTATTGTATTATTTTCAAAGGTATAATAATTTATTTTAATAAAGATTGTTTCTAATTTAATGTAGATTTTACTCAATAGATCTTCAAACAAAATCATTCTCATGCTGATTTTCGATTGGTTAAGCGCTGTAAAATTTGTTGTTATAATAATCTATTTTTATGATATTATATAAAATGTTTTTTAGAGATAAGCAACCAATGGTTTGCGAGCCGTCCCGAATAAAAGAACCAATAAAATTGTTAATAACGAAAAGTGCCGGGGGTTGCCGATCCGTCGCAGTGATAAACAGATACGTTATTTTATTCATTTGTTTTAAACATTCTCTAAAAAATTTGTTCGATGCGTGTTTGTTTTTAACATAACGAAAAAAATCAATAGCCTTTTGTATGAAGTATAATCAATTTTGGTTACCACTATTTAAGAAATATATTTAGTATTCATAGTATTTGTTTCACTTAAATCAATTATTTAATTAGAAATTCATTATTATAGCAGGTAAATAAAAATATCTATAATATATGGTATATTAGCTTTATGTGATTTCTAGTTGATGTAAATTAGAAATAAACACATATTATTCAGATCGAGTTTAATATATAAGTTAATTTTTATTTATAATAGAACGATTTCTTAAATAAGTAATGGCTTTAAAATGGAAATGTCGTTATGACATGGATTTGAAATCGATAATTTGTTGGGTTTTAGGGGGAACCGGAAACGGTGGATATTTAGTACGTGACTTATCTGTAAATGAATTTGAAAAGCCGAGGGATGAGCTTTATGTATTCTTTTTTTCTGTCTGTCTGCGCGAAAAACTCGGATGATGGGGTGCGGATTGAGGGTGAAATCTTTGAAAGAAATGTAAGGTGGAACGAGGAAGTGTTACCGAGTTGATCGTCAGAATTAGATAACATACCCCTTTCGTTTGTGCTCCGTTCGACGCGTATTGTGTTACAATGGAAAAGGAATCGGAAGCGAGGAAAAGAGGAAAGCCCTTCTTCCTTATTTATATTTGATTCCGGAATCGATACGATGGAAATTTGTTTGCCTTCGTCGCGTTTGAGTGTATGAAATATAAAAACGCGCATCGAATAACGAAGGAATGGAATGTAATATATCGGGGGATGATGCTACAGCCACTTGAAACCCCCCGGAATCGGGAAAGGGGGCGGTTGCGGCGCATTTTCGACTCGTCAAACCAACCGAACCACCCCCGTCCATCCCCCCTCGCCGTATCAAATCGGGGATCCAATGATGGTTACTTAGCAACTATTAATCACATTCTATCGTTAGCATCGGCTTACGGAGGATTTATTACAACCCTGATCTACGTACCTGCGTTTATTCTGTTTAAAGGCCCCTTCCCCCTTTTTGCTCCTGCGGACAAATTAATTTATCCCTAAATTAAAAAGCCAATGCAAGTAAATCATATAACTTCAGGTTAAGTGCGAGCCTTTCCTAATTCGTTATTAATGATATTCTCAACAGCTTCTCCTTTACTCTTTTTGTTCGTAGAAACCTATAATGAAATTGCTTCAAGAACAATTAGAAAAGAATTTAGTAGAACTGTAACAGCGATTCTCACTATATGGAAAAAGCACAAAATTAATCAGAGTGTTACAATTTTAACGTGTATAACGTTTATATCTTAAACAGCTATTGTCACAATCTCATATCAGTTTGCATTTAAGAGGAAAAGATTATTTCAACTTCTAAATTTATCAATTTTTATTTCAAATATCGCTCAACTACACAAATGTCTCCATCAGTCTTACAAATAATTGATATAATTATTTATTTTTCAAATAAAAACATTAATTTATTTATCAATGGAGTAATAGAGTTAAATAAACATTTTGATAGGAAAATCTTGCTTATTGCGATTTTGTCCAAAATATAAATAGTTTTTGAAGTACACTTATTATGAAAAGTAAGTTCAGAAACTAAATATATAGACATCTATCTTAATTTATATGAATATAAATTAATTTTCTTAAATACTAAATAACTATATATTTTTCAAAAGACTAAACTTATTTTAAACTGAAATCTAATTAATACGTAATTGTACAATACGAATATTAAGTTCTGTAATAGATTAAATATAATGCTGAATCTAGTCCTTTGATGTAATGCTGCATTTTAAAGTCACGACCTTTTTTCATATTTGTTCCTTCGAGGATTTAAATAAACAAGAAGATCGGGATAAGGAAAATATGCGAAAGAAAAACATTTCCTTGGGACGTGTGTGCGTGTGACTCCGTACGTTTTAATTCTGTAATACCCACAGGGCCTGACACCTCCAACAATGGGACCGTTTAATGTTTGAATGCAATAGTCCATGGGTCATATAAACACATCCTCAAGACCTGTCATCGGCGATGACATCCATTGTCAACATTTCCCCGTCCGTGCATCCGGTCAACCTAATATTTCGCATGTTCCTTGCCTTCAAACATCGACGATGTTGGATCTGGTCGATTGGGATCCACCTTTGCGCGAGTCATCCTCGATTTCTCGGTGGGTGGCTGACAAAATGCAGACACATTTTGGGTGGTAAATTTTACAATTCATTCACTAACTCGTCTTGTTTTCTGGCGCTTCTGGCGCCTATAATAACATTCATTTACCGAGGCATTCTTTACTGCAATTCTGTTTTCTTGCTTCAAGAAAATATAATTTTCATAGTAATTTAATATTTAATATAACAAATATTTTTTTAAATAGTAATTATTTCAGTCTATTCGCTAATATTAGATCACCAATATTATGAAAATTGAAAGAAAAAACATTATCATTATATTTTATATACTAATAAAAAAAACTTTCAATTAATATTAATTTTTTCCTCTAATATTTGTGATTGCTTAGATCTCCGGTACGACGGCAAAGTATTAATTAATTTAATGAACAAATTTATTGCATAATAATACAAAAAAAAGCATTCCAATGATAAACTACGCAGGGTTTAAATTATTTTAGATACTCTATCTCTCTATACAATTAAATGAAGCAATACCTCGCATAGTCTGGGTAATCGATTTCGCCAATAATTCAATATTCCGGAGTGTCGGACTAACTGGTCTTTAAAACCGCACAAAAAATGCTGTCAAACAATGATATTACCTAAAATATGTTACAAACATTTCTTCTTTCAGTAACAGCAAAAGGAACAGATAAGATGAACTCTAATTTTATAAAATTTTGTAAGAAATGATAATTGTAATAATTATATAAATAATTTATATTTTTATTTAAAATATGAAATTATTAAGTTGACGAGTGTGATATAACTTGAAAGAGGAGAAATAATAGGAAGTTTTTTTTTTGTATACAAATAAAAAATAAATCGAGAAATTGAATGAATTTTCTATTTCGTGAAAAACATCGTAATATAAATGCATATGATTTGGAATAATATTATTCGTGCGGTGTGTGGATAACACATTTCGCGTGAATGGGAGGAAGGAGTGCGAGGGTTTGGATGAAGGCCATCCTTTCTGGTCTCCCCTTGGCACAATGATAGGATATTTCTCTGTGTGTCGTGTATAATGGGGAGATTTCACAGTTGTCGGTAGCAGGCGATGGTCGACGCCGACGCCGGCGTCGCCGTCGTCTGTTGCATAAAAAGCGGAAGCGGTTGATGATAATACAACGAAAGAAGCACTTTCACACTCTGTTTCTGACACTAAGCCCCCCAATGGCTAGTGGTCACACACCACCGTATAAGAGTCGCACTGGTGTCCCAAATAGAAATCTAGATCGTGCAAAGATAATTCCTCAATGGATAAATCTAGTAAATTGAATAAGCTGATTCATTTATAATCAAACAAATTTGCTTTTTAATTGGAATTATATTATAATCAATATAATATAGTCAAGAAATATAATGAAAATATTTGAAAAAATAATCAATCAGATTTAGATAAAAATAGATATGAAATTAAAAAAAATAATTATATAAAATAATGAAATTATTTTGAAATATCATGAAAGTCACAGTTAAATAATATATAAATAGTTTAATCTTTTACGTTACAATATAAAAAAACTAAAACTAAAATTTGTTAATAATTCTGTGATGTTTTTATATGATAATGTGCTATCAACATAAAAGTGGAAATGATGTTATTTTAAATAATTATATTGATATTACTTATTTATATTAAGGAAAGTCTAAATATAAACGTTGTTTCTAATTAATAAACAAACAAATATTGTTTCTTTTTTCATTTTATTGTTCTTGTTGTTAAACAAGATGCAAATGTTCTTTTGTTGGAAGAAAATTCGAAAAGAATTTATAATATAAATCCAATATGGGGAAACACTCACTAGGCTAAAGTGGATTTATATTAAATCGATATATAGACAAATATTAAGTAATCTACTTACCTCAATTCCATTTGCGATATGCTTTTCATATATAAGAAGCATATCGCAAAATATTAAATCATTGCATTACTTACGTTATATGTATTTCACTAGTGGCAATGGAATTTCAAACAAACAAGAAAACAGTTTCAATTTGTACACAAATTTATTAATTTCCTCTGGCCTTTCAAGAAAAAAAAAACATTATAAATATCAAATTAACATTTGATTGTTCTAAATAATTACTATTAGTTTATATTATTTTTTACATCATTAAATTTCACGACCGCAGACTCATTTAAAAATAAACGGTGCCAATTACCACACGATCTCTCTCTCTCTCGCTCTGTTTCATTCTACAGTAAATGCAGTTACAAATAATTCCAACTATTCATAATATTTATTAATAAAATTACTTTTGTGTTTATTTATATATATATATTATATGTTCTTCTTGTTCATCGTTTTCCATAATACATTCGAAAATTATAATTTCTTTGGACGCCCCACTATTCTTACGATTTCCAAAAATGCTCGATTTATGTACAAGAGGAGAACATTAAGTTACACGGTGTATTTACACGTTAATTGATCATTTTCTTTTTTTCTTTCGGAAACGAATTATTGTATCGATGTATTCATATTTTACGTTTCGTTAGCTGTCCTCGGTTTATTGCGAAAAGTATAACGAAAAAGACACTATTGATATTGCACGATCTTTCGGTAGAAAAATAAAAAGATCTCGTTCATCCATCCTCGTTGTAGAACTAGTTTACACTACATATCACCAACACAATCATACCTAAATATGAACCTACTTTAATTTAATTTAATTAAAAATGGAAATATAATATATATTCGTACTATTATGTAACATTTCATGTTCGTGGGCTAAGCTTTATAAGTCCTCGGACTTTCAGAGCTCAGCCCCAGAAGATATTTACAAAAAAAAAATATGAATGCAAGACGACTTTGGCGGCGACAGAGGCGCGATGGATTTGTCGAGGCCAAAGTCGCGCGTTGTTCTTAATCTCTCCGGTGTATCTACAATTTCTACAAGAAATATATACTGCAAGCAAACTACTGGGCTTCTGCGTATTTACAAGTAAAGACTTGTGGTCTGCTCGTACTACCAAGCCCTCGCCTGTAACGGCAAATAAGTCCCGCACTGTTGTTGGTAGTTCGTGGCCTGCTGTCGGTATGCCATCGATAATCCTCCACCATTTGACATGCACTGGTTCTGCTGCTGAGGCTGACAGACCGACGATTGCTGACTCCTGCTGACCACATCTGATGACGAAACTCCACCCGAATTTTGATTTGAAGATCCTCCGGAACACGGTTTTCCATCTTTAACCAACACTGGCACTGCCACCCGGCGCGGTGAACTCGACGACTGGAATGAAACAAACAGAATAGCAAAAAAAAATTAGTACAATATTAATATCCATATTTTCTAAATACTAATTAAAATATTAATAATCTGCTATTTCGCTTCGCTTCACTTTCAGATTATTTGCAAATAATCATAAGAAAGCATCTGACTGATTAAAATTATTCTTGAAATATGCATGTAAATCTCATCTGGTATTTCATAAGTTTCAACAAAATAAATGTTCGTAATACTTGTGAGAGTGAGGGAATTGTTGAGATGGTGCTCGGCCTTCTGGTCCGTAACCATGGTAGAGGCTGGTGACGTGGCCACTTGAAACGGCCCTCGTGTGTGTGCTCAAGCCTTCGCATGACGACGGGAATAAAAGAGGGCGATGTGGAAAAAGGGAACAAAAAAAAAAAGGAAGGGCACGTTTCGATCGCTACTACCAATCTAATCCGAAAACCCAACACAACTAACCGGTCGAGATGCGAAAAATTTAACAACGTCCAGAGCTGTTCAAGAAGAATTTAAAATTCAATCGTAATTCATAGAAATTAAGGAATTATTGAATTATTCGCAGGAAAACAACAAATCGAACGCAGATTCTTTAAGCATTGCTGAAGATGAAAGGTAAACATAGGTGGACGGCTTGCAGCGAGGCCGACCGTTTCGTAAACATACGTAACAACAGGACTCCTCTAATCCGCTCGGCATCCAATTAAGATCTAACCTTAATCCATCGCGGAATCGGCGGTAAAGAAAATAGAAAGTGCGGCCAATTATAATTAAAACGCGCTCCCAGGAGTCTGTTTACTTTCGGGGAATGAGGTAACGGCTCGCACGTAACTCGAGGAAGAACTGAAGAACGAAGGGGAGAAGAACGGCTCGAGGAAGGTACAGTGTGGCGATGAAGAGAAGAAATGCGAGGAAACTTTCACGCTCTGTGTAAACACGAAGACGTTCCGTGCGCGCAACACACGATGAGCAAACACTGCCCAAATAAATATTTTACATCCATAGGAATTTCCTAATAACGACAGAGCTTCTGGCGTATTTCCATACAAGATTAAATATACGTAATGAGACGTCTTCACTTCCTCACTCTCTCACACACACACACGCGCAACCACAGTCTCACACAAACGCTTTACATAATACACATTACTTAAGTGATTTTATTTTATTTGATTTTTGTTTCAATCAATAAGAGCAATGGTATACCTGAACTTAAGTAAACTTTGCATTAACTCCAAAAACAAATACCAAATTAATAAGTTCACATTTACATTCTTGATTTTTAAATAAACGAATAGTTAATTAATTAAATATTTTAAATTAAACATTTTACTTTAATCAATAATTATTATATGATTACATATTGAATATTATTATTAAGAACTAAATTGTTTTAAAGTAACAACTATTCAGTTCAGTAAGAAATCACAAATAGTTTACAAATTAATAAAATAAAATATAAGTGGACAGATTTCAGCATATTTGAGGATGATTTAGTGACGTATTATTTAAACAAAATTCGATTAAAGATCAATTAAAAAGTAAATAGATAAAAGAACTATACCGAAATAAACACAACAAAATTCGTTTCGCGTGTAAATGAGGATGATTGTTGAAATGATTGATTCCATTTCGAGTTGTTGCAGTTGACGTGAATGCGTTGTGTAATTGCGAGCGAAACGTAAAAAATTGGGACATTAATATAGCGAGCGAAGAACAAAGAGCTCTTCGATGATGCGCCATTGTTTCTCTCCATTACAGTTACATAAGAGAGTTCGTTTTCTTCCATTTTCCAATGGCTACATTTAACGGTCCATTGTGTGCAAACCTCCTGCACTCGTTTATGCATCATCCATTCATTATTATGAAACGAACGACGCACGGCGAACAGAAAAAATAAAATAAAATAAAAGGAAATATTAACAACAACAAAAAAAAAAGGAAAGAAAGTAATGGAACACACGAAGCGGGTTGCAGCATCTCATTGACTAAATATAAATTAATTCAATACCATGATTAATGTCACTTCAGACAATTACACTTCCGACGGATGTCGTTCGATCATGATGCCTCGTTTGTTCTTTGTTTTAACTTGATACCCGCGCCAAACATTTTTTTTTATTTTCACTTAAACTGTTGTGTCCTTCTTAGCCGGACGTACTACTACACTATTTCAGATCTTCATTGAACGTAACGTGAATTTTAAAGGTAGACGATTCATTATTTTTTCAGGCCGGATTACGAATGATAACAATAACAAAGTCGTCTTACCTGATTGTGCTGGTTCTGCTCGGCCATTGCCTTCTCCTTGGCCTGTCTCTTACACTTGTACCTGTGATTCTGGAACCAAATTTTCACCTGCAACAACAAAACATAAATTCCATGACCATCGAGGCTATGCAAACACGAGCCATTTCCCAAGCTAATCATTCGACTCTAGTGGCGATTTCATTTTTTTCTCTCTCTTCATCTCCTTTCTCTCTCTCTCTCACACACACACATACTCTTCATATATCTCTTGTGAATTGGCCAATTAGCGATTTTTCTTAAGAAGGCCGCATTGCGTATGCACAAGGAGCGCATTCTACATGCGGCTACCGTCTGGCTTTAATGAAGATGTTTGCTTTAGTCTAGTGCGCTACTGGGGATTAGCCACATACACACACACACACACATGATTTACACACTCCATATGCTTAGTTCTACCTAGTTATTTCTCCTCATTTTATTTTTTATTTTTGAAATTTTGATGTGGAGAAAAGCCTTGTTTGCACGCCGCAAATGCATTTTCAAATTTCACTTAATTGATGGGAAAATATTTGCTGCGGTAATTAATAGAAATTTCAATTCTCGCTGCGAGAAGGGGCAGACCCTACTACAGCAATAACATCCTCCCACGCTACAATTCTTAATTAAAATACCTTGCGATCATTTATTTCTTTGTGGCATTATTCCTTCTCGGAAATAAGAAAAAATATGCTTTTAATACATTTTTAAATAAACAATTTTTAAATGACTGTTAGACTATATTTCAATTATTTATAGAATTATTGCATTTCAACACGTATTTAAACTTTGAAATTTTTCTCAAGTTTTTTTTTTATTTCAAAGCATTTTATGCAGATGAAAGAAATCTTTACTTTAGAAAATTTTATTGTAAAATGCAATCGATTTTTTCTAAATCGAAAAATATAAATCCTAACACAATTGACTAATCAAACTGTTTAATGTATATTGCTAACATTGTTGAGACGATGAATAGTTAATGTTATGCAATTTCTTGGCTACTTAGAAAAAGTAAACATATATTTTCGGCGATTGCTCACGCTGAATAATGAATAATCCTACTATTTCTTTTCATTGTAAAACTATATATCTACAATTCCGTTTTATTTGCTTAATTGTTATTGTATCCGAAAGTACAGTACTACAAAATTCATTATTTTAAGTTTTTCTCTGTGCACACTTTTAAAATCGACAATTTAAATTTGATTCAATATATGACATGAAATGACAGTCAGCAAATAAACAGTCGTAAACTTAAACTCCCATGCGTATTAGATCCGATTCGAGTTATGTAACATGTTAATTATTTTCGGCTTATTCTGCAGACGAAGCGTGCCCCGTTCATATTTTAATAATAACAATGGTTTTTCATAATTCCCAGCGAATGGGGGAACTGTGACGTACTGTTTGTGCAGCAGGGGAAGAAGACCTGTGCGTTGTTGTTGCTTAAACGGCGGTCAATTAACATAATCCCAGTTTTATTGAGTCCGTGAGCCTCGGATTAGGGGAGGTTTAAAACGGGGATTATGACACGGCAACGGGCTTAAACATCCCCCCGTTTAGCAAACTGTTCCAGCATTCGGCTTTTCGTGTCTCAGGTGAGTCACACGTTAACAACGATTAGAGTTTGAGCATTGTACAATTTTCGGCCGTCGTTAAACTAACATTTTATGTTTATAATATTTTTAGAATTGTTAGTAATAATTCTCGTATATAATTAAATGGTGTATATTACATATATTAAAAATATTAAATAAGCAATTTGATAATTATATTTAATTTTTATATTTAAGATTTAACAAAACGTGTTTTTAAATTAGAGCAGAGGAATTTTATGTTACAAGTAATATGGATCTCGAAAACTATATGCGAACATAACGAACATGGTAATTGTTATGTGATAGAGGAACGATTGTTGGGGCATCATAAAAAATCTGATAATGTGAACATGCAAGCATTTCTGGACCAACAGCTGAAGGGCACGAAATTCGTATGCACACAATGGACCACTTGAGATCCGACGAATCGACCGGTTGCAGTTCCATCCCCTAACCTCGAGCATGTGTGCAATCATCATCATCATCATCGTTGCTGCCTGCCGCCGTGGCAATGATGATGATGATCATCATCAACCACCCGGCTGCGTAATTTACTTTACATACAACTGAAGTGTCGGGTCCGGCCCTCGGGTGTTCCACCCCATGTATCATCATCTTATCGCCCCCCGTCGTCGAAACGTTCAAACCGAGAAGAATGTTTACAGGAGGGACAAACGTGTTGTCCTTTCATTTTGTTACCACGGGGTGCCACAATGTTGCCGTTTAATCGACCGGAAACAAAATGGCGGATAGCCGTTAATTATCGTTCTCTTTTATTTCACTTATTTTTTCTTTCTCATTCTCTGTCACTATATTTACTTTATTAATTAACATCGCTACGTTGATGGTACTAATTTCATCATCAGTCGCGCTACAAAGGCTGTGTGTGTGTGTGTGTACTTGTGACTGTTATTAAATTGCAATTAATTGTCAAAGCGGAGCCAACATCGTTGATGCAGGGGAGAATCCTGCTTGCACTTCAATCGGATGAAATGGGTGGATGAGGTGCGGGCGTTTCCCCCAGTTTCGGTGGCGGAGCGACTACCCCATTTCTCCATGATTTTCGTAGTCATTTCAAATTAGTTTCCAACCGTTCGACGTGCAATTACTGTCCAATTATTATTTGCTAACTGATTGACAAATACTCATCACTAATATTATGGTTCACATACGCCATCACACATATATATCATGGAAAATATTTTTTTCAGATGTCCAGAATATTGTCTTGAAAAGTCACTTACATTCAAAACCAAGGAAGGCAAGTGCCAATCCATTAATTACTTTATGCTATACGAAAGTTAACATTTGCTATACTGTAATTTAGCCTTTTGGTACAAATGTGGCCTATAAATTTGTTTAAATAAGACAAAAATAATTGAGAATAAGAAAATTACTTCTTTATAATTTTATTTTTATTTTCAGCCCAAAATTGTATTTCTACATTATTATTATTATCATCTTTTAGAAATCTAATAACAACTTTTCTTATATTTTTATGTATTTATAATAAATAAGACCTTAATTTAGAATCAATCATTTTTTCAATTAATAATTTTATTTAAAATTAGATTTGATATTTGTTAAAATATAAATATTTTATGGTGCTCTGTATTACGTGTATTATTTGATATGAAATGTTATATTTTTTTTAAATTATTTGATTCGTGTATATTTTCTATATTGATGTTTGTGGACCAACGATAAGCTTACCTGTGTGGGTGTTAAGTGAATTAAGGAAGCCAGGTGTTCTCGTTCTGGAGCCGAAAGGTATTTCTGTTGCTTAAATCTCCTCTCCAATTCGTAGACCTTTAACACATCAAGTTCCCAAATCAATAACGAAATTAGATAGACCATTATTACAGATTCAATATCGAATTTACCTATTCAAATTAATTAACAGATTCATATTGATTAATATTGTATTATTTTAATTTTAAATATATATATTTTTTTTTTTTAAATTTAGTTGAAAGATGTATTGTTAATGAACGTTATAATATATTTGGGGGGAAAGCTATTAGAGTGTCGAGCTGCGGTTTATTTTCGGGGGTGACCTTTGGCGTTCAATATGGTTAGGTAAGGGGCGCGCGTCGCCTCCCGCGATTTATCATACTTTACCGGTGAACCAGCACCCCCACCCCGACGTTAAAAAGAGGTGTCACCGATAGGCGGAGCCTCTGCATCTGTGCCGTTGCAAAATGCGTGTACGTACCTGTGCCTGTGTGAATAAGACACGCCTCTTCCGGCGCTGCGCGAGCGGAAATTGCATCGGTTTCGAATCGGGAACTGCGCACGCCCCAAGACCTGGCATCCCCGAATGCCCCATGTTTGCGCTTGCTGCTGTGCTCCCCATTAAACGAGAAACTGAAAATAAAATAAAAAACAAGAAAAAAGACATAAATATTTTTTAGTTCGATTATTTTTCATTAAATAATAGCACAAATAAATAAATACACCTAACGAATATAAAAAAATATTAAATATATTTTGTTTATTGTAAAATGTTTACGGTGACGCCAGTATTTAAAGTATTGAAATAAGGGAATGATTGACTTGAAATTACTTCAAAATACAATATTAGGATTTCTCTCATAATTATAAAAATATATTGGCTAGATGATAAAACATAGTAAAATTTAGATATATGAAGAAAATAAAATAAAATAAAAGTTAAATAAATTCAAATATGATAGAATCTTCATGACTGTTTTATTTTGCATTTTACTTTCAAGATAAGAAATATTATATTTGATTAAACATCAAAATTATGTATTATAATTTAATTGGAAGTTATCAGCTTATTGTCATTTAATGTAATATAATTTAAACTATGTTATAAATCGTTCGAACAAGAACCTAGTTGCTTTAATTGGCAAATCACTTAACTCGCGATAAAAATTGTGTGCGAGTCGCAATTTTATTTACTTATAGTTTTAGAACGTAAATGTGATTCTTACATATTTAAAATATTTATGGAAATAATGCTGCCTTATATAAAATTATTTGAGATTTCACAGATTACAATGTTAAAATAGTTTTCATGTTGTTCGATTTTCAAGTTCAATCATATATATTATTGTATTGACATATTGTTAAGATAAGATGGAAGATCTAAATTAATTATAGGTTGAATAATTGAACGGACGACCGTTTGTTAGAATGAATGCTCGTGGAGATCGGATATAAATCATTGCCGGCGGTTCCTTGCGTAATGGATATGCGGCGTTGTAAGTGCTGACAGGTCGGTGCATCCCCCAAACGCCTCCATAAATAATATTACAAGGATAAGGAGAATCGTATGCAAACAGGATAATATGATTGATTGCAGGCGATGGGCGCGTGCACGTTTTACGCGCTCCTTCATCCCCCGAAGCAAACAGAGCCAACAAAAAAAGCTTCCCCCACATCTTTCCATAATCGACGATTTTCCTAACAAATTTCGTGTTTGTTCTTTTCATTGCATAAGGCAACAAAAAATTAATGGTTCTAATACAATTTCATGTTTTTCAACATTTTAGTTCAATATTAATTTACATTACAAATTTATTTCACATTTAAATCTGAAGTAATTTAAATTTCTTATAAAAATTTATCTAATCGTATGAAACAATAATATAAATATAAAATATTTTCAATATATTTATGAGGCAAAATCATAACGTATCACCGTTTAATCGTATTAATAAGTTTAGAAGTGTTGTTTTAATTCTCAATTCGTTCAATTTGATTGAGATTTCCTTCAAAACAGATTGAAAGAAATAGAAAAATCAGTGAAATTGATCATTCGATATGCTACAATTCTGAACAGCTATTTTAGAATAAGTTAATTTGTAGATATTTAAACTTTTATTTTGTCATTTGAATTAGCCAATAAAAATGTATAAACTATCCCGTTGTTATTTAATCCGTGCAATTGATAATAATTACATATTGCATATACGCTTCTACATACACACAAAAGGCTACTGACCGCAGTCTGATAATAATATTTTTTATAATATATTAAAAAAAAGGGAATAACTTTGATTATTCTTTAATCAGCTGTATGATGATTCATTTTAATTGACTATATTATGATTAAACATAATTTTACAATAAATCATTCAAACATGAGGATTCAGTTCCTTGTAAAATTCAAATTGATAATATTTAATTAGATAAATGTAAATATTTGTTAATTTATAATATTTATTTATTATTTATTTGTACGTTAAATTTATATCATAATTTACGTAGAAAAGCGTCATAGATAATTCAAAGATACTAATACCTAGTTTTAAATAAAATTTTATATAATAAAATACATATAATATTCGTGTTATAGTCTATTATATTTTACTATAAAAAATATACTAAATGTACATTTATAAAAATATGCAAAGTTGAAGAAAGATAGATGCGTAGGTGTGTGTTATATCGATGCTTGGGGATTTATTTTCTGGCTGTAATTGAGTGTTAAACGAGGTTTTCCATATCGGATGTCGGTTTCACACATCAAGGGGTCTCCACCCCTATTGCTGTTGCGTTGAGCTGTGAACTAGATAAGACCCGATGGTGCATAGTTCGCACGCCGACGGCATCAGGTTTCAGTGCGGATCCGGCCTCATCCTCTTCCACCGACATCGCCACCGCCGCCGCCGCTGCCTATTTTCACTCCAAAACGCAAATATAGGAAACGCACACGATCCTAAATACCGGGGGTTATTCTCCTTCTCTATCTCTTTATCTTGGATCCCCGGTATCAATTTCATCGTCCCCGCATCGGAACACTCCAAAGTTGAAAGCATCGCATTACAAACCATAGAAAACGCTTCAATTTAAGTCAATTTTTGTAACCTAAACTGAAGGACTGGTATCATTAGGTAACTGTAACTGTTCATTCTTCGTCCATACAAAATATATCCATTACTTAAGTGAAGAGTAATTATATTGCCAAAAATAATGCATTCATTAGAAAAACAGCAGCAAATGTAAAAAATAATATTGATTGCATTAAAAATATGATCACACGTTTAAAATTAAATTGTTCGGAAAGATTATTGTAAATTCTTATTAATTTTTCAAATTTAAAATTCAATATATTTTCAAATCTTCAAAATGCTTCTATAATTATTCAATATTAAATTTGCAAGAATACATTTTATATTATATAATAATAATGACATTAAACTAATAAAAAACAATTTTAAATAACGATTTTCATTATTGTACAACCAGTTATTATTCGTTTTGACATATGAAATAATTGCTTATGAATATTTTTATTATGTATGCTATATGTAGCGAAATATAGAATTTATTTATTAACTGATTTCGCCAATACACAAGGATTTCTTGAGAAATTGTATTATAATTTTTTTTCTAAATAATGATATTTCAATTGATTGAAGTAATATTATTTTTGTAAACAGTACGATTATTAATAATATAAGTTTACTAATTGGTTTTCATCCAAAGTTGCGAAAAGATGAACTCATGTTTATATTAAATCTTTAATTTCTGATGTGGTTTATTGACGTCACGTTATAAAGAACTGTAAAAGGTTTTCGTGGTGACAGTGATTTTGGTTGCGCTCGACGAAACTCCTGCATTGTGTCCAGGTGCTGAAAAATGTATAAACGGCGTACATATTTCATGCGTCGACGAGCCGTTGTTGTTTATTCAAGCTCCTACTCGATTCTACGTTTACAAAATGGACACAGGGACATTTCCAAAATAAATATTTATTTTATAGACGTTCTCTTTCAATTCGGGGGGCTCTCCCCATAAACACATAGAACCTCGGTCCTTTTTTCTCTCTTTTCCTCTTTCTCTCGCCGTCTGTCTATCGCATCTCCTGCACATAAATACAACTCTTGCAAAACCAACATATTCAATTCCATCACATGATAAATTATGGAATATGTAGAAAAAAAAAGCAACTGTAAAATTTTAAAATTTATTGTTTTTTTTTTTTTGAGAATTCATGAATTAATTTGTTCGAGTTATCTTAGAAAACCAGTTTCTTTAAACTAGTATTGAACGGAAACGTAGAATGGAAAAATATTGCGGCGATTTTTTCTGGGCGGTATCAATGAGATCAGTTAGGGCTTTGTTCGCCGTTTCCTCTTTGTTTCTCAGGACCAAAACAAGCAGAAAAAAAGCGCGCAGCCTTGTTCTTCTTTGCTACGTCCGTGTATGGATCCCGTCAGAGTTCTTATGAGATGATCACGATTATGATGCATACGAAAGGGCACAATGGCATCCATTCACTTAGGTATTTATTGCGGAGAGCACTTTTATATTAGCTGTTCCGATTCAATACATGTTTATTTGTGCTCATAAAAATATTCCTAGACATACCATATTATAATAATATAACACTTTAGTATGAATTTCTTAAAAATCTGTATATTTATCACATATGTGCCTTGAGTCAATTTTGAGTAGCGAATTTTTCATTTGTGTTATTTATTTTTTCTATTTTAAAACAAATAGTTCAAATAAGTTTAATTAGTAAAACAGTTAAGTAGTAAATGTTGGTTAGCTGGTGATTGAGCAAATGATTGATTGAGTGAATGTTGCGAAGGGGATGAGGCCGGAGCCCCAACGGTTCGAGCTACTGTATTGTCATATATATTGGGTTTGGAGTGCAGAGCAAACACACATCTAGCTTTGCTGTATTTACTAAACTGTCAGTTACTACTTTTAAATACGGTTTCCATCTCTCTCTCTCTCACACTCATTCCATGTATACTCTCCCTTCCCTCTCACTATATGTATGCGCTACTAACTAAATTCACGGTAAGTGTACACACAGACGGTAAATAATAAACTAAATAATAACTGAAAGACAACCATTTTCGAAGACACTCAAATATTGATGTGATGTAGTTTAAAACTGTGGTTCGCAAAAATTTCCAGAAATAATTTTTTTTGCCGTTAAGCGAAATATTTCCGTTAATTAAATATTTTTGCTAGTTACATAAAAGGAGGTTCTTATTGTAAACTCAATCTGTTTCTCATATTTTCATAATACTTATCTAATATTTATTTATAAACTTTTATTGTCTAGTTTTCTTGCTTATAATCTAATATTTAATTTTTATAATTATAACTTTTATAATAATTATTATTATATTTATTGTAATAGATACACAACCAGATAACAACTAAAAATTATATTCATAAAAAAATAATTAAAGAATAACTGTTACTACAAAAGGCTTTTGATTAAAAGTCTTTCTGCCCTGTCAAACGTGTATAATTATTATTATTATATTTATTGCAACAAATAAATATTATTACGTATATTATGGTGTTGTGAGATTGTGTTTTTGTATCATTAGTCATATTCATATTGAGTTCAATTTCAATGAGTCGATTCGATGCACTTACTTGCAAATCTGGGGTCGGCTGCTGAGCTTTGGTACCATCCTGGTGAATAGTGGGGAGTCAATCCTAGATTCTCGGAGACGGGACAATATTGGCCGCCCCCGAACTGACCCATCACCGGATATCCGCCGTTCATCCCGCACGTGCTTGAACCGCCTCCGATAGGACCGCCGCTGGCACCAGGAGAATTGATGCTGCTGCCACTCGAAGTGGATCTAAATCGATTGAGATTTACTAACCACTGATCCGAATCAATCTGTGTTTTGTTAATATTAATCGAGAGGAATGTGGATTGCACATTTGATTGCAACACCTCACGTTTAATTTAGCCTACCTGTAAGGCGACGGTGGATTTGCTGCCAATTCCAATTTGCGATAGCTCTCCTCTATCGGGCTGAGGATGTCGGATACGCTGAACGGCGTCGAGTGATGTAGTTGCTGCAGATGGCTCAACACTTGGGGACCTCCTTGATGATGCTTGGGGCTCAAGCTCATAGCCAACTCGACGCCATTGAGCTCGGGTAGCAGGCCGTGAAGGTCAGTCCGGTCCTGGACAACGGGACCTTCCCCGTAGTTGCCACCTCCAGACATGGACTCCAGGTCCGCGATTTACGATTTCCGTTTAGCCACAGTAATTACAGAAACACTAATATACCTAATTATCTTACGAGCACATTCGAATGTAGATCAACCACACGCGATTCTAGCAATTCAATTCGAACATAAACAACAACAACAAAGAAGAACGAACAAACGGCGAAATTAAACTCTCACGGTGTATCTACGGCGACAAGCCGCGATGCTTTCTTTTTCTTTTATTTTGTTTTGAACTCTTGTCCGGTGGTCGCAGTTGGTCGCCACTAAAGTTCTTCGGGTCGATGAGATATCCGAATTCAATAAACAAACTGACTAACTATATAAATAAATCAGTGATCGAGCTATAGCACTCTTTAAAGGACTCTTGATGTAAGACTCTTTAGCTGCAAAGAGCGCTTAACTTGCCTAAGCGTACTCTTAGAGTGCCCTCAAAGTGTACATGGCACTTCTACTCTAGTCCCACTGCATTCTGGGTACTCGATTCCACTTACGGGCGGCGCTCCATCGCTAGTCGACCAATCGCAACGTTTCCTCTGCGTCTGTCGTCACGCCCAACCTTTGTTCCCCCGCCAGTCTTCGTTGTCGACTCCACCAGTGCGCGTTGTAGGACGCAGACGCTGGGCGGAGCCAACGTTCCATGATGGAGAGGGAACGATCTTTCACAATGATATTGTATATTTATATCGTTTTATTGGGCATATTGATTTGAGGCTAGAGAGCACTCTCCAGTGTCGTTCTGATTCGAGCAGCTTTTTCCATGCATGCATTCTTTTTACTCTGTCTCTCTTGCATCCCCCCATCCTCCCACTGGTTCGTATAATAGGAGAACGAGATTTTCGAGGACTTTGAATTACTTTCATCCCCAAACCGCGCACTTTCGTTCCATTTATTTATTTATATCCGTCTGATCTTCGCTCCTTGATTTCATAGATCAAGATAGATAGATAAAACCAAATCAATTAATTTACATGATTGCCATATAGACACTAGACATAAGTTTCGCAAAAAATATACTTATTTATTAATTTTTCATATTAATAATTACTATTTTAGATAATTAAAATTTAAAGTGTTGTTACACAATTCATATTAAATATTTGATAAAACACTTTCCACGTGGTGGAGCAAATCTCGTGCCAGTAAGTGTTGTTTTTATTTATTTTTCTTTTACTTCTTTTATTCTCGGTGTTGTTGTTGTTGTTAAATATCACCTCGTTTGACGGGACGTAGAGTGGAGAGAATCGTATGTAGGGCGCGTAAAGGAGAGGCCTAGTGATACGAGCACTCGTTGGTCTCTAAAGGGTTATATAAGCTGTCGGTCAGCGGCAATCAGCAGGCCCATGAAAGGTTGTTAGTCGGAGGGTCCTCCAGAGATGATGAGGACTGGAGAGGTGCTCCAGTTGCAGCGCGGCCTCTGCGCGCTGCTACCGCTGACGCCGCCGCTGCCGCAGATCCGATGGACCACATCTCCATCCACACTCCGCACGTCACCTATACACAATCAGACACTCACTCGAACCTCTCAGTGATCGCAGTTGAAATTCCACTCGTGTTCAACAATACCAGAATTTTAGAGTGTCGACAGCAAAAAGAAAACAGGAATATTTTGGTGTAATGGCTCGTTGTCTTTTACCTTAGACTTTTTTGATTGTCTTTACTAAATTTTATTTCTAAATCAATAATAAAAAATCAGATAGATCATAGTTTACATTCTTAATATATGGTGCTTGCCAAATTAGTCACATTTTCTTTATAAAATTAAAGTTAAAATTAAAGGAAGAAACTATGCATGCAACTATCGATAAAAATAATTTCACAGAAAAATGATTTACCAATATAGCGAATTTTTGACATTTATGAATTAAAATTATATTTATACGGTTTTATCGATTAACATTCTCTAATTTTAAATACATTATACATTATTACGTCAAATAGCACTTTTGGTTAATTTTATGTTCTATTTGTGGTGAAATTTAATAAATATAAACATATGTGAACCTATTATTTAAATAGGCATAATAGTAGTAAGACTGTTATGTTTACAAACAAAATTATATTACAATTATAAATAAATCATTTATTTGTTAAGACAGGTATAAAAATTAATCGTTTTCATCGAGCAATAAATGACATGTGCTGTGATCTATCAATGTGATGTAAGTAAAATAGAAAATGATTGATACAAATAAGATTCATTGATTCAGTGAACAGTGTGAAAAGTAGACGCTTATTTGTATGTTCTTGAATTCTATTTTGTTAATCTTGGATGTACGATCAATGTACTTCAGCGTAGAATGAGACGCATTACAGAACTATTTAGATCGGTAGCTGTCGATTCGAATTATTCGTGTTCCGGATACTGAGTGAACGCACCATTGACGTCCAACGGGGCACGGATAATGCGCTTTAGTGGTTTTACTCCACCAACAACAATGGTTACATCGGTTGCTGCGACCCTTCGTTTACTCGAAGGATTTTAAACTGGACCAAATCTTTGTATTCTTGAAGAAAGTAAAATTAACGGATTATTTCGAGACTTCGATGTCACTGAATTTCGGTGCAATTCACAAAATGCACTTGTTTGTAATTCAGGTTAGATAATTGAATATAAATTGAGATTGCGATTAGTATGGTAATGCCGACTAAAAGTGTAAACAGCGTTGCAATACGTTACTCAGATGGAATATGAATTAAATGAATTTTGCTGCGTTTGCCCGGCCCCCGAGGGAACAGCGCCTACTTCGCCATCTAATATTGACTTAGAGATTCGCAATAAAGCATCTAAAACAGAGCCAAGTGCTCTGCAAACAAACGGTCCGCTGCACAGCACCGAAATCCTGCACGAAACAAATGCTAAATCGTTTTACATTTTCTTCCTCTCCCTGCAAAAATATATCTCTTTCTGTTCATCTCTATTTTTTCCTTCTTCTCCCACTAGGCTGCACTTCCGTATAAATTATAGATTAAGGGATTTCGAGTGACTGCCATTCATACGGATGTTCCAGTTCCAAATGGCCACTTACGTCGTTCTTATATAATGGACAGAAGCACAACAACAACAACACAGACCAGAATTTATGAGAAGGACAGGTACTTTCGGTGCAATACTATACAATGATGCCCAATCCATGGATGGCATTGTACAAAATTAATCCCTATTTAATATTATTACTTACAAAACATTTACTTTGTTTCCGGGCGGATCACGGACAAAGGCAAAATATTCAAAGGATGCATCATGCAGCAAAATACCGAAATTGAGATTTATACCAGTTACAATTATTTCTTAGGTCGCTAATACAATTTGCATTTCATTTAAAGATTTAAAAATGAATTTAATGTTGATCCAAGAATATTCTCAATATATTATTACATACTTGCTTGAGAAACGTTGTATTAACTGTCAATAAATATAGAACTCTACTTTAATCTTCTATTTTTAATTATATCGAAAATTGATAATCATTTAATTACTATTTTTCAATGCTGAAAATATTTTAGTTTCAAAACTTTTTGATATGGCACTACTTGCCAGGTAGACTATCCTAAAATTAAGCAAATCTACCAAGTGATTCACATCTGTGCTAAAATCAATAATTTATATAACCTTTATAAGGATAGCCATCTGTGAACACAAGCCGCGAAACGTTTCCTGCTGAATTTGATATTTTACGATCAGTAGATGGCGCTATTTCAGCAGGACACCTATTACTTCCAGCGATGGACTACACTATAACAGGGGTACCAAACTTGTTGTAATTTTTTACCACTAAAATATTACTAATATTTCTTGTCCATTGTTCCTAGAATTAGAACGATTGTATTGGATTGTTTTATCCATGTTGATCCATGTTTTTGAGTTTTAATGATCATCTTGTTTACATTTAATACTATACGTGTATATATGTAATTTTAGATATGGTCTAAACTTTTGAAATAAGTATATTTCTAAACATTAATTATCCTAAAAACAGCAGTACGAATAATAAGGTGCGAAGTAAGTTGCATACTTCCATTATTTTTGTAGAGTGCAGGAAGATTTATCGAAAGTGTAATAATATTTAATAATACGCAGTAATAAGGATATAAAGTAAGTCCAGTATTGTTTTTATTTTAATTTAACTCTTACACCTAACAAATAAAATAAATTAGTTACAACATCTCAAGTTAGGTGGCTACCGATGATGACGATGAACTAACTGAAAAATATGTAATTTTTAATTAAAATATGATTATAATTGTATCATTTAATTCAAATATAAAATTATAAATAAATGTATTTTAATTTAAATTATCTTTTATATTTTCCAGAAATACAACAGCGCCACCATTGAGCTTTGTGGGAACAAGTGTAACGCGCGAACAAGCTGATTTCCCCTCCCGATTCTTTCTAAACATAATCGTTGGTTCCACTAATTTATCATGGGTTTGCATTGGTCCGTTGAGTGTCAAGAAATAGCTTTGCGTGTGTTCGAATTGCTTGCTTTTTCTTAAACAGTTGCTAAATTATGCATTGTAATATATTTCGGTTGAAAATGGATGATGGAAGATAGTGCGTTGGAGGCGTTGAAAGGGTTCAATTCTGTACCTTGTCTGGAATCAGTGATAGTCAACAAAGTCTTAAGACGAATTGAAAGGGACATTGCCTCCCTTCATACCAGTACACCTACTAAGAAAGTTATGGATATATCTTTTCCAAAATATTTTGAAGAGTGTTCCAAGACCTTTCAAGATAATGATAGTGGCTATATGTCGCACCACCAAGAATCAAATAATTCAGACTGGCCCGGGATACAAGTACCTCCACCAGCAACTACAGTCAGTGAGTCTCTATATTTAAGTGAAGATGCATTATTGGAGAAGCCTGAAAGTGTGACAAAATCTGAAGAGACGAAGGCTGTCTATGACGAATATTCTAACCAATCATATTTCCACACGATAGTTGATGCTTCTGTAAGTACAGTAAAAACTTCATTTAGCGGCATGGAAGACACTGATGCTTCTTTTCAATCTGAAACATCTCCAATTTTAACTGAGCAGCAACCAATCGTTTATAGAGTAGAAGAAACAAAACCGGACAATTTTGTAAATTTATTTCAACTGAATAAGGAGTCAACTAACTTTACAAATAAACAAGAATCTAATACCTTATTAATTGAGTTTAAATCACCAGCAAAGCAGGTATTGGAAAATGAACATAAAATTCTTACCCCAACTAATATAAGCAACATAAACAATCAGAATGATTTAAAGAAGTTTAAAACTCCTACAAAACCAGTGGATAAGAAGTATAAAACTCCAACAAAAAGAAATGCAGAAAATGATTTCAATGCTATAAATATAAGTGAAAATATGGTTAAGACTGTTTCACCAAGAAAGAAAAGGAAAAGGTCAATTACCCCACAAAAGAAAATTGAGTTACACAGAAATCTTGAGAGGAGCCCAGATTTGTTTTCTGAAGATGAATATATTTCACCATTAAAAACACCAAAAATACAGAACACTACAACAGTAAATGAAAAGTATGTATTCACCAATGATAAAAAACTGGTTAAAAAAATTGCAGGCAGTTTAAGTGGTGTTCTTCCACCACCTAGTTTAACCACTAATCATTTAAGTATTGATGAGATTCTGAACAAAATTAAAGAGAATGATTACTATTTTTGGTCTAATGCTTTGTGTGAAGGGAAGTCCGAAACACTTCTTGTAAATTCAGGATTGAATGTTTCACAGGAGCAAAAATGGCCTGATATTTTACATGTCAGGTATCATGGATTACAGTAAGTTTGTTATTAATAAAATAATTTATTATTATTAACTGTTGCTATTTTTTTACAGTTATAACTGCAGTAAGGTCTCTGAAGAACTGGAATCATTATGTATGAAATATAGCCAGAGATATGTGGGTTCAGAAACGCAATCAAGTTGTACTGTCTTTGATAATACAATGTCCAGTCCATCTAAGAGAAAGGCCAATAGACTTAGATGGACTGCCAAGTCACCAGGAAGGAGATTAAGTCATTTAGCACGAAGGAGGATTACTTTTTCCAGTGCAAATTTACAAGCAGGTTCCTCAACTTCACATTCTAGACAAGTTATGATAGACGCTAAGTAATATTATAAATTATATTTAATTTACTCGTTTATTCATTTTTTCTTTTGTTTTAGACGATTTGAATTACTTTCGAGACCAAAATCTAGTCCGAAAAAGTTGGCGAAAAGTCCTAAAAAATCTATTAAAACTCCAAGCAGCTCTGTTAAAAAGAAAATGGGTATGAGATTTACAGTCCTACCACATGATGACAACGTAGCGGGACCATCCACTTCGTCCTTCAGAGCAAGCGCTACGAAAAGAGCTTTATTTCAAAGTCCTGAAAAACCTGCCAAGTTTACTAAAATTGTAATACCCAGTACTTCTAATTCGGCTCTAAGTCCATGGAAGAAGCGCAATACACCAAAAAGGGCCTTATTTAACTCACCTAAAAATTCTCCTTCAAAAATTGGTACATCAATTGAAGGTACCAAAAGAAAACGGGTGGATAATGACGAACCACCCTGCAAATTTCCAAGAAGTCAATCCATGATGGACAACTCCGATGTGAAATCTAAAAAAAATGAACGTACAAAGAGCGATAGTCGTCTTTTGCTGCCGCCTATCGAGTTGAGCGCTCACCATAAGAAGAAATTACAGTGGGCAGTTTACGAGGCCCTACGTAGCCAAAATATTACTGTTACGCATCCTCAGTTCAAACAGTTTGCTTCTGTTTTGGCAAGAGTTACAAGAAGATTATTGCCGAATTTGACCACCGGCCAAAAATCAGAAATTGGCACAAGTGAACGAATGCTGCGAATTGCAAAACAACACGTGTTCTCAGTGACTAAATGTAAAACTGTTGAAGAAATAATATTGACTTATGAGGCTAATCGACTGAAAACCATAAAACCTAGCGGTTATGTAGCCAAGGAAGAACCCGAAAAGAAAATCGATGTGTCCATTGCTCGAGGCAGTAGAGATGTTTTCCAAGACAAGGCAAACACCATAAATAGCTACGAAAAAGTGGCTCCGCCCCAACCACCCGCAAGACCTATGAGTACAATCGAAAACCGCGTCGAAAGGGTTAGAAAAATTATAAATTTTGATGATGATTCAGCGATGAGCTTTAGGTAACATCAGAGGAAGCGTTATTTATTAGTTTTAATACATATATTTAGTGCCTTAATTTAACGTTTATAACTGATGTCGCTTTGGGGCGAGTATCGTCCTGTTAGGGCTCTGTTGGGAAGCATCGGACTTCGGTAGGATCGGTCCAAAGTGATTGGCAAAACAATCGGGTCTTTGTATTTAACGTAGTATTGGGGACTCTTCAAATAAGTGCTGTAAGACAAAATTTAAGGAGTTTCTTTTAGATTGGATTTTTCTTTGTATTTACCTCGTTGGATCCGTTGGACATTGGAATCTGTAATCGTTTAGTTTAAAGTAATCCAACTGGTGCAGACGCCCTGAGTGATCCTTATATTGATCTCTGTGCAACTGGCTTACCTGTGTTTATGTTTAGTTGTTAAAAAATCACTCTTAGTATACTTTAAGTTTTAATTAAAATTGTTTTTGTGTTACCGATATAATCTACCTTATAGAAATCGTCGATCTCCTGCTGCCTTCCAGGATCCAACATCGTAAATTGAGGCTGCGGGAGCTTTAAATATTTTCCATTGTTCTTTCCGCTACTTACGGCGATGTCTGGTCGTGGGGTGTACGGTGTGTTCATAAAACCCCATTCGTACGGAGGCATCTGAAACGAAATTGAGATATTACCGCCAACGATATTTGTTTTAAGAAACAAACCTGGAACTTGGAGAGATTCTCATTTCGATAATTCTGGAAATAAGTAATGTGTGAAGAGTCCACCAGTGATCCGTAGCCAGTTTTCACTGGAGGATGAGCTCCCATGAACACAGGTTTTATCGACGGTGGAAAATAGGTAGCTTTCATGTCGGATAAATTGATATCACCCATTTTTATGAATACTTGTAAATTTAGAGGGTTCAAAAAATATTGTCAAAAATTTAATTTGTCACTTTAATTGTAACATATAACAAACAATACATATAACATTGTTTTAGGAATTAAAATACACTCATCAATTAGTTTATGTATCAACAGTTAAGTTTGTTTAAATATCAATAGTCAATCTGTTGTCCCTTGCTTTTGTATATCATATAGCTGTTTTTATTTATGTACATTTTTTTTGGGATATAATAAATATTGTTATTGATTAACTATTTCCTCCATAACATAAACGTATATATTAGAAATTAGCATCTATTTGAGAAAAACAAAGTTTAACTCGTATTTCTTGTTTTCTCTAAAAAGTTTGAGTTATAAAAATAAGATATATTGAATCAACAATGCTGGATGTTGAGTTCCGGGTTCAAAGCATGCAAAGAATTTGCATTTATAATTATAAAATGATGCAAATATTTGTATTATGAATCTATGTCAAGTTAATATAAAAATGGTTGCATAACATTGGTTGTCCATGGCAACAATAAAATACAAATATATAGCTACAATATTTACACGAAGGTCTCAAAATCATAAATAATATTATACAAGTAAATAGTTATGGAACAATTTAAGATTACTGGTAAAGTAGGACAAGGTGCTCATGGTTACGTGATGAAGGGTTTCAACAAGTTCACCGGCGAACAAATAGCAATGAAAAAATTGATTGTGAAGAACTTGGACGAGGGAATTCCAAAGAATATAATGAGAGAGATTACGGCTCTCAAGGTTTTAAACCACGAGAACGTAAGTGTTATTTATAACTGTTTCTTACAATGCGTGAGATGAATCTATAATTTGTAGATAGTTGAAATAATAGAAGTAATTCCATACGGAATGGGTCTTTTATTGGTGATGGAATACCTCCCTAGCAATTTACAGGAAGTATCCAAAAACATCAGCTTGGAAGCGTCGAAAATAAAACGCTATTTAAAAATGTTATTGGATGGTGTAAAGTTTATGCACGAGAATCACATAATGCATCGCGTAATGAATGAATATGTGTAATCAAATTTGTTATTTCATTTTCGTTTTATTGAAGGACTTGAAACCTGCGAATTTACTGATCTCGTCAGAGGGGCTGTTGAAAATTGGCGATTTCGGTTTGGCAAGAATCTACGCAGAAAACGAACCGGATAGAGAATACTCGCATCAAGTTGCTACCAGATGGTACAGGGCTCCAGAACTACTGTATGGAAGCAGAAACTACACAAATTCTGTAGATATGTGGGCTGTCGGATGTATAGCAGGAGAATTATTCAATAAATCGCCGCTTTTTCCAGTACTTAAAACATACTCAGTAATCTCTCAGTATTAATGTGTTGTGTCTTATTAGGGCGAAACGGATATTGAGCAATTAGCTATAGTTCTGCATACTCTTGGTACACCAACTGAGGAATCTTGGCCGGGACTTGCGCAACTACCGGATTACAATAAAATCACATTTGCCAGAAGTGCAGGTCAGAATTGGTTAACAGTTTTACCAGATTGTAGTCACGAATCGTTAAACTTTGTCAAATCTCTTGTAGTTTATGACTATAAAAGGAGATTGACTGCGAAACAAGTAACATGATATACGACATTAATTAATATTTTATTTATTTTTTTTCATTTTTCAGGCTATTAATCATATTTACTTCTCAGAAAAGCCTGCACCTTGTCCTCTTATAGATATGCCCAAAGAGGACCAGTTAAATTTTGCATCGTCTCGCAAAGATTTGGACGTTATCTGCGATGAATTTGATCAAATTTTTAAGGACTTTTAAATGAATCATAGTATTTGCAAATTTTAGCCAGATTACGCTGGGCGTATATTTAGTATCTTAACATATGAATTCGGATATCCGAAGCTGTAAAAAGCTAAAAAAGGAAAATTTTTCATAAGCCAGAATGATGCATTTATGACGCCATTATGGTATAATTTAAGAGCAGTATACTTGTAGGTGGAAATTGTATATTCCATGAGACCCAAAAGAAATTTTTGTTTTTTGCCTAGTGTGTCGCTGAGCCGGGATATTAGTCTATGCTCCGCAACATCTTCAGATCGATTGAGTAATCTTATTAAACGGATCATTATCACTTCTGGATTCAACATAGGATGCATAGCCCACATTCCGTTTACCAGAGCTGTGGACATTTGAAGAAAATCGGACTGTTGCTCTTCAACTTTCGGCTTGAAGACTCTTTCTATTAGTAAGCAACAAATCATTTTAGTCTCTTCCGGGTCGTCTCGGCAAATATTGAAACTTGAAAGCATTATAATTAAATTGATAAATTACTGTTACAAATATCAACTTACCGGTCTTCGATACCCATTATATAACCAATTACTTTCCATAAATGAATAAAAGACTCTAACTCTTCCTTCGTCGCATCGCATATACCAATTTCCCTCGATCGCGTAATTACAAAACCCATGAAACCAAATTGCGTCAAAGCCATGTCTTTTTGAGAAATATAATTTAAACCAGCTTTACAACTTTTTTTACTGCTGTTGTTATGTTTTCCCCGAACATCGGTCAACGACTTCCAAAGGCTAAAACATAATTCGAACTTAGGAAGTAGCAATTAAAAAATGTTTAAACAAACTTACTCTGATTCTGGCTTAAAATCTTCGTTATACCAAATTATCATGTGGAATAGAGTTGCTAAATATCTTCGGTATGCAGTTTTCGGCTCATTCGACATCTTCGTGTATTTTAGAATTTGTAGAATACTCGGCACAGCTAATATTGCAATGAGTCCCATTAACTTCCCATAGAACATAACAAAAACGTTTCGTCTGTAGAATTGTTGTCCCCTTAAAAAAAATGTTTCGCGTTATTTTTTATCGCATTTTTCACAAACTTTTAAACCACCTTTTAAATTTTGCTTCATCGTAGAAATTGGGAACACGAAGATTTTCCTGAAACTTCTGATTAGAATCGTCGCACCTGACTTCCTGACCCTCCTTGAGTAAACAATTAACAAAGGTCTCCGCGGAAAAACCGACTTCCTCATCTAAAATTTACAAAATATTTTCATCTATTTCAAGGTAATATTTGATGCTTTCATACCCGAGTTCATCATCATGCTACGGTGTTCGCGACACGAATTTCACGCGCGCAATGAGGACGTTGCGGTTGGTGAAAGTTTAGAAAAATGAGTTTCTTCCATTGCACAAGGAAGGAAGGCTACGTTCAAATGGCTGTATAGGAGGGGTCAAATCAATGCGAACTACAGATAAGTTAATTAAATTAGAGCATCGCTTTACATCAATGAGAGCAGAAGAATTCATAATTGTATGTTTCTTTTTCGTTCCTTTAGCCATAAATTTTATTTTGATGTAAAACTGGACCTAAATATAGACGGTGAAGGTGAATGTACTCGCCCATATGCATATAAGAAGAGTCATTTGATTAATGATCTCCTCTTTGTCAGAACATCGTTGCTGACATTGAAATACTTTTACAATTGTATAATATTATACTGTAAACATTCCTATCGCTTGCTTTGCGTAACTTTATTTTAAGTGGTTTTCAAGAATTAGTAGATAACTTATTTCATTATTATGGAACATAAACTCAGTGAGTAAAACATTTTACTTATTTTGCTATCATGCAAAGAAGGAATCGCAGTTTCAGATAACAAGGTTATTCTTTGTTTGCTATAGTCCAAAGTCACTTTTATATAAAGTTCATAAATTACAATTTAATACATACACCATGCAACAATATCATTAGAAGAAATAATAGCTTGGAGCGTTAAGGAATTATCGATAATTTACTCATTTGCAAAGAATACAAAATAGTCTTACATAAAATATACTATTATATCAGTTATTAACTATGTACAGCAAATTATATTTGAATTTAATTTAATAGCGAAAATATTAAGAATATATAATATATCTTCTAATTAATCTAAAATATATGATGTAAACAATTACTAGAAACTGGTAAAAAAATCCATTTAGAAAAAATGACCATGTACATCATAAAAAAAAGAAAACAACAATAATCTTGAATATATATATTTTTACTGTAAACAATTACTGGGCTGCAATATAATTGAATTGTATGTTTGTATTTAATTTGTCTTTATAAATGCACTTTCATTAATAAATATGATCAATTTCGTAAACGATAAAGGTTTTTTTTTTCAATAATATTTACTTGTACTTAATTTATATTATTGAATCATATAATTAAAGTAAGTCAACTCATAATATTCGAGCATTTCGTTAATTTTATATTAAGGATTTTTCTATTTATGGAGTTTTACCATTGTAAATATTGACCGTTTGAAAACACATTATTATATAATTAAATTAAAATATCATAAACGTATATGTAAAAGATGCTGTTAAAATTTGATTATAAAATGTAATTAAACAGACAGGATTATTCATTCAATCTACAGATGGAGTTAGTTTCAATTTATTGGATCATCATATTGATAATTTAATGGTGTCTATCTAAATGAGCGTTTGTATATTTATATACAATTAGAGATACTATTGAAGAATCTGCATTGATATAAGAGAAATACTAAAAGTAAATGTTTTATACGCATTTCAATGTAGATGTCTCATAAATTCAAGTGTATTAGTTACCTAACAATAAGGTATTAATGAGCAATAATAATAAAAATTGCGTAATGTGCAAATGAATGACGGAACTTATTTTCGGACGTGCTTGAATATTTTCTTGAGTAGATGGCGACTTCGTGCATTTGAGAGATACTTCGAGTCACTTCGTGAATATACGAAAGGAACGATGCAGATAATCGGAAAGGGAGAGAGGTGTTGTTGTTGGTATGCAGGAGCGCATTAAGAATTTGACAACTTATATGTGAAAATGACGGCACCCTGGAAGGCTGTCGTCGCGCTGCTATTGCAGTTTGTGACTATTTCGACTTGTATACCATCACCTGTGGTTACGCCCGAACCGAAGCAGTTGCAGCCTCAGATCTGGACGGTGCTGGATTTCCTGAACGCCCAGGATGATCGCGCCTACAACTACAACTTCGCTCATCTAATAAATGCGCAGAAAAAGGTAGAAAATAATAAGAAACCCGGACCTAACAATCTAGCAATTGGATAATTCAGTAATCCAATTGCTGTGGAATCATTTAGACTACTTGGCTGTGGGGGAGTTCTAAATTTAAATTGTGATCACGACTGTCGCCAAATCTGGCCCGGAAAACAAAAGTTTTGATATTTTATTTATAAAACATTTTTGATCCCGGATTTTTCCCTTTCTACTATTTCTCATCCAACTCGAATTAATTGTGCAATATTTATTTACTTCGTTTAAATAAATACCTATGCGATATTAATGGCCAAACTATTTGAATGCTAACGAGGTGCGGATAGATGAATCCTTGGTAGCCTTGCCTTTTCACCATACCGTTTTAATTATATTTTATCATCATAATATACGATTTCAAAAATTGCGCATCGATATTTCAGTTGAATATATAATAATTGAATGTCAATATTTTGCAAGATTTGACCCATATAGTTGACCTGAATGTTATCCATTCGATTTGTTTTTTTAAAATTTTATTTTGCAGACACAAGAAATCTCAGCGTTGGAGCTCGAGGTTGAAGTCGAGTGCATCGATAAGGATCGATGCAACGAAAATACTCTGATATGCAAAGCATACGTCGAATATTTCCCAGAAACCAACATTTTCCAGACCCTCCCTGACGTAGAATGCATTCCAAATTCTGAAAGCTCCATCAAAGAAGTGCAACATGCGGTCATAGAAGAAATTCCGGGGCCCATAAAGACGCAGCAGCATTGCACCGGTTGTTTGTTTGAGCTGAACAAGGATGCCGAAGGAAGTCAAGATTTGATTGACGCCGCTTTGGATCACATCAACTTGGATAGGCAGAGAAGGCATTCTTTGATTAACGTGTTAAAATTGGAGAGACAAATTGTCGGTGGGGTCAAGTACTACTTACTCTTAGAAGTTGCCCCAACAGTTTGCTCCATCAACATCAATAAATTACAGCTTTGTCCCATCGACGAAGGAGCAAAAACTGAAATATGCCAAATACAATACTATCAGAGACCGTGGATCAGCAAGGATAAACACATTGTGTCTAATAATTGCACGGTATCCCAAGAGTATATTAGGACCCCAAAATCCAATGATTTGGATAATGAGATTGAGACCAACAATGATTTCAAAAAAGTCGAAGTTGAAGAAATCACCGATAAAGGACCTAATTTCGAAAAGATGGCTGAAAGTGGAAAATTATACGATGACTTGCTTTCGCAGATCATTCCAACCGAACCAGACGTACAGAAAACAACGAAAGTTGCACATGTCGAAGCCACGAAATCTGCTATAGACAGTTCGCAAATGGGAATCGAAGATCGACCCGTAACACCCACGCATATTACGTACAATCGTTTGGTTGACTTTTTAACACAGTTTTTCTACAATTTTAATTTATACGAGAACAGGGCGCCCATCGACGCAATCAATACTGAAGATGGCAGTTTTAGAATTAAACGCGATGTGAATACTGCTGATACATTAAAAAAAACGAAACATGACAAGAGTTCAGAAGAATCCTCAGAAGAAAAGCATAAAACACTTAAAAATAAGGCAAGCTCTGAGGAATCTTCGGAAGAGAAACACACGAAACGGGAAAAACGAGAATTGAGTAGTGAGCACTCATCTGAATCATCAGAAGAAACACATAAACAAACACCGAGAGTTAAAAGAGATATTTTTGAATTTAGTTCAGAAGAGAGCGAAGAAACGAACGATCCCCTTCATGTAATTGAGAATGAAGAGTCTTTAGTACGAGTAAAACGTGAAACAGACGATAAAAAAGAATACAAGAAAGAAGGTAAGAAGGCTTCAGAAAAGAATAAGAAAAAAGATGATGAGAAGAAGAAAATAGAAAACGCTAAAGAGGATGACGATTCATCATCATCATCTTCTTCTTCTTCCAGTGATGATAACCACAAAAAGCATACAGCAAAGAAAGGAAAGAAAGAAGTTGAAGATTCTTCGTCTTCTTCTTCCAGTTCAGAAGAAGAAAATAAGAAAGATATTAAAAAGAAATCTAAGAAAGATGAGGATTCATCTTCCTCCAGTTCGTCATCTGATGATGATGATGATAAAAAATCCAAAAAAAAAAAAGATAATTCATCCTCCTCTTCCTCATCATCATCTTCTAGTTCTGATGACTCTGATGATAAGAAATCTAAGAAAAAGTCAAATAAGGTAGATGACGATTCTTCCTCATCTTCTTCTTCAAGTTCTGATGACGATGATAATAAAAAGCATAATAAAAAGTCAAATAAAGTAGATGATAATTCTTCCTCATCATCATCTTCTTCTTCTTCTTCAAGTTCCGAGGATGACGATGCGAAGAAAAATAAAAATGACGACTCATCATCATCATCGTCTTCGTCATCTTCAAGCTCCGATGATAGCAATAATAACAAAGTTAGTAAAAAGAAATCTAATAATAAAGATGATGATGATTCATCGTCATCATCTTCCAGTTCCGATGATAAAGAATATAAAAATAATATTAATATTAAAATTAATATCAATAAAGACGATTCATCTTCATCGAGTTCAAGTTCTGATGACGATGATGATAAGAAGAAATGCAATTGTGATAACGATAAACACAAAGGAAATAAAGAAGATTCTTCGTCATCCTCATCATCTTCATCTGATAGCAGTGATGATGATAAGCATAAGAAAAATAAAAACGCGGATTCTAGTTCTAGCTCTTCTAGTTCTTCTAGTTCCAGTGACGATAGCAATAATAAGGTCACTAAAAAGTCTAATTCTAAGAAGCATAATGACGATAGCAGTTCTTCTTCATCGTCGTCATCGTCATCTTCGGATGATGAACCTAAGAAAAGAAAGAAACGCGACCTTCACGATTTCTATAAGCCGGATTCTGATGAAAAGCATTTGGTGAAAAAAATCTCCAACTTTGCTGCAGCTAGTTTGAATAACGAAGGTCATAAGAACGAAGTTTTAGAAATTCTTAAAGTAAAAAAAATCGAGCTAGAGGGTGCCGTTTATCACATTTCTTTAAGAATTGGAGAATCCCATTGTTCAGGTTTCGAGTCTTGTTTAATTGATGAAGAAAAACTTTGCAAATTCCAAATTCATATTACCAAAGATGAAAAAGTTATTAAGGTGTTGAAGTCCCATTGCCATAAAATAGAACGATTTTCCGATAAGAATCGAACAGTGAACCGCTCAAAACGACAATTGGTAGGAGCACCATTTGATATAACAGAGGATGATGACAAAATAAAGATTTTAACAAAGCAAACACTACAACAATTAGATTCAGAATCGAGCCACGAGAAAAAATTCAAAATAAGAAAAATTATTAAAGCTACAAAGCAAATTGTTTCCGGCATCAAATATATAATCGAAGCAGAATTAGTATACAGTGATTGTGATAAAAACGATGCTAAAGATCCCGATGAATGTAATGAACATGAGAAACCTGAGCCAAAAATATGCAATATTGAAATTTGGGATCAGCCATGGTTGCCACAGGGTCGCAAGACTACAGTCTCCTGCGGAACAGAAAATTACAATTTTCGTTCCAGGCGAAGCATCGTTTCTGACAAAGAGGAAGCGATCTTTAAAAAATTCAATGAGTTCATTAAAAGCCACAAAAAATATTATGGAAGCGATTATATGAAGAGATACTGGATTTTCAAAGAAAATATGCAGAAGATTGAGATATTGAACAAAGAAGAATTGGGCACTGCGAAATATGGTATAACGAAATTTGCTGATCTCGATGGAAAAGAATTTGAGAAGCACTACTTAGGCTTGAGGCCAGAATTGAGGAATGACAATGAAATCGCTTACAAACAGGCCAAGATTCCTGATGTCGAATTGCCGCAATCATTTGATTGGAGAGAAAAGGGGGCCGTTGCTGAGGTGAAAGACCAAGGATCATGCGGAAGTTGCTGGGCATTTAGTGTAACCGGAAATGTCGAAGGACAGTACTTCCTGAAGCACGGTAAATTGTTAGAATTTTCCGAACAAGAACTAGTTGACTGCGATAATACCGATAATGGATGTGATGGTGGATTTATGGACAATGCATACAGGTATTATTTTTTTAATATATTTTATTTTTGCTATAATGTTATTAATGTTTTCATTATGCAGAGCTATTGAGAAATTGGGTGGTTTAGAGTTAGAAAACGATTATCCTTATGATGCAAAAGATGAAAAATGTCATTTTAACAAGTCCTTGGCAATTGCGAAATTATCAGGTGCTGTGAATATTAGTCACGATGAGAGTGATATGGCCAAGTGGCTTATTACCAATGGTCCAATGTCCATCGGTATAAATGCAAATGCCATGCAATTTTACATGGGTGGTGTTTCCCATCCAATGAAATTCTTGTGCAGTCCCACTACATTGAACCACGGTGTACTAATTGTTGGATATGGTGTACACAGTAAGTCTAGTGTGTATTCGTAATGATAGAAGAAATATAGAAAAATAATAATAAAAATTTCAGATTATCCAATGTTTAACAAATCTCTACCTTACTGGATTGTGAAGAATTCTTGGGGACCCAAATGGGGCGAACAAGGTTACTACCGAGTGTTCAGAGGGGATGGTTCTTGCGGTGTAAATCAAATGGTATCCAGTGCAATTGTGGAGTAACATTCGATCAATTATTTACCTTCAGTGATATAAGAAATGCCTATAATTCTAAACAAGTAGATTTTATTCAATTTTAGGAATGTTAATTAAATTAATTTCTTTTATAATAAGGGTTATATAACGAACTAATAAATTAAATGTTAATAGTTCTGTAGTTTCAACAGAATGACCTTCAAAGCACGAGCTTCGTACGTTACGGTCTGTTGTCCACTGGGTTGATCCTCTTCTTCATTGAAAGGCGACAATGCTAACGTCTTTACACCTTTCCCGTACACTGAAAAAAAATATAGTTCAATAATATTCAATTAGATTTGAAGAAAATAAATCTAATATTACATTCACAACTCTCCAAAAATTGTATGCACTCCTGGATAACATTGTCTTTGAGAACAATCATGTGTTTCGCCAGGTTTTCAATCAAACTTAAAAAACATCGTTTTGTGTAGAACCATGTGTCAATCCCTAGTTTTTTATTATAAGGTTCCAATGATTTCATTATGCGTGAAATACCGAATTCGTAATTTCCTTTTGAACAATACAGTGTACTTGGAAAAGATTATTAGAATTAATTAACTTTCAATTATTGCATGCCCTACCCAATAACTAAATTTACGATGCATAGATGAAAATACTTCTTATCTGGCTCTTCGTATGCAATCTGATCTTCTTCCTTTTCAATTTTCCTCATTAACTCTTCGGCTTCTTCATTTTGCGATGTCATTATGTAAGATACACACAAATTCGCCAAAACTATTGCGCTAACGTTTAATATCTGAAAACATCAATTTGAAAACAAATCTGTGAACATCTTTTACATACATTGCTAACATCATTCAAATTCTTCTTAACAATAGGTTCGTAAAATCCAGTTGCCTCCTTAAACTTATTCTCTTGCATGAATAACACGTGAGCCACATTCAATCTCCATGTATCGTTATCATTACAAAACTCTACACTTTTCCTGAAAATATATAAATCATTTTATTGTACGAAATGCAAATGTATTTTTATACCTGAATATTTTTTCAACTTGAGGATAGTTTTCAATTTCCCAATATATTTTGGCTTGAGCCATCAGGACAGGAATGTACCGATCCAGGCATTCCTCGTAATCCATTACTGTTTTCTTGACCAATTCTGTATCGCCGTTATTGCGATGTTCCTGTACTTGCTTTGTTAGTTTCCGTAAAATTTCGGTATGACGATTCGCTAGGTCGTCCAACTTTTGATATGCTTCGGATGGTGAAGTCTGCTGGGTTATTATAGCATCTAGAAAATCGTACAGGTACTGTAATAAAAAAAATATTATTCGAATTATATAATTAAAATAATATTGTATTATTTTACTGGTGTTAGGTATTTGTACGTTAAATGAGCATTTTCTGCTAGAATATCGGCAGCCAAGTCAAAGCATTCGTGTTGGCAATAAAGTAATAGGAGGTTGGAAAATGTTTCAGGGGGAAAAGGATTCTGCTGCAAAAGAAATTGCAATTTCTCGAAACCCTCTGCAGGATTTTGATCTATATTCATTAAAGCTTGATTGTGTAGCGTGACTGCATCCAACTCGTACTCAGCTCTTGGAGGCATATCTGTTAAAGCTTCCCTCGCAGCATCCACTGAAATCATGAAACGTCAGTACATTTAATCTATTTTTCATAAATCTATTACAATTCTTTAATTGATATTCGATAGCAGCTTTCAAATTGAAAGCTTCTGTTAAAGCTGTTTCGTGCAAAGTTAAAGTATTTCCGACCGATCTAACTTCGATGCCTTCAGTTTGCATCCCTACACTCAATTCTGGATGATCTCTGATGCCCTTTTCAATTATATCAGCTGAAATCAAACGGTGTAAATATGTTTAAAAAATATAATTTGAATATTTACCACAATATTTTAGGGCAGCGCCATATTCCTTTAGGCGATAATAACACAATGCCACATTGTAACTCAAGTATGGTTTGAAACCAGAGGTTTGCAAAGATGCCAGGAATTTGTTCAACGCTTCTTCATAATTTTCATCCTAAATAATACTATTATTATAATACTATTTACTTAATATGTATGCTTACTTTGTACAAAAGGCATCCTAAATTGACTTCTGTATCTAAATCTTCGATGCTGCATTCATCGACAAGATTTTTGGCTGCGCTCAAATCCTCCTGTCCGTACTTTATAGCTGCCTGTAATTTGGTCACCTAAAGAGATAACAAAACGTAACAGGAAATAAATATCAATTTTCAGAATTTCAATTACTTTAGCATCAAAATCTACGCCGGATATGCTCTCTGTCACTTTGAATGCTTCATCGTAAAGACATGCTTGATAGAGGGACTGCGAGTAATAAAGTTTGTAGTCCATGGAATCCGGGAACATTTGAGTTAATTGCTCGTAATATCCAGAGGCGTTGCTAAAATCCTGTGTGTAGAAATAGCAGTATGCTAATAACGACAGTCCAGCCCTGCATGTATTTGATTCGGGAATTCCGTGCAACACTTTGATGGCCTCTGAATATTGGCCTTCTTTAATCTGAAACTTTTTGCATTAAAATGCATTCACTCAAAATTGAAACAGTGCACACCATTGTATAAATAGTTTTTGTAAAATCTCCATCATTTATAGAGATATTCGCAGAAAACATTTTCACTGTAATGTTACAATCACGTTCCCTATGGCAACGACAATCACAACATTGACAAAAGTCAATATATTATATAAATATAATGTATAAATAAGATTGGTCTGCATTTGCGTAGATACAAATCATTTGAAAGTACATATGACTATTTATAAAGGTCTCTATTTCTGAATAGGTCAAGATTGCTAATAGTATCTAGGCCGAGCCACACAAATATTAAGTTTCATAACAAATAATATTTCGAAAAACATTTATTTTTAACTTAATGTTAATACGGATGTTAAAAATATAAAAAGAGCATAGTTTAAAACTGTATATAAGTTGACCGCTCTACGGATAGAAAATCATCATAGCATAGAAAATATAGAAGTTTCGATTTATTTTCAATATATGCAAATTTATTATTAAGAAAGTTGATTTTTTTTTTGTATAAGAAATGTAAAATAGCAATTGAAATTAAGTTTCAATTAATTACAGCGCACGAATAAAATATATTGTCATATTTTGCAACACTATTAAATGCTTTATTTGTTTACAAACAGCAATTACAAAATTATTTAACAAAAACATGTAAAGCCTCAAAAATATATAAAAGGTGTAATTGGTATCAATTGCAACGTGAGTTTATTCGATAAGAGAAACGTGCAGTTAGTATGGTCCAAAAGTTAGTTACTTAGATGCAACCTGAAATGGATTGAGTAAGAATCAAAAGGACGATTTTGTTTGTAAAGGAAACTACCTAGAGAGATCTTGAAGATTAATAGTTTCTTCAGATGGAGAGTCCTTGAAAAGGGTCGTTGATAAATCCATCGCCACGTACAAGCCGCACAGAATCAATGGACCAATAATGGCTCCTTCCAGACCCAAGCAAAAAATTCCACCTGCTATTGCAAGACCAGTCAGATAAGGATGTCCTCTAAAACGTAAAACATGTATGCTAGTATAATTTACGGCTAAAACCCAACCAACCCTTTCATCTCAGCGTAAATAGTTGCATCTACAATGGACATTGGAACAAATTGGACGGCAGCAAATAGAATCGCTTGTAAGCCTTTCTCTTGGGCTAACCACAAATCAAAAACGGCTGGAATGCATGCCCAGTAAGTTCCTAGAAACGGGGCAGCTCCCAATATGGCTGCAACAGCTACAAACGCAATGCACAAACATGTATAATGAATGAATCAATGGATTGTATCAATTACCGGATGGCAAGTAGACAATTTTAACGTCGAACAAGTTGTGAATAAACCATGTCCATAAACCATAAAAGGTTGCCATCTTAAATGAAGCTGTAAAAACGCCATTGATCGCATCGGCCAATGCTAATCCTAAGCGATTGCCATTAGACGAAAATTGTGTCATTAATTCCACCGGCTTGTATAACTCTCCACTCGAACTCAACAAATAGAACAGCGTCGTTAAAAATATAATCTTCAATAAATAAATATTAAATGTCTACATGGTAAATATTTTTTTTCTTTCTGCTTACCACATTTAATATAAAGTTTAGTACTGCTGTACCGCCACCCAAGAGAACCGAAACTATAGCACTAAATGATCCCAAGACAAGGCTTATATTCCCTTTGACAATGGACCAAATAGAATCTAATAGGGACATGAGCGTCCCAACATTTTGATTCACAAACGACATTAAGCCACTTAAGTTGAACATTTCTGGAGACTTTTGCAGGTCGTCGATGAAATTATTCCACGTTTTCTGCACTGCATCTGACGTAACTTTTGGTCCATGACTCTGGTCATCATCCGAATTCATCCAGGCCTGATAGATTCTATCCCACAATTCCAATACCTGCTTTTCCAGTTTCTCAGATTTACTCGGATCCACCCCGCTCATCATGCTTTTAACACCCTTCGATATTCCTTCCCTTCCATATTGATACGCGTTATCCAACAAAGAGTCTACGGTGTTTTCAAATGCTGGTGGTAAAAGTTGTCTTAATTCTGGATTATGTACTACCGTTTGATTAATTACATTACTGGAAATCTGAACAACAGTTATAGCTTCTGCATAAACCTGAAAAGAAGGTATGTTAATTATCACAAAGTGGTTATATAGGATAGTTGCAACTTACTTGAACACATATGAAAATAGAAGCGCATAAAACAAATACTAATAATCCTAAAATGACGACGCAACTTGAAACAGTGTCTATGCTTTCTTTAACATTTTTCTTAATAAACTGGTTGATTTTGTAAACAATTCGATAAAGTCCACGTATCGGTACAGGAATTATAGCATCATTTCTCTCATGACACCAATTTGTTACATTGCAAAGAAGATTAGCTCCATGTGTATAAAGCATGCTCCAAATACCTAAATAAGCACCGCATCTCTTAATAAAGTAAATGGCTATCGGTATGCACAGTATAGGCACTAACACAAGATTCTTCCAAAAGAAAACTATTGCGCATCCCCATAGAAGACAGTAAATATAAAAATCACTTGCATATTCGCCGTTTTGTACTTTGAAGGTTCTACTGGATCTCTTCCTCCAAGATAAAAGACCCACTTTATTCTTTAAGTTTAGACCTGGTACAGATGGTTGAGAAAATGATCGTCGAACTTTTGGAGGAGATTCAGAAACAGCTGGTTTTTTAATCATCTGTACCCTGCCCTTATCCACTATCAACATATTTGTTTTTTTCAAACTACTTTTTGAGGCCTCATCAAACAAATCTAATGACCATGGATCCTTCCTTATATCTGGTTCATCCAAAACATTTTTTCCTTCATTTACCTCTTCTTGCATTGTTTCAATATTATCTTCACCATTTCCTTTATCTTGGGTCAATTCTGGTTTGAATTCCTCTATTTCTTTACCATGTATGGCAAATTTAATAGCACTGAATATTGAGGAATCTGCTTCATTTAAACGTAATTGTTCTTGTATATCCATGATTTCAAAAACAAGTCCACCAACCAAGATTGCTTGCAATATTATGAAAATTGGAATTTGAAAAGCTCCAAACTGTTTGGCAATAAATAATGATAATACAAGCCACACCATCATAGATGCATAATGGAATTTCTTATTATTCTCTGGTTTCCACATCAATATCATTACAGAAATATATGCAAGCAAAATGAATAACACCTAAAAACAAAATTATTATTTATTTACAATTTAAGAAAAGAAGATAAACTTACCAGTGTTGTTGACAAATTTGAAATGAAGAAGTCTATGATGATCTCAGTTAATATCCATCCATTGAAGAAAATGCTGACAAATACTGTTGGGGTATAGAAATATAGTAAATGTAGAGAGACTGCTGAAATTCCTATGGCTAAAAGTAACTTCCAGTGCTTAACCAAGGTACAACCAATAATCTCGGATGTATCATTGATAATATTAATAGGTATGAAGAATATTCCTATTACAATTGGAGTCCTTGATTCATCCAAGGTATCAAACCAGGACTTGAACTTTTGGGCCAAGGTATACTTAATGGGATGCAACACAGAACCAACCAGGAGTGCCCACATCAAAGGCTTAATAAAAGGCTCTAGTATCAAATACAAGAAACCCAAAGCTGCACAACATATAAATAGCAGGAACAATGCCAATGAATTATACAATGCATGCTTGATGGGTTTATCATGCCCTTGTGGCAATCCACCAATTATATTAAAAATGTTGTCCAAAGGTGATCGGTGGTCCATTTTATCCATGTTCTACTTCTCAACCCATTAAACTAGAAGGCAATGCCCAAACTATGACATCATACTTATTTTTTGACACATTTTCTGTAAGAAAGTGAAGTGAAAGAATTTAATCAATTAATTGACATAAACATAACTGAAGTTAACAATAAACAATGTTACTTACTTACTCTAAAGTTTGATTTAAAATTCTTCAAATGCTTTATTTTAAAGTGTTTTGAAAGAAAATCTATTTAATTATTTGTTATATACTAAATATGTAGAAAAGTAATTGGAAAAATATTGATTTTGAAATGCATACCAACTTTGATACAAGAATATTACCCTTCTCATAAGATTAAATTTGTTTTTTAGATACTATACTATACATAATAAATTAATATAGTGGGATGCATTATAAATACGTAACATTATTTGTTACAATCTTCGTAAGTTTACATAAAATTTGGTTTAATATTTTATTAGTTATATTGGTAGTACTGACGTACTTCTCAGCTGATTCTATATCATTAATTTTTGTTTATAGACAACAAATCTGTAGCAGAAACATATAAAAATGTAACTTAATAAGTTTTGAAGAATTTAAAGAGAGCAATGGCATCCAAAGAAGATAATTGGGTGCGAATATTCGACATTCCAGATACCAATAAGCACAAAAAGGGATTTACTATTTACAAAATAATTTCAATGGTAAATATAACAAGGGTTGTATATATCTAAATCATGTATATATTCTAGTAAATACATGATGTGTTTCTATTATACAATTCCTCCTATATTTAACTTAATGTATTACTTTATGTGGTCATAAATGACAATTTGATAGCAATTTGCAATCAATAACAAGGATGTGGTTAATGTTTAATTTTCAGTTGTATCCAGAGAGTTGCCCTGATGCAATAACAAAAATTACAGTTTGGAAAAGGTACAATGATTTTAAGAAGTTGCATGCAGCATTGAAATCATTACACAGATCACTGAGGATAAGGGATAAAATTCCATCTATTCCAAATACTTCATTTTTTAAAAGGTGCATATTTAAACTCATTTTTTTTTTGCACCAATTCATTTTATAATTGCAGGTTTCAAGATGAGGTTTTAGAAGAGAGGAAAAGTATAATACTCAATTTTCTGGAATACATCTCTAAGCACTCACAGTTATTTACCAGCAATGAATTTGTAAAGTTTTTTGAAGTATTTATTAGTTTGTCATTGTTAGAAGATAATTACTTATTAAGATCACTGTTTCAGACCAGTCACACTCCAAGCAACATGCTATCAAGCAGTATTAATACAATACGGGCAGAGCTGAATCTACCTTCAGAGCCAGAATATTTATCATTCCATTCACCAGAATCAGATGAAGAATGTACCATCAGTGATACAGATTCTATTTCTACCTTAAGCAGTATAAGCCCATCTATACAGGTAATGATAGTATTTTAAATTATTAACACTATAATATTATAATTTGAATTCATATTATCACACTTAAATTTATAATAAGGTCCTTATTCAGATAAATGAATTACAATTGACTGAATTTTGACTGACTATATATATATATACTATTACAGACAAGTAATGAATATTATAACAACTTTTCTTTCCTTTTTTGTTCAAGACATCTGATTTTTTGGATCCTTTTACCAAAAGTTCAGTTACTTTGAATAAACTATCCAAGAAAGTAAATTCCGAGATGTCAGTGGCCATAAAAGGTGATATTTTAATTGATGGCTTTCAAGTCTTGGACTATCCAACACCACCAGAAACCCCAAACATTCTAGAGATAGATCCAAATGCGTATATTATAGAGGCAAGCAAATATATAACCCAGGCTTATGAATACGAGGTTGAAAAGAAATTTGGAGAAGCTTTCATAGCATATAAGCAAGGAATAGATATTTTATTGAGGCACGTTAAAGGTAGCGTTTTTGCCCAATCAGTTGTAAAAATATTTACTACTACTAATTTCAAGGTGATGTGGATATCGATCGAAGACAGATGGTGAGATTTAAAACGGAGAAATATCTACTGAGAGCTGAAAAACTCTATAATCTATATTTGTCGCCCGATGTCCAGATTTTCCAGAAAATTGTATGTTTATTCAATCATATCGATATACTATTATTATTTCATTTTAGTCCAAAGAAAACACCGTTGAATGCATACATAGTCCGATTTCCGAGTTATATAAATATAAAGTTATCAAAGTGATTGATTCTGGAATGATGGTACTGCATACAGAAACGCAGTTGTTCTATTTCGTAAAAGTATTAAATACAATTTATATTTAATTTGATAAATATTACGAAATATTATATTTTTAGGTAATCCATAAAACATGCATCTTCAGTAAAGATGAGTTAATCTTGCCAAGTAATGTGCCTTTCATGGTGAATTTACATAATACTTACAACTGCGAAAACGCCATATTTTTAATCTTGGAATACCATAAGTAATGTACAGTATTAGTTATGTTCTTTAATATCATAATATTGTTATTTATAGCGTTACACGGCTTTGGGAATTTATAAAGCAGTCTTCGCGGTTTTCGAGCGAAGATATCGAACTTAGAGAGTATGAGACAAATCAGGATAACAATAAGGCTTCGGATAACGAATCAGAGTGCAGTTATTCGGAGTTATTTTACGAGTGTGCTGCGAGTAAGAAAGCAATATCGAATAATTCGGTTAATACCGATGAAATCTTAACGAAATCACAGGAATTGATAATCTCAGTCGATGCGGCACTTAAGAAAAATTCCGAGTTAAAAAAGAATATTCAGCACTTCGAAGACAGCTTCGAATTCATTAATGTTTCTAGTCAAAGGAGGTCGAGCAACGCGTCAACTGTTCTTGACGTATGTGATGATTTTGGAGAATTCACACGAATTCCAATTGATAACATTATTAAATGGTCAGCGCAATTATTAATATGCTTGGAACGTTTGCATAGAATTGGTATTGTTTGTTGGTGAGTAGGTGAATGAATATGCATTTCGGAATGGCACAATCATATTCGCATATTTTTTTTAGCGATTTACAGAGCAAAAACTTGCTGGTAGATGATAAAGGAAATCTACTTTTGAGTTATATGTATCAAGTGAATGGCAAACGAATGTTCAACTACAAAGGCAATTTGCATTTGGCACCGGAATTATATAAATTTGATGGTGTTTCAACTGCTGCTGATTGGTGGTCTTTCGGGACCATTCTTTACGAGTTGCTAGTAGGAATTGTAAGTAATTAAAACTATTAATTGAATTTAACTATTAATTCTGCAAAAAAAAATTAGCCAATTGCTGAAATGCACCCAGAGGGAATTTTAATTTATACTTTACTACGAATACCGAAATACGTTTCACCGGAAGGGAAATCATTAATCAAGCAGGTACTAGATTCCCTATAATGCATTTACTTAATTCTATTTTCACATATTTTACATTTTTAGTTGCTCAACTGCGATCCAAAATATAGACTCGGAAGTGGACTTAGTAGCACCGAAGAAATTAAGTCGCATCCATTCTTTAATCCCATTAAGTGGGATGATATGTATAATTAATAATATAATATTGCTACAACTGGTTGCACAATAGATTTAATGCATATTAATTAATCCTATTGTAATATTATATTAAATAAAATGAAAACAGATAGAAACACCATGATATATTATTTATATAATCATAGACTAAACTTAATTACAATATACATTTTATCTAGACAATTTTTATTGAGCATTATGATCATGTATTAATAAAATAAAAATATACTATATTAAAATTAGGATAAAAAACTATCACATTTCACCATAGTTCTGATGCTGATGTTTTGTTGATAAAACAGTCTTTGTAACCTTTTAGTGATATGTTTGCCTGATACCAATTAAATACTTCATCACCAACACTTTCATGTTTTTCAATTTTAAAACTTTCAGACATTTCTGTGTTCTCTGTATAAATTTTAAGATTATTGCAGCATTCATCATTAAAGTTCCTGTAAGATAAGTCAATTATTGTGTTTTTGATATTGGAAGGAACTTCATAATCTTTGTTTATGTCAAACAATTCACTGCAGCTTTCATCCTTTTTCAGGAATAAATATGTGTTTGTTAATGGAAGTGGATTCTCAACTGCAGACAACCAGTCTTCCTTTAAGAAGATATGCCTGCAAGTAAATATTAATTAATTGTAATGATGTTTAAACATTGCAGCAAGTATTTACCTTAGAATTTTATTTTGATGTTTCTTGATGAGTGTTTGATGATTGGCTTCATTGTGGCCTTTGGCCAGTTTTGGAATTTTGATTGTATAGATTTCCTTTGGTGTAAACGGCAGTGCACCAAACACAATTAAAATTTCTTGCACTAAATTTGTCTCAAGTTCCTTCAGTATATTCACCATCATCTTTTGCAATGTATTAAAGACATCAGAGGCTACTTGGTAATGTTTCTGTACAGTGAAACTGGCACTATCCCTCTTTTTATTTATTGCACTTTGCAACCAACTGTAGGGATAAGGGATTTGAGCTTTTTGATACAAAAGGCATTTTAAGATTTCATTTATCAAACATCCACAAGTTAATGGTGTTAATATCACATCTTCTACACAGACTGGAATCGTGGTCTGCAATTGTTTCTTGCACTTGTAACTCGTATCGTTGTTAAATAAAATTTCCATAGCTTTATTTCTATAATTGTTTTAGAATGAACCGACGGAACTTGTTGAAAATAATTATATTTTCAACACCAATCGCAACTGATCAAAACACAACACAAGAACGCTTTAGTATTTTGCTATTATTGTGGCAACACTGTAATATTCAAATACCGCCATAAGGATATATATTCAAATAAAGGTCTTACATATCTTTTGTGATCAGTTCTACAGGAAATATCTATTGAAAATTAATAATAATACTTACTGTACACAGAAAAAACAACTAAAAACTGTAATACTTCAATTTTGTTTGTTCATATCTTTATTTTAAGCTTTATAATTTAAACTAATATTAAATATAATTAACTAATCGATAATATCATGCTATTTTTGCATAAATGCACCAGACTGAATTTGAGGCCAGACGTTTTGCAAGTAAGGAGCACATTGCGATGGGCAAATTCCACTTTTAATGCAGGTATCCAAATTAGAACTATCGCAGCTTAAACAATTCGAACAATCTGAAATTATATCAAACAAACATTAATAAACGAAATTCAAAGAACTTTAATCTTCGATTGCTTACTCGGTGGTTGCTGATAGGTTGAATATGGTTGAATTATGAATCTATTTCCGTTTTGCCACAAGTGCGTGGAATCTTGGATGTTTTGGCATGATGGATAATACCTTTGATTATATAAAACTGGAGCGCAAGGACTTTGTCTGGGAGGGCTAGGAATATAGACAGGAACCTGAACTTGATGTGGAACTGGGATGCGGATTGGAATATGGACTGGATGTGGAACTGGAACGCGTATTGGAACGTGAACTGGATGTGGAACTGGAATACGGATTGGATATGGAACAGGCCTCTCGATTATTAAAGGCTTATTACATTGAGGCGAACAAATCCTCTGCGGTTCTTGCGAACAGTGCAGCGTTTTATTTTCGTAATGGCATTGCTGCGGCGGAAGAACTGTGCAACAATTACTGGCGTTTCTGGTTTCAGCAATGTTAGTATGTACTATGTTCATAACTGTAGAATTGATGGGAATATGAATGTGATTCACATTGTGTATTTCGTTTGTCATATTCAGTGTGGTGGTGATGTTTATTGGATTGCTGCTTGCTCTGGAACTGCTCTCGATGTATTTTACTTGCAGAGGATTGCAAGTTCTCGGTCTACATCTTCTTTGACGGTATGAGCATGAATTGAAACAATCGTTTACGCAACTATTGCTCCCACAGCCGGATCTGCAGTCGTTTATACACCCGTTGCACTCCCTGGTTTCGCAGCAATTTCCGCTACTACAGTAAGAGCAATTATTCCCATTGCATTGGGCACCACAGGAATCCCCTTCGCAAATATCAACGCCTTGTACGACATTAATATCATCCAGAACGGCTGAAACGACAGCCGCTAGGAAAAGCAATATCACTACTTTGAACATCTCGACAGGAAGAACTAAGAAACAAGAAGTTTTAATTTCTTTTATATCTCAACGTAGCCTTGTATGATATTTCGAAAATCAATTGCTACACTTGTTTATTAAATGTATTGTGCTGTGGGTCAAGAAAACATTTCTAACCAATATAAAATTGATAACAAGAACTATTTGTAATAAATCGTGCTATTTCTATTGACCCCCTTTTTTCCTAATTAATATATTTTTTTTGGTTCGAACAAATAATTATAAATGCGGGAAGATTAATATTAATAAATCATCAGCTATAGTTTTTGAAATTTCTAAAAAAATTAAAATCCAGGCAACAAAAGCTTGAGAGAAAGTATCAACAAAATTATAATTGCAAATAATAGATCGCGTAAATTTCAATTATTAAATTGTTTAAAACAAAATAAACTTTTTGTGATGTAACAGTTAACTGATTTAACTGTTCAATGAAAAGTATAATGAAAGTGAAATAAAACAATATATCTGAGAAGTCGTTTGTTAACAAAATATCAAAATATGAGTAGTAAACAGAGCAGGGCAATAATAATAAAATTCATGCTATTATTTATTGTAATCTACATTAATGCAAAACTTATGGTTACTTATACGCAGTTAAATTGACCCTGATTAATGCTACATCTAAAGTTATCGACGCCTAATCTATTCTTGAATGGCGTCAAATAATTACGGCAAGAATAGCTGCACATGTTTGAATTCAAGCATGACCTGAGACTAAATCTTCCTTGGCAGTACAAACAATTGGAGCAATCTGAAAGTACACACGTCATTGATTTAGTTAATTATGTTGTGCATTATTTAAACGTACCTTCGTATTGTCCGTTACTGTAATTTTCATCGATGAGGAATCGTTGGTCAGTCTGTCTGTATATGGATGCATCATGATAATTCCTGCATGATGGCATTTGCAGTCCGTTATACATAACCAATCTGCACTGGTTGTTCTGCTGTTGCCTTTCTACAGGTGCTGGGTATGGGTAAGGTACATGGACAGCGTAAGGAACTTTCACGGGGTAAGGGACATTGACCTGGTAAGGAACATTGACCCTCTGAATTACTGGTACTTTATGATATCTATCAATGTAAACGGGCTTTTCTACATATTTATATACGGGCTTCTCTGCAACTCGCATTTGTGTGTTTCGATAAGGTACGGGTACTGGTACAGGAACACGAATGTAAATTGGCTGGGGATGGTATACCACAACCGGTGATTGGCAATCAGGTTTACATCTCTTTTCTATTTCCGTTTTACATGTTACGTTATTAGACGAATGGAAACTGCACTCCCTTGGTTGCACTTGCATGCAACAACTTGAAGCATTTATGTTCGATGATTGCGGATTGGAATGATTGATATTATTGATGTTCGTATTGTTAATTATTATAGGAATATAAATCGTATTGTTCAATTGAGATTGAACCATCACTTCTGATGTGAAGTTCATAGACTTTTGTTCTCTTTCTGGCAAACGTTCTTGTTTTATAAAAACAGGCACTTTAATGATTTTCGTTCTCGATGATTTCCTTTTGTTACACGAGCGATTACATATTGTGCCACAATTCCGTTGACAAGGAATGCTTACGCATGATGACTTACAATTATTACTGCATTCATTTTGGTCACAGTCATAATCATTTTCAACATCTTCATCATCGAATTCTTGATTTAACAGATAATCATATTTTTCATGGAATTGCTTATTAAACTCTTCGACGGTACTGGATCCTGGTGAAATTTAAACTATAAAATATTTCTAACTTGATATAATCAATCATTTACCTTCCGATTCATTTTGCGATTGTGCGGTAACGCACAGTAGAAACGCCAATGCACAAAACACCCTCATCTTTAAACACTTGCAAACTTCTACTTAGATCCGTTAATTTTTCTTTATATACAACTCAAATTTATCTAATTTTATCGTTATATATATTTGATAATATAAACATTTTTTGTGCAAATCTCCACACGAAATGTCCTTGAAAATAGCATACAAAAGTTGTATAATTTATACGATTAATTTAAAATTTGGACCCAATAAAAATGTTTACTGAGATGTTATTAATAATCCAATTATTAAATTCTAATTTCAAATAGTATTCGTTTACAATAAAGTCATTTAGTGGTAGGTTTATGTGCTGCTATTTTGAATCAAAACGACTACCATTTTACTGTAAATATTTAGTTTTTATTCATAATTTCATTAATAAGATCTAACTTTCGTTAAGTATACAAATTAAATTATTATTACAACATTTTTATGAAATGATTGTGGGCACGGATGCCATGAACTTGCAGGGTCAATAAAAATGAAGAAAGATAAGAAATCTAAAAAATATGTATTTTAAATACGTCCGACCTGATTATAATTTAGAAGTGGTTCCGTATATTCCATCCCAAAATTTCATTCTTTCGGCCTCAGGGTTAACACAGACGCTCAAATTATCTGCGATATCAATAAACTTGAAATCATTTTCCTTGACTGTCGGCCATTCTACCGGAAACATATCGCACCGCTTAGCATTATTGGGGTTTCCGGTTTTTGCAAAATTTGTCCAATATTTAGTCAACCTTTTGATTGTTGCATCTTCAATACTCCCTTCCGTTATATTCGGAGTTACTATCATTTTGAATATGTATCCCAATTCATCACCATGGCATACACCTACAATTATATTCAGTTTAACCCTGTCAGCAATTTGGCAATAGGAGTTAACCTTTATCCTTAATTTGAGCTAAATTTTTGTAAAAATTTAAAGAAGACTCCACGGAAAAACGGTAGAAGTAAATTGGAAAATTGGAGGTAGCTAAATGATATTTAACAGAGCTGCAGATTTCTCTTAAAAAGAAATTATCCGTTTGAAGCTGAAAAGTTTAATATTATTATAAATTAATGAAGAAAGTATAATTTACCTGGTAATAATTGTCAATCGTCGAGTCACAAACTTCTTGTTGTCCAAAATAGAATTCTTTTATTTTAGCAGCAATTTCTTGCGATTTTGGCGTATTATTTTCGATGTTCATTAAGTGGGGTATGGCGTTCTCAAAATTTTGAATCCTTAACATTGGTTTATTCGGACGGGAGCGTTTTTCCATGATTTCCATAAGTATTCCTTCTCTGTCAGTATATCCCATTATCATTGGTACTTTATTATAATTTCCAGAAGCCATCAAATTGATTGGATGGTCTGGAAGAAAGGTGTCTTCGCCCTTGTTAGTTTCAACAACAGGTCCATGAGGTCTAACATAGCAGGCTGAGAATGGCTGTTAAATAAATGGGGGAAATGATATTTCGGTATTGATGATAATTAGGTCGCAAATTCTTACATCATCAATTTTAAATTGGATATCTATAATTTGTTCTTTTGTAGCATTTTGGAGAACTTCCAAAATTTCCTTTTCGTCGTCACTGTGACATCCTAGAAGCCCAGCGAGCTCCTTCCCGCATCTTCTCCCAGACGCCCAGAGGTTTGATGCGCATCCACTTTGAGCGATAGCTTTATGAAATAGATTTTTTGCCATCGGTGATAAGATCAGGTAATGAACTGCAGCGCCACCAGCGCTCTCGCCAAAAATAGTCACATTTTTGGGATCCCCGTTAAAATTATGAATGTTTTGTTGAATCCATCTTAGGGCCATTACCATGTCCTTTAAGCCGGCATTTCCGGGGACTCCCAACGCTGGGTCTTCCAAACTCAAAAAACCTATAATTTAAAAAAATAATTATTACAACATCGAATTTCTCTTATAATAGGATATATGTATACCTAAAACTCCTAAGCGATAGTTAATGGTAACTAACACTACGTCTTCAGCTACGAGAAACTCGGGACCATATATTTCACGCTTACTAGATCCGGCGGTAAAACCACCGCCATGGATCCATACCATGACCGGTTTCAAACTTGCTTCATTGTTCGGTAAACTTGGAGTGTACACGTTCAAGTACAAACAATCTTCTGATCCAATTATATTTTGAAATAATACATGACGGGAATAGCTTTCGTCCGCTTCTACAGTGGCATCCCTAACACCACTCCAAGAATCTGGTGGCAATGGTGCCTGAAATTAATAATTATAATAAATTTATCTTTTTATAATTAATAAAACAAATACGAGATGAAGCAAATATATCTAATACGAATATTTAAATTTGACTGTAAAAGTGGTTGCATAAATGATTTGTAAACAAGTAGTGTTGGAGCGTTCTCATTAAAATTTGAAGACGTAATATTATTGTATTTCCATTTGATTCACGATTAAGTTGTGTCAATAATAATAATAACAATATTTACTGTACCATTGCCCCCATTACGTAAGAATATACTCATCTATCAAAATAGTTACCTTGAAACGGAGATTGCCTAATGGAGGCTTTGCATAAGGAATCCCATGGAACGAATAGAATTTTGAGCGATTATTGTCGACATCGCTGCTGCCAATCAGCTTTCCCTCTTTGACCGTTACAGTAGGACCAGACATTTCGATTCTATATGCTGAATATACGTTATCCCAATTGCAATATGAATGTATACCAGTTTCTCGCAGTGGAAGTGGAACTGATCTCCTAGTCGCGCGTACAAAAGCAGCTATATATCCTTGATATTACACCTCACCCATATCGCAATCTTATAATTATCCATACATTATTATCGTGTCTAGAGATTATATTTTTCTACGGGAAAATAAATATTTTTTGCGAGGTTGCTATCATATTGCAATAATTAATTTTTTATAAAAGAATGCATTTATAAATTGTTTTTTTTTTAAATTTTAATATTACATAATAAATAAACTATTAAACTATTTGTTATTTTGACCATTCTTTATAAAAGATCTAGGATCTTACAAATTATTTGGAAACGTGTTTTGGCGTCGCGCAATTTTGAATCCAGCCAAGCAAAAAGTATAGGCCGTTCTAGAAACTCAACAAAGAAAATATTAAATTATTCGTTAGCCCATTTGTGGTAATAGAACTAATTAAGATTTGTAAATAAATAAACTAATGAAATTAGATACATCTTTTTATAACGTAATTAATGTTGTTATCGGGCTCAGAGATTAAAATATATAGTATCACAATATTATTGTGAATTATACCATTTTTTGTTTCTATAAATAAATTGAATTATATAATTTCAAATGGTTAATTCATATTTTCGACTAATTTCAATGATTTATATAACTGCTGAATCTTCAAAATTGGTATTAATTTATTTACATATCTATCGAGGACAAGTGTTCGTAATAAGAAAAAGGTAAATAACAAAACATATCAAACATTATTTATTATAATAAAAAATAACTACATGGCGTATATTGGTTATAAGATATTTTATATTAATTTTGCGAAGAGAAGTAAAGCGTAATTACTTTTAATTTATTCCTTCTTATTGAAGGCTACGATTGGTGTTTCGTCCACTGTCTCTACAGATTTATCAGATTCGTGTTTCTTGTGGCTTCTTTTATTGGAGGTTTTATGTGAGGGCAATTCGATTTGCATCATATTTTCCATAGGATTCATCATATTTCCCATTGGATATCCTGGATTTTGCATTACTTCGTTTTGGTAATATGGTCCGTGTCTGTACATGGTCGAATCAACATTGTATCCATTGTTTTCGTAGCAATTGGCAGAACAAGATTTTGGTGGATTCCCTCCAGATGCCATATGCGAATAGCAACCTTCGCAGTTAGGTTGAGGCACATTGCATTGGACGTAAGGCCAGGCCGACGTATATGAACACCTGGGTTGTGGCTGAGGGATGTAGGAGATCTGCTGATGACAATCGTTTTCTTGATCGCACACTTGGTGCGGTTCAGCGTGCATTATTGAAGTTTGACACATATCGCCGCACACGTTTTTTCTGTAGTGATAGCACTTGGCGAATGGATACATGGGTATCGGTACACATTGCCTAGGACCAATCACTTTACAACAATTATTTCCTTCGTGCGATTCGTTATATATATTGGTAATACTTGCATCGCTTCTGCTGTACTCATGGGGAGCACTTGACTCCACGGTTATGTTGTTTAGATTAGTATTGTTGACATTTATAGGAATATCGATGATGTTCGTATTGTTGATTACGTTGTTTAAATTGATCACCGTTGTTATGTTGTGTCTTATATCTGAATTGGAGCTTTGTTTCATGTCTGAACCTATTAGCGCACCTCCGCTGACGTAAGTGTTAATATTGGACGCAATTCTGTTATTACATGTTCTCCTGCAGTTTCTTCTGCACGTTGAAGTTTTACATTTGCTGTGACAAGTTTCATGGCAACAGCTTCTGGTTTTGCAAGAGTAGATTGGGGTAGATTCGCAACAAGTGCTGCACCCGTCGCATTCATCATCTGCGCACTCATTGCAATCACAATCATCGCATTCATTGTAATCTTCTTCGCAGTCCAGTGATCTTTTCTGTCTCCTTTTCATGCATTCTACATATGCAGAATATTCTGTATCGACGCAGGTCTCTTCTTCATCCAGTTTCGATTCACACTTACCTTTGGCTTCCACAAGAGATAGCATTATTAAGCTTATTCCCAGTGTCACCAGCAAAAGCTTCAACTACAAATAAATACGTTATTAATAAGAATGACAAAGAAAACTGTTATTAAAAATAATAATAATATTTTATTGAAGAGGGACCGCATAATAGGTGTGCAATAAATTATTGTTAATTATTGTGAGATAAAATTTATTGTTTATTTTCAAAATATTGACCATTTGTTATTTATTTGTACAATGAAGAATCAAGAAAAAAATGAGGCGTTGATAAAATTGTGAAAAATAATATATAAATGGGTACCTGTTTCATGTTGTCTTCCTGTATTTAAAAACTATACGATTTCACCAATATGATGTGTAACATGCGTGCAAAGAGTTTGTATCGAAGTGAGGAATTTCAATACAAGTGTGTCGTTATTGCAATATATACCTGCGTTTTATGGCTACATCCTAGAATGGCTTAAGATAAGCTATAATCTGTGAAATCAATTTTTACAATAGTGTTGTTTCCTTTTTCCGAACGAAATGTGTGTGCACAAATACATAGGTGTTTATTCGACCCAAATAGTGCATAGTAAAATACACAGAATTGATGTCACACTGTGGCAAACAATGCAATCTCAATATTTGAGATTATTTCATATCTGCCCTAAAATTTGTTTCCCATTAGATGTGGGTCACTCTCAATCTTTCTTGTTTGCTTTTCTCTTATGAAAATTCAATTTTTGTACATTTAGTTTTGCAACATACTTTCCTGATATACTCATATGAGTCATTGCTATAATATAAAAAATACAATATGCTGTTTCTATAATTTGTTAATAAATTATAACTCAATTTTACCATTAAAAAATGTATGAAAAGTTATTTTGCTAAATATGAAATTATATTACCTTATTAAAATTATAACTATTATAACAAATTTAAAATAATTAGTAAAATTAATTAATTAACGAATAGATTGTAAATAAATACGACATGAAATAAATAGCAAAATTTAGAAATTACAAATAGACGAAAATTTTATTAACTACATTTATTTACGATTAATTACTGACGTAATTTTAATGAGAATAAAACATATAATACAGTTAGAACTATTTAATACCGATTAGCTCCATAAGAGCAAGTGCTGCAGCCTGAAACAAACGTATATAGATCAAGCTTGTGTTTTGTAAAATAATAAATAATTTACCTGGATTAAATATGTTGTAGCACTTTCCTGAGCAACCCCCATATGGGCACGGTGATCTGCAGCCCCCTAAAACAAGCAGAATATTAATATTAATATTCCTGTGAGATTTAAAAAAAAACTGAGCTGAAAGTCATATTGCCAAAAATGGTCACATTTCTCATTGATTGATTCAATTAATTTCTTATTAAATATATTCATTAAATTAGTTATGTGTTATTATGATTATTGTCAAATATTATATGTTTAAGTACCTTGATTCCAGTTTTGTTGATATGAAGTTTGCATTGGCATTTGCATAGGCATTTGCATTGGCATTTGCATAGGCATTTGCATTGGCATTTGCATTGGCATTTGCATTGGTTTTGACATTGCTACGTCCATTGACATGGGCATTTGTCTTTGCATTGGCATTTCCATTGACATTTGATTTGTCATTTCCATTGGCATTTGCATGGGCATTTGCATCGAGTTTTGCATAGGATTGTAACCTGAAAAAAAATAAACAAATAAAATCAGACCTACTTACAAATAAACAATAATGATATTATTTTACCGTTCAAATGCATGGAGCACGCTCCAGCGATGAAAAGAGCAAGAACTAGGAATTTTGACATTTTGTATGTAACTGTTTTAGGACCATACAAATTTTTACTTTAAATACTGTTCTTAAATCGGAAGGGTCATCTCGATTTTAATAAATATTTTTTTTTTGCTGATTCGAATAGTGTCAATAAAAAATAATCTGCAAAAAAAGGTCATTTTTAGACATGATTATCGTTAAAATTTGTTGATAACGAATTTTCGACCGTCGACCGTTTTATCTTTCAAATATTTAACGGTTACTTAGAAACTGCAAATTATGCTAATTAAATCAAATATAAATTTCTGCTAATCATTAGTGAAGATTATCATGTTGAACAAATTATTGATGATAATCGATGATTTTTTTTAAATAAAAGTTTTATTTTTAGACACGATTAAAAGTAAAGATTAAATAAATAATAAACAATAACATTCTTCTATAAACAAATGTTTACGGTCAATAGACCTTTAATAATAATTTTGCTATAAAGAAACTATGTTTTATTAATAAATTTACTATAATATATTCAATAGTATGGAGACATACAATAAATTATATGAATCATTCATTTTACATTTTTAGAGTAAAGATCCATTTTTAAAATATTGTTTGTAAAAAACACCATTGTTGTTAAATAAATGTATTTTTGGTATACAACACGCGTTGTGCAAAATTAATTAATTTCTTATTATAATAGTCTTATCGGCTCGAAATCCGCGTGTTCCTGACCAGTCCTAGACTGTTATTATGTTCATCATTTTGGTGATGACTACGGTCTTTCATATTCTGCTTTATCTTTTCGATGTTTGGTCTTTCTTATCCTTTGATGACTTTTATTGACTTGTTTCCATCGCAATAATGTTATAAGTTAAATCTACACATATCCAATATGACAATTTTAGAATCTGTAAATACATTAATTATCTTGCATCCGGGGATCACTGTTTAATGAAGGTTATCTATAAAGAAGTGATTAAATTTTTATTTTAAGGAATAATAATTAAAAGAAAGTTTTAAAAATTTGAAAAAATAATTGTATATATACATAATTGATTATAAATAATTGAATGTAATAATTGTTTTAAATACTACTAATAACAATGATTTATAAATGTTTTATTTTTTTTTTTGCATTTATTACTAATATTTAATATTTGTTGCAAATTTTTAGAAGAACTGGAACTGTGTTGGTATTTGGTATAAAATAAAAAATCTATTACTTTATCGAACATTTATTATATACAAACAAATTTACCTATTAATTTAAACTAAATAATATGACTTAATTATAATTTTCTTCTTCATTTTCTTCATCTTCTTCTTGTTCATTTTCTTCTTCTTCTTCTGCTTCTTCTTTTTGAACTTTTTTTCCAACTAATTTTTCTTTTCTATATTTTGTAACTTTAACGCCTCTCGTATTTTTATAAACATCGGCGAGCGTTGGATGCATTGTATAGGAAGTCGGATCGTAATTTGAAATTTGACCTGCATAAGGTGTATACGAATCGTAGCCGGAAAATCCTGTGTGAGGTGCTAACGCTTGGTATATAGCAGATCCTGCGCCTCCTGCAGGCTCGTACGGATTACTGATCATTGGGTTACCTCCGTATATAGCATTCTGATCGTAATATGGGGATGGATTTACCATTGGTTTAGGTTGGTTTCCTCCGTAAGAGCCGCTGAATAATGAAGAGAACAGTTGGTTCGATCCGTATTGCTCGAATGGTTGCGCATAGTACGGATATTGTTGGCATCCGCCGTTGCATCCTATTAATTAATTTAAAGTTATAAGAAAAAAATCCAGAATTTTGTGGTTCTTTCACTCACCCGAAATATAAGATTCACCACAGTTGGATTGACATCCCCCGCTGGAGCATGGGTTACCGCATGGTACTGTATAACATCAAATATGTTATATCGAAGATCATCCGAATATTTATTTTTACGTTGTCACTTACCGTAAGCCGCAGCAAATGCCACAAGGCAGGAGAGCAAAAGAACAACTTTCATTATAATATTGTTACATGAATACAGTGAGTTACAATTCTTTTGAACTTCCTTAAATAGATTTTTCGTCGTAAGGTTATCGCACAAAAATGAGACTAGGCGGACAGTTGATAATCATGATTCTTAACAAAAACATTGATTACAGCTAATTCAACGACTTTCAAATAACATGATGATATTCGTACATAAAAAAAATATGAATTAAATTCAGATATCTATCCACCAACAGTTAACCATAGTAATTTTATTGAAACATTCACAAATAATTGTAAGGATCGTGTAATGCATGTTATATTCCATGTTTATTTCTTTGTAATCTTTCACTCAAAGCATTACGTTGGAATCTGTAATTTGAACTCATCGAACTTACACATAACTAAGTTTTATAAGTTTTGCAATATAAAAATTTCCATGAATTTAGTTATAGAAAATATCAATTTATTTTAATAACTCTAGTACAAGTCATGAAATAACAATAATTTGATTGATTGTTTTAAATTTATTTACGTTTTAATTTATAAATGTTATTCATTATTTGCGCTGCAAGTTTTCAATTCTACTGAACGTAACGCAAGTAGCAAAGTACATCCTTAATTATACGATTTATTTTAATGTATGTTTTATTGGAGGTCATTTCGTTTACATGGTTTTCTTCTTAATGTTCTTTTTCCGGTTAACTATATCTATTAATATACTTTCTACTTTGGAAACTAGTAATTAATTGGTTTTTACTCATCAAATAATAATATTTTGTAATCATCAATAGATTGATCATCATGCATCTGGAAACTAACCAGTATTCTCATATACTCATAAATTTTACAGTCTCATTCTAGAAAACTGCATGTCATCACCTTATCAATGGTAAGATAACTCCGAAAACCAAAATAAATAATGATACAAATAGGTCGAGAGTTTGTGCACCAATATTAGAATTGTTATTCCACAGATAAACATTAGAAAGTAAAAAATAATAAACAAATATTAGTATTTAACATTATATTTAATATATATTTGTTATAAGTTTTCGTTTGTCAATCTTTCATTAATAAAATTAATAAGTAATAGACATATAATGTTGTATATTAATGAATATTTAAAACATTTTCAATAATTGTAAAATGTAAATTGTAAAATGAACAGGACACTTCAAACAAAAAGTAAAGGAAGCTGACCTCTCAACATCAGTTCCTGGGATGCAGAGGTAAAAAAATGACATAACATAATATTAAAAACTGTACAATATTCTTTGAATAAAAATATTTAAAAACTAATTCAATTATTTTCGAATGTAATTCAATGCATAATAAGTGCCATGGAAGATTAACTGATTATCGTGTAAAAAAAAGGTTGAAAAAATTTGCAATGTAATATATAGAAAATAATTTTAATTTTAATTAATATATTGAAATATACACGACACAAAAATATTCATTGCAATTTTGAATCCTTGAACGTTGATTATCAGATAATCATGCAATTGCATTTGCAAATGCGTCGAAATGCTCATTGCACACACGATATTTGTTATGGACAGTCCAATGGTATCGGTGAGCCAAGGAAAACTTCTTGGTAAATTTGATGAAGATTACCAAGGCAATAAATTCCTTGCCTTCTATGGTATACCGTACGCGAAACCTCCAGTGGGACCTCTTAGGTTTAAAGTAAGTAGTCAAATCAATGTAATTTATAAAGCTGCAATAGTAATATTTATTGGATAAATGAAGAATAAATATTTCGTAATTAGGCTCCTGAATCGCCAGAGAGTTGGGGTGAAGAGATTCGAGATGCACGTAATGAAGGTGATCAAAGTTTCTCTAAGAATATGATCACACAAGAATTGATGGGTTCAGAAGATTGCCTTGTCTTGAATGTGTACACAAAAGAATTACCTAAAGTTGAAACTACACTCAAACCGGTAATGGTATGGATCCACGGTGGTGGATTCACTTCCGGGTCAAGCACGACTGAATTCTACGGTCCAAAATATCTCATTATGGAGGATATAGTTTTGGTAACAATCAACTATCGTTTGGGAATATTTGGTATTTGATTATTCGGTTTCGGTTGTAAATATTTTTTATCATGTGACGTCACAGGTTTTCTAAGTTTCGATGATCCAGAATTGGAGGTTTCCGGAAATGCAGGCCTTAAGGACATGGTCATGGCACTCAAATGGGTAAAGAAGAACATACATAACTTCAATGGCGATCCTGCTAATGTAACTATATTCGGAGAGAGCGCTGGAGGAGCGGCAGTTCATTTGCTAATGTTATCACCTATGGCAAAAAATCTCTTTCATAAAGCTATCGCTCAAAGTGGTTGCGCTAATAATATCTGGGCGTGCGGCAGGAAAGGCGCCAAAGAGATTATCGAGTATTTAGGTTTGAAGTGCGAAACCGATAAGGAAGTCTTGGAAGCTCTACAGAAATTGACAAAAGAGCAATTGTACGAAGCTCAAGATTCAATCAAAGAGGTATTATTCAATAATAAACCAAGAAAGTTACAATACAAATTTTCTCATTTTAGTTATTCATGGCTAATGAGAGCAGACCATTTTCACCTGTAATAGAAAATAAAAACGTTAAAGGCGATGTTTTCCTGGCTGAATACCCTAATCAAATAATATCCAACGGGAACTACAATCATGTACCTTTAATAATGGGTTACACGAGTAAAGAAGGCATGTTTTTTGCAGCAATTGAAAAATTATGGAAGGCGGATGGAAAATTTACGAATTTTGAACGTGCTGTTCCCCATGTTCTTAATTTGAAGATGGGAAGTACAAAATCAAAGGAAATTGCTGAGCGTATCAAAGACTTCTACTATAAGGACAATAATGACCTTAGTTCCATTGATATTTTTTATAAGGTACAGTTGATAACACATTACCCGGTATTTCAATTAACTCTATTTTATTCAGCTTCAATCGGACAACTGGTTTATAAGGGATATTATAAACAGCTTCAAAGCTCACGTAGCAACTAATAAGTATCCATGTTACCTTTATAAGTTCGCTGCGGAAACATCCTTAAATATATTTAAAAATATGTGCGAAATCACAGCAAAAGGTTAACAATAGAAATTATTATATCTAATGCGATGTTGTATTTAAATGAGATATTTAAAGGTGCTGCCCATGGAGATGATTTGGGATATTTGTTTACAGGAATGTTTTCTCCCGCTGTTAAACCAGGCACAATTGAAGAGATTTGTATGAAAAGACTCGTAAAATTGTGGACTTCTTTCGCGAAAACTGGAAAGCCCGAAATCAATGAGGTCGATTGGAAATGCGCTGAAGGAGATCAGATACATTATTTACATTTTGCCGAGAACGTCACGTGCGAGAAGAATCCAGAAACGGAAATGCTCAAATTTTGGAACGATATTTTCTCTTTGTAGTTTTTTTGTACCCAAATTTAGCAATAAGGATAATAAGCTGTAGTATTGTATTTTTTCGGGAAGCACCAAATGGTTGGTCCAACAACCATCCTTTATTTCGAACACTGCACGCACACGCACAGATTATGCTTTGTAGAAATAAAATTTAAATTTTAGTGTTGCATTTATATATTTTAATATGAAATATAAAAGTCAATGTTTGTATTTATTTACAATTTTGAATTATTGCTTGGCCTCATTGCGTAAATTTGATCCCAGAATTCCATTCTTTCTGCTTCCGGATTTACGCCGACAGTCAAGTTCTCGCCTATATCTATGAAATGAAGATCTTGCTTTTCGACGTTGGGCCATTTGACTGGGAAGAGTTTGTTTTTCTGAGGCGGATTCGGATTGCCGTATCTCGCGAAGTTTGTCCAAAACTGAACCATGCGCTTCATACTGATATCTTCAATGGAGCCAGGCTTTATCTCCGGTGTAAGCATCATCTTGAACAGATAGCCGAGTTCGTCAGCGTGACAAGCACCTTTTTCTTTGAGTTTTCCCAATACTTTATATATATTCAGTTGCGAAATGCAAGAAAACCTATAAAGAAATATTGGCTGATCCGAAACCGCAATTTGATTACGAATTACTTCATAAATTCCAGTCAAAAAGAAGTTGTCTGTTTGAAGCTAAAAAAAAATAGATTTAATTATGTCAAGTAAATGTAATTGCATTATTTACATCGTGATAGTTTTGCTTGTTGTCCCCTGGTTCGTCATCTCCAAAATAGAATTGCTTAATTCTTTCAGCAACAAGTTTAGACATTGGACTTCCTCTTGGGAATTTCAAAGTGTACGGAACACTAATTTCGAAATCGGTTAACATCGGTTCCTTGAAAAGTGTAAAGAAAAGTCCTTCACTTGAAGTGTAACCAAAGATCATAGGAACTTTGTTAAAGTTTCCAGATTTTAAAATGTTTAATGGTTCATCACTCAAGAACGCTTCTTCATACGGATTGAAGTTTTCAACAACTGGTCCAAATACTCGATGCGCTCCAGCATGAGCTTGCATCAACTGCAAATAAAATAATTTAAGTTTGTCATTTCAAATAGTTTTGTACATCCACTCACATCTGGTATTTTCCAATGCGCATCAAGTAAATCTTTTTTGTCTGCCTTTTGCAGGATTTCCAGCATTTCCCTCTCGCTTTTGCAGTTTTCATATCCTAAATGTTTCATGTATTCTTGTCTGCATCTCGTGCCCTTTGCCCAAAGATTTACCGAAACGCCACTTTGGCAAATTGCCCTATGAAAAAGTCCGTTTGCCATTGGTGAGAGCACCAAATAATGGACCAGAGCTCCTCCAGAACTTTCACCAAAGATTGTTACGTTATTTGGATCCCCGTTGAAGCTTTCAATGTTATCCTTTATCCAGCGCAATGCCATTACCAGGTCTTTCAAACCCGCGTTTCCGGGTACTCTCAAAGTTGTATCATCGAAGCTCAAAAATCCTGGAAGTCATCAATAAATTTAAACTTTAACTATATATATATATATATATAGGTTACAACTAACCAAATATTCCTAATCTAAAATTAACTGTAACCAAAACAACGTCGCCAGTCATCAAGAATTCAGGACTATGCATTTCGACTTTGCTTGAGCCCAACTTGAATCCTCCTCCATGTATCCACATCATTACAGGTTTCAGATGCTTCTTGTTTATTGGCAATTCCGGAGTAAAGACGTTCAATGTTAAACAATCCTCAGATCCAACGGACTTCTTTTGATACATTGGGTGCCTTGAGAAACATTCACTTCCTTCTTCGGTCGCATCTCTTACTCCATCCCATGGTTCTGGCGGTTGAGGCGCCTAATTATATAGTTTTGAAAATATTTACATTCTACAAGTATTTTGAATAGAATTACCTTGAACCTGAGATCCCCAAGCGGTGGTTTAGCATATGGAATTGCATGGAATGTGTAGTAATCTTGATCATTTTGGTCTTTGTCTATTTTACCTTTCAGGTCTCCCTGTTTGATGGTGACAATTGGATCAGACATATTGTCAACCTGTGTATAATGCTGTTCTGAGAATTTTGCGAAATAAAATTCGATTTTAAATTAATATGCTATACTCTTTATCAATCCACTTAAGATTAGCGTTTATTATCAAATCAGATATTCCGACTTATATTTGGTACTAATTATTAACACTTATTACACTTTATTGATTTCTCGCATCGATACTTCACTAAGATGTGAAATCTAAATTGTGTTACTTGTTATAAATAATAGACTTATAATTACAATAATAGACTTAAAATTACAGAACGTAATTTCCCGAAAATCTACGAACAGCAATAGCAATTATTTTGCATGTATGTATGAAATAAATAATTTAAATGTAATAATCTATACATTTTAGTTTATTTACTTACTATTTATTTAAGTTTTTTAATTATTTTATTCGCACAAGTATTACTCTTTTGTCATTTTTTCAATTTCAAATACCTCTAACTTTATCAATGGATGTATAGTAAGTTACTCAATAAAAATTTGTAAGTTATCAGTTTATCTGACAATTCCAAAGTACTCAATTCTCGTTTTATGTGAATTAAAAGTTGTGAAATAATGCTGCGAATGCAATTCTCTCCACTCTTTTTATCTTGCACGATCAAATTGACTGATCGATATTCAATATCATGTATGTATGAAATCTACTGCTATCATTGTAGAGATATGATGTAAATAAATATCTATTTTCAAGTTGATTTGATTTATATGACAATAAAATTCCGATAATTAACAAAATAGGCCAGAAGATAAAAATAAATTAATAAAAACATAACTAATCAATAACTAATCATCACTCCAATTTTATCGACTTTTTTGGACCCTACAGTAGACGTTTCTGTTAATGGTTTTTTTGAAAAAATGTTTGAAACCTTTCCGAAAATAAGTTTTGTTTATAGAAATGTATTTATGCATTTATATGAAAGCAAATCATTGTGCTTTTTTTGCCAATTACGCAATTTACCTGAAATAATTGCAAGACCATTCTCATTAATTGCAAGACCATTCTCTCAAATTATTCTCATTTATGTTTTATCGTTATATTTGCTTTTTGCCAGCATGTGGCAGATACTAATGGGAGGTAATTTTCAATTAATAAATTAATTAAAAAGTCATCTCTTGCTTAGCAATGGAATAGGTAATCTCAATAAAATTATCAATGCAATTATCGCAATTGGAGGAAAGTTTTTCAAGGTTGTGATAATACACATCAAAACAGTCTTATGTGTACAAATTTCAGTAATTTATAGGCAATAATTATTCTTTTACTTCTTTGTCCTCCATTTAAGCAAACGACTTCAAGATTAAATATGGGTGAATTCGTGGATAAAAGCTGATTTAAAGATAAAATAATTCTATTAAGAGGAAGGTGAATTCTACTTTAACTAACAATCATTGGCTCTACAAAATCTCGTGCGCCCTTTGCATTTTAATGTTGATTCTATTGATTGTTTATATAGATGTTGAACTGTAGGCATATCGTGTTAACTTGGTAGCATGCATCATAACAATCTTTAATAAATATGTAAGAGTCCGAAATACAAACACATGTATAAGAATGTTATCAAGAAATAGATTAAACTATGCATTTATTTTTTTAAAGATCTTCACTCATCGAGTGGATGTCGACTGTAACCAATCAGAAATTTCGAACAAAAAATTGGAGGTGGATCCAAGAACAAAATAAACAAAATGGAAGGTTAGATCAGCTGCTTTTAATTGTATTTTTGTATTGTATTTATGTTCTGTGTTTTCATTGTCCACAAAATCTAAAAGAAAAAGTAGAAATGTTTTTATTCCGCAAAAAATCCACAGAAAGCAAAAGCAGTAAAGTGGATGCAGGAGCTGCGCAGACGAAGGATCAAAACAGCGATGATCTGAAATACACTGTCTATGGTAAATGTTGATTTCATTAATAATAAAAAAAAATGCAATCAAAGGTTAAAAGCCAAACTGATATTTGCAGGTTATAAAAATTATCACATATATAAATGTTATATGTATTTTAGATTTCATTCGAACAATTAAAGACCCAGAGAAGCCAAACACATTGGAGGAACTCAATGTGGTTTATGAGGATGGCGTTTTTGTAAGTTTGTAATATTTATATGTGTCTTTATATAATTGAAAGAATCTAGGTGAAAGATTCTACGGCTGCCAACACCAGTGTTGTCAGGGTTGAATTTAATCCTACAGTTCCTCATTGTTCATTAGCTACCTTAATAGGACTCTGCATAAGAATTAAATTAGAAAGAAGTATTCCAGATGAGTTGAAATTAGACATTTTCATAAAAAAAGGTGCACATGCAACAGAAGAAGAAAGTGAGTTAAAAGTTTGCTTTAGTTAATTATTAAATTTATAATGTTTATTTTCTGTCTGCAGTTAATAAACAAATAAATGACAAGGAACGAATAGCAGCAGCTATGGAAAATCCCAAACTTAAGGAAATGGTAGAAATGTGCATAAAGGAGGAATATTGATTTTTTGTTATGGGTGGTTTTGTACATGTTTTTTTTAAATATTCTTATTGCACTGTATCTACCTAGCAATTGGACCCTTTCGCTACTGCGACTGTAGATATATTGTTCAATATTGTTCGTAATTTAAATAAAATTTTAGTAGAGGCAACCAAGTATACTTTGATTTAATTGTAAGCAACTAACTTCATGCTACTTATTACTATTGGTTATTCAATTAGAATACGTGTTCAATGAAGTAGGGTTATTCTTATAGAATTTAGTTTGACGTTAAATTTATAAATAATAACAATGTGCAAAAATTGAGGGTCGCATGATAATTTCCGGTTTAAAATCATGTCTAAGCAGTGGTATTATGTTTTGTTCCTGGTTTGGTTCACATTCACTGCGGTAACACAGATTTTACTTTTCACAAATGGTTTTTTGCTTACAAGAGTTACATTAAAATTGAACTCAAGTTGTGATCAACAACTGAAATGTGATTCAGAAGCTCAATGTCAGAATCTCTTTAATAAATTGGACGATGCCACCACTACATGCCTTGCACCTCGATCGAAGGTGGTGCTACTTATAATTGATGCATTTCGATATGATTTTGCATTGTACAATGCATCATTAAGTGATCCTCTGCCTTATCAAAATAAGCTTCCAATAATTAGTGAAATGATTAATTCAGAACCACAGAATACAAGACTTTATAAATTTATTGCTGATCCACCAACTACTACAATGCAGAGGCTAAAAGGCTTAACCACTGGAAGTTTGCCTACTTTTGTTGATGCAGGATCTAATTTTGCTTCCCATGAGATTGATGAAGATAATATTATTGATCAAGTAAGTTTAATTAATTTTACATTACATTAAGTAAAAAAATATGTTTTGCTTTAATTTTTAGATTCACAAACATGGTTACAATATTGTATTTATGGGTGATGATACTTGGGATGGTTTATATCCTAATAGATTTATTAGAAACTTCCCATATCCATCATTTGATGTATGGGATTTGGATACTGTTGATAATGGTGTAAAAAGCAATTTATTTGATGAAATCCAAAAAGATGATTGGCACCTAATCATAGGTCATTTTCTTGGTGTAGATCATTGTGGTCACAGATATGGTCCACATCATCATGAAATGACTAGAAAACTAAGTGAAATGAATACTGTGATAAGGTAAATCTGTTAAAATTTATTATATAAAATAGTTTCAACAAAATTTGCTTTCAGAAATGTAATTGATTCCTTGGATAAGGAAAGTATGCTGTTTGTAATTGGAGACCATGGAATGACAACAACAGGTAAGGATTGAGTTTGACATCATATATTAATATGATTCTAGTGTGCTACTTTTAAAGGTGATCATGGTGGTGAAAGTGATAACGAAATTACCTCAACAATGTTTGTGTATTCAAAACAGCAATTAACGGATTCTAAGAATCTTAATAATTATACTATCAAGCAAGTAGACTTGGTTCCTACATTAAGTACAATTTTGGGAGTTCCAATACCTTTCTCGAATTTGGGAGCGACTGTATTAGACGTACTTCCAATTGTTAAATCGGTGATCCCGAATTGGCACAAATCCTTTTTTGCCTTATGGGCAAATGCCCAACAGTTAACTACATACATCAATGCATATGCAAACAATACTAAAACATTCAGTAAGCAAGATTTGGATGATGTGTTTGAAGATTTCGAAAAATTGCAAGTTATGATGAAGAGCGTAACCGATGAAATCATGTTCGAAGGATTTGTTAAGAATGTTTACGACTATATAAAGAGTGTTAGAAATATGTGTGAAAAAGTTTGGATTCAATTTGATGCTTATTCCATGGCTCGTGGTTTATTATTATTTTCTCACTCAATTATTTTTATTTATTTGTTAATCAATGGACTTGATGATGAAAAATTCGACCAATGCCTAAACAAATTTCTAATAGGTTCTTTATATGGTTTAACTCTTGTTGGTGCTATTGCCAGTTACATCTTATTGCATTTCAATATTGTTAGTGATTTTTACAATACTTTCTATTTCATTTCTGGATTATGTAACCTATGTGTACTAATATTCTTCTGCATACGAAACTTTCAAGTAATTTCGTTGAGTTTAAATGAGAGCAATAAAAACAGAAAGTGGAACGACATTGTGTCCAGACTATTGTTAACTTTCAGCTCATTAATGTTATTGAGTAATAGTTTCATTTTGGAAGAGGCTAAAGTCATGTTATTCTTCTTGTGTAGTATGATAGTTATATTTCTTTTAGAATTTGGATTTTTAAATATGGATAAGGTGAATATCAAAAGCTCAGTGAAAAGAAAAATTGTTATTTTAGGTTTAGCCATTGGAGTGTTAATTAGATTTTCTATGTATTTTTGGAAGTGCCGCGAAGAACAAGGTTGCAAAGATTATTTTGTTTCAAAAGTCTCGAGTGTAAACAGAATAGAGTGGATTCTAGCATTTATTTGCTTGGTTATATTTATAGTTGCAACCAAAATTTGGTTAAGGTCTTGCGGAAATCTAAACGGGTTTTCATCAACCGTAGTTCTTGCTAGGTATTCGCCGCCGCTTATAATTTTGTGCACTATTGGTTTTTGGGTAGTCCATAAATTGCCAAGGGATACAAGATTTAAAATGATTGGTCGATGGTCACCTGATACAATGGCATGGATAGTATATGGCTTTACTTTCATTGGAATACTTAGTACCATTCTGAAACCTTTATGTATTTATCGACTGAAGCCTAATCATTTGGAAGTTGATATGCGGTCGAACAATTTGATACCACAACTGGCTAAGCATGTGATGAGTGCTCAACCAAAAAAAGACGATGTGCCTTTGGTATTTGGATTAGCAACTGTTTACAGTGCTGCCTTCACAGTGGTTGCTGTTTATTTGATCTTGTTGTGGTGCTTATTGCTCGGAGATCTTGTAATGCCGTCTTGCATTGCGCTCATATTTGTTCTAGCTTTGGTTTTAGTCATCTCCTCTGTTCGTAGATATGAACAGGCTGAATGTGTGGAAAGCCTTTTCGAAGTGCCTTCTTCGCTTATACTATTTTGGTTTATTATGTCCATTTATCTATTTTACGGTACCGCACATCAGCCCACTTTCACGAATATAGCCTGGGATGCTGCTTTTGTTGGCACCGGGGGTAGCTTAAATTATAAGCTAATCCCAGCTACTTTGGTGCTCATAAACACCTTCGGATCTTACATAATCACAGGCATAACTCTGCCACTGCTTCTGATAGCACCGTTCAGCACGCACGTTATGTTACCCAGTTTATTCAATAAAAAGCGAGGAGTTAACTTGGCCAGAGGTGAACTGGTCATATACGATTATGATCAAGCGTTCCTAAGGGGAGCATTTAAATTGTCATGCAAGTATATCATGTGCCATGCAGTAAGGGTAAGTTTGCATATTATTTAGTTTATGATTTCTATCTAACTCGTGTGATTTCAGGTATTCTCCAGTATGTTATCGTCTACAATTCACTGTCGTCATTTAATGGTTTGGAATATTTTCGCTCCAAAGTTGATCTTCGAAGCAATTGCAATGTTCATTACTTTAGGTTCCGTTGTGTTGGGCTACTCTCTCTTAATACGCATCAATAACAAAGTTGATAATTTAATTAAACAGTTGAATAAGCAATACAGCTAGTGATACTTACAATGGAAAATAATAGATTGTTAAATTTAAATTATACTAATTTATTTGATCACTGCCAAAAATGAAGTATATTACATCTAGTCTAACTTTAGATAATTATCTTATACATTTAATGAACTGTTTTTCTTGTATTATTAAATAAATCTGTTCTAGAAAAGCCTTTTTTTAATAATGTATATCATATTTCGATTAAACATATTCACATGTAACTGTTAATATATTTGTCATTATAAATACTTAGCTACTACATTAAATAGATTCCGTGTTTAGTACATGGATATTAAATAAATCATTTTTGAAATCTCGCAGTTGACTTTTGAATTGCATTTTTATAATCAGAGATTGCAGCCGTCTCTAAACATCATTTTCTGTCGAAATTCATTTCCTAGGTCCGGTCTTTCAAAATTCTTTGTCAAAATTCCAGATGGGAATGGTTTATCAATAGGATGACCAAATGAGGAAAAGGCATGCCTTCACCAGTAAATAGTATACATCAGACACATCATTCGCATACGACGCAGAACACGGAAAGTCAAAAAGATAGGAAAACAGTCCTCGAGACACATGGCTACTTCTTGGGAAAGACGATCGGGGCTGGATCCTATGCGACCGTGCGGGTGGGTTAATTAAATTGCAAATGCTTGCCAAAAAAACCTAATCTCATCCAGTTTGTGTTCTTATTTATAAATTTCAAGATGGCACATAGCGAATTGCACGGTGGAAGTGTAGCTATAAAAATCGTTAGCAAGTATACCGCTCCAGAAGACTATCTCAAGAAATTCCTACCACGGGAAATTGAAGTTGTCAAAGGATTGAAACACCCGAATCTAATTCGTTTCCTGCAAGCCATTGAAACTACACACAGGTATGGTGAAAATAAAAAATGCCATTATTTAAATTGTACAAATTTTATTTATTATTACAAAACAAAAATATAGAGTATATATAGTAATGGAATACGCAGAAAATGGAAGCCTTTTAGATATAATTAGGAAGGAGTCTTTTATTCAAGAGCAACGTGCTCGAAAGTGGTTCAGACAACTTGTCGATGCAATCGAATATTGTCACGAAAGAGGTGTAGTCCATAGAGACATTAAGTGTGAAAACCTGCTTATGGACATCAACTACAATATTAAGGTATCCGATTTCGGGTTCGCACGAACGTACGTGAAGCACCAGAATGGACATCCGGTCTTGAGTGAAACTTTCTGCGGAAGCTACGCTTATGCTTCACCGGAGATACTCAGGGGAATCCCCTACCAGCCGCACCAATCAGATATCTGGTCAATGGGCGTGGTTTTATACGCCATGGTTTTTGGACGTTTACCTTTCGACGATACCAATTATTCTTTGCTTCTGAAAGTAAGTAAAGAAGAACAAAGAATCGCATAATGTAGACTTTCTATTTCAGCAAGTGTCAAATAAAGTTACGTTTCCGCGAGATCCCAAAGTATCCGGTGCTTGCAAAGCGTTGATCAATAAAATTTTGTCGCCTCTTAAAGTTAGAGCTCGAATTTCCGGTATAAGGACTGACGCCTGGTTCAATTACACTACATCAGACAAAGCGGGCAGTAGTAAGGAGGTAAGCGTGCCTCTACGTACAAGTATATCTCTGTTCCGAGTACACTAGAATATTATTATTATACATAGAGATTAGTGGACTGTAGTGATATGCTTGGTGTTTCAGGTTTCACTTGAGTATTACAAACTCTTATTGTCGTTGAAAAACAATGACGACCAAGTGGAAACTCAATCATATCCCTACAATTAGACGGAGAAAAATGTAACGCTCTACGTCGGTTTTTAGGGATCGGAGGTGTCTCAGATTCGTGTCCCTAGTCGGGATGCTATAACCCTTGTAACTAAGAAACAGCTAAAGGATGATGTGAAACGTAAGGAAAAGGCAAATGCTGCTGAAGAGGAGACCCAAATTGCAACGCAATCGCCGGAAACGCCGAATAGATCCGAAGATAAAATAAAAGACAAGAAATAAATGTTCGTTACATTTCTATAGGCGAAATATATTTATTATATAAATGAATGATTTCATCATTAGGATATTTTTTACTTCACGAATTTATAATGATACAAAATGAGAAAATTAAAAACAAATAGTACTGATTGAAATTATCTTCAATTAAATAAGTTACTTTATATACAGGAAATATATAAGCTTTTGTATGTTTAATAAACAAAATTAAGAAATGTTCAGTATGCTCACATACACAATTGGCCCAATCATAAAGCTCCATATCCAGATTTGTAATATTGTCTCAATACATATATAAACTTTCTGCCTTAGTTTCAATCTTTGGTTCATTAAAATAGAACATAGGTGTGTTTTTTGTCTTTAAGTTACTGTAAACAAAATATAAAAAAATGGCACTACACTAAAAGATGTTTCTTGTTTCATTATCACAATGGAAATCATTGAATTAGTTTTAATATTATATACACATTTTTATCACCTTCAATAATAAGAGTACGTCAAAGTGTTGTTCGCTTCGGCCGGGTCCAAGAATGGTAGCTCTCTGCACTGTTTTAACAGGGCGTATGCCGTCGAGTTTATAGGAGCAGCCAAAGTTATGCCCGATGATTGCGAGGAAGGAATTCGGATGTGCGAAGTGTTTGTGAAGCCTGGTTTCAATTCACGGTTACTTTCATGTATCATATTCGCAACCTGACCGACAACATTGATCCTCCTCCATCGGATATCTTTAATCTGCATCAACTCTGGCAAATCTGTTCGAAAATTCCACCTCGACAAGATATCTTCTCGTTTTATAAGTAGAACAGACTCTGAGCACAGTTGTGGCCACAGCAAACCGGCCTCGACGTATTCCAAAGGATTTGTTAAATAAACACCATTTTTGTCAACACCATAGATCATCTGATGGTGCCAGCTATCAGGAATGCAACCCAGGCATCTCTGCAAGTTTAGAGAAGCTATTGGTACTGCACCATTTCTTATCCAAAACTCCAACCACTTGTACAAGTTAACTATGCGTTCTGGATACATATGAAAAAATCTTGCATAAATGCTACCATTCGATAATTTAGTCAGTCCATCAATGATTTCTTCCTGTGTTGTTTCAGCTACACTACGAGTCAATAAATATTCACATAAAGATAAAGTTCCTGGCTTCCTAACCTTCTCAGTCATACATTCTTTAATTTTTTCAATTGGTGGAAGTGGAAATCTTAAAGCATTCAGCACATTCATAACAGCAGTGATAGCAGAAGATGTATTATTCCCCTGTTTTAAAACTGCATCATTTGAGCTCCAAATCATAGCATCAGTAATATTATTCATAAATTCTTCATTACCTTCTTTTTTCTTCTGAACCAGTGCCCCTTTGATAAATGGTACATTCTCATTAGGAGAACTTAACTCATTTCTACATCTCTTTGAAAATCGAAATCTTAGTGACTTTGTTCTTTGTGCTTCATTACATGACCAAGGCATAATTGGATCTTCCTTACTAACACTAATTGAAACATCAGATTCATTTTCCTGATATTCCTCTACTGACTCATTTACCAAATTTTCATAATTTTCCTGATTTACAGGACTGCTTGGGCAAGGAACTGGCTCTACTTCAAGAACTTCATTATCCTCAACTTTATCCGTTTCTGAACTTGTATCCACTTCTCCATTATTACCTGGATCAAAATCCATTTCCAAGTAGTCCATTTCTGGACTGGAAGTCTCTTCTCTAGCAGGAATGATAACAGGTTCCGGTTCTGGGGGGATTTCCAAAGCAAAAAATGAACTTGGTAAATCTGCTTTGTAAGTGTAGATGCAGCCATCATCAGACACTGACAGTATATCATTTTCATCACTGGATGAAGAATCTTCAGTGTTAAATTTACAATAATTTTGGAAGTTCGAGCATGAAGGTTCATCATGAACTTGCAAATTTATGTAAGAAGATGTTATACCATTCATTTTCCTATTTTCCTCACTATTCAATGTTGACAGGTTATCCAGGTTATTATTTAACTTTCGAGTCTTCTTTTGTAATGGTGATTTTATTTTTTTTGGTATTGCTCCCTTGCTGTGATCATTGCTCACATTTGCATTGGTATCAGGGGACATTAAAACCTCCTCTTTGACTTCCAGATCTTCCTTTGAATTCATTGTTTTCTTTTTACTATAACCAACAAAACTAAGTAAATATAGTATTATTCTCAATTTATACAAGTACCTTGTTATACACAAGCTCTCACATTATATACATTTTCTTTGTCCATGAAGAACTAATTTATATAGCTTTTAATTGAAAAACTTTATACTTTAACCAAATTGAAACATGTTTGACAGTCTTCAAACGACATGATCTAATTAAACTGAAGCTTGCTGCAGATGTCAGTGCTGGGGACTAAGTTATATGAAAAATTTGATGTATAGCCGCTGTGATGGCGCAGTCATCGAATAATTTGCATCGGCAGCTCTTAAGGGGGCGCCACAACTACTAGCGGCAAAATAATTTAAATTTTGAAAATATCAAAATTTCAAACAAATTTTACTAAATTCAATCTTTATGAAACCTTCAAATGTGTATTAGTAAAATCCAAATTATATAGGATGTCGGAAATAATAATAAGAGTATGTTTCAGTTTTATTTATCGGAGGATAATCCAAAACATATGACATTTTAATGTCTGGAGTTTATATTCCAGGCATTAATTAGTTTTGAATAAATAATCCTTCAACTCGACATAACTATATTTATATAAAGAACACTTATCAATTAAATTAATGTATGTATATACCAGCATTGGTTAAATGCAAAAATAGAATATAGTGGTTATGTAATTTTGTTTTAGTCTTTATTTTGTCGGCTCTTTAGAGGCGCCACTTGATTTCCAGTTTTGATTATTCACGCTACTACAGAGAGGCTGTGGCAGTCAGTTTAAGAATTTCTTCTTCAATGTTAAAATGGGTGGAGAATAGAAACTTGATATTTGCCATAGAGTTGCAAATGGTTACAAAACTATATCTAAAAGATGATTACTAATACGAATATCGACAGTGGCTGGCTTGTTGGCGCAGTGCGGAAGCCAAATGAAGAAGAGGGAGGAAAAAAAAAAAAAAAAAAAAAAATACGAATATCTTTAATATTATATAATATGTACAATAATAGTAATTTTTATTTTACTTCCAATAGATGGCAGTAATGTCAAGAAATAAAAACCAAGTACTTAAGAAATTGTAAAATTATAACATTTCCACAAAAATATATCCTTAAAAAATATATTTGAAGTTTATAAACGAACAAACATTGTGTAGTATACATTTGCATTGAATAACAAAATCACAATAATATATAATTATCATAGAATATATAAACATATTTGTATTTTTCGTGAGGTTTGGTGTGTATATAACAAACTAATTGTAAATAATTGAAAACGTATTTGTAAAATCATATCAAGAACAGTTTTACAAAAGATTATAGCATATCATTTCTTTACACTCAATCATTATATATTATTTTAATCTTGTGAGGCTACATGAATTACACATGATATTTTTTGAAGTTGTTCAGATAACAAACAATGGATGATGCGCGAAGACTGGACCAATAGTCGAACGAGTTGTGCGCGCGGTGGGGGTCGGTTTCCGTTAAAGATGGCCGAAAAAACCGTGTTGTTAACACAGCAATTATTAAAACCGATAAAAATATTAAAATGGAAAGTGAGCGAAGGAAATTCAATGTCCATCGGTCGAGTGATTCTTCTGTACGATTTCGAGGGGGTGTCAAAGGCGGAACAACGTAAGCTAAAGTCGCAACAGGCTGGAACAGTACATAAGATAATCCAACCGGAAGGCGCCATCGTCAAGCCTGGGTAAGTCCATGTTTAAAAAAGCGCGGGAATTTTTTTTAGCGGTATTTTTTAAATTTCAGCGATGGACTCCTGGAGCTGAGGGAATGTATACATCCCACTGTTATGAAGGATATGTGCGCAGAATGCGGAGCCGACTTGAGGAAACATGATGCAACAAGAACAGCATCAGTGCCAATGGTCCATGCTATACCTGATTTAAAAGTCAGTGAAGAGGTTAGATAGAGATCTCAACCTAGAATTATTTTGATATTTACACAATAATTTGTTCTATAGGTTGCACAGAAATTGGGCAGAGCTGATGGTGAAAGACTTTTGAGGGACCGTAAACTAGTACTTCTAGTGGATTTAGATCAAACACTTATTCATACAACCAATGACAACATACCTCCTAATATTAAAGATGTATATCATTTTCAATTATATGGCGCTAATTCACCATGGTATCATACAAGGCTGAGGCCTGGTACCCATAAATTCCTTGGAAATGTTTCACCACTTTTTGAGTTACACATCTGCACCTTTGGGGCTAGAAACTATGCACACACTATCACAACATTTTTAGACAATGATCAAACTTACTTTTCTAATAGGATACTCTCAAGAGATGAATGTTTTGATCCCACAAGTAAAAAAGCTAATTTAAAGTTAGTTGCAAAATAATTATATCTCATATATTGATTACTTATTTACTATGCATTTTCAGAGCGTTATTTCCATGCGGAGACAACATGGTGTGCATCATTGATGATAGAGAGGATGTTTGGAATCATGCTTTAAATTTAATACACGTCAAACCATACCATTTCTTTCAACACACAGGTGACATTAACGCACCGCCAGGACTAGATAAGCTAGAAAATGATGATAAAGAGGGTGTAGATTTAAGTATATTAAAGGGAAAAGTAAATGGTAAAAACTTAAAAGACGATGAAAAGAAAAATGGCGTGGAGAAAGAAAAAGTCAATGGAATGCAAAGAACTGACGATGTAAATAATGTTGAAGATATTGAATTAAAGCAAAGTGTAAATAATGAAAAAGTAAATGGTAAAGATGAAGAGTCTGAGGTTACAAGTATAATGTTATCCACAAAAGAAGAAGCTGTAAAAGAAGATAATGTAGATATTGATGTTCAAAAGGAAAATAATGTTGAAGACAAAAATAATGGCAATGAAGAGTGTAACAAAATTGAAGATGTGGATAACGTTGAAACTGATTGTAAAGTTCAAAATAAATCTGATGTCGATAATTTGAATTCTGAGAAAAAATCTGATTCTAAAGATAATATTAACTCTGAGGATAATGGGAAAGAGCTTGAAAAGGAAGAGTTAAACGATAAAAAAGTTGAAAATATAGATGAAGATCTTATCGAAATCGAAGATCCAGATGATTACTTGCTGCATCTAGAAGATATTCTGAGGCGAATTCATACAAAATTTTACGAAGAATATGATAAGTTGGAACTGGGAGACGTTCCTGATTTGAAACAAGTAATACCTAATGTTCGAAGCGAAATTTTAAAAGGTACTAAACTTGCGTTTAGTGGTTTAGTGCCTACACATATACAATTGGAGCAGTCGAGGGCATATCAAGTTGCAAGAAGTTTAGGTGCTTTAGTTACACAAGACCTTAACGATGATTCCACCCATTTGGTAGCTGTAAGACGAGGAACTGCTAAAGTAATTGCTGGTAGACGAAAAAAGAATTTAAAAATTGTTACGCCCGATTGGCTTTGGTCGTGTGCTGAGAGATGGGAGCATGTGGAAGAAGCTATTTATCCACTAAATTCGAAAGGATCAAAAAATAGGCATCCACCGCCGCATTGCTCGAGCCCGGAACATGTTCCAAATTATCCAACTCATGATACACCTGCAATTAGAAAACGTACACCTAGTGGAAGATTTATGGACACAATTAATCCACTGATGTCTTTTTCTAGAGATGATATCGCCGATATGGATAAAGAGGTACAATAGTTAAATTCGATGTCAACTTTTTTTAAAATTTACAATTGTTCTAGGTCGAAGATATACTGGACGATGAAAGCGATGAGAGTGAAGTCGAGGACGAAAGTAATTCCAGGGCGGCTGAAGCAAATAAAAAAAAAGATGAGGATACCAGTAGCAGCAGTAGTGGTAGCTCCGATGAATCCCAGCAAATCAAGAGTTACAAACGGACCTACGATGATGCTTTAACTCAAGAGGATAATGTTGATTCGGATTTTCCAAGTACAAAGTTGCGGAAAGAACAATTAGAAAGTGATTTAGATTTAGAGGATTCAAATAGTGAAGCTAGTGTTGATGCACCGGATGAGAAAGACAACGACGAATTGGACATAATGGGTGCCGCGCTCGAACGGGAGTTTCTTTCCAACAGCGAATAACAATTTAATTCTTTTTTATAGTTATTTTTTTATTTCTGCGGGTTGACGAGAGACTATTTTTTTAAGCAAAAGAATAAATAATTTTTACTGTATAATTCAATTATTTTGCAAATAAGACTTGTTACAAATGAAACAGTATTATTTTTCTAGTTTAAAATGCATTTTTTTTATTACTATTATTTTGTCATTAAGTATGTGTAGGTTGTTAAATTAAAGAAAAATACAAACAGTTTAATTAAATAAAATTCTATTTAAACTAAAGCTTGCACAAAAATATCAATAACTAAACTGAATGAGGCTGATCCTTGCCATCTTCATGATATTTTACATACGTTTCAACATGAGAGAAATCTTTCTTGTCCTCTTGCCAACCCCTTTTGGGGGCTTTTGTATAATCAAATCCTGTCGGTAACTTCCCATATGCCTTATTGACTTTATCAATTTGATCTCTGAATTTACCAGCAACCACCTTTTTGCCAGTGAATGGGTCTGTCACATCACCCAACGGATAAACTATTTCTTTAACTTTGTGTGTAATCAGTCTGGATAGCTTCTCTGGCATCTTTTCTATTAGTACAATATCACCAGTCTTGCACTTTTTCTCCGGGTCATGTGCGAAAATGTAATCATCTTTTCTGAAATACTACAATCAAGTGTTTAGAGGTTATGTTACAAACAATTACAAAAAAATACCATTAACAAATGCTGATCTAACTCTAAACGTTTTATTTTGAATTTTGAAGCATTCTGCTTAACACAGGGAACACATTCACCAATTAACAGCAAAGATTTAGTAGCCGCGGCCAAAGCCATTTTTGTATTTGATTATGTATTTTGAGGTTAACAGAGGACTGATCATAATAAAGTATAAATATTTTACATAAAAAGTATTTATTACATAATTTGCATATATTTATAAATGAAACACTACTTTTATAAATATTTGAATAAAGATACATATGAAACTAAAAAATAGTATGTTTTGTTGGTTGCCTCAATTTCTTAATACAACAGTGGTTTCCAAACTTCTTGTTACTACGCTTTAAAAGAAATAAAATCCTGGCGCATCCACTTGTTTTAATTTATATTTGATATGTTAGGACATTTTTCATTTGTGATGAAAATGGGATGATTTCTAAAAATGTGTATAAGTAATTTCCATTTTTTATTTCATAGATACATAAATATTTAATTTATACCATAAAATTTGGAAAACGCTGACATACATAATTATGTAACAATCAGTCATCAGTCACATGGCTATTGATTTCCCTAGTATTAATAATTTATGACCTCTTACAAGATCTTAATATAATTCAAATATATATTTTATGTAATTATTGATGTAATTAGATTCCAAATCCTATTTGAAAATTGAATGTCTAATGGAAAATTTTGAAAAAAAAAATATCTGCGAGAAAATGTACGTATAACAACAAGAAAGTATTTGATATACTTTTGAAAAGTTGTTCCAGCCATTGAAAACCTGTAATTCAATAAGGAAGGTAAGTTTGAGTGGCTGGAAAATAGGAATATTGGAATATTCGGGAGTTTTGTTGAAAAGTAAATGTAGAGTTACCGAACCATTCTCAACGAGATGGATACCGGCTGTAACTTTTATATTCTAAATAACTTTATTTTATTGAAAATTTTCATTGAATTTCTTTATCAGGCGGGGATTTTAGTAATATATTTATTTTTAAATTCTTAGTTGCGGTAGAATTGAAACTTGCTAGTTTAATACCAGGAAAACATTTCTATGGTTAAAATGTGTTAAGATGGAGAAACTGGATTGAGTGGACAACTAGTTATAATGTATTAAGTGTAAATCTTGAATTTCATACATTTTGTTAAGGATAAGTATTTGTAAAAAATAGTGGGCATGTTTACAGATGAAGCCGCAGTTGTTGCGACGAGGGCCCGTCGACTTTCAGTACACGCCGAAGCGTCGCGACGTTCGCTACGCACGTCACTCGCTAGCTGAGCATTAAAACAACAAGAAAGAAAAATAAAAACACGCTCCAATTCACAAAATATTCATTAAAAACGTAACATTCACGGGTAAGTCTATGCAATGTATAGTTTGTTAGGTATTTTTTTTGTGTTGTATTTTCAAAGAAAAACCAATGTCATATTCCTACATGCAATTTGGAGCTTTTTTAATGCGGGGATGAGTTTTCTCATTATGTGTTATATCGCATACGAAGAACTCGGGTAGTTTGTTTGATGTGCAAACAAAATTATAATATTATTTAGATAGAGTGTGAATTAAAGAGAGACAGTTTGTTGCTCCTTGCTATTACTGAAACTGATATTACTATTGACACTGTTCATATTAAAACAAATCCGGTAATTCGGTTTCTGCTTAAATAGCAATACAGCTATTGTCCTATCCTTGTAATTTCGAAGCACGTTTCCAAACCCTTATCTTACCATTACGTACAGACCATCTGCATCATTTTAGCATATATATTGTTATTTGAATATAATATTAATTATAATTACATGCAATCAAAGCAAGAAATTTATTTTATATTAAGCTGAAACGTTTAATAATCTTAATGTTTTGTGGTATTTTAACCATTAGTTTAATTGGTAATATAATTTATACGATACACGAATAAATTATATTTTTACACATAATATTTGCAATAATAATACGAGCAAGGAAATATCAAAAATTCTTTCATTAGGAATGAATGATCTCTGAACTAATTAGAGACTAATTATACAGCATGGAGTATATTGTCCAATAGTTAAATTATTCAGTTTCTCTACTTTGCTAATTAATTGGTTTATTTTTGATACCGGATATTTTATTTGCTTTTAACGAAATAATTAAATTCATCAAAACTTTTGTAAATAACATTTTTTTGGTCTGTTTTACAATATATATAGTTAGTATTTAATTATAAACATAAACATAATTATATGTTTTTGCCTTATTATTTATTATACACTTTCAGGACGAATTTAAGTTTCATTAAATCCCAATTTTTGGAAAAAAAAATAAATATTATTTTATTTGCTAACTATACATTATTGTTCATGTATTATTTTCAAGAATTTGCTTAGAGTATTTACATTAGGAAAGTTAATTAAAAAATAACCAGTATGTACAAAGTTTGAAATTTCGCTTCTATTTATATTAGTTCATACAAGTAACTGGAATACGTCTTTCAAGCTGTATCTTACATCATAATATCTTCACAGTTATCATTTCCGCAATTATTTACGAAGCGTACCGAGAATATAAATATTTGATGTCTAAAAAGCTAAACGGCAGAACCGGAGCTGAAGGAGGACTTCGTTCCTACAATTCAATCCAACTTTAATGAAATGCAAACTTTGTCAACGATTTTTAACCCATTTGTAAACTCATTCTCGCACTGTGTCTCTGCTTCATGTTTTCTTTAAGCATAAAATAAATGAATATTCAATATATATTTTCTATTACATTATAAGAATTATAAATTTAATTTATTTACATTACGAAAATATGTTACTTATAGTTTTTAATAATATTTTTATATTCTCGTTTTAGCACATTATATTGACTACTGTTTAGTTCATTATTAATAACGCAACGAGAAATGTTATAAATCAATCAATAATTTCTGTAAATAATATGAAATTCCGTATAGCTGCATCAGGCTTATAATTTTATCGATCGTTTATCTAAATGATTCCATTTTGCAGAACGGGTTCAAATATTTCATGCAGTTCACTAGGTTAGAAACGATGATACGAATTAAACGATAAGAAGTATCAACGTTCGGCTTAATTTTGCCAACCAAACGGTTCATGAATTTATCAAAGCTTCTCAATCAAAAGCCTCTTAGCAGTAGTATCATTGTTGTTGCACAGCAAAAGCGATTTGACTTAAATTTCGCTAATTCCATTTCATACAAGAATAACTCATACATTATTCATTTACTATAATTTATTACGACATACGTATTAGTGTACGCCATTTAAATTATGGATCGCTTTTTCATTCAAATTTCAGATTAAAACAGACTGAAAACCAAACAAACATGCAATATTGGAAATTTTCGGAAATTGGTATCGGAAAGTATTAACTAATAAAAAATGTTAATTGTTCAATTCTAATGTTACGTAGTACGAGACTTTAAAAATATAATATTTTAGTTGCACACATAAACAAGGAATTACTATATAGTGAAGTTATTAAAAAAATGTATCCTTTCATTATGTTTACCCCGAAATAACGCCAACACAAAGCAAAACCGTAATTCAATTTCATCTATTTCACTGGTTATTAATTAAATTCGATCAGCAGTTGTGTATCGCCGCAATGAACAAGCAGCGCAAAATTTTCCACTTGAAAAAAGGAGGTTTATATTAATTAATTATTGACCAGTTTATAATTATTTTGCTTTGTAGTGATGTTTGAATTTCTGTTAATTTTCCTTATAGTGTTTATTAATTGGTCGATTAATTCAAAATACTCGTAAATTCATAGTTTGTATCGTACTTTATTTAATTCTATAATGTATGCCAAAAACTTCAACAAAACGAATTAGTAAAAGATCTTGTGACATCTAACTCTAAATATAAATTAATTCATAGTTAAATATAGTACATTTTTGTTGAATATATAATTTGAGATCTGAGTAAAACGGCGAATGCTGTTTATGAAACAATCCTTGCACCTAATAAAAGTATCCAATCGATTTTATGGTACGTTCTAGTATCGATTCGAAGAAATAACTTCTGCTCATTCCTTTCGACGATTTTAAATTTCGAATGAAAATTGTTGCCAAACACGGAAGTAATTAGCGGCCCCTAAAGCTTTAGTCGAAATTCACACAAGAAACCGGAAAAAGTTACGATTATTCGAGTTTAATGCGCTTTGTTCCACTAAATCTAACGATTTTATAATGCAAATTACTTTTGTTGTTTACTTGTGAAACAATACCCATGCGAAAGTTCAAAGCAAATTGCACTGCGAAGTAAACACATTCTTTAATTAATTCAATTAACTGTACTGAATGCGGAATATACGTTTAACAGTAAATATTCTTACTTAGATTTAAATTGAGGTCCTAGCAAATATATGATCAATAAGTTTTATTGTTTATGGGACAAGGGAAGATTCTGTATGCAATTACGTAATGTAATATGGCCAATTGAAACCGAATTTGGTATTACTCACAACACTTAACCAATACAAATATATCAAATTTTATGTCGCTTCTGGTAAACTAATTTCGCTTCCGTCCTCAGACCAATGATTGTATAGTAATTTTATATCTGAAGGGTAGCTTTTCATAGAAAACCATTCACTGCGAGATTACCTATAATAAATATCCAGTTAATACCAGTTGACATATTTTCAGATCGTACCGATAACCGGAATATTACCATATTCCTAGCAAATTGTGATGGAAATGAATTTATTTATCAGCATGCAACAACCTCAACTTCATTACGTAACACTTTACATATCGCGAAAACAAAATCATCGATTTAAATTCAAAAAATATATATCGCGTAATTTATTTAAATGGAAATTATGGCCGTAAAAGTACACAAGAAAATATCGTTGTTTAATAATATAATGTGATACACCAACAATTTTAATTACTGGTAATACTAATCTAAATCTCATCTTACTGCAATCTTTTATGTAATAGAAATAAGTTCGAACAAACGTGAGAGATGTAACACATACAAACAACTTGAATAATGCATTACATGTAAGAAATTTAATGATCTGCCTTGTCAATTACTGAAGTGTTATCTGCTGTACACTTAAGAAAAGGGCTTTAATAGATTAATGTCACTTAGAACAGTATTTCCATTAATTTCAATGCGACATAGATAAGCTACATAGATTTACGACAAAGAAAACGTTTTACCAACATATTCGCATTACTTTATTTCTGATACAGATAAATATAATAATATTGTTATTATAATATTTGCAGAAAGTAAGGAAAGGTATTTAATGAATATGAATTATTATAAAGTCTACAAAGTGTGCAGAAAAATATACAGAATTTAAGCCAGACAACCATTTATTTTTATTGGATTTTTGATAACATTCTCAATTATATTTATTGTAATAAAATTACCATTTTTGATGTGGACGGTAAACATATTGTCCATTGTTAAACATATTCCAAATTCACTAATTAGTACATAATAATTATTCTATATTTTCATAATTGAAAGTTGATTTCCCTGTATTTTGTTAGCGAAAAACGTAAAATTTGCAATTAAAAAATATTGAATGTTCTCTACTTGAAAGTATTATAATGTTGTAAATGCATGGTACCAAAAATATGAATTAATTAAACGTATTTTAAATTAATTTAATCGTATTATTAAGTTTAAAAATAAATGTTGTTATTATTTTCTTTTAATTTTTTTTCTGGGAAATGATAATTTATAGTTGATAATGAAAACATTCCATTTATTATATGATCAATTAGTATGAACGTATCTTCTTTTTGATGTCGTACGGAATGATGTTTTCAGTGAATACACTTTTGTAATGGGCAAAATTGTCATGCATCGCCGCAACGAATATATTGAAAATCAGGTAAAATAATCGAAGCTTGGTGCGCTAGAATTGCATGCGTGGAAAAGAGACAGACTGAGGGTGATGCACGTATAGTTAATGAACCGTGAATTTAGCTGCCTGAATAGATAACTCGCTTTGCTGGCAACACGCGCGAAAATGTCTGAAATTGCTGCGTACATTTAGTTTATATCATCCGTCTGATGAAGCTTAATATGCATCCATACAGATTCAACAAAAAAAAATCAAATAAAATACTCTCGTATATAAATAAGTTAGATTTTGACTTAAAATTCTACTCTCATCATTAGCAAATAAATCAATTAATTGTAGTTTTTATATGAATGTTTTATTAAATGTTATTATTTTTATGGATTTTTCTTAGATTTAAAGACTGGCGGAACTCTTGAAGCAATGCGATCGATAAAATGCAGGTGAACTGCAAACATAGACAAATTATTTTTTGTATGACTGCTATTAATAAAACATTTCCATTTTCAGTTTTTGTAAAGTAATTTCAGTAATGGAATTTCGAATAAACGATTTATTTTAGTTCGGTCAGCGATCGGTGCAAGTGGAATTGGATTAAAATCATTTATTCATCGTTCATGTGTCTAATCCTATTCCTTTACGTTGCCGCCTATCAGAATCTGGAGTTCCCTCCCTCACTGATCAAATTTTAATAATACAAGACTCATATAATCGATGGCATTATTCGCGTGTTACCAAGCACAAGCTCTTGTTTGGTCTAAGAATTGATGCACGTAACGGAAATATTGTCTCATTTGCATTTCCTTGATTTTGCATATTAGTGGAGCGCCATCCGTTTTTCATTCGCATTCGTGTCTTGTCTTCGCGAAAATACGCGAAATTATTATTCATAATTTCAAACTCAAATGAAATTATTCTATTGTGGCCATTCGATATGCTTCTAAGAATACACATTTCTAGAATATTTTACTTTTTGGTTGACACTAATTTGGAGCAAAGGACTTATAAAAAAGGGTCAGAAAGGCGTAGCAAGAATTGAGCAAGAGTTAATATGAATAATAATATTAGTTTGAAATATTTTTAATTTTAGAATATAAAAGTGCACTTTTCAGTAATTTGGAGTTAAAAAATACTTTTAGATATTTCAGTTTATTATTGCTTTATTTTGTTTTGTGTTTTAATAACATTGTAATTTGAAAAAAAGTATTTTACTTTTTGTAGAAATTCTACTGGAATTTGCAAATTAAATAGAAATGATTGATAATTCTAGTCTCATTATTCCAAATTTCACGAGAGCAAGAATATCGTGATGAATCAGCTGTATTCTTTCATTTACTATATGGACTTGTAAATTAAAATTATTATATGCAAAAATTTGCACAACGCTCTCCGAAAGTTCTATATACAGGTGTGTGAGCATTTTTTCCCGGGTGGATGTTCGCTCTTTCTCTGCATTCAGCAAACACATAAATCATTAGCGCCCACGAAAGAGAGTCGGAAGGGGAGTAAGGGTTTGAGGGCGTGCGCGTGAGATGGAGAAAGAGAATCATGGTACGAGAGAATGGGAAGGTGAGAGGAAAAGGGAGATTTATTAAGCCCGTGCCCGGCACGAATATCATTAGGGTAGCTTTATGTGTATCGCGTACACACATTTTCAAGATAAAAATTAAAGCGAAATGTAAAAAAGAAGCAAACATCTACGTACAAAATTCAATGGACATGTTGAATAACGATAATTTTAATATTAAATTATAAATTATTTTAAATGTAAATAAAATATGTGATGTTTCTTCAATCTTTATGTGTCCCAATTACGATATTTCAGTTGGATTCGGAACCTTATTTTATTATTGTGTATTTATCAATAATCCTACAAATTTCGAACATTCGAAAATATTAATTTCTGTAATATATTATAATTTACAATTAAAAATATCTTTTGGTCAATAATTATGAAAAAATAAAAATGATACAGCACCGGTGAAGAAGTATCTTGAAATTGTTTTTATTTTCAAACTATTGATTCTCCAGATCGTTTATTCGAACCACAGTATTATAGTTTAATTAAATAACACATGGTTGAAATATATTTTGAAACGCATCAGATGTTTCTCTTCGGACGAATTTTATAAGATTAGGGTTTCATTCATTCTTTGAAATGTCGTTTATGCTGTTTGTGAGTGTGTGTGTGTGTAAATATATATATGTATGTATATATATATATATTTTGTATTGTTCTGGTGTTTGATGGGCACATGCGAAATTGGGAACCGCAGAAAATTGCTTTCATACATTTTGTATATTACATTGTCCCCTATGTACTTCGCTCAACGTTCACAGTTCGCTCTCAAAGTCTTCCTATATTTCTGAAAATAAAATTGCTTCACACACTCGCACACGCATTTACTCTCGTTTTACTTTCTTCAGACTGGGATCATTTTTCGCACCCGCAACAGCCCTTCATCTTTATTACATACTAAGCAAATTCCCTAAAGTTGCAGCATTGCGTACACGCATAGACAGTGACTTCTTTATTTTTTTCGTTCCCGTTTTTCGGAAGAAGGTCAAAGCCTATTCGCATATAGTAAACCTCTTTCATTTGAAGCTTAATGAAACTATTTATAAACCGCTCTCGGTTTTGAGTTACATAAAACCATCAGCCACTTTACTTCGTTATTACACTTTATACATATTTATTCATGAGCCTCATTGTTTCGGGATCACTAAAAGAATTCTCGTCTCAGATTTGCCTTAATTAAAAACTGGCATATTAATCCTCCTTTGAATTCATCATCTTCTTTATCATTAAATCTTAAGATACAAAAGTAATTTCACTTGAATAAATGATATAATTTCAAATTATCTAACGATTTAAAACAAACAATAATACAATATTAAATGAATCTAAAAATATTAATATATTTGACTGTTTTGTGTCATTTAAAAAGTTAATAATAATATTTTAAAGTTAAAATATTTTGAATCAAAAACAAATTGATTTTATTTTTATAGTTTTGCAATTTCATCATAATTGAAAATGTTTGCCAGTAGTGTAGTTTTAACACCGGATGTTTGAATGATGCTAACAGATTTTTTAGTCACCTGTTTTATTTATTTATCCCAGTTTGGAAATGTATATTTGCTTCAAGTAGCACATTGATTTAAATCGACACAAAACACTCAGGTAGACAAAACAATGATTTTGATTTTTTGATTTCCTTAATTTAATATTTTATTCAAGGGATTAATGGAATTTAGAACATTTTTAACTGCAAAAATAACTATAGGAAAATGATTAAAAATGTACCCTTTTAAATAATTATTTACAAAAGATCATTTGAGTAATATGGTATAATTTATAATAAATATAAATTATTATAATAAATATAAATTATTTAATTCAAATTCTTCAAGAGATAAATAATAATACCGTAATCTTTCCGTTCAATTAAAAATATGATCATCGAGTTATTAAATATTAAAGTTGTTAAATTAAATGTTGGTAGATTACTTAACAAATTCATATTTGATGGTAGGTCATTATATAGCGAGTTTGGGTATTAACAGTAAACATGTATAGGTTTTAATCAGTTTAGGAAGTGTTAGGTTGGCGTTAATGAGGATCATTAGAAGATAAATATGTATTTTCAAATGGAACGATGAGCGTGGAATGTGCAGGGTCGAAATTAGATTGAAGTTTGTCTGGGGATCGGTCACCGAGCATTTTGTGATAGTTTGGATTTAATTTCGGTGGTTGGGAGAAGAGGTGGAATGCTGGTTGGGTCTGAACGTGTTCCGGGTAAATAGTGGAATTGTAATTAGGTGTAATAGCATTAGGAAACGGAAAGGGCACAGGGTCGGATAAGGGGTTGAGTGTGGGGGGGGGGCGGGGTGTAGGCAATCGGCAAACATAAATTTGGAGGGCGCAGGCAGTGCGACGCGCGGGGTTAATTAACGCTAATTAAATTAACGCAGGGACCAATCGGTGCATCCATTAGTTTGAATAATCGACGGCGTATCATCATGGTTAAGACGCTTCTCACCCCCGCCACGCCGCTCAGAAAGGTTTGCGGGAATCCAGAAAGCGACCGAGTGCATGAGTATTGTTCGAAATTACATATAGCTCTCCGGCTAACGAGGATCTGTATTAAGTATGATACAGTCCTCGCAAGCCCTGCTCGAATTCCTCCTCGACACTAGACCGAATTAATTATTCACTTCCTTTATTTGCGAACAAATTTTCAGACTTAATTGAGAGAGATACGAAACTTCGTGCACCTGAGAAGGCTTTTCATAAAATGTACATGAAATATTAATCTACTTTTTGCATTAAAAAACTTTGGAATATGCGATGAAGAAAATATACAATTTATAAATAACTTTTCCTATAGACGTAAATCCCAATGAACTATTCATGTCGAATGAATAGTTTATATATTATAGTTTAGTAACAGAAAATTATTCCAATGCATATCATCTGTGTTCAAAGGAATTATAACATAAATACGTCCTTTGTGATTATTTGCATTTTTTTATGCATGCAATATTTAATTTTATATTCTTTGTTATCGTAATAATATTATCAACCTTTTGATTATATTTGCTTTGACTCTATAGAGGGTTTTATTGATTTTTTTTTATTAATTACAATTTTTTGTTTGTATTTTTGCATATATTAATTTTATATTGCATGTTAAAATTGACTAAAATTTTAATAAATATTTGTGTTATGTAATTAATTATTTTGGACATAATAATAAACTAATTACTAATTAACATCAAATTAATCTAAAAATAACTATGATGTTCTAAATCGTAATTTATGTAAATATTAAATATTAAAGGAAAGTATACTATGAGAGTATTAATTTGCAAATGCAATACCGAATCACTTATTATTTAGATGCAAGCAATTGGATAATTGTGACATGCATTATTATTACTTGTCTTCAACTAGTTATACATAGGGAAATATTGTGTCGTGCGGCTACAGATAAATTGCTTAATTAAATATAATAGTTCGATGTTTATTAGTATTTCTGTTACATTAATAGATCGATATATTACGTATTTGTAAACAACTGGTGTGTTATTAAACCCGTGGGATTTTTGAGACCTTTATAATTTTGTTCGTAACACATGATTTATTAATAATCGTAGGAAGTAGCGTTATGCAATTATGGAGTCTAATTGGAATATGAATAAACTGTAGAAAATTTCTAAACGTAAAATTTCTTTATCGGTTTCCGCGACTTGATAAACTGATGCACACAATTAATTTGTTTATTGTTTGAGCTCTGCAAAGTTTATTGGTGAGAATGATATGTGTGCTCGCGCTCGCTTGGCGTTTTCTCTAACCATGGGGATTTAGGGAAATAGTGAAAATTGGTAAAGTTCGTATCGGCAGTGGAGTTTTCCGGCCGCAAAATTTGTAATACGTGTCTGTCGGATGGAAACTCCGTAACTCTTCCAACTATTACCATTATGTGAGTACTTTTCGGGTCGGCGGAGTGGCGACCGTGGTGACAACCATAAGCTCTATTATGTAACTCGCATAATCCATCTATCCACGTATAGCCGAAATCCAGGAATGCGAAACTTCCGTATTTTATATCACCTAATTGTGGCTTCCTGGACGTTACCAGATATTTCATTTTGTCTTAATTAAAAATTGATTTTTTTTTTTCAATTGGAATGAAGGGCTGTAAGCTCACTCCCTCAACGGATTTAATTACTTCTGTTCGTAAAATAAACTTGCTGTAAACTTAATGAAAGAGAGCGGAATGGAATTTGATCAACACAATAATTACAGAAAACCCTAGATTTTTTTTATAATATTTGTAATAAACGAACAATTTCATTGTATTAATTAAAAAAATAATTTTTGTTTGCGCAGCAGGATAGTAAGATAAAAGAAGGATGTATTTTTTAAAAATATTTTAAGCAAAAGTTTTAAATTACTTTAATCTTTATTTATGATTTCCATTCATACGTTATTTCAGTGTTTATTGAGGTGCGAAATGGAAGTTTTTTTTTGATACCATTCCGATGAAATGATGATTGGCACAGATATGTTTATGGATATTTCATCGTTTTTACGTGCGTGTCATCCTGAATGATGCTGTGAATCCTTCTGCTCTCACGCGCATTTCATTGGAACTATGCATGGCAGAAAAGAGCGTTTTAAATCTTCATTATCTCAGCAGTGTACGTACGAAAAAAAGGACACTGCGGTCGTCCAGTGAGGAGGACCTCATTTGCATGCTCAATTAGGGCTGAAACCCCCATCACACACATCCGCACAAAAAGGGACTAAATTTTCATTAGATCTTCGTAATTACAATTTACATTGCATAAGAGTGGAGATTTTAAAGTTGAAATTCTGGAAGTTTTTGATGGACATTAAGTGCTCGCTTGTTATTAATTAAGTAAATAGTTGCGGGGCTCGTAAATCCTCATGGGTTGATGGCTGGCGCGTTTCCTTCTTGCGCTCTCGAATGGGGGTGGGATGTTGCTAAAACCACCCCGTGCCTCACTGCAGCCTCATGTTGGGAAATTTGGGGTATTCGTGGCGCAGTTTTGCAATGTTTATGAATATTAAACTGGTACGAAGTATTTCAGCAGTCGGATACGATTTCAGCGGCGACCGAGGGGCGAGTATTTTGTTTATAACGGCCGTTATTAAAGGCTGCCTGGGGGTGTGTGGGGCGGCGTAAGCGCGCGCACCATTCCCCCAAAACTAATTTATATTTTGCCCCCGCCGAATTCTCTCTTCGCTACATCGCAATTTTTGAGCTCGGCCCGACGGTTAAGTTTTAATATATATCATCCCCCTGCAACTGAAGCCATAGCGGCGCGCTTACACATGGATATTGTGTTTTATTCATGTACATATCACTCAACGAATATTTATTGCCCTTAAAAATAACGCCCGGAGAAGACGCTACAAAAATAAACGTGCAGAGTATTATTGCCTAAAAGAAAGCCTCACTTGTTACACACAAATAATATTATACACTATGTAAATTTTCCGCGTATTCCTCTTATACTATAAACTACCTAAAGGGATTATGTCCTAAACGTATTTATAACGTAACACGGACTGATACATTTTCATCTTTTAATCGATAGCTTTAATGTCCTCTAAAACCGTTGCAGCTTTTAAATGCTTATACAAAGTCGCATCACAAATTCTTGATTTTGCAAAATTAATAAATAAATTGTCATTATTTTGCGTGACACGCGGCAAATCTACCTGTCAGGTACACCTGACACTAATACATATACACGATAGAACCGTTTGCAATTGTAGTTGATTGGATTTCCAATAATTCGATATTGATAGATAATGAGTCAGTCATTCACAGATTTAATATTTATTAAATAAAAGAAAATTAATATCAAATAAAAATTTAAATAAATGTGTGAAATGCGATTTTGATTTGTACAATAATATGTCATAATAAAATATTTTGAATATAAATCAAATTTCATTAGCAATATAACATAAATCTTTTCAGCATTTGCAGTTCTTCGTCGTTGATTAAATTGACCTTCCAATTCCTGTGGGTTTCATTTACCAACAAAGTAATTAAGCTAAAGACATCGAAACGCAAAAGCGCTATTAGTTCTTTCATATGGGATTAATAAAAGAACTACCTCCGGGTAGCAATATGAAATTCCGGCTATAATTCCGACGAATTTCCTGCGTCCTTTAGGTTCTCCACTTCCGTATATCTGCAGGATAACATCGTATCATCAACCCAGAAGCGTACATCAGAAAACCATTCCGGAAATACGTATATAATACATATATAACGAATCCATTAGCGCCCGCAAAACTGCTGCTTCCTACTTCCACGTCGAAAGTTATTAAGTTGTTGGCGTGTTTCTTACACATAAATGAATATAATGTATCGAATTTAACCGCGTAATTTACGATCTCGGTTTAAATTCTAATGGGATTCGCTTATTCCTTATTCTTTTCCATCCATATTCTTAATATTTATGAAATAATCTTTAATTACAATATTTTAGTTACATTAAGAAATAATAGCTTATCAAACAGATTATATTAATGAAGACAGTGTATAATCAGAATCTTAATTTAATTATTGTAGTGTACGACTTACATTTTATTGTTCTTTATAAATAACTGTAATCAAACGACTCTCCATTACAAACTTTAGATGAATTAATGTTGTTTGTTCATTGTGTTTCGTTGTTTGCTTGATAGGCTTTCGGATTGCTGCGAAGTCCGAACAAAAAACTTTTTCACACCTTCTCGGTGCGAATATTAAAAAAATAACAGAAAAAATACGATGCCAGGAGGCAAAGAAAACAGAAAAAAAAGGAGAAGGCAGCAGCAAAGAATGGATGGGGAGGGAAAGAAAAATGAAGGCGGCTTCAGCGAAATGGAGGAGGCGCTAATTAATTATAACAGTTTCGTTTAAGTTGTTCGCATTTTTACGGTCTCTCGGACACAGAGCGAGATGAGCGTAAAAAGTTTTCATAATCACTTGATTAGAGTAAATCTCTCCCTCTGCTCAGAAATAATTATAATAATAATTAATATAAAATGGGGCGAATACGAATCCACTTTTTACATTGAAGTTTTATTCCCACTTTTTTACTGAGGAATAAAAATAATTTTACTTTAAAATTAACATTTATTTATAATAATTATTATATTTATTGTAATAGTCACAGATAAAAAAAATCAATATAATAATAATATTATATACAAAAACTTTTGCATTTTTTAAAATATGATGTTCGATTTTTGTTAATATAATTGATATACATAATTAATAGAGGAAACAAGTAGTTAATTAGAGAATTACAATATGAGTACAGTAGCATAATTGGTACCTCCGAACACAAATACTGATTAAAAATATTGAAATAGAATCGTAAGAATGTTGAGTTGTTTCTTGCGAACGAAGAAAATAAATAAATATATTATTATTATCTGTTGAAATAAATCTAATAATTATTATTTAGTAATTGTTGTTGTTGTCTTTGAAATTTGCCGGATAAACTTATATTGTAAGTTTGAATGAATCGGCGGAGGACAATAAGAGGATGCGCATGTTGGAATGAATGAGATTCTATTTCCGATCGTCCCGCGAGGATGCAACTGAGAGTGGCGAGGAGGTGCATTATGAATGCAGGTTGAACGACTTCCTAACAGCTGAGCGTTTCATTAAATTATGTTTATGTCCACCGCTAAGTATATACAAACAAACTTTAAAATTAGAGACGACAGTAAAATCAAAGAAAAGCAGCGATAAAACTACTTAATTCATTATATTTGAAATTTGATTACTGAGCGGCTCGCATTCAACTAATGGAGCGGATTTACTATATCCTATTTATAAGCATCCACCGACTTGTCACCGTGTTTTTTAAACTTTTCATTTTTGTTTGTGTTTCAGTTCTGCTATGGTGCGCTGTTAAATTACGGAGCTTCAACGGAAGCAATGATGGTTCGGTGGACGTTTCCGGTCGTCCTACTGCTGATCATCAATCTAGTGGTCATCACATCGTTTCCTCATGAAGGTATACACACCACCACCAATCATTCATAGTTGTTTATTGCTCCCATTGCGATGCACGCCGAGTGTCCTCCCCTTTTGTCTTCTACATATTCAGAGGACCACACACAAACCAACAAATTCAGTTCACCAAAGTTTCTCAACGCATGCACCACTTTTAAAATTGCTTTGACAGGTGTGCGTGCGTGTGGTGCGAGTTCGTATCTATAAAAAGCTGAGACCGCTATTATCCTCGGCAATAATGACGAGCGTCGCGGCGCTTAAATCAAAGCTATACCGAATTTATATATTTGCACGTAAAACATTCATCCTTGAAGAGATACGAAATAAATATATGCGCATACTCTTTAAAAACTATCGTAAATTTAACTCAAAAGCATTCCAGATCGGCCAGACATCTGAAGAATGTTTTTTTAAATACCATATATCATAATTCCAGTTCATAAAGCCGACTAATTTGACATATTGTTTTGACGTTTCCTTCATTTCCCATCATTCATCATGTTAAGCACATTTTGTATTTATTAATACCGCGATGCATTTTTTCCTTGGTCAAATAGAAATAATAACTTCTTGATTAATTATCATCGACTTCATCTATGTTTGAAAAATATATCATAACAAAAAATAATTAAGTAAATTGTTGCTTGACAAACTTTCCGTATTTCTAGCATTTACCTCAAATCCTCGTTAAGAGGAAATTTTGGAAAATGCACTTGTCTTGCTATTTCTAATTATCCATTTATTATTGTGTAAAATGGAAAGAAAATTTCCTGCGAAATTTGATAAAATATATTTATTTCTAAAAAATATTTTTGCTTAAAAAATAGAGATTATCTATTGTCTCAGTTTAATTACCAAATCGTAAATTAATTAAATTAATTTTAGTTTAAGAAATTTTGTACACAGTAGTTTATAATGATTCTTTATGGAATTGTTTGTTTCCTTATTATATTTTCCTATTATTTCTCTCAAGAAAGTTTTATATATTATAGCTATTAAGATTCTTCAAAAATGATGTAATAGTAGTTTATAGGGTTTTAGAATAAAATCCAAATAGCTTTTTTTCTTTTACCTCATCCATTGACAATATTGGATTGAAACGTTTCCGTTTCCCGGCCACGTCCCAGCGAATTCGTATCTCTAGCAATTTTATTATCTTATTTAAAGGTACGACGTTATGTATGTGCCTGTGTGTGAGCGCATATAAAAAAAAGGTTGACATATAGGCGTCACGTGCTGTGGCTGGTTTCTCCCCGAGGATCCACAGATGTCTTATGACAAACGATAGCATAGTTGTTATTCATGCATTCGGGGCCAATAAAACGCAAGTCGTGTAAAGATGGAAACATGGAAAGACAAAAAAAAAAGTAAGGGATGGGACAAACAGAATCTTTGAATATTCCGTTATTCTGGTTTTAATGGTCGTTGAACGAGGTTTCTGCTTTGCTTTTCACGGAATAAAATAAATTGCCCCTGGTTTGTGTATCTTTTTTCATGCGAGGCTTGCGCGGGCTTAAAATTATTATTTATACCAGGAGCGGCGGCAGTCGCGCAAGCGGCGGCTCTCGCAGGACTCCGATATAATTGCATATTAAAATACGTCCCGACATCTTATTGCATTGCGCTAACTAATAAAGTTAATAATAATAAAAATGAAACTTTAACATTTAAGGCGCGACTCTCTCCTGCGCAAAACAAGAAAACCATTTATTATCAGCGAAATCTCCTCGCACCAGTTGCCGCCATCCCTTTTCCATTCCCTTTTCTTTCCAAATGGAATTGTAATGATAATAACAATGGAAAAAATCTCGCCGAATATTTATGAGCCTCCCCGTCTAATGAAACGGAAATAATACCCGCGATTCGTGTGCATTTTCTCGCACACATTCATACAACGTCGTAAACATTTTTCCAATATTTGTCCGAAGGCGACAAAAGGAAAACATAATTGAATGGAAATTCGTTCGTCATTCATCACCGCATCATATTTTTCCAGACGCTTAAACCGGCTCCATATAAATACTGGATCAACAGAATTATGGGGAGAACTGAAAGGAAATACAAAAAAAAAACATTCAACATCCATTTAAATTCTCTATTCATAAAAAAATCAATGTATTAATATGTTCACCTTTAATTTTTTTCTACTTTTTACGCTTTATTTCTTTAATTAAGAAGCGAAAATTTTTATGAGAAATTGTATTGAAAATGTAGAACAAATAATAAGTAATATGAACTTTTGTATTTACTTAAACATGCGTTGGGTAGACTGTAGTTTTCTTTGGTATTTATTTCAATTAAATTTAAAACTTGTCGTTATATGAGATACCTATTTATAATGCATTGAATGATGATGTTACTTGTTAAAAGCCATGACAGCATTCTATATAACAAACTTGTTTTGAAAGAAAATGATCCAAAGTTTGGATTATCTTCATAAATAATTAATCAATTTATTTCACATTCCAGTTGTTTTTTTAAATATTTTTTAAACAAATTTTATTATTAATCCAAATTGGCTCTAAAGACCGAAATCAAAATATTATAATTATTTTAGTTTCTTATTAATATTTTTAGTATTTAGATGTTAAATAAAATAGGAAAGATAATTAACTGAAAGAAAATAAGAGAAAATTGACCCAAATCAGTATTGTATAGCGTTCCTGATAAAAAAAAATGTTTTGGCTCGAGGCAATGAGCTGCGTTTGACATTTTTAATAAAGCGAAATTAATATGTATACACCCTTCATTCAGGATTAATTTCAAAATATTATATGCTCAAGGAAAATTATTTTTATCGATTATTTCAGTCGATTTTCATATTCCGACTTATTTAAATAAGCGTAAACAATTTTATTAATTAGTAGCACATTAATTCATGTAAAATATACTGAATATAAATCATTCACAGCGATTGTTTAATAAAACTTTCGAATCTATTAATTATTATTTGCATTCATATTTAAATTTAATTAAATTTGTATAAAAATTAGTAATGTGTGTCTACATAAAACGAGAGCGATGTTTTAAAATTGTTTTACGGTATAACAACTAAATTTTAATGAATGAAATAAAATATTGCGGTTTTTGCAAAAATAATAATTATCATATTGTTTAAGGTTCTGTATGTTTTTATTGTTCTTTTTTATACAATTTCATGCATGAATTTCATGCATTATTTTCGATTGATATTTAAAGAATGTACAATTTTCGGAGTTCAAATGTGATTTATTATGTAAAAGGTGCTTTAAAACTAATATGTTATTTAATTAAAAACATGTAAAATTTAAATAAAATACAGAAATAAAAATAATTATATTATTTGGGTGAATTGAGTATTGATTTACTGATGGACTGAACTAGGTTATATCTAATGCGGCATAGAGTTCAAAGCAGGATTTGATTGATCACGGAATGTATAAAATAATATGGAATTCCATTCGATGACGTATTTATACAATGGCAAAGTGGTTCTGAAGAAGACGAGGTAGATTGTTCGGCGTTTAAGTGGCAATCTCGCGTCTCCGAGGAATTGGGATAAAAACTGAAAGTTGTTTATTAAAAAAGTTACAAATCAATTTGCCTGCCTTCGAACTTATCACGTTGATACACTTTGGCGACTTCTTTTCATTTTTTCTGCTTAATTTTTTACATTTCTCACTAGTAAAAGCAAGACGGTGCATGGCGGAGGGCGGGTTGAAACGAACCGCTGTTTAATTTAATGGCAGGAATCCGGATTAATTGGAGGACGATCATTCCTGTACGTGATTCTATCAGGAGTTTAAGAGGATCTTGCTTGTACGTGATTATTACATTAGGCTAATACTTTTTTAATTAATGGCATTATACGCAAATAACCTGTACTTTTTGTGAATGCTCACGAACGCTAATTGATTGCATAATGCGTAAATAATTGAGTGTTTAGTGGCTGCTCTCATTTTCGGCGGCAGGGCTTAGATTTTTCTTGAGATTACGTATTAAAAATGGTTTAGATCTTAGCGTGTGATTGGCGCGAACCTAATTCTGGACATTGAGGATATGATTTATGGAAATGATTACACCTTGGTAAAGCCATTAATTCATGTTCGTTCTCGTTTCTGATAGTTTGGGTTCGTAGAGACTCATTACATAATTATCAATTATTAATTTTATTAAGCGTGTTCAATGTTGGTAAGAGGGATAAACGATTTTTATTTTATGCAACAATTTTATCCACGACTTTGAATTTAATTATTTTTTAATTGTAACAAAAAAAATCAATGTGTAACTAACTATATATCTACACACAAATGGCCATTTACAATTGTATTAATAATGAAACGAAATCAATGAATTGTTCATTAATTTGGTGCAATAATGCGCAACCACATAAAACTATACTATTGATTCCTTAACAGAAGCCATTGAAATAAAACGAAGCCCTAATTGTAACTTTTCACTTATATTCTATTCACGGAATAAAGAATTATAAGTACAGCAATTCTGGACGTCGTTTTCGTGGCGAAAGACTTCTGCTTTTATTATAAAATGTATAAATATAAAATTTAAAAAAATTGGTTGAACAACGGGAAATGTATGAAATGCTATGATACAAATACGATTTCGATATATTGTCATATATTTTTCTAGCAAATTTATTAACTTAACTTAAACATAAAAAATGTAAATTTCTACATGGATACTTTTTGTGAATATCCTATGTTATATAGGTGAAATCTATCCGAAAATAGAAATATTGATTTTGGCTGTAAGGTGAAAATCAAATAAAATCATCCATTTATATTTACATAGCGATTTTTAACAAATAAGCTTAAACAATAAATAAGACATAGATTTTTGAATTGATATTTATTGTTAAGAATAATATGAATATTGAATATTCGATTAGTTTAATTTGTAGTAATATAGATTTCAACATTTTAGTGTTTCTTTTCTATAGAACAAAGTTTTTGGTAAACTTCGGTTTGTACGTGTTCCTCCAAATTAGACGATGCACCATTAATTTCAAAGTCAAGAGGCGTCGGTGAATTTAGGTTTGTGCATTTTCTTATTTCCTCGTTTGTTGGTTTTGCAGATAACGAAGGACCCGGAGGCGGCAGGGTGGAAAGGAGCTACAAGCAACACTCGACCGGCCACCAACAGACTTTGGGCCACTCCGGCTTCTTCGCTACGAAGAACTCAACAGTTGTCGTGGCCCAAATTGGTGGCACTGCGGCCCTGCCCTGCGTCGTTAGGAAATTCAACAACGGCGTCGTGAGTTGTTCAAGCGTCGATTTTATTGCTTTAGTTTTGTCCTTCGATTTTCCACTCTTCTCTCCCTCCTTTTCCTGAGCACCCTTTCCTCGCCCGGGAACCCTGCTGAATTTGTAACGCGCTCACAGATTCATCAACGCCAAAATGACCAGAGAATACTCTCCGCCCATGCAGCATCCACCGTGTTTACACACTGAAACTTTTCCAAGAGCTTCACTTGACATTTCCCAAACTCTCAATTTGGACTCTTCGCTTCTGCCTTTCAATCAAATTTAAACCGTGGAAAGACAAATTCTTGGACCCATAAATGTAGAAGACAATCTTATTTATACTTAATCTGAATATATAGTAGAGATAGAAAGAGCGAGTAAATATCAAATTAAAAGCAAAAAATCCAGCTTTCAATCTAATAAATCATTTCGGTGAAAAACAAATTCAATTTATGAGCGTAGTGTTGCGCAACATTAACCACAACAAAAACATGAAATAAACCTGATTATGAACCCTCTGGAGAGCCTTTGCACGTTCCGCCCTTAGAGCACGTACCTGTAAAAAGTGAAGTTTACTATATAATTTATTATATAATTTAATTTAAAGTGCGATGTAAAACTGCGAAAAAATATTTTATTATACGAAAAGAGGAAAGTTATGTTCAAAAGTAATTACTTTCATCTTTACATCGCTAATATCGTTTTTATTTTCAACAAAAATGATTACGTAGATCACGTTTAAGATATTTTTTACAAAGCAAAGTTAAATTTAAATAATATTAATAATAAACTAAAATAGTTTTTTTTCGATTCTTTTCCTACAGGTTTCTTGGATTCGGAGGGAAGAACAGCCGATATTATTGACCGTTGGTCTTATCACATACAGCGCCGATGGTAGAATTTTCGTGGAACATGCGAGGCATTTGCAGAATTGGGGTTTGATCATAAAATCGGTCCAATCGGCGGATTCGGGTCTCTACGAGTGTCAGATATCGACGCATCCTGTAACGAGCATCTTCTTGGAGTTGAAAGCAATAGGTTACTCAACATAACATAATTACTATTCATTAAATATTTTCCATCGATAATTTCAAGTTTAACATTAGTTAAATGATTTTTTTAGAGGCGTCTGCTGGAATTTTGGGTGGTCCCGACGTGCATCTTCGGGCTGGTTCACTTCTGCGTCTCGTGTGCAGATTGCACCAATCAACCGAACAGCCCTCTTATGTATTTTGGTATCACGAGGATAGAATGATAAATTACGACCTAGGGGTTGAAGTCATCCCCAATCGGGATTCGAGCATTCTTTTGATCCAAGACGCGGATAAGTCCCATGCCGGCAATTACACCTGCCATCCGTCGAACGTCATTCCGTCTTCGATTAACGTCCACGTCTTAAATGCGACAGAAGGTAATGACGATTTAACTGATTTTTTTTAATTCCTATCCGGACGTCTGTTATTTAGAGGAAAACCCTGCAGCCATGCTTCATGCAAATTGCTGCTGCCCTTCGACTTCGGTCTACGTAACGACCCTAATTGGACTGCTCATGAACTTCCTTTTGCAAACAAGGATAAAATAAAGGGATACAGGGAATTGCAAATTGTAAATATATATAATGTAAATACTGTATATATATATCCATTTTCATATTAGTCTACGATCGAAGAATGACTTGTCGTTGTTATTATTAATCCACAACAACACATAGTATTTCATTAAATACGTACCATTTCTTCGTTCGTGGAAATTATGCATTATGCTTTTGATTTGATTATTTTCCAGATTCATAAAGGATATTACATTGTAATTCCCTTAAGCTGCGCGACTTTTAATTGGAAACCTTTACCTTCGCCAAACACTGTTCATATTATATATGCCCGAATATACAATCAAAAATAGAAATAGAATATATTAAATAAAAAGAACACAAATCCTTTTTTTTATTGATCCAATTATAATACAATATTTCACGCATAATTAATTCCATAAGTTTTCAATAAAAAAAAATTTTAAAAAAAATATTCAGAGATCACCATTTTACGCAATGCGCAAATCGATAATACAAATATGCAAGATGCTATTTCCATAACGTGTCTACATTATTTTAATATAATATAATTTTGCGTTTGTAAAGTTGCGTTAATTGAAAGGTAAGTGATATTAGATTTACTTTAACTTTTTCTATTAATATCTAATATTATCTACAAGTAAATTTCTATTAAATTTCTAAACATCATTTATTTCTAAGAGTTGAAGGAATATTAATGTACAATATTTCTCCTATGTAAGTGTCTCTCCTTTAATGTAAATATTGAAACAACAACGATAATCCAGTCTAAATAATTTATGTTTTTTTACAGTATGTAATTTAAAGGTTAAATAACACGCAATACAAATTCGTTGCGTAAAGATACGTGATGAGCAATGATTAGTAACAAGATTTGCAAATTAAATATACTTGTATTAAGGCGTATTTTTTTTTTTGCATTGAGTACACGCAACTAACTGGAGCTCATTCTATGTATAATTTATGAACCTCTGTTATTACTAGACTACAAAGCTGTAATAAGGATAATTTTAATACACAACCAAAATGTAAATAAAAAAGACAAGAGAAAAAAGATGAGCAAGAGAAAGATGGAAGCAACGCGGTGATTCAATTATAGAACTGTGAGGGTGGATTCGCGCTCTTGTCTTGTATTTGAATATTAACATAGGCTATGTCTGTATGTACCCTGTTTTTCTACTGAATATTCTACAGCTGTAATAATAAAATGAACTTCAAATATCTCATTAGCATTGTAGACGTGCTAAAATTTTTTTATTAGTTACCCAAAATACTTCAACCAACATTTATTTGTATCAATATCCATTAGCGTAATTTAATATTTATTGGTCGTTAAATACATTTGAAGATAATTAATATTTGAATAGTATTTATTAATAATATGTAGTTTAATTAGCGAAAGTTAGTGAAATTTTAATATTTTCCATTTTGTGGATGCGCCGGGTCAAGGCTTTTCATCGGTCGGCAATAATTCCAAGAGGAAACCGCAAAATGGCCCACCAGTGACTAATACAAATAGATACAAACTTCCATTCTCTATATAACCGAGAAAGGCCAAGCAAATATATTATTATCGAACGAAAATAAGCATCATTGAAACGAATGCGCTATTATTACGGTACGAATTGTTTTTCGGTTTTGTTGCTGTTTTAGTTTATTTATTACATAAGCACCGCATCGATTGTAATTTCAGGCGAGCCGGTGCAAAATGGCACTGTATTAATTATCGTTTTCGAAAATTTAATCGCATTCATTCGGTTAAAACACTAGCTGAAGTAATTATCTCTGAATAATTAATTAATTGTTTGGATTCAATTCAATTAACACATTTTTTTATGCTGAACCATTTTATATTTGATATCATAATGCTATTATTTAATAGTCGAATTTTGATCAATCTATTAATAATATTTAATTTGTTCCAAATAAAAAAAAATTATGTCAATTTTAATGAGGCACATTCATAAGCGAATACATACATTCCATTGTTCACAAGCCTAATTAAAATTGGATTAAAGTACTAACAATGCGCTGGACTACAGAATAGCATCTGAAAAGCAGTAAAAGTTTAACGAACTAATTAGTGTCTGATATTAAACAAGAACATAAATGATAAAAAAAAAATACAAAATCGATAAATATATAATTTTATCAGAAATTTTATAATTGCAGCTGCAATGTTCTTAGTGTAATTAAAATAATGAAATATTTCTATTATAATTTTGAGAATGATACATATGAACCGGTGAAAATCCACTCAGTATTGGTGCTTAATTAAAAAGTATATATCTAGGTATATGTAGTATTAATCATGATGATATTAATTAAACTCGTCATGATCATTAAAGCGAAATTGCATGTCGATGCGGAACATGATTATATAAATATTATTCAGGCGATATCTAATCATTTCTGCATAAGCGAATGCCGGATATGCACTTTTGAGTCATTAGAATTACAAATTCATGTGTTCATCTGCGCTTTCAGCGCCGGACCAATCGATGTTTACGTTTAATAATAAATGCATTCGAATATTATGCAATAATTTCAATTCGATTAATAACTTGGTTCGCTGAAACTGCATCGCTTCAGACATTATTTCATTTCGGTTACGTTCCAGTTAATTACAATGCGAAGGTTTGTTACCAGTTATAGTTGATAATTACTCAGTAAATGTATGTTGTGTGCACATTAAACAATTTTTAATTTTGCCACAACTAATCATAAATTGTTGTAATTTCTATTAATCATGAATACAACAAATTAACTACAAAAACAGATATTCATATGTACTATTGACAACTATTAATATTCCATCAAAAATCTATTAAAATGAAATAGTTTTCTTGTTTCATTTTATAAAATTTTATTAGTTTTTTTTAGTTTAATTGTAAAAAATCTGTATACAAAATGCACATTGCCTATGGAAAATTCGTTTTTTGTGCGTTTTACGTTTTGAACAAATATGTTTGCATTTGCGTTAAAGTGGAACAGTTTAAATTTTAATCGACTACTCTAAATTTCATTAAAAAGCAATGCTTTATTTTGAATACGTATTGTGAAAAATTTCTAATTTTATAAAAAATGTATTTTAAAAAATGGCATTTATAATTAAGTTTTATACATATTTTCTATTCATATTCAACAGTAATTCAGTTCAGAAAAAAATTATACAAAAAAAAAATAATTGTACACAAATGATGTTCTATTTTATTTGTGGCTTGTTGTTACGAGAATAATTTCCGCGCTTTGTCAATGAAAAGTTTGCGATGAGTTTATTGTTATAAGGACAATGAGGAATTTCTCACTCACGTTTGAGGATTTGCAGGCGGAAACTGCGAACATTTTACAACATTAAAAACGCATTGTTTTCGTTTCACGTGATATTAAGTTGGTTCAAATGCGAAATTAGAAATATTCCGCACATTTTTTTATATTAAATTCCGTGCAATAAACATGTTACATAAAAATATAAATAAAATAAAATTTATTTTATTGTTAATATACTTTTTGAATGAAACGTACAAATTTTATATAAAAATTACATTTAATATTTATAATAATGATCTAATAGATAATATTAATTAGTAGATTACATATAAATGTTGGAAGTAAATGAAATATGAAACTATAGGAAACCATAGAAATTGTGTATTATTATAAATAATAATTATAATTTATTAGGAAGAGTTGGAAAATTTCCAATCTCATGTTTCTTTTGAATGATTTAATTTTTAATTACCTAAAACTGACATATTTTATACATATTACTGTTGAAATATACGTGTACAATTATTAATAATAGGATTATAAAGCAATATTAAGTTTGGTCCTTTGTAATAGGTAAATTTGTTCATAACATGTTTATTCGTCTCGGTGAATCCACTTTAATATCAATCTGAGTGAAATCTTCATCCACTTGCGTTAATCAATCATTTTCATGAAGAATAACCGTGATGAAGTAACAAGGCACTTCTGCAAAGTTACTTCAAAGATTGGCAAACATAAAATGTCTATCCTTCCCAATTGCCGACGCTTTTCATAAACAGCATTTGCGTTATGAAATTCGGCATGAAACAGCGACGGCACGCGTTATTTACCTTTTGCGGATCGCAGTGTTGTATTTGATAGATTTATTGCTGGTGTATGAGTGTGTGTGCGTGAAGTTGGTTGTGCAATATATCATGTAGAATGTAAGAGCGCGCAATTACATATCGAATAAACGTGTTATGTGCTTTGGATGCCGAACAAACAGCGGGAGAAATGCACGGGGAAACCAATCGATTGCAACCGCCGTCGAAACTTCAATTTATTCAACCCTTAACTCTTCGCCCCGAAACCCAGCAAACAATTCTTTATTTCCATCAGTATTTTATCTACTGCACTACGTGAGGCTCGCCATCCGCGCATAAATCCTTTCCTAAATGATATGCAACATTCTTGATGTTCATTTTCTTTTATTAATCGCACAACTTTAAATTAAATTCTCCATCGACAAGAACCTTGACATGCATATATGAATTACAAGCATTATTTGATTTACGTCAAATACTTAAATAACCAGAAATCAACAGTATTTTTTTTATCAGAATTATTAACAAGTAGAAACGTTCAAGTAATTAATTAATATTTGTTTGCTCCGGATAATTGTATATAACTTTGTAGATATATTCGTAATTTATCTAGTTAGTAGATATTATGGAGAGGGATTTGGTAGGAAAAAATGCATGTAGGATTTCGACTGTCACATTATTCATTTTCGAATGAAAGAGAATCAATCTAATTAGGGGTTGTGCACCCTCTCATTTTTTTATGGTTTTCGGTGAATCATCGAATAAACCGACGCTAATTTTGACGCTTCCATCTGCTCGAAAACAACCCCCCATTCCCATTCGATGCATTCGATTCGCCTGTAACGTGTCGTGATGCACGATTGTATCTATCTCTATCTCTCCATATGGCATCGAGCATCGGAGAGGGTGAGATGCAAAGGGCCGTTGGATTCAAAAGCATCGCAAAACGTTGAAATCCGATCGCACCGCACAACCGCAGATACACATTAGGGGTGATTGTTATGCATCTAATGGCTTAACAAATATATATTGGGGGAGTCACACGTACTGCGTGTTTGCGTGTGTCTGTGTGTGTGTGTATGCTCGGTTCGCAGCAGCAAGGGTGGCGAAAGCACGTCCCCTGAACATGCTGTAGTCAGATACGCTTGTAAATGTTGACATTTTACATTCATTCGAAGCCGTCTGCATTCTTTTGTCTTTTAAAAACCCCTGCCTCCGGCTACCCCGCAGTCTTTCACTGGCCAATTTGCTCGCTCCTTTTTTTAACAACCGTGAGTAATGGAATCTGCCTAATTTCGCTCTCGAATCAAAGAGAAATGCAAAAGAAAACAAAGATGTATTTTACAAAGGCGGTGGCAGACAAAGGAACTGATTACACAAAATACAACGCATGGTATGTTATTCATTTAAACATAAATAGTGAGGAAGAGTTATATTTAAACTAAATGTTAACAAATATTATTTACTAATTACAAATTAGTAAATAAATAATATACTCACAAATAGCAATGAATATTTGATTAACTTTATTACGTGTAAATATTTATAGAGTCCTCTCCAACTGCTTATTTTGAGTTTTATATTTTGGTGTGTCTGCACCGTTGAGGAATAAGCGTTTCCTTCGCCGCAGCACGTGTCTTTAATACGTTTTTCCCCTCGGAGCAAGCGCCGCAAGGGATGAAAAAAAAAAGGCGTTGTTGATCCATTTGAAACAGCAAGCTCTGGAGCTAAATCATCGCCAGTTCCACACACACACACAGAGATCCCAGCGCGCACAGACCACACACATACACACAACGACATTTACAAGATTTAACGTTTAATATCCTTCCAGATAAGAGGAACAACTTCTCATCCCTGCGGAACTCTTTCACTTTAACACGAGCGCACACACGGAAAAGGGATTTAGCATCTCATGAATAGTTTCTCTCTCAGCAAAATTGTTATAGCCGCAATAAAATAAAATAACAGTGAGATAGAAAAAAAAAACACACAGCGCTTCTGAATTTTTATTAAGATGACCATTATTACATTATGGCTAGTTAATTTATTTTATAATTATTTAATATTTTTAACGATCATTATCATTTGTAATTAAATAAAAAGCCGATGAATTCAGATATTATAATGGGGAATTAAATAAAAAGTATTTATAACTATAAAATAAGAATAAGATTTGTGGAATTTAGATCTAAGTTAAGTATACGTTAAAAATAATCCAAGTAATGTTATTCGTAAACAATTAATTTACTTGGGGATGTCTTTAAATTAATGAATATAAATTGCTTAGGATGATCAAAGGGCGCATTGCTAGAGTGCTCAGTAAATCTGGGTTTAAGCAGACTTAATTTCCTTTCTGCGTATTAAAGTTGACACTGAACATGTGCACGCTTAGCGTCACGACGTGCGCTATTAGTCATTGCTTTCAGAGGCATGTGATTATATGCTGACTATATTAGGCCTCGTTAAGAAATGGGGCTCAATTGAAAAGAATTATCCGTGAATAAATGTTCCCGGCGTAATCACAAGAAAATACACATAATGGACGAAAATATACTCATCATCATGTGAGATGGGAACGAAAGGAAGGGAAGAAATGTAGGGCGATTTTATGTACTGTAAGACATATAACTTTGTGCGTCATTAAACAGTAATTGTAAGACTTACGAAAAAAAAATATAAGTACGTAATAAGTTAGACGATATGGTTCTGTGTAATTAGTTGATAAATGAATGAGGAGAAGTGAATAATGCGAAACACCGGATGCGACTTAGTAAATGTGTTGTGTGAGACGTTTAAGTAAGATGTTTAACAATGGGTTGAGTTCAGCATTGTGGCGCTGCGACTGGTGGTTAAGGTGTCTGTGACTTGCAAATGTTAGATGACCTCAAAGAGGGAAATCCTTTAAGTTTCTGACATAGGCAGGCGGTCTTCTTCTATTATTCAGAAGCTGCATCTGTGCTCGAAGTCCCAAGCAGCGCTGAACCTTGGTGATATATTCTATTTTATCTCCAGCCCGAAAACCCCAAGAGCCGGAGCCCCGCAGATCTTCGAAGCCCCACAAAATTCATTTTAATATATTGCAGACTACAACTAAGGAGCGGACAAAAATCGGAGTTAGTAAAAAGCGTAATCTGATGGGATTTTTTTTTAGTTAATAACGTAACGCATCTATGCGAATACACATATTTTATTTTCTCATTGGACGTTCGTTTCAGAAGATTGAACCAATACTTTATGAATCTTACGGAGAAGATCAAATCTCTTTTGGCAAGGACTTATTTGATTTACTGCTAGGTTCTATCCTTTTCTAATAATGCGGAACGAATCGGTGCTTATAAAAGTCGACGACTTGAGGACCCCCTCGGACCGCCCCACCCGAATCCGACGCACATAAATAATATTAAACCAAGGGTGCTTCTGTCACTTCCGTAAAGTGACCGCCCCCGGTGCCGTTTAACAACCGACCATTGTTCTCTTAATAGATGTTTGACTCGACACACCCCTACGCAACTTGTTCACTGCAACACAACACACACTCACTTTGTACAAGCAAAAATATAAATAAAAAATATATTTATACAAAATGTTTGTAATTATTCCCTTTTGTTGTATACGTTTCATGTATTTTTTATGGTGCATTCCAAAATTATTTTTTACTTTTAATGTTCAAATATGTGAGTTATTTCATCTAATATGAAACACGAGCATGGAATTTTATTTCACAGTTCATAAAATCTCATTAAACAAACATACCCATATAGATTTACACTCAATATTTCATATTGCGTTTGTATAAAAATTCTACTATCACGATTTAAACGTTTGTAAAATACTGAGAAAAAGTAGCAAAATATCATCATCGTATGTTAATAACAGGAAGGAATTTAATTTTATTTGTTTGAACCCTAAATTTCTTTCTTTCTTCTTTGTTTGCAAATTCGAATCGGAAAACTTTGTTAGCGAGTTGAGCGAACAGAAAATTTTGGAGCGGCGGAGTTTCTTAGTTACAGTCGTAGACGTTTTTCATGGTAATATTCCATTGCAAATGAGCTAATATCCTTTTCTCGGAATTAATTCGAGCCGATTTGGAATTCTGTGAGAGTAACGCGCGTGATGCTCCTCGCATTCACATTGCGTGCAGAATTTCGGAATCGGAACGGGGGACAAAAACGTGCCAAGCAACCAACAACGTCTTAAGAGAAGAGCGCTCTCGCATCCACTAGTCGCCTCATCTCTGTATATAGTATATATATACAGACATTTAGCAATTATACTAATTAATTGAAGCGAATTTCAGCTAATTATTTATGCTACGTGAACCTACCCAACTAAAACTCATCTCGCACACAATAATGACGTCATATCATTCCCTTCCCGTTCTTCTAATACTTTTCCGCTAATTTAAAATTAATTTAGAAATAATTATAATACATTTTTTAATATAATATTAACCATTAACGGATATAAGTTCATAAGTTTTATCCTATTACAGAAATGAGATTCTTTAGTCCGCTCATAAGAAAGTATAATTATTTTACTCAATAAATTTGAATAACTCCAACATCAATAATTCCAGACAAATACATTTCAATATTTAAACATTATTACAGTAACATTTCATAAATACAGTCTTTCCATAAATAAAATATGAATTTAAAAATGTATAAGATGATCTAAAAATGCTACTGCAATGCATTTTTTATAAGTAAAAATTACGAAACGTTGAAAAATGTAAGTGAATTATATAAAAAATTACGTGCGAGGGTATTGGAGGGTTTCCATTCGACCCAAAGCTAATCTAATTCAGATCAAATTCAGCCTAGCCAAATCAGCTTTGATCAATTCGATTCATGCATAAATTTCCTCCTATTCAGTACGAATAAGATCATTTTAGGATAGGAGCAGTATTAGCGATTAATTAAAAGTATGTTTTTTAAATTATTTATTTCGTGATGACGATTTTGCTTATAATTAAATTAAATAATAGTAAAAAAAAAAATATCGATGAAACATTCAATTCGGTCATGTCAAATGCGTCATCTAAAAGGATTAATCAATGATAAAAGCGTGTCCTGTATATTTCAAAAAGGATTATATTTCACATATGCGTTCGCTGCGCTTAAAAAATGTTTTCAATTTGGTAAATACAAAAATTAAAGTACAATAAATATTTTTAATTTTTCGTGCATTTCGATTTTTTTTTGCTAATATAGTTTTTGTATGGCATAAAAGGGATGTGTAAATATTGTCGCAGCTGCTGGTTCGCAATGAATATTCTAATTATTTGATATTTAGTGTGTGAACGTGTAAAGGGGTAGGTTCCTATGGGTGCTTGATAATTAAAGCTGGATTTTAGTTTAGTGCATATTTTAAATTAAGGCCTTGTTTCCTTTCCGCATTACAATTCCGCTAAACTATCGCGCGCGTATTTTGCAACTTTCCGTCCGAAAACCCTGACAAACAATAAATTTATTTCCATAATATTCAGCAGCGAACTGCTCACAGATTACAATAAAAGCAAACTCTACATTGCAAGCCATGTTCTGTGCATTTTCCATCTGCACACAAAAATATAGAGAAGTAAATGAATTATTTATGAAGTGAACGAACATATTTAAGTAGAATACATGTTGACAAATTAATTTATATTATTGAATTAATAGTATAATGTGTTTGAATTAAATAGAGTATTTTTTATAAGAAAAAAAAAATGTAAAAGATTTCAGTAAAACTTCAAAGGATTCTTATATTGAAAGTGTTTGCTTTTTAAATATATGTAACATATTTTCTAAGAATTGTATATTTCTTAGTTGAAATAAAAAAAAAAACCGAAGTTGGAATCCGAAATTGATTGCATTTTTTCCTTGCCAATTTCTTCAGTTATTCATTTTATGGCGCAGTTGTTGTTGTGTTGTTGTTGGTTTTGTTGATGTTTAAAAAAATATCGCAAGACGTGCAAATATGCGTTGTAGTATGTTCGTCGTGAACAAAGTTTCGCTTTTCTGTTTTCACACACATCCAGGGTGTTCGCCCTCCGTTCTCCTCAGAAGCGGCGCTCAAGTTCTCCAGGGAATTCTTAAAGAGAACAAAGCTTGAGCTACTCGGAAACCCATTTATTTGCAAACTAGCTTTTAGTACGGCCCTTTCCATCGCTCTCAGAGCCGCGCACTCGCCTACTCGCCGATCCACCAAACTTTTACATCTCACACAATAAGCAAAATCTTGCGCTAAAAACTTTTAATGACATTTTAAATTTTCCACGAACCGGATGAAGGTCGTCGCGAGGGTCGAGAGAAAGGCGTCGAGAGTCGAGGAAACCGAACGTTTGTTTTTCCGGCGTTTTTCCATTTATCACGGGGCGCGAAATATCACTTGTCATTTTCAGCCTTTTTCTCTCCTTTTTTTTTTTCACCCCCCCAGTTTAATTTATTTTCTATGAGCAGACCGCCCCAATCTTTTCCCTCCGCTTCTTTCGAGTGGACAAAATGAATCGCGAACGATCCGAGAGGCAGCAGAAGACGAAGAAAAAAGAGAACCGATTGTATTCATTCCGGAAGCGTAGACGGCAGATCTGAGTGAGCCTAAGAAGAAAAACTGAAAACGAACCTAATTAAAAATGATTGCCATTTTGACGTGCAGTGCCGAGTTACTCAAATGAACTTTACGTATTATCATTCTTCCCATGGACATTTAATTAATATCAACGTAACAATTCATTATTTTTATTCATTTTTAATATTGACCATAAATTAAATTAATTATATAATATTTCTTTCTATGTTAGTTTATTTAAATTGAAAAATATTATATTTTGTAATTTAATTCTTGAATATTTATTTGATAAATATGTGAAGTGCTGATTTAATTTAAAGTATTTATTACCCATTTCTACGAATGAATATATAATATTTTTATGGACAAGGCGTGTTGGCTAAATGGACATAAAATATTGGTATATCCGAATATAGAGTGAAATGATGACAATTTTCCGCCTTTTTATAAATAGTTTATTAGAAACTCGATATATTTACAATTATAAATTGACTGTTGAATTCAAGAAGTTTCAATAGAGAAAATACATAATAAATAAATTACTAAATTAATTTTATATTGTAAAAATACATCAATATGATATTTATAAATATACTCACAGTTGAACGTTTTAATAACTTTAATAACACAAAACTTATGGTTGGTTAGAAAAAGATTTATTGAAAAGTAGCACTAATACTTATTGAGTTCTAAACATGTTAGCAATCATAAAGGATTCAGTATTTTTGTGCTAATAAAATTAACTTTGATAATGGAAAATAATAATATATAAAAAATGTTAGTTAATTATTGCGGTAGTCTCCGGCTCTGAACTTTCTTAACTCGTGAACTTAAAATAAGTTTAAAACTGACAATTAATAATAGTTAGAGGGCATAGTTGCGCAGGTGAAGATGAGTTATTATCATCTAAACTATGGTCGTAAACGTGTACACAATGCAAAATTTAACCCAAATATTCATCGCGGAAATTGAGCCAAACGTGCATAGTTCAATTTCAACCACCTTTTTGTAGACAATATATTTACTTACAATATTGTATTACATTCGTGTACACAACGACTAATGTTATAATTAGTTTTGAGAAGCAGGCTCCGCATGATAAAAAATAAAATAATAATAGTGATAGAAGCCCCAATTTCTTATACTCTTTGAGCACTCTTCTCGCCCTCCATATTTCTCTCCCTTTGACGGAATTTGCATAATTTCCGCCCTTCTATAAAATCATTACGCATGTGTTCGCATCCCTGAATTACCATCCAATTGTCGTTCAAACTCGTCCCTCGTTCTGTGTGCTTAAAGCATTTTTAGAAAAAAAATCCTCTTCCAATTCTCATAGTGGAAGATGAACGCTAATTATAATTCTATTTGTAATAACAATTTATTTATTATCAACATAAACTATTGATGCAAATTGAACCATGAAGAAAAAGGAATCTATTTATAAAATACGCATGACGTACGCACAAAGGGTAGACTTTAGGAATACGTAATTGGTTCCAATCCCTTTTGATCTTTGAATGAACAAAGAAGGTGAATTTTTTTCAAAATATTTTTTTTTATTACGTACACTTTTTATATTATTTATACGTTAGTTTATTTAAAATTAACTATCAGTTTTCAGTCATATCTTTGTTGATAAAATATAGGATTATAATTTTTAAATTTTAAACGAGATAAAAATTAAAGCGTGGCCGCGTTTCGCATTTATTATTATTTATAATATGTAGGACCGAAATATAACATCGGTCGAGGCTTTTGCATATTAATAATATGGAATTAATATTAAAGAAAATATGGATCGAGCTTTTTATTATAAATGGATTTAAAAAAAAATTATATTTAATGCATTATAATATTAATAACATTTAATTAATATAGTGAATTCGTTATATAATTTTATTTTTACAAAGTTTAGATTGTTTTATTTAAAACAAAAAATTAAATATGATTTGCGGAAATGTACAAATAAACTGTTTATATTTTATTGTTCGTTAACACGAAGTGCATTTCCCTTGGTTCTGAAAATAGAATCAACTATTTATTAATATTTCTGGTCTTCTTCGTATTGTACATGTCTTTAGAATGCACACATTGCATGTCTGAAGATAATAAGAGGGAGCACCGCATGAGGAGATGAGGAAGCGACACGATATCTAAACTACATATGAAGAAAACAACAAAGAATTGTATGTGGAAACTTAAAAAAAAATACAGGAAAATAAATGCTAAAATAAATTGTCGTTTGGAATAATTTAAAGTTTCCATTTGCTCCAAAGAAACTTGTTCGAAACAATTGTGGTAGTGAAAATTCAAGATTTTTTTTTTACAAATTTTCTATCCTATTGATTCTTTTTAATATTCTTAGTTAATTCTATTTGCATACTAAAAAACTGATGTCGCAGTTCTGTCTACTGAAGAATCCAAATTTAATCCACAGCTATAAATGTTGAGAAACCACAATTGCCAGTTTATTTTTGAATGATCGATTGACGCGATTTTGGACGTTCTTGCGTCGAAAAGGGCAATTTATATTTACTGTTTTGTTCCGGTGGTAATTTGAAATTTAAATATTTGAGGCGGCGGTAGCCTCCGTTGGTAATATTAGTTCGCCGTCACTTCTGACTTTCGCAAAATCTAAATAAATATTTATGAAATTTTACCCCAAATTAACACGACATCCTTCAATTTTGTTGTTTACTAGTAAGTATACTGTTTCAAAATTAGTTTCGATTTTTTTATATGATTTATAAACTATATAGTTTTTTTTTTAAACTTTAAGTATTATTGTAACAAAGCAAATTAAATTGATTTTTTTTACTTCAATGGAAAACATCAAAAGTCGATCATGTAATTAATCTTTTTATTTTAATAATTTGCTTCTCTTCCACTCCCAAATTATTCTTTTTTCATTCTGCTCCATTGTGGACGAGGAGCGAGGGAGTAAATTTTAATTTATAATAATAATGATCCGTCTGCTTGCGGAATATTCATGAGCCGATTGAATATTCAGGTTTACTTTTGTACGAATGGTGCAAGCAAAAATTGTCACTTTAATTAATACGATTTTTTTTTAAGCGTAAAATAAAGTAAATTATAATGAGAAATGCTTATGAAGGAAATACAATAAAAGTTCCTACAAGAAAAAGGTTAATTTCTAATTAATAAATGAAAAAATACCAATAAAAACGCGATATGAATATTTATAAGGCACTTCAATCCGCTTTGGAATTTTTAATATTTCCAAATAATGCAGAGCGATGGAAGTCGAGATGAATATGATGTTCGTATTCCAAGTCCAAGCAATAGAAGGAACCGAATGGAAATTCGAAAGACTTCTTGAGATATTCCACGTTCAATACTACAGAAAATTAAATACGGAATCTTTTGATTTATGCGAGTTTTTTTTTTTTTGCACAAATAGTTTCTATCTCTGAGTTTCGAGAAATATTGGTTGTATTTCCATATCATTTTTTTTATTTACGTTAATTATATTTACAAGCGGCTGCAATTGAAATATGTATGAAAAATATTTATATTCTAGTTTAACAAATATCCTAATGATTCCAATTATAACTATAATTATTGCAAGTAAGAAGGTAATTGCAATTTTATCTCGTTTAAATAAAATTATAATTTCATTCAATTTATGGCGAATTTTATTTGGCCTCAAATGTTAATAAAATAATCCGATTTCATTTGGTCAAAATAAATTTTAATCCGCTAAATTGAACGAGAAATCCATTGTTCAAAGCGAGCGCCTCGCTATATCCATTCAATTTGTTTTTACCACTACAAACCAGACATCCTTTGTTCCATTCTACTTTCGAGAAAACTTGTATCTTCCATTCGTGCCGTTGTCACCGCAGAGCATCGGCAACTTTAATTTTCTTTTAATAAACTTCTGTTTCGTCTTGAATCGTGGTTGCGGAGGCGGCAAGAAAAGAACGGAGTTAAATTTACATTGGGGAGATAAATTCAGGTGAACGGGTCGAGTGTTCGATTAAGATAAGGGCGGTTTTGGCACAGGAATTGCATCCCGCGGCCCCAGATCCGAAGGGAAAGGAACAGTGTTTGGTTTATCAAAGAGTAGGGGTTGGGCGAGGAGCGACGAGAGGCGTTGGCTGTATTTTTAATAAAGCGTAACGATGTAAGAACGGCAGGACTTTTAATGGCATTTAAAATCTCTTGCCGAGACGACAACCGAAGACTAATTAACCACGACTCGCTTTGATATTGCCGCATCTCTGACTGATTTTAATCACGATATTCTCTGGACACCACAAATTTCGTTAGTCTGAACATTTCTCTCTTTTCTCAAGCAGGACCGTCTTTAGGGCGTTACAAATGTACGTGTCCAACTCGATATTAGTTTAATTATTTAATAATTCTCTGCATTCAATTTGTAAATTATCGTCAAGAACATAATTTAATTTAATTAATCTAAATAACATTTTTATGACAATTTAATAAAAAAAAAATATATTATAGGGATTGTAGTTTATTTTAAATATAATATTATTGATTTATTATTCCATATGATAAAAATGATCAATGAATTATTAGTGAATAAAAACGAATGATGTCTAAAGACGGTCCTGGCTTTCCCCAACACATATTTCACTGAATGCGTTGGACGAACAAATACTGCGACAAAGCTTTCGCCCGAATCTCTCATTCTCTGTTACCAAACTCATAATGCTAATTTAATAACAAACTCATATCCCGCCCGTCCATCCAACTCTCCGTCGCATTTGCATATAGTCTTCTACAAACAAAATATTCAAATGATCCGATTTAACTATTAACATTTTAATGGTTCGGCGCATGATGTTGCCATTTTGAAATATGCGTGACCACGCCTTTATCTATCTATAACAAACGCCAATAATTTCTATCAAGAATCCAAAATACTGTAAAAATAGCATTTTTAAATATATGATATAATTTGTATTACGATATAATAAAGTTAGGTGATTAAAATAATATTAAACTTGTAATTAAAGAAAGATAGAATTAATAGCTATTTGATAAAAAAAGGAAAGAGAATGAAACATAATTAACAGTACGACTTTAATTGCGTTTAAGCGACGAATTGATATGTATACCGTGTGTAATAATTGCAAGGCGGAGATTTAATTTTCGAGCGGATCCTTTAATAATTACTGCAATTACACTTACTAATTACGATTTAAACTTTGCAGGCGATTACGTCGTCCCCGATTCCACGTTCGGAATGTCAGTAATGAGCGCGCCGTAACCCATCAACTTTCGTCTAGCCATTATCGGTGCCAACATTCGATTTGCAATGCTTGCAGAACATTTTTGAACTGTAGTTTTTCGCTCCGTCTGATGTTTCCATTTTCGTATTAATTTCCTCGTTTATCTCAGGCGTCCTTTGATGCTGAAAACCAAGTAAACTATTGAATATGCATCGAGCTCTCGCCTCGTTCCAAGCGAAATCCATTTGCCATAATCCTACTACGTTTGTCCTGAACTTTGCATTTAATGGACAAGTTGCGGTTGGGATGCCTGACCAGACCGCTAATAGCACTAAAGCATTGTTGTTTAACTACGGTTTCGAAGATATAATTTTAGATTCATTCAATTAATTCTCTACTCCATCTATATATTTCTCTAAAGCATCATTTGAATAAATATTTGTAGTTTAAATTAATTAGCTTATAATAATGTTATATTTTTACTGTTTTTTGAACTTTGTCATAATAATCATTTGAAATTTTTTGACTCTATTTTCAATATAACTTATAACTGATGCATATCTTATAACTAAATATATTTCGTTTAATGACTACATTTAGATATGCAGTTATAGTTAATATGTCACATATTTTGCATGTGTGTCCGATATCCTGAACCGAATGCTCGTTACGAATTCAATGGATTCAGGCAGATGTTGAGAAAGGTGTCGTTTGTAAATTGGATATGAATGTACTATACCCCATTTTTAATAGCAGTAATTTGCAAGAAACTCATCTTCCTTTTATGTGTTTACATATTACCGGAATCCATATTTGTATAATATATGATCCAATTTATAATAAATATTAGGAGAAAGAAAAAAAGGTGATAATCGGTAGGTATTTGTGGTGGATAAATAAATTACTCAATCATCCATTTGGAATGACGGAAGCCGGATGCGTTTCGTTTCCACCCTCGCCCTTTGGCTAATATAATAACCGGAACTAGCTCTGTATGAAGAAGTTAATCGGTTCATTATGTTCTCGTCAGCAATAAAACTGCCGGGGGTCAGTGTTGAATAGATGGTCTGCTATTAACTTGGCAACGATAAAAGTAAATGGTCCTGCAACGAGCAAAAATTAAAAGCACAATAGGAGGGAAACCGAATCTTTCGTTCGATAATAGTAGTTTTTAATACAGGATGTGATCATAAATTTTCATCACTTTGATCCGGCCGGACGATGTCGATGCTTTTGACGAATTGCCTCTGAATTGAATTATTTTGTAAAGTGTGTGTGTGTGTATAGTATATATTAAATTATAGTTGGTGGATTAAGTATTAAAAGGGAGGCAGCGTTGAGTGACAACGGTCAAGGGTTTCTGACACTTCTTGCCGGTCACGATCGCAGCTCAACGATTCAATTTAATGCTAGCTCATAAACAGTTTAGATTGATTAATAGATTTTCTCGGTGCGTTCACTTTGAGTTCGCTTTGGACACGTCGCACATCCAACCCGACGAAGGGCCAACTATTTCCATAATTAACAACCCCAAACGATCCTGCAAATTACAGTTAACTTTGTTCCCATATACCTTCGATCCTTTCCACAACTTCTCGTTACAAAGTATAAAAAATGCAACAATTATTATTTCGTATTAATACAAGATTTTGGTCAATAACCTAAATAACTTGCACACTAAGAATATATTGAAAACATTATTTAATTACTTAATTATTTTATATGTAAATGAAAAAGAAATACAATATTATTCTTTTATATATTATGTTGCAGTATACTCGTATTTACAAAGTTTTAAAATATTAGTATTTTAAATGAATTCTCACAGCAGTTTTTGTGGAATAAAAGTTATATTTATTTATACGTAAATATTAAAATCAATTATAAAACTGTCATATATTTCGATATGTTAATTAAATACTGTATAAATATTTTGTGAGGCATTAAAAAAGTTTTGCGAATTGAATTTTCAGACGATAAATAAATCAAAGCGATATTTTATTATAATGTATTCGAAACGGATCGCACAAGAATATGCTTCTATTTCAATAATTACCGAATCGACCAATATTTCATTTCATATTGAAAACTTGATGTCGGCTTTCCAATGTAACTTTTTCTTCTTTTCCATAGGCTGTACACGCTTTTCCCCTCCGTCTGCATTGTAGAAGGCAATATATTCAACTTGTCTCATCAGAGTTGGTCGGATTTTTCTTTACTCTCACTCTTTCTCTCTTGCTTCAGTGATAAATTGCCACGAGGCGAAAGTGATTCGAGACAAGAAAAGGGTTTGCCGTTGGGCGCAAGAAAATAAGAAAGAAAAAGCGATTGAAAACTGAGCGTCTTCCAATATGTGCCGATATATGTATAATCTATTTACGTTATCAATCATCCCTTATTAATAATAGTATTCGCAGCTTCATCGAGCGTTAAAATTACATTCCGCGTGGAATCTAATTTTGCCATCCCTCCGGCTATGTCGTACGTTTCTTCTCCGTCTTCTTCTACTTCTCTTCTTTTTTTCGTCCTCTCGTAATCTATAGCAGATAAGAGAGGTGCGGTCTAATTTTACTCTCTTTTTGCTTCTACTAGCATGTTCAGGGAATTCGCCTGGAGTCAGCATCTTTGTGCCATTACATTCGTGTCATTACTTCCTCACCGACCAAATTAAGAAAAAAAAAACAGCCCAAAAATATACATATAAAAGTTATAAGTTTCAGTTTGATCTGATAAAAAAACGTTAATATTTATTATTTATTAATTATTACAAATAATTCATCAAATTAAAACTTTTAACATAAATTATGTAAGTTCAGTAGTAAGTTTAATGTATTCTTTGGGCATTCGTAACGCTATGTTGATACGTTTTTAATGAATTCCGATGAAGTATTACGATTGGCTAACACTTATTACCTATAAATCAAAATCAATGTTTGAGAAATTAATCAAACTGCATCCGTTCTGAAACTTAACGAGCATTTAATAATCCTCTTGGCGTTCGTTGAACGTTTTTTTTATTCCCGGTTGCCAGCAATAAAAAAAAAGGTAAAAGGAAAGAAGGGCGGAATTTTTTCTCCGCTTTCTATCCACATCTTTCCCGGTCGCAAATTATTACCGATTGCGTAATTATTGCAGGTAATATAAGATTTTAAAAATGAAATACGCGAAGCTAATCGGAATTATACGCTGACTAAAATATTGCAAACTGATGAATTTCTGATTGAATCTAACAGAATGATGTAATTACTATTTAACAAAATATTATTGGACGAAGCGTGGATAGAGGATATTAACTGTAGTTAATAATTATTTATTATTTTAAGCTCGCGAAGCTAATTAAAATAACTGCCGGCAGTTAGTATAAATCTTGGACTTGCGAACAAATTACACCAACAGCGTGGTATATTTCACTGCACTGCCTTGTCTTCCGATCCTAAACAACTTCAGTATTCATTTCAATTTCAATTCTCATTAGTTTCATGTTAAAAACGATATGACAAGTTTATTTACAAATATTGAATTATTTGCAATTCGATAAATTGATATGAAAGAAAAGTTAATTAACATGTTTATTTTTTGACGATTTTTAGTTTAACGATTTGAAACGTTTAAAATGACAAATTGATTCGATGAAAGTTTTTCGACACATAAATGTTGCGACTGGCGAGAAAGCAATTCGCGTCAATTAATAATATATAATGTTCGATTTTTTTCCGCGCGACGGGGTGGTTTTAGTAAACCAATCAAATCGACGCTTTAATTGCAGACTGATGAAAAATATATAAAAAAAAAAGCTGAAGCCTGGAAGTGAGATTTAATTTGCACGCATCAGCGCAAATACGAAATTCGCTCGCAGCCTTATCGAAGGAAAATGAAAAAATAAACAGAATTAAAATAAATAAAACTACTGGGGAGTTATATACAGAGAAAAAATAAAATATTTTCGTACGGCCGTAATTAATTTTTAAAATGCGCTTTTAGGCAAGTTTCTAGAGATGGAGAAGTGCCAATTAATAATAAAGCAAATGAAATGTTCCTGAATACATTTTCTGGATCGTTTTACTCCTACATAAAATATTTATGATTCATGAGATTTTCTACTCGGTTTATTATAGTATTAAATTTTAAATATTTATTATTATTTATTTTAGAGCTACATAGAAATATTAAAATTTAATATTTAGTTTATAAGCACTAGCTACAAAGAGTAACAAACATAGATAGTTACCTAAATTGGATTTATCAAGCAGATTTATGTGTTGAATGTATATGTTTTATTCCCATAATATATAAACACGCTACACTATTACCTTTGAATACTGTGCATGCATGCAATTCCCGATTATGCCTGGAATTACTTTGTCGTTCTAAATCGATGTTCGATATTGCAACTCACTTCAATCAATGTTTAATAGCTAACAAGTTCATATGAGTGGCAATATAACGTTAATTTTAACACATATTGTCGGTGGGCGATTCAATTTTTTTTTTGTGTTGTCCATGAGTCACGTTCTAAACCATTTTAATTTGAAAAGATTATACCATATGTAATTGAATTAATGTTATAAAATTAGAAATTCGGGCGTCGAGAAGAAATATCGGCGGATAATTTGTTACGCGAGATTAAATACGATGATGTGGAATAGTTTCGCAATGGAATGGCGACGTTTTAACAATGGGTTTGGTCCTTAAGCTTCGGAGTCACGCGTTAAAACACTTATATCAGCTTTTAATTGCCTGCAGTTCAAAGGTTTGCCTTACAGATGTATTGATAATATCTTCGTATTGTAACAGAAATAGAGTGTTAAAAATGGGTTGCAGCAGAGCTTTAGAAGCGACCCGAAGACGGAAATGTGATACTTTGGTATTATGTGAAATAAGATTTTTAATAGCATCTCGGATATATTCCAAAGCGAAATATATTTCAGTTTCATTGTTTCCTTAAAATAAAAGGCATATAAATTTCGCTGCAGAAAATGACTGAAACGTTGTTGACTGGTAAATGAAAGAGGAAATTTTCTGAATAAAGCTATGCTGCGTTAATGGAATGGTAAGTGCGTAAGTATGATGCACTATAGAATTTAGATTATGTTTATTCAGAGTACCTCATTTAAAGTACGTTCGATTGTATCTACATGCTTGTTCAATCCTAATTATGTAACTATCGTACGGAATACAATTATATCAGTTGAATCAGCTGAATTGAAAGATGAGTGGCATTCATATGGAAACTCATCCAATTAAAGTACTGTAATTTATATACACATTATGTGCGTTAACTTATCGTTGACTTATAAAAATTCGGTATTATGTAGCTTATGATTCTTTGCGTGTTTGCTGGAGGTGGTTGTGTGGTGAGCCAATATACATTTACAACATATGCAATCAATATTCTAAAATTACGGTTGAGTATCCTCCGCTCACTTTCATCACCATTTTCGTTCACTTCGTCCCATGAATAACAATTCGGTAAGTTTAACACTTACTTTTCGATCAACGTATTAACTAATAAAACAAAAATATGGAAGCGGTCGCTTATTTTCAGTGTTTGCAATTTCGTTTGGCTCCGTGCAGTGGCATATTGGCGTGCCGCAATTCTATTAAAGAGCTTTAAGGGTTGTAAGTTACAATGTAAGTGCAATTTGCGGGACTTATCGGCCTGTAGGCTAATTCGCAAACCCGATGCTTATCTAATCTGAAGGACCCACATCAGCATATACATACAACGCGACCCCCTTCCGCCCTCAGGGGGTTTAGCACCCTCATTACCACGACATCATTCATGCGAAACCTGTATGGTAATTGTTGCTTTCCGGTTACCTTCACGTTCATCCTATCTAGCAGATCATCATTCGATTTTCCTTATGAAATGTGTAGGAGTAGTCGACTACATATACATATGTCATCATATCCTATTTCCATTACTAAAACTAGTTTAAGTCGTATCCGATACTCTAGCCTACACGAAACATTAAGTTCAAAAATTACATGTAGCATGCAAGTCACATTTTTAAACTTTAAAACTTGCAGCGAATTCATTGAATGAATGAATACGATGAACATAAAAAATGCATTTTAAAAAATGGTGCTTTTTGTAATTGGAATGAAGTAATCATTATAAAGAAAAGACTTAAATTAATTTGTCGTAATAAAACGGAACAGTTTAAACGTAATGTAGTGCACGCAATACCAATAAAAAAAAGTTATGGCTGGTGTAAATCTGGTAAATAAGTCGTACGTGTTTTTACATTTCGTTTAGGGAAGAATTATTTTAAATAAGCAATTGTTAATGTATATTTATGCAATTATTTTGCGCACATTAAAACAACAATTAAAATTTATTATTTTATTTAATGAATTGCTTCAATGTTTGTTAACAAGTATACAAACATTTATAATTAAATTTACACTCTGTTGTTTATAATAATATTTGTTCAGCAAGTAGAATCATCCAATAATAGGTCTAACAAAAATAATGGTTTAACAGACTTCACTACACATATAACAAAATTTAATGTATCTGTTAAAATTTAAATTAAAAACTTTCACTACCTTTGCACATCAATTAAAAAGCATAAAAAAATGTGAAGAAAAAGCTAAAGAATATAATAAATGTGGAAAAATTGTATTCCCGAGGGAATAAAAAAAATAAGGAGAACTAGAAAGCAAAACTTGTCGTCCTCGGTCCCCTTGTCACGCCAGATTGCATTATTTCGATGTGAATTTGTGCGTGGTCCTAAATTATCCTTTTCATGCGTTCCACGTCGTCCTCAGCACCCCAGCGGATTCTCCGAGACGAGAGAAAATGCGAAGGTGCAACGAATTCTGATATTGTTATTACTTCGCTATTGAAACCCTCCGCAGGAATATCGGGGAAAATTCCATCCTCGTCCACAACGGCTGCTGATTAAATTGAAAGTGAACATACTTTTGGACGGACCTCTGTTTTCATTTCCTCGCGAAATAAATTGCATATTTTTAACCCTTCATTGTATATTTTAATTACAACAAACTTTTATTCTAAAATTAGATATTTTATTAGAATTAGTTTTTGAAATTAATGAACGTAAATTATAATGTATTATTTAATGATAATGATTGTTCTGAAATATTATTAAATTTTATCTTATAAGACTTTGATACGTCAATATATAATATTATAGAAGAGTACTGTAATAGAATGCTGGATATTTTCAAAGTTTCCAGAGAGCTTTTATGAGCTGCTAGTAATATCTTTGGGAACTTATGGAAACCTACTTTACGAAGAAAGTTCCAACTCAAATCTATATATGAATATTTCATTTAAAAAAAAATTAAATTAAATGTGAAGCTGTTGCAGTTTCTTTAAGTAATGCAGACAAAGCAATAATATGTGATAAATAATTTATTTAATTTCTAGTCTATTATCAATGAATTGTAGAATATAATTCTTGTATCGTAATTCAAGCTCGAGCTCGTATTTACCACTTTGTATTTTTTTCAGTGTTCCGTTTGATTGGTTGAAAATTATGCGCTATTTTCAAAATAGGCATTCGCCTCTTTAAATAAATGTGTGTGTTTTGGTGGGCAGGCATCGAGGTTGAGTTTTTTATGTGTTTTTAAGAGTAGATAAAGTTTAATAGATTTGACATTAAAATGGTGGTAATAAATCGGTCGAAATGGGCGTACAATGTAACAAGTAACGAAAATTGCAACCATTAATTTCCCGACAGTAGCCTGCATTTCCGGCTTTGCCCATCCAGAATTTATCATTCTTTCCACGCTGGAAACATTTGCTGTATTATTAATTTTCATCACACTCCTCATGCGGCCATACTACACCTATATCCTTACGTAATCTGTAACTGCACATACATTATAGATTCTTCGAAACACACTGAAGATGTTCAATAAAATGACTATTTAATTTCGGGTAACTTTTGTTAAGCTAAATTGAGATTAGATCAGTTTTAACTATCACACTGATCACGGAATCACGTGCTACGACGCACTTCGTGGTACAACTTTTAATTGCGTATTTATACTCCTTCACTCTTTCGGAATTTGTGACGCCAAGTGTCGACATGTTAATTCACAGCGACCGAAGCTTGGAGAGGATGCGGAAATGACGAGACACTCTTAGAAAATAGACGCGTCAAGATCCGGGTTCAGCCCAGCATATAAGAACAGGAAATTGGATTATTATTCTTCTTTGCTCGTTATCTTCTCGTTGTTCCTCTAGATTTTCGTAATTGAACATGCCAACACAATATGCATGATTGAGATTTTTCAACGGCTTTGTCGTATAAGTCATTGGAAAAAATGATTGCTGATGGATAAACCATGTCCAGGTTTTAAGAGTACATTTAGTAAAAAGCATACATTAACACAAATAATTTAATATGAAAATTTCTAAATGAAAATTTAAATATAATTATGATAATAGAAACATTCTGGTAAATATTACATAAAATTTCAGAATATGAAAATGCTATTTTATTTAAAAAAAACTATTTTGATATCTGAATTTGTGCTATTTTATAAAAATAATACTGTTTAAAATACTAATATGATGAAAATAAATCTATCCGACAAATAAAATAATTTCATTTAAATTTTATATTTCACTTTGTAGATCGTTTACATGTGTATACGAGATACATATATTTTTCAATCGTTAAATTATTAAAATATCATACTGATTAAATTGTATCATCGAAGTCATTAGCGTTCGTTTGAGCGGAAATAAAAAGGGCGAACAATTTTCATTTTTGAAGCACCCCATAATAGTTATCAATTTATAACCGTTCGTTTGAATAAACACAGTTTATATTCCATATCTAACCACTCGATAGCGCAGAATCAATGGCGAAAAATACAAATACAATTGCTACTGAAAAATATTTTTTTTCATAAAATGTATTTTTGTATATTACTCTTTAGTCCGGAATTGTATTGCTCATTTTATCGATTTTGCAGCTTTAATAACTTACAACGCCTCATCAAACGGGCATTGTGAAACTCCCTTCGTAATTACGTCAAGAACAGGTAAATAGATTTTGACCTCCTAAGTTACTTCGAACGCTGTCAAAAGTTTAGCAAATAGGATTTCAAAATTAATTGATTTTCATCTCTATTTAAATACTAACAACTCGGCAATTAAATATAACTCTTATTTACAAATTATAAATTAAAAATTAATGTTAAACCACATGTTTAAAAATTCTTGAATTGTTAAAAATAATGACTGTGTTAATTGTGAGTATTTTAAATGGATGTGGAAATTATTATGTGAGCAATGGAACACTGGAATCGAAGCAATTAATTAGAGGCGCACAATCGGGTCTCGGAAACTTGAACTCCGTTGGTGTTTGCAAAGTATTTCTGGTTTGGAATCAGTGTAAACCAATATTCCATGACTGCGAGATTCCCAAAGGCACAATCCAATTTCCACTACATAACAACTTCAATGTCGGTGACCAATGAACAATTTTCCATATAATAACAAAAAATAAATAAATATTGGATTTAATCAAATATGAAAGAGATTTCGTTCCATGAGCAGGTGGAATCGATGAGGTATTTTTGGCGTAAATGTATTCATCGAGTAAATCTATGTATGGAAAGGCTTATCAGTTATTGTCTGTCGTAAATTTTCTATCGAATATATTCAGAAGTTATTGAACTACGCACGACATAAGCCGATTTGTAGTCAATGTAGGCAAACTTTAAACGATTCCACACATCAACCAGCTGACATTTAAAGTGGACTGATTTTAATGTAAACATAATTTTTTTATTAATTAAATTATTGTTTTTGTTATGAAAATAAATATAAAAGTTATGGATGATTTTGGTTTAAGAAGTTTAGGTGATGATTCGCTCGCTCGGTTGCTTGGAAATGTTACGTATGAGTTTGTCTATCTTGTACACAGAGTTTGAGAAACTTCTGTAACGTACACAGACGGGAAGATAAACTCGTCTGCGGCGGCTATTAAGCTTTAAATTCTCTACTAGAACTGAAATCTCTCGATATTACATATACAGACAACGCATTTGCAACGTTATTAATTCGAAAGTGTACTTCCATTTTCTGTTACATCTCCTTTTATTTTAGTCCAGTTTCGCCAATATCAGGATAATAAATCTCTTTAACAGCTACCTTTCTTCCCGCATCAGTCTTAATGGTCATTTCGTCCTCTCCAACTCCGCAACGAGAATTAATGACATTTTACTTCATCTAACTTCTTCCTCCCGAATGCTCTTCGCATCCATTCCAACTTCTTTCCTACGAATTATCCATCAATCCATTGTGCACATTCAATAATCCTCGCGTACTTGCTAAATGCATCTGTTTATTATCCTCAGGCATCGATCGATAGTAAAATTCCTTTCTTTATTCCTCTTTCCCATAATTAGGATGCAGCCCAATGCTCTTACACAACATCTTCATCTCACTCGCCTTTATTCTTTATAACGTATCCCTTAGCAATGAGAGCTTTTATTATTTATGCTTTGTTCCTTTCTGAACAACTCCAATTACATCCACCACTCGCACCGTTTTATCCCATTTTATATTTACGGCAAAATGAAAAACAGAAGCAATTCTATTACTGGTGTATTCAGTGGCATTTCCCAATTTACAATTTGTTTAAAATATTTAACAAAATCTTATATTTGTTAATAGGAAATGTCTATATGTAATAATTTATTGAAGTAATAAAGATAGTTGAACTTAAATTTGAACTATCCTTTGTGGAAGGAAATACTTTGAAATATACTCGACTGCAATTAAAGTTCAAGTTGTTAGTGTTTCAATAGGAAAGGCGGGAATTTATATTTCATAATTTGATAAAAGATCAGAAAGAAGTGCACAGCCGCCGGTCAAATATGAAAACGGTGGAGGCTCCGCCGCCCCCGTTATCTTTGTGGAATATCACATTACTCATATAATTCCAGGAGGCCGCATTCACAGTTGACCCGGTTTTTGCCGACGACTAAAAAGGGCCTCTTCTTACATCCTAGGGCGGATCTAGCAACCTTCCGAATGCGAAAGAGCTACGCGAGAAATGAGATAGACAAAGTAGACGAGGGAGATAGAGTGAGGAACGAAACAAGTAGTTAATAATTTCGCCGCCGCACACTACAGGCCACCAAACTCTGCCCCTGTACGTTTTATTAAGGGCTTAATACACCCAGGGTCCTAAATTTCGGGCTCCGCGAGGGCGGTAATTATTATTTATTCTTAATATCGTCAATTATTTAGAGGGGATGCGTTTGTTCACACATGAATTATTCCCCAATTAGTCTCACGGAGGTGGTGAATAATGAAGAGATGGAGGTAACGGATTTATTGTCTGCTTTAAAATCTTTGATTTCTGGCAATTTTTTAATACAAAAATCATATTTGATTACTTAGTTTTTAGATTGACAACAATATTTTTGATATTTAGGATTTTCTTATACAGATGTGTAACACAGCAATTCGTATTGTGTACAAAAAAAGAATAACCGGGAAGGCAGGAAAAACTACATTTGTATGCATCGGTATGTGCGAGCTACTCGCTTTCGCATTCTCATCCAATATTTAATGGATTTTACCATCCTTTGCCCAATTCCATTATTTAATAGCTGTTTTCCCATGGGTTCCTTTCAATATTTAAACTTTAAATGCTTATATTCATAATAAAACCAGAACAAACCGAAAATCCGATGCAGCCCTGAATAATTTACGGCGTTCCTCCTTTCAGACGAAAAAGTACCCTCATTAAAGCTTTATGTTCTCTACTCAATATTGTCGTCTATTAGATGCCAAAAATAAAGCAAACATACATTTATTATATACATCAAATGTGATGTCTACATACTAATTTAGGGTTGATGATAATAAATCTTGAAATATGTGCGTTATTTGCCGTGTCTTTCCATATTTGTACAATCAAAATAATAAAATACATATTTATAATTGTGAATTTATGAATTTACATAAGCCGCAAAACATTCTAAATAAACATTATTGCCTTTCATGTTCACATGTGTTGTAAGTACAATTGAATTCAGCTAATATGCAATAAATCTGCTTTATTTGGTAATAAATATACTATGCAATATTTACCAATAAATTCCGAATCATATGTGAATGCCAATAATAATTTCGATAATAAACAGGAAAATTATATTTGTTGATTTTGAAAATTAAAATATGTAATATAATGGATACAATACTCGTATATTATATCGAAAAGGCTTTATAATCTTCTAAAATGTATAAACATTAATCTGTGCCCGTTTATAAACCTTAATGACTGAATTTAATTTTAATATAAACGAAATTAAATATTATAGATTAAATATAGGTCATAATTAGATCCCCTAAGAAACTAAGTTGACAGTCATGTACTGTATTTTGATAACAGTTTGAATAAACATTTTCAACGAAATTTGAATTGGAAATGAAATTGCAATTATCCAGTGTAATAATTGTTTGGCGAAGGGCTGTGGGTGCGGAGCGGTGTAGTAGGCCCGTACAAAAATTGCGAAACAACTTTTTGATTGGCAACAACAAAAGCTGTTCCAATTTCGACTCGCCGCAAACTGAAGCGAATTCTGCTTGTTGGACACAGATTAATCTTTGCAATTAATCATTTGTCGCGGCTCGAATTGATTGCTTCAACAGCGGCGGTAGAAATAATACGCGGAGGGCGAATTGGGGTAAGAGAGAGAGAGAGAGAGAGAGAGAGACAAAATCGTGTTCTGATAATATTTACATAAAGCTGTTGACTTTGGCGTTTAGTTTAATTTATCTTCTGTTCAGAAGGAAACTTCCTTCGCGTATTTCCTTGCCACTCATTCAAAGGCACGGAAAAAGGGAATAAATAGAAATGTATCGATTCGTGGTCAAAATAATGTATGCGCTCTGTACAAATACTGAACTTTTTATTTAAATTGTAAACTTGCGTTCATTTGAATAATTGATGCGCAAGTAATTAACGATTTTTTTCAGTAAATAACACAGACTAATTGCGTATAAATACTTTTATTTTGTTGTGATTCAAAATAATGGCAATTTTAACTTATTGCAGATTATTTTTTTATTAAACTTAAATATTTACTTTCTTCCTAAAATCCAATTTCTGACAAAAACACAGGAAAAACAAAGCTCAATCCAAAGCGGAATTCGTCGATAATAAAGGAGACTGGAAGGTAAACGAAAACAACTTTGTCAGTTAATGTGAAAATATGTTATTCCAGCATGTTAATTAAAACGTTATTTTTATAACAAGTCTTAAGGACACAAATTACTTATACCACTCAAAACTTTTCTAATTAAGACAATCATTTACATTCACAACAAAAAATCTAATTTATATTTTCTTTTATTTCTATTTCCACTTCTACAATTTATTCATTTCACTCGACAAAACTAATGATTTTTTTTTAGAATATGTCGAAAGATCTAATTTATATAATCAATTATGAAAATGCAATAAATCATGATTGTAATTATTATATAAAAATTATAAAATAATAACAAATATTTTTAATTTAAAAGATAAATTGTAGAAAATGTGTTATTTAGAGAGCAATTCGGTTTTTATTTTTGAAAACACTATTTGGAATAGGGTAGATAGATTAAGATTGAAGTGTTTCATTTCAATAATTAAGTATCGATCAAAGTCATAGAACTGCAATGGCAGAATTCGCATCGAGATGGGATTTAATATTTTATACATTTAATGCATGCAGATGATAAATTGGTGTGTTGTTAGCGTAATCTATTGTGATTAGATCGTTTTATTTGTGTGATCCATTTTAATTAAATTATTACGTAATTACATGTAGTAACAATATATTTATTTGGGGCGAAAAAAAATGGACATTGGCGAAGTTATGTAACACCCTTTCTGTTGCAGAATTCCCTTAGTTTTTACGAGGGTACAATGAGACAATTTGAGGTGGCGTATCCGACGGTTAATGGCGCGTACGAGTGTTATCAGACTGGCGGAGCGGATGTGATTTAAGGGTTGAAATAGAGAACACTGAATCCCTTTTGCGACTAAAATCCGTTAATTATTATTACTTATTGACCCGTTTTAATTTATCCTAGAGAGTGTATATTATTTAGTGTATATATTTCAACTGCTTTTATTAGAATATAAAAATTTCATGAGAAAAAATATATACAAATTTTTTTATTTTTGAAGTATTTTGGCTACCCCCCTGGTTATATTTATACGTTTTTCGAACTAAAATGTAATTTTCGCAGAGTGGATTTTTTTTGTATAGTAGTAAACAGTACATCAAAAAGTAACTATTAATCATCCTTATATACAATAATCAATATCGAAATGTAAATAAAATAATATTAGGTTTTGAATTAAATTCAAGGAGTGTCTTTTAGTGAGTTACTTGAATAGATTTATTTAGAAGGTGTAATGAACTCGCACTACGTCTGCGAAACTCGCAATTGGGAAGTAATCAATAATACCGGCGCTTATAAAAAGTTTTCGATTTAGTTTTTTTTTTTTCGTGAAATGAAAACGCTTGTCGGAAAAATGCAATTTATAAAAATTAGCGAAAGCAGAATCATGTCCTCCGCTGGATGACGAAAAAACTGTCCCGCGATTTATCAAAAAGGCAGGTGGAAGGATGGAGGCGCCAGAAGCAAAAAAAAAAAACGTAGATATCAGAGAATATGAAGAGGAATGAGACAAATTGCCGTCAGGATGAGCTGAGAGAAAGCTGCCCGGGAAAATAAAATCGATTTGTTAGGATTACCTGTGAGAAAAGGAACGGGCAAGTCTTCAACTGAATTCAATAATAAATAAAATAAATAAGTACTTCAGAAAACTAATATAACTATATCTCGACAGATTATAATTATTATTTATGAGTTATAAAATAATTTTTAAAAACTTTATGTTTTATATACTAATTAAATTATTTCATCCCATTTGGACCAACTTAAATTTACTTTAATTTACAGTTTTATCTCTAATTTAATTAAAATTATTTTGTTATTTAAATACATAATCTTTTTCTATCGTTTCAACATGACCATATAGCAAAGACTATGCTTGCTCCACGTGTTTACTTAACGAGCCTCCTGACCTTATCGATTACCTGCAGATGCTTGAAATCCAGATAGAATACAAAGCTCGCGCATAGCGTTCCAGTTAAGTATAGTCCTGTTACAGCAGGACTGCCTGCAACTGGGACGTTCTAATGGTCATTCTCCCAGATGACTATCCTACTCATCCAATTTGTCCACGTCATATGCAATTGCACCCAGGTTGTCATACTGACAACATATCGCTCAACATATTAATTATAAAATTGTACCATTTCAATATTATTTCGTATTTTTAGGAGAAAAACAACAATTAATATAGTTCTATTTCAATTTTATGATTATTTTATGAACAATTATTTATGAACGATTATTTTATGAACTAGTATTGTATTGATTGGTAATTTTCAAGTTGTTGATTTTCTGCTAAATCAAACTCAAGAAATTTCAGAATGAACTTTCATCAATTATATGTTTCATTTTCCTGATAACTTCATGATTCCAAGCTAATATCCTTTTTAGCAAAAAACTGATTGATCATCTTTGATTGAAAAATCAAGAAATCAACACTTTGCATATTTCGTGGTGAGCTTCAGCTAATTTTTTGCTTTTATAAAATGTAAAATATAAATTCTATAGATATTGATTATTAAATCTTGATTGAAAAATTGAACTTTTACTAAACGGATTAAAGGTATTCGAATGCTGTGTGTATTCACGAAAATGCTTCTCGCGTTTATTTACAAGTAATTTTATTTTGTATTCGAGCACGAAATGCAAATACTCGATAATATCATAATATTTACTCCGAGCGATCAATCTAAAGCATATCCCCGTATTATTCATATCCTATATGTACTTTGTGCACAACCGAACACATCGTTCCTGTTTGATTGTAATTGGATTATGTGTCATGGGCGTATGCTTTTTATTTCACGAATAATTTATATAAATTCTCATATCAACTATGACACTTTTTTTTTGCAAAGTTATTAATATTTGATAAAAAAAAGTAATTTTTGAATTGGTTTTATTGGCTTAATCTATAAATTTAAAAAATGTTTGCCAATAATAATAATATAAAATGCATGTCAGTAATACATTTATTTAAACAATCAAATAAATGTTTACATCAATAATAATAAAAAAAATATTTATAATAGTTACAGAAAAAATACAAATAAAACCATTTGACTTTCCGCTCAAATATTGAACAATGCTTTAAATATAATATATTTAATTTTTGTAAATACATAATGTTTTATCAACTTTTTTAATTTTTAATGTTGTATAAATATTTATTACAAAATATCTTATATATATTTTTTAAAGATAACTTAATGGAATTTATTTTAATAATTATAATTAATAGTAACATTCTCTACTCACTTCTATATCAGATTAATGATACAAAACTTGGTATAATCTAGTTAATAAGATATTTTGAGCTTAAATTAAATATTATTTTTTTTTTCGATTATTGTATTCTAACGTTATCGATATGACTTTGATACATTCAACTGGGAATCTCTATGCCCGCTTAGAAACTCATTAAAATCTCAATTTTTCATATTAAACTCTCGTCCATCATTTTTCTGGTCGCGAGATGAGAATTCCAATATTGCTGGAGCCGCTCTCTCGATATGATTTACGAGCCGCCGCCGATTACCGAACGAACAAACCGCTCCCGCGCCGCCCCCGGCCTTTCACCGCGCGCGGCTACCGATTCTGACAATTCTGCCATTTACCCTTTAATCTCTAAACAACGGTTGCAACCAGAACAGTCCACAGAAAACACACATTCACACAGCGAAAAAAAAACATACACCAGCACAAATATAATTCTGACAGCAAACTGATCAAAAGATTACTTTTGAACAATGTTACAATTTAATGAAATGTACTTTCATAATGAAATTATATTTTTGGAACTGAATTTATGGTTGACATTTGGTGCATGATGTGTATAATTATTACAATAATTCGCAAAAGAAATAAATTATCAAACATGTAAAATTGACGTGAAAATTAATATCAATATAATATTTTAATGAAAAATTCAGAAGTATTTCAGTTTTTACGTAAATGATCAAACATGTTAATTTAAATTTTACAATTTAATCAGAAATTATATAAGAAGAATAATTAGTTTTAAATACATCTATAATATGTAGTAAATATATAAATATTATTTGTATTTTGTATATTAACATGCTTTAAAGCAATAGAAAATACTGCTTAATCCATTAATGCGATTATATTAAATGCCCAAAATGGATTGAATAGCAGCGAGCGTTAATAAATAAAATAGGGGATGCAATTACACGGGTATAGGCCGAAGTTAATAATTTCCCGAGCACCGGTTTATTGGCAACAATTAGTGGTGGGATTATAAAATAGCGGCGGGGAGAATAGAAAATAAAAGTTATCGATAATGAGATCGATCAGTCGAATCATAATGGGTAATATAATATCGACGGTTTTCGGAATTAATTAAATATTTTAAATTGATGAACCAATCAGGAGATATGTGGGATACATGGGTTATTCAATGTGCGAAGAAGAGATGTATAAATCTAATAGTAAGTAAAATGGAGACGCGCAAAAAGGGTTTCATATTTTTTTTTTTGCCCAGGCAAATTGGAAATTTCGTCCGAAATTGAATCGGGGTCCTTTCTCACGATGAAAGGACAAAAAGGGTCCTTTCAGGGATGCCTTGTAAGACCCTCGCTGAACGTCGAAATTACGACTATTTGCTTTTCACAGACTCTCTTCCCATGCATTTTCTATTTTCTGACATCGATATTATAATTAAAGTGCACCATTCTAATATTAATTGCTTCTGCAATTGGATATTAAAGAGTTTGATACCTAAAAAATGTTTTATATCTCTTTTTTGTAATATTTGTTCATTATCATTTTATTGATATTGACATTCATATATGGAGTTCTAAAAAATCTTCTACTTTATTCAACATTGTTTTACCATAAGTAAATTTTAATGAATACATTTTAAACTATAATTTTATTACAATACAAAACGTCTTTAATTTTCATAAAAAAAAAACGAAATTACTTTCCGAACAATCCAATACAATGTTTATGTTAAATTTATTTGAAAATATTTTTTTAATTTTATACTCATTTATTTATTATTTTATATAATGTATTTAATATCTGTAACTAATAACAGATTTTATATAAGGATCTCGGATTTAATATTAGTTGGTGTGTGCATTTAGTTCCGCTTTTTTTGTTCTTCAATTCCGCTCCAGATTCGGCTTTTAGTTTGTTGCTTGTTTTTGTGTGTGACGTGGGAGGATTTTTTTCTTTTGAAAAGTATCAGCTGTTCCGACAAGATAAAACCGGTGGTGTTGGGTCCGCTGGAACGGCTTCTGATCACGCCACAATAATGCGGACGTTCCATAAACAAGTGCTTGGCTTCAGGGTCGAAAGTGCATTGCCCCAAATTCCGAATCCCTTGCACCTTTAACACTGTTTTAATTTTTATGCGACGTCACGAATGCGTTCGTAATTTATTTGTTAATAATTATACATTTTTTGGCGCATTTGGAATGAGGATGTCCGGCGCTCGGATTTGCAGACGGACGCTGAAAATGTGATAATTAAATTTCGCCATAATTAAAACGTAAATGTAGAACCGCAGCGAGCGAGTTTTAATAATTTGCCGTACGTGAGCGAAAATACACAAAATAACGGGGAAAATCCAGATCCGGCAACATCCTGCTGGAAAAACAATTTCATGCAAACGCATCCAAGCCCGGCACCTCCGCCATTAGTTTCAAATATATGATACAAATAGAAATCACATTTTGCATGTTTTTCTCCATAAACAATGCAATTTAATATTGCGCCTTTTGATAACAATGCACAAACGATACGTAGAAATATCAAGATCAAGCTATAGGAAGCGCATTGAAAGAGTTTCAGCTGCAAGGTAACATTTGTGAAATAACAATACAAATAATATTCAAATTATTTTTACATACAATATAAAGACTGTATAATTTGGAGTTTCTAGAAATATGATATTTGTATGTAAAAGAATGTTTAATATTAAATTACCGTTTTTTTATATTAATTTTAAAAGTACGAATAGGTGAGCAAAATTTTTTAAATGTAATTTTTTTTTTACAAATAAATGTACAACTAGTTGATATTTGAAATCAAATTAATAGAACATTTTAATATATTAAATTTTCTATAGCCAATAAATTTCTAACCTGTCAGAGATGTCTCCCAGAAAATAAAATTTACACAGTCTCTTAGTAAAAGTTTGTGGAGCACTTTCATCTAATACACAAACTTCTTTATTACATTTACCTTTTATTTTGAGCTGAATTTTAAAGAAAAACATTATTGTGTTAGAATTGATTTATTTTAATCAATATATTGAGTTAAGCAAATTATGCAATATTTCGAGTATTTGTAATTAATTTTTTGATATTATGGAATGTTTCAATGCTTTAATTTCTTAGTTTTAATAAATTAAAAAAGGATCATAATTGTTTCTATGTAGATCCGAAGTTGGAAATGGGTAGAACAAGATATTTAATTGATTAATCAATTTTGAAAAGGGAACTGATCCCAATTTGATACATATTGCATTAAGCACTTCAAAACAGAGGTACATCGATTTGCAGCGTAGAATGACCCAGTATGTCTACCATGGGTATGCTACCAGAAGCAGCAGCTCGTTAATAATTCCAATAACGGCTGCCGCCTCCACCTTCGCCACTGCCGCCACCGATTCCCGTGCACGTAGTTACGTAACATCCACGAGTGGTCTGGTTTATTGTCTTGCACACCTATGTTTGATATCCAACCTGAGCGCACGGAATTTTAATAACACGTACCAGAATTATCGCCTAATTTTGCTATGCAGGTCAGAGATTGAAATGCACTAATAAAGAAATTCAATTTTCCACCTACTAATTACTTGTATACTTTTTAGTGAATTGAGTGTTGTGGATAGACGCGAGTGGAGATGGTGGAAATGTTCTGCTGGGGGACGTCGATAATTCGAGAACGTGATGGGAATTGAAAAAGATCGGCCTCGTCGTTATATAAAGCCGAGGAAAAAAAAAATCTATTACGAGTCGCGTCTCTGCCTCAAATCTCCTTATCGCAATACGACGTGTTAAATCTTACGCGCAGTTTCCTTGAATTTAATAGACACTAATGGCATTCCAGGCACTACCCACAGACGAAAAGAATGGATGCGATAAAGATATCAAAGTTATTGGATAATTTCGCCAAATCTCATTTTCCTTCCTATCTCGCATAATATATAATCAAATGTATCATCTTACTCTTGAAAATATACATATAATATTATAATTTTATTCAACTAAATTATAAAAATGCAAATTTACAAGATTGTTAATTTTTTATAATCCGATTAGAATTTTAATTAAGACTTTGTACAAATACAGATGCTATAGATGATGAAGATGTTAATTAATAGATTATTGTTGTCTTACTTTCCAGTTAGTATCCATAAATAAATTTAAATTTTCGGTATGAATTATAGTCACAATGGGGCTGCAACATAAAGCCGCCTCCCGATATGATCTGGATGATGAATGAGAGGCGGCAGGCGATCCTTTTATTCCTTTCTCCCAAACCCGAACGAAGATAAAATTCATCAGGAAAAAAAAATACAACACGAACTTTTATAAATATATTTAAATCGCGTGCTATTATGTGCAATACCATTCACACATTTAGATGCATAATTTCAGGCCATCAATAATCTGCAAACAATAATTGACAGCGTAAACACTATATAGAAGGTTAGTGGCAACAAATAAAAGTTTTAACGATAGTAATCCTCTTAAAATTGATATATTATATTGCATCAAAATTATATAAACATAGATTCATTTCAAATAATATATGTGAAGCTAAGGTTTTCTGTTTTACTACAAGGTTTTAATAAAAATTAACAGAAAAATAATAATGATTTTGAGTAATTTAATCTCATTCAATATTTTATATAAAGTGTCATTTTACATATTCCGTAAGGAATTGATGCGAAATAGAATTAAAGTCGTAGAAATCTAATTACATTCTATATTAATAGAAGGTTATAGCTTTTCTGATTTACATATAATAAGCATTAGGTTAGAAAAAGACCCGAAGAAAATGGAAAACGAAAAATGAAAGTAGAGCGAGAGAGCACAAAAAAAATGTGGACTTGGGAAAGGGAGAGAAAGAGAACGAGAGAGAGGTGAAAATGGAGGTAGTTTCGCAGCGAAGAGTTTTATTTGCATTTTGCCAGTCGCGGAGGCGGAGGCGAAGCAAAAGCAAACACAATCTATCTTAGTTTTGACGTTTTAATTGAATCAGATAAAACGGAACTAAAGTTGAATATACACACTGCTTCGTCTATTCCCACCGAGTTGGAATGCTGAATTTTCAAATATTACCTTTATATGCATAAGTTTTTTTTTATATCAATTAATATAATATACTTTAGTTTTCATTATTGTTTAAATTCATGATACACTCATAATATTTTCATGATTTACTTCTTTAGTATACATTTTATTTTGGTTAAAGCGATAGTTACACATTAAGAAAATAATTTTATTGAAGATGTTTTAAGAAATTTTCATTCTAGGTCTAATTTAGATTTGTTGAGTAGAATGGATGAATTAGTGGATATCATCGGTACTCTTTTTATGTTTCGGATTACGTGAATCCATCGCTGGGATTCACAGGATTAAGGGAGCAATTCTGTGAAAGGGTAGGCTGTCGAAATTTAATCAGACAGGCAAAAACAAATCCGGTTCGCTGGCCACTTGATTAAAATTCATACGTGCTTTAGTCACGAGGGTCGGCCGGATGGATGGATGTGGTCTCTTAAGGGATGAACGCTAAGTTGTCGATGCCACCAATTCCGATTGTAAACTCTCACTTCAGATTTCCTTCAGCTTTCAATGCCTTCGTGAGTTTGTGAGCGAGGGCGAGCATAACATTCCGAGGTGTACAACCTAAACAATCGATACATTTATATGTGTTATTGTTATACGTGATAACGAAAACGCGATCAATGTTTCATGCATTGTACAAAAGCTGCCAGTTTATTGTACACCTGTCGTTCAATATTATAATTGATGATTTTATTTTGTGATGTAATTTGCCATACTTTCTTAACAATTTTGCGTGCCTCTCCATTCATGCTGATAAGTGGAAACATTAGGTTTAAGAGTCCTGTACAAAGTATTTAAATATTGTTCGTTTTGAGAGGATCAACAACCCATTCTATTCAATTCGCATATCTAAAGTATTCTCCCTATATGGCTGCATATGATGTATAGTGGATTCATATCTTCCAGGAATTTCGTATACACCGTTTTGTCATCCCCGGTCGACAATAGGCAGCGTTTTCATAAGAAATAAATATTTCTCAATTTCTGCATTGCAATTTTTAAATATTAAAATAAACACAATTACATTTATATTAAGTTTTGAAGATAATTAATTTATTTAAAACATTATTACTTAAAAAGCTTAAAGCTATTGTTCCAAACACTTCATGTTCATAGAAGAAACGAAGATTGGACTTCTGAGGCAAAAAGCGCAAAACAGTTACCCTCAGCACTCTGTTTAATTGTATATTTGATTAGGCTTCACGTGCGCTCCAAAATCTAATTTCAGTTTCATAATGATTTCGACAATTCAAGATTGTTCTTTACATTGCGGAGAATATTGTGTTTATCCATTTTTGACCTCCCACACTTCTTATATCAATAAACGGAATTGGGTGAGCCAATATCAAAATATAATAAGTGTAAAAATAGAGAAATGAGCTGGATTTCGAGGGGTTCGCTTTTTTTCTTCATTCACGTCGCGCGATGAAGCGGAAAAACGTACACTCAATCTTTCATTCTAATCCTTATATCACATCTAAGCTTATGTCGTTCCGTTGAATTTCTTCTTATATTTTTCTACTTGATTTATATTTACTTAATTGATATATTTATTTCTTTTATAGTTAACAATGTGTTTACATACAAAAAGCTACTTTCCACCTTGACTTAAATATTATTAAATACAATAAATCAGTGGCTGTTTTTGATTAATTTTTCACAATATCGAAAATTATTTAAATTTAATGCAGATATAAGAGCGTAGAGCTGATTTTATAACTAGTTTTTTTGAATATGATTCGATTAAGATTATGAAGAGGGAGACGTATTTCTGCGAGGATGTGAATTTATTTTCCAATAATTTAGGAAATGTAATTTCTATCTCGGAAATTATTCTTTGAAGGATAAGTTAATTTCGTTCGCGTATTTTTTTCCGTTGAAATTATTGTGAAGGTCAGAATTTAGAATAACTTGCTTTTCGCATCGGAATTACAGAAATGACGGTGCGTTGCGGAAACGGAGGCTCCTGCAAATTTTATTATTTTCCTGCGAAATATTGGAGGCTCGCTGAGGCGGTAGGGCGCATGAGTCACTCGGGGGCGGCTCGCGGGCCGCCGCCGAGCGAACTCAGTGCGGTTTCCGTCGCGTTCGTCGCAGAGTGAAATGCCGAAGTCGACCCCTCAAAGCATCAATAAGTCGTATTAATAATTCAAATATAAATATATCATCTTAATTAGAATAATTTCATGCGTGCATCAGTGTGATTCAGACACTAAAAATTGCAAGTGCATTTACTCACATTTCGATTTGTTTAATTGGATTAAAACCTATCTTTCGAGTAAGTTTTTTTTTATAACAATCCTTCGCGAATTCTATTTATTATTATCCAAATAAATGTCAGAGACAGGAAATAGGAAATTTACGAAACGTATTCCTGAGGTTTACGGAGCAAACCGCAAATCCAAACGCCAATCAGGCTCGCTAAAATTACTTATCGAACGTCCAATTGTTACATTTAATTGGTTTAACTATAATTTACATACGCATAACACATAATTTTCTACATTTAATAAACCTATTTAATATATGTGTTAATCATGTGTACATCTGATCATTTCCAATAAATATTAATAATTACAATTATCCTTATTTGCTTTGATATTTTTTTTTGATAAATTTCATTCATTGAAATTCAATAATTCAGTAATTCAATAATTCCCAATTCTAAATTAAACTGAACAATATATTAAAAATGAACAATATCAATAAAAAAATGTATATGAATTAGAAAAATTAATGAAATAAAATTTATTTTAGTTATAAGTTAGCAATTTTATTTAAGTTATTTTGGAATTGTAAATTGAGGTCTAAATATTTCAATGATTATGTTCCATTAATTATTTTGAGAATTATCGGTCGTTTCCATTAAAACTATATGTTCACTACTATAATTTGACAGCAACGGTTTCGTTACAATACGTCCATATAAAATCAATAAATTAATTTCACTAGAAGTTCCGGTAACAATTTATTATTAGTATTAAATCGGTGACTTGCGACTTATCGCTACACAAATCAGAATTATGAATTATGATTTTTTCTTATCCACAGTAATATGTACTTCATTATTATTAACTAGATTAATGAAGAATAATATAAAAGTATTGCACATTTCTTAATATTTTCATTGTATTTAAAAAAAAATATTGTTATATATTTTACAACAGATACAGTTCAATAATATAACTGTTACAAAAAGCTTTTGACCGAAAGATTTAAAAATATATTTACTTTATTATTTAAATTATTTTCATTTTTCTATATTATATCTATGAATATTTTAATATTATAAATTATATTAAACTACCAAAAATAATAGGGTTTGTATATATAATGTATCGTATTTGATAATATTCCATTTATGCTATAATTTTAATTATGGCAAAACTAGGATTTTGACAACAAATTTCGTGTTTCCAAATACATCTATTAATTAATGTGTGACAAAACATACAGACTTTTTGGAAAACACAAAAAATACATTTTTTATTTGCTCATTATCTAATCTATTTTCATCACATCAAATTAGTTGTGTTATAAAATTTATAAATTTGCGAGATATGCACACACTAGAATATAAAAGCAAGATGCTATTACTCTGAGAGCGTTCAAATTTTTAAAAGCCTAGGAGTCTGCAGACTTCATACGTATAAGCTTTAATAATAGACGAGATGTTTTGTTCGGACCGAAAGTCTACATACTACTTTCCTACGCGCAGTGATACACACATACACGCTACATGTATACAGAGAAAAATACTTTATTTTACCATTCGCATTACTCTTTCGTTGCGAGAAACTGCATGGACTATTTTATTTATGCTATCCTACAACTGTCAATCATTGAGACAATTATGGTTCAATCTTTGCACAGGCACTTGCATTTATCTATCAATTCAGTGAGTGCAGTACATTTTTACAAAATAAAGAAACAAACAATAATATAATTAAAATAAATAAAAAAAATATGCAAACAGTTACAAATGGGAAATATTCATTTTTATTTAGTTTCTATTTTTTTTGTGCAACTGTTATAATTATTATATATTTGTACATATCTGAAAAAAAAAAATATTTCAATATTTTGGAATAACAAAAATAATATTTGCGTCAAAGCGAGCAACTGGTGAATATTTTTTTATTTTCACTAATCTTTTAATCCGTCCTATAATTAATTAATATTTTAAATACAAAATTAGTTGAAGTGAAAAATATTTTTTTTCGGATACTAATATTACTAAATAATATATATTTAATTGCCGTATTATCTTTATTTATTATTATTTAAAGATTACGTACAATACATTTTGTCTATTATTATTTTTTATGTTCGTTATTTTAATTATTGAAAATTCGATATTTATTACTATTATTGGAAAACAAACTGTTGGTTCTAAAGTTCACAAGTGAAAAAATCAATCTATTAATAACGGAACTTAATAATCGCATAACCTTTACTGATTTATCGATGCAAAAAAAAAGTTGGGTATAACATATATTCCTGTCTCTCAATATAAATAAAATTCCCTTTTTTTTTTGCAGGTGAAAAACTTTTTTCGAAGGAGATGATTCAATGGGAATGGGTTTAGGTGAAATGGGTTTCAATTGAAGCTACGCGAAAGGAGAATGGATTTGCATTCGCCAGCGAAGGGACGGTCCTGGAAGTGTTTGATTGTGTTCGTGCTCCTCGTCTTCCCCACGAGTACATTCGTCCTCGGACATACCACAAACGGTGAGCCACTAATACTGACGCTGGTCTTTCGCCGCGATTTATGCCTTCTTTCCTCTTCTTTATTCATTCGCTGTGACAATTTTTATCGCCCTCGAACAATTTAACTTTTATTGCCTTTAATCGATTTTACGGCGCGCCGAACGACGCTAATAAAATCGTTCTCAAAACTACAAGACCAACGGCACAAGAATACATTTGAATACTTTATAACTTACACCATTTCAAAAATAAGCTTTCAACTAAGTTTTTATTAAATCTTAACAAATTAGAAATATAACGATATTTGTTGAGAAATGTGCTTTTAGATAGTTTTCTACCATAATAATTATTATACGATTAACACACTACAATATTGCTGCGTGTTTCAATATTCATACACACTTATATGCTTTGACATCATTTTTATATAGTTGTTAATAGATATGACTTTGTTCTAAAAATAATCTAGTATTAATTATATATTATATAATATTTATATAATAATTGGTAAATCAAAAAAAAAATAATTGAAAAGAAAATACTTTTGTAGATTTGTATGTCTTATTTCCATGCACGAGATTAATATCATTAAGAAAAAGCAACGAAGTAGAAAGGCAAATATATAAAGCATGCCGTAGTATTAGCTTTCCAGGTAAGCCAAGTGCAGATTAGAGCTTACGAAACCTTTTGTGGTCAATGAACCGTAAATACGGAGAAATATATATACGGCTTATTTTGTCAGAAAAATACAAATTTACGTTCCGATTAAAAATATTAGAAAAAAGACTTAAAAAAATTAATCAACTTTAGAGTTTTGGTATTGAAAATAAATAGAATTAATAGAATTTTTACAATATATTTCAGTTATGAGTATATTTAAATTTAGCTCAGAAATATTACTTGATACCGCGGATAATCACGTCTAACAATGTAATGTGATTAGGCAATTTCTTAATCCTCATAACTTTAACGCAACTTTTTGGTAGTCACCGAAATAGAAAGAAAATGTTTGACCTAAAACTCTTTGTTATAAAACGGATCAATTTTACTCGTTAAGAAACCATTTGCAGAAGTTGAAATATTACTAAATAAGCGTTCGATGATAATAAACACGAATTTGGGAGGATTTATTATGTTTATTATTAAAAATGAATTAAGACATCATCAACTTTAAGCTATTTAGTTTTTTTTTGTAGAATTACATATTGGAATTTAGCATGAAACTGGTTGGTAGTAAAATATAATTGAAAATGTATTAAAGTGTCAAGAATGAAAATGCAGTAAATGCAACGAGCGTAAAAATAGGTTTGTGGAATTGCTAACATCCATTTTCTCATCTTTCACTTGGAAAGTTTGCTGCTCGAGAAGCTTCGGCGACATCAGATGGACAGAATACTCTTCGCGTGCAGCACGCGAATTATTTCAAAGATCTGTTGGTGCCTGCCCTTTTGCAAAGTAGAATTGCACGCAGTACTCGTGCAAAAGTAGATTCCACCTATCCACAATAAATTATCCTACAGCAATCCAAAACCTTTATTATGAGCATCGTTCGCAATTACCTTAAGTTTCCAATTAGAATGCAATTACTTCGGCTAAAGTAACGGAAAAGATAAAGGACACAATGGCACGAGCAGAAAAATAAAAGAAAAGCGAGGGTGGAGTACTCTCATTACAACAGCTCTTGTTCGGGGCGTTCAAATTATCCGTTGCAGCAGCAGTAATTGAATTTGTATATATTAAATTTAATGGAGCGCGACTGCAACAGAACATCTAAGTGCGTTTTATGTTAGTTTTTCATCCTTTATCCATCCTGTTGCTTAGGGAATGTTCAAAAGAAGTAGAAGAAATAAGTGACGTTAATTAAAAATTTAACGGGCAGCTCATTAACGAAATTAAAACGTCGATTCGAGTGGGGATTAAAATTCATATTACGATGAAAAAAACTTCTTTTTTTCGCATTTAAAATCTCCTGAAGCTCTCAGCAATTGTTTTACTTCGTCGATTGAATTAGCCTCTGCGGAGAGACGATAAACCCCATAAATGGACGTCTTTTAAAAGTCGTGCTACATTTTGCCAAAGCTTCGTTGTTTACATTCACTTCAAACGGAAGCGGAAAGAGCTAAGGATTCATCCACTGCTCCAAGGAGTCAAGACGCTCCGCTCGAACGTTACAACATCCTTCCCCAACCCTTGTTTCAAGCCTCATGCAGATTTAAGACGTAAATCTTGTGTGAAAATTTGTTGGATTAGATATTTAGTTTTTTCTATATTTCAATATTATTAACTACAAAATATAAAACTTGATATATATATTTACTATAATAATAAGTAAACTTAATTAATTGATAATTCAATAATGTATAAAAAAAACAAAGATGAAATACGAATATTATTATGGTAACTAAGTCTCAAACATTCTCGTATTTCATAAACAATTTTAGCGAATTATTCTCAAGCCGAATACCGTCTCGTATTTCCTTTTGAATATATGATCAAGGAATATCATCCACTTTTTGAAGAAGGTAACATAATATTGGTTTATACAATTCACATCTCAAAATACAGGTGTTGCGTAATAATATCCCGAATATACTAATAAAATATGTGAAAGTATTTGGAATTTTTTCAAGTTTATTTTTCAATTCTTTGAATTCATTAAGATTAATGTGTAATAGCTATTTAAAGTGGCATAGTGAAAAGTTTAAAACTTGTAAATATTTTAAGAAAAACTTAAATAGAGTTACTTATTACAATATAAAATGTAAAGTACACATATAAAATGGTTTTAATGTTTAATTTTAATTCGCCTCTTTCTTGCACGAAGTATTTAATCATTTAGAAAATATTTATGTACGTTTTGAAACTAAAGTTTTGTGTCTGTAACTGATGTCGCATTGCATTAGTTTCTATAGGACAACTAGGGGTAGTTCAACTTAAACTGAAACACTGAATGGAGCAGACGTACATTGAATGAGATGAGCGCATAAAATATAAATTCTATTGAGTAATTTGTGGTCCAATATACAAGAGCTACATATTATGGAGGAACAAATTTATTTTTTTTACCTATTCCAAGTTTATTCTATAACAACATTTTGTTGTAAACATGTAAGTTGTATTAAAATATCCAACATGTATTTTTTGTCCAGCGTTAACGAACATGACGAAATAAAAAAACAATTTGATTTCACATTTGAATGTCAATCCTATTAACTATGCATAGTTTTCGTGTCTACTTGTTTCTGATCGTGATCACTTTCAAGGTATGGCACGACAATAATTTACAAACATAAATTATAATAAAATATTGTATATAACACGCTAAACTAATATTGATACAATTATCACCCGTAAAATTAATAGACTTTTTTTTTAAAGTCGTCTCATTATTGTAAAATATTGTCATTTAAAATTACACGTAACCAACAGAAAATTATTTATTTTTATTTTGAGTTAGGAATTGGTGTAAGTCTGCTCAACTCATTAAAACTATAGTTTTTGGACATTACATTTGAGTCTCTTGTCGTCTATTTGTACGATTGACCAAAAATCAACATTCGCAGCAAGTTAAACAGCACGATGCGCCGGTGCACAGAGTTTTCGATTGGAATCGATGGAGTGCATCAAATGCTTACCTAACTGTATAACAGAATTTCATACAATACTAGTTTGAGAACACCAAGGAACTAAGTAATTACTTTTAGAAAGATAGTTCTGTCACGTTTCCTAGTGACCACAGTTATTGTTTGTTCAAGTTTAATAGTACTACATTTTTTCAAAAAAATATTATATTTTAATAGTTTTTATTGACGTTACAAAATGAATAAATACATAAACTGTTAATTAATATTAATCATTAACTGAAAATAAATTTACCTTAATTATATGCAATGTATTGCATTGATTTAGTTTGTTGCATTTGATCCATTTCAACAGTATCAGATTTCTAATCCAAAACCAGTACTATATTACAGTTTTGGTCTATTGATATTTAGTTAAATAAAATTGTATTTAAAACTAGCTTTGATGATTTTTTTAACAACAAATAATTTAGTTTCGGTTTAACAAAATTGTATGCTTTAAAAATATATTTTTCCGATTAACATAATAATAATTGATTTTAAAAAGGGCATTTTGGGTTGTATCCCTTTCTTTCTATTTTCCCCTTTTTGTAATATGGGCGGAATGACATAAAAGGACCTGGCAGAATTGGGGTATAGCGGGACATATAAATTGTACAGCCGTAGCGCAACCCCCGAAACATTTTCCTTATTTTTTTTTTCCGTTCATTCTTGTTCTTTGCCAGAGCCAGGCGACCCACGTAAGATACAAACAAATGGCCCACATTTACTTCCCTAGGCCTCCCTATAAATTTGAACGCAAATATTTATTTTTTTCCCTCCGAAGGTCCGCCTCGTGCTCTCTGCTATAATGAAATCATTTGTTAGTATTTTGGGATATTTATTAGATTAAGTCGGAGACTTTATTCCCTGAAACTTAATAAAATAGACCCGAAAGTTTTCCGAAGTTCCTTATACATATTTTTTTTGTTGTTTTCTGTTGGGAAATGTATACTGCATCGAATATAAATAGCGTTCATAAAATTGCCTTTATTATTTATTTATATTATACTGAAAAGCTGTGAATATTAATAATATAAAACACGAAATCAATATTAATAATATACGCTGCATGCAATTCCTACCAACTTTATTACCATTAATTAAAAAACTAACCTTGAGAACAAGCCCTATTGGCAACAAACACTTTCTCCAATCGAATTTATGAAACCTTGATCTTTTGCCTTCAAATACTTCACAATCGAGCGGCGGCGCCGATAAGGAACTGAAAATCGCTTCGGCAAAGTTCATCCATTAACGATGAAAAACGTAATCTGAATTTTGCTGAAACAAGAAGAAAATAGAATGAAATAGAAAAGTTTCGGTTAATAATTTATTCACCATTTTTAAATTCGCTGCTATATTATTTTCATTCCGAAGGCGAGATCAGAATCCGCGAAAATTGCCTTCAATTACATCCGGATTACTTAATTAGAAGCGATAAAATTCAAGCTCGAAAATTACCGTGTAAAATGCCGAAAATTTTCGGTTTCGCTTTGGCTCGCAAACTTCAATTATTTGATTTTTTTTTGTCATTTACGCCGACCACACGCGATGCCCAATTTTGATTTTGATGCGACATTTATGATTATAGGAAAGTATGTGAAAAATAAAGCTTGTGATAATGTGAATCAAATAAATGTGTATGCTTGTGTCATCGTATTTCCCGCAGTTTTTACGTGTAACTCAATAAATTATTCATTCTGAATACTAAAAGCGCTGACCTGAGCTGACCTGACGAGAATTAGGGTATATAAAAATAAAATAATTACGCTGTTGTCGTAGTTTTATTTGTGGATATAATATGCATGATTTAATGTCTTCCTTTATATTCTATAAAAAAATCTATATGTGTAAACATTAGTAATTTGGCATGTTTCTTGTATCTTTTATTCGAGCTCGTTTATCTCATGATTTATTTGGAACGTTGACCTGATTCCACACTTTGGAAATGGATTATTGGATTGATACATGTCGATGTCATTTATTGAAATCTGGAGAGCGCGAATATAGAAGAATTCCTCATATTTTCATATTGATACTTTTTTTGGAGACATCTTTGATTTCCTAACGCGTCGTAAATAACGTATCTGTTCGAAGGTATGGCGAGATCCGCATCCACCGCTGAAAAGATGCTCGTCGGGGCTTCAAGATTCCCCTTGGGAGGTTTCCCATCTTCGGTGGTTGGGACACATTTTTACACATAAAAAATATATATACGTATCGACGAAACGCACGGATCCACTGAATTTATATCGAATTTGATGTAACCTTATTGCATTTGTTATCAGCTGGAAAAAGTGGACAAGGGTTGTAATAAATAAAAACATGGAATTATTACTACTAGAATATGTTTTCGTTTTCTACAACTAAAAATATTAATACAGATAGAACCAAAAAAATAGATTCGTATTAACTTAAAGTATCTTCACTTGTCAGACAATTTTATTTGAAAATATTAATTAGAAATTGAATTCATCAATTTGACCAGAATAATCGACAATAAATATTTCAGTCAATCAATTCCTATCAGAAAATAAGTAATATTTGGCAAGGGTTTTATATTATTTGATTTTATCAAACGCTGACATTTATTTTACAAAACGAACATTGTTGTCCTACAATTATTCTACAACATCCATTATTAGCTTAAAATGCGTGAATTTACTCTGAATTCAATTACAGTTTTCCTTTTATTGAATCAATTCAAATGTAGAGAATTGTTTTGATTTAAAATATCATAAAATATATACATTAAAAACGCACATCGCTGTCCAACAAATATTCTATACAATATATTTGTATCTATTATATGAAATTGGTTGTGGTCATTTGATATTATAATATTTAAACAGTTTGGGTGTGGCCTTTTACAATAAATTTATGTCAAATCTGGTTGTTAAATTAATTGAAAATTTAATTTTGCCAAACACAGTTATGTATTTAATGAATGTATTTATCGTTTAATGAAGCTGAAAGTTAAAAGCTCGAATAGCGTTACAACGTAATATAATTATATTGCATTACGATCGTTGAAAAATGTTCTCCATTTAATTGCAATATGTTATTTCACGTAACTCACATTAATATTTTAAATGTAAATATAATAATTATTATTGTTTTGGTCCTTTTTTTAAATTTTTATATTATGTAATGATTAGAAAGTGAAAAAATACAATAATTACATATAATTGGAGCTTTGATCTATCATTTATATTAATTATTAAATTGCGTTACGCGATTTTCAATTAAGTAAACAATTTAACGGTGAGTATTGACACAGATTTGCTTTCAAATGACGCACTGTTTAAACACTGTTATTTATGATAACGGCAATAAATATTTGATTTATAAAATATATAGCAAAAATCGATGATACACACATTGCAACATCATTCCAATGGTAATGGAACGCACATATATAATTGTTTTGTCGTAGGAAATTATTTGATCGAAATATATAAATCATCAGTAAATAAATTTATTTTTGCTAACATTTCTACCGTTTAAACTGCACTCGTATATTTATAAAAATAAATTTAAAGTTTTGATGTGAATATATTTTTTAAAATATTGAATAGTTTAGTGCACTCAATTACTGTTTATACTCTATAGTAATGATAATATGACTTGCAGCAGAAACAATGTTAGCTCGCATATACGTTTCCGCTTTCCAACTTATTCCGAGACAAAGGTTATTTGTAAAGGGACGGAAAATAAAATGAGCGCGCACAGCGTAATTTCATAAAAGATTTCGAGAAGTGATGGTGATGATATTTCATATCCGGCATACAGAAAGCCTCAGAAATTCTGGTCATTTTTCATCGCTCGAGCGCGAATTTCCATTTCTGAAGGCAAACTCCAAATATTAACCAGTAAAACGAAGTAGATGCCGTACGCGAAGAATGATGTTCTTATATGATTGCAGATGGTGATGGTATGGGAAGAGTTCGACGGAGCTACGAGACGAAGCATCGGGGTAAAGAAGTGACTGTGAAACGTGGTCCAGGTGTCGGAAAATTGGGTGGTGGAGGCAGGGATGGGACGGCTGGTGTTAGCGTCTTTGCCACCGAAAACTGCACCGTCGTCATGGCTCAGCTTGGAGGTACTGCAATATTGCCCTGCGTTGTGAGGAAGTTCAACACCGGCGTGGTGAGTCTATTAATATAAACACGTACTTAGTTCTTGACGTTAAAGCTCCCATGCGGTCGCCCGCAAACACGGATTTATACCTAGGAAAACTTTAAAAGCTCATTCCCTCTGCCACCGTCACATATAAATGCTGACTACCTCCACACATCTTAAGGTTTCTTTGTGCCGTTTATGTGATGTTGTCATTCACTTTAAAAATACTTAAGTAATACCTTCCATTTTTTACATGGAACTTGAGAAAGTAAAACAAAAATATTAAACAACTAAAGAAAAGTTAAATGAAAATACAAATTATATCAACAATAATATTAATATATAAAGTATGTCCAAATAGTAAGCTAAACGTGAAATTACAAATTAACAATATAATCTAAAATTATAAATTATACTATATTACTGAAAACGTATTTTAATGAAGAAATGGAAAATTTTAACTTTCGATAAAAATGTATATGAAACTTATGTAAAATAGAATTTTTAATAATTATAAATTAACTTCATTAACTTGGTTTTGCGCGGTGATTCAAGGCTCTTAAATCAAGGGGCGCTCAAATCTTTAAAAAGTATACTGTGAGCCGCCCGTCATCATTTTCTTGACTGATGTCTGGGGCGCGTGTTCTGGTATTATTTTTGTATTGATTTTTATTTTAGACTGTCAAACTTGGAAAAACATTTTTAAAGCTTCGATAAAGCAGCGTTTTTACTTATTTGCTTATATCTCGAAAAGTATGCGCGGCAAATTCATCATTTACCTAGATGTCTAAGGCCCGTGACATTTTTTATGTAGCTTTCCAAACACTGACTTTCCACAAATGCGTGATCATTCAAAAATTTGGAAATGAAAGATGTGATTAGAATTAGAACTGATTGAAATCCAGAATGGAAGAATTTTAAATATAAATATATTTTGGATCTTGCTAAAAATATCTGACAAACTATCATACTAAATAAAAATTAAATCAACTAAATTATTATTCGCAAATATTTCTGTTTACATCTAAAACAATTAAAAAAATCATTTAAATATATTATAATAGAATTGTGCGTATTCATAAAAAATATTCAGCAGCTGATTTTTCGTGACTACTCGCGACTTTCCGTATATTTGTAATTTATTATTAGGAAATTTTTGAAACTTTCTTATCGAATGTATGAAACGCACTCACTTTTGTGCCCAAATAAGGATTGTTTAATCGTGTGCAGCTGCAGGTGCAGGTGATTCATCGTAACGCGGACAAGCGACGTTTTCGAATCAAATAATCTTCTAATTTTTATTGCTTTTTTATCGAAATTATAAATGTTTTATTTGCATTAAACTTAATCAAAATTAAAAAATATAAAAATTCATTAAATCAATATTTAATTTTAATAATTTTCAAATTTTATTAAAATAATCAACTAAATTTTACACCAAAGATTCCATCGGATACTCGTTATATGGAGTTGAAAATCGCGGAATGGTGAAGATTCAATATTTTTGTCCTATTTCTATATTATTTTTAATTATTATATAATATTACTCTACACATACAGTACATTGTCCATTATTATTAATTATAATTTTAATAAAATATTTATTATTTACTTTGTTACAATTAAACTTTTTTGTGTCTCTATTATTATTGTTGTATGAATATAATTTTAGTTATGTGTCTCTTATAATATTTATTACTATTTTACAATTTCCACTTTTAATTATTGCTTTAATTTAAATAATGTATATTCTTTAACTAATATTTTTACTACGGCTATAGATCTTTGAATATTTCGGTTGGATGTACAATAAAATTATTCATGAAACTTCTATAATTAAATTTAATTTAAATTATATAGTTCATCATAATGCATAAAATAAAGAGAAATTGCTAATAAAACTGAGTTCAAATTACTGTTGGAATAGCGTTAAATTTTATATGATTTCTATTATTCCCTGCATTGATGCATCACACTTAAATATGGATGATAATGCGATACGTGTTTTAGTTGAATCTGTGAGGAAGTTTGGACATAAATCATATCCAGGATGTGATTATTGCGTGATATACAGACACACATAGATTTGGTGGAGGCGAAAGGTACATTTTTAAAATCTTGTGCGCCATTGCGGTTGAGCTCGTTTATCATTTTCCTGTAAGATATTTACTTGGAAACACTTATATCCATACACATTTTTTTTGTCTGAAATGTCTTATATTCGTCTGCCAAATGGGTAGATAAAAGAAATCGAACTCAGAAAAGATTAAAAGTATTAAAATTGAATTAAATTGTAATGCTTTAGTAAGTTGATATAAATATTTTTCTTTTACAATTTTGTACTCTTTGCACAACAAATATTTATTCTAACTGTTGAGACTGAACTGCGAAATCGATATATTTACAGGTGTCGTGGATCAGGAAACGTGACTATCACCTGCTGACTGTTGGTCTGACGACGTATAACACAGATGACAGATTTATGGTGGAGCACGTCAGGCATTTGCAAAATTGGGGCTTACTGATTAAGCATGTTCAATTCTCCGATGCTGGCATCTACGAATGCCAAGTATCCATTCATCCGGCAACCAGCATCATCGTCGAGCTCAAAGTCACAGGTAAAGATTTCTGGAACATTTTCCTATTTAATGTCCCTTTTGTTTAATTGTTTTTGATGTTTTCATTGTCTGCACTACTTTCATTACCGCTTTGTTAACAGAGCTCCATTATGTAAAATGCTTTTATCTCATTGTTAATTCTCGAAATTCGCGAATGAAATTCAAGAGTCTATTTAAAAGGATTTATTGAACAATTTATAAAAATGTATCTTGCATTAACAAAATAAAGTTAAACTAAATTTAATTACGTTTAATATTATAAATGGGAAGAGTTAAATATTAAATAATTCGAACGTTAACTTAGAGGAGAGCAGCACCGCGATTGATATAATGGAATTAACGAAAGTTTCTTGTAAATTATAAACAAGATTTTGGAAACTTGACAAGCACTGTCGCAACAGTTAGATTTACGAAGACGAAGGATCAAAGGAAGTCGAGATTTAAGCGACATAATTTTAGTGCCTTGCAAAGTGCCGTTTAAATAACCTATTTTGCGTTCAATTATTTTTAACTGCTAATTTTATCCAATAGTTTATAATTAACGTAATTAATTGAACTTTAGAATTAAAAACAACTTTATATTTTTTTAAAATATTATTTCATAAATAATTTATTTTTCGATCCCACAATGCAATCGTCGATATCTCTTCATGTCGTAACTTTGTGATACAGAAATTACTACTTCTGAACTTTTATAAAATGCTTTTCCAGAGTAAAAAGTGTGTTTGAAGTTATTAATAGTTATTTTCCGTCATTAAAATGTATATAGAAGATAACGTTATTGTTACCTTACAAGACGATAAACAATTTTTGTATAAAATGTATATTTAATGAAAGTGTATAAGTATTCATTAAAACTCAGGTATAAAATATGGATTAGCTCAGTGAGGATTACAGCTAATTATATACTTTTGTGCTGGCTTTTTTTTATGTTTCTTACGCCTATAAATTTAATCCTTGATGATGATGATTTCTGCAGCGTAATAAAAAGCATGTAAGTATGATAAAGGAGTGTAAAAATCCGCTGTAAAACCGGGATTTATGTTTCTTGCCATTCGTTCCTCCATTTTACCGAAGGATGAAATAAAAATGTTGCTCATTCGCTACACAGGTTCACCCCAAAGCCATATTTGCGCCTCAATTAAAGGGGACCCGAAAATTAATTTCATTAGTGGCGTATGTGAGACATGAAAAGAAAAATACAAAGTGAGAAAAAAGAAAACATTGTGGTGTAGGAAAAGAAAAGAACGATCGTTTTTCCCCCCTTTAATTGCTGCAGTGCTGCGGTTCATTTGGACGCGCTACACAAAGCATTTAATCTTCTTCAATTCTTTCATCACGAAATTTATCAGTTTTTGCTTAATAAGAGCAGAAAAATATTTCATCTAGAAATATGTTTATGAGTAATATATTGTTTATACGAATTAATCTATTTTTTCTTCAATATTCATTAAAACATTCATTTGAGCATGGCATTACTTTTGATTTATAATGTTAAAGAATTAATGAAAAGCTTTAAATCTGAAGAATCGCTTTTTAACTTCCCGAAAAGTTTTCATTCGCTGTAATTAATCTCGTCGTTTTTTTTTTGTTCCATCATGCAGAGGCATCGGCCGAAGTGCTTGGAGCTCCCGATTTGCACGTCCGTTCCGGTTCATCTTTGCGTTTGGTCTGCACCATGAGGCAATCCACGGAACCCCCATCTTTCGTCTTCTGGTATCACGAGCAAAGAATGATTAACTACGACCCGGGAGTCCAAGTAATTGCGGACAGGTCTTCTAGCATCCTACTGCTACCAGACGCCGATAAAAGTCACAACGGAAATTACACTTGCTGCCCTTCGAACGCGATTCCGGCTTCGATCAATGTCCACGTTTTAAATGCAACGGCTGGTAAGTCGCAGAGAGCAAAGAGGGAAAGAAACATGAATGTACCAACCTTTTGAAAATTTCCCTTTGATTATTTTTTTTTCCAGAGGAGAAACCTGCGGCCATGCAACACGCGAATACCGGCTCCAAGTCGATGCACTGCAGCAGCCCACGTGGAAACGCGTTCATGGTCCTACTACTTCTCGCTCTATTTTTAACATAATTTGGCAATCGAAGATCACCGATTGCAAGATTCAACCCTTATATAAATGTGATTTTATTTTTTCAAAACTAAAAAAAAATAAGACTTGTGGTCATATGGATCGATGTATTATATATGTATATATATAGAATTATGAAGATGAGGAAGGAATTAATGTTACTTGCCAAAGATTCCTGGGGCCTCGGCAATCGGCGTGGAAATGGTCATTCGAGTTTCACCGATTTATTACATATTATTGTATATTGGTTGTAACGGGACTTGATTTCAAATATGTCTTTCTTTTATTTAATAAAATGATATTCATGGAGATGTAACCATATTATCAAACTTTTTTTATTTCTATAAAATATATCCATATGACTAGTTTCCATTACAATAGGACGAAAGGGAACTAATGTGGTAAATATTTATTTAAATTTTCTTTAATTAAAATAAAGTAGCGTTTATTTTACTATATTCTAACATTTTCATAACATTTAACATATTTTAAAAGATGCATGCGCTTTTATGTAACTTGAGTGCTAATATGTGTTTTTTAGTGTAGTACAAAAATTAATCGGTTGTTACTTTAAAGTTGCATGTTGCCACATATAATTATAAATATATCCATCTTTCATATATTCGAATTATATTATGTTCATAATGATTTATCATTTTTAATGAACACATGAGTTGAATTTAATTTAAATAATTAAAATTTAATAAAAATAAAATTCACTGAAGAGTTAAGGTTTGCATTGTAGTGAATTAACATTGAAACATATATTTTTCTGCTGATTTGGTAATATATGAAAAACTAGAATGGAAATATTTGAAATTGGAATAAACGAAGTGAGAAACGCCCATTCGACCTTAAGAAATGAGAGACATGAAAGCGCCTCTCCGAAATAAAAGTAGAGCCATTGTAAAAAATGCAGCAGCTTTACACCGATCCGGCCTCTATAAATATTCTTATATTGTATTGTATGCTCAGGTCATAAAACCGTTTTCCCAATCGACGAATAAATAACATTGCAATTCCTATATATGTAGAACGGAAAATAGCACAATTTTCTGTCTTTTATTTATTGTCGTCTTGATGTATTTTATTATCAATTTTATTAATTTGGTTTTTCAAGATTGTCCTTTTTCATTTGCTTTCCATAATTCACCAAATAAATCCATTGATTCCTTTTTACCGGATAAAAGCGAGGATTACACAAGGATCCTTGCAAATCGCGGCCGATGGTTTCATTCTAATAAAACCAGGGGTACTTTTTAGCCATTACTACGCTTTAACGGTTCGAGAGGATTCTACCAAACTGTGCTTTATCGAAGCCATGAGAACGAATCAAATTGATTTTTATTGAGATCTCTTCTGTTCGTGCAATTAACTAAATTTAAATAAAAAACATTTTTTTGTACATGTTTTATTAGAATTATTTTTTATTATTTATTATTTATGTTAATCATTTTGAACGTTAAGTTATCGAACATATTCAATATATTACAATTACGGTGTACATCAAAAGTAAAGTACATCGAAACGTAAAGTTTTTAAATATTAAAAGTAATAAAGTCACTTTTATGGGGAGGCTGGCCTCATAAAACTTGTATATATTTCATAAGATTTCCTTACATAGACTGTCGAGATTTTCATACATTGGAAGCGTAAGATGACTACCGGTCGTAAAAAATATAAGTTAACTACTAAAGTTCGTCCATCCATCATACGAATGAGATAGTTTTGCAATTACCATTTACAACAAATTTTTAAAAAAATCAAAAGAAACTATTAGTTTGACTCACCGGTATTGGCGAAACATTAAATACATTATTAATTAATCCCCATTCGCATTATGAAATTGGTTTATTAAATCGTTGGTTCGAAACTCGCCCAGCATTCATTGTGTAAACTGGGTATAAATCAATGAACGAAATTGTCCAATCGACACAATTCGTTTCAATTATCGAAGAATTCCGTGCGGAAACGTGTTTTATGCTTGTAATTTGCACGCTTGCACAAAGATCGACAATCAATCAACTTTAAGCGAAAAGTATAAATTAAAAAGTAAATGTTGTTTAAATAATATTTTTATTTTATTTTACTTTCATAAATCAGTTTCAAGTAAATTACTTCTGTTCAAAAACCTAATATTAAATTTTATTAAAAATTAAAGTTTTTAAAGAAAAACTTTTCAAGAAATGTAATTACTTTTATATTATAAATTATTATTTTTAATTAACGAAATTATCAACTTATTAGATTGATAATTTAATTCCTTTTTTAATGAAATATGATGGTTAAGAGGTTTTTCATTAAGTTAGTATGCTTTTAATGGAAAATACGAGGAGCTAGCTGCAACGCTACTATAAAGTACCAACATTAAAGCTCTCTCAGTTGGGCGCAATTCACTAATAGATATAATCACTACCATTTATAATACAGGTCGAGTATCAAAAAAAAATTATGTTCGGTGTAGAAATTTGAAAAACGCTTATTGAAATTGTACAATAAACGTTGAACGTTTTTGTGTATCCATACATGATTTTTATTTTCTCTGCGAAGTATTGTTATTGCAATTCGCGAGTTTTATGTATTCACGAATAAAAAGTAACAGCAAACATTAAAACAACTCTGTTGGAATATCCTTTACGCGAAATTTTAATATTTTGTTTTAACAGAGGCGAAAAAAAATTGCGGGATGCAAATTGCGACTGTGCATGTTTGTAGAAAACGAATTATTTTTCTGTCCGAACTCCCATTATTTATTCTATCCTCAATATTCCCAAATATTATTTCCATCAATCGACAGAAACAAGAATTGTAATTTTCTGAATCGTTTAACTGTTGGGAGATTTAAGCTTCAGTTTACAAACGTTTCAGAATTTGAAAAGAAAAACATTATATTTATTTTATAAGAAAATTATCAATAAAAATATTAACTTTATTAAACACATTTATTATTATTTTCAGTAGTCAAGCTAATATTTTATATTAATTATTAATAATATGCAGATTTATGAGTTATATAAAATATATACTTGTATAAAACGGATCTATTTGGAAAATAAATGTGCAAAATATTTTATTTTACATTTCAAACATGTAGTGCAATGTGAGCATAGGTTTTTTTTTAAATGAGTTTTGCATGGGTTTGTGTTTTACCAATTACAGACTTTGCATACTTTGTGCTTGCATTTTGAAGCGACGCTTCAGCAAGCAACGATATGAGCAAAATTAAATTAATGATAAAACAATGTCGACGAATTTTGTTCAATATCGAATGTTAAAGTTGAATTAGTGTAGTGTCGTGTTTGAGAACAATTTAATTATTGGAGCGATTTGAGAGAATTTCGCGAATTGCGAGGTCGGGCACGGAATTAATTAATAAATGCACAAACCCCACGCGCAATCGACGACTGCCGATTATGCATCAATTAATAAAACAAACCTTGAAATTAATCCAATTAATTAGAGAGCAAAAAGAAGCGGTACAAAGATTTTTCTCAGTATTTATATACAATCAGAACAATCAGAGTGTCCTTCACTTAATTAAATGAATATTCATGGGAGATGTTCTTTGCGGAATACATTATTTAGGACTTTTTGGGTGCAGCTGAAAGTTGAAACTACTTTTTCCCTTTCAAAAAACTCGCTTCAATTAAATACGCACTTGCTGATGTGCATATATAAAATACTCAGTTGAAAAATAAAATCTGGCTTTCTTTTTCTACCACTTCTTAATAATTAATTAACAGAAATCTCATTGTTTATCAATAATTCAGTTTTTTGCAATTTATTAATTTTTGTGAAATACATTTCTCGCCAGATTCAATTTATTGCAATTGGTTCATTGCGTCTTAAAAACTACGAGTGAAATCAATTAATTGAATTAAGAAATTAATGAGCAAAATAATTGCAAACTTATTAGGTTAATTATGTCAAAATTAAATCGGGTGACAAAACTGTTAAGAGTCGAGAAAAGTTTTTGTTATGAATTTTTGTCTAAATGGAACTGCAAAAATGTTTTACATAAATCTGATTGGATTAATTACGAACGTAATTAACGTGCGCCCGGAACAGCGTTCGCTTTAGAATGACTAAAACTGGGAGGCCGGAGTGTGGGTAATGCTAGCGGGATTTTCTGTACGCAATTAGCGTGAGGCAACGGCGGCGCATTGTTGCATCTTCTGGTGCGTGAATTAACAAATGGATTTGGATTGCAATTCCACGCAATATACTTAATTTGAGGCTAAAAAGGATAGTTGGGTTAATGCGATTACGCATTGTATATACTGTCCTCTTTAACAAATCGGATAGAAGTGATGGTATTTACAGGAGCGCTGAAATTTTAGAAAATGCGTTTTTCAAATATATTTCGTGCATTTGCAAAAAATGCAATTTCGTCTCGTAACAAGTGAAATTAAATTTGATTAAAAGAGAGATTCATCAATTTTAATAAAGTAGGAGCAAATGGAAATACATTTTAATGACAATAGTTGCAGTTAAGTCATAATTGGTAGACTTTAAATAATGAGAATAATAGGTTGGAAATCAAATGAAGGGGTTGGTTAGTGGTGTGCTTGTTGGAGTGATGCCTTTGTGATGAGCATAATTAGTGGCGTTTCTAGTTACATTTGCTCTGTGAAGCTCTGCTTGCGGATGTGCGTGTGTCTATGGAAAGAGAGGATGAAATGTTTGAGTGTGTTTGAAAGTGACAAGCATGTGTAAGTCTTGGAAGATGGACGGCCTGGCGCCCTTCTGGATTCTCGTCAGCGTGATGAACGACCTCTCCTCATCACTCACTCGCTCACACCCCGTCCGACAAATTACTTCAGGCTCCTCTTTCTGCTTCCCTGTCTAGATTGCATCACGGCTAAACCTAAAACAAAAATAACATCCACCTACATACAATACATAAATAATACTGCCTCAAATCAAAAGATTCATAATATCAAATTTGTAATTCTTAAATCCCAATCTTGGATGTATCTATAAATATTCATAGTTGTATGCGTACAGGAAAATATCACATGAATTATTTAGTTTACTTGTAATATAAACTTACCAAATCTATCGTAAAATTGTTGATAAATCATGAAACTTATTTCACGGCAATGATTTAAAATCTGAAAATGCATGGTCTTTTTTCTTATTGTTATTGTTGGTGAATATAAAGCGTTTTCAATCTTTCTTCCCTCACGCTCATTCAACATCCCTTGCGGAATAAATCTAGAGAAAGAAAAATACCGCTTTGTTTGTCCAGGGGTTTTAATATAAAAGATCTGAGCATGAAGATTTATTATTCTTTAATCCATCTTAATTACGCGACTAATTTCACCTGGGCGGTTCTGCGTTCTTTATCCCTCGGATTTAAGCCCAGAGTCCTGAATAAAAGGCGAACGAAAAGGAAAAACAGTCGGTAGGTATCCAAGATCGTTCGAAAAGTTTAAATTAAATGGAATTGCAATTAATTAAATCCTGTACCGTTTCATTTTAAACGCATGGACTTCTATTCATTAATGATCAATAGGTATAGATAGAGTCTTACGTTGTTTGCACGAACTAGCAACAAATAATTGAAATAATTTACGGAATTAAAGATGTGAACTATTAACTTCAATTTAATTAAAATTCTATACTTCGGGACGAGCAATATCTTCGAAATGAAATTTTATAAATTTTAATAAATGCTAGGCATACCTCGATACTGCTATTTGTTATAGACAGAATCGTGGGGGTTTCAGAAGTTCAGCGAGTTTGGAAACAGGAATTTTCTCGCAGTTCGTTTCTTTCTGTATCGAACTTCGGTTTCGTCTTGCTTTTGTGTCAGCAGGTGCGAATAACTTGCTTATGCGACCCTTCGAAATTTAATAAGAGACAGTGTGGCAAGTTCGTCCATATTTTTGGATGCTGCTGGAATTCGGACAGAAAAAAGGTGCTAATCGCTTCTTCGTTTCTTTCACCCCAATAAGGAAGACAAATTGCGTGATAAAACCCGTGGAGCCCGTCGAACGCAATATTGTTTCTTAGTTTAGGGGATGAGTGATGGGAACATCTTAGTATTAACTCGAATTTCGGCTTTATTAATATTATTTTTAGAGTAATTGCTACAAATTGAGTTTCCGCATTTCAAAAAATCCTTATATCGTTTCAAATACAACATTTTAAATTAAAACCTTTGAATTATAAAATTACACTGAACAAAACTATAACTTTTATTCGATAAATACAACATTTTTCTGTAGAAATAAATGAAAACATATATTGGATTTACAGTTATGAAATATAGAATATTATTAATTCGTATAGCTGGAATAAATCGAATATTATATTTATTTTTTTATTAGTTTTTCATTTTAAATTGATATTGGTTTTGTGTGTGCAATGTATAGGCGAATTAGTGGAATTTCATCATTTTTATACTTTCTTTTTTCCACGTGGGAGGATGATCTCGGCGCACCTGAATGAGAAAATGGTCGAGGCAAATGGATGTTTAATAAAAATGTAAAGTCAAGTCCGGGCCGGGATTTCGATTAACCTACTTTTTTTTCGGCTGTTGTCGTTCGTCTTCTGAGGGTGGTTTATAGATTGGGTGGGTTTTTGGAAGAAAGCAAGAAGTTGTTTTGTCTGGTAAATATCCGGTCATTACTGGAGCACGGAGACACGCTTAAATCTTAACACATTCATGGTACAATGGCGCATCGATAAATCTTGCACCCCGGAAAGCCTCGGGGTGGAGCGACGCCGAAAACCGAGGCATGAAAAACTTGTGGAGCGTCATTCCCATTGTTTTGCCCTTTTTATTGTTTCGCATTAGTTTGTTAGAGAGTTGAGGAGTGGAAATTTATTCGTGCATCGGGACGAGAGCCCCTTGTTTCATTTATTCACCCGGAAAATATAGACAGGAAACACACGCGTTAGGATGAACGGATATTATTTGCTGTATACATAATATATCTTCTCTTTATAGACCTCTTCGGCAACTACCTTCTGTATAACACTTATATCAACAATCGCACATTTCATTTAATATGGATATTACAGTATAAAATTATATTCAGTTAACTAAATACGCGGTTATTTATCCAACAAATAGCAAACTCGACAGAATGAAACTAAATTTAGTTAGATATATGTTTAAAATGGTATAATTCTACGAAATTCAGTTCTCATCAACAAACATTGATAATAATTTAATTCCAGTAAATTATTTTGTAAATTTATTTTTATTTTTCAATAAATATTATTAGTATTATATATCAATAGGCTATCGGCCACGGTCTATCCCTAGATAAAATATATTCACTAAAATTAATTGCTTTTCTAATGATCTGAAATTATTAGCAATATAAGTTTAAAACATTATTCATATAGGTGTAATTTTTTTATGACTTTCAATTACTTTTTCAAATAAGCCTTAGAAGTTCAGGTTTCAACGGATTCTACTGAATGAAAAATTAATGACTTGAAAGTATAGGATGATTATGTATGTATAATGTACGTTTTATGAATTATTTATTATAGATACGCATGATATAAAAATGATGATATCCAAATTACAATACGTTTTATATCAATAAATTGCAGCTAAATTTTACGAAATGAAATACAAATTACACATTCATACAAAATTGTTATTCAAGTTATAATCATTATTAAAACCGTTTTGAAAGATTTGATTATGTAATATTTATTTATAGATTCTAGACTCTTCTCCATAGCATAAAACATGATTGTAATAGCATAATCTAATACAAGTCCTGAATTACCCGAACAATGGCTTCCAGTGCGCTGCCTCTAACGGTCTGTTCAACCATGATCTCATTTCTATAGCACTTGAACTAAATTGAATATAGTACGGGTATGTCCTTGTTACCATATTGGCCCGATGCACGTAGAGTGTGTGCGTTTTCAATAGTTTCAAACTAAAATCGAGTTAAAAAATGAAGCAAAGTTAATTAGTTCTTTGTCATTATTAACATTATGCCCTGCGATGCTGATAATTGAAATTGGTTTCATAGAACGTAAAATGAATGTCATTTGCAAATTAATGTAAATGCAAAATTACAAAATCAAATTGATAGTAAATTGCCGCCACCAATTATTAATTGCATCACAAATTACTACGGAATGCGATAATTAGATGCAACGCCAACAAACAAATTAATGGTGAAAAATTCAATGGCCATTGAAAAAGGCAAAACAACGAGCAGGAAGGCTCCAATTGCCGAGTGACAATTTTCAGCGACAACTGAAAAATAAAATGAATAACGAAGTGGGACGAACTCGTACTTTTTTTTTCTTTCTCTCTACCGGCGGTTTGGGCTTGATTTGAAAATCGATTCAATTATTTCCAATATTCGAATTGGAAAAGCAACATCGAGTATAGTCTAGCAGGCAAATTGAAACTCTTGGATTTTTTTTCAAATTATTCGCGAGTGCAAAATGAAATGATTTTCTCCTGGTTTTTTTTTTTTCGAACTGTTTAATATACGGTTTTATAAAAGCTTATACAAATATGGACTTTCTATATTCGTTTCTATTATATATAAAAAATTACAATAAATTGATTATTTAAAATTATTACAACAAATTAAATTTTGAAAAAATAATGATTACAATGTTTACATAAATATGATTGAATAACAAATAGTTTGTATACAAAAATACAGTCATTATTATGAAGTGGAAAATTATTATAATTAAAAACAAAGTATTAATTTTATTATAAAAATCATTATTTCTAAATGTGTTTGCAGATCGTCTTTTAGTAATCTGCTTAATTCGTTGTGAAATAAAATCCTTAATTGTCCGCAATGTATTATTTCGATAATATGATGTTATGGTTAGTGCTACTGTTATGTTGCTGCAGCTGTAGTTGTTGCGAGAATTGACAGAAAATTGACTGCAAACAGCCGTTGTTTCGGTTGGCTGCGTTAGGTGTTCCAATTTGTATGCAGAGGAATCGCGTAATTTGATCGGCCGTGCTAAACGAATTTATCCTAGCGATTTAATCTGGAACGATCAAAGGTTCGGGACTAATTAAGCGCTTGTCATATGCTATTATGATGCCGTTTACTGCTGCCATCCTCCTTTTCGAAAGATCTCATTATGCTTAATCCGATTCACGTCCTCCCACAGGACCCCTTCAAATGCAGCCCTTTTCTATTTTAATTATTCGCTTAGGAGCGAATACTAATATCGATGGCACCTTCATTATTATATTATTTTTTCCATTTCCTTCTGGCACATCGCGTGCGTCCTATAATTGGGGGTGTCTCCGACCGTGGGATGCTTCCATTCCGTCCGCGTGACAAATGCCCCCACATTACGCCAACTGTGTGGATGTCATTTCCATTTAAATGGAGTCTTCGAGGGGGCGGATATTGTCTAGGTCGTGGCAACCCGACGCAATATGCTCCCTCAGCACGTATTATCTTTACATCGGATCTTCCATTTCATCTATAGATATATATATATAGATATATACACACCACTGATACAACCCCTTTCTTTCGGTTCGTAGAAAATCTAGCAATTCGGCGCCGTTACAAAAACACATCTGCACCATCAATACACTTAGCTTTAAAACACATTTTAGAAACTAGATGAAGAAAGCAGCGTTAAGCATATACATTGCAGATTACTGATAAAGTTTGAGCAAATGGATCTGATGCTAGTACAGTTCATCAGTGATGAATCGTTGAGCTATTATTCAAATATTCCAGTTTTGCAAAATTAAATTATTACTAATTATATTAAAGTTGTAGCTTTGCTTCAAAACATTTAATACATTGACTATTGGTATTGGAATAAAAATGGGTATAGATATCAACATATTGGTCGACCATTTAATGTGATCGATTTCTGGTTGGCTGCAAACGTTAATATCAAACATTAATCGCAGGAATGAAATAAACGCTTGACCATTAATACTGTGGCAATTCGGATTTAAAAGCCATTAGTCTCATTTTTTGTTGTTGTTGCTGTATGTAGCACATTTGTGTATCCGAATAGAGCACATTTGTGATGTATGGGAATTTTTTTTCTATTAATACTTTTATTTATATGATAAGTTACAAACTTATTACTTAAGAAATACTATCAATGCTTTATACTACATCACTATTAAACATATTTGATTAAAACTTATATTCCGGATAAGTCTCTATAGTTTATTGATTATTTGTTATAAATGCTATGCAAGAAGTATAGAATATAAATAAAAATAAGGTAGAGAATATTTCAATTTACAATAACTCTTCAAATACAAAGTATTTATAGTTTGGTCACGGCGTGCCCTGTTTCCTGCATAAGCCCCAAATAGCAGATACAAATTTATATTTACGCCGTGCATTTATTTTCCAATTCTAATATTTCGCACTGAAAATTGCATCTTTAATCCCGGTCGACATTGGGCGTAATCTATCTGCAGCCCTTTAACGTCCCCCGCGCGCCGCGCAGCTCGAGGAGATAGAACACTCTGTCTAGGGGCAGTAAATCAAGTGAGGGGGCCGCGCGCCGCCGCCGCCCCTGTATTATGTCTGTGTGTGTGTGTGTGTGTGTGTATGCGAAAAGGGGATGTTTCAGTTGCGGCGATAACATTCGCCGGATCGTTACATCGACAGCATAGGGGCGACCTAAACATTAAGACAAGATACTGCCGCTATTACGTCAACGCCGGAGGGCGAGATACGGCCGCCCGCGCCGCCGCCGCCACCGCCGCATCCGCAAGCCAAATATTTCATATTTTATTCTGCAGATTAACTCTCCCCCGGATACACAATCCATATTTTTGTGTGTATGTGTGCTCGACTCGGCCTTCAGCCGTCAAGAGATTAATTGTTTCAGCGAGCATCTGAAATAAATATCCAGCTGAACGGAACGAGTTTCAGACAATTGCGTGATTGGCATCTCCAATTTCATTTTCTTAATTGAAACCCAATCTTTTCATCAGTTATATATATATATATTGTAATTATTATTAATATTTATTACAACAATATAAAAATATATAAATGTGTACAGAATTTAGAAAGGATGAAATAGAAGAAACGTCAGCGTAATAAATAATTAGAAATATATGAGAATTATTAGCGTAATGTGTTTGAATTCCTAACAACGCTTTAACGGCAGTTAGGGGTTAAAATGATGCCGGCAGATAATCATGTGATGAGGACTATGCAGAATAGCGACCAATATTAGGAAGTGTATTTGAAGATAATTTGTAAGTTTGTTGACCGCAAAAGCTGAGCAGAAGCGGAGAGCACGGAGGACCGTTCGTAATTAGATTACGTAACGCCGCGGTGCGCAAAGTTTCTGGGCTTTACGAACACCCCTTCGCTCTCTCTATTTTCCTACATCTAACATTCTAATAATACGTTTTATGTGAATGGGTTATAGAACTAACTTGACCACAATAAACCCGACCGGAACCGTTCATGGATGATGATCTCGTTGAAGCGTGACTGTAGGTAGCAACGGTCCATAGCTGCGCAGAACCTCTCTAATTCAGCTCCGCCTGAAATTATCTGTGTCGCAAGTTATGGCTACCATAAATTTTGGTAATCTTGCTCCCTGTTGAAAGGTGCGCCCGTTTAAAAAAAAGCTATGGATGTTACGCGAAATATTTTTATTAAGCTCCGATCGAGCAGGAAAGTTGACGATAAACTTTTATGTACACAGCGTCTACTACCTATCCGTATTCTGAAAGGATGCACATGCACTTTCGCATTCTGTACTAAACTTCAGCCATCCATCAACTGCTACCTTCACCCTAGCTTTGGTGATATTTGGTGTAACGTGCATCTTGTAAAATAAAGATGACGCGTTTAAGCTGTTCACCAGTTGCGGATAGCGCAGAGATAGTTCAGGGATATCTGATTATCCGTGCGGTCACGGAGAAAATTAAGTTTCTATCTTTTCAAAGGGCCGTTCCGTTTCTCGCCATCGGACACCCCTAAGCTTATTTACTGCACGATGACTCAACCGACCCCCTTTCGGTTACGGATAAAAAGAAAAGTAAGGAAGATACACATTCAGTTTATCTGCTGCCAACGGAATGAGACGATCAGTTTAATTAACCCTTTTCAACATTAAACGCAAAGTTCTCGAATCCCACCATTCAAGAGCACTAAAAATATTAATATTCCTACCCACTGTTTAGGAGAGCTCTACAGTCGTACATATTAAGACCTCAAACAGACCTAAATCTCGTCCGAAATCTATTAAAATTTATCTTTATTTATATTACATTGCAGCTAATGCCGGGGATTTTACCCCTCAATATTCGCAAAATAATTAATTAAGTCTGGGAGAATTTTATATTCGAATTGTCAAAAATAAATATGGATTTCATAATTTACTAATTATAAAATTGAAAAAACATGTATGTTGAATTATTTTTCCAAAGTTGCTTACTTAACAACAACCCTAATACTTCAAGGCTACGAGTTTGGAGTAGCTTTCCGCATATCGTGCAGATGCCAGTAATTGCAGGTGGGAAGCCAAACACTAAGTAAATGCTGGTTTGCGGAGACGCCAGATGCACTTCAGTATACTCGTAAGTTCTCACCGCTGCGACCTCCCTTATTAAGTAATGATACCGACGATGGCAAGCTTAAGCCTGCCGTAATTCAAATCAAGGACAATCCCTCATTAACAAGCAGATAACAAGCACTGCCGCCGTCTCAGGGTCTACAAACAAAATTAATGATTCCCTAGTTGCCGCAAACCCTTTCAACGCAGTCCATCTGTTACCACATTTTTTCCACCGATATCGTGGTGAAGAGCAAAAAATAAGGGATGGTTCTCGTAGTAAATTGAGAGCGGCAAAACGAAAATACTGATAAAAATACGAAAGGAGATTGGACTAAGTCTGAAGTTGAACGCACACAAAAAATATCGAATTCAATATGTAAAAAAGATAATACGATTTGGAACATAATCGTGTATATATATATAAGCTATTATTGGATAACAAATGGTTATTTATTACAATTTATTCGGATAGTTACAAAAATAATAATAATTTAAATAAAATTATCTATTAACATATTCGATTATTTAAAAAATATTTAAATTAATTTAATTAAACATATTGCTAAGTATTAGAGTTTACATACAATTATTATTATTTACTTTAAATTTTTATTAGCCACAATTGTTGACCAATCAAAAAAAAAATTTTTTCCATCCGTAGAATACAGTTAAAATATAGAAAATAATTAAAAAAATTCTTCTAAAATAGCTATTTTAATTAAGAAAAAAAAGCGATGAGTAGTGCTGAATTTTACATCCAATTTCTGTAAATGTTTAGGTCAGAAATAATTTATGAGATTTTATCAAGTTTGTAAATTACACGAAAATATAAAATCCGTTGAAACTAATGTTGGTTCATTGTGGCATAATCAAAATGTGGACTAATAGCTCCATATATTACAATGTATATGCTATCTCAACCGTTTAAACGCTTTGCTAGTACATTAGTCTGGTTAATCTAATGAGTAATTGTAATTCAGCTATACTCGTTCGTTAAATATGAATTTCGAATACAAAATATGTTGGAATAAAAAAAAAATAATTTTCAGTTTTTAATAGTAGTAACTATATTTTTTAGTATATAATAACGAAGGAAACAAAATTGGTTTATTAAATAATAATTGGTAAAACGTGTTATGAAGACAATCTAATAAATACCACATTGCCGATCTTGCATTTCTTTAGAGCATTGTTATGTGGGAATAGGAAATTTGTCGTAATTGTTTCAGTTTTGCAGAACTTGAAACTGTCGTGGTCGACCCGCAAAAACCAAAACTTGTCAAACTAGTTTATAAATTCGAAACAAAACTTAGCGCTCATCGTGAAGCGCATACTAAGAGAAAACACATTAATTAACGTGTCGCCTTAACAAACTTTGATTACGAACAGTAATAATAAATGTAAAATCTAAATAATAAAAATATGCAATTTCGAAATTTTAATTTTTAATATTTTCACCCTTTTCACCCAGTTTTAATATAAAACACTGAATCGCCATTATCAATTTATATAATCTGAATAAATAAACTTCCATTTATAGTTTATTTCTATAGTGTATTTTGTTCTGCATTCATTTATTAAAATAAATTAAATTGCTGAATATAAAATAGGAAGTGTCAGCATCAATTTGTTTAGGAGAAAGGAACGAAAGTAGAGAGAAATATTTAACGAATTACCAAAGGGAAAAGCGTTTTAAGCATTGTATGGGTGGTTTCTGCACATGTATGAGAGCTTCCGGAGTCTTTTCCACTCTCGCAGGAATAGGAAAACGGAAACAAATTGATTTCGATGAGGTGGCGCTCGAGACACATTGCGACCATTTGTTTCATTGCCTCTGTGTGCTTGCGGTTGTAAGTCTGAAAGGGCCCAAATGAGAAGACGACGATCGAAACCGAAAATGCAAATTGCCGATCCGATCTGGTAACAATTAATTCTCCTTCGGAGCTTCTAAATCACCCGGCCTTTGTGTCCATTATATCCAGCAGTAAATCTAAATCCGATATGAAAAGCTGTGCCCAGATTTCAAGCTTTTTATGTAAAAGAAATGGTATAAAACTAAATAGATAGTCAGTGGGAATTGCGGTTATATAGCGATGCTATACGTCAACTGAAACAGAGCGTGCAGGAAGAGCGGCCCGTTTATCCTTGACTCTACTTTCTTTTTCAATGCTTTATTTTATTCACTTTTCAGAGTTTGTAATACAAACAAACCAAAATCGTGATGCAATTAATTATTGCTTATTATTTTTCAATAAATCTAATTCTATAATCTATTTATAGAATGAAAGCACAATAATATAATTATTATCGCCTTTGGCCCAAGTTATGACCAGCCAAAAGAAAAGATTCAATCAAAGATTTGCAACGATTTGAGGTATGGAAATTCGAATAATTAATAATTGTCTACATTATCTGTGGGGCGTTACAATTTAATTGCAAGTGATTAGGGCATAAAAACAATTATAGCCGGCGTAAAACGGCTTAAAAAAGCAATAATCATTATGAAGGGAAGCGCTAGAAGGGCTATTACGATTCACATTACTCGAGCATTGTTGCTCGTGACTTGACTTTGTTTCGTGCATATTTTTTTTACGCTATTTGTTGCTCGCCCGCTTTTGTTTCGTGCGATTTAATGAGCGATTAGTGTCAAGGCGGAAACGGAATCCGGAAGAAATTTATTTGGGATGAAAATTGCGCCGCCCTTTTGTCTTAGCGCCCTTTCTAAAACGTAATCCTTTCCTTTTCCACCCCGAATCCCGATAGTGTTATCCGACAGTAAACGTCTGTAGACCTCGCTTTTATAACCGACCGCAGATTTCCATCCCTTGATATTTACTGGGATTTGAAGGGAACCAAGCTTCTTTTACGAAGAGAATAATCGAACATAGAAATAGTTAGAGAGAGAATCTTGAGATTCGATCAGCAACATTTGAATTTTTATTGAACACTGATGGAATTACTTTAAACCGATATATTTTTAACATACTTTAAAGTAAATAAATAAATAACGAATTTATTTAATTGAAATTTGTATTCAATATTTTTAATTAAAATTTTATTACCTAGAAAGAAGATAAAGACACATAATTGTGTGTTTCAAATTAAATTTAAAATAATATTAAAGCATAAGCATTTTAATTTGCAACAGGTGGTCTTCATACAGATGTTCCAGTTTCAGGTAGAAACATATAAATAGTAAAAAGTTATCCGGCGTTCATGAAAAAGATAATAAGTTTCGTGATTACATAGCTATAATTATCTACCTCCGTTAAAGTATGCAGAAAGTTCTTTAAGTAAAATGGAATTTCCAGATTTCGAAGGAAATTAAATATCTTCCTAAATAATTATTCTCTCAAAGATTTTATTTTGTTATTTACAATTATTGGTGTTCCCTAATTTCAAGTATTGTTATATGATGAATAGCGTTGAAAACAAATTAAAGAGAAAATTATTTCCTGATGAATAAATATTTCTGCATTTAATACTTTTCGCTCTGATTGTCCGGCCAATAACGGAACGATACAAAATTGACTTGATCGAACCAAACAAAAAAAAAAGACATGTTTGTTTAATACCGCCGAAATGAGGATTAATGAATTCGCTGTTTGCAAGCGAAATGAGTATAAATTGTGCATTGTTAAGTGACGCTTTTGTTTTAACGACTGTAATTACTTTTTGCGTAGGCATGATTTATGCGAACGTTCGGACACAAAACAACTTTATTCATCCCCATTCCATTCGTGGAGCAGGAAAAATCGGCCCCCGATTGAAACAATTACCCGGCATTTCATAGTCCGGGTGATGGGTGTGCGCTGCAAGCGTGCAATTGTTCGGGTCTTTGAAACTTGATTGTCGGGAATTTTAAATAGATTTTTCCGTTTTTATGCTTTAACTCGAAGAGTCCGGGCTTTAATTTTATTTTTATACCCCGCGGATTGAAAGAGTGCCAGTCGAAGTTTTTCAAAGCCTCAGAGGAATCACAATAAAATAAGGGAAGAAGGCAAAAGGAGTAAAAAGAAAGAAAGAACAAGAAAAAAAAATACAGATGGAAGAGGCAAAGAAGTAAAGAAGAGCCTCCAAACTAAGTTTCTTTATTTATTCGCCCTCGGTCTCTTGGTATATCTCCTTTTACACAGTTTTTGCTTAATGAAGCGGATTTACGTCGTCCTCTTTCAAAGGCTTGCAGGGAGTTGATTCAATTCTTGAGTATATCTTCTAATGCGTTTCCTAGCTGCGGTAAGGACAATAAATAATAAGCAAAGCGCAAGTTTGCCCGGACGCAATTGGTCCCGTTAAGCTATGGAAATTAACTGTGTAAATCTCGAAAGGGGGAAACCCTTGCACGTCGATTTTTCAACTCTAAGGGTGGAGGCGGCAGCAACAGCAGTAGCTTGCGGTGCGCGGCAAAGGCAATAAATTAATTTAATTTCGGACACGCCGGGCCCTAACCAAACAAACAGTTTAAATTGTTATTTACTTGTAATTGCTGTTTGTGTTCCCGTAAAACCGCCAGCAAGTATTCAAGTATTCTAGATATTCGCGAACGATAAAAACCGCCGCATTCTTACCTCGCAATTGCGAACATAAAATTCTTTTGGGTGGGTATAATTAATGAACGTCGCTCGATTTACTCCACTCACCCTATATAATGCGGCCGTGTCAGCGGCTTCCGCCGGAAGTGATTGATGGACACAGGAAATCTTCTTGTTCTTCCCTATATGTAGTCTCGGGGATGGAGATTAAACCGCATCGCACATCCAGCACACCCGAAATTATTAATGAGTGCGCTGACTGTCGCTGCAACTTTTCGCCCTCCGAGTTGAGAGCTTCATCGTATCCGCAACATTTCCTACTTAATTTTCAGCCGATTTAATTATTTGCTAATTAATTAAGTATACTGTTCTTATAAGAAAAATATGTTTTCTTGACTTGACGTTTGCTGGTAGTCCAAAACTTTTAAATGTTTCACTTAATTTTGAGCTAAATTATTGTAGGTCATATCAATAAAATCTTAAAGTTTGTTCTGTGTTCTTATTGCTTAAGCTGACGATCTTGTTTACTGAGATATTTGGAGTTTCATTCTCATAATCAAGATCCTCTGAATGTTCTTACAATTCTGTGAGTTAAACCTCGAAGGAAACTTTATATTAACCAAAAAAAACTGGACTTAAAATTAATAAATTCATAATCTATAAAAAATGTCATGATTTAACACATGTAAATATATCCGAAGAGTATTTATTGAAAGATGAACAAGTAACAAATAATTTGAATCCCATTGTCTTAAGGCCTTCATACGAAGGTTTACAAAATCCTTCATTGTTTAAAGTCTTTGATTAACTGGAGTTGCCATCAACTCAATTTTACTAAAATATCCTGTGGCTGTTAGATAATATTTCGGTTTTGCAAGGTTCAGCACTTGATTATTGTTTACTTAATAGTTATGTTTGCTTTCGTGAGAACAATATATTATTATGTTTATTCATTTCGTTACCTAATTTAATAATGAATATTTAGAAAACTACATTTAAATTATTAATGGTTCTATTGATTATATTATATGGATTTACCAGACATAAATCTTGTATAAAGTTAAAATTTCTTACTACTTTAAATTCCGTTCGGATAATTTCGGTCCAAAGTTTTTGTTTCTAAGAGCGTAAAGTGAATTACAGAGTTTGCAGGAAATAATAATGCGATCTGTGAAACGAGTAATCCTTTCAGGAAATAATCAGGAATTCAGCAGCCGCATCGAAGTGTATTATTATACAGAATATATATCTGTGTGTATATGTAGATATATATATATATTTAGAGAGTGTTTCTATTTTACGTCGTAGGCAAGTTGTTCCTCCTTCAATTTCGAACGCAATTTTCCGGTTTTATGAACAGTTCCTGCCGTTCCTTGCTAACACGATGCCATCGGGTTGAAGAAAACTTTATTGCTCCCGCAACTGCTGGAAACTTTGTATATAATAAATGTTTTACGCTCATGATCTATTAATTCCAATGGACTACAGTACTACAGTGGCGGATGGCAGCCGGCATGTCGCATACCCATGTTTCCGGCATCGGAACGCGTCGAATTGCGAGGGGCGTCGGTGCGTGCAGATTACATAACAACCGGAGGCGCAATTTGCGAAGTGCAGTGCACACTGTGTTACAAAGGGCTGTTCAAATAAAACGGGCGACGGTCGCTCGTTGCACCGGATTCGAACCGAGAGTTGCAAAAGATGGTAAAGAAATGCAAGTTCCACAAGTTTTCAAACATTTTCGTACTTTCATATTTCACAGCATTTTTCGCATCTGAGAAATCGTCGGTAAGCAATTAATTAAATTTTATAATATTATATAAGCTGTTAGGATATGTTCCGATTTTTTTCTTTCTAAATTAGTCTTTTAGTTACTATTTAAAGTTTTATACAAGATAATAAATCTACATACAAATAAGTTTAACGATAATTTAAAATGATGTTGCATTTATCATCAAGTAGTTAAGAGGATGAATAACGAGATTTGGAGAATATCTGGGCCGAATATTGGGTTTTTAGGACATCGATAAATCTATACCATATGATCACTCAGAGATAAGCTGTAATTGAATAGGCGTGGATCGAAGAAATGCATTTATTTGTGATCATCCTTTTTACATGCTACAAACGAAAACGGATGTATTGGAAGTGCGAGAGCAACAAGGACCGATATAGAAAGATAAAAGTAGTCATAAAATAAGGTGGACGAGGCTTTGAAGCGCTCGGTCCATTTATACGCGACGCTCGTTGTTTATTCTTTTGGTACGGGTTACGAGAAAGAGGAGATCAGAGATAAAAGTGCGATTCTGTTCCGGAACGCACACGTAATCTCGGCAGCCGGCAGCCGCCCCCAACTTTCATTGTTGTTTCTCGGACTGCTTTCTCGCAGCGCCTCGCCTTCGCAGAGGATAGATGGAGTGGTTTGGGGGAATGCGGGATGGAGGACTTTAATAATTCAATGTCCCTTTAGCCACAGAGATTTTAATGCGTTACGGTTCAAACTTAATTTCGTTTTTTCTTTCCAACCTTGAGTGAAGAAATGGCGCAAGATAAAGAAGAAAATAAAATGAAATGAAATGAAAAGAATATCTGAGAGTGCATTAGCACACTTTCATGTCTTTTCTTTTGGATGCTTCCAATAACAATTTCTGGTAATAATGCAAACCGAACGTGTTCGCACAATCTCGATTCCGCTCAATCAATGCTGTTGATACAAAGGCAATTTCGCTCATCTATCCCACTTTATTTCGGAAACTTGACGACCCCTATTTCATCATTTCCGCTTTATTTTATATCTCCACGCGATGCGTTAAATTTTATTAGACGGAGACGTTTTTCATTCCCGGATTCCCGTTCACAAAGCCGCAGCAGCATCCGCCCTGCATCGCAAGACTTATTTCATCTCCCCTTCTATTGTGTGACCAACTTCGTAGTAGATTGCATCATTTAATTTTCTGAAACTTTTAGCATCCTAATCCAATTTGTTTTTAACATATACGTTCACCCTATATCGTACATCATCTACTAATCAACAGTATTGTATATCAGTCATAACAAAACATACACAATTTATTCTACTTTTACCTAAATAAAAACTGTTAATATTATTATATGTCACGGAATTATAAAAAACTAAGTTCAATATTTCGTTTACAAGTAAATATTGCATGCAGCTTGTTATAGGGATAGCATTTTTTGCAATGTAATAATGTTGAATTTGCTAAATCTCAGGATTTATAGACATAAAAAATATAAACTTCAATTTATATAGAACAGGATAACTGTAATCTAAAATCAATGGGTCATTTTAACGATGCCTATCTCCACAGTCATTTGCGACTGGAATTATTCCCTCGGGAATATGGAAGGACGACGTTTTTTTATATGTTAGCAAACAGATTAAAGTATAGTATAGCTTCAGTATGTGAAAATAATGATAAATAGAAGTTAGACATGCACACAGCATATTGAGAGTGTAGAGAGATAGTTTATTATTGCAATAATTATTGATATAATTTAATTAACATAAAATTAAGAATACAAAGTCTATCTTGAAAAAAACTAATTTTTGAATAATTTAAATGTACACATAAACACCTTTTATACATTTCTTACTAAATGTGCTATCTGTGGAATATTGTAGAATATGAATGAAAAACATTTTGAGAGTAATACATACCTTTATATAAGTAAGTTAAGTCATTTAAGGTGTGTAAGTGGTTGGAATGTGGCAAATATTATTAATATAATCTAAGGGAGGAAGATTAATTACTTTCCTTTTTCGAGCAGGGGGAGAAACTTATCAAGACATTATCGCCTCCGTTTGAAAGTAGGGGGCCGCCAGATTAAAACTTCGCCAAGACAAGTTCTCAAAAGGAGTTAATTATGCTGCTCCCCGTTTAAAATCCGCCCTACACCTTCTGTTCCCTTAATCCGTAGACAATGAGTAATTACATCACTAATTCGCCGCAATCAAATAAAAATCGGCAGCGCAATTTCGCCGAAATCTATCTTACCAGACTGGGGATGGGAAAGTGGGTGGTCCATTCGAACGTATAAATTTCTTTATCTCAATACATCCCCCGGGAGGTGTTAAGCCGAGCCAAAGCCAAAACGAAACTTATTGCTTTCGCCAGCATAAATATCACGAAAATAAATCCACTTTAATTCACTCGTAAAATGTATTCGAATAGTAATTTCATTTAGTTTGCTTCTTTAGTACATTGATTTTCTGCGGTCGATAGAGTATGGCCGAAATTCCTCAATCATCTGACACAAACGATAATCCTAATCCTACCGGTGAAGCACGAATGTGCAATCCCTGACAAGCTGCTTAGTCTCCAAATGTAAAAGTTAAAATGAAGAATAGAGAAGTGGATGAGGATGGAAATCCAATGCGTAGATATGTAGGAATTATAATATCAACTGGTGTAATTTCGAATATCATCAATCATCGAGGAATGTGCTGACGTTTCACATCACTTTCGATTTCGCACGTCGCATGTATGCTTCTCGCTTTAATTAATAAGAACCCTGCGCCCTCTCGACGTTTCATTAAGACTGCCGTTGCTTCTCACACAACACGTCACTTTCTCCCCACATTTCGACGATACACGAATCACAACGATACATAATTACAATTCACGCACTAATTGTTTTTTTTTTATTATAAATGTGGTGCTGTTAATTATTAATAATAATAGCAGAAAGATATCAATCTACAGCTTTTCTCTCAAGTCCTGGCTAATAAATTTGTTTAAATAAATAATAATTCATTCTATAAAATCTCATTATTAAAAAGTAAAGTAAAACTTCAAGTACACAGAGAAAGAAATAGTGGAAGCGCATCAATATCCTAATGACTATTTAAAACATAATAAATAAATAAGTAAAAATACATATAAAATTGTAAAAACTTCAATTGAGAAAGTTTATGAACTTAATGTCAATTGCCATCAAATTTACTTAATGTACAAAAAACAAATAGATTGTAATTAAAAAATAAGAAATACTAAAAATAGTCATTAAATAGTTCTCATATTTGAACTATATGTATAAGTTAAATTATATTTAAATTTATGTTCTTAATGATACATTTATATTACTTTTACTTGAATTTAATTATATTTATACACCAAGTATAAAATTATTTAAATTTTAGTACAAATACTAAATATCTAAAATCAACGGTTCACTTCACCAGTCAGAAATTAATATCTAAATACAACTGACCGTTAAATATCTGAATCACTTCTATGGCTAAACAAACTATTAAGGCAAATAGAAGCAGTTTCAAATAGTTTCTCCAGTCAATATGAAATACTAATATATATTAATATTATTCGATACTTTATAAATGATTGTGTTCATTTATAGTTTATTAGAGAAAAGTGTATAAAATTGTATAGAAAGGAATGTTGCGGTACTAAGATATTTCAACAGAAATGTTGATATTAAAGGAATAATTATTTCCATATTTCTATAAAATTTATAATAATAGTAGAAAAGGTAGGTGAAGTAATACGTATTCATTTGGTTACCGTTAATGAGTATTTCCTTAGTCGTAATTACTGCATCGCGTGGTTTGAAAGGAAAATAAAAATCATATATAATGTTATATTTTTAAGTCAATAGGTAACAAAGTAAATTTTGGAAACCTGATTTGAACGTGCACGAGGCACGCGCGACCTTATCTATTTCAAATAAAATTAACGAAAAGTGTTCGACCTCATTAAAATATACGGAAATTATTCATGGAGGTGAGCCTGTGTGGTCGTGGTTGAAATTTAGATGCAAATTTAGTATGTTAATATAGTACACATAGAGAGAGAGGAGAAAATAAATAATTTGGATTATGGATCGAATTTCCCGAGGGCCATTTATTCTTCGATTCGAATGGCAATAATGTCTATAAAGATTGGAAAACTTGCTAAAGAATCTGCGAGCGAATCAATCAATGAGTTTTCTTTCAGTTATTTTGAGGATGCATAGCGGAGCAGGACCTTTCCGGGATGATTTATATATCGCATGGAAATGCTGCAAATAGTATTCGGAATGGTTGGAATTAATACCGGGGATTTTGATTACCGTGGGGAATTACGAGAGTCGACGTTTGATTCCCGCCAGGACCGACGGGTCGAGGAGCCTAGGGGGACTCGAACCACCCGCCATTAGGATTCTCGCCGAGGGTTTAATTGCTTTCCCGGCGCATCCGCCTTATTCCTTTTATTTATTCAATGCTCTTTAATATTACTTCTACTTCATCGGTTTCACTTTATTTATCTTAAATTTAAAATAAAATACCGATTTCATATTATGCGATATATAACAAAAAAAAATAAGAAAAACCAGCAATATTCAGTTTTTATGCAGATTAAAAAGAAAATCAGTTTAATTATTACTTATTAAAATTTGTTTTTGATTTGAGACTGAAATTATAATTAATAGATTTTTATAATTATTTTAATAGCAATTTGAATTTAGATCGAAATAGTTATCACTTGATTGTCCTCAATGTATACTTTCTTTGGTTGTGATGTAAACGTGAGTGAGGAGAGGAAATTCGTTAAATTTCGGTGCCAGTTAATTTTCTTGACGAGTGCACAAGGGCTTCGGTTTGCGTTTTACCATTGTGATTTGATGAGATAAAAGCGGCGTCCAAGCGAGAAAAGCCTTCACGTCTCCGCCGCCGCAAAATTCCCAGATTGCTTATGAAGGGAGAGGAAATAAAGATCGCATCTTTAAATTCTGTAACTAAAAAAAAAGTATACAGGGAAGCGGGAACAAAAAGAAATGCGTTGATTACTTTTTTTTTTCGTCCTGCTATTGGCTTGAAAGGCGGCAACGAACGCAGGAAATCCTTTCAAATGGTGTTGTAAAAGTTTTCAGTCGCGCGATAACTGAATACATTTATATGTATATAATATAGTATAGGGGATAAAATACAAAGCCCCGAGGCTTTTATAACTTTGCAATCTAATATCATCACGTCTGCATTATTCTGTATCAAGATATGTACGAGTTATGCATGCACACACCAAAATATATCAATATCTTGAATATTACATTATTTCATTTGCTTATTATTAATGTTTGTCATAACCGGTGTAGAAAATAGTTATAATTATAATTATTAAAATTTATATAATCTGATATATGCCATAAATTTGAAACCGGGTTAAAAATAAACCAAGATATTATTATATAGCGAATATTAAATATATGGCAGCTGCATTTCATGCAATGAAATCAGGAGATCCTTCTCAGTTTTAAGCTCGCTCCATTTCCGCAACGCTCTCTGATTCAGTAATAAACTTTATTATATTTAGTTTTCCTGCCCGGAAATAAAAATTGTGCGACGTTTGAAAATTTCCTCCTCCTGCTTCGCGTTCAAAGCGAAACGAATATTTTCTCGTCGTATCTGTGTGTTCTACTTAGCTTATTCTTTAACAAACGTTTGGTGTTGAAAATAATTAAATGTTTCAAAGGCCTGTCTCAATTTGTGTTTGCGGCAACGGAAACTTTTATTAAAACTTCCATGCTGTGGCAGCGTTCGCGAGAATGAACTGGTACAGATATTCGATATGTACAAACTCTGGCGAGGAAAGCTCTGATTATTTTCAACCTCTACTCTAATTTCATCGGCTTCAGCTGACAAGAAAATAATTGAGGTGAGCTTTTTAACGGCATTCTTACAATTCCCTTCTTCTGCTAAATGAAACTGTTTTCGCTACAGCTTTTGTAATTGATTTAAAATTTTAGTAATCTGAATATTAAAACGTTGAAACTTTTATGCAACTGATTTAATAATCACTCGTTAAAATTGATGCAAACTTTGAATCGAAACATCTACTAAATATTAAAGCAAAGTCTGAAGTAATTAGTGTAAAGTTCGGAAACATCTGTTGAATTGAAAACATTTCTAGTAGTCTTCTTTTATTAAAAGATACAAATTGATATTTAATGTGATTTTAAATAATCGGAAATCGATTGATTATAATCAACATTTTATAATAATTAACGAGTATAATCATTACATAAAACGTACAATAACAGTTGTTAAAGCCATGTTTATACAGAGGTGCAATGTAATTTATAATCTGTTAACCAACATAATTTGTGTTTAATAAGTTCGTACAAACACTTTATACACAGATTAATCATTAGTTTATCTCTTGGCTTTTGCACTGTAATTTATAATAATTACAAAATGTATTGGTACTTTCGACCAAATTATAAATTAAATGAGATTTAAATAAAATTTTAGGTAATTTTACTAATATTGTGATTTCTCATTTTAAATTAAAAAATCGAGAAAGGAAAGTTTATGATGTGAGATTTATATATTAACTGGTGTAATTGAAATTCAAATAGTCTACGGTTGAGATACTTCCAAGTTAATTGTATCATATTTATTTATTATGCTGCGAACGGTTTGAGGTGAATTTCGTTACGGGCGTTTTCTATTGAATCGAGGAAATTCGAGTGAACGTAATTTGAAATGCATAGTCTAGACGGATTTTATCGTCTTATTGTCTTAGGGCAAAATATTTTTTCGGCCGCGAATTTATCGCTCAAAGTCGTAATTTCCCCGGAGGATTTGGTCCTGAGGCAATGAGATGTGGATGCGCGGAGGCGGTAGTGCGGTCTCCGGTTTTCAAGGGAGGAGGTAACGAAAAATTTCATATGTGTACGTGAAGCATATTAAAATTTATTAGCGCGGAAAATTCTTTTGTCACGTCAAACACCCTTGCGGCCGTTCTCTTCTCTTCCTCATACCGGACGACGGGTGCGGCTAATATTTGCGTCCGCCGTTTTCGTACCCTCTTTCATTTCTTTCTTTTTATCATTTACACTGCGAAAGCTGCAGAACTGAATGCAATATCAATTTCAATACTGAACCGTTCGGTCGTTTCCTCTCTACATATTTTTTTTTGTTGGCCTCTCTCATGATCCTTCTGTATTATTAAAACTGCGCCTTCTTTATTGACACTGCGGAGGGAATATGTTCCCGGTTACCCCCTTCGGATTTTAATGAAATTCCGACTATTCCGAATGGGCCCATTAGGTCACCATTGTCCGGTACGTTCGCAGACCCAAGACATTTGCACAAAGCGTTTTAATTTCGACGATTCGCGAAACGTTTACATTTAAAATTACGTGTTGTACATGAATATGTGCTGCGAGAGCGTGCAAACATCGTATCAACAAAATTGAATATCGATTTACGTAAACTTTGTTTTATTCCGTTTTTACACCGTACGGATTTCCTCTGCATCCATCCTAGATCCATCGCAAATGCAAAGAAAATATTGCTCGAAATACACATCGATGAAAAGAAATCATTACTTTCTCAAAGCTAAAAAATAGTGCGAAAGGATGTGCAATTAGTAGAGATCATTAAAAGTAACACAAATATGTAAAACATGCATATATTATATTAATTTTTATTCAGATTGTTTAAAATCAAAATAAATCTAAGTAAATACCTTTTTTTTATATAAACATTATACTCTGTTAAGTCTCATAAATCAATAACTAGGTATTTACTTTTTTGGTTGTATTTTCACGTTTCTTGATATATTGTCCGTGTTATTGGAGAAAAGCAATAAATATAAGCATTGGAAAGTTTCTCTTGTAGCCCTCTGTATGTTTACGGAAAACTTTTTTAATATTCTGATTGCCGGGAAGATTTAGACTTGGAGGAGGAGAAGGAGGAAAAAAAGAATATTACGAAAGTATATCACGCGTGCTCAGGATCAGTAACTATTTCTCGTGCTTTTTGTCCATATGGTCGGGTGGCGGCGGAAGAGAAGGAGGGAGGACAACCGGTGGAAGAAATCGTTATAGCAATCTGCATACATCGGATTGCTTCCGGTGCCGGAGTATTTGTCAGTTCTGTTGGGAAACTTGAAATGTGGCCCGGGGAGGAGAAAAGAGTCTCCCTGCGAGACTCCATTTAAATGGAAATGACGGCCTACATCCGCCACCATTTACATTCTGTTATAACACTTTGCGACGACAATGCGTATGGCTTATATTGAGACATTGATTGGAGCGCTATTGGTGCTAAGGAGAAAGAAAAATGAGGAAAGAGAGGTCGAAAATAAACGTTCCTTCGAGCAATAAACATTCGGCGAAAATTTCTTAATTACACTCATTATTAATAATAATCCCCCGGTGGGAAATAAATTCCTGAAGAAAGTTTCTTCCCCGGATTGAAGCGCTCCGTTTCACCTCGAAACATTTAATTATTAACTTTTCTTTACCCAAAAATACGAGCAAAGAAAAACCTAAGAAAAAAACTTTTCCTTTCAATTTTAAGTAGAATTATATGATAATCATTAATGCCATTATATTTTATTACATATTCAAAAATAGAAATATTGCATATTTCATTTTCATATTATATTTTAAACTAAATAGCTTAAACTCCAATGTTATTTTAATATTTTAATGTGATATCATCATTTTTATAATTATCTTTATTGATTAATATTTTTACTAATCGAACCACAATTTAATTAAAATTACATCATCTTTTTCATATTGTATTAAATGAAAGAAAAAGAAAACGATTCTTTCATCAACATTATTTTTAATATAAAGATGGGAAACAACGTACAAAAAGATACAACGCAGCGTAATTGGACAAAAGTATTTTAATATAAATTTTGAATTCAAATTCGCGTATTCTGAGGTCGGCTCATGCATTCTTTTTATATTTGTTTTTTTTTTTAATATTTTCATTGCTCGGGTTTCTATTCTCATCTACTCTTTTATAAATAATTTAAAAGTAATGTGTTTTAATCAGAAAGTGAGTGGTTAGAATCGAGTTGCAAATTTCTTTTGTGCTTGAATATTTGATAACACGTAAAAATTAAATTGAATATTATTTTGCTTTGATTTTAGAATAAATGAACAATTCAGGTAAATGTACTGCATACGGTTATTGGATGAGATGCGGCTCATAGATATTTGTACAGGTTTTGATTGGTTAGCCAATTTGCTCACCTAGTACAACGTCTTCAATTCTCGTGGCCTCTGCATCAATATTTAACTTATAGAGCAAATTAGAACTCGCATCAACAAATTTCTTAATTATAAATTCCTTCGATCCTCGGCTCAGATTCGTGCTATATCAAATATTTACTGCTCCTCTACCACCTGACGCATATCTTTGTTTAATCTTGGCAATTATTACGAATGCTTCAATTTCCTTCTAGAAACAAATACTGCGATACATAAAAATGTTATGTTCAATTTAAATAATAATATAGAGATAGTTTGAAATATTTTGCTTTTTTAGTTGTGAATAAATATCGTTAATATATATGAAAAATAAATGAGATCGTGATTTTGTTTTAGAAACTGGAATATTTTGGAATCTGCAAATGTTGTTAACAAGGCAGGATTTGAAGTTACGCAACTCCAAATATTATTCATCTAAATAAAAACTAAGTAACCGAAACTTTTTCCTCGCATACGAAATCCCCCCCGTTTCCGTATACTTACTTTTTTCGATTGTTATTTCTACGCGAAAACTTGGTTTTATTTCTTCGCCGTTCTCGCATCTGCTTCGCGCTGATTCCCGGAAAATGCGTGGAAAGCCCGAAAATCCTTTGCACGCGTTTCGTTGCCTCGAAGTAAACGAAAAACAAAACGATAACAAAACAGGAAGCAGCATAAAAGAGCTCTCAATCTCGACATGCGAGACGTAAGCTTACGAATAGAATTAACAAGCATGTTTACGTATTGCAATTTAATCCGACGTCTAATTAATACTACATTTGAATGCAAGTATATCTATAGATGTAAACTTTAGAAAGACCGAGTATAGAAAATAGAGTTGAAATCAATCAATCTTGCTAATAGCTTTCTGATGATGCCCAATTTTTGCTTCCGCTTTGATCTCCTCGTTCCGAAGCTCAGGAAGAAGTTGATTGCCGGTGGCTGATAAATGGTGTTTGTGTCCCGAAGACTCCGGGAATAATATTTTATATTGATTGTAAAGGACCTAATTCGTTTTCCTAGGACTGCTTCCAAGGAAGCCCCGAACAACACCCCATAAATATTTGTGAACCAAAATGAAAAGCTATTGCTTACAATGTGTGTGTGTATACATCCCCCCCGCCAAATACGAACACACACTCACATACCCGTGAAACTTACGAGCCTTCGCCCAATTTAAATGGAAATGGATTGTTTAAAACTCATTTCACCGGTCTCATTCCAAAACTACATTAACATAATCACAAATAACGTTGCCAGGCCGCAAGGAAAAATTGCCCCACCTACAACCAAAAAAAAACTTCCTTATCTTTACTTTTTCGTTTTCTTTTTATTGCGCCCCGAGATATATTTAATTTTGCTACCTTTACCCGTATAATATAAAGAATATGCTTCATAAACTATTTAATATTTGCATAAAACAATTTAAGCATTGAAAAACAATTGTAAAAAAAAACTCACAACAATTAAATAATGCATAGTCAAAATAATGCAATTATGCAAGAATATTTGTTCATTTCATTGTGATATAATAAATCTTAAATTATTACGTGTCTAAAAAGATTTTGAGATTTAAAAAAATTGAAATTTGTACGAAACTTACCAAGTTTAATTACTTCTTAGGATTAAAACAAACTTTGTACGTACTTACATCGGGTGAAGATATTGTTCCAAATTTAATTTACTTTGCGAATATCGTGTAAATGGTTTAATATTTTTTTAAAATTATTTCAGCAAAATTCTGACAAATAAGCACTGAAAATGTTTGCTTTTATTTTTAGTATTTTTTATTCGACAAGTCCATAAAGTTTTGAATGAAATGTATTGTGTATTTGTTTAGTAAATAGAATATGCAACAACAGATTGGGGGAAACAGATTGAATATAAACGGTGATCGCTTTATTGATAATCGTCGGCGTGTACCGGAAGTTCATTTAATTATCGCCAGCGGGTGATAAATCTCATCTGATGCGTATTATATACGAGTTGTTAATGTGGAATAGGGTTGTAGGCGCACCCGATGGGCTGCGTTCTTCCGGCAACCGCGGTCTATGCAAATTGAAACATATTTAGAACTCATATTTAAAATTCCCGTCTGCATAAATCTTAATATCGGAGATTAGCTGTCGGGCGTTGCTCGGTTGCGGGGGGGCGGACGAGGGGGTTAGCTTGTAAGCGGGTGCGGGCAGTGAACGGCTATTCTATATAGGGCGTGGGCGTTCACGCATGAAATATTGAATTTATTGCGGAAATTTCCCTCCTACCCAATTTTCTTATTACATCGATTTTATCAGTCGCGGACAGAGACATAGTAGCTTTGTATGTGGTTTCGTAATAATATAGCAGAGTCTACATAAATTTGTTTAGCATTTTATTATCAATTGTGCAAAAATGCAATTTAAAAAACAATTTTTTTAATTATAGAAAATTTGCATGTTCAAACTATTATTTTCGAAATAATATCTTTCACTAAATAAATTTGTATATTTATTGAAATTTGAACGAAATTAAATACAAATATGAAATAAAACTCGATTATTGATTGGATATATTTAGATATTCAAGGGATAATGAACTATGAAGTTATTTTTTTTTTGAAAATTCCCGCCAAACTTTAGGGTTCGCTAATGTTTGGCTTGTGGGCGAGTATGCAAATATTAGAACGGAAGAGCCTTCTGCGAGGGTAGAAAAAAAAGGAAAATAAATTTTATTCCTCTTTCGCCCCCCATAAACTCATTTAGTTCGTGTCTTCGGTAAAACTTCTTCGCGGCATTAACATTTTCCACCCCTAATTTTTGGGGTTTTCGAACTTCGCTCAGCCCCACCACCTCAATTAAGCCAAATAATTTACGAGTATATACTCATAAACTGAATACGAATATTCTAAGCGGCAATTATATACTCATAACGTTTTCAAATTGATGAACAGGATGAATTATGCAATATTTTAATAAATTTATCTCTACTTAAACATTACTTCTATTTTCAGTATTGAAAAGAAAATTAAGATATAAAAAATTGCTCAAACATTAATATATGCACGCTTTTGCTTCCATTTCATGAAATTCTATATGAAAATTTGCGACACTTGTGAGTTCAAACTTAATTTAAAATTATGTTGCTCTAAAAGCGGAGATTTGAAATCGGTTTATTTTAATGAAAATAATATTCGAGATTATGATTTCTTCTATAATAAAATAAGATATTTTATTCATTTTATTTTGATTATGTTGAACTTTTTTTTATTATAAAACTGGTGGAACGAAAAAATACGTTCGTGTTATTTAGTATTTCTCATTTCTTAAGTGCTTCAGTTTCATAATAAAGAATTAGATGGGGTCTGAAAATATTGTCAGCTCCGCAGTGTTTGGGTAGTGTATCCTCTGGTAAAATGTGTCTCTACCACTAAAACTTAATGAGAATTCCAGTCTAGCGTAAAAACTAAAATGATATAAAAAAATCGTTCGATATTGATTATAAAGTAAAACCATTTTCATGCATATTATTTGATTATTGAAAATAAATAGAAAATTAAATAAAATAAAAATTTTAAATTTAATTTTTAGTGAAAATACTTATTTTACTATAGTTGATAATATGCATAATTATTTGGTTGAGAATTATTAAATTTTGTAATTAATTTAAATGCAGATGGAAGTGAATTACCAATAATGTGATTGAAAAGGGAATTAGTAAACAAAGCGAATTAATAATCCATTAATGAATTAATATTTGCACATAGTTTTATCGATTTTTCCTGAAACCAAAATATCAATATATTCAACCGCATCTACATCATGTATATATCCAGTGGTAAGCATATCAATTTTTATTAATTTTGTAGCAGAATTAAAAGCAAAATTATGGAAAAATTATGCACTTTTATTTAATTATTTCTTACCTAATTATATTGTTGTGTTTCCAATTGTAATAGAATACTAATATTATATGATATGAAGCAGAAATTGTAACAATTTAAGACCACTTTATTGTTTGCCGTAGTAATACTTGTTCAATGTTCAAGGTTGCTTTGGATCATCGTCGTCGATCTCGTTTTTCCACTTTGCATTAGAAAATCCTTTGACTCTTTAAAATGAATGCTTTGATGCGTGTTTTTCGCAAGCGTAGAGCGAAATTACACACACACACACACAAAATTTCAAAGAGAGAATAAAAAAGGAAATGCCTGAATTTCGAGTGGTCAAACTGATAGAAGAAAAAAGGAAATTCGTAAAATCTTCGAATTCGTGTGTATTTGAAGTAGGCAGAAGTACGTTTCGTTGATTAATTGTGCATTGTAGCATGGATTTGGGACGTTCAACCTTATGGTTGAAAAAATAAACAGTGAATTTCTAGGGGTGGATCAGGTCAGGTAAGATTGCACAGTAGTTCTTCATCGAATCTGCCACCCTCGTAGAAAAAAGGTATATCTTAATAATCCATTTACTCTCCGGGGTTGATAATTAGCAGGGGGCGGCTTCTGCTTCAGCCGCCTCCGTTCGGGGGTCCAGTAGTTTTCGAGAGGGTTAGCACCCCGCGAGGCCGCAAGCGCGTTTTACGAGCGGCGACACCAGTCGTCGCGACGCTCTTATCCCGTGAACACACGCGAGTGCTTTCACCCTACACCGTTGCATAACTTGATATCATTTTTTCGCACTGCAATCTTCGAACATCTCATCATCGAAATTAGGATTTGCTTGACATTCATTATTAGGTAAGAATACATTGATAATTTTCATTTAATTTTAAATATTATTGGTTTAGTTTTAAGATTAATTGAAAATCGCATAATTAAATACAGATATTAATAATATTTGTACCAAAATATTTTTACAAGATTATATTTATCATTAATTAAATTCCAGTATACTTATTGTTGCGCAATTACTCGCTTACAAATATTATATCGAGAAAGTGTAAAATATTAGTAGAAATTAATTGATTAATATAAAATATATTTATTTTATTGAAATATTTTACTATATCTCTTTATAAGACAAATTAATTATATTCAAAGTAGGAAATATCAGTACAATCTTAGTGAAACAGGTATTAATCTCTTTAGTGATACAAGCTCACTATTTGAACTAATTTTTTATAGTTTATAATTTAATTTACTTGTGCCGCATTTCTGGATAGAGCGTCATTCAAAAATATAGCAATATAATTGTAAAATTAGTCTAAAATAAGTTTTCCATTCCAATACCTTTCCATATTATTATTCAACTATGCTATTATTAAATAATACTACCAGAATTGATTTATACTTCATATTTACAAAAAAAAAAATACAATTCCATCTGCACATGTAGAAACATCGTTTCAAAATTATTCTTCTGAATGAACGCTTTGAAAGCTTTCAATTCTTTTCACGCAATATATTCCGAGCGAATTATTTTTCTGAATAACAAAGATGTGGAATAATTTCGAACCCCATTTCTGCGCTTTATAAACTGTTTCTTTTCTTTTGCTCGATCAATTCGTTCCCATTCCCTCCTCCACTCACTCACTCGGATTTCTGGGCTCGGAATTGGAGTTTCCCAGTGACTCTCACTCAGCACAAGAGTAGAGTGCAATAAAATATTCAAAACTCGCACGCCTGTTTCGGAATTACAAGAAAATAGAGTTGTATATTATTTAGCGTCAATGTGAACGCTCATTGCTTTATTTGAGAATAAATACTAGCAATAAATATAGTCAATTATAGAAAATTTGACATGAGAAATGATTAACAGTCAGTAATTCTCGTAACTAGTCTATTTAATTCTCATATTATTGTGTGTGATCAAATTAATCCAAGTAGGAAAAGCTATTTTCATAAATTATTCGTTTATTGGAAATTATGAACTTGATTTGTATTTATGGGTCAATAAAATTGTAATATTGGCGTTATTTTACTATATTTTCATCAGGCTAAGTGCATCAGAAACCAAGCGCTTGCGTACAAATATCCTTTTTTATTACTTTTTTGAATTCTAAGAAAACCGTTAAAAATTACTAAATATTGTGTTGTTGTTGCAGGTTGAATCAATGCTTGATTGGGATTCGTTCTGTTTGAATCCAGATCAACAAGTCGTTTGAGAAGTGGGATGTGATTTGCATCTGGACATTGCTGGGACAGTTGCAATTTATAGTAGTCGGGTGATGTGTGAGGCGAAACGGGAATCTTCTTCGCGTAGGAAACCGGGATGGCTATCATGAATAAGCTTGCTGGGTTGCCGCTGCTTCTGGCCCTAATAGCAGCTTTAGGGATTTCGGATGCACGCCATTCAAGGAGACGAGGGTTTCTGCCAGGTAAAGCTACTACTGCTAACTAAATATCCCCTAATTGAATCCAGAAATATATATATATATACATTAACCGTGCGTTCAAAATTAACCCAAACAAAATAGAACGTTATTAACCTAAATGATAATAATAACAGAAACCACTCCGAACTTTAGCGCATTTTGGCATTACAAACATCTAGGATTAAGTATTATCTCTTAGCAAATATATATACATCAAGTAATTAGAGCAGGTCAACATGAATCTTGAATTACCAAACATCACTGACAACAACCCAACTCAAATCGTCATCATATATTTATTTATTTTTTCATTAATTTGCATAAAAAAGCTAACTAATTAGCGTGAATAAAAATGCAATCTTTCTGTGAGAAAACAATTAAATATTAACGTTCCAATTTACCCGAAACAGGAAATCTAACTGGCTCCAACTATGTTCAAATATTATAGATTTTACCGCCGCGCACAACATACCAATACAAAATACATCGAATCGCCATCATTTTACAATAAAGGAAAATAGAAATCAATCCGACATTAAAATTCTTGAAGAAATTCGTATCTGCCACGGCGAAAGTTGTATGCCATAAACAGCGTCCAACTTACGTAATTGCTTCGTCCTCTTGATTTCGTACGCTTGGCGGGAATCAATGGTTTTCATTCCAACTTCAGCACTAATCTGTTTCATATGTCTGTGCCAATTTAATTAAATAAACTCGTGCATTGCGCTGCTCAATTTAAAAGCTTATTCCAAATATTAGTGTGACATTCAATTAAAACTTCCAGTCATAAAAAGAAAACGTACATTATTACATTATTATAAAAGATCCAATTCTGTTTGTTAACTAATATCACATAAAATTACTTTTTTAATAGAAATCTTATTAATATTTAAACAATAAATCAGATGGTAAGTCAATTTCTGTCCTCAGCGAATCTATTTTTTTTAGCATCTCTACATATTGCCATCAGCTATATATAGATATATATATATTTCAGCGCGACATTTTCTGGATTAATTTAAATCAGACTGTAATCCATGCAGAAAGTTGCTGTGCTCCGAGTAAAGGGGTGGACGGATTATAGAAATTCCAGTTTCCAGTGCCAAAGGCGCACGAAAACATGCGATATCATGTGTAATCCGCGAGAATTTAATCCATAGATACTCTGACAAAGGGTCTAATTATTTTTGAAACTTTTTACTTTTGCTCGACTTAAAAAGTTCAATCTGATTTAAGTTCATCAAATTGCAAATCTATTATTTTATATTTATATTTAAAGCGCTAATCATTATTGCTAAATATAGCATAAAACAATGTCAATTACGTTCATCTACATAAGGTATATACAAGTTTATAAATGGTAGTTTTCAATTTAGCTTTTGCTAAAAATAAATTGGAAATAATTGATTGAAATTGTTTGAAGCTATTAATAAAAAAAAAATAGTTTGATCTGAAATTACGTTAGAAATCAACAGCAATTTCATCTTATGCGAGAATCCAACTATTTATTTAATTTTGCAAATTGATTTCGCGGTTCTGCATTGCGGCAATATTGGAACTATTTTCATCAGACTGTGGTGCCGATTTATAAATAAATTAAAAACCAATTTTGTGCGGGCGTGTGTTGTCGCTTATTTCCGGTCCTCTGAACTCGATCGTAAATTGCATGCAGTTCCATTCATCAAAGGAAATACCCGGAAAAGGGACGTTGCCGACGACCTTTTCGTGACTCTCAAGAATATAAATAGAAATTAGGACCTACACTTATAACACTATTATACGCCTCCGTGTACTTAACTAAGTGTATATCGTTCTTTTGAAATTAATGAGATTTTAATGATTACTATAAATTTTAATTATCTCATTTTCTATTTTATTACAACAGCATAAATCATTTTATAATTTAAAATTCTATATATTTCATAAAGATATAAATATAATATATTTTTAATTACATTTTTCATTTGTATTGTGAAAAACATCTGCAATTAATATTAAGGTAATGAAATATTTGAACGAAGGCAATCAAATATAATTATTTCTTTTTCTGAATTTAATTAAATTTATGTCAACGGCATTTTATCTGTATTTTCTTTGCATCTCAAGACTTATTGTTTTCTCGAATTGTATCAAATATCGCATTTACAGTCCATTGCAGAAATGAGGCCAAAAAAAGAACATGCGGTTACGCAGGGTCGCTTGGCTAAGTCTGTCATGTGTCATTGTGTTGAAGCTGTTTTAAATGCGGGGTTGAAAGAATGTTGGTTTGCTTGTTGATTTACGGCCATCGTGGGATGCCATAGAAATAGTTGGTTACATCTGTATGCATCTGCTGCGTGAAAAGGGTCGAAACCACGAGATGGAAGGCGAGAGTCCTTTGAGGGCGTCAGTCGACCCACTAACGAGGCACCGCAAAAAATGTAATACAGGACTGCAGGACAAGCAGAACGCCAAAGCGAGCGAAGAAAACAAAGACCAGCCAGAAAACAAACTTGGCCGACCCAAAAAGCCACATCAAAGCAATAGAAGTGTGCAATTGAAAAGCACCTGCTGCGAATTTAATTAAGAAAATGAATACGAGTTCAACTGCAAATTACAGCACTTTTCGAAACGCCTCGGCGGATGCTTTTTAATACTAATTTCATAGACGATACGGAAGTTCTAAAATATAGACGATCCCTTTTCAAAAGCTCAATTACGAAAATGAAATAACAATTTTGTGTAATTAATAATTATTTAATAATATAATCCAATTATTATTGTATCAATTCAACTGAACATATTAAATATTTTAAAATTAAGTTATTCAATTATAAATTATTATACTTTAGTCTTAATAATGAAAGATATTCAATTTTATGTAGTAATTGCAGTTGGAATTGAATGTTTCCATGAAAATCATCAACAATCAATATTTTATATTTTTAATGATTTATCTGATGAAAATTGATCAATCAGGTAGGTTCTAAGTAATTTACAAAACTTATTAGTAGAAAATTATTTTAATTAATTTTCTTGTAAAAAAAATAATATTTATATTAACAAAGTTTCTCCAATATAAAGACTTTTATAACTTTTTTCATATTAAAATTGGATCTCTTAAAAAAATACCATCTTTTTCATCTACTTCATCATGTTTTTAAAAAGAAACTGCTTGAATTGAATTATTTGATTAAATTCAGCTCCTTGGAGCATGATCATGATTTTATTATACAACTATACATATCACACCTATGATGTCTTTACTGTCTGCATTGTTTAGCAAATCAGGCATACAAAAAACGTCTCCGTTGAGAGGTTTCCGACACTAATGGACGTTTCAAAATGTCAGATGCATAAACCTGTCTGCATGTGGCATCACACTTAGAAACGTACATTCTTATTTATTTTTTTATGAGCACAATAGTGTTTCCATGCACTCGGCTTACCTAACAACGTTATACATTTAATGGCGTTGTCACTATTCATCGGGTTGACGTTGTCTATCATCCAATCTCTATGCACCAAATAAATAACAAAGATTCAGTGGGGAAAAAACAGCTCCGCAGAAATGTGCATCTTAATTTATTAAAGACATCTCACTTACTTTGATACACACTCTCCGCTGCGCTCTGAGAACTTCGCAAACTCACTTATGTAACATTTATTAGAAAACTTTGACAACTGAAGGAATTCTTTGTATGACTGTAAACATGCAAAATTATTATACAAATTGGGAAAGTTATAGTGCCTAATTTTTTTATATAAAAAATACATTTTAAAAATATATTTTATTATAATTGAAATTTAATTATAAGAATTATATCATTCATTCTGGTGTTGAATATGAGTAGATATAATGTAATTAATTACAGTATATTCTGTCTGTCAAATCTGTCATCCGATTATAATTAATCAAAATATATTGTATGCAAAATGAAACTTTACTCGAATTTCTTTAGTTATGTTTGTGGCAAGTTCTAGTCTTTAATTTGAGGTAAATTCTTGAAAACAATGGTGGAAGTATAGTATACATTACATGGCTGAAGCCAAGGCAGCTCTGCATGTTTATATAACAAATGAAAGCAATATCGTTGGAAACAATGGGGAGCTACGATGTAGGCAACATACACACAGCGCAGACGAACAATAATGGGGTTTATTGAATATGAATGATAATATTTTTAATGGAGTTGCGAATAAAACAATGGGCGAGACCATCTCGGCTGGATACAATGGATGTCGCCGTGAACTCCCTTTTAAACACTAGACACTGGAAACTCGGCGTCGCGCCAGACAAATTCATAACTAATTAAGACTAGACAATGCATGCGCTAAGCTTGTTTGCTACACATTTCAACATTCCTAAATGGCATCGCCCGAAGCCTCTGCTGATGTAAAATATGTTGAACAAATTTTAATGAATACATTTGGTATTATTGCATTGATACACATAACTATAAATTACTTATTATCTATAGAATGAAGCCTTCTATAAAATGGTCTTTAAATTGAATTCTGTGCAACGTGAGAAAATCAACAAATATTGAAAAACTCAATGTATAAAAAAAACCTATTATTTTGCAATAGTAAAAAACAGAATTGTACTATAAAGTTACTTATGTGTTATTGATTGCTCATTTGTCAGAAATATTTTCTATTTTAAGTTTACATATTTCTTTTATAAAAGTAATTGAATATTTTGTATATTTTTAATAAAGGTATGAAACGAATTGAGAAGGAAAATAAAATAATTGAAACCACATAATAGAATCGCAAATTGATAAATTCAAATGAAATAAATCATGTGGATTTATATCAGCCGCAACGCTTGTGTAAACTGATATTACAGGTATTCATTCGAACGTGTATTTTGCTTTGGTTAACGTTTTTTTTTTTAATTTTATTTTTCGATGGAAAAGCGCTCCTGCCTTCGGTGTATCCTGAAATTGGGGAATTTTGTATTTAATCCTTGCGGGCTCTGTGTGTAGGTGTTTAAGCAAAGCCCATGTTTACTTACTGTTCATGTCGGCATCGGCCCCTCTCGAGAATTTATGCGCTTTAGTGCTAAAACGTTTCGCCCGAAACTAGAAATTCCAATTAATTGACAAATGCAAATTGATCGCCCCTCCGCCCCTCAACCTGTCCTCGTCCTCTGGGGGCGCTGACACCCGGCAAATTATACACATTAATTACATTTCAGTTTTACTTAGCTACTTCATACCACATCCAACAAAGAATCAATATAATCACTAATTATTTTTTAACAGAGAGAATTTGTAAAAAAAAAATAATAAAAACTATTAATTGTTCTTTTATAAAATTTATAAAGTTATTTTCTTCAAAGTCCATTGATGTGTTTAATGTTTTGAATACGCATTTTAGTGACACTCACATTACTTGTGGCACAATGTACATCTGCTTCTTGAAGAATTGAGCTCAGACCGAGAATGCTTGAAGTTTGAGAATCCGCTCTGCTTGAATACTTTTAAAGTACATATAACTTTTTTCGCGTTACAATTTAATATTTTCTTTTTTTAATAATTTCATTTTATATATTGTTAATTAAATATTTTGATGCAATGTCATAAAATTTTTAAAGAATTTTAATCTACATTAAATAATTAAATTAATTAAAGCACGTATTACATATGTTTCAATTCAATATAAGGCATGAGCACTTGCGATTACTGAAGTGAACTTTGGATTTGAGTTGCGACAGAATTGGATATTAGTTCCTGGGGTTTCGTCAGGTCGATGCGGGATCGGAGATCGTGAATCTAAAACTAAACTTGTTGAAAACTATTCAGTTTACTAGATCTTAGTGCACCCTCGAAGACACTAATAAGGGAACGAATTGGAGAAAAACAATCGTCTCGTTGCAGCATTCCCTCGCTGCTGCTGACTCTATTAAAACTTGAGGACAAAACGATTAAACTCGTTTGCTCTGTCTCTTCTTGCTCGAATCGAATCAGGATGCTCCAGAAATGGTGCAAACCTTTCTAGTGAAAACAGTTCAAATTGAGGAGATCCACGAAAATTTAATTAGAAAAGAAAATAGCATCGAACCACATCAAATTCGCACGAATTAAATTCGAAATCAAATGGAAACACGTTATTAATTAATAACACAAACCATTATTTATATTTTATAACTATAATTAAAACAATTCAATTAATATGAACGGATATCTGCAGAAATTATGTATTAATCCATATTGTTTGTATGAAGATATACAAATATATAAACTTTTTTAGAGGTAAAGTAAAGAGAAAATTAAAATAAAATTAGTTATAATAATTAATTGAATTAATTAAATGCAGGATATGAAATTATATATTTTTTTTTAATTATTCTCTAATGAATATAATCATTTAATTGGACAGGTTGTAATTAATTAATACGTGTAGAATAATTGAAAATATATAGATTAATTATTGCGGATTTATCTCAATAAACATATTATACATTTACATAAAAACACATTATTTTATTAAATTAACCGAATATTGTAGAATTAAAATTTCACTACATAATTTGGTTTCAGGATAGTAGAACAATGATTGAAATAAAATTGGCTGTCTTTAAACGTAAAATCTTGATTTTCTTGAATGTTATATATTGTATTAATTATGATTTAATTTTTGATTTGTATATTCGTACTTGAGATATTATTTTCATGACAAATTCTATTAATTTATGGTTCGTGAGTATGGAAATGATCAGCAATTGTGTTTTCCGTATTGGAGGATGTTCGTTTATTAAAGGGTGACGGCATTCGGATTTCCGATAATCGCAAAGGACCTAAACCTCTGGTGAATTTACATCCCTGTATCTCCACCATTCGATGTTTATCTGTGTATGTGCGTTTGTGTGATTGTACATGTGCTCACCAATATATCTCTATCCACCTATCACTGTGTAATTACAGCCGCATGCCAGAATTTGTATGCTTTACCACTGACATCTCTTCGACCCCCTAAGTCAATATTGTACCATGGACATAATTAACGCGTGGATGGTTATGTCTTTACCCGTATCATGGAAAACATACCATAATACCACCATATCACATTTAGTCAATGAGGATTAGAGTTCTCCCTCACTGGTTGCATCATATGCACCGGATACAGCGGCTCTGCATTATGCAGACAGAGCTGGTTTGTTCGTTGGATGAATAGGAACACGGATGTAATTGAATGTTAATTTCTCGGCTATACACAGTCAGGTAAAACGACGATATCCATCCATGTTCGATAACTCAACCTCAATAAATAATCCAGCCCTCAAACAATCACCATAATACTAGGATAATTATGTGACCTTCTTCTACAAAAAGCATGTAAATTTCTAATGAATCGAAATAATTTTATATATTACAATTTATATTAAAGGTCAATAATAAATATTTATAAGGTGATATGTAAGAAATTATAATTTCTCTTTTCTTGCAAAAAAATATATATTTCTTTGCTATAAAATAAGGCAGAGATAATAAAACGTTATAAATGCGTGTCATTCAAAAAGACGAATTAGTTTTTATATAAAAGCAAATTATATAAATATATATTGATTCAGATTATTGTGCAATGAAACCTGTGAAATGCATTATCCCAAACAGATGTTTTGTATTCTTACTCGCATTTGCAACAAGACGTTTAAGTGTCTTTACATGTTATATTGTATTGCAAGGACAATATAAGTAGAGATTACTATTTCACATTCAGATAAAATTCTAATATTTTTCTAACTTTTTGAAACGTTACGAATATATTTTGATTTTATAGAATTGTTGCTTTAAATGAATTCGTCAGAAGAAAATGTGTGTCGTTTTTTTTTTTAGAATTGCGATCGAACAAATGGGAATGTCGTTATTTCCATTTGCACGGAATCTGATTGCGGCAACGAAAGGGAAATGGTAGTAATGAAGTTAGGTACAAAATAAAGTTAAAGAATTTAATCACAGTTCGATGTGTTTGGCATCGGAATATCCACAGCGGGACATACGAAGCGGCGTTAACGAAAAACCAATTAGAATTTAATGTTTTTTCTGTTCTTTTCTTGAAATATTTACAACTACTGTTGAGTTTGAAAAATCTCTTTATAAATCTTTAAAAAAAAAATGAAATTGCACTTTTAATAAATTTTTAAAAAAAGTCATTATTATTGAATGAATCTACAAGCAACAAAATAAAAAGATGATGATTTTACTATTTTAAAAATAATAATCTGTTAGAAATTGATTCAAGGTATCATTAGTACATGCGTCCATTGAGTATTAGTTGAAAGCTGTATATTGGGTTTTGGAATTGTGCAGACATGTGTTTCATGTGGGTGGTATGTGCGGACTACATGAATTTCCCATTAGATTATTTTCATTAAACACACTGCCTAGTTTTTGCGTGTGACCTGAGGCCATTATAAATGATCAAAGGATGCATCTAACCCACGTAATCGAATGTACATACGTACTCACTTAAAAATGCTGCAAATAAAGCTAATAGTAAAATCTAATGCAAATCATTTAATTATTTTGACTAAAATCACTTATTTAGTAAAAATAAAATAAAAATTGTAGCAAATGAAAATTAATTTTTAAATGAATTGCACTTTGCAGCGTAGCGTATGATGATAGCAATGATATTTTCTGTCCCATGTTGAAACTAACTCTTATGAAATTGCAAATGTAATAATTATTTAATATATTCTAAATTCTCCCGCGGAATTTAATTAAAAACTTTGGAAAGTCTGAACCGGCGCCCCATCTAGCGCTGAATTATGTAAGTGCATTCGGATTTTGCCCGGCAGTAATTTTGCCGTAATATAATTTCCGGTTTAACTTTTCGAAATGTCTTCTCAAAGCGCATTAGGAGCGTGCAGAATTCCGAAACTATTAGACAACTAATTTTCTATTCGCTTGATATTACGTAAACAGTTTGTCAGTGTCTCGGGACGTCGTTGGGTCGACGGTTCATAGATGTCGACTGGTGTGCCGAAGACCCGGCAGCATGGGATCGATACTCGCGCTGCTGGAAACTGGGTTAGAAGGGTCCACAAATCGAATTCCAACTGTGTACAGCCGCAAATGTTCATAATTAAAATTCTCTGTGTAAATTAAATTACAAATTATTATTTCACGATTCTCGTGGCTGAAAATAACTGTAAGCCGGATAATCTGGAAATGGAAATCCTTTTAGAGAAAGATTGTTTTGATGGATGCACTCGAGTCGATGATGAAAGTAGTTTTACTTTGAAGTGCATGGCAAGAAAAGTTTACCGAGTGCGATTTAAGGATCACTGCTTTTCCAAGAGCGAAATTAAAAAAAAAAAACATAAAATTTGATAATAAAAAAAAAGATATTATAAAACAAAATTTGTAATTATTATATTTGTTACAATAGTCATACAAAAATCACAACAACAAAAACCTGTACAATATTCGTTCATTTAAATAAATTGTAAATTCTTCGAATATTGTTTCAGCTATATATTTCAATTGGACGATAGACAAATAAAATAATAATATATATATATAAATTGCAAAATAACACAAAATACGTAAAGATTTTTTCATATTTGAGTATATTTATTGTTTTAGAAAAGTAGGAAATAATATTTTTGTTGTATAAACACAAAATATACATTTTTATCAGGTGTATCAAATATTTATACTATTTATGATGGCATTAAAGCTACACTTATGTTGTAAAATAATGGATACATCATAATTTTAATATTGATTGTCTGTCTCATTAAAATTTGATAGGAGTTTTAATATGTTCGAATCTCACTAACAATAAAAATGTAGTGTGGTCGATCCGCATCGAATTGATTGATTGAACACAAAAAAGTGTATTTGTATGAAATTGAAAATCCATTATTGTATGTTTGTTTAATTAACTAATATTAAATTATTTGTTTGGTAGAATCGCAGTATGCAAAACTTGAGAAGGATCTGATTGCGGAATTGAGCCGGGGTGGCAGTAGGTTAGATGTGGGACCCAATTCGATCCGGTCAGGTCCGGAGATCAGCAAGCTACAAAATCGGTTATTCCTGAGCCCTAATTATACCCTAGTGGAAGCGCAAACCAGGACAACAGCTGCTCTCCATTGTGAAGTACAGGACATTGGCAATTGCACGGTATGAAAAGACAACAAGAGATTTATAGCTTTAAGTAATCATCAGCATCAATAAATAACGAAGCTTAATTTTCAGGTGACATGGAAAAGGATCAAGGACTATCAGATTCTTACGTTCGGACTGTTGACTTACAGCAGCGATAATAGGTTCTTTGCTAGGAACGGTAAAAGCAGCAAGGTATTAACTTTTTTATACGTGAATGATTTTCCCGGAGGCAGGGCGCATCGCTGCGTTTTATTTTCGCTGTAGTGAAATGCGAATGGAAATTATGAAGAAAAGAAAGATGAAGGAAACCTTTTATTTTTCATTCGATTGGCTTCTTCCGAATAACCGGAGGCGCTGAAAACTTACGCTCCGCTGAACATCGAATCTTCTCACATTTTACTTTCAATTTTCGTTTTATTGTTCCTCATTCGTTCTTATCAGTTGGTTAGATTTGTGTTGTAATTAAGGTTTGTTTCCGCAGGACTGGTCGTTGCACATACGCTACGTGGATAAGGGTGACGCAGGAATCTACGAATGTCAGGTGTCATCGCATCCGCCATCTAGTATATTCGTTGAATTGAAATTAGTTGGTAAATAAAGATCTCTTATGAGACGCGTTATTTTTATACACAAATTGTATATTGCTTTAGAGGCACACGCTGAGATTGTTGGAGGCTCGGATAAGATCGTCAAGTCAGGATCTCCGCTGCTCTTGACTTGTGTCTTGCAGAAATCCACGGAAGTCCCGGAATACATCTTCTGGTACCATGGACAACGAATGATAAACTACGATCTAGGTGGAGGAGCTGCCGTCAGGCACGGAAGACATGGCAGCGAGTTACTTATACCCAGTGCGGAAATAAGGCATTCCGGGAATTATTCCTGTGTCCCTTCGAACGCCCGTCCAGATAGTGTCAATGTTCACGTCCTGCATAGTAAGATTACACTCTGACGTTGGGGCGTGCTTGAATCTATATTTTTAGGTGAGAAACCGGCGGCCATGCAGCATGGTAGCAAAAGCTCCCAAGTAGCAACCAGAGGCTGCCCGGTCGTGCTTTTGCTAGTCCTATATTCGCTGTTATCGAGCAGGACGTGATGATACTTTTAAAACGACTATTCCCAAAGACACCGAGGGAACCGAACATAATGAATCATAAAGACTGCTACAGAATATATATTATATGATGAGTCAGTTTGTACGTAGCTGATCTTCATTATAACATACGTTAATAACGTATATTAGCAAAAAGTTACGCTGAAACGATTATTTCAATATGATAATCAGCAATTGTACATATTAATTTAACAGACCCAAAAAGGTTTTTTGCATATAGATAACACTTTAAAATGTGGATTTTCGGTTCTAGAACAATTATACAATTAGTTATAAATAATGATAATAACTTCCCCAATTAACAGTTTATAGAAGTCTACATGATAATATTGAAATGTTTTATATATACAATTTTATTAATGATAAAACAACATAAAGTAAAGTTCTGAATAAGAATATCCCTAATAGTTACGATTTCTTAATATTTATATCAAATAAACTATATAAAAAAATATTTGCAAAAATCTCTTGTTAAATGATTACAAATTACAGTGTAAATATAAATTTGAGATATATTTAATTGATAATTTTTATTGAGTAAAAAGGCTATTCAGCCTATAAGAAATATACATAATCACAGTATTTTAAATAATATTATTAGATAATTCACAAATCTAAACTTATTTTTATTAGTTTATTTATTTGAATAAGTATTTTTATATTCTGGTATAGTTATTACAATTGGGAAAAACTTCATAAGATTAAATTTAAAGGATGAGAGGAAGGAAATTAATTAAATTTAATTATTTGGACTTTTCTCTAAATAATAATATATCTTTAAAATAATATGCCGTAATAAATCCATCACTAATATAAATAAATAGACGATTTGTAAATGTACATTTAAGGTTTTTTTTATATAATCAAATCTAATCTAAATTAAAGAGTTATTTATTCGTTTAGGATTTGTATAAAGATATTTACTCTGTCAATTCTGTGTACTTTGTAGTTTGTTGCGGAGTCATAAATGAAATATCCTGCCGAGTATCAAGGAATACATACTTTTTTATATAATACTCATTTTTAATAATGGTTTGCACTCTGTATTCAAATGCAGTTTGTAACAACACACGAAACATATATCGAAAAAATGTAGTTATGTGTACATAATTGTATTGTGCCAAATGTATGGGGTTTCGTCCATTTTTATTTACTGATGGAGAAATATCTTTTTTCTCCGATCCGTCTATATTTACATGTCTGGTATTCTAAAAAAAATTGAATCTATTTGTACTTTTTAGAAATATCTCCTACAATTTCGTTCAATATATTACATTTTAATTTGTTTAAGCCATATCAAAGCCATTGACAATTTTCAAGGTAATTGAATTGAAAAGCATTTCAATTTTCAAATCAATGTAAATAACATATTTTTTTTATATACCAAATATCATATGAATAATAATTGAAACGAGTCTCGAATTGCAACACTACAGTCATCAATTAATAGTTTATTAAGTGGAATTTATATCATATTTGCATACAATTACACAAAATAATTGGTAACAAACATATCAATATAAAATATAATTATTTCATTCTAATCTTACCTGTTTGAATTATATTAAATATTTTATAAAAACTTAGTGATATGTAATAATTAGTATATTGTGTAACACCTCTTAATTTTTAGATATTTGACATATATCAGGGTAATCCGTTTATATTTACATTGCAAGTCTATAAATAAATTAAGTAGATTGAAATTATTCTATAATATACATGATTTATTATAATATGTTAACAAGATTTATAATAAAATAAACAGATCAAATTAAAAGTAGAGCTAAATAAAAATCTTAAAACATAAATAGTTCATATTTAGTATATATTTATTTTAAAGAAATTCAAACAATATTTGTTACTGATTTATTGATTAATTTGTTTTAGGATGAAAAATATATTGAATTCATTCAAAGGATTTAAAACAGAAGTGATTTAAGGAATGGCGTAATTAGGGACTTGTTTCAAACACTCGTATGATGTATATGTATGTTATATATTTACAATATTTTATTAAATAAATATTTTATACATGTATATATTTATATCATTATAATTGTACGTCTTACATAAGATAATGAAAGAAATTTGAACTATAATAGATAGAAAACGTAATCGTGTTACAAGACGTATAGATATTAACGCATTAATATTTAAGGTGTAACAGAAAATAATATTAAGATGTATGTTATAAACTTAAAGAGAAGTTCAATACGAAATAACAAACATGGTAACATAAAAATAATAACAACAGTAATAAAATAATTGTGAATAGGTTATACGTGCCTTCAATTCTTTTACTTTCCCTGTATAGTCTATAAATATATATATATTATATGTTAAATATACTTAAATGATCCAATCCAACAATCATGCGACTGCGTGCCATTCCCTTCTAAACACCGTTAAAAAGTCTAAAATGACATGTATAAATGTAATTATCGAATAGTTCACTTAATTGCTAAACATTTTACGTAAATTTCACGCATAGACACACACACGCGCGCGCGCGCAAACAAATTCACAACAACCGCAATTCAGTCGGTCGTGCAACATTCGTGCATTCAATCCTTTTCGTTTTTCTTTTTCCAGTTTCTAATTCAGAGCACAAATTGTCCAATTGTTCCAATTAATATGCAATTCGCTCCATTTCCAGTTTCTGTTTATTTGGTTCGCTTCAAATAATACATATCAAATTTGAAGGAAATTTCGTACCGCAATCGAAAATTTATTAAACTGATTCTGATCAACTCAATTTGTATTTATATTGTGAATATATTGAATGTTAGGTATATTTTTTGACGAAATATTTAACATTTGAAAATCTAACATCGCATTGTGCTTTTCATTTGTAATACCTAAAGAATAGACCATTTGTTAAGGGTTCTAGAAACCTCCATAGACACCATTAGACAATTTACATAATACACATAGATTTATTTTTATTTTTTTTCTAAATGTATTTTTTTTTTTATATAAAACTTCTTGCCGTCATTTAAGTACAGACAATGCATACTACTTGCCAAGTAACTTGTTAGGTTGTATTCACCAATAGAATACCAAGTTAATTGCCAAGCCGTATTTCATATATTATAATTTCTTACAAGTTTAATATTACAGTTACTAAACATTTGATAATTAATCAGACTTTGTGTACAAAAAATCTTGTTCATTTTTCAGACAAATTTTCGCAATTTCCCATGCATCCATCAACAACGATTATTAGGTAGTTACATGCACTCCGCGTTCACAAACCAAAAAATAAAGTATCTAAATCATTAACGTTAATTTGATTTTGCATATGTTATAATAATATATATATTTGTTTATAATAGATTTTTATTTTTTATGTAATTGGATATACAGTAAGAACTTGAAGCACCTGATGCACACGTTTTTCATTTGCGCAACGTTTCAGGAGAGTCCTCGTAATGATTATTATAAATCTTAATAAATATGTGAATCCTTCGTCCTCTCTGCATACGGGATTTAGGAGAGCCTGGCTATAGCGATGGCGATGAAGAGGAGCCACGAAGACGGACTGCATTGGAGCCAGGACAAACCGCGTCCTCCGTGCTGCATTGCTGCAGGATTCTCCCCTAAAAATGAAAAAAGGACGTATATTAATGCAATAAAAAAAGTAAATAAATGGCGTACTCCGAGCCATAATGTGTCTAGAACGAAATATGAAATGCGCATGAAAGGATGCAGAGATGTTACAAGCCATTTGCCGCCGTTGCGCGAAAACAAAAAAAAAATACGTACATGCATGAGAGCAAAAGAGATATAATCCCTGTTGTTGTGTGTTGCTCTTACGAGCTTGGCTGATAACATTCCCTGCTAAAATTATTATACATCAGGACAGCAAAAAAATCTTGATGCATGCTAAGTAGAGGAAAACATATATTCTACCTTTATGAAAACAATGTTGGGACAGAAATTTATATGAAAGATATTAACATAATATTTATAACAGTCAAGCAATCAATAATAAAATTTTGATGTAGTTAAACTTTTGTATTACGTTTGTTTATAATAATTGTTGTCGTTTGTATCAGTTATATTTTCTTTTGTGATTAATATCTTTTCCAGTTATAAAATAAGTGTTTTATACGTTTTTATAAATCTTTTTATAAATTTATATTACATTTTATCTCTTTATTTCACAGTGACACGTATAGCTGGAATTATTATTTTTAAATATCAAAAAGTTAAAAGTTGATGGGACAGTGGAGGATAAAAAAACGTGGAGTGAGAGAAAATTAGGGTCGAAAAGCGATAAAAAAAAAGGGAGGTTAAAGTTGATACGTGTATGGCATAGTCAAAATTGTCTGCGGGGGTGTAAAATCAAAAATGCAACGGTCCACGATGAATTTATCAGCGAGAGACGGCCTTCTGTTTTAATGCGCAAAAGAACATAAAAAATGAGTGACACATTAATTTAGTTCGGGGTGTGCCGCCACCATCCGTCCCTTCGCAAAAGTCGCACGCCCCTTCCCACCGCCGCTCTTGTTCCATCCGAATCACCTGTCAAAACGTACATCCTCAAACGCTCACTCACAACATCACCCAAATATAATGAAATTGGCCCCATCGAGATGACAACAATAAAATTGGATGCGATCACAGAGGCACCGGGTGCTATCAATCGAACACAACCAAAATAAAAATAATGACCCTCCGCATTTTTGCATTTCTTTAATTAATTAATTAATTACTCGAATGCGAATTTTATAGAATACAAATTAAAATCAAATTTTCAGCTGCAATATGGGTTGTCTAGACATGAACTTGAGTTATGTAATATGATAAAGCTTTTTATAGATGTAGTGACGCAGTTACAACTTTATTATTTTACTATAAAGATTATAGAAATGTAATGTTTCAAAAATAAATATTTGAATAAATTTCAGAAGATACAATTTATATTAGCGAAAGGAATTGTAATCAATTATGTCAGAGTTGGTAATCAATTAAAACACGCAGAGCGCTGTCTTCGTTGTTGATGCGATTTCTTCTTTTTCTTCGTACACTCGGCTCCCATACACAAAGATTAAGTCATCCTATGTGTTCGGCCCAAGTAATTCTAATCTCTCCCAGAGGGGCCTCGCAATCCCGTTAATTGCCTTCGCAAACTTCCGAACAGTGTTTCGCATCCCCGGATCTAATTCGTCTCGTCATCGGTGGCATCCATCGAGCGGCCCTCCAGAGTCACATTCGAGCAATCCAAAACCCAAAACTATTATATACCACCATGCATACTACCCAACTATATACTCCATTTCCAACAATATCTTTATACTCGTAAAGCATAGATTGTTCGAAACGAACGGGCGTATCATTGAATAGCAATAGTAGTTTAATTCATCTAGTTCATTGTTATAAGAGCAATATAGGACAAATATCGATTATAACTTACTATTTCTTTCTTTTTTCACAAATTATAACATAAACATATCTTCCTTAACACTGTAGAGATTATTTATTTTTATATTATTATTATTTCAAAAGTAGTTAATGGCAAGCAAACAATATTGTAAAGACCAGCGGTAATTTTGATCGATGTGAATAATTAAAGTATAAGTTTTTATACTACATATTAAAACTTTTGCTATTAAATTATAATGTGTCTGTGCACTTGTGAATACAATTAATAATTATATGTCTAGATAAGTGAGTTGTAAATAATTGAAATAAAAAACATTTTAATTATGGGTTATTACGTCCACCGCAAAAGGCGATGTTTCGAGTCGAGGACGTAATAAAATTTATATGAAAAGTTTAGGAATGTAAGTGGTACGTATACATCGTCAAATTTTAATGATGCCGGGCGCAATATTTACAGATGCAATTAAAAGATTAAAAGAGTGCGATATTGCGTGCAGAACCGTATCCCCGTGTGCAGATGCAATTTGTACCACGTAGATTTGCATTTAAATGGTCGCACGTCGAGGCATTTTTGGAATACAAATTTTTGTTTGCGACGCATCCGACGCCAACGACGCCGCCTCCGCAAGGACGACGATGTGCTGGTATCTTGCGAGGACTGAAGGACGACAACGTGAAATGGATTGGAAGCGTGTGTGTGCCATTAATACGATATGCAAATGAGAAAAGTCCGTGAGGTAGATAATGCGTGTCGAGGAAATGATGGGCCTCGCGCGTGAATTCCGGCCGCCCCCAGCGATAATGCTCGAACATTTTCCACCCGTTGATGTATTACACCACCAGCGGAGAAGGACAAGAATCGAGGAGGATGAAAAAAGGAAAAAGGAGAAAAAGAAACAAAAGGAAAAACCGGATAGCGAAATGCAATGTCTACGGGAGAGATAGCGGAGCGGCTTCAAATGATTTTGTTTAAAATGCGAATTAAAATAATAAATTTGTGACAATTTCGAAATTGACGCGATTCGTCACTGCCGCAAAAGAGGGACACTTCTCTTTTTATATGTTATCTTGGCATTCGCTCTCTTTGTGACATTGATATGTGCGACACGCAACCCCTGTGTTGTTAATGCCGCAACGTTTACCCTAAGATAATTATCAAATACATTATCACACCATATAAAATATTACAACTCTATTAATTCTTTTTTTTTCGAAACAAAGATTAGCAACAAAAATGTGTTCTCAAGAGAGAGTGTAATTTATCTATAATGCTCGTTGCTTTGGCGATACATGATTTGTAATTTGTTAGTATCAAACAAATTTCTGCAAATATCTAAATAACGAAGAAAATATTTATATTTTTTATTCCGAAATTTTCTTATTTACAAACATAAAAATCTAATTGAGATCTAAAAAATAACCATCTGTAAGAACGAAATGTTTTGAAAAGCAATATATAAAGTATTGAAAGAAAACCAACTTAAGAAGAAATGCAATTTACATTCAAAGATTTCGATTTGTTTTCATTTCACTTCTACCATTTTTTTATACGTTTTTTAGAAACAGATTTAATCAAATTAATGATACTTTAAATTTGCTTTTTGATTTTCATAATTTAATTATAACAATAATAAAACTATTTTAGCGTAATTTCGTGTACTTATTTATATTATAATTTTGTTCAACTTTAAGCTGCAGTGATAATGCAGTGAATACAACGAAACAAAAATTGTGAATTCACTATGCGAGGTATCACTTGCATGTAAATGCTTAGTTATTCCAACATATACTTCGTTTTCTAAAAGCATTTTCCACCGTCCTCGTTTCCGAATTATCTCGTTGGTGTCCTCAATGTAATCCTCGACAGACTCTATAACGACCAGGCGCATACACCATAAATTTAAATTAACAGTAATTCAATTAACACATAAACGACAGGCAGGTTAAATATTCCTATAAAATGTAAAGAAAAATACATTTACAGTCTTCCCACTGAGCTGACCTATTTCCTATTCAATAGATGCAAATAAAATTTAGAAACCTAATATTTAATTACCAAAAAAATAATGAACTAAATTAAATTAATATTTTGATTACATTTATACAAAATACCTAAAATAACAAATATTATATTCAATGTTTTTTTTTAATAAATATAGAAATACATAAATGAAGCGCGTCAGCCGTACAGCTCAAAACTAGAATATAATCCGAAAAAAAACTGTTTGAAACATTTTTTGTAATAAATATATTTAGAATTTTTTACTGGAAATCGGATTTATGATCAACCATATCGAAATGTTCGTTTCGTCACATACTTTCATACCGCATCATTACATTGAATTTTCATCGATACCATGAACAATTGTAAAATTTAAACGAACCAACATATTTTCATCTGTGTATAAAAATTTTATTGTTTATGTAAATTTAAAAAAATATTGTAACAGTTATTTTTATTCTATTTAGTTAATATGTTCTAAAAATAATAATTATTATTAAAAAAAACTCAAAGAAAAATTATTATTAATTTAAGTCCGGCTTAGACTACTAATAGATTAAGTTAATATTCAATTAATTTGCACATAATATTCTATAATATCGATTTTAATCAATGTCATTCAGGGTGTCCGAATCGAAGGACAAAAGCAAAATGTCTCAAAAATAAATTGAAAGCAGAATAATTATTTGCATTTCGATAATTGGTTCAAGAGCTATGGCATAAATGTTGGAAATTGCAACTAATTGAAATCGGAATAAATTGGCTGCCGAGTCACGATTCAGTGATTAAAGTCAAGAAATGTAATATAAGCGACTGCGCGCATATGATTGTACGGAAATATATGCATCGCTGAAAACTAGAAAATACTACAATTGAGATACGGGCATATTCTTTGGAGAAAGATATCAGAAAACTATAACACTTTATATAAAATTAATATGAAAACTAATATTAATGTAGAAATATATTTCTCATTAAAGCGAAGGCTCATTAAATTAGTAACTGTAAATACATCAAAATAACAAATACTCAGGCAACACGAGTTGCATCAGTTAATACAACTATTTTGATTTATTGCAACGCAAATTGCAGCACACGGGACTTCAAGCCGTCGGATTTATTGGTACGCTTTGGACGCGATTCTAATTTCATGTAAATATCCATTACCATCGCTATAATATTATTTGCTGTATTTAACTTAGGCCGCAATATTGGAAATTTCGGAATACTGATCGATGCACCAATTTATTGCTAATTAAAATATCGCATGGACCGTGCATAAATACGATGAGCGATATCAATTTTATGTTTGAACTTTGCGCAGCGTGGAATAGGGGGTGTCATTACTAGGAATGGGACAAAAACGATATCCTGTTTTATAACATCACAGCCTTTATTTATCTTTATAAGTTTTATCAAATATACCATAAAAAAATAGTGATTGATTGTTACACTGGTTGAAAAAAACTTCCTCGTAATGACTTTCTATAATTTGAAAATTTAATGAAATTTTCAAGAAAACGATAGAATAAATAATATTTAGGAAACATAATCGATAATATAATCTCGTAAATTTTAATTAAAAATTTTTGTTTAATTTATTTTCAAAATATATATAAAACGGTTTATGTTCAAGCATAAATAAAGTATTTTAATGTCAAGATTGCAGCACGTAGAGTAATGGTACACGAAGCGCGTTTGGAATAAAATTCTGGTTCATTCGGCCAGAACGAAATATAAATAGAACGTAGTGGCATGAATGAAATAAAGTAAGGACTTAAAAAAAAAGGAGTGGAGGCGTGTAACCGAGAGAGTAATATAAATAGGATCGTATATTTCTCTGGATACATAGAAGCAATTGCAATCTAGCCGTGCATTCGAGAAACTGAAAAAGTATTCCATCGGTCAGAAAAATAGACCTGCCACATTTGACAGGTATTATCATAGACTTTAATATGTTTTATACACGAATGTACAATCTGAGAAAATATTATTATGACGAGAGACGATTAGTAGTGTGACCAAATATTTCACAGAATTAAATTTATTTCTTTTTAATTAGTACTGACAACTTACCCTGAGATATATCTGTTAAAGGATAAAATAAATATTTTTAATTTATTTTCAAATATAAATAAAGTTTCTGATTAATTATTAAATATTATTATTATTAAGCAAATCAAGTTTAGTGATTAGGGTACACACAAAAAATAAATAGAATTAGAATTCAAGAAGTTGCTGTTGATAAGTTGCTAAGAGGCTCTCATCAGCTACTTAACTGGAGTCTGTGGCCTGCGGCAACTGTAATGCGACTCTGAGTAGAGTTGCAAATATTGAGTAAAAGTTATGACAAAGTTCATAAACAAGAAATGATCGATATATGCGAGATGAAAGTGGAAACTTTAACTACCAGCGTCACTTAAACTAGTCCACTAGATAGATACACTACTATGTAACATAAATACAGAATTTCATGCTTACCATTTAGTATATGTACATAAGTGCTCGCAGGATGTGCGTTACTTGGAACGCATGAGTAATTTCCAGAATGTCGAATGGCAGCATTGGTAATGGTGAGTACGCTAATCTTAGCATTGAGTTCCGTGGTCACGTTAATCCCCCGGTCATCATCGTAGTTGATCATCCTGTTGTTGTGGTACCAGAAAACGTAGATCGGAGGTTCGGTACTCTGAAGCACGGTGCACAACAATCTTAGGCCAGATCCGGGATTGACAATCTTCTCGGATGGACCGGAAATATCAGCTTTGGCTTCTAATCAAGTACAAAGAGAAATTATGTAAAATATGCATATTTAAATTAGTAAATTATTCAGTATTTTACATCACCGGAAATGGGTTATTTTGTAGATTGGCTCCCCTAATTTAACAAGCAAACCTACTGAAAATTTTATAATTTTCACGTTAAAATTACGCTCGACAAAATTCTACTTATTTCACTATATTCATTAATATCATCTCTGGTTGCCTCTGAACTTTATTTAACTCCGAGCTGCGAAAAGCGTGTATCTTCATCACAAAAGGACTTTCCGCTCTTTACAATTTTTCTCCTATCCTTTATACATATTTACATTCTTTTCAAAATACGCTTTACATTCAGAATAACTGATACGCAAACTTCATATAATTTAATGAACCGGAAGCTCTAGCTGCGACTTTCCTATTTACATTGACGGTTTTACTTTTCAACTCCTTCCGTAAGATTTACTGCGTCCTGAAGGGAAGACAAACAGGATAAACCCTTGGGCAGGTGGCAAGAAAATAAAAAGCACAACATGTAAAATGTTTAATTGCATCAGCTTTTCAAGGGGACCGGAAAATAGTGATACTTTTTTTTTTGCTTACGTGTCACATCTGCAAGCAAGGATAGTCGGGTGGCAGCACATGTTACTACTACAGTCCAATTCATTGTGAGTCGACTCTCTCTTTCTCCCTCACTCACACTAAATTCTATATATTTTCAGCCGTTTCTTTTTTCATTATTTCCACGTTGCGCCAATTCCCTGTGAGACCATCCAACCGTGGACGAGGCAAACTGGAGCCAAACCGTTTTTCTTTCATTTAAATTCTCTGATAAAATGCAGTTGAAAAATTTTCAGCTTCCAAATCGATGAAAATTAGCAACAATTAAATTCTCACGAAGCAATAATTTGTATTTAAATTTTAGCTATTTTCTATTTTTTTTTATTAATTTTTCTTACGGCAAAATGAACAACACTTAATTTAAAATTTAACTGATATGCAACCAAACATACGCAAAAATAAAAAATATATTTTATTGCAGACTTATGAACTACAATAAAATGTAAGAAATTAAAAAATTGAATATAAAAGTATAATCCTGAATCAGTAATTGAATATGCTTTAGTTAGAAATTAGTGGGTTTCAGTTGGATTGCAAGTTATATAATTTGGCTAAATTCAGACGTTGCTATTGTAGTAAATGGGAAATGTTGATAGGAAGACTGATGCCTCTATATAAATTCGAAGCCTCCTACATTACACTGGTATACATGAAGGGCCTTTCCCATAACGAGACTCGCGATCAATTCGCACTTGAAATTAGTTCCCAACTTTAGTAATAAATAAGTACTTGAATTTAAAATATTACTTATTAAATACTAATTCAATAACATGATTACTCTATAATCGGGTCAAAATTATAATCATAATTTTTCAAATTGCTTTGATTTCGCAGTATGAATAATCTAAATATCATTAATGTCAATAGCTGAAAGGTTGCAGATTTATTGGCGATGATGTGGGGATTAGCAGGATTCATTACATTTGGATAACTAATGCCCGCACATGTGTGCGAGTCGATAACGTAATTTGATTAATAAACGTGTGCACACGCATTTAGCAAGTTCAAATTGAAATGCCAGATTTTAATAACAACATAATTCAGTAATTTTAACTGTCAATCAAATTAATTAAATTCTAATAATCCAGTAATTTAAATAACAGCAATACTTAGATCAATAGTTACAAAAAAAATTAAAAAATAATTAAAGAAAATTTGAAAAATTTAATTAATGTAATTCAATATTTGAATTGGTAACATATACTAATCTAATTATTTGATTATATATTTCTGGATTTCTTATGTGCATTCTGTGTTTGATCAAGAACATCGAAATAGTCCGCTTAGCTTAATGATCTAATCAGATTATCTTCGGTTTAATTGCATTTCCTCCCTAATTGTAAAAATAATATAATTATGCTGCAACAATACCCAGATGTATTACCTCAAATAGTTTAGTTCTCAATTAATGTACAAAGATTTTGCAATAAATATATTAAAATTAAAACTATAAGAAGAAATGTGTTTTAAATTTCAATTTAATGAATTTATCATTTCATTAATTACTTAATGTTTTATAAGAGTAGATTTTCCTGTTGTGAAAATTGCGTATTAAATAATAAAGGAGTCAAAGAAAACATCTGCGAATTGGATTGTGAAAATGTTTTGCACCGCATTTACCTCAACCCCGACCTATATATTTTCCAGCGCCGGCAAAACCAGCGCTCGTTGGCACCGAAATTTATGCATCCCAAATTGAACAACAACTCTTACCTTTCATCTTCCTTGCATGTCATTTTTTTTAACTTTATTTTCTGTTATCACCCCTTTGCGACTATCTATTTATCTCTAGTATTAATTTATGTCCATTCTATTTGTTGCAAGAGCTTATATTCGCAGACGAATCCATGTACGAGAAGGAGATAGAGAGATATACGAATCAGGAAAGTATTGATTATGCAAATATCCTTTTTGGCAGAACTCACCGACAACGTTGAGCTGAATGAAGATGCTGGTGGACGGATGCGACGATACTTGGCACTCGTATATACCGGCATCCCTCTGCTGCACGTACTTTATTTGGAGCGTCCAGTCCTGAAAAAAGGAGAGAACCTGTATCAGGTTATATTTTTCAGTACTAACTGTCACGTGCGCACACAACAAACAGAATAGAAAACGAAATAGGGAGAAGAACGAGCAGCGAACGATAATTCGGCCTTTGATGTGAGCGCTACTTTTTCGTCTCCACTCTTTTCTTTAAAATGAGAAACTACAAAAGGCAACATTTTATAGAATTGATTTGATTATAAGAAAAAGATCTGAGAATATATCAATTAAATATCATGATACAAATTTTTTTTTGATGCTCTTGAACCAGGGTTTATTTATTTTTGTTAGGATTTTAATTAAATAGTTTATTTTTGTTATTATTATATATTAAAATACTAAAATACTCACTGATTATAACAAGATAGTTTTCAGGTATTATTATTTTCCTTAAATACTGAAAAGTCGTGTATTTATTATAACAATTTAACATAATAAAGTTTTTAGTTAAATAAATAATGAATATTTAACATATTAATTCTGGCATTTAAACCATTTTTTTTTTTAGATATTTACGTAAAGTTACGAACAATTATGCAAAACTCTGGCTGCAAAAGAAGGGTATCTAACCGTATTCGAAGCAAAACAAGTAATCTATCTCACTTTAAAGATTCATTAAAGAATATTGTATAGAACCTATTTATCTTGTCTTCTATTATATTTTTATATTCTTATTGTATTCCAAATCTGATTGGAGTCCGGCCAAGGAGGATTGTATCGATCTGTCTTTCCCTCGTCCTCTTCTTCTCTTAACGCTCCTTGCTTCCAGTTCCTTTCATCCAGAAACTCCTTGCTCGTCTGATTCATGCTTTCACTAACAATGAGGTACTTAGCCACAAGCTAGTTGGCAATGTGAACAACGAAATCGCAACCCTTGCCCTCGATTGTACATTTTCAAGTATTATTCTGCATTGGGGAGAGATTTCCTAGAGTGGCACAGATAGACCCGCAGAAATAAAACTTTAATGATTCTCAAAACTCTTTTATCGCAGCCGCAATGAAACTTTCCCACTTGAAAAAAAAAAATATATCCAACGTACAATTTGCATAAAATATATTAAACTTCAAACGAAACTTGTAGTTACTTCAACTGAAACACATTTATGTTTAAAATCAGTTGTTTTTATAATAATTAATGCACAGATTCAATAAAATTATGATGATCAACTATTATTAAAAGCCAACATCCAAAAAATACCAAAAAATTTTCTCAAAGCTCTAACGGACACAGAAATACTTGCAACACATGAAGATAATTTTCTAATTCCTGTGTGATTCTTAAAAAAAACGAAAGGAATCGCCTCTCCTAGTTTTCCTTACAGCGATTGAATTATGTTCCTCAAAGTTTCTCCACCAACTTCCCGAATCGAATTACATTCTCACCCCCATACACATTTTGTTTTCTTCAGTATTGTCTTTGCTATTAATCTTATTTCCATTATTTGAGCTGTCCAATTGTAGGTCGTAACTTTTTTCTCTTCCGTCCTTTTTATTTTTTCCTTTTTTTCATATTGTTTATTTTTTTTTTAAGGGAACCGGAAAAATAGGCCTGGCGCGTATTGATTAAAAGCGAGATTTACTTCCTGCCCATTAATCAAACTTAGTACAATTTCCAATTTCTGTCATTCGATAAATCTCTTTAATCGCCTCACTCCGACCCGCTTTTCGTTTGGAATTGCCAATGCGGATTGATCATTAATAAAATCGCAGCGAAAAAAAAAAAATAGATTAAAACAAAAGGAGAAGAGAACAAAGGAAGAAAGGTTTTGGCGAAAATAGGTTGTTGATCGGAAGCGAAGCTCATTTAAATATCTGTGATGTATGTATCAATTCAAGTGGTTCACATCGAATTCAGAGATTGTTAATATTTACTTATTTTTATTACGTATTTAACGCTTAATGCTTACGAAAGTGCATAATTATGAAATCCGATTATGTTAATCTTAATTTCCATTAATTTCCAAATCTCTAGGTAGATTGAAAAAAGTGAAGAGGTCAGACAGTGAGTTTCGCACTTAATGCCTACAGTTTATTTCATCTCTTTGTTCGTGTGCTCATCCTAACTTTTTTTTTCTGTCACGTTGGAAAAGGTATTTGCATAATGGGGTAGGGTAATAAAGAAGACTTTTTTATTTGGTGTTTAAATTTTGTACGGCCAGTTTGCTTCACGGATTAATCCCGAAACTTTTCTCTTCTCTATTACTATTGTTTGCAATTTTCACTCTATCTCTCTATACTTTCATTTCAATATTCATGGAAATAAAGTATCTTGCATTATTGTTTATTATGATATATTTTATTTACGTTTTATCCTAGACTGAATTTATCCTAGCAGAGTAAAATCGTAATGAACATGACTAAACTCCTTTTATTAATCCTCCAGCACACACTCGTCCAAACAGCGTTCACGCACACAAAAGTTCTTTTATTACGTGGGCTTTCTCTGCTTCGCGTTTCTTAATTTGGATGGGGGCTTTCCCTCAGGAAACTGAAGAAGAGAGAATGCGTGTCAAAAACAGGGACGTTAATTAAGAGGAGCTTCGGTTCCCTTTTTCTTTGCCCGCTCCCTCGTTGGTTTTTATACACACCGACCTTTTATGGTGTAGTGTGCATAGAACATTAAGGAAGTTCAATTAAAACTTTAATGGCGGTGCATTTAAATATTGTACGGATTTATTGCGCGATTGCGCTTTATTGCGATGTTTAACGCGCAATTATATAAATTCAGACGGTGAGACGGAGGGAGCTCAGCAGATTACTGGATTAGCTCCGTTTTAATTAGCCTAAGTAGTTTCGTGCTAGTTTCCAGAAAATGTGAAAAGTTTTCAGCATCGCTTCCACCGTACATCGATTCTATTATCTTCGACATTCGACTCCATTTCGAGATTTTCTCGAATCAGATACCAATAGATAAATATCTATTTGGATCTTTGCACGATTGGACAAAACCGCTCCAATCTCAAAACAAAATCAAAAATAAAATAATAATAACAAAACTTATATAGAAAATGTTGAATTATATTTTGATAATAGAATATTATTTAAAGTTGATGATAAATTTATGTGCGCGTTAACGTTGGACGGTTAACAGCACAATTTCTATTTTAGGAAGTGACGTGATTAAAGTTTTCCGGAATTGCGCTTGGGAATTCTGAAGAAATTTGTCGATGTTATGTGTGGGCGGGAAATCAATTTGAGGAGTAGGAAGGAAGGCGGAGGCATTCGATTAAGTGGAATAATGGTTAGGTGCTTGAATGTGTGCTAGAGATAGCATTAAGTGTGGACGAGCATCGAATATAGATGACATCAATAATCCATGAGAAAACTACGAACACGTTTAAAACGTTTTCCTTTTCGTATGCAAGACTATAAAACGATTGCCTTCTTAAGAATAAGTTACATAAAGATTTACCTCCGAGTGCTGTAAGTGGATGGCTTGGAACCTCTCATCACTGCTGTAAGTTGTGAGACCGACAGTAAGCAGATGGTAATCCTTCCTCCTTATCCAGGATACCTGAAAAAGTAAATTCTAATTAAACTTTGAATCGAAACATAAAATCGTTTTTTTTTTCAATCAAATAACATTTATTCCATCCATCGGGAACGTTTATTTGTTTCAATGGAGCCAATTTATTTAGAATTCTGCGATAAAAATCACGCGTTAAATGATGTTCAGTTCGTGTTGAATGATTTACTCCATGTGCACACTGTTGTATTCGATTTCACGCGAATTCAATAAAAAAATGCATTTTATATAACACACCATTATTTTTATTTTTGTACATTGATCAATTCCTTTTTTTTATCATATACACTATTAATTTTCAATCGCACGTTTAAATTTTATTCTTAGTAAATGCTTATTTTAAGATCGTCTAATTAATTATTTAGGTTTAGGTTTTATTATCGTCTAAGTCCATTAAATGAGTAATTACTTTACTTGTAACACAAATGATGATTTACATAAATATATTTTTCTAATTCATGAAATATTTCCAAATATATTTAATAATATTTAAGAATAATTAAGTAATATTTAAGATTTGCAATTTCCTTGATATAACAACATTTTCTTACCATAATGTAAAATATTCATAAATTTATTTATTCAAAATGCTTTTCCTTTATTATTTTCCTTTGAATATGCGAAGCTTTTACGAAAATAAAAAAAAACTATATATAATGGAGTATAATAATAATAATAATAAAGCGGTTAATACAAGTATACGTTGGAATTTAATTTTTGCGAATATTTTAATCCCATCGTTTACCATGTGAGCGAAATTAGAGGGATTAAAATGGCATAAAACGTTGATTTTTGCGCTATCGCTTTCCGGCTCTAACGCGTGCTGCCATCGCCATCATAAATATTATATGTATTTTATGCTAATTTTTAATGCGGTTCCGCTACCGCAAAATTTCATTTTAAATGACAGATTTATGGATTAAATTTTTAAAAGGGCCCCGCATTAAGGGGATCCCATAAAAATTGGCGAGCGCGTTCATAATATTAATACTGAAACGGAACGTGCACTCCCTTTTTATTACACTGCACAATTTTTTATGTATTTTGCTTTTTTACTTACAAAATTAACATAAACGTTTATGTTTCAATACAGAACGAACTATATTCTAAGGACATGTTTTCAAAGAGAAAAATTGTCCACATTTTTCCTAAATATCGAACTTAAAGTTACATGTCACCAATAATAGAATAAAAACGATTTGCTTATATAAATATTTGAAATTTTGCATTACAATTAGATTTAGTATAAATCATATTATCGAAAACTCAATGAAATGAAGGATTTGATTGCGTTAAAAATGTAAACTTAATTACAGAAAAAAATTAACGTTACGAATTCTTCCTATATTGGCATGTGGATAGAAATAAAAATAAATAAATAAGATATATCAGAATTTAGCAAAATTTGTCATAATCTTGATGAACTTTAAGTATTATTAATGTTTATGGCAAAGTTAAGATGTTTGGCTTCAAAATGACTATACTTTGTACAGGTTAGTGCTGGTTCTAAGATGATGCAGGAGCGACGTAATCAAGATGCAAGTGCAGTTCGCGTCCCGAAACTGATAGCTTGTTGCAAGGGTGATAAACAAGGCGAACGGTGTATCGGGTAAAAGACCATAGGGACGAGTTTATCGAGCGTGTAATCCAATTTCCAAGTTTCTTATAACCAATTTGAGGATATTCCATAATCGTGCAGGACGGAAGGATACTGCCGTCGGCTCCTCGGGTTATAAAATTCATTTCACTTTATAAATTTGCAAATTTTTACCGTGTGCAAAGGTGGCAACAGACACTTTATGACTGCTGTATGTTGCGCTCAGTTCAAGTTCTTCAGATTTTTGTGTTTAATAATAAATTTCTCATTAATTGTAGTATTATTGCATAAAGTTTCTGCATTATTAAAATAAACCAGCGAGACAAACATTTTAATGATTTGCGCTGTAACATAATATAATAAGGTCGAAAGAATATGTTCAGTTATACTGAGCAAACCTAATATATACAGAAATAATCCAGTCATGTGTGTATACAGATAAATCCCGTAAATTGTCATGCTTTTTTTTTATTATTATTACTTTTTCCTAAGCCAATTTGGTTGTGTATTTTGGCATAGAGATACATGTACATTTGGGCTTTCTCTATTTAGCTTTCTTGTTTATAAAAGCGCTTCCATCGAATTGGCTCCATAAATTACCTTAATAGCCGAATGGAACTCTGAACTTTGTAAACCCTTGCAGCAACTTTTATGTTCTACATTAAAAATGCAAACACGGCGCATTCCCTGACTTCCTAATACGTTCCACGATCACAGAATTTTCTTTACAACCAGCGCTTTCTCCTAACTACCTACAAAACATATTGTAAAATATATTCACACGTGTGTTTGTATAATATAAATATATAATTTTCATCTTACATCAAATTAAAGTTTTAATAAAATCAAATAATTATATGTTCTCAATTAAAATAATAATAGTTATTTTGTGAAATTTAAGATTTAAAATATTATAAAATGTTCTTACCATTCCGTCGCCAATGTTGATAACGACGCAAGGAACTAGTGCAGTGGATCCAGTTTGGGAAGTAACAATGGTGCTATTCTCTGTCGCGAAGTGGACAGGAGTGCTTTCGAAGGACGGGAAAGAGGCCCCAACATCGTTGAAGTCCTCCTCGTGACCGACCACTCCGACGGCAACAGTGCCCTCAGCATCTGCAAATCAATCACACACACCACTACAAATTACAAATTGCTCCAGTCTTCGTATCTTGTCTAGACTACGAATCTTGCCTTCGTGCGAGGCAAAATCCATCCCGACCGAAGAGAAACATCAATTTCCCGTCTGGCAAGAGCGCGATCCATTTATAATTTCATGATTGATATTCGATAAATCCCAACTAATAATAATGCATTTGATAAATCGTCGTTTAATACGTCTTTCCTTTTCTTCTACACTGGTTCCTTGCAAAAGCCAGAAAGTTCCGAACTAAGCGAATTTTCTTTCGTTCTTCTATATCATTCTTTTTCTGTTGTTTATATTCCTAACGTCGGTTGGGAATCGTCGAAATTGATATCGAATAGAAGTTTTGGCAATTATATAAAGTTCACAATACGAAATTTATTTTACGTTCACTTAGAACCGTTCTGGCCCTGTTCCAATCTCGTGCGAAGGGAAAATTATTGCAGCGGACAACATTTTTATAATAACAATAATATTTTCATTTGCTGACCGAAACATTCTGTTAAATAATACAAAAAAAAACAGCAACCGCATTTCCGCTTCACACAGCATCGATAAAATTTTATCTAACGAGGACAATTTCGACGAATTTTGTGAAAAATGCTAAATACGCTAAAAGTTCTATTTTTAACTGAATTATTTTATATATTACAGAAAATATTTAAAATTATCTTCTGTTATGTTAAAGTTATGTTCTGATTTTGTTTGCCAGAAGCGTTAATTTATTTCACATGAACCTAATTAACTTGTTCATATTTGCCTTAAAGTGGTACACTTCATTAAAGTATTAATTCTAACGAAGATTTACAAGTTTTGCCTCAATTTCGATATTCATAAAAAATGAGTATAAAACAAATTTTAGTTAATCCGAACAAAGTTACCATTTTCTTTAGGATCGAGCAAAATGTCTTTATCATATTTTTCTTTGCTTTTAATTTTCTGGAACGAAATGAAATTAGTGGAAGCAATTTCCCCGAGTGTGAGTTTTTTTTGTACAGATAAAGAAACCCACGAGCGTGGAAATTGCGCTTTAGTTATTTAGAAGAGATGACGTTCGAAATGGACTCGGGTTTCAGCCGGAAGGATATTTTTTTGAGCTCGTTTTCTTCCTTGTAAATATTTTTTATATGGTATTTCTGGTTCGTGAAAGAGAGACACGTAGGAAATGTAGAATGGTAGACAATTTCCGGTGGGGATATATTGGCCCGGACTGCAGTTTCCGACCGCCGTCCAGGAAACCCCTTTTCCTAAAGGTTAAAACGGCAGAAAACATTCAAATAAAACCAAAATCTACGAGCCGCATGGTTTGGTTGGGTGGACGAACAGAAACATATCGAATTACGAGATTATCATAGAATTATATTTATTTCTAACCGTGGGCGTTTGAACAGTTATTGTGTAACCATGATTCGGTGCAGTTCAATCATTTATTTACTGGCGATCTTAGCAAGTGGACTTTGCAATTTGTTTATAGCAAGTAAGTATTATTTTTTTTAATGAAAATGTATTATAATTTATAAGTTTATATTCTGATAAGATGAATGCAATGAAAAGTATTGTTTGGAGAAACCCATTAACTTGCCAGACACAATGGTTCACGGCAATAAAACTTATTACTTCAACAAGTCAACGGAAGTAAGTTGAATAAACTTCAAGTAGAAACTGTAATATACATATATATTTTTTTGTAGCTGAATTGGTTCAATGCAGCTATAGCTTGCAAACGTTACAATATGCAATTGGTCACCATAGATTCGTACCAGGAGTTTGATAAAGTGAAGGCTCTGATCTTGGAGTCAGGTAAATTTAGCTAAAGTATGTAAAAAAACATTCTTAATTTTATTAAATTTTAGTTGGGCTTAAGGGAAACATGCATATCTGGGTCGGAGGTACTGATCTGGCCGAGGAGGGGCGTTTCACTTGGATCAATGGTAAAGCTTTTGAACTTGCACAAAACTGGGCTCCCACGCAACCAGATAATGCTAGCAAAAATGAACATTGTTTAGAGATTGGATACCATTCATATGGCATAAAATTCAACGATCTTCCCTGTAGCATTCTAGCTCGCTTCATTTGCGAAAGCGAAAGAATTTGCGGAAATGTTGTTTAATACATCATCATATACATATAAATTCTTTCAATTATATCTTTTCGATGAAGAGTCCAGTCTATAACTCTGTTAGCATATATTATTTCAGTTTTAAATTGTTATGTATTCATGATAAACATTTTACTTGATTTGCAAAATTTAAAAGTAATTATTTTATTTTTGGTTGATTTTAAATGTATCAGTTGGAATGAATGTCTATATTTACTAAATATGTATCAATATCATTTGAAAAGTATCGTCGACAAACAAATAAATTATAGTTAATGAAATTATTTTTATTTCTATATTCAGTTCTAATACGTACGTATATCAATTTTATATTATGTTACTTGTTGTGATATTTTCGATGGAAAGCATATGATGGCTTTTGAAGCAAGTATATTGGATGTATATTGATCTCAGTATTGTAACGGCACAACACAGGCGGATTACAATATACGTAAATAAATAGAAAAAGCGATTTTAAAAGCCGGAAGCATCTTCCTTATAATGCGGTGCTTTTTGGTGGGTAAGTAAAGATACATTATCATCTTACATAGAGAATATTGGATTTTATAATTATATACCGTTATATGGAAGCAACGAGCTCGGCAATTAAGGTACACTGTGCGTCGCCATTATCAACTATAATACTATTTTCTTATGAAATATGCCTCAAGGCTCTCAAAGCATCTTTGGCTTGACTACACATCTCATTGTTGAGAGAAGATGAATAGGATATTCCGATACCTTGTTTTTGTTTTGTTCTAAGCGAATCACTTTTGGCTCATTAGTAGCGTCACGGTATTTCGCTTTTATTCGGTAAAGGCGAAAAAAGCACAATGCCGTTAACATGAATGCATATCTCTTCTGATAACTGTGCAAAGGCAAGCTTTGCGTATCTGATTCTGCATTAAAGCTAACGAGGTCGCTCCCATCCGAAGAGCAAATAAACAGCGGCTTAATATCATTACATCCATCCGAAGCTGGCGCCGCTGCAACAGCGTTAAGCCCTTATGTTAATGTTTTCCTGAAAGGAAGAGTGTACTAAAAAAAAAAAGCGATGATACATTACAGATTCACACATAAAATGTCCTTTTAAAAAATCCACGCACGGAAAGTCACTGTAATTTTATGGATTATTAAACCTCACAAAGAGATTTTATGGGTCAGTTTTAAACAGCTACAAACGTTTCTAGCTACAGAAATGCGCACATTACCTTGGAAATACCGAGCTTATATCTCATTGCCTTCAAACCATTTTTATAATCTTTTAACAACCTCGATATTATTCATACATTTTTATGATAATTAATTATTTTTTTACTGAAAATATTTTCAATGCTATTTTGTACTATTTAGTATTCAATATTTAGTTGTATAATTTTTTAATTAGCTTTTCTTCAGTTCCTTCTCACAATTTTCATTGTTTAAATTATATCATATTTTTCGCATTGTAGAAAACACATTCACATTTATTTCATTATAATTATTGATAGATCAAGATGATAGTAATTCTTTACTCGTATTTAGAAATTTTCATGGTAAATTTTTATCATTTTTATATTTCGTAATTGTACAATAATGTTATACTTCAGTATTCAATTGATTGAAAAATATGTACTTCTTAAAACTTATTCATTCCTAATGTAGATGAAAAACTTCGATTGAAAGACGTTATTGTGGAAAGCCACTGGTTCGAGTATTGCACCGCAATGTTCGAGAATCTCTGGCATTTATTTGCAAAGCTACTTTGTGTTGGTTGTGTCTGTTTTGAGAACCATCAAGGGAGTAAATCGGATGATTTGCCTATCGGAGTCCATTGCTCGCTCGAATAAACAGTACTAAACACAAAAGCTATTTGTATTCTATATACTAGACGAAAGATTGCATAATTAACGTCCAATTTACTGGTATTAATTACTTATTTAATGAGTATTTTATAAAGAAGGATTCGAAAAAATATTATTAAAATGACTACTATTCATTGACTAATTATAGTTTAAAAAAAAATATATAAAATACTAATTCCAACTCGCAACTATACAATCAATTTGATTTATATTAATTATATTTTTAGTATTTTGAATTTCCAGTTTTCCAGTTTACATCTCGATATTAGTAATTTGGCACTAGATATTTTGTAAGATTTTGTAAATATTCCAAAAATGTAAGTGGATTTTAGATGTAACTATTGAACTGCATCGTTTTAGTTGTATTTACGAATTTCTGTTAAATATGTTGTTTTTTAAATTTTAATTTATATAGTATTAATTGATTTGAGTAAGTCTTGAAGGTCTTTTCAAAGTTTTTCTAAAGAACAAGAGACGGCAGCGAAGACGACGACGAAGGCGTTAATTAACTGTTGGTGTTCTTGGAGTGCCAGCGCGCTGGCGAGAGCGGAAAGACGCGCACGCTTTTGAAGGCTCTCCTCCCATAAATTGGGGGTGTATGCAGTTTATTAATTCCATTAATTAATTAAGACACGCTAGATTCCGAAGCAATTAGACGTCGCCGCTTTATTAATTCAAGGAATCGCGACGAGGAGAAAAAGAGCGCTGCGATCGAGATGAAAAATTGCATAATGAAAAAATAATAATGTAACTGTGAACAATTAAATTACATCCCACCACCGCCCACGACGACATTTTAGCCATTCCATTCCGGAGATAATTAGAACTGCAAAATAGAGTTCATAATTTAATAAGTGAACTTACTATACAAAGAGCCACAACTGCGCATTTTTCATAACATAATTATGAGAGCAGGAGAAGTTTCCTAGGCCAGACGATATCAAAGGCTCCGAATTAGGTAGTAGATGTAGGTTAAATAAAAATATAAAAATTTAAATTGGGCAGTTCCACTTAGTCCGAAACGTTTTACGTTGGAAAGCTAGAGAAATAATGTTAATTGGTAAAGTTTAATTGCAGAACTGGAAAATTTCTTGGAAGAATTGGAGCAATAGTTTCAACGCATCCGGATGGAAACTCAACGGGAGCACCGGGAAACTAAGCACATAATGTGTAGATTAAATTACCCGAATAGCTTGTTTTACAATCAACTTTGATTTTACTATAAGAATTGGATGAACTTTACATATTAGATTTATTTAACAATACAAAATAATATAACATTAAAAGTTATTATCGATTTGAATTTCTTTTAAGGTATATTCGAGACACTGGAATCAGTGAATCAGATATCGGAAGACATTTTTGCAAAAAAAATTGGATTGACGAAATTAAATAATTTTGTGGCGGTGAATAATTAAAATATTCACGTAAATGCAACAACAGTAAAATAACAAAATAATATATACCTCTGCCATATTTCGCAGTGTGTCTAAATAATTTAAAACAAACAAAAAAAAATCTGCGGATAAACAACGTTTCGGTTTTTTCTTTTCAGGGAAATATTCTCCTGCATATGAAATGAACGGTATTTTCGTTGACCCCAAGTTTAGCGTACTTCTGACAGGGGGTGGGTATATTTTAATAACAAAGTGAGCATTACTGGAACAACACACGTCCTCCAGTGTGTGTGTGTGTATGTGCGCCTGTGTATGTGTGTTTTACTGCGGGCGGTTTAAAATGCGGAGCAGCTGCCGCCTCCTTCGCCGCCCTTTTTAGTACACGGCGAACGTCATCTTGCGTTACACGAGAACGAAAAAGTCTGAACACGCGCACGCACCCCATTCCCTGGGATTAACTTCTTCCGCGCTATTTAGTCATGTTGCAAAAGTGGATTTATGGTGATGCGAAACGAATAAAGAAAGAAAGAAGAAAAATCTATGCTGGATAAAGGGATACGGAATATCAAGAAAAATGAAAGAATCGAAGATTTGCTGGGCGGGAAAGGAGTCCGTGCCGTCTCAATTTGTCAAGACCTGTCGCGACCGGCGGCTCATATAAATCCTTTGGGCGCTATTACATTTCCATCTTCAAAATAACACAAAATTGTTGTAAATATTCCCATTTTAATTTTACTTATAAGGAAAAAAATAAACTAAGCTTCCGAAAGATTCCCAACGAACCCACGCTAGAACAGTGAGCGTTCCTTTAAATGAATTTACATTAATTAAGAAGTACAATTGGGCTCCTTTCTATAGGCACTCTGGCTTTAATGGAAAACTACCGCTTTCCAACAAAATTTGATTTACTTCAGTCTTCAGTGTTCCACCCTACACTGCATAAAGAGAAAAGATATCTTTAACGCATTGTAATTAGATTTTATAATTTTTTGAAATTATTTATGAAGTTATTCATATTGAATATTTGAGCTACGAAATAGTTTCAGTTACTTCGAATTACTTCAATTTAGTGAAAATTAGCTCACCTATCATATTATAGAAACTGTAATTATAATCAAAATTAATTAATAATTCAAATCAAAATTTCTGTATTTTATTGTGCGAATAACGGTTAGTTTAGTTGCTTTTAATGCTATCCGCAATATTTTAAATGTAGTTGAAACTATTCCAGAAACATAAACAGATTCGGCGTAGCTGCAGAAGATCGGAAGTGCTAAACCACTTCCGAGGGAAGTGGCTGATCGTTTAAATTTAATTAAATTGTTTCGGACCAGTTGAATTTAATTACTGAGAATGCTGATTGGGGGTTTCGAGGGATGCAAAAAATAATGGTGAAAATTGGTGGGGTTCAAGGATCGGTGGTTTAGTTTAGAAATGCCGTCTCTGTTCGAGGCTTTTAATGAACAACGCTTGTTGCCTGCATATTATATTTCTACATAATTTCCCTATTTCGGTAACAAAATCAGGCGTTGTTTCTAATGTGCATATAAATTTTATAAAATAATTCGTGTAAAGTAGTAACTATTTTTCGGGTATCCGTTTGTTTGCTTTTGAATGAGATTGCATTTTAGGCTGTCAAATATTTAGAGAGTTTTAACATGAAATTTCCATTAGCATCATCACCTGTGACTGCGTTTGATCGATACACATTTACGCCTTCTGCGGTCTTGACTTTATAGTAACAACAGCATACAGTGGAATTATATAAGCAAAAAAAAAACACTTTTTTTCAACATACGTTAAAAGCCAATTTCGTTTACGCGTAGCAGCGCTCCATTACTGCTCGAACAAACACGAGGGAACGAGTGAAAACTGTGTTTTGTAAATTTTCGAATCCGCACACACAAAAATTGCAAAAATATAATTTAAAATAAAAATACATACATTAAGCTATATTATACAATGATTTATCTATTTATATTTGCATTAAACTACTATTATTTTGAAATATCTGACTAAACAATATATAAAATTATAGCAATTAATAGTTAAATATCATATTTACTAAAAAAAATAAATTGATAAATGTGAGTATAGCGAAATCTAAATAATTTAAGCTTGGAGCGATACATTTAATACATGCCATTACAAACGTGCGGATCGATACGACCCTCTTCAGATTGTTTGCATGATGAACGATATTTTGGTCTATTCCTGGCCAAAAATACTAGTCTCTGATTAATATGCCAATATATTGCCCAAGCACCTTTGTGCCTCGGACTCCGCACTTCAGTTTGTAGCATAGCCTTTTGTTCTGTTTGTCTTTAAGGCCACAACCTATGAGTTATTAAAAGTTTATAGCGGAAATGCTATGAATGAGTAATAAACCTACCATCGAGGAGGCAAATTAGCATTGTTCCAATTATCCGCTCAAGCGAGTCGAACAAAATTTGTATAAACTTTCCAATACCGATAAGTAAGCTTCCATTGCCACAAATTAAATTTTATTTTCTAAGTACTTACTCTGTGCACATTTCAGATATATTGTAAAACAGCTCAGTATATTTGCTTTAACTATATTGTCCAGTATTCTTTAACCTAATTAGAGTGAGTAGAAAATTAATTAATTTTAGACAATTATTTAATCAATCTAACATCTCATCTACATCGAACTAATTATGTACAGAATTCATTCAAAGCCTACATTATATTGTAGTATAATTACTATTCATGTGAAAGCAGGTCGCAATTAAAGAGGATTACTATTTTGTGCCCATCTCCATTGTTTGCGCGCTGCCGTCTCGTCGGGATCTTAAAATATTTATTCGGTTTGAACGTCTTTCCCGGTTTTCCCACTCATCCCCGAATCATTATGAGAGGGTAGTTCTTATCGTCCAACGAATTTAAATCAAAGTCCTGCCTTTGTTTTAGCGGCGAAATGAAGGGAAGGCACAAAAAGCTAAAAAAAAGTAAAATAAATAGCGTATACGAACTAAGCGAAGAGGCATTTCGTCCTTGCTGCGGATGATGGTGAGGGCGTGCGATTTTCGAGCGATAAGCTAAATTAGGCTGACGCCGCAGCCTGTCACTTCCATGTGAACTATATACTTTATCTTAACAAACGATTTTTTTATCCCTTAGTCCTCGGAAAACTTAATGGATGCAAAGAAAGATGGTGAAGGGTATGTGAGTGAGTGAGTGAGAGAGACTCTGCTCTTTCTAAAATCGGTTTCCTTGTATCGTAAATGCAATGCAGTTGTATTGAAACTTCATCCTCGGTTTCAGTTTGATCAGCGGGGTTGGGGTTTTGTGCACGCGGGGCTCGATCGCGGATGGATAAGGTCGGGTCCGTTTCCGCCCTTTCACAAATAAGTTTATCAGGGCCAGTTTGCTGCCGGATAGACCGGGCTAACTTAGTTGTCTAAGCTAATTAAGGCCCACCCTCGAAGATATCAAAGAGAAAAACAAACAGGAGGAAGAGCCAATTCGCTTCTACTATAACAATTTTCTTTTACTCTCTAAAGTACAAAGAGTTTTATATTTCACAGGCGCAAAATTGTTACCTTACTTTTTCAATAATTAAATAATTACCTATAATGGTATAAAATGTATAGAAATTTCATTTCAGTTAAATAATAAAAGTGACAAGAAATGTTATGTAATTATAATCAATTTTTTTTTTAAGGAAAGAGACCGATATGTTTTTGCTCATGTTGATATTCCTTTATTTGGTGAAAGAATCTACATTTAATGACAATAATACCATTTCACATTGCAGAAAATAAGAATGGTTAGAAGCGATTCGTAAGATTAGTCCTTTTTCCGCAGCAAAATATAAATTTTAAATGAAACGTATTCCTCCAGAGAATAAAATATTTTTGTAATGGCCCAACTCCTCTTTTCCTTACCGCCTCCGCTCCTTCGATTTTCTTTTCTTTTCTCTTCGCTTTGCTGTTCTCCTTCTTCTTATTCCTCTACTTCTTCTTTTCGTTATTTTATTTTGTTCACGTCGTGCAGCGGCGGAGCTTATTGAATCGATATTTGGTCTTCTTGCATTGCGGCCAAAATATGTGTGGGATTGCAGCGGTGGGGTTGAAGGGCAGATGGGGGGGGGTTAGTTTAATAAATTGAAATCTCTACCCAACCTGCTGAGAGAAACGTCGACGTCGAAGAAACCGTCAGTGTTTCCCCGGATCGAAATTTATATTTATATTATTTGCTAGCACCAGCATCGCTGGTGTGGGTATCTCTAAAACCAAACTCCGTGTGATTTCAAAAGTTCGCACCAAGTCCAAGCAATCAATTCTCAGCCAGCTGCATGCTAGCTAGCATCTCGATGTTTGTTCACCAGAGAAACAAATACTATATATTATTTCTACACTATTCCTTTTTATAAATAAACCATCTTGCATTAAAATATTTATTAACTTTTTTAACCTCTTCCAATGCATTATTTCTAGTATTCAGTGATCACTAAATCTATAGATAATAATAACTATGAAATATGTGATCTAATAAGGCACATCAAATGGATAAGCTTTTATTAAACACATAACTATTATTCAGTAAACACGTAGCAAATATTAGAGTAAACAAAATATAATATAATTATTATTATACACGTTTCAATCTTACATTTTATCTCTAACCGAAATTTGGCACTAATACATTTGTTTGCAATCACTACTTATTTATAGTATTTTATTAGGAAAAGCAGAGTTTTATTTATTTTTGTAACAGCCTTGAAGCTCGTTGGTTATGCGTTTAAATTGATTATTAGCTTAGGACTGTTATGCACAAATAATTGTAACATTATTTTTAAATAAAAACTGGAAGTCGACTTTAATATCATTAAATTGCAAAATATTTAATTAATTTTAATAATTCGCGTTGAGCTCTTCATTTCAAAACGCGATTATATTTTTATGCGGAATGCAGTAATTAGAAGATAAAGCATTCAATTTATGGAGCTGAGGAGAAAAACAGTTCAAAGTTATGTAGTTTGTAAAGTTTGTGCGCGGTGTTTAAATAACGAAGCAGACGCGTACTTCTCTCATTTTCCCATTTCCCATCATTCATTACATACTATTTCATTAAAACTTTTTCCTCCTATTTTATGCCATTCAATGAATACATATAGTATTGCCCGTAATTCATTTCAATCGTGTCCGAGTGCTTCAGTTTTATTCGCATACGTATTTACTTAATTGGCGCGCATTCATTATTCGCTCAGACGGAAAAAAAATCTGTTACAAAACATAGTTGACAACTTTATAGCATTTAATGTTTAATTCTGAATGGGATCTGCTTGCCTTTTGCCTCATGTTTTTGTATTTTATTTTTGGCTATGCGTTCGGGGCCCTTTGGGTGTGTTTATTTTTAAACGTGTCGCGGTTAATTTCTAAATTACATGGAACGAGCAAACTCCGGTTGGCTCGTTTTCCCGTCGGCTTTCCCATCTATTTAGGCAGCAAACAAATGGCCACTTTGCACAATAGATGCCGTGTGCGAAAGCTTTCAGTAATTGAGCAACCCCCATCAAAAAGAGCTTGAAGAGAGAGACAAAGACAGAGAGTTGGAATGGAATAGACGAAATGAAGAGATGTCACGTGCAATATTCATGTGGGACTGTACAGGAATGTGTAGAAAACGAATTCATTTCCAACACTTCAGCACATAATATGTTACCCTTGAAGAATTGAATGAATAACATGTAACATCGCCATAAGATACAAATATTTGAATAGATCATTTATCATTTATTTAGAAAATATATTATACGCATTAAAATCTTACTACATATAAATATTTTTTTTTTGTCTCATATTTTTATTTACAATCTAATAATACCAAAAATTATGTTATGTAGAATGTAATTCGTGCTTATTAAGATTAAATGCAGTTCAGTTTAATGTATTAAATCTGAACAAGATCAGAAAAAAAATAATAACCAAACCAAAAAAAAATTGCCATAATATTAGATGATATGAGCTGGTTTAAGAAGGGCGGATCATTTTTTTTGTTCTTAATCAGTTTGAAACTGGATGAGGCTTTGATGGCAATGAAAAAGGAGGAGAGTATGTGTCAGAGAGAAAATGACGGTGCGTCATAAATAATGCATGCGAATGACATGGAAAACGAGGATTCTTTTTACAGCTCATAAATATGCAGCGTCGTCCTCAAGGTATATAATAAAATACACATATTCCTCATCTTCTTTGCTTGCGATTTTCCTCACACCCAGTGTTTACTTATTAAGGATATTATTCGCCGGGACTCGGTAAGAATAAAATCCCTTGTCCACACTTTGCTATATCAAGGCTCTCCGACAATTTGCATCATCGAGATACGCTAAAGCCGCTTACAACAAAACTTACTTCTTTCGCGTTCGCTCCTCACAGCGGACGTTCAACAGGGACACGTTATTATTAACGGAATCAGTAATCGCAGTTTAAATTTCCGCTTTTCCGCTTTGTGTCGGGATTATGTGTACACGTATAGTAGCAGAGTACAGGCAGCGCAAGGATCCGCTGGCAAATTTACAATTTCACGCAAGGATTCCGCAGATAATTATCGCAAACACTTGACAGCCGAGCCTGCACTTTATAGTCCCGACTCGAGATTTACTTTAGCATAAACAATTTTAACAGCCTTCGTTGTTTAATCCACTGACATATATTTTCAAGTTAAAAGGAAAATAGCACAGAGGGAAAATTATATTTTTACCTTCGCGTTTCAACAATCTGACAAAGAAATAACTTTGAACATAACGTGCAAAAAACACCGTAATTTTTATTGAAAAAAAAAGAAATATTTATGATTCAATAATAAAAGATTCATTATAGATCATGTATTAATAATTGCAATAAAACAATTGTTCAAAGATTAATTATATAATGATATTGAAAGTTATATTAAATTAACTCCCTTTTAATAAGTTGATGAGTGTTGATGATAAACAGGATCGAATTATTTTCTCTCGCATACGTAAAATTCTTTATTTTTCTTTCCCTTTCATTCAAGGGCCAATTGCATACGAGAAGATCTCATTTAATTGGCTTCGGCTGTTCCTTTCCTTCCCTTTATGTACACTTATACCATTCTCTTTTTTTTTTTTCGTTGCTTCATTCCTTCGGCCTCCTTTTCTCTCCTATCAAGGATTTATCATTGTGCTCACGTCCTTTGAAACGTTTAATCTCTATGGTAATTTACTTCACCCGAGATGACATGGAATTTGCGAGTCGCTGCATTTATGAGATAAACTCGCATTATTTTCTCTTTCATCCTCCGTTATTATTAATTTAAAAAAAAATATGAATAAGAAAAAGAACGATCAGCATATATTTTAAATTTCTGAAGCATTCAAGTAGCATTTGCAGCGAAATTATTAAAAATGATATGAAAAAAAAAACTTTTTACTTATAAAAGATAAATAGCTAATCATTGACCGAACGGGAAAAAGGTAACAACGTGTGTTTTTTCTATTTAATTCTTAACGGAGTATAACTTGCTCTCGTTTCGTGCTTGCAAAAGTTTCTACTGAAGAAAGTTTCCTGAGAGACACAAATAAATTGATTAAGCCAAAAGGCCTGATGGAAAATACATGAATGCGCCACTCCTATATGTCCAGAGGAAAATAAGTTCTTCTTCAGGAAATTGGTTTAACCATTAAGTAAAAAAAAGTTGCGGTTGAAGTAGTTGAACGAGTTGCACGAAGAATGCATGGATGATTATTAAAGCGGCATATCGTATTTATTTTGGAATGGAACACGAACGTCGTCCACAAGCTGAGAAACATTCAAGTGGACGTTTTCAAACAAATATAAGCTGACAAATCAATGCCGAATGAGCAACGAAATAGTAGAAAAAAACGAAATCTGAAAATAAAGCACATAAAAATACGATGGTCTAAGCCGTGAAAACCATCAATCTTACTTCTACGAAACGGCGAGTTGGCTGCTCGGAATGCATACATAAATCAAGTCGATTAATTTTAAAACAATTTATTTTATTTTGCAATCATGAAAGAAATATTTATTTCACTTTGAAAGATTGGAATATATTAAACAGTTTACTTAGAAAATTTCATCGTCAATGTTTAGAATCAAAAGAATATGTCACTTTCCATATTTTTACTACGATAACTTATTGATATCAAAGACATTTTTCTTCTATTTTGGGGGTTATTGTTTCGAAGCCATTTTCGACACGCGCTGTAAAAGTTTACGTTTAACTTTTCTCCTTTTTCTCCATTGCCTGCAGCGAAATCGATTCAGTCATTACGTGGCAGAAGTTTCAGCACGTGCTGCACCCATTCACGAGAAGAGTCCTGGGATGCTCGCGAAGGACTCGCAGATAAATCTACATTTTCAACTTCACACATAATTATCGTCATTCTCTCAAATCGATGAAAATAAGACAACCTAATGATGAGAATGTTATTATATGAAAACATTTAGAATATATGTAATGCTGGTGAGTGAAACACTCGCATTCAACCAAAGAAACGCAACAACTCTTACTAAATGGGTTGCAGTTCGAAACGCCAATCCAAAGCAAACGAATTCCCATTGTTGGGCTGAAAATCGAATGAAGAAAAGGCAGAGTCGGGATATCCTGGGAGGAACGTAAACAATTGGAAAGCAAGGAATAACAAAGGCAAGTGCGGCGGGACAATGGAAGTAGAAAAAGGACACAGAGACAAGGAGAATGCTACTTAAGGAATTGAATCGGAGATTATAAGATTAAAACCGAGGAAGGAAACGGCAACGGAAAAGTTTCTTTACATCTAATGGAAACTCTTTTAAATTGAAATTATTTGAGAAAAATGGAAAATAAATATTTTTTTATGTAATAATAATAATATAAATAGAATTATTATTGCTTTTGCAGAAGTTGTTTTATAAACGTTAGGTGGTGAATGTAGCACTTTTTGTCTTCCTAATTCGCAGTTAAATATATGATGTTCTTTCTTAGGAAACCTTGCAGCAAGTCTAAATTAAGCGAAATAATATAAGACGGAACGAATAAATTCCACGGAAACTTTCTTCGGGCGCATTCGAAGTTCTCGGCTGCTCAACGGTTTCCGGAATTTTTGCGGGGCATTAAGAGCGAAATACGAGCGTGAGTTATTTTTGAGGGCGAGACAATAGGCGATGGCGCCGGGCAATTTTTAATAAGTTTTCCCCCGGATCCCGCAAAGTGGAAATTATTATCTTGACCCATGCGCTAAATGCGACACGTCCGAGCGTATATTCGCATTATATTTCCCCACCATCGCTGCAGCTTTCACTGAATAAGAACTTATTGCGAATGGACCCCTAAAACACAATCATTCTTCTCCACATATACTTATATAAGGCAGCTATATTTTCTTTTGCAGAACAAGGAAATCAAAAGAAAACAATATGTGTTTTGCAACAATATAAGTACATTTAGATGCATGAAGCAGCACTCCAATATATCAATGTGTATTAAAATTATGTATAATAAAAAATGTAAATCTTCGTAAAGGACAAACTACCTCGTTAAATTTAGTCCACTTGTCTATTGATACTAAAAATACACAGCAAGCAACACTGATAATATCGGTGAACATCGTGGACGTCAATTGATGTTTACCTTGCCCAAACAAACACGTTTCCTGATTCTACAATGACATGGCCTCTGCCACTCGGGTCAACTCTTTACGAAATGAATAAAAAGAAATTTTAATTGCTATTGTCCGAGCACGCTGTGCAATAGCGGCAAGTTGATCGCTGTTCTACTCTCTGCATATTTTTGTTCCGTTCAGTTTTTATACCGTATTTTTTTGTTTGTTTCGTTTTATGCAATCCCCCTTTTGCAGTTTTGTTTTCGAAATGTGATTGCGCCCGCAAAGCTCTATTTCTCCATTTGCAATTGGTAAATCGCGTCAACCATGTTATTTATTCCTGTGCCGCTTTTGTTTAGGACTTAGCGGTTGCCCTGGCGACATCAGCGTTCATCAACCTTTTTTACAAAGATGTGAGAAATATATCAAACGCAAATATAAGACCGGTTATTATATATTAATAAAAAAGCAAATATTAAAGAGCAAAAAATTTATATTTTAATATTACAATTTTTTTTTTCTCAGCAGTGACCTACATGATGCTGACTGAGTTTCATTCTATAAGATTGTTGGTACTTCCTGAATATTTAATTAAAATAAAAATACACAGCAAGGGAGGAAATTAACGAAAAACGTAAAAGATGCAATATATTTTTACGGCTAAGTATATACAAAAAAAACATTTAAAAGACAATAGTTGATCGCTTCCTCCAACATTTAATTAAAATAAATTAAAGACTTTATGTTAATAGTTAAATTATATTATTAGTGGAATGTTTGAAGATGTTTTTTTACTGATAATAAAAAACATTTTTTTATAAATAATAAATCGATAGACTAATTTACAACATAGTTCTTATAGGGGGCAGATACATTTTAGTATATTCAGGTGTAGATCGATTTGTCCAATTATTATGCTGGCAAATATCCACATTGACTGTTAAATCATCTATATATGAGGGTATTTCAAATGATAGTTTAGTAAGCAATATTCTCAAAATAATAATTTTGGTTTGCCTAATCTATTGATTATTCCAAGAATAAAATAAGTATTTGTTAGGGGTTTCTATTTTTGAGATTACTGTTGTTCATAATGTAATTTGAATTTTTGACTAGAAACTGTGTACTGCAAACAAGTACTGCAAACAAGTAATGATAGCTTAGTTATTTTTTTTTATTATTTATGTTTTCACGGATTGGCACATTATGTTTATCCTATCCGCTGCTCAAAGAGGATCGCACGTTTGGGGTCAAAGCGATTGCAATAAATAGAAAGGGATAGAGAAAGGGATATAGATAGGTATAGGATGAGAGCGTATGAGGATGGTGGGGGATGGAGATCTGCGCTTCCTCCTTGGGGAGGATTCGCTTACACCGGGGATTTATGGCATAATAAATATCGGATCGTTTAATTGACCAACGATGTCGCCCTACCCCGGCAAAAAATAGGTCGGTCTTCCTTCTCTCGTCCACCCGCATCCTTACGCTTGCGTCCCTCTTCCGATCAGAACACACCCTGTCACCCCTTCTATATTGCCTATAACGTTCTTTACAAAATTTAATGATATCCCGACCAGTTTAATCTTTCATAAAGCGATTTATTTTCTTATCATATTTTCGCCAGATAAAAATCGCTTCATTTATTTTCGCAGATAATTGGAAATATCGCGATCAGCAATTATCCATAATAAGCTGATCGTGCAGTTGATTTCAATAATCTCCAAAAAGTAATTCAATATTCCGAAGTAGATAGTATCACCAATTACATAAAAATATTGTTTTTATTTTGTAAAATTATTTCTCATTTCATACCAAATAACATTAATTACGTTTCATAAAATTAAAATATTTTACCAAACGTGGTCATCAACATTTTTTAAAAAATCAATAAACAATGTACACAAAAAACATAATTAAATTAAAGCAAATATATATATTGCATCAAGGAAATAAATTAGTTTTCAATAAAAATAAAACGGTTTTACGAATTTACTTATAAGCAACTCACTAAATAACATATGGGCGAAAAATTCAACGATTTGTGAAAAATGTTCGGCAGAAACTGCTATAAACAATTACATCTGTTTCAAATGAAAGAAAATATTGGTTTTAATTAAAAGCAAATTGGAACTAGTGTAAATTGGAAAAACGCGGTTTTTGTCGTTAGAAGAAAAATAAAATTAACGATTTGAAGCGAAAACAAAACCGTCTTTTGAACTGCGCCAATCGTGTGAAGCGAAAATCCCAAGGAGAAGAAAGACAGGACTGTTTAATCCGAACACGAAGCAAGTTGTGCGAAATTTATCTCGACAATACCGCATGGGTTTCCGCCGCCGGTTATAAATTCAGGTTTGTTTTCCCTTCGTCCACATTTAACATATGCCCAAAGCCGCCATCTCTTGGCTCTACTGCTTCTTCGAATTTTCTTTCTCCTGTTCTATTTTTTCTTCCTCTTCATTTTTCTTCTCTTTTTTTTTCTTACTCTGTAGTGAAACCCCTGCCCTGTCTGCATGTTCCGAGCGAACTGGAAAGAAAGAGCCTTAAACTTGTCAAGAATTTTAATTTATTACCGGCACTTTCTTTTTCGACCCCGTTCGCTTCAGTTTTTTTTTTTTACAGAAATTAGTTTCTGATATGCAAACTTTTCTAATTAGTTATTTACTAGCAATTTCCCTCAGTCGAATCCGACGTTATTTCATCCCACCTCATTTGCTTCTAGTCATAGCTTTGTCCTTTTTTTATTACAACAAATTTCTGCGGCTATGTTTGCAATTATGAAAAGTTTGTAAAAGTTTGTATAAGGCATAAAATTATTACATTTTTGTTTAATATATAAAACATCACCGCTTTATTGTTGCAACAGCTTAATTAATCATCTGCATGGCCATAAGCTATTTTCTTTAAATTATGCAACATTGACCTGCGCGTTCCCCGAATATACAGATATGGTGCAGCAAACACGCGAAATTGAATTGACTTGGCTGAAGATTAAAAGCTTAAAACAGTTCACAATAAAATTTTGCAATATGCAACACCGTGTTTATTATTCCACTGCTAAAACCGTTGCGAAAGCATCAAAGTGTTATTTTATGTTTCTAAAGTGAAATGTAACAAAATCGTCTTAACATCCGAAGGAAAGAGACTTTTTAAACTAACGAATGGTAAAATTATACACGCATTTCCATAAAGGAAGTCTCGGCTCGGAAATCCTCTTACAGGGAATATAAAAATGAGGAATATTGAGAGTTTACTTTTATGCTTTTTCCTTCAACAAGAAACTTCCGTTTGTTGTAATCACAAATTTAATAAACCGCTTGTGGTTTCGCTAATTTTTTGAAATGTTTATCATTGCATAAGCGGATTCCAATTATTAGTAGTATATAATGATGGCAGTTTTGAATGGACTTAATTAAAGTTTAATCCCAGATTGGAAGTTGACACTTCTTCATTGCAGATTCTTAATCTATAACGATAACGTAATTTAAACTTGTTTACATAAGTAGTAACAATTTTTTTCTCTTGCAGCTCAAAACGTTGAGTTGAAATGTAAAAATATTTCCGAGTCTTATACATTATGTATGCAAATAAAAAATAACCTGAAGCTCCATTCCTGTCTCTCATAAATATGTAACACCATTTTTTGTTAAGTGGATATAATAAAATCAAAATATTATACATATTTATACAGCCAAATTGTGGGTCGATAAAGATGCAATGTGCTAAAAATACTTGCAAGGATATGTTTGAGCTTTGCTGTTCCTAAACAGTTTTCAGACAAAATTATATAAAATCTATATGATCATCAACGTAAATTATTATTATTGAATTTAGGGTTTATGATTTCATACACTTTTAACGTTTATGTGGGTTTGGTAGATAAACGAAGCTGCCGTTGGGGAAAGGTGTCGAATCCAGCCGAATGTGCATTGATATATCAGTGTTCCTCGCGTGACGTTTTAATCGAGATTGTAATAATCGTGATAATTCTGATACCGAATGATTTGCACACGAGCACCACTTTTGATAAGTTCCGCGACATTTTTGGGACGCGAAATTATCCATTTCGCACAATTTGTGGTATACAGACATTCGTGGATAATCAAGATAGAAAGCAAACGCGAACGTTGAATATCGTTTAATGCTGCATTAAATATCGCTTCGCATATCGATTTCGAACTATTCCAAATACATCATTTAACAAAATATTTGGAATACTCTGAAACCGCATCGATTTGATAATTTAATAATATTATATATTTTGATTGGTTTGTTATATTTCAATTACGTATATTTATTCATCAAATTTATCTAATTGTACAAATTATTGTAAATCTACGATATTTTTTTTAAATCAAATATTAGATTAAGTGGATTAAACCTACAGAAGTAATTCAATATTTAAATTAATAATTCAATTTATATAAGTAGAAATTATGATTTTGATATATAATTTCGCCTCTGTTGAGTTTCACAATTAGTTATATCCATAAAGCATTACTCAGACGTGAAATAAATGGAGGATGTCTGAGGTAGATGAATGATCGTTTTCTATCCTTCATCGCACACCTTGCGTGCCAATTTCGCAGAAAATTATCGCCTGTTAAATATTCATTTATTAATATTATCCAATAAAATTATTATGGCGTAATAAATTTTAATCCTTATTTCAATTTCATATGCTGAAAATAAATTGGAATTTCCACTTGTTTGATATTGCAAAGATTACGTTTCAATTAAATATTTATTTCATAGATTAATTATATAATTACAGCAAATTTAAATCACATTACGTGAATATTGCAATAAATTTCATTTGAAACATTAATAATTCCAAATAAAAAAGTTTAGAAATTATCTAGAAATATTTAATATAAATAAAGTAATATATTTTTGGTATGTTTTGGCTCGAACTTGTAAATTATTTACATGTAATGTAGCATGAAAATAACATGGACTGTAACTATATGCACATTCCCTTGATCGATTGATTCGCTGCGGCGAGAAGACGAAAACATAAATAAAGAAAAATAAAGATACATCCACAGTTTATGTACTCGGGTGTGTTTTATTGACAGTTTACGCACTTTGTCTTCGGCAGTTCACGTCTGCAGGACATATTTCTAAACGGGAAATGACGTCGCGTTTTCTTTTTGTTGAAAAATAATCCTCTCCAATTTATTATCAATTCACCGGACGAAATGTGCTCATAACCATTCTTCGGCGAGATGTGTGTTTGCGCACCGAGTAAAAGGGTGTGGGGGGGGGGGCAATGAAACTGCAAAAGGGCCAATTTATCGCCAACCCTAAAGCAACGACAAACAACCGTCCGTTTTAAAGCAAAAAAAAAATATATGTGTGCATCGGCTGTAGGGATGGAAGGACTATAATTGTTTAAACTTTGCTCGTTCCCCGAAGACCCCACGAGCGACAACCACTCACCAAAAAAGCACGCAACGTTAAATTGATTTATTACCCCCCACTGAAAGCATCGTCGGCATGTTTACTTAATGAGCCAAGGTCAAATTCAATTTGTTCGGCGCGTGACAAAAAAATCCATCAATTAAGAAATCTCATCGAAATTACAGCTATTATCATGTATAATTACTCAATAAGATAGATTATACTGTAGATACAACTATTATATGCTTTTTTGAAACTTGAGTGTTTTAAAAGATGCGATTTTTGATAACACGGGTTTAGCAATACCAATTTTGTCGGAAAGGTAAAGAATAATTTAGAAACAACAAAAATTGTTACCTATATTTTGAAATATCTTTTTATTAATTTCTGAACGAATTACACATTACACTGTGTCATTTTCATTTGATTTAAAATTTACTAAATAAAAATTTATTTCAATATTCCATATAATTATTATTTTTTTATTGAATTATACTTTTTTATAATTATAAAGCACATATTTTGTTTCTTGTATTATTTAGATTATATATCTTTAAATATTATAATTCGTTTTAAAAATAATAAACATTATATTTATTATTGGCTTAAAAGTAATTATTAATGATTACTTTTTAAATTGAATATTCATTTAATTAAAATTAGATTATTGAAAAATCGCCTTATATGGTTTCGATAACGCGCACATCTATGCATCGGTGAGTCAGCTGCAGCTGCAAAATTAATTACAAACGATAAAGCAATCCTTATATGGTCACAAAAAAAGTGTATAAAAGACCAATGTTATTTGTAAAACAATTCAGTTTGTGACGCGGTGCGGTGCGGCACGGTCGTGTTTCGATGCAGTTTCATAGTGTTCAGAGTTTAATTACGGAGTATGCTTGTGATTATTGTGGCGAACTCTGTGTTAGGCGATTCTTGTTCTTCTGTGTTTCTCTTGTGATACGCATTGGACGAGTTTCGCACGATTACTTGTACTCCGACTTACACAATTTTCACGTAATTTCGGAGTATTATTATATTTTCTAAATCTAAATTCTAAATCTCAGAATATACTAAGATTTTCGAAACTATCCACTTCCATCACAATAATTCGTAATTAAAACTGAATACTTTGAGAAACACGACCGTACCGCACCGCACCGAGTCACAAACTGGATTATTTCATAAATAATTTTGGTCTTTTATACACTTTTTTCGTGACCATATAAGGATTACTTTATCGTTTACAATTCGATTTGCAGGTGCAGCTGACTCATCATTGCGATTTTTCAATAATCTCCTAAATTTTATTACTTTCCTATCGTATATGTATATGTGAATGTTTATTTCTTTAATTAGTATTAAAATAAAATTTGTATATTTCTAAGTCACAAATTTTAATTATAAAAAAAATAACAATTCGATATAAATTAATAAAAAAGTCACCCAATACAAATCGAGCTTAATCTTCAAACTTTTTATAAACAATTTTGTGACTGAATTACTGTTATAATGGTTTAAAATCGGAAATTTCTGCACATTAATATGGGAGAACAATTTTTAAGAGGAAATTTTGTTCGACTATGTTAATTAAAAAAATACTAATTAGAAAGATAAATAATTTTTCAAGTAATTAATTTAATATATAATAGTTCCATCTTAATTATTTTCGAATCTAAATTCCGCGTTTAGTTAAGGTATTAAAGGAGGGAAGGGAAGTTCTGTGTAATTATACTTATAAATAAAGATGTTAAAGTATTAAAATAGATGAGGTAGCTTAGATAATAATGTAAAAAATAAATTTATTATGGTCGTTATTAAGGAAAGCTTGCTGCAATTTATCCTACATTACGTCTCGCTGTTATTCATTTCATTTTTCGTTCCAGATAAGCCTATTCGTAAAAATTGGGCAATTACTGTTGTTGGAAATACTCGTACATTTCGTGGTTAAAATCAATATTTATTGGTTTAAATAAGTAAGCATGTCTTGATGTACCTGGTTGGTTGAATAATATAGTTGGAATGGACCTTTAGAGGGTCCGCATTTCTATTTCATAAGTTACGAGAAACTCAGTTCTTATGAGGGCTCCGCTTAAGAAAACGTATGTGAATGGTTTTCCTTCCGAAACGATAAAAAAATGGGTCATGCTTTTGGGCTATTTATGTGCTCGAGGATGCTATACATTCACTATTCGTTGCGCCGATGTAGAAGGGACAGGAAAGAGAGAAAGGGAACCTGCGTTAAAATATAAATGAGATTTTGCTGTGCGGAATTTGAATGGCAAATGTATGATCACAGAACTTATTGAAAGTTCTCAATCTGAATTAGATTCGGAAAAGCGGCGTATACTGCCAAGAGTTAGATGAGATTGAAAGTGTAGATCTCCATGATGGAGGCGGCAGCAGCAGCAGCAGAAGCCGCCACCACCACTAGCAACACGTGATCCAGATAAATCGTTTCATTACGAGAGTGATTCGAACTTTCACAACAATGGATATGTATGCTGACACGTCTGACTCGAAATATCCACCGCACACATTCTCATACCAATACCTAGGTGCCCTAACAGTTTCGCTCGTTCACTGTATGGTGTCCTTTCTCGCTCGCACGCGCACTTCCTCCATTCGTTCCTCTCCCTCGAACCCATTGCATGGCCTTTCGAATCACACTCCAGATCGGAAGAGATATGTGGATTGAGGGAATGTAATTCGACCCCGAAATGGCGCGCCCTCACGCTGCTACCGCCGCCGAAAAACGCTTAATCAATATTTCAATCTAAACGCAAATCCCCGGACGCCCCCGACCTCCCGACCATTACTAAACTTGATATTCCCCAATTATTTTATCTATTTGCATCCACCTATTCTAATACCACCTAAAACCAACTTCAATATTTAAGCAGCACTAAAGTCAGTCGTAATTAAATTGCATGCACTAAATCATACATTCGACAATTCTATCAGAACGACTTTATTAATAATAATTATTAATTCACTTACTCCAAACTTGAATATTCTCCATTTTTATGCATATATTATTATATTTGTTAGCTAACATAAAAAATGTTGTAAATTCCTTCATTATCTGTTTATACTAGATTAGATAGTTTTTCTTAGCAAAATATTTCTTAAATTCTTTAATAATTCTAAAAATGAAATTGGTATTTTGAATAAATCGTTATCCGAACGAACTATTTATGTATTCAAATTAGTTGGAAAGTTATGACGGCGCGTCGGGCAATTTCAGTAAATATTATTTATCGACTCGTATTTTAGTCAAGAATTTTGATTAAGTATTGATCCGGGATATAGTGGAAAGTCTGTCTGCCTGTCTATACATATGCGTGTATATCATCAAAAGCGGATTCTGACCATGTATGTTCTACAATCATGACACGTTTTCGAGCAGATGCAGAGTAACCGATGGTTTTAATTAATATCCAAACAGCAGATTACAGAAACCGTTTCATGCTTGATGGTACTCGTTTGGAATACGATGCAAGAAGCGGATAAAGGCATGCACCAATTCTATGTAATATTCAGTTGTAATTCAGGCTTAAAGCGATTCCAGCAGAGAGGGCTTAATTGGACCGATAACCTAAAATACATGGTAAATCCGATTCCAGATTTTTATTTTCAGAGCGGCGAATACTATACGTGATCTCTTATCGAACCTATTATTCAGGCATGCAATTATTTCAAGTATCCTAGAAACAATTTCTGGAGAAATTGCAAAAGTTTTCAACTTCTATTCAACTATTTTGTTTACTAATTGCATGTCTAGCATTTTTTTTCTTTTCTATTCTAATATTTACTTATAGACACATCAAAATTTAAAATTACAAGATAATTTATCTGAATTTTGAATTTGGTACAAGTACCGTGTATGCAAAGTGAAAGGGACGGAAATTAATCAATGAGCAGTGTCTGAAGGACCGGTGATGACCAGGTCGGATCTGGACTACAGGATTCGAAGATTAATAGTACTCAGTTCGGACAGAAGCTAGTACTGTAGGTTGTATGAATTGATCGCTGCTGACACGCAGACTTATTATGCGAATGTTTGATATTAAATCATCCGATTTGCAAAGGCAAATAATAACCCGTGCAACATGCAACACCGAAATCTAAACACAGTTTCGTGCGCGTGATTAATAAATCCGGCAAATTCAAACAATACAAGTGCATAACTCTCAAACAAATTAAACTAAATTGTTATATATTCCTCAAAAAAAAGTTTGAGAAACTCTGCTAGAGTAAATAATCGGACGATTATTAATGAATATGATATTTCTCAAACAAAAAACATAAATTATATATTTGTGCAGCGTAAATAAACAATATTTTTAAATTATTTTTAAATTTTGCATAAAAATAAAGTTAATTAATTTTTGTCTACTGATAAATCTTTGTGACAGTTGTTGTAAATATTATAATTAATTAAATTAATAAAGTAAATGTTATATGAAATGTACGGTTGATTTATAAATGAAAAGGGGTCGTATATATATATATATTGTATAAACAGACGCATATAAACATATATTAGGTTAGCAAGGTTTTAATTAAAGTTCACGCTGTGCGGGTTGAATGGCATCAACATCATTGGATACATAAATCTGTTGGGTTGTTGTAGCGAGAATATTAATTATGAATTCGGAAAAAAAAGTTGGTTGATGTTTTTTTGCTCATTGTGATTTTAATAAATAATAATTATGTTTATTAAATAGCTCAAGATTCAGATAATGGGATGCTTCCTGGTACTTGCTGGATGCAGTAGAATTCCTTCGTTGTATCAGGCGCTGCTGTCGCTTTTAATTGGCCATTACGTCCCAACCCCAATTTGGCCGTTTCTGTTTTATCTCTCACGAGCACGCAATATTATTATTTCACCATTATTAACATACCTCTCCACCTTTATTACGAAAACCTTAATTAGTGGACGGCATGAGATCTTCATCAGATCGCTACCCCACAATTATTCAATTAATCCCCAAACTATTGTTATTAATTTCGGACCGATCCACGAAAACTCTGTTCATTATTCAATTATGTAAACACGTTCCGATTTCATTATGGATTCAGTTATCAACTCCTTACGAAACATGCATCAATTGATTGTAATTTATATCAAAAATCAATATAAAATAAATTTAAAATATGGAAATTAAATATATTATTTCAATGTTTATTTTAATTGCAAATAATAATTTTACAATATTGCATTATTTGCAATGCAACATGCATGCAATTAATTTCTATTTCAATTACAACAAGGCTCGCATTGTTCTGCAATGACAAACATGTGTTATGTTAATTAAGCCAAATCTGCTCTATGATCAGAATTAATTTAACAGAAACTGTTCATGCCAAATTATGCAATTTTCTCAACTGGAAACTTGAAAAACTGTATATTCTTAATTATCCGTAAAAATAAATGTGGTATACATTTATTTTAGAAATGAGAGTGACAATTGCGTTTTTTAGGTAACTGACGAAAAATGGAACGGGATGGGCGGAGGCGCCGGGTTTTAGGGCCACGTCCCGACGTTACGGCGACGCGCGGAGGCAGCAAGATAATGAGAATGTTTACCGTAAGGTCAAAGGGTGTGACGAGCGATTTTTGCCTACAGACTCAGCCTTGACCGCTATCTACTTCAATTTTGCATGATCTAATGGTGCAATAAATGGTATTAACTTTCTGCATTTACTTTAATATTTCCTTAAATTTTATTTAAATTGTATTATTTATTCTGTTAGTTAATGATAAATAAAATATAATAAATATAATTGTAATTCACAAAGTTTTACTTAATTACAGTAATTTTATTTTGGAAGAAAAAATGTTTTTGTTAGATTTACAAACCATAATCGACCATCGACCATGTTTGTTATTATTTTGCTGGCCCTTGTCCGCTTTAATACTACCGAACTAATGCATTATTTGCGATTATTACTTAACGTGTATAAATCGTCGATCTATTGGAGCGTGCATTTGTATCGAAAGCATATATAAACACATTCAATTATGGTTTGCATAAAGGAAATTATAATTAATTTCTTGTGCAAATTTATTTAAGTTTAAATATTGTTTTTCAACATAATAATGAAAGCAAATATATTAAATATTTATGTGAAGCTTTATAACATTTAATATATTACATTTTAATCAGTCAAAAATTAAATAATAAAATTACGTAAACAGATTTTTAATACATTAAAATGAAATAAAAATTAATTCGAAAACAACATCAATTAGTATACAAAATTATATTTTATACATAATCGTAACAATATTTTGTCTCCTTCCCTGATTCACGACGATTCGTGATATTAATTTTTATTAGTTTTTACCGAATGTGAGAAACGCACTTATTTTCGTGCCCAAATAAGGATTGTTAAAGCATTTGCAGCTACAGGTGATTCATTGTGACGTTTCATAATAATCACCTAATTTTTATTGCTTTCTTTATCGTTCGTGCAAATTTTATGTTCTCAGAAAACCAAGTAAATCTATATCGTAGATGTGTAAAAGAGAATACAATTTGATATTTTGAAATTAATAAATAGTAGAATAATTTATTTTAATTATAATAGCTTTTCAAATATTTTTGATCGCAGTAAAATTTTGTTGTAATTTTTATAATAAATAATTTTTATAATAAGTAAACAATGGTTTACGAGTTAACCCGAGTGATAGAAGTAATAAAATTGTTAAAAATGAAGAGTGTCGAGGATTGCCGATCACTCGTGTGGCGATATAATTTGCAGGTGCAGCAGATGCATCGAAACCATAACAATTCATTTTTGGCAATAAAATTTAAAATATTAGAAAAATTTATAGAAATTACTTTCTAGAGTTTAGACAAATTATATTTATTTTTATTGAACTAAAATGCATTAAACGAATATTTATATTTCCTATTTTTACAATCTTTAAGTAGTTTTTATAATTAAAATAATTTGTTTGGCTATACATAAATGTTTACTCTACTACAATATTTGTTAAACATTATTTACAAATAAAAAAACAGCAAAATAAATCAACTCGAATATTTTTACCAATATTTTAAAATCTTTTGCGACACACAATTTGGCAGAAACTGTTTATAACTTTCAATATTATTTAATTTATTATTTATATTTTTTTTTTCAAAATTTTTCCCATTAATTTTATCAGGTGTCTGTGTCTATCGAATTAGTAATGGGTCTCATAGAAATTTATTTAAATTTCTTAGACCCGTTTCCAATTTAAAGTCTTATACATAAATCCTGCAGTTCGTAATTGAATCGCTCGACGCGTTTAAGGATGCGATAAAAACGGAATCGGTGTGCAAGAAACGGAGAAGGTGGATGTTAGGAGGGTGTGAGTGACGTCGACTACGGCTTCGAAGTAAGTTTAATTGTATTTCCACGGAGGCAGTAAATAGACGTGGAAAACATCTTCCGATCGTCAACTCGGAACAAACAAACGGAGAAAATTGCCAATAAATTAAATGACTTACTCAACTTTTTCACATTTAGTAATTATATTTTATAACAATTTTATATTTCCATTATCTTATTTATTTATCGTAATATATAATTTTACAATAATAAATAAACGTATAAACTGTGATATTTGAGACGCATTTACAATTTGTTTCGATATTCTTTTAACAAATAACAATTATTGTTGTTGTATGAATATGTTTGCGCTCTATTTTACAAGAGATGAATCAATCTGATATTGGTAATGTATTGTGTTTGGAATCATATTTCCATGGGTAAAATATAAATACGATACGACTACCTACATTGGTAATCTCATATTGAAACTTATTTCAATTAAAAATAACGGTTTTTATAAGAAATCTGAGCCAGCAAATAACAAGTTTATTGATTTAATAATATGCTATATCTCAGTATTAGAGCAACTTATATAATTTATTTTACAGTTTAATGTTACTAAATTCATAGCAATGGAAAGTTATCATAAAGTCCATTGAATAGCTGAATAAACTGTTCGTGGATATAAAAGAGCGGGAAATTAAAAATTGAAGCTGCAAGCTTTAAATGCGCTGCAGATGAAGAAAGGTCGTATTATAAAGCAAAATCCGTTGTTCTTTTTTGCTCTCGTGTATAATACAAGTCCATCTATTGAATAGAAATTTCCAATCTGAATTGTTATATCATCTAGCCGTGCTCCGGTTGTTTCCTTTTCATCGGCATTCTTTGGGCTTTCGTTATATAAGTCAAGTTAATCCCGTGGAACTCTGGAAAGCCGGAATCGCGTCACGCATTAATTTCTGGAGTTTCGTCGTCGCAGAAAGCGTTCCGAGCCGAATCTACATTAATTCAGCACGAACACGGAGATGCTCTCAGCTGCTTATTATCATCATCATCGTCATCATCATTCCTTCGGAGAACAAAGAAAATAAAGGCGAAAGAAGTTTCTGCCTCGGGCGAAAATTGGAAGACGATAATCCCCGCATGCGACCGCATCAAATCCTCACCAAAAACTTTGTGTATGCCTAACAAGGGCGTTGCCAATGTAGACTGCTGAATTTAGTGGAAATAGTTTAATAGCAGTATTTGGTAAATGCTCTTTTTTTAATACATTAAACATATTGTAATATTTATTTCCAACACGTCCGTTTATTTTAAAATGTATGATGCGATCAATAGATAAAGTAAAATGTGAAAGGTTTCGAGAGGGATTTTGATATTCGCTTTCGGACCACTCTCAGTTTCAGCTTTGTTTTCATTTTCGCTTCAGCAAACGTCGCCGAACGCTTTGTTTCATTTCAAACACACATTCGTACTTTTAGCGGGAGCCTGTTTTTATTAAAGGCCATTCATTCCGAGTAAAAAGGGGGGATCCGCTCCTCATTCAACATTTGTCGCAGATAATTTTTATTCGTTAGATTTGGGTAAATGCGTCAGAAGCGTGCGACGTTTCCGAGCCGCCGGTCTTTGCAGATGGAAAACGAGAAAACAAATTTATAAAATTCGGGACGTTTTCGGTGCCTCTGGACCGGTTTTATACGGTCTTCGTAGGAGAGAGGAAGGACGACGTGCATAGTATGAGGAGCACTCTAATAATATTGTATAAGCTCTCAGACCATCCACTTTCGTAATGTGAACGGAACCATTAGAGGCTTTCCTGAAATCATGCTATTTTTATTTTGTTTCTTTCCACAAAAACCACTTGCATTTTTCTGCATACCTTGAGGTCACAAAGTCCATATCTACCAATTTACAATATAAATTTAAAATTATTTTAAAATTTTATTGAAATATGTTCAAAAATTTATGAATTGTTTCAACAATTTTTTTTTGGAAAATTCAATTGAAATATCATAATTATTAAATAGAATAAAGCAGATGTAACACATTTTTATTTTATTGTAGATTAAATATTTATGAAATATTGAACATTAATTAATAAACAAGTTTATATATTCATATTAATCCATAAATAATGTAATTACGTTTAAAGAGTACGGTCAGTTGCACGCGCATATTCAAATTATTTCATAATTTCTGAATATGTAACAAATTGCATTACACGCTTGACAAGCACAAGTCATATGTAAACAATTAAAAATTAATTTATTAACTGAAAATATAGAGAATCAATCGTATTTATGTTTATACATATTTACAATATTTTTGAAATATTGTTTAACAGAGTTTCCCTTCATAATTATAGAATAACCTAATTAGTACGCTATTTCATGTATAAATATTATATCATTGCGAAAATTTAATGATAAACAAATTAAACCGTTAGTCCATTAATTTATATATCATTCTCATAATTAAATGGTAAAATCTATATAAAATGAAATCTAATCTAGCATGAAGCAATTTTCGTTCTTTCATAAAGAAATGATGTTAAAGTTGAATTGTTTATTTTTGTAAAAAATAGTATGAAATTGATAATTAAAAATTGCTGCTATAAAATTATTGGAATATGAATATACTCGAAATTCTATGAACATTTTTTTATTAACAAAGTAATTACTCTGAAATGAGTGTGAGATAATGAAAGTTGTAGGAAAAAAATAATGAAATAAGAATGCGAAGCGGGGAAAATGTGATAATAAGAAAGCTTAATTAATAAAATTTGTTACCGTTCATCAATCATGAGCGCAAAGTCAGTCCGCGAAGCCAATTTCGCTTTCGGCTTTAATAAATTACGGCCTAGAGGAGAAGGGTGTGGTGAAAGAACTACAGACGAATGAGAAGAATAGAAGAACGAAAGCAGAAAAAAAAATATAAGAGAGATGTGAAACGACGAAATGGGAAGACGACAAATATATTTTCGAGGATGGACCCAGAATTAATTTAATCCCATTTAAAGAGGAAGCTAGTACAAAAATGCGAAACAATATATCTATATATACGTGAAAGGGGTTGATTTATGCCATCCTCTTATATAAATATTTTTTATGTGTCTCGACGAAGGCCGACTTTTCATTTTCATTAAATCAAAACCATATTTCAAACAGACGTAGAAATCCTGGAGCGGACTGAGACAAATCTGACGCGTTTATATATTCAAATTAATATCAATTGCTGCCAACACTTTTTTTTTTGTTCAATATACTTCATGCTCGACGATTTCTTAGCAAATACGAATTTCTCGTGAAATTTTATAAAATCTACTTGTAACTTACTGATTATGTTTGGTTCTAGCAATACCAACATAATAAAAACGGAAAAAAAGATGTTCAGTAAAAGTCCGCACACACGAAAAAAAAAGGGCAACTAAATAAACAACGCATGGAACATTTAACTTGGCAATGGCTGCCAACATCGGCAATTTATCGCCGTTTTGAGCGCGTTTATTTTACCAGAACGTTGCAACAAAAATAACACGAGATCGGCGCAAACCAGCGAAACGCAAAAAAAAGTGCACAGGACAAACTGTATAATAGTTTGATTTAATATGCACTTGCAGTGAGCAATGTATCGATTTTTCACAAAAAAAAATGTACTGCTCCGTTTGTGAACATGTTTACAATCGTCGTTTGATAGGGAATAAATCATGAAATATTTGAATACATTTTTTATCGGTGGTTTCTGAAAAAAAAAAGGCAATTTGTGGAATCTATCGATTTTTAGTTACACATTCTGTAATAATTTAAAATCGCCAAAAAATATCTAAAATTTTATTATCATAAAAAAATAATAAATATAATTTATTAAATTGTTAATTAAATAGTGTTGTTATAATTGATAATTTAAATAAATTTTTTGTTGCAATTTCTTTAACCATCATAAAATTAAAAATAAACGACACAAAAGTAATTTATTTGATATTTGGCGAAAGATGGAACTTTCGCAAACTCAGTTACTTACATTTTTTAGACCTCCAGTTTATATCTCACGTTTAAAGTTTTCTCCCAATGTAAAATCAATGGAACGGCATCGCCAAAGGCGGCATACCAATTTCGCAAATAATAAGTTCAAATTATGTTCGAAAATCGATCGCTATCCTACAACGCGAGCATCTGCTCATTTTCACAGACATTTTATTTTCATTTTTTCATTTTCAACTTTTCTCCATTTCCGCAGTCTAACTAGTATTATATGAAACGAAATGTAAACGGATGGACGTGGAAACATATTAAAATATACTACATATTTTCGCAAAATGTTTTATTGCACTACATTTTTCTGTGCAAGTTCTTTCTGTGGGTTGTTTCCCATAATTTACCTCAGTTTTAGCTTAACGTTTGCCGCAAATTCGTATGCTAATTCGCAATAGCATACACACCCTATGCAGAAGAGAAATAGGGAACACGTTGATAATAATTTAAAGTGCGGACTGCTTCTCTTTGTATAAAGTAATTAATAGTGCACTGCGTCGACTCGTCCGTTAGATGAATGCTTTCTGTGTTTATCCCGGGAGTAAGTAATTAAAAGAAAAATTGCACAGAACATAGAGCGAAACTAATGATAATTAATTAAGTGTGTTTTCTGTAATTTTCAATGTATTTCATCTTTCATTTCCACGAGTTAAGTACAACTATATTAAAAAATATGAATATTAAATATATTCCTTTATTTAATATTTCCCTATATAGATATTAATTTCAACCATTATTTAATATAATTAATTAATTTTAGAGAAAGTTCGCTGAAGCTAAAACTGGAACACACTTAGTTTACTCATGCTTTATTTCATACACGTTCAAGATGTTACGAGAACTCAAGATAGTTAACATTTCTAATGATGTTTCGTGACAATATAACACTGCCATTATTATTTTTTAATTTTATCAAATTATTTTATAATATGTTAATTGTGAAAACTCATACAACAATTATTTTATAGAAAATAAATAAATATTATTTAAATTATGATAAATATTCAAGTAAGTTTAATAAATTTGGCTAACGTGTTATGGTCTTGGTTAATGGCTGAATTTAATTTAATTTATTAGATTTAACAAACATTGGTAAATTCATCAGGCATTGGAATTGCTGAACGACGGTTAACAGTTATTCACACCAAGCATGTTAAAGCCTCTGATCAATGTTGGATTTGTAAAATTGAATTATAATTTGAAAGGGGGAAATGCTGTGGTCCATGATGTGCATGTGTATGATGTGTAAGTACGCTTCGGAGCGTTTCCGCGGAATTCCGTATCAACATCGGTTCGGACCACTCACCCGGAGCACAACATTACACAATCATCTACGTTGATACCGACACTACAGAGACCATAACATTTGTCATCGAGACTAACATGGATACATTCTATACACCTGAGTCCTCAGGAACGCACTCACAAACTAGTTAATTGTCTTGTGAATGTTGCTCGGCAAACGACCATTGTTCAATCTGATTTATGCACGCGGAAAACGAGATTGAGGTTGGGGGTGGTTGGAATATAATGAAGTAATGAACTCCTCCAGCCCCACGAAACACATCATTGTCTGGTCCACCCCGTTTTAAACGATCCTCATTATTGCCGCCACGGAACTCATTTACTAAATCCTAAATTAACACCAAAGCACTGTGTATATGCTACATATTACCCAACAACGTGCGAAGATGATTGTATATAAGATGTACAGCCATACCTCACTGAGTTTGAGAAATCCTTTTAAAATTGCATAAAAATAAACTGTGATATTCAATAGAATTATTAATAATACTTGCATTTTTTAAAGTGCATAATGTTGATATAATGCAGATAAATGAAATTATCGTAGCGTCGCATTAATTAGCGAAACCTCGCTGTAATCTGGTATCCCCTTTACAAAATCAAATCTATGTGAATCAAATCGGTATTAGAGAATCAAAGTAAATTATTTGATCTTGAGCTTCGCAAAATTTAATTAATCAACGATCAAATTCTCACTCGAACGGTCTTAGAATTAGGCTGAGCGTATTCGCTTGAATAATATATGAAGTAAGCGTACGGTGGTGTCTGTGTAAATCGCGTTTGTGCATAGATAAACTTATGTAATATGTAGGGAGTTCCTGTCGCATGCGGCTGAAGACAGTTTGCGTGTGTTTAGCTATTAGACGTTAGTTTTAGATTTCGCGCTTTTCGAGATTTGCGCAAACTAGTCAAGGCGAGCATTTGATGATGATGGATAACATGGATGAGATTACGAATGCCACTGACAATGCAACCACGCCTCCCTCGTCGTATTACTTTTTATTGTTATTATTATGATCATAAGTCGCCCGAGATTTCTTTTACGAGTCCGAAGACGAAAGTTTTTTCCTTTCTCTCCGATTGGCCACATCGCTAAATCGAATTTTCTGCTTACAACGTAAACAAACTAGCGAGTGTACGAAGATACTTTTTTTTATTAATAATTCTCAAATTTGAATTACTTCAAAAGTTATAAATGCATATGTAATAATAATAATAATACAAATAATTGCTCGATTAACCAAATGTTAATATTCCCATGACAGATTGTGCGGTTAGATGCGTATGATGCAATCGGAATATCGATGTAGACTGTAAATGCACGCAGAGAAATGTATTATTCATTCGACCTTATGAAATATGAAAATCCTCTAGAATTGATAGTGGTGCTAGGCAATACACGTGCCAGTGGTGGCAGAGAACGAATCGGTTTGAAATGTCGCCAAATAATTAGTGAACTAATTACTCGAGTATAGATGATTTAGCGCTGTGGCTTTTCTAGAAAACTGGGTCAGATATTTCAAGCGTTCACAGATATTCGAATACTGTGTGTAACTATTGTATGGAGTTACATTGTTTACTCGATTCCACGTTTCAATTAGTAGACTGGTTCGAAGCGCCGCAAAAATAAACTATTCGCAAATAAAACCGTTCTCCAAACAAAACTCAATGATGGAACCAACGCATATTGTTGTATACAACCTCTATATTAATGCTTACTCATTAGACTTACAACTCTGTATTAAACATTACATGGTTATGAAAAGTTTAATCCAGGAATACGACAGTATTAAAACTATTAAAGTATCCTTTAAATCACTTATAAAAGTATAAATAAATAATATAATAGTATATTAACAATAATAATATATTTTCTGTATAAACTTGAAAGACAGACAATACGTGCACATACGGTTTCTGTGGCAAAAGTGCTTTATTTTATATGGAAAATTGTAAATATGCAGACGCTTTTGTAAGAAAGATTTTCCTGTACACTTTTATTCCGTGGCAAAGTGAAATTATTATCCTTTAATGAAAGCATTGTTACCTTTCTATAGGACATAACAGTATGGGACCCATTATGAATGTGTACGTGTTTCGTTGCCGGTAAGCCTTTGAAATATTTGCACAATTTTGCTCGGTTTCTTGTCGGGGATTATTTATCGCGGTGTCCCCGCGGCGGTGGCGCCTGTGGCGGCTCCGGGGGGTTTGGGGGTGCAAGAGGAAGCCGGTGGCGACCGTATGTTACTATGGCGCAGATTATTACACGAAAAGATTTCAATTACTGTAACTGCTAGGGGCGCTAAAGCCGCAAACAATTATAGCTGGGGACGGTGCCGTGGCCAAATTAAGCCGGAGCTTTGCAGGCCACCCCCGCAAACAGATTCGATTTACACGACCGATATTAACCGACGGTTTTTGTTTGTTCCTTCATCTTCATCTCTTTTTTCTTTCTTCTCCACCGTTGCATAAAGGGCCAAAGACGGATTGCTTCCTTCGAATGAAAGACCTCTGTAGATAAACTGAAACCACTTCGTTATAAAGCTTGATGAATTCAAGGATTCTAGTCACAGAAATCTCTATTCACCTATTGAGGGGATTTGAAAAAAGCACTATATAAACATTTATGATTGGAATCTTCTATATTTACATTTCAAAATCCAGATTAAAGTAAAATAGTGACGGGACATTAATAATTTATTAAAATAATGAATGTTACGAATGTATTTCTTCGCACTAATTATTTAACAAATAAGTAGAATACGAATATCGCAAAGAAAAAAATCATTGTTCTCTATCATGTTAGTATATTTTATTTATATTTGGAATTGTGCAATAAAAAATCGAAATAAACAGCTTCAACATTAGACAGAATAAGCGCGCCTCTCGACTCTGGATGAAATTGAACAATGCTATCGGTTTACAAACAACTTTATGAGCTCTGTATTTATAAAGTTCCTGTTACGAGCTTTCTCAGTGGCTCATTATTTTTAAGTAAAACTAAAATAATTTCTTATTTATTGAAAACTCAAGTAAAAATATTGAATTTAAGTCATTTGGTATTTCTCTAATGTAAATAAAACAATTCATCATAAAGGGGAAAAACCTTCGGAGGATTTATAGAATTGATGAAATTGACTTGAGGTGTGAAAAGATGATCGGGCTGTTATACCCGTAGGAATAACCAAGTGCAAACCCAGAGGCGAGAAACTGAATTCAATAAAGCGAATTCTAGAGTCCCAGATTTGATCGATTTTTTACCTCAAAACACTTACGTTAAATACATTTCGTTATATTTGTACAGAAATAACAAAGAATTATCTAAATAAAATCGTGGTTAAAATAATTTAGCTAATTGTTATCTAATTTTCTTCGCCGTATCATCGAGGAAGAAAGATTTTTTTATCTTCAAGTTGAAGGAGAATGCGAAGGATCTGATGCAGTAATGGAAGTCTTGAGTGGATAATTGACGGGGAGCACTTTAAAGCAGTGTACACAGCACTTTATAGTCCATTCGAGAAATTAGAAGTGTACAAAGTGTGTACTTTCTAATTTTGTGGTTTATAAATAGAAGAAACATTATAATCAAACAATTTTGTATATAGCGTCTTAAGATATTATTGGATCCTGTCGATAACCAACGAAGGGGCTTCAATAAATCGCCTGAAACTTGTTTAACTCAATTATAACATTGTTATCTCGGTTCAAACTCAAATTGAGTGGTCTGCGTCGCGACGCTTCTAATTGTAATTTGCGGAAGGGGTTGAACTGAACCCTTAATCTCGTGACTGCAGTCGCTTCAAATCTTTCCCATTCCCGTGTCCTCCCCTAGGATTGATGTCGGTGCGTGCGGCCAGATAATAAAATAACTTTCCGCCATCAACTAGTGAAAGGGGTTGCAGAGAGAAAAATAGGAGGAGACGACGTGGTGGAAATGTGCGTCGATGTATGCAAGATTTATGCGCTCTAAAGGAAAATGACAATATGTCATTTTCGTGTGGAAAAGTTTCCTGCTAAACAAGATAACCACGAAACTCCGGAATCCAATCATCCCGCGCAGGAAAATTCTTTGCCGAATATACATTTCGCATTTAAATATATAATATTTATATGCATACAATATATAATAAAAATTTCGATACATATACTCAAGTTTTTTTTTATAAATTTTTTTATCGATTTTTATATGATATAGAAATAATGTACAAATTGATGGAATTCGAACAGATCGATAAGTTTTTTAGCAAATAATTACAATAATCAATTAATATATAGTATTTTATTATTATTGAACTGATTTTCTATTTCACGAAAGACTTAATTAATTTATATATTAATATTTATTGATTTATAAGTTTATTTTGGGAAAAAAATAGTAAATTTGTAAATAAATAATGCGAAATAAGTAATGAATGTGTTCGCATTATTATTTACATTAATCAATGTATTGTTTTCAGCTAAAAAATATACATTTGTATACAACTTAGTTAGTCTCAGTATTCAATTATTTGGGACTGTCAATAGTAATGTGAATAAATGTATTGGAAAGGATTAACAACTCGGCATGTTGGAAATGCACAATTAAATTTGCTGCACAAACGAATTGATTCAATTTAAAATAATCTATTCGATTTTGTTCATTCGTGAAATTATCGAATACGTCGGGGGCAGCGATGGAAATTGCGGCGGATTGAAAAGTGGAAATTCGTTATTACCTAAAACGTATTTCCATTTGCTATAAATGCTGACCAGAAGAATGGAGCTGGAGCGTATCGAATTCAGCTTCATAGGCGGAATATAAATATACAATGAATATACACAGACTTACCGTGGGTGAGGGCGATGGATACTAGTTGGAAACAGAAGAAGCCGAAAAGGATCGTCCATCTCTCGTGTCCCATGGCGACGGTTTGTTACGAGACTAGCCCTTGCTTAAAGTAACTCTCGAGGAGACCCTTTTGGCTTTATTGCGACCAGAGGCTTGGTTCATGACATGTCGCACAAAAATTATTCGAGAGCGGAATGAACGGAGACGACAAGTTGTTGGCTTTTGGCAACCAAACAATAACAGCTCAACTCCGGTCTTCTTCAGCTGCGGCACCACACCTACGTACACATGCACACACACAGACGCGACTGGAAGGGTGAGCGGATAAAAACGAAACCCGGTCGAGGGTTTTATATGCTCAACCTTTCGTCAGTACACTTCGCCACTCAAAAGTAATTCCAAAAAACTCACTGCTGCAGAGCTGATCCCCAAATGTCTGAAACAAATAACGATAATTGAGAATAACAGTTTTGTAATAAACAACAATATCATATATTATTATATACTTTATACTGATATGGAGCATTTTAATCACAATATTTACATAATTCTCAGATTAAACATTAATAATCAAAAAAGAATGTTAGCACTGCATTTGATAACAAATTATTTATATGTTTTTCGTCAACACGCTACGCAGTTCAAAGAAATTTAAAAAATGTATATGCTTCTACATTAAAGAATTTAAGTTATTTTTACTTATAATTTTGCTTGGAAAAAGTAATTTGAATTAAAATAAATAAAAACTCTTGATAAATTTGCAACATATTTTCATTTTCAAAACTCATTCTATTATATGGCAAATCTGAAACTATTTTACTTTTGATTAATCATATGTATTAAAGCATTATGCACAATTTATGTTTATGCAATGGTCGAATAATTACGATCGATAGTCTCATTAAGAGCAAACCCAATTATTATAACATAGTGAGCAGTATAATACTATATTCTAGATATAATCGAAATCTCTCCATTATATAATTCGCTTCTAAAAGCACAATTTTTATAAATTAACATTTATATTATATTAAAATTTCTTAAGTTTATAATAGATGTTATAACGGAACAAATTTAATGATGACCTACATTGTCATTGTTGTATACGAGCGTAGTTCTGCCGATGAATATTGTAATCAATGTCTGATCATTGACTGCGAATTAATTGCTCGAGGTGATGCATCAGACATTAAAGGGAATTTCAGTCAGCAACAAGAGATACACGATTGCCTTACAATGGCCACGATTTAAGCACTTTGTCCTTTGTGATCCCGCATTCAAATGATCCATTATCCAAGTACATCCTCATTACATTAATCTATCGAAAAAAAATCTATTAATCTATAGTGTTACATTTTTAAATACATTTTCGTTGCTTTCTGTTTACGATTCAGGATGATTTAGTTCCTAGTCAGAAACTCCGAATCCGAAGTAAGCCTATAAATATTGTAATATTCTACGTGCTCCGTTAAGATTATTTCAGGCTTAAATGCTACTGTGTGCACTTGGAAATTTGTTTAAGCCTAGAGAAAGAGCTCCAAACTTTACCGTACTAAATCCTGCTCATATCCGTGCAAGATATATTACACAATAATTGCATTAGTCACAATTAATCACCTGCTTAAACATTAAGCTTAAATAATATGCACTTTTTTTTTTCATTTAAGGCCTTCAAGAAAATGATGCAATTAACAACGAATGAATGAAAAATATCTGCAATTTTGTTAAACAATAATTATTTACTTTTTTGTTAATTTATGTAAATTGCATGTAATTAATGATAAATATACTTAATATTCTTGATACATATTTTTGTCAGTTCTATTAAAAACAGTCCCAATTCAATTTCTTTAGGATATTGATTGTTACTTAATAATTACTAATTCAATTTATAATTTACATTTTTACAGTGTACTTTCTAAGCAAATATTTAATCAGTAGATTATGTTGTTCAAATTACACAAGCGTTATTATATTATTGATTAAGCATAAATCACGAATATGCTTAAATTAATAGCAATGAAATTAAATATTTACAACATTAATTACAATGTACACTAAATCCTAAACACCCGGAAATTATATCATATGTTGTATTATGTTCGCATTATGTAAAAATAATACGGAAATTAATTTGCTAATTATTATTTGTAATCTGTCTAATATTAATTCTGAATATATGATGGTAATATTGAAGTTTTATAATTTGAAAAATTGATTGGTAGAAGGAAAGAAAAAATCTATTAGAAGAGAAGCATATATTCATAGGTCTGGTCACTATGCACGTGAAAACCCAATGAAAGGATAAAATCAAGTTTGTACAGAATTTATATATTTCATTGAAAGGCTTCAAAAGAAAATAATGAATAGAACAAAAATATTCAATTAAAAATCGTGAGTCGAGTGGTTTCTGTTCAACCCATTCCCATTATATAGCTTCAGAATAATTTTTAAAAAATGAAATAAAGGACAATTGCAGAAGAAAATAACAAGAGCATGCACCGCCCCAGTTCAGTTTCCTTAATGCTGTAGGGTTGGAGCAGATTAATGAGTGTAGCTTAAAGTCAGCACTTGTAAGTTCTACCCTCTCTCGCGCGGCCATTAATTACATTACAAATATAATTCTCCAGGAAACTTTGCGCTCATAAGCTTCCAAAAAGTTAACATAAATATTAGGTATTCCTGCTGAGGAAACTTTTCGAGTTCAACATTTAAAGGTGACAATTGTACTGTTTTAACATAATCCTAATCAATGTTTGGTTTCGTGCATTTACCCGCAAGTGAATTCTCAAGAGCAGATTTCAAGTCTTAGGGAGTCAGGCGTTTAATGATTGGTTTAATGTTTCATGCAAGGGCGAAAGTGGGTCTGTGGCTTAAGCAGATGCTAATTAATGTTAGTTGCGTGGTTTGCAACACGAATTCAAGATTATTGGACGGCTTTGCGAAATGCACATGCACTTGACATTATATGGACAATAATTGCGCAATCCTATCGGATTCTATCATGAGGTCAGTCTCTCCGAATTGATCCATCGTCAAGTGGCTTCCAATTTCCGTTACGGTTCAATTCGGACTACAATTATTTTCCAGTCTTCCAGTTTCCCTTCTGCTTATTCTCCATCGTCCGCTCGTCGCCAAAGTCATCAATAAATCATAGAGCCCAAAAACCTTTCTCATGGTTTCATCTTCTTTCTACTGATCCCGTTCTTAGACATCCTAAACCCACTGAATAATCTAACACCTCAATTATTCTCACCTTTACAAAACGTCTCCGTGCTTAGAAAGTTTATATTTCCAACATTTAGTTTTAACTGTTAAATAGTGAAAATTTTATAAAAACATTATCAATATTCATCAATATATTCATCTTTAATTTGTAACCAAAATTTAGGTAATTTTTAAAGAATTGCAATATTCAGTTTGAACAAATAAAAATAATGAATGACTCGATCGAAATAAACAGAAGTATAAATTAGTAAACTAATAAACAAGATATGAATATTTTGTAATAAATATAATACATTGCAATTGAAAATATTGCATTGAGATGTTTTACGAAATAGATGGAAGTTGTGGGTAAGGGCGTTAAATCCGGGTGGGGGTTATGCAGCAGCACTTAGGGCTCAGTTTGACGAGTTGACACGTCCTACTACTGCATTTGGCAGGCTCTCCAGCTGTAATCCTAATGCCGTTTGATTTGCACAAAATAAGCAAATAATCGTATATATTACTTATGTAATCGTATATATTACTGCTGCTTTATTAGCGAACCTCGCGTAATAGTAAATGAACCCAAAGTTACATGCAATTTCTCTCTTTTCAAATATATTATAATTAATTTTTATAATTGTGGATGTATAGAAATAAAATGCAAAGAGAAAATTCTTTTACAATGGCTTTCGGAGAGCAATAATATTTTATACCTAACTTCCAATTGCTGAGCAAACAATCTGGTAATTTATTTTATTCAATGACTAGAACCAAAAAGGATCTGTATAGAAATGGAGGACATAATACTATTTGTTTTTCAAATTTATGTATTATATAATGGTGTATTGATCAGTTGCAATAAATTGAATAAAATAAAGGGATCGATAAGTTAGTTCGAATTTTGGCTTTTCGCATTATTGTCAGCATTTCGTGGATTTTCTGATAGATTCTCACGTCGAAAAAATTACTTAAACGCAGTTTATCAGAATTGCAGATATATAAAGTCTCTCTTCAGAATTTATTAACACTTACCGAGCTTAAAGTACATCCATTACTCAATTCTATTGAACCATTTTGTGTTTGACTATAAATCAGCGGACCACAAAAACAGAAATCTTCGGCTGCTGCTGCTGCAGTGTCGGTACTTCTAAGCCCAAAGTATGTGCCGTTGCGCAACATAAAATCGCCATAATTTCTTGTCTTGCCTCAACGTAATTCATCGCAATTTGTTTACATTAGTCCAGACGCAGTGCTGGGATTACCCCTGCGGCTGCCATTAATAAAGTTTTAATCATACGTGTTGCACGTTCCCAAAACGCGTCGAAATTTCTCCGGGGCGCAGAGATTAATGACGCAAACCTGGGCGGACGATGGGATTCCGCGCAAATTGCATTCCAAAGTACACACGGAACCTTCCCAACGCATCTGCACGTGCCCAGCGTCAAAAAATATTAAAATACTTACTTTAAATTTACTTTTAGTATCATTGCCTCATGGAACTAAACGATATTAAGACTATGAACATCTCATACCTCTTAAACATTTCAAAACTGTATTATCAACTCGTTAATTTATTATTTTTCTATTTGATCATATTATTTTTCGTAACAATAGTTTTACATTACAGTGATGTTAAAGATTTAAAATAATTTTCTTCTCATTTTTTAGGTAATTGTTCTTGTAAGATAATCACGTTTTTATATATAATTTCAACGTTTACATTTAATATTTAATATATATACTTCATATGAGTGGTAAAATGTTGATAAATATATAAAAAAAATGTTTTTTTTTGTGAAAATAAAATTGTTAACTAATGTTATGAAATAATATATTTTCACATTTAATCATCGAATTTCTAATATTATTTCATAAGATAAATGTTGTATATAACACAAAAATAAAGCAGAACTGAGGGTTTCAGTAATAACTTTTTTGTAATGAAAATGAAAACTCAGACTGGAAAGGACGTAAAACGAATGAAAATGGAGCAAAAAAAAATGCGAAGAATAGAAGGAGGACAATAATTAAGCGATGATTTCCACGCAATTTAATTTAACGTTCTCCAGCAATCGTCAGCTGCATAATCCGGTAATATTTTTTTCCAATTGTAAATTATGCACTCTTTATCCCGGATCCATATGCAAATTGATGACGGGGCTGGGCTCTCCTCTTCTAATCTAATTTTAATGCGTCTCCACTAAAAAGCTAATTACTCTATCACCGTTTTCAATGGTCGGGTATCTCTCCGCTCGATGGAGCAAAATAAATTAAAACCCAAAGGAAGGACCTATTGATTTGAGCACCCCGTTAAATGTTTATTGCTTTGGCACGTTTTAATTAGCAAAGAGCAAAAATTTTAATTCAGCCCTCGTTTTTTTCCTCTCTTTCTGCTCCGCGTCTGCAGCAGAAGATGAATTAATTTCCAATGCGTGCCCCGCTCGGCACACTAGAAAAGAGAAAGTATCCTTAATGGGAAGCTTTTAGAAAGAGGAACGTGTACAGAATTTCGCGTCTAGATAAAAAAGGGCAAAGAAGATAGATAGATCTTTCGACTCTTCAAAAGTCTACATCAAACAAAATGCTGCAAGTAATTAATTTTTCGAGTTTCATATCATAAACTTAAAATAAATCAATTTAATTATACATGTTCATCCTCAAACAATTTTAATCATGGAATATACATTTTAAAATTAAAAACTTTTACTATTAACATATAATATTAATATTTTTCATCTATATGGATGCGTCGGGATCGTGTTTATTTTATATTAAATTTATGTTATTATAATAAAATTACAATTACAATTTATTTCTTTAATTTCAATGTTGAGGGATCACGTAATATATATTATTCGTAACAATGTATCATACGTAAATACATTATTTACTTGCAACGAGATACAACTTCGCGTTGCAAATTGGGTTATAAATTGTATTGTACAAATAATTGTTGGTAATGGGACGTCAACAGAGCTTAGCAACGTTTGCATCACATGCAGTCGGTCATTACAAACATACGACTCCAACGTAATTCATACTACATAATAGTAGATTTTAGTTTTATACTTAAATTGTAAAAGTTAAAATAAAATGCAGTAAAATCGAAACTTACCATTAGTAATATTTTCAATTTATTGTCGGATTTCGGTGTTGCAAATTCTGGGGCAAAAGCGGCACCGAAAAACGAAATATATGTGCATAAGGAGATAAAATTTAGTAAGGGGAGATGATATTCCTCATTTTGGATGAAGGAGTTCACGTTAAGCGGAGCCGAAAGTGTTCCGGGCAGGCTATCATTCAAGGCATTTTCCAGCTTCCGGTTTCGCGCCGGAAAGGTCGAGAAGCGGATTTATGCGGCGCATTTCCCGGATTCCGTCGCACGGGGGTTGCCCCTCGTACATCCGGAAAGGATCTCATGCAAAAGGGATAGAGAATAAAATTAAAACATATTTCAGACCGACTGGGGACTTTCCTTCGTATGTATATATAGATATAGATGTAGCATCGATGGATTTGCTTAAAAAATGAGCCACGCAAATTGATAATACCCATCTGGCAGACTGGGACGAAGGCGAACAAATCTGGAATCTACGTGCGTACATCTCTCTGTACGTTTCCAATTTATATGATAAAATCCATACATTTCCAAAGCGCGACAATCCAAACGAAATCGATTACAACCGTGTAATGAATGAGTTCCTCCGAAAAAATACAGTAATATTAGAAGATAACATTTCTCTATTTTTATTCATTCGGAAAACGGATGAAAACAGAAAATTCAAATCTATACAAGTATTGAGAAATCCATGCAAATGTTGCAATCTATGATATGATTAATCCCCTAAATTTGTAAAGGGTTCTTCTTTATATGAAAGGATTTCTATTTAAATGAGCGGGATCACATAATATATCAATCTAATTAATTAGCGGTTTCCTCGTGGTCCTTGAACTTAAACACTCATAAAATCAATATTCCTTAACAAAAACATTAATCCGATTATACTGAAGAACTGAACACACGAATTTTCCGGAAAAATATATATTTATATGGTCAGTAGATCTTTATAATTAATTATGTTCATTGAATAAAAGTAAACCCATTAAACTCTACCTACACAATAAATAATATTTTGATATTATTAATTGATATTCATAATTAATAAACAATAAACTAAATTATTCATTGTGTACATTATTGTGTATATTATCGATGAAATTAAATCAGAAAACTGATCTGATATTCAATTTATAATGATAGAAAATTATAAATAATTCAGTAAATTCAAATTACTGATAATAATAAAACCATTTTGTAAAAAAATATACAGCGAATTTGTACAATCTGGTTCTACACTAGTTGATCTGAAAACTTCATAATTTAATTCTAGCTGGTGATAGAGCGACGCAGGAAATGATTTATTTTAATGCAAAAATTAAATTAATGAAATATTTTCAATAATTTATAACTCGCAAATAATTTTCATTGAATTTCTAATAATGAAACCAACGTTAACAAAGACGGATTTAGTTCCGCAAAATTCGGAATGCAATAATAACACGAAAAATAAGTTAAAATGAAGAAAAACACGACAAGGCAAGCATAAACAACGACAACGGAAAGTACGGGAGGGACAGAAGTCTGACTTGTTATTCAATTATAATGTTTCCCTCTTCGTATAATTTTCTCTTTTCCTTTTTCTTCGCTTCTTTCCCAGTGCTTTCACATTTATTCATATCCTGTCTTAGTCGTAGCAGTAGGCTTTTTAATAAATTTATAAAGTTTGTTTCTGTTTTAATTTTACTTCATTAGCCAAGCAGCGATGAGGACGGAAAACGTACCTCTTAACTTTTTCTTTTTTGTACTGTTTTTTTTTATCCAAGCGAAATTAATTAATTACCGACTCACTCTGTAATTTTAATTTCATCAACTTCAGCATCACAAAACATAATCTTAAAAATACACTATTGTAACAAGTATCTTTACTACATTTTTTTTGGATTTTAATGAAGTAAATTTATTGATCTTATTCTATTTTTATAACACAAAATCTAAACCTAAAATATGATTACAAAGTTCACATTTTTTAATAGTTTTCATAACTTATTACTGAACCTAATTAATTAAATTTTTTTTTTATAAAAATGAAACCTAAACAGTTTTTTAATAAATTAAATTAAATTACATTTTGAAAAATTTTAAATGAGTTTTTACTAATTTTGTTATAAATGTAAATAGTACATTTTTTGTAAGTAATACATTTTAGAATCATTTGAGGCTTTATAAATGTTTTTTGTTAAATCCACAGAAGTGAGATGTAAACGTGGTATACAAAAAAGTAAAGAAAGCATCAAATTTCTTAATACCATCATAAAACTGCGATAAGGATATATATTTTATAAGTAGAGGAAAGGAGGTATTATTTACAAGCTGCAGTTTAAAAGATTGAGAATGTGGTGCTTCGTCGCAGGTTTTATTACCTGTAAAAGAATCCCAAAAATATACACCATTCAAAAAGAGAAATTTATAAATATAATACCATGAAACGTCAAAAAAATGACTCAAAAATTAATTATTTCGAAACACCAAAACAGTAATTAGTATAATTTTTTAAAATTAAATACTCAATTCATTATGCTAAAATTATAAATAATATAAAAATACAATTTTCTCAACTCAAATAAATCCAATTACGAAATGTTTTTATATAATAGAGAGGTGAAGTGTAAACATTTACGAACTGCACTTTTTATGATTCTTATGCAAATGATGCACGCTTCGCAAATGAGGCTTAATTGTGGGGCATTACAATCCCCAAGCATGTTTTTGGACGCTCAAGATTTTCCATCTGCTCGAATGGTCCCATCCTAACACTCAAAACCAGGCAGAGACCGAGCGAGAGCGGAGAGAAAGACAGCAATTTGTATTCAAATTTTTACTAATTCTACATCACATCGTACAATTTCATTTGCGTCTTCCCTCTGCTCGTCTTTAAAATCATCTTAATTACGTAAATTTCACTCTCGAATTAACACGTTTCATATAATATTATATTCAATAAAAAATATTAATATCGTGATTTAACGCCGAATACTCAAAACAGCTAATTATTTCTACCTTATATATTATACAGGTTTTTTTATTACATCAATATGAAAATATTTTCTCAGTATAATACAAATTTAGATCTTTTGTAAATTAGACATTTTTTTAATAACATTATTATTTTTAAGTGTTTTAATAAATATTATTGACCTTAATTTAATACAAGGGGCAATTTGGATTGTAACTAATTTTTTATTTAATTCAGTATTCTAATAGTAAATAATTAAAAGTAATATGATTACTATAAGTTATTATATGTTGCATTTTGCTAACAATAATATTTTTACGTTAATATGTAATTATTATGGGAAACGAATCAAGTACTTGACATTCCACAAATTATTAGAGTTAATCAAGTATATAAACTTGGAAGATAGGTATACTTTGCAAACTTGGAATAATTAGAATAGTTCTGCACCTGAACAAAGTCGATTTGTTACAGTAACAAAATCTTATTTCTGAATATCGAAATTCAAAAAATATAATGTTTATCGTGAAGCAACAATTAAGAAATATACAAAATTGAAAACCGATAATATAAATTAAATATATTTTTTGGAATAGCGCCATTTTTTGATTGCAGTTTTTTTTATGCAAAAACATCATTTTTTGTTAGATTAATACAAAGTTATTTAACTAATGTTGTAAATGTTCAATATCAGTAATGTTGTTTCAGTAAATTTATAAAATTTAATTACAAATTAAATAAAGCAAAACCTGAAAGCGAAATAAATTAAAGGATGTTTATTAAGTAAATAAAGTGGATGGAGCAAAAATAAAAATAAATAAATAGTTTTAATTAAATGAAATTAAATATATACAAATTGCTTGCGATAATAAATGTAAATGTCAAAAATTGAAACGTGCATTATTTCAAACAGAAAATAATTGTTTAATTAAATTTTTAAATTTAAATAAATATCTATAGCGAAATGCTTGTGATTTTTCTTTTTTTAAGATCATAGGATATTTTTCTTTTGCATTTGGCGACGGTTCGCTTAATTTTGTCACATATATTAAAATTGAAATAGTTCATGCAATATTTAAAGATATTTCGCAAATAAATATTTTTGGAAGAATTATTGGATGAAAATGCATACCAGTATTTAAATAATTTCGATAACTGGCATAATCCATATTCAATTGTTTTCTGTAGATCAGATCTTTGAGCACACTCTAGTAGTTGTTAAAGTTTGTGTTCTCAGTTCTTTATTTATTTTTGGTATAAATATAAATATATATGTATTAGGGCACTTTTTTTTTAATTATATAAATATCGCGAATTCGAGCGCGCCAGTTGAGATGAGGGGGCGTCGGTATCGGACGGGCGTCGCGACGGTCCAAAGGGTACTGCCGCGGCCCAGCCTCACCACCCCCAGCGCCACCACCGAATGTGCGGCATCCCCGAGAAACTGACTGAGCGACGCCGGGCATCCTTTTTCCCTTTTACAGAACCTACACACACATCAAACAAAATACCGGTGCAACATAACACACACACACACGCACACATACCCAAATCATACACACTCACATTGAGGAAATGGGTTAAGTAAAGCAACACAAAAAAATGTCCCAACCAGCACTTCAATTTTAAGCACACCGCAGTACAAAAGCAAAAACATATTTGTGTTTTCGTAACTGCCATTTATTTATTTGTTTTATAGTTTTTATTTTATTAATTGAATAGTCCAAATCATTTAAAATTAAAGTAAAAAAAACTACTTTGTTAGATGAAAATTGTAGTTTAATTTCAAACAAATTATATCATGCCGTTTAGATGTTGACAAGTGTTTTAATCTAGTACAGTAATTTTAAACCGGTGTAATTTTAAGTAAATTATTATCAAACCACAAAAATATAGTCATATTTTATGGTATAGCTTGAAATCTCTTAAAATTTTATTTAAAAAAATGTTAACTTATTAGATATTACATGTAGATTGTATTTATTGTATTTATACGAATAATAATTTATATTGCTGACAATAGTGATATTTTACTATTAATTAAATTTCTATGTAACAAATTAAATTAATATAAATGACTTTAATTATAATATATAATTCTTTCAAATTATTACAAAGATTTCAAAATTATTGTTTATAAAAGTAATAATACTTAAAAAAACATTTGTTTATATTTATTGCTTTTGATGATTATTTATTTTTGCTTTATGTAAGTTTTTGAAGTTATGAAATCCATGAAAGCTTTAGCTTATAACATAAACTTTTGCATATTGAAATTTTTAAATAAAACTAAAAGTTAAAAAGAAGTATTTCTTGCTTTGATACTATTATATTACATTGAAATATTATTACAAAGTGAGGTTTGTATGACTTCCAAGAAAAATCAGAGAGATATCATATGTATCAAAAATATCATATTTGCAACTCCGGATATTTAGTTTACGTAATAGATTTCTTGAAAATGCCTCATATATGCATTCGAGATGTAAAGGTGAATGGCGGAAATTATGTAGAAGATGAGGTTGTTTGGTAACATGAGATGAGAATCGAACTGCGATATTTGAATGCTAGTGGAGTGAATCCAGTGCGATTCCTGGTTGTTACGCGTATTGATCCGATCCAACGGCATTCAATATTGTGCAGAAATGAACTGAATATTTTTTTTTTGTTATAACTGAATATATGCATAAAGCAAACTAATTATTGGCTCGATTTAGGGAGCAGGAGGAGGTGGGGGAAAAAATGATTTGTCAAATATTTGCGGATTTGGCGGAACAGCGGATATGGTATTATATCAGCAGCCATTATTTTATTATATTTCTGATAAAAGCGAATCGTGGGCGAGACAAATTACATTTTATATAATAAATATTTATTGCTCGGAACGCGCGCATCCACGCACATTAAAATGTACTTCATCACCATACTGATTCGAATTTATATTTAAATTACAATTTAAAATCGAAATCAACAACGGCTCGATATAACGCTCATCCGGAACTACCATCTGCATTGCATTCCAATTTATCACTGGAAAGTTCATTCATTTATTCCAAGCTAATTGTAATATTAATAACAACGTTAATAGAATTTTAATGAAATTGTTATATCATATATCTATATTGTATGTTATATTAGAAAACAATATATTTGGAGCATCATTTTCATTACATCAGCGGCTCCTGAACAAATTTTGCTAGACAAATTATATTTTAAAGGTAAAATTTCTAAATTTAATATTTCACTTCAATTTTACAATTCCAGACTTTACAATCAGTTCGCATGCAATATAACTAAAATCATATTCCACAAAATCACATTTATCTCATTATAAAATTAACATAAAAACCAAATCTTTTTAGTCGATTGAATATTTTGATGTTAAATCCATCTGTATTTAAAAAAAAACTAAAATAATTGATAGATAATAAAATATTTTAACATGAAATATTTAATTTTTTTCAACTGATAATTGCTGCAACTACTAAATATTGAATTAATAAATATTTATTATTGGTTCTTTAGCCTGCAGTATTGTATTTTTGTTATAACAATGCAATAATATTTTAAATTATTATTTTACAATTTAAATAATTGTGAAATAAATTATGGTAAAAATTAACCTTAATTTAGTAATTTCATCATTTTAATTCTTGATCCTTTTATACGCAATTGAATGTGTGTTCAAACATTTGTTTGTGGTTATAAAGGGAGATTAAAATCCTGTTTAATTATACCAACGCTCTAACTTTTTTTTTGCTTTTGAAATGGTGGGGTTCGGGTTTGAGGGGGGTAGCCGGAAATAAATCCCCGTTGGGGCTTACAATTTGGCCATTCGGAAGCGCCGGGGGCGGCAGTTTCGCCGTTGCGGCTCTAATGTGCCCGACAATTATCAATTAAAATTATCGCGCGCGCAGAAGTTGCGACCGCTTCCATAATCTTTTATTTTTGTTCAAACCTCCTTCCAGAGCAGAACATCTCATCCATCGTTCTCTCCTCGTGCTTACTTTAGTTTTGTCTGAAACTACACCTGGGACTCGGAACGCGTTTAACCGCCCCCAGACGACGACAACAAACACGCTCCCGGCCAGACGCAGTCGGTTTATAGGCTAGCTTAATTCAATTTCCACTCCGTTTTATTTTTCCTATTATTATTATTTTCATTTTGCTTCGCGCTTTATCTGTCAGATGCTAATCATCGCTGCTAACAGACGAAACATAATTAAATGTAATTACTCTGGCTCCGACGTATTTAAATTTACAAAATTCCCCACTCGACCAAAGTAATTCAGTCTTCAAAAAGATAAATTTGTGGAGACCAAAAATACAGAAAAAAGTAACCTAAATATATTGACAATTTCATACATAATAAATACAACTGAATTAAACCCAAAATAATACCACGTAAAAATTATCTATAGGCCGAATAATTCTACAACGATAATAATTCTATTAATACTTATAATACTTTGACAATCAGTAATCAGGTTGAACATTTTTTTATTAAAAAAATTTATATAAAACTAGAATATAACAAAATATTATTTATTTGATAATATTATTAAATATAGTTAAATTAATACCAGTTTTTCTATTTCTAGCAATTTTTGTTATAAAAAATATTCTTGAGAAAAATCTTAAATTATATTTTGTTTATTTTTTTATAGTTTTATGTGATTAGTCGATTTTATTTTTGAATTATTATATGGAATAAATTAAAAAGTTAGTCAATATTAATTATCTCCATTTTTTTTTGTAAAATTTCGAAAATCGGTTTCGTAGAAAAGTTTTAGTCGAAAAACACACTTTTCTTAAAAGTCGATTTTTTGTATAAATCTTAACAAAGATTATCGATATTTTGAATTGTATTAATCGTAGTTACAATTTGATTACAGAAAATAATATTATATAAAAGATATATAGCAAATTCAATATTTAAATGCTGAAAATTCTGACGCTTCGTGTATGTATTTTTTTATGAAAGTCCATTATGGCACATGGGTTCTGCAGTAATTCCATTCATTACGAAAATGTAACGAACGTAGTAGTGATAGATCGACGCAGGACCGTTAGAGGACGAAGAATAAAGGCAATTAAGTTCCGTCACCCTTCTGCCACTACATTCATGGTAGCAGCATAACCAATATTTAAAACATAAACTATATGCTTGTTCACATATAAAAATATATATTAGAAAATCTCAAACTTTATCAATTATTAAATATAATATTTCAATTAGTATTTATATCTGTGATCAAATGTTATTAAGATTTTTTTAAGTTTTTGTTTATTATTATATTATTATTTCGTAAAATTAATTTTATTTTGTTTTAATCTGAAATAAATAATAAAATAATTTAGTGATAATGAATAAACCAGGAATATATGTAATTATTTTGTAATAAACACTGTCATATATTTTTATTTTTGAAAACCTGCATAAGCGGCGATTTTACATAATGCTGATGTTACTATCCGGTGCATAAAATACACAAGCATTACATGAACAATACTACCATTCAATGCGGTAGTATTATTTATGTGCTTACTTTTAAAATAATTGTTGGATGTAGCTTGCGTTGTTTGAAGGAATATCTGGCTTTTCCAAGTTTCAATATTTTATATCCTAATGAAAACAGAAATCGCTACCAAGAAATCTGTTCATTTCACCACCTCCGAGACTGAATTCCCTTATTAGTTGCTTCTTTTTTACGAGAACGATGATTTCAGAATTTATAGTTTCATGCAGCGCCGAACAAGCGATACAGATTGACCCACCCACTGACGGAAGAGGTGACTACTAGGGGTGGAACGTATAAATCATGTATATACACAGTGTGAGGAAACTATCAATCAAACAAGTTTAACCGAACGCAAAACCGACGATCGAGATGAAGGTGTGCATCAAAAAAAAATATGTAAAACACAAGCCAAAGGAACAGTGCTTCGACAAAGAAAAGATGGGGAAAAAATAAACAAAAAAAAAACATCAATACATTTACTTTTGCATACGTCAGTTCTTATCCGCTCTCAGCGAAGATTATGAAAAATAAAAATTTCATTTTTCAAATCCCTGGTAATTGTATTTACGAATTCCTGTTGTTGTTGATTTTCTTGGCGCAGAGATAATTAAAAATTTAATAAGAACATCCGAATATTTCTGTTGCCGGTATTTTTTAGTATTAAAAATTCCATTAACATGCATACATATTCCTTAAATATGTATTATCTGAAGACAACAGACTTTGTTTCTTCAACATCGATCTTATAACAAAATTGAATATTCTTATACGCAGTCCCGTTTTACGAATATATTTGAATGTGGATGAAATTAACGCATATAATTCGCCATAAATAAATGTTTTTCTGCAAATTGATTCAACAGATTTGATATTTGTAGTAATCATTATCAATAGAATTTAAAAGATTTTCATTCTGTATAATTAATGCATTGAAATGAAAATTTTCGGTGCTTACCTCCTTTTTATTCCATTTAATTTGAGAGGCGCGAGGACATCGAGAGGCGAAGTCCTTTTTGTGGATATAATATTTGCATGTGGTCGAATTCGAAGGACCCATTTAGCATTTGTGTGAATTTCGGGGGAGGGATGGGAGGCCAGACCACCATCCCCATCGCAATTAATGGGCTCCTGTTTAAGGAAATACTCGGATTAGTTTTCCGAGGTCCTACAGCGCTCGTCCCCTCTCATTCCCTTTCAAGCTCCACCTACCTCACTCCGCTTATCCTCTCTTCCACTCTTTACAACCGGAGTCCCTGTTCTGACCTGACGAGAGCCGAATTTCCCAATTAAATTTTAATTAAAACCCAAGGAATTCGCAGGCTTTACGAAAAATTCAACATTTATTACAGCGCATCACTTTTTCATTTTCATCTTTCTATTGACACAATTTACATTGTTTCCCGTATAAAAACTATTGTCTATTTAAACTTATATTTTCATCTACATTCAATATTAATTTAATTTGTTAATAAACCTAACATATTACTAATTATTAACTTGTGAAAAACTCTTGGTTGAGATAATCTGAGCTATAATATAGTGTACGTGTATAGTTTAAAATATATTCAGTAGAAATAGTGGATGTGCCGGGTATTAAAAAATAAGATGAAAAATGACATAAAAATTAATACCGTTTATAATGATAATGAACTGGAAAGTAGAGAATGGATGCTTGACAAATAATATTGTAAACTGCAGAAAATATCATCTTCCGATCACATGTTTTAAGTAAATTTGTTTAGAAAATTACAAATATATATAAGAACAAGAAAGAAAAATCACGATATCTTCTTTGAGTTATTTTTCATCCTCTTTTGCGCTTCTTCCATTAAAAATGAATACCGTTGCGCCGCCCCCGAGGTTTTGTGTTTGTAAAGAGTTTGTGGTCTATTAAGACCAGTTCGCGAGTGCTTTTTAATTGCTGTAAACAAATTTGTTATTGGTTGGAGGATGGGGGGTTGATGGTTTTGTGCGGGACAACCCGGCCGCCCCTTATTGACTAAAATTAATTACTTTTCTCCTTTCTTTCTGGTTTACTGCTTAAGGGATTTCCGCTGTCCTCTCTCTCGCTTTTTGTGTTTCCCTTCGTCTTGCTCTTTCTTCTGGGGGGGTGGTGGAGGTGGTGGCAGTGGCAGTTTTCGGAACCGTTTTTTCCATTCCATTCCCCGTGGCGAGGGATGCGCGTTAGTTACACCGCCGAGCGCGAGTCCCGCGTTGAATATTTATGAGGGACTTTGGACGGTGTTCCGGGCGCGGCTCCCGGAGTCAAAACCGAAGCCGCCCTCTCCGCCGCCTCCACCAGTACGTCAGGGTCTTCCGTAATAACCTTATGACATGTCCGAATGCCAACCCGGTCCACTCCAAAACCTTTGCGGAATTTATATTACGAATTCCCATTTTTATTTCACTCTCATTTCAAACCACCGCAAAACGTATCTATCTATATGGACAATACAAAATCAACTACGAAAATACACTATTTATATTCACTCGACTATATTAACTTTGAATTAAAATACTGCATACAAAGAATTTAATGAAAAATATATGTATTTAAAACACATTTATTTCTCATTTCAACCTTTTTATCCCAAGTTTAGTCTTCATTTGAAACTAATTGAATTAATTATCTCTTCAAATATTTGCGACAAACATGAATTCTCTCAGGACGTACTAGTTGAAAATCACTGTTCTAGATCATAGTGGAAATTACTTAATTAATTTATGAACTGTTTATAATCAATTATCTAAATTCATAACTGAAACATTACAGTTTTTAAAAACAAAGTTCAAAAGTAATATATGAAATTTGAGACGACTTTTAATCTTCATTATTTTATTAATCTATAAATCATTTTTAGCAGGACATGATTTAATAATATAGTATTATTATATAAATTTATGTATATAATGTACTATAACAATATTTACTACAATATCAAACAAGAAGCGAATTTGGTTTAGGGAAAATGGACTTACGACAGTCTAAGACTTTCCAATCAGCTGTTTTCTCAGGAAATAGTAGCAGACTAAACCAAAATTTCATTATGATGGAAGGTCGATCCAAGTAAACACGTTATGTTGATTATAAATTAATTCTGACCCATACCATAACTTAAGAGTAAAGACGGAATTTCGCATACAAATAACATTATGCTTCAGATATAATGGTATAATTAATAATTTTTTAAAACATTCTATTCAATTTCTAAAACTATTATTTATCTTCCAAGCAATAATAGAATGCATGATTGAAAATTAATTTGGACTACAAGCAGTAATAAGGTTCATCAAACTGTAACAACTGTGCTGCTGCTAACTGCATTTTCTGAAATTAGATTACTTTGAGTTTCACTATTTCGAATCAAAGAACACACTAATGACGACATATAGGATTTTTGTGAATATTCCTTTGAGCGACAACGTATATGCACGTTTGCTGTTATTCAATTTATTTTTTTCCGAAACCCCGTTATTTTGGACCACACGTCGGCGAGAATTTCGCTTTGTTTTTTTTTTCGCTTTGGCCTCATTCTAGCTAGAGGTAATAATGGCAGATGAAACGGGAATAAAAACTGTCACCGGAGGTGTTTCAAACATTCATTTTATTACTGTACATAAATAAATGGGGCACACACCAGCCCACCACCCTGCAGCCTCACACTCTTCACATCCTGAAAGCGGCTCCGCGAGAACGCCGCGAATATATGAAATCCTCTCGCTCACACTCACACTCTCACATTACAGCCCTCTTGATTCCGAAAAGGAAAACTCGAGTGAAAAAGGCTCATGCACATATACACACGCTTACATACACATACAGATATAAAACCGAGCCCCCGTTCAATTTATGTTGCTTAAATAAAATAAAGTTTAAAAAAAATAATAATGTGTATAACGTAAAAGCTTTTAAGGAAAATTTATGTGCGACACCACGACCGAAGCTTAGATCTTAATATCAAAAAATCGTTCAATTACTTCAACCTAAATGTTCATGAAAAGCGCCGAGAAATAATCACTGACACACAGTGCCTATAATAATAAACTATTTTCGCTATTTACAGTAAAGCCATATTTATTTTCTACTAGTTATATAAACTAACTTAAACTAACTTACACTAACTTAAACTAAGTTAAACTAACTTAAACTAACTGAAAAATAATACTATTGAAGGTTAATGTTTACTGAATCAAATAGCATTAAAAATAAATGTCGTAAAACACTTTTTTAAACGCACGAAAATCAGAATATAAAATATTTTTATGCAATAAAAATGGAATGTATAAAGTTTGTAACAAAATTTCGCGGTGGAAATTGAGCGTCAACTCATCGAAATGTTTGTCGTTCTTCCCCCAACAGGGAGTTATTATTTTCCGCGCACTTTTCCTCTTGTTTTATTTTTCGCGTTCTTTAGAAACTTCTCGGTGAGACGGAGACACGAAGAAAAAAAGTGCTCCGACTCGAAGAAGAAATTGACGCAGACAAATGATTTTATGGGTATTAAATATTAAACGTCTTATTGTTCGCATTTGCATATATAAGAAATATTTCCGACGCTCGTTACTAGGTGAAGGAGTTTCCGAGTCTGGGGAACTGCGAATCCCATGGCAGGAGGCTGCAACTTATAACTTCCGAAATGTTTGTCTTAATAATAATGCATCATTTGCAACTTTAATGGCGTCGTAAATTCACTCAAAATTTACATGCAAATTATGTTTTCATTATGCGATTTCCGCTAATTCCATGGAAAATGTATGGCTTTCATATAACATGTCGCTATTTCAATTAATTTTACAACAATAATTACAATAAATAGTTTCTAAAAGTGTCATCAATAGCATGATTGTATTGTAAATAATTTCAAATTGAAATAACTGTTTTCTATATATATATAAATTAGTTATTACTTCTTGACCTAAAGGTAGATATGACAGAGCTTCTGCATTATTTAATTTAAATTGAAATTTGTACACGTAGGTAGAATAAATATGTGAATAATAAAGGTTGTAGTTGAAAGTGTGTATAGTTGGGTGAAGGAGCTGGATGCAGCTGTGATTTCCATATAAATTAGAAGGGCCCTTTGGTAAAATGACCATTTATTTGGGTACCGAATTAAACACACATCTCTCGCACCGTCGTCCACCCTAAGCGACTTTGCATACATTCCATATATTTACTTATGGGTCCTCGTCCTACAAGGGCGCAGACGACGGACGGAGAAGGCATCTCCATAAATTAATCCATATTTATAGGGTTTAAATGAAACGAACAGAGGCAATGTTATTGTTCAGAATTGCCACAGCGCAATCAATAAACCGTTCCCGCAAAAATCATCAGTTCATGTTCTGTTCGGAGGCACGCACCGAAATTAGCTGCATGTTTTACATAATAAATATAATTAATTATAATGTAATTTGATTTCACAATGGATTTGCATAAGCCCTCGTAAACGTACGAAGCATAATTTAATTAAAATTATCGTCGAATCAATGACATCCCTAGGCTTCGTGCTGCAGGTATCCGCAACTTTGATCCATTTAAATATCGTTAGAGTGCCTTTACTCGTCCTAATACATAACATGCAGTTAATTAGTGATATAACCAATTCGATTCGGCTTTGTGTTTCCTTGCATGAATGCATGCTTTATGCAAATGAGAAATAAATACAAAAAGAAAGTAACAGGTTTGCTGCGAGTTAAAGCTTTGCCAAAGCCGGCAGATGTTCACAGGACATTTTAAAATCCTATCACATACGATTCCAATGCTCGTTTACGTTTTATTCAATATCAAAACAGATTTCGAAATAAAACAATAATTCACGTGAAGCAAATACCATTGAATTCTACATTTATTGCTGTTTATGAATTTTAATATTTTAATAATTAGATTAATTACACTTCGATTACGCGAATATATTATTTCATGACATTTATTTAATAACATTCCATAAATATACAGGAATGTTGTATTTCAGGTATTTTTTTTAAATATTTTTATTACATTCAGTTTAATTCTGATTTCTATTAGTTTTATTTTAATAATGGATTATAGCTTTGTTGATGAACGACAATAAATAATAAGATTTAAAACTTTCAGGAAACCATTGCGGCATCAGTTAATAAAAAGTTTTAATTCAATTTAGTACGCGACTATATCAGATTTCTCTAATGAATATATGTTGAAAGTGGAATTATTAAATTCCGTAGAGAAAAGGTAAACAAGAGTTTCGCGTTTTCCGTTTAGGGAAACAAATTGGAGTCGAAATTTACGTGTTGTCCTTTTTTTTTGTTTGTGTGCGGCGCGGTAATAAAGAAAGCCCGGAGAGACGGCGGTGGCAAATAAACTTTGCTCCTTTTTCTCTCTCTTTCTCTCCTTCGTTACACTTTTTCTCTACCTGCTTCTCCTTTTTCAGTCGTTCGTCGTACCGCACGGTTCTCAGGGATTGTGCAATGCATTCGAAAATTTATAAGTTCTTATGGTATATGTAGATGTAAAGGGCAGAGCCATGCGGTACGAAGGATGAGGAGACGGCAGCAAGGATTGAGTCAACTAGCGAGGACATAATCCCATTAGGGGGTGAGTGTGTATCCCACTAAACCACTTTGCATCTTTGTCGGTCCCAGAGGGTTGGAACAGAGCGGAGCGAATCGTCGGGACGCCTTTCCTCCCCTTCCCATCACTCGCAATTTTTTTCCTTGCGCCCATCCTCCTCCGCGTCCGGACACAGCTTTACTTAATCAAGGGAAATGGCCTCTATACATCAGTCTTGACTCTCTGGGACTAGAAATAAACTAAAGGCGGTCGCGCGAATGCCAACCTATTCAAGAATACGGCTGCGTTTTCCGCATAACGACCATCTGAAGGATCACTTAACGGCTCATCCTTTCATAACTTTTAATAAGTATAAAATAAAGGAGGAACACGCTCTCATTTTAAAAAGTTATCAAACTCTTCGCATTCTTCAGCAAACAAAATTGTACATTCAAACTTTGTTATGCTCTTTATTCATCATCTCATAGGCGAATTGTAAATATGATTTTATACAAAAGGATAGAATAATTTTTTGAACTTAAATTAACTATAAAAATATACAGCAAATTGATTGAAGTATATAAGCAAAGTAAACTTTTTTTTTTTCAAATTATTGATTTATTTGTAATCTGCCACACTCTGGCAATAAACAAATATGTATGAGAAAATTAAACAAATAAAAATAACCTGAGCGGAAAGATTTCCCATCGGCAATCTTCCAAATTAAGATATATCCAATTATAACAAAATAATTTTTACAGCACATAAAATATTAATACAAAGTTGGATTCCATAGGTCCACACAGGTTATAAAATTGTCTTGTATATTAAGAGTTTATTATTTAAGGATAACTGTGACTTTCTTCCGATCAGCCAGTACAGCTTGGATAATTTGACGCCTAGTTGTTTGCGTATAGCTTTTATGTGTCTGCTCCAGGTGAGTCGTCGGTCTAAGAACATCCCCAAGTATTTGGCGTCATCTGCTTGTGGAACTATTTTACCATTTAATGTGACAGAAGGGCAGGTTCCCTTTTTAAGGGTGAACGTGACGTGACTTGATTTGTTTTCGATCACTTTTATCCTCCACATCTTTAACCATTTTTTGTACTCGATCACTTGACTTTGCAAATCCCACACGGCAAGAACCGGATCCTCGTTGGACGACAATACTACGGTGTCGTCAGCGTAAGTAGCGACGGTGGTTTCCGGGGTTGTCGGCAGATCGTAAGTAAAGATGTTGTATAGTGCGGGTCCCAAGATACTTCCTTGCGGTACGCCCGACGCTATTGAGTACAGGTGGGTCACCTCACCCTCCACCCTAACTTGATAGTATCTATTGGACAGAAAAGATTTTAATATACAGAAGTATGGATGAGCGAGCAACAATTTAATTTTGTACAACAATCCTGCGTGCCACACTTTATCGAAGGCCTGTCTTATGTCCAGAAAATTGATATTTCGGGGAAACGCGAGCCCCTAGATCCGCTGTGATCTGTCGGTTGATTGCTCGTATATTCGAATACGAACAACCACCTCAACGGATGCACCTCGAGAAGGTTTTAGCACAGACGGTCTTGCCATCCCATGCGTATCACTGCGGACGTGATAAACGCATAGAATGACCTGGTATTTAGAATACCTTGCATCCATAAAAATAACAAAAAAATAAGTAACCTATACGAAAAAAAACATTCATAATAATTAGTAAAAGTAAACTTACACAATCAAAACATGCCATATAGTCCTAATATTTAGTGTCAAGTGAATCAAAATGCGATCCGCCACAATTTTTGTATAAAACAGGTGCGACCTCGAGAAGGTAAATATGTACGGTCTTGCATCATATCAGAGGCTATGTATTGCGCTTGAAATGATACCTAGTTATCATCTTCATAAGAAGATAATATACCTTTTGCACCTGGACATGCTGCCACGTGGAAATCGCTGCCCTCATTCACAGCAAATAAGAGCAAACGCGTGACCGCACACCCGGAAAGAAAATAAGGAATGTTTAGGAGTAAAGGAAATGCTGTGACCTAAAGGGTGTAAAAACACAATGATTAGTAATAAGAAAATTATATCAAACCTGAAACAGAAAACACACAGAAATAACACATATAAAATAAAATATACATCAATAATTACAATAAAATTGCATTACGTAAATTATATAAATTTATGGAGAGGAATAATTGTTTTCTTTTTTCACTCTCATCTTTTCTCATGTTTATATTTTTTATTTTGTTTTTTTTGTATATGTGTTATTATTATTTTTTTGTATATATATTTTTTTCGTCTATTGTTATATAATAATTTTTATATTTTATAACATATATTTTCTTTTCTTTTTTTTATTTATTTTTTAAATTTTTCAATATGTAATGCAATGCGGCACAATATAGGCTAATTGTGCATGTTCATTAGCTATCCGGCATTATGACATTTTGTTTGTATCATATTATGACTACTCTATAGACTCTGAGCAGCTGCCGAACGCCTTTACAACAATCTACAACTATAAAAAAATTACAACCCATTTAATTCCTCAAATTTTGGGGCACAATAAGGATATAGAAAGGAATATAGGGATAAGTCGAACCGGAGACTCGCGATTCTTGGAGGGGACGGAGAGTCCTCGGATTAGGTATGTTTTTTTTGTGAGTGGGTGTAAACTTAAAACTAGGAGGAATATTGACAAAATGGGCGCATTACAAATAAAACTAAACCTAATCTAAACCTAAAGAGAACGAACTATTACAGTAAATTGCACTCTACTGTATTAATTAGTTCCCTGGCAATGATATTATCATAACTGCCTAATTGGACATTTATGATAATCAATTGCAAAACTTATTAAGTATTAAGTATTTATTGTTTATGGTTTTTGCTGTGTAATTCTATTGTTTGATCCACCTCTGAAGTGCCCGACCCAGCAGCAAGACCTGAACATTCACAGCAAAAATGAACAGATCGAGCGCAACAGTCCAGAGGTGAATTTTATCTGCTGAAAGAAAAACACGTGAGGATACGTTAGATCCCCACAGACATGGATTAGTACAAACGACATATATAGTAAATGATAGGAGAATCACTCGAAATTATATAAAGCAACAAAAGTGAATTGGAGTGAATCGTGAGCCAAGCAAAAGCTCATTCGATCCATACTAAATACTAAATGCCTAAACTTAACCAGGAAGTCCAAATGAAGTTAATAGCAAACTTCGCCCGAGCGAAGAGAATTCTAAAGTATTGAATTGGCAAATGGTTTGAGGATGAAGGAAGGTGTTGGGACCGGCAGAGACCCTGTCAGAAAACTGACTAGTCTGCGGAAGTACCGGCACCCCCAAAATAGTCATAGCAACAGTTAAGGGGGGACTCGCGGCGGACGGGCGGAGTGAAGGGAACCAAATGCCAATCAAATACTAAAGATTTCTTTAAGAAAAATTGAAGTTACTTTAACAACAAACTGAATGCAAATATAAACGATTGAATTGAAAACACGGAGGGCTGAGGGTGGATCGTGAAAGTGTGCAACCATCTCACGATCCCGGGGATATTTCATTATCAAAAACTAAGTAAACCTCGAGATATGCTCGAAGGGGATGGGCGAGGGTACTGAAACATCCTCTATTTAATACAAATCTAAAATCATGCATAGAGAGTCTACCAACAAGTCTTGTTGAATTTAAGACTGCTTAATACAAGACTCTTTCTGCACGACTTTCGAGTGATTTTCGGGCACGGTGGATACGTTAGATCCAGCTGAAAGCAAAAAACATGCAAAAGCCGACAAATACGTTAGATTTGCCACTAACTACTCATGCTTATTAATCGCGAGGCGACACGAAATCACCATTGAATGAAGAAGATTTGAAACTAATATAGTAATAATTAAAAGTTAATAAATAGAAAATTAATCATATTGATGACAATTTCCATTATTTTAAAAAAATTAAAAAAGGATATAACATAGGAAATAACAAATGTTTAATTAATTTAGATTGATAAATAATCGATGAAAATAAATTAATTATAGTTCAAGATTTCTATATACGCATTTAAACACAAATCGAAAATGTTAATGAAGATTTAACATTTTCGAAAAACCTATCGACATCTCAGCACAATCATAACAGTAACAGCAATCAATCACTCATATCATTCAAAATCAAATATTAAATCGAAACACTTGCTCATACATACATACACAAACAAACGATTGCGAGCTCGCATTGATTCATACCAAAACACACCAACATACAATTTTCAGATTTTGGAAATATGAGAAAGTTTCCAAAAACTGATAAAAGACTAATTTGCTTTAGGGTGGCCAACCCTAATTATAGAATTTCCTGAACTATAATATTTTATGTAATAAAATAGGAAAGATGTAAAATGAATATAATGCAGATTGAAAAGTATCTGCAGCTTGTAAACATTTGTTATTTTTAGATAATTTGGTGAGTTGATAGTTGTTTGGAAATAATAATAATTAAGTAATTATGATTCCTTCTACAATGAATTAAGTATATTGAAGCCATTACAACTTCAAAATAAATAACGCATATGTAGAATTAAAATCAATTAACAAAACTATCATCATTACAAAACTAATAGCAAAATAAAAAAAAACAATGCATTGAATTGCATTAAAAATGAATTAAAATCTTCTCCAAATCAATAGTAATTTAATACAACCTAAACTAAAACATCTCACATTATCTAAGTGGATGTAAAAAACGGAATTACGGACAAGAACAAAGGGAATCAAATAATTAATAAATATTAATATTAAGGCGCAGTAATAACATAAAAATATAAAAAGTTCAAAACAAATTAAATAAATTTAATAAATAGACGCAATATGAATTAATAATTTTGAATAGACGCTGTAATAATTAAAAGAATGAAAAAGCTAAAACCAAATAAAAAATATATTTAGGTTGAGATGGGAGGGCTATTGTTGTGAATCCCGTGTGGTATAAAATCACTTACTACTTGATGTCTTCATCGCCATCATCTGCATCTCTCCATCTCTACCATCATCTGCAAAAATATAAAAAGTTCAAAACAAATTAAATAAATTTAATAAATAGACGCAATATGAATTAATAATTTTGAATAGACGCAGTAATAATTAAAAAAATGAAAAAACTAAAATCAAACAAAAAATATATTTAGGTTAAGATGGGAGGGCTTATTGTTGTGAATCCCGTGTGGTATAAAATCACTTACTACTTGATGTCTTCATCGCCATCATCTGCATCTCTGCCATCTCGTCGTTGTTGGCACTCACTCACGAACACTCGCGATAATTTAGCAAAATACGCACTAAACTGCCGGAAATTTAACACTCCCGTGATTCTAATATAATAAATTTATAGCAAATTGAGTAACGTGAATTTAAACTGACTACCGGTTGAAGAACAAGAGCCGAAGCCTTAAATTTGTCTTCAAAATAACGCACACACACTTCACTACAGAATGTAAGACTAAGTTTGGTCAAAACTTTTCTTAACGACATCCGTCGCGATAGATAAATTGATAATTCGGGGAAACGCGAGCCCCTAGATCCGCTGTGATCTGTCGGTTGATTACTCGTATATTCGAATACGAACAACCACCTCAACGGATGCACCTCGAGAAGGTTTTAGCACAGACGGTCTTGCCATCCCATGCGTATCACTGCGGACGTGATAAACGCATAGAATGACCTGGTATTTAGAATACCTTGCATCCATAAAAATAACAAAAAAATAAGTAACCTACAAGAAAAAAAACATTCATAATAATTAGTAAAAGTGAACTTATACAATCAAAACATGTCATATAGTCCTAATAATTAGTGTCAAGTGAATCAAAATGCGATCCGCCACAATTTTTGTATAAAACAGGTGCGACCTCGAGAAGGTAAATATGTACGGTCTTGCATCATATCAGAGGCTGTGTATTGCGCTTGAAATGATACCTAGTTATCATCTTCATAAGAAGATAATATACCTTTTGCACCTGGACATGCTGCCACGTGGAAATCGCTGCCCTCATTCACAGCAAATAAGAGCAAACGCGTGACCGCACACCCGGAAAGAAAATAAGGAATGTTTAGGAGTAAAGGAAATGCTGTGACCTAAAGGGTGTAAAAACACAATGATTAGTAACAAGAAAATTATATCAAACCTGAAACAGAAAACACACAGAAATAACACATATAAAATAAAATATACATCAATAATTACAATAAAATTGCATTACGTAAATTATATAAATTTATGGAGAGGAATAATTGTTTTCTTTTTTCACTCTCATCTTTTCTCATGTTTATATTTTTTATTTTGTTTTTTTTTGTATATGTTTATATTTTTTATTATTGTTATTATTATTTTTTTGTATATATATATTTTTTTCGTCTATTGTTACATAATAATTTTTATATTTTATAACATATATTTTCTTTTTTTATTTATTTTTTAAATTTTTCAATATGTAATGCAATGCGGCACAATATAGGCTAATTGTGCATGTTCATTAGCTATCCGGCATTATGACATTTTGTTTGTATCATATTATGACTACTCTATAGACTCTGAGCAGCTGCCGAACGCCTTTACAACAATCTACAACTATAAAAAAATTACAACCCATTTAATTCCTCAAATTTTGGGGCACAATAAGGATATAGAAAGGAATATAGGGATAAGTCGAACCGGAGACTCGCGATTCTTGGAGGGGACGGAGAGTCCTCGGATTAGGTATGTTTTTTTTGTGAGTGGGTGTAAACTTAAAACTAGGAGGAATAATGACAAAATGGGCGCATTACAAATAAAACTAAACCTAATCTAAACCTAAAGAGAACGAACTATTACAGTAAATTGCACTCTACTGTATTAATTAGTTCTCTGGCAATGATATTATCATAACTGCCTAAGTGGACATTTAGGATAATCAATTGCAAAACTTATTAAGTATTAAGTATTTATTGTTTATGGTTTTTGCTGTGTAATTCTATTGTTTGATCCACCTCTGAAGTGCCCGACCCAGCAGCAAGACCTGAACATTCACAGCAAAAATGAACAGATCGAGCGCAACAGTCCAGAGGTGAATTTTATCTGCTGAAAGAAAAACACGTGAGGATACGTTAGATCCCCACAGACATGGATTAGTACAAACGACATATATAGTAAATGATAGGAGAATCACTCGAAATTATATAAAGCAACAAAAGTGAATTGGAGTGAATCGTGAGCCAAGCAAAAGCTCATTCGATCCATACTAAATACTAAATGCCTAAACTTAACCAGGAAGTCCAAATGAAGTTAATAGCAAACTTCGCCCGAGCGAAGAGAATTCTAAAGTATTGAATTGGCAAATGGTTAGAGGATGAAGGAAGGTGTTGGGACCGGCAGAGACCCTGTCAGAAAACTGACTAGTCTGCGGAAGTACCGGCACCCCCAAAATAGTCATAGCAACAGTTAAGGGGGGACTCGCGGCGGACGGGCGGAGTGAAGGGAACCAAATGCCAATCAAATACTAAAGATTTCTTTAAGAAAAATTGAAGTTACTTTAACAACAAACTGCAAATATAAACGATTGAATTGAAAACACGGAGGGCTGAGGGTGGATCGTGAAAGTGTGCAACCATCTCACGATCCCGGGGATATTTCATTATCAAAAACTAAGTAAACCTCGAGATAAGCTCGAAGGGGATGGGCGAGGGTACTGAAACGTCCTCTATTTAATACAAATCTAAAATCATGCATAGAGAGTCTACCAACAAGTCTTGTTGAATTTAAGACTGCTTAATACAAGACTCTTTCTGCACGACTTTCGAGTGATTTTCGGGCACGGTGGATACGTTAGATCCAGCGGAAAGAAAGCCGACAAATACGTTAGATTTGCCACTAACTACTCATGCTTATTAATCGCGAGGCGACACGAAATCACCATTGAATGAAGAAGATTTGAAACTAATATAGTAATAATGAAAAGTTAATAAATAGAAAATTAATCATATTGATGACAATTTCCATTATTTTAAAAAAATTAAAAAAGGATATAACATAGGAAATAACAAATGTTTAATTAATTTAGATTGATAAATAATCGATGAAAATAAATTAATTATAGTTCAAGATTTCTATATACGCATCTAAACACAAATCGAAAATGTTAATGAAGATTTAACATTTTCTAAAAACCTATCGACATCTCAGCACAATCATAACAGTAACAGCATTCAATCACTCATATCATTCAAAATCAAATATTAAATCGAAACACTTGCTCATACATACATACACAAACAAACGATTGCGAGCTCGCATTGATTCATACCAAAACACACCAACATACAATTTTAAGATTTTGGAAATATGAGAAAGTTTCCAAAAACTGATAAAAGACTAATTTGCTTTAGGGTGCCCAACCCTAATTATAGAATTTCCTGAACTATAATATTTTATGTAATAAAATAGGAAAGATGTAAAATGAATATAATGCAGATTGAAAAGTATCTGCAGCTTGTAAACATTTGTTATTTTTAGATAATTTGGTGAGTTGATAGTTGTTTGGAAATAATAATAATTAAGTAATTATGATTCCTTCTACAATGAATTAAGTATATTGAAGCCATTAAAACTTCAAAATAAATAACGCATATGTAGAATTAAAATCAATTAACAAAACTATCATCATTACAAAACTAATAGCAAAATAAAAAAACAATGCATTGAATTGCATTAAAAATGAATTAAAATCTTCTCCAAATCAATAGTAATTTAATGCAACCTAAACTAAAACATCTCACATTATCTAAGTGGATGTAAAAAACGGAATTACGGACAAGAACAAAGGGAATCAAATAATTAATAAATATTAATATTAAGGCGCAGTAATAATATAAAAATATAAAAAGTTCAAAACAAATTAAATAAATTTAATAAATTGATGCAATATGAATTAAGAATTTTGAATAGACGCTGTAATAATTAAAAGAATGAAAAAGCTAAAATCAAATAAAAAATATATTTAGGTTGAGGTGGGAGGGCTAGTTATGAATCCCGTGTGGTATAAAATCACTTACTACTTGATGTTTTCATCGCCATCATCTGCATCTCTCCATCTCTACCATCATCTGCAAAAATATAAAAAGTTCAAAACAAATTAAATAAATTTAATAAATAGACGCAATATGAATTAATAATTTTGAATAGACGCAGTAATAATTAAAAAAATGAAAAAACTAAAATCAAACAAAAATTATATTTAGGTTAAGATGGGAGGGCTTATTGTTGTGAATCCCGTGTGGTATAAAATCACTTACTACTTGATGTCTTCATCGCCATCATCTGCCTCTGCCATCTCGTCGTTGTTGGCACTCACTCACGAACACTCGCGATAATTTAGCAAAATACGCACTAAACTGCCGGAAATTTAACACTCCCGTGATTCTAATATAATAAATTTATAGCAAATTGAGTAACGTGAATTTAAACTGACTACCGGTTGAAGAACAAGAGCCGAAGCCTTAAATTTGTCTTCAAAATAACGCGCACACACTTCACTACAGAATGTAAGACTAAGTTTGGTCAAAACTTTTCTTAACGACATCCGTCGCGATAGATAAATTGATATTTCGGGGAAACGCGAGCCCCTAGATCCGCTGTGATCTGTCGGTTGATTACTCGTATATTCGAGTACGAACAACCACCTCAACGGATGCACCTCGAGAAGGTTTTAGCACAGACGGTCTTGCCATCCCATGCGTATCACTGCGGACGTGATAAACGCATAGAATGACCTGGTATTTTAAATACCTTGCATCCATATGAGTTATACATGTATCATGGGGAAATAAGTATAAATATTAGTTTGTAGATTAAATTCAATAAATGGTAGCAACAACATAATGTACTCGCGATTAGTTTTCATCGATTTCTAATCAGAACGATGTTGACTTAACGAAGAGACGCGCACAACTGAGGCTTGGGGACGCCACGATAGTGCCAACTAAATTAAAACATTTTTTCTTATCTGCATCGAACGAACTTGTGGTCGACAAAAAAATATCTTTTTCAGCCACGAAAAAATGCACCTGCACGCATCGACAATCTCCGGAACTTTTCGTTATTAACAATTCTGTTGGTTCCATTGCGATCGGGTCGGACCAGATGGCAACTCGCTATTTTTTTCTTATCTGATAAAATAATAAAAACTGTTTTTTTACAATACTGTTCTAATCAAATCGATTCGATTATTTTCGAAGCAATATTTTTTTAAATTTATTATTATACTATTTAAAATAATACAATTATTTTGAAATATCATAATATTAAAATCATTTAACTTAATAGAATTAAATAATTAATTATTAAATTAGTAGAATTAATTAATTTACCAACAGTAAGTAAGAGTAAATACTCACGGTTTTTTACCGCTCTTGCCACTAAAACCAGATGAATTTTCAATAGTTATCATCGATTTCTAATAGAAACGATGTTCACTAAACAAAGGAACGCGAAATACTATAGCGTGAGGACGCCACGATTGTGCCAACTTCAGCCAAAAAATACTTTTTTTTTTGCAACAAAAACGCGTTTTTGTTATCTTCACCAAACAACGCTGCGAAAAATGGAGGGAAATATAATACAAATCAAAATTAAGTCATAAATCTAAGCAAATTAATTAGGAATTACGCAGTTGTACAAAATAGAAATTTTCTGGTAAAAAAAATCGAATTACTCACTTTAAATTGACGAAATCTAATTGGATTGGGACCCGCACTATACAAAGTAAACTATCCGATTAATTCTGAGATATTTCTTAGCCCGAAGATATTTACTTTTCATAAAATGAATGGCTTCTCTGCGTTCATTTTGGCGTTAGGCATCAGTAAACTTAACGTCTAAATTAATTTAATATTTACTTTACAACATATCTTTATTTACATAAAAATATTGTTGCGGAACTTCGGGCCTCTGTCTAGTTCGATCGCTAGATTGTTTAATAATTCTCAATTTCACTGTACTAAGATCTTTTTATTTTGTCAACTGTCAAAAACATACAAAAACCAACTGTTTTCTACTCAAACTTAACCTCAACTTAAAACAATAACATAACATCCACGGCTGCCACGATAACATCTCAAACATCCCCCGATGTTCTCGAATCTTCCCGAGAGCGCCAGCCAATAATCGTTACAATATTATTTAAATTCATCGATTTTTTTTTCATATTTAATAATTTCAGAAAATAAACTATAATGACTTACTATTAAAAGAAAGTACACGATGGGCAATTATATAGTTTTATAAAATTTATTATGAGCTCATTTTTACAAATATATAAATTAAATATTTAAAAAATTAAAAACTGCGTAAATAGAAATGCATTATCCTTTTCATTTAATAATAATACTTGATATAAAAAGTAAGAAGATACAGAACGTAATAGAAACATCCAATTTTCTCAACATTATCAAGTTATGCGACATTAGTAAAAGTAACACTGAAAATTGAAGGTACGAGAATATCGAAGACTATAAGCAAAGGATTTAGGAAGGATTTAAGAATGTGGAAGTACGTGTGTATATATCGGAAACACGGCAGCATTAATATATATATATATATATACACTCTCTCTGCGTATTCGCATCACGAATCCGGATCCGAATAACCTCCTCGAGGCTCCTTTTATTTAGTTTTATTTATTTTTCCACTCGGGAAACCGTTCGATAAGCAAAAAAGGAGTATAACGAAATAGGAAAAATCGTTTATGGATGCCGAATAACAAACGGAATTAATATCACAAATGCTAAATATATACTAGTTTAAATTACATTTTTAATTATTTTCTTTTCTACTGATGATCTAAAGATGTTTTCTCGTTAATATATGCACATATATTTCACAAATTATGTAATAAGTAAACCATTAAAATAATACAAAGTCTGATAAATATAATTTGTCACTAGTTAACGAATTCAAGTATTTTATTAAAATTAATATTTCAGAAGGAAAATCAACAATAAATAAATATACTTAAATGCTTTTCGTGTATATAATTATTATAATTTAAATATGTGTAAATAAAAATTATGAAGAAACATTCGGAATTTATCAAACGTAAATATTTGCCGATTAATATTTGCGTGTCTAGATTCTTATCGCAGAAGTTTAATTAAAATTACGAATTGCGCTACATTTGTAAATATTGAAAAGCAAACGTATGATACTCACGGGAATGCTGCATTAAATTGCGCAAGAGATTCTGGTCTTTTCACCAACTCCCCCTTACGAATACTGAGTGTTGAAATAGTGCAAAAAAAAAATATAGAAAACGTTTAAAGAAAATGGTTACAAATTATTTTTGAAACATGTTCTATAATTCATATTATTTTCCAATAACTTTTCCATTACGTATATATATATATGTATACTTTTTATCTTGTGGCTTACATGAAAATTACTTTTCTTTTTTCTGCTGTTCTCTTTTTTTTTTTTTTTTTCGTTGGAGGAGAAAGTGGTCTTTTTTTCTCTACTCTCTCTATATATAATATAATAAAACGTTATTAGGGTTGGAGAGCGCCAGTGGCGTTCTGATAGTGGCGGGGAACGTGCGCTGCTTTATTTGCAAACTTTGCCAATCCGGCCTTAAACATATTACCGCCGAAAATAAAACTTCTTGATAAGAATGAGAAGAAGGAAGATGCTCGGGCCAACCGCTAACCCCGAGCTCGGCCTAAATCATTTTTAATAACTCCGGACCCCTAAAAATATTATCGCGAAATTACATCACCATTCGACCCATGCTCTCTTCTCGCACTCTTCCTAAGTATGTCCTACTTTTTATCTCTCCCATTGCCAAATACATTCTACCCCTGTCACTACTTTTGCTAATTACCACAAATTTAACAACTAATTCTTCTTTTGAAATAAAAATAGTTTTTTTAATTTTTTATCATATTTCTTTTATATCTTATAACTAATCCGAGAAGTTTTATTTATAAATTTAATTAATACTTTAAACATTGTATTTATTTTACAGTTCAATTTGTGCTATGAATATTGTTTCTACAATTTAGAACTAATTAAGAACTTTCCAAACTTCCGAACAAGCAAATGCAGAATATAATTATTTCAGGTTAATTAATCTTGTACTATTCTAAATGTAATAAAATAATAATTGTAAGTGACAATTCATTTCTTGCATACATTATTGTAGTCTTTCCAACTTATTACTTTATTAATACAGAGATTTGCTGAAATAAATGTATAATATATTAGAGTAGAACCTCACTTTTTCAAAATTTAAATTTACTAAATATTTATATTAAAAAAAATAGTATATAAAATAATATATATTTTTTTATTAAGTAAAATTTTGAATGCCGCGAAGCACTAATATTTTTTTGTTCATAACATTCTAATTATAAATTGGCACTGCAAATAATTTGCAAACAAATTGGAAATGGAACATTTTATTAAATAAGAAAATTGCAATAAATACAAATTCTGCTGACCACCAACATTCTCCCACGCACCACCTATACTAAATCAATAAGAAAAACAATTGGTAAGTGGAAGCAGAAGAAAAACTATTTATTTTTTGGCTTTTTTTTGTATGTTACATCAAAAAATGTTATATCAAAAACAGAAATTGACTTAAATTTTCATGTTATAATGTAGGCGGAGGACAGTTGATTTCGGAATGTTGTACAAAATGCAAAAATGAAGGACATCGATCGTAATTGCTGTAAGTAGTAACCGATATGACCGTGATAGATCATTATTAATGATGCGATCTTGATACTCATTGAAAAGGTGTCGACGCGAACGGAAATTGGGGGCCTAACGGTGGTGGGCCGCACATTAATTCACAGCATCGATTGGAACAGCGTCCGATTAATAAGAGATACAGTTTCAGATTTATGGGTCAGCCCCTTCGAATTTAGTCTCGATTTCCTCCACTCACCCCTCAACCCCACGCACACACACACACACACCCAGCAGCGGTCAGGAATAATAATTGATTCGGTTTCCACTCTACACAAACACTCGAATTGTTTTCGGTTTTATTTTCTTTGTTATTCTTGCTTTTTCTTCCTCGCTAACCCTCACGCTTCAACCCCTCTCTGTATCTCCACTAACAATCCTCCCTGGTCCGCAACTTCTGCTCCTCGACATATTTATTAAGAGCTTCAGTTTACCCACACAGAACAAATATATCATTAGGCTAAGATTCATTTATCTCCCCCCTCGTAGCAATAAAACAGAAAACGACGCAAACACAAATTTGTTTCGCGAAATAATAAACCGATGATATAAAACCGAGATTTATCTGGGCGCGTCTTATTTTATTTATTGAATCTGTGATCTCCGGGCATCGGCTGAAAGCATAATTTACCAGCAGCGAAATACAAAGACTGTTTGCATGACGGATGGCGATGAGCGAGAGCAGAAACGTTAATTGAACCAAAGCAAATTAATGGATTCTCTTAAGCTCTTATCTCAGTCTTGACGTTACAAAATTTATTATATAATGTACATATTTCATAAATATCTAATTTATTTTCAACAAATTATATTTCTTGTTTTTATTTATAGATTTAAAAAGCATTACAAACTAATAAATATCTATGAATTAAGCAACATACATAGTATAAAAAATACAGTAAAATTCAAACTTTTAATCTGAGCATGATAATCTATGCAATAACCAAAGTGCTTAAATTTTTAGATTTATTGATCCCATAACCCTTTGTAAACCGTTTCATTATAAATGAAGCTTTGGAAAGTCATTATTTAACACAGTATGGAATCGCAATATAACCGTATTGCCCACGGGCATCTAATAACCTTTTCTCTTTCAACACCATACATATATATATATATAATATTGAGTAATGCGGTTCGTAAAGGGTGAGAAGGGCGAGGGTTGGATGCTTCCATCTCAAAATATACGATGATCTTAAATCCCGCTGCCGCCACTTGACATCCTTATATCGGATGTCTTATTAAGGCAACAGCGGCATCGTTGCTACACCCCTAATGAATAAATCGCATCTTCAATTTTACGTCATTACGTAACACACGCTTATTGCTGCAGCAAAAAAAATGGAAAAAATGAAAAATATCGTGCGAGTATCTGATTTATTCGCAGTTTGCAGGAGCGAATAGCAAATATTGAATATTCTTCGTCTCCAGTCCATGCCAATCGTGGCGAAACTGCAACGAAACTTTCTCCAGCACCAGCCAGCATTTATTTATTCTTCTATTTTCATTCAGTTCCCGTCCCGTACATTTTCTTTTTCCTTCCATAATTCTTCCAATTCCAAACCGGGAAGGAAACGACGGAAAGCGGCTTACATTGGAATACAATGAAAGAACGAAAAACTTTTAACTCAATTATCACAATTTTGCCAAATCTTCCTTTTCGCATTTAAATATATGGTATTTTACGTGAAAATCAATTACGATATCATTTACAACAATTTATATGAAAGCAGCACCGTTTATTTTAAAAAAAAATTATGTTATTAATTACCAAATTACTGAATTATGTACAATTTATTTGTACGTTTCACCAATTATTTCCAACTGCTTTGTTAAAAAAAATTGTGAATTGCAACATGTTTATTTAAACATATTTATTTAAAATTAATTAATAGAGAGATTACGTTCCAAACATATTTTTTAATAGAGATTTCAAATTGCAATAAGTGTGCGGAAAAGATTTATAGTAGATATTAAAGTTAATATAAAGAAACATTTTTATATACTGTATCCGTCACACATAGACATAAAACTTATATTTTAACGCACAGTTAATATATTTTAGTCTATTTTATTAATTATGATTTACTACAAATTTCAATATAGCATTTGATATTCAACGATATACAGAGTTAGCTCCAAAACAAGTCTTTTTCTCGCACATCGTTATTTAGTCCATTATACTTATTGCGTTAAAAGCTTTCCCATAAACATGTCAAAATCCCATTATATAAAACAATTAAAAAAAATCCAAAATGGTTTAATTTTAATGAAATTTTCTGTATAATCATTATCCAAAGCTGGCAGTCGACGTTAATTACTTGATAAAGTCATCGTTCAATGTTTTTATATAAGATAAATAAAATAGTAAATAATAACTCGTAATTAATCTTGATAAAATTAATAAAATTATATATTAATACGACTAGAATGATTATTTCTGTAATGGAATAAAGCTGTGTTTTATACAACTGTTTGAGACTAGCGATAAATCAAAATATCCTTATAGATGTGACAAAAAAGGGACTGGCATTTTTTTGCTTTTGTGGAATGTAATGCGTAAACGAAGAATATAGTCGTTATGTGCGATGCTTATCACATATTGCACTGACAATCAATCGATATAACAATCAGAACAAATACAATTTTCGTTCTCGCCCTGCCAGAACAGATTTCGCTCCTTCTCTCCTTTCGCCGATTCTCCCCCTTTTCTTTCAATGCTTTTTTTTATCCCGCATCCCCTCAGCCCAAGCAATTTTCACATTATATATTATTCCCTTACGCCTCACTCACAGCTTATTCCCCACACATAACAACGGAGCAGTAGAAGAAAAAAAATGGAAACAGCAAACACACGGAAAATGACAAGCAAAAAAGGAAAATCTACGTATTTCGAATCTCGAATTCTCTAAATAATAGTAAAAATAATTTCGTTTTATAAAAGTGACTTTCCAAAAATAATAAACTTCCGCGCATTTTATGAAATAGAGATATCCAAAGTTCAGATTAAACAAAAATATCAAATATTTGTTTACAACAATGCAGATGTTTCATCTCGTCCTTCAGTCGTATGTATTTCCGCTATGCAAGTACTCGAGATGATATAAAAGAGAGAGAGAGAGGCGGAGGAATTTAGTTTGAGAATTCGAATACATTGAGATCCAGAGAGACAAATACGTCGGTGGAGAATTTAATATCTGCCCCACTTGTATAAGCTATTCTCTCCACAAACACATACTTTACTTGCAAAGGAATTGATATAACACGCATACATTCGAAGAAAGGGACGAATGGTAAATGCACATAAAAATGAAACTTCAAACAAATTATTAATTATTTCAGTACGTTTCAATCAGATTTAATACAAATATTTTACATTACAGTGAATAAAAGAAAATAAGCAAAATTCAGAACTAATTACTTTTAGCAGTTCCAGTTTCTCGATTTCACCCAATTTTGGGTTAAGAAAGGTTTTATCATGAATATTTAAAAAATACTCTGATATAATATTGACTAGTCTCAATTATTATTCAACATAAATATTATATAATGTCGTGCTGTATAAATGCATTTAGTTGGTCGATGTCATAGGACGGATTTTTTAGTTGAAAAGCATTTTATTTTTTTCTTCTGTATTTCAATTCCCGTATACCTGTGAAAGCCATCATCGATTCAATAATAAAAGTCCAGCATACTGCAACACTCTATAGCCCGTCCACATTTCAATTAAAGTTGTACATATCTACGTCCTTGCATTTTATATTCTCAAAATAATTAGTGGATTAATTTTTTTCATTTTTGTAAAACTTTGATATTGAATTTAAATAATTCATTTAGTTTATTATATATTACATAGTTACAAACTTTTAAAATGTGAAGAATATAGAATAATAATTGTTTTTTAACTTGTGGTATAGATCCGCAAAAATTACTAAAAACAATTTGCATATTTCTCACATTTTTTCCGGATGTGAAAAGGTTGAAGTTCACTGCTCTAGAAGATTAAAGTAGTGATCAATTAGTAGATGTTACTAATATTTTTGAAAAGAAAAATATATCGTTTGGAAATTGCAAAAGCATTTTCAGGATAAAAAAACGGAACCAAACCAAAACTGTGAAACGTTTCACGTAGAAATGAAGGGTTAGGAAAATAGTGAAATTGGAATGGAACCAAAAGCGAGATTAATTGCGCAGCGCCGGACCGACACATTATTACGTTTCGAATGAGTCTACAACGTTTTTCAAACAATTAACGGACGCTTTTGATTGGCAACGCTATTCCATTATTCTTCTATTTACAAAATTATTCCCTAAAATCAATACAAATATTTTTACAATATATCTTCTATGACTATGATATTATTTTTATCTCTGAAGCATGGAATAATTAGAATTGATGAATAATTATTGCTTCAAAACGTAATAATCCATGTGCTTAGTAATTGTTTAAACATTTAATAGATACTTTTTATATCAATAATAAAATAAATATGTCTTATGCAGTTATTGTATATATTTTTTGGGGTAATGTAATTTATGTCCGTTTCGTACAGTGTGATGGGATTGGGTTACTATAAAATTGATTAAAAATCTAATATTCTCAGAGATTTCGCATAAAATCAACAGCGAGAGTTAGGACGTGACTGCATTTAAGTGACACAGTGAAACGCATCGAACGGTGGTGGGTCCATCCGATTGGCTACACATTATAAATAATAAAGATGCACTCCAGCATTGACCCGACCAATATATTTTTAAATGGCTTTCGAGTCCGAACATGAACTTTCAATAAAACATGTATTATTTTCCAATAGTCGTGGCCATTCCCCAAAAATCGGTCTCTGGATGCGAGTTGTGTGTATGTGTGTGCATGCTCCCATTGCCTATTGATCGGCCAGGATTATTCAGGAGGGGAAAAGGAAATTTCGCTCCAATTTGAATAGAAATCGGTGTCGCTTATACGCATAAGTTTTTTATCTGCATTAGTTTACTCCTTTTTCCGTCTTTCTCATTCTCCTTTTCAAAGGGAAGTCGGCTGCGAAAAAAAAAGTATGGTGGAAGGGCGTGCGGGGGTCGGCGGACGGGAAGAACCGAAGGAATTCTATTTAAAGTTCAAGGCAGAATATGTTCTCCATTCTTTCCCTTTCCTTTTTTTCCTTATTCTCTGCCGCCCCGCAGAATTTTCTTCCATTGCGGACCCAATTGAAAAGTTTTCCAGAAAAATACTCTTGTTTTGGTGCGGACCTTATGTACATCCTCGAATTATTAATAAAATTACGCCTGTTAAGACGTGGATGATTCCAAAATTGATCCCAAACAAATCTTTGATGATGATATTGTAAATATATAAATTACATCGTAATAAAACGGTTAAAAATGTTAAACAGGATGCATCGCAACAAAATAATTTCAGGTTTTTTTCAGTGGCTGAGACCTTTTTGTGCGGGTGGGGAATTGAAAGAAATATACTAATGTTGGTCGGCCATAAATCCGATCGTAATCGTGGCGCAAATCCCTGCGGAAAAGATACACCGAATAATATATTTCAGGTGATTCCATTAAAGCCCTTTTTAGAACCAATCTGTTTCGGCTAACAACAAAGTAAATATACATTTAGATACGACACTCGATACAACCTAAAACATCTTTTATATTATTTTATAATAGTTAAATTATCTATATATCGAATATTTGATAGAAATATTGATCCAATTTAATAATTTGCTAAGTTACATCTTCGTGAGGTAATAGGGATTATTTTTCACTGACGAAGCTGCTTTAATAATTTAACTGTCGTTTATTTAGTTTCCGCTCGTTAACTACAGAGTGTGATTTGGTATAGGGTTTCCGAGGGAAGGTCGATCGGATGCACTGGTGAGACCAATTAAGAACATTTCAGGTTAGGGAAGACGCGCACCCCCACATTAACACTTGCCACCGTTACTTAAAGCGATTGCCTCACTTCGGCTAATAGCACGGAAAAACGTACAGAAGAAGCAATTGGAAAACTTATTTTCCTCGGATACAACCTACCTCCCTCCCTCCGCCGCAGCCGCAATCCAATTCGTTATCAAACAACGGAAAACAGCACAGCGCCAACAAATTGACCGGAGCCGGATTCGAGTCCAACCCTACGACCGATCCCCAGAAAAATATACTTCCAACATCTCAGATTTGATTCGGGTTATTGCATGAATAGGAATATTTGAATAGGACCAAATATCCCTTCGTGCTCGGCCTTCATTAAACTCTACCTCATCAACGCCACTTGTTCGTTTCATATTTACACCGCGATGTTGTCTGCGATTATATCCTCAAAAATGTGCCGGTGATTTATGAATGGAAATGAACCGCTTATGCTCGCTCCATCAATTTTCTGGCCTTTTTTCTTTCTTACTCTCTTCTCTTTTTTTTATTCCTAGGCAGGCGGAAAATGGTAATGCTTATCGTAAAAAACTCATATTTTTGTAACCTTGACTGAAAATCGACCTAGCTAATAAAATAAAAATCAGCACTTTTTTCTCGAACCACTTATCACGGCTCCCACTGTGTGATCCATTATTATGAAACGGATCGATCAATTTGTTTTACCGTTCAATTTGTATATATTCGAAATTTAATAAGCTATTTCATCCTGAAACGTTATTGCAATACTTCACAATTTGTCAATATTATATTTTTTTTAATAAACATGACTCAAAGCGATCTGAAAATGAGTTACAGAATAGGTATATTGCGATAGCCCAGATCCAGTCGGAAATAGGTTAGACCATTCACCAGTCGAAATTCTGCAAAATATCAATAAATTTCTTCAAACTAAGACAATTTTGAAAAGATTATATTATTTATTAACACAAGAAGGATTTCAAAAATACAACATAATCTTTATTAATTCTTATCAAATTTAATTATTGAAGTTGATTTCGACGTGACTTTTCGCGTACGCTTTATAATATCAATGTTATGTTTCGTTCAATTGAATAATTAAGAATAACAGATTACGATGTTTTCGCCAATTATATTTCATTCGCTAAAACCCTCGTGATGTTTCGATGACCGTTAAGGTGATTGTGAGTGTGTATGTATGCATGTTTGAATGTATGCCTATTTGTATTAGTGTTTATTATCGCATCCTGAAGCTCAATTAACTGTAAATCCGTTTGCACGAGCGACCGGGCAAATGTCCCATCAAAATATTTTACAGCGACTGCGAGTATAATTTCACGTTCACGGTTTTATGCATTTTAATAAAAAGATTCGTCGCCGCCCCCGCAACCCTCTGACGCATCACTAGCCGCCTTGTCATCAAGCGAGATTTAACAAGAACTATTCACCTGCATTAAAGCCGCATCCAAAACACATCCACGGCCATTACTATACTGCAATGCAATGGATGCGCGCTGTATACTGCCGTTTATTTTGCATTTGCATGTTTTAAATGGCGTATTATATTTCACATTCATGTTGCACATTATAATATAATCGCTATTATTTTGCGTTTATAAATTTAACCAAACATGCAGTGTTTGTACGTTGTACCTCATTCTCAACTGGTCTCAGTGTTTACGCTTGTGATTTAATTTACACACATTACAAAAATTACAATTATGTACTAACAATCAACACTAAATTTAATATAGAAAACAGAACAATATTAAACTTTTTTCACCTAAATTTAAAATATACAAAATATAATAATTACATAAAATGGCTTAACGTAAAAATAAAATAAAACTAAATTTTTTCATTCCATTATGGATTCGGCATGAAATTATTTGGTCATCATTAAACTTCACTTAATTTATGTGATAGAAACTGAATGGAAATGAAATATGTACAATGAAAGTTGTCAATAGAAAATATATAATTATTATATGGACTTGAGGTTTTATATTTTCATAAACCAAATCACACAAATATTTGTTAAAATCTAAAACATATTCATTCAATTTACACTTATTTATGCATTATTTAATTAGAATTATTTCTCTCCAAGTTTATTGAATATTATTTTTTTTAAATATTGTGTTCCATGTATAGTAACAGTAATTACATCAATTTTATTAGTTTACAGTTGATAATTTATTTAACTTTTAAAACGTAACATTATAAATTTCATTTTGTTTATTCTATCAATTGTAGCTGCTCTATCAATGTGATTTTTTGTAGTTTTATCTTCCGGAGATGCTTTATTTAAGAAACGCTGACTGTAAGAAAGAGAAAATAACCCACAATAGAGAAAATACAAATCAAGTGCTTTAATGCCGAAAACAAACTGTGAATCCAATTCAATGTCCTTCGGCTGGTTTCCTATTTATGTGCAGTAAGCCAGGACGAAATCTGTGCTGTATTTCTGTTGTCGGTGAAAGTTTTCTGTTTCTGGGATTTATCTGTTGGGAAAGCCGACGTACTTGGTGAGTATCAAATTTTAATGGTTTCCAACCGGTTTGGTACGGGCAACCCTGCTGACATTTATGGACTTGTTTCCCGGCGAAAAATATCACCGGAAAAGCGAAACTAAGTCCACGTATATATATACGAATTCTCGTTTCGTCAATAAAAACCGTTTTGCCAAGTTCGGGAATAAATCAAAATTGTTCGGGCTGATGGGAGAAAAAAAATAAAAGGAGGGCGCAGGGTGGGAAAATAAGACGAAAACTGAAAATCCAACGCGCTTTACGGCCGTACGTCCCCCATATGAATGGGTATGTATGTGTCTCTATCCGTTCCCGTTCCATCAAAATATAATATATACATTCAATTTCTTAAAGTGCTTTGCGAGCTCTACACAACTTTCTCCCGCTCAGACCCTGTCTTTTCCCGCCCTTTCTCCTTCAAACACACATACACACACACCAATTTTGCCGCCCTACGCATTTGAACGACGGTTACATAAACGATAAGGATTACAGCACTTTTTCCGCACGTTTCCCGTGGTCGGGGCACTTTTTTTTTATCGATGGAGTATCAATCACCCAACGCAACAACCTAAATATAATCTTTAGAACTTCCCTAATAAAAAGTAAAACGTTTGTCTCCGTTACATGTGGGAAGTAACATTTAAATTCACGTTTCACTTCACAAATCAATTCCATTTTCAGTATATTCATTACATTTCTAAATCAGCATTCAATACTAAAAACACGGACTACAGAAAGATATCTGACTTATTACAATCATATTTCACAAATTATATTTTTTTTTATAAATATTAAAAATGAAATAAAATCTTTGAGTTGTCATCATTTAGTTTTAAAACATTATTTCACAATTTGTTAATGACTAATCTGCTACTAATTATAAAGTGCTAATTATCTTCTAAATAATCAGTAGATCTTCTAAAAGCTTAACTATATTAAATATCGTTAGAAGCAATGAAAAGATAATTAATGTTAATGTTGGCCTAGTTTTAATGACTGAATTAATAAAATGTATAATATTTAAACCATTCATATCATCAATGTTATCCGACAAATCCATGTTTACAGTATGGTCATATTCTTGTAGAGTCATAAAAAATTCTAAAAACAATATTAGTATGATATAATAATTATACAAACTGTTTTGAATGAACTTACGTCTTCTTTTATGTCCTAGCAAATGTATGCAATTGAATGCAACCACATTGGGTTCAAAATCAAGAACATTATAATCTATTATAAAATGAGGTCCTGTTTGTTCAAAAATTGTTGTTAATTGTAAAACTGTTTCATTGCTAGAATTCCGAGCACTGTCTAAAACGTGCCAAAAACCATTCGAATGATGAGCAGAATCCATATATGCATCATTTTCGATTGAGACATTATAAACTAACTCCATGTTATTCACATAAAAGTCTTCTAAAGTTAATTTCAATTTGTTGGGAGCGTACCACCACTTCATCATAAATAACTACAAAAAAAAAATGAAATTAAGTATCGTTTTGAATTGAAATTACTTTTACTTTTTTGTATAGGTCCAAGTCGAAAACATTCTTAACATTTGGACAAGGATCCACTCTCATGACGAACGCTGTTTCTGTTTGAAAACACGCAAGCAGAATTGCAATTATGGACAACATTGCCTGATTGTTACTGATATGTTACTGAATTTTCATAAGAAGTTTTCTATTTATATTATACATGATATTGATTGATATTATTTATTAACTAATTTATATGAAAGAAAAGAGTTTTGTAACTATAATGGAATCTAGATCGTGAAATTAAAAAAAAATTCAATTACGACATGAAATATGTTTTATTTTCGATTGTTACGTAAGAAATTGTAAGTGTTTCGGTTACATTAACTTAGTAAGTCATCTGATCAATCAATAAGAATATTAAATTTACTAAATTAACAGTGATACATTAACACAAAAGTAAAAGTCATCATCCTAAGAATAAAAAAGTGTAGTTACATAACTATTACCTAGCTCATCTCAAATAAGTAAAATAAATTATGTGAATTTTGAGATTAAATTTATATTACAAGTGTGAAATATAATAACTATAATTAATAATGTAATTATTGGTTTTTGTATAATGCCAGAATTGAAAAATGGTGTGATATCGAAACCATTGCTTCGAGCGATTATTTTCAAAATAGTAGTGTTTACAGTCACATTTTTCTGTTGTAAAATAATAAGAATTTCTAAAAAAGAAAGTATATATAATAATAACATATTTATCTTTCTCTATTAAAATAACTTACGTCTACTTTTATTATTTGGCAGATGAGAGCAGTTGAATGCAACCAAGTAGGGTACCGCATTCAGCACAGCAAAATCGATTGCATAACGCATTTCTGGATAGTTGATATAGTTATTCTTAATAAGTTGCAAATATATTTCATTATTAGAATATCGAGCCATATTAGTAGTGCCGTAACTGCGAAACGAACCAATGGATAAAGTGAAACCTGGAGATGAATCATTTTGGAATGAGATCTCCTGAATCAATTTCGAACTGGGCACGTCGAGATCACTGAATGTTAATTTCATATTGTCAACAACGTACCACATCCTCGTCGTAAACAACTGAAACAATTAATTGTATATTCAGCATATTTTGAATTGGAATGTCTTCAACTTTGCTGTATATATCTGAGTTGAAAATATTAATAACTTCTGGACAAGGATCATCGCTAATCACATACGCATATTCAGTTTGAAAGCACATAAGCAGACCTACTAGTGTGAACAACATCGTTGGATTGCTAATGATTTATTACTGATATCGACAGTTATTTAAATTATTTTATTATATAAGCGTAATCGCTATTGATTTATATAAATTTTTGTATATAATATAAATAAAATGGGATTTGTAACTGTAATGGATTCTAAATTATGTTTTTTTTAATTAATATTACACAATTGTCTTCGCATATTATTATCAATAATAATATATTGAAATGGCAAGAATAAATTTCTCACAGAAAACTGTAAAAGCATATAATCACTAAAATAACAAATTGATTTCAAGGTAAGCAATAATGAGTACAAATGAAGATACTATATAAAAAATAATTTCATATAAAAATATAATTAGTTTATTAAGAGTAATATTGCATTATATAGTTAAAAAGAGATAACATAATGTTTAGACATAAAATCTTATAATATAAATATGGAAATTAATAAACTAAGTTATAGAAAATAGAAAAGGCAAAAAAGCAAAAATGATACTGTTTTTAAATTTCGCTCAGAAATATGTTTTCAGTTATATGCAAATAAATGGAAACTGCATTATCTGAGAATCTAAGATTTATAACATTACTCGCATCGTCAAATCCAAAGTCTAATAATGTTATCTTCATATTATCGATGACGTGCCACCATATCACCTGGAACAGCTAAAATAAATTATTTTAAATTAATTGAAATTTAAGGGTGAAATAATATCTTTCACTCTGTTATATTGTTCAAGAACTGGACATGGACCATCGCTAAGAATAAACGCATTTTCTGTATGAAAGCATACAAACAAAATTGCAATTGTCGACAACATTGTGTTGTGATTGTTAACACTATTTTACTGAGTTTTTATTGATGCATGTTTCTTTTACATTTTACATTAAATTGATTTACATTTTTTTATGCTGCATTTATTATTTCGAAAGCAGAAGTATCGTAAAAGTGATGAAATGTATAAGATTATGACTATTATATAAAAAGACTTAATATTAACTATTACACGCAACTCAACATCACGAAAGAATTTATATAACAGTTACAATAAAAATGTAAGAACATAAAAAAAATATAGAAGTTCCAATATTTGGTTTGCAAGAAGAGGCTGAAATCAAGAAAGGCATCACATTAAATCCATTAATTCGAGCGATTTCATTCAAAATTGTAATTTCAGCAATTCCATTCCTTTTTTGTAGAATTATTAGTGTTTCTAAAAATAAAATTAGTTTATTTCAAAAGTTGAGAGTCTATACAAAACCTATTTACGTGTGCTTTTATTGTCCGGCAGGTTTGAGCAGTTAAATGCAACAACGTATGGCTCCATGCTCAACACAGCAAATTCAATTTGAATTGTTGTTGATAGTTGCAGATATGTCTGGTTATTATTATAGCGAGATATTTCGACATTGCCAGAAGCATATATTGAGTGAAGGATAAACGTACAATTGTCGAATGAAATGTTGTTAATTAAATCCGTATTGTTAAAACCGAAATCACTGTATATTAAGTACAAATTATTAGGAATAAACCACCACTTAATCTCAAGTAACTAAAATAATAAATAATTAATATTATGTATTTTTAGGTGATTTTTTTTTCACTTTGCTGTATTGATCTGAGTTGAAAATATTGTTGAGATCTGGACAAGGATCATTGCTAATCACATACGCCGCGTGAGATTGAACACATAAAAGTAAAATTGAAATTCGGTACAACATAGTTATGCACAATATTATGAGAATTCTAAATTTTCTTAGACAGTTATTCCTTTTATACTGGACTTGCGAGTATAAAAAAAAATAATATTGCTTAATAATTTAAATGGTAGTAAATAGATGTATTAAATACATTTTGTTGTGTGAATATAACATTTATTATTAAATTATCGATTAGCAACTATGGCTACGGACTAAATACAAACCTTCTTGTTAACATATTTCATGTTTGAATGAATATTAATAATCTGAATTTTTAATGCAGTTAGGGTTTATTTTTTATAAAGCACTCGTATGTTATACAGTCCTAGACTCAACTGTAATTAAGTAATAATTAACTGAACTTTACCTGCATGGTTACAAAAAGTAAACAATAATGTTCAATTGAAAGCAATTAAAAATATAAATATAAGAATTATTTAAAAAACGAAAACAAAAATAAACAAATAAATTTATAAAAAATAACATAAATTAATGTATCCTTCAAAATTCCACATCATTTCATCGGTTGATTATCATTAGCTAGAATATGAGGAAGTTCTGAAAATATGTAAATTTTTTTGAAAAATATCTTAACACCTGATTTGAAAAAATTGAATGCAATTAGGTAACTTTCCGTAATGAGCATAATTGATTTCAATTAGAGCATATTTTTTAATTATTGATAATTGCAGGTTTTTCTGGTTATTAGAATAGTGGTTTCAGTCAGAATTAATAAAATTGTTGGAAATAAAATGGGGGTTTTTTATGATGAAATCTCATTTATTTTCTTCTATAATTCATTTTTAACTTCTAAACAAATACTATCGCTAAATAGTTAAACATTTCCAATTTAAAAACATACAACGAAATAGTAATTGTAAACTATATTATTTGTTTGTTAACAGAAACCCTAAGATGCAATTTATTTCTATAATACTTATTGTTTCTAAACTCATATTTTTGTAATTGTGAGGTAACATTATTATTAAAAAAACATATTCCAGAAATACATTATGTTTCGCCTAAAACTACCTTTAATTTTTATAACATTACTGAAGTATGTTTAGTAATTACTCGCAACACAAAATCTGTAATAAAATAATTTTAATTTCACGATGCAACAAACATTACGAATCCTATAATATAATATAAATAAATTTCGCTATTCGCTTTGAATAGAGCCCGCATTAAAAAAATGTTTTAATTGTAATCCATTTGTTTCAACAATTTGATTCAAAGCCATAAAATCAACAGGTATATCTTTCTCTTGCAGAACCAGTAGAACTTCTGAAAATATAATTAATCTATTTTAGATAATTTTTATTTATTTTTTTTTTCGAGAGGAAAATTACGTTTAGTTTTATTATCTGGTAGATCCGTGCAGTTGTATGCAACCATAAAAGGTTTCATACTTAGTATGGCAAATTGGATTTCCAAGAATTCTTTAGGTTCATCTATAATTATATGATCTGTTCTCACTTGTAGATACAACTCATTATTAGAATTATGATTATATCGTGTAATTCCTTGACTAATTGCCGATCTGCGTTGACTAGAATAAGTAACAAATGTGTAATTCCAGAATAAGATATTATTAATTTTATACGAATTTTTCATATTGATGTCAGTATGGGTTACGTTCAAATTACGAGGTACAAACCACCACATTACCGAATTCAGCTAAAATCATTTATGTTAAATTATGTGTATTTTAAGGTGACATACCTTTTACTTCCTGATACTGGTTACGGTCGAAAATATTGTTAACATTTGGACATGGACCATCGTTAATTATATATGCGGTTTTAGTTTGAAAACATAATATTAGAATTGCTATTAAAAACCACATATTCCGCATTGTTAATATGAGGCTACTATCTAGGCATCGATGTTTGGTACATTTATATATTAAACTTGAAATTGATTTCTATAACATAATAATGATTATTTCATAATAAGATAAGTGTTTCTAAGTAGGAAAACGAGATGTACTTTATTTTATTGTGTTTACACATTTGCTAATATTGCTGGCAACATTTCATATTATTTTTAAATAAATTATTCAGGAAAAAGAAACATAAATCAAAATCGAAACCGTTTTCTCCATAAGAATTAACATAAAATTAATGATTGCTTATTATGATAGTATTACAAAAGCAGGAAAGGTTGTGGCATCACTTTTTTTAAGGATTGCAAGTGAAATTTGTTAATATATCAGCTTTCGCATAGTTATGCTAAATAATATGAAAATTCTAAATTTTCTTAAACGTTACGTAGATTGCGTTCATTTCTAGGACGCCAACTACGAGTTATCTCGTCCTCGTTTACCAGCCATTTTTGTGCAGCTACAATTAAACTCGGAATATATCAGTGCTAATATCGATATATGGCTTCTGGGAAAAGAAGAAAAAATCAATGCTGGCTTGCATGAACAGAAAATTTATGAATTATAATAATGCACTAGAATTATGGTTTTTAATAATATAATGTGATTAAATCAAACTGTCATTTTAGGCCAGATTTCTGAAAATTGCCGTGACAGTCAACGTGTTAACAAGTTATTCCTTTTATACTGCAAGTATACAACAAATATTATTACTTAATAATTTAAGTAATAGTAAATAGATGAATTACAAACCATCTTGTTAACATATTTCATGTTAGAATGAATATTAGTACTCTGAATTTTTAATGCAGTTAGGGTTTATTTTTTATAAATTCTCGCATGTTATATAGTCCTACACTTAACTGTGATTAAGTAATAACTAACTGAACTTTACCTGCATAGTTAGAAAAAGTAAAAAATAATGTACAATTGAAATCAATCAAAAATATAAATATAAGAATTATTTATAAAAAATGACATAAATTAATGTATCATTCAAAATTCCACATCATTACATCGGTTGATTATCCATAGCTAGAATAAGTTTTGAAAAAATATGTAAAATTTCTTGAAAAATATCTTACGTTTGCTTCTGTTACACACCTGGTTTGAGAAATTGAATGCAATTAGGTAACTTTCCGTAATGAGCATAATTGATTTCAATTAGAGCATATTTTTTAGTTATTGATAGTTGCAGGTTTTTCTGGTTTTTAGAATAGCGGTTTCAATCAGAATAAATAAAATTGTTGGAAATAAAATGGGGGTTTTTTATGATGAAATCTCATTTATTTTCTTCTATAATTCATTTTTAACTTTTAAACAAATACTATCGCTAATTAGTTAAACATTTCCAGTTTGAAAACATACAACGAAATAGTAATTGTAAACTATATTATCTGTTTGTTAACAGAAACCCTAAGATGCAATTAATTTCTATAATACTTATTGTTTCTAAACTCATATTTTTGTAATTGTGAGGTAACATTATTATTAAAAAAACATATTCCAGAAATACATTATGTTTCGCCTAAAACTACCTTTAATTTTTATAACATTACTGAAGTATGTTTAGTAATTACTCGCAACACAAAATCTGTAATAAAATAATTTTAATTTCACGATGCAACAAACATTACGAATCCTATAATATAATATAAATATATTTCGCTATTCGCTTTGAAAATAGAGCCAGCATTATAAAAATGTGTTAAATTTAATCCATTGCTTTGAACAATTTCATTCAAAGTCATAAAACTATCAGCCATACGTTTTTTATGTATACGCAGAACCAGTAGAACTTCTGAAAATATAATTAATCTCTTTTAGATATTTTTTATATATTTAATTTTTTTTTTTGAGAAGAAAATTACGTTTAGATTTATTATTTGGTAAATTCGTGCAGTTGAATCCAATAAAATAAGGTTGTATACTCAGTATGGCAAATTGGATTTCGGAGAATTGATTACGTTCAACCATATGTAAGTAAGTTGTTTTCAGTTGTAAATACAACTCGTTATTAGAATTAGGAATAATACCTGCAATGCCTTTACCAATTGTCAATTTGTATTTGCTAGAATAAGTAAGATATGTGTTATTCCAGAAAAAGATATTATCAATTTTAAGCGAATTAGTCCCTTCGTATTCAATATGCGGTAGGTTCAAATTAAAAGGTACACTCCACCATCCCACAATAAACAGCTAGAATCATTTATGTTAAATTATATGTATTTTGTGGTGACTTATCTTTTACTTCATTATATGAAATAATGTTGAAAGTGTTGTTAACATCTGGACATGGACCATCCTTAATTATATAGGCTGTTTTAGTTTGAAGACATAATATTAGAATTGCTATTAAAGACCACATATTCCGCATTGTTAATATGTGGCTACTATCTAGGCATCGATGTTTGAAGCATTATATATAGAACTTGAAATTGATTTCTATTACACAATAATGATTATTTCATAATAAGGTTGGTGTTTCTAAGTAAGCAAAAAAGATGTATTTTATTTTATTTATTATTTCATAATAATAATAATAATAACAATATTTATTGATCACACTTTAAATGTAACCAAACATATAAATCGTTTTACAATAAATCATATAAAAAAAAGAAAAAATAGATGTATTCCGAATAATGTGATATAAAAAAAGAAAGACCATAACAAAAATACCAAATAATGGAAATATCGAAAAATGTAAAACAAAAAAAATATTATCAAATTTCTATCAATTCGACCGGACAAGGACCGATGGTTATGTTTCTTTCACGACGAAAGACACGGGAGTCCCCTGAACCAGCCCAGTCACCTACGGATCATCCAGGTCGAACATCAACACATAAACGTGGTTTCCCGAAAAGCAAACGTGTGTGTCTACATTAAAGTTTCTGATGAATCGTTTCTTCAACATAGAATTTATTTTGTTTATATAGGTGTTAATTATATGGTCGTGGATTGTTAAAGGTTTGTGAATTCTGCTGGTCGAAAGATCCTCAGGCAGGCCTCGCATTTGGCACATCCGGGATGGGTTTGGTTGGTCTCTTGGGACATTTTGAAGACCATGCAGCATGTTCCTCAGAGTCACATGCCTTGCATTTTAGAGAAAGTGGCGACGTGCAACGGTGGGTTGGATGTGGTCCTTGGCATTTTGAGCACTTGGTATTGTTTGGACAAACGTCCGTTGCATGAGTGAATTCAAGACACCTAGCGCAAGGCACAGGTATCGGAGGCGGTGGTATGCTCTCAACTGCAGGATATAATGGACTTGCAAGTATACCAAAAATGATATAGCTTAATAATTTAAGTGATAGTAAATAGATGAATTAAATACATTTTGTAGTGTGAAAATAACAACTCAAAATCTGCAATAAAATAATTTTAATTTCACGATGCAACAAACATTACGAATCCTATAATATAGTATAAATAAATTTTGTTATTCACTTTGATAACAGAGCCCGCATTAAAAAATTGTTTGAAATTTAATCCATTTGTTTGAGCAATTTGATTTAAAGCCATAAAATCAACAGGTGTATCTTTATGTTGCAGAACCAGTAAAACTTCTGAAAATATAATTAATCCATTTTAGATATTTTTTATATATTTTTTTTTGACAGGAAAATTACGTTTATTTTTATTATCTGGTAGATCCGTGCAGTTGTATGCAACAACAAAAGGTTTCATACTTAGTATTGCAAATTGGATTTCGGTGAATTTAATAAATGCATCCACAACTGAATAAGTTGTTCTCAGTTGTAGATATAACTCGTTATTAGTATTATGAATATAGCGTGTAATTCCTTCACCAATTACCGAACCGTGAGAACTAGAATAAGTAACAAATGTGTAATTCCAGAATATGATATTATTAATTTGAACCGAATTTTTCACATTGATGTCACTATGGGTTACGTTCAAATTACGAGGAACAAACCACCATCCCACCGAAAGCAGCTAAAATCATTTATGTTAAATTATGTGTATTTTAAGGTGACTTATCTTTTACTTCCTGATACTGGCTAACGTCGAAAATGTTGTTAACGTATTGACATGGACCATCGTTAATTACATAGGCTGTTTTAGATTGAGAACATAAAAATAGAATTGCAATTAAAGACCACATATACAGCATTGTTAATATGAGACTACTATCTAGGCATCGATGTTTGATCCATTTATATATTCTACTTGAAATTGATTTTTATAACACAATAATGATTATTTCATAATAAGGTAAGTGTTTCTAAATAGGCAAACGAGATGCACTTTATTTTAGTGGGTTTACACATTTGCTGATATTAATGTCAACATTTCATATTATTTTTAAATAAATTATTCAGGAAAAAGAAAATAAGTCGAAATCGAAACCGTTTTCTTCATAAGAATTAATATAAAATTAATGTTTGCTTATTATGATAGTATTACAAAAGCAGGCAAGGTTGTGGCATCACTTTTTTTTTTGGACGCTTGCAATCATATGAGAATTCGAAATTTTCTTGGTCATTTATTCCTTTTATACTGGACTTGCAAGTATACAATAAATATTATTGCTTAATAATTTAAGTGATAGTAAATAGATGAATTAAATACATTTTGTTGTGTGAAAATAACTTTTTTTATTACAAACCATCTTGTTAACATATTTCATGTTAGAATGAATATCAGTACTCTGAATTTTTAATGCAGTTAGGGTTTATTTTTTATAAAGCACTCGCATGTTATACAGTCCTACACTCAACTGTAATTAATTAATAATTAACTAAACTTTACCTGCATGGTTAAAGAAAGTAAAAAATAATGTTCAATTCAAATCAATTAAAAATTATATATAAAGCGAAAGTAAAATAAATATATAAATTTATAAATAAATAACTTTCGTTATTGTTCAGACAAATTAATATATCATTCAAAATTCCACATGATTTCATCGGTTGATTATCATTAACTAGAATAAGTGGAAGTTCTGAAAAAATATGTAAAATCTCTTGATAAATAATTTACGTTTGCTTCTGTTACACACCTGATTTGAGAAAATGAATGCAATTAGGTAACTTTCCGTAATGAGCATTTTTTTTTTAATTAGAGCATATTTTTCAATTATTTATAGTTGTAGGTTATTAGAATAGTGGTTTCAATCAGAATAAATAAAATTGTTGGAAATAAAATGGTGGTTTTTTATGATGAAATCTCATTTATTTTCTTCTATAATTCATTTTTAACTTCTAAACAAATTTCCAATTTAAAAACATACAATAAAATAGTAATTGTGAACTATATTATTTGTTTGTTAACAGAAACCCTAAGATGCAATTTATTTCTATAATACTTATTGTTTCTAAACTAATATTTTTGTAACTGTGAGGTAATATTATTATTAAAAAATCATATTCGCCTAAAACTACCTTTAATTTTTATAACATTACTTAAGTATGTTTAGTAATTACTCGCAACACAAAATCTACAAAAAAATAATTTTAATTTCACGATGCAACAAACATTACGAATCCTATAATATAATATAAATATATTTCGCTATTTGCTTTGAAAATAGAGCCCGCATTATAAAAATGTGTTAAATTTAATCCATTCCTTTGGACAATTTTATTCAAACTCATAAAATCAGCAGGAACACGTTTTTCTCGCAGAACCAGTAGAACTTCTGAAAATATAATTAATCTCTTTTAGATATATATATTTTTTTTTTTTTTGTGAAGAATATTACGCTTAGATTTATTATTTGGTAAATTCGTGCAGTTGAATCCAATAAAATAAGGTTGTATACTCAGTATGGCAAATTGGATATCGGAGAATTGATTACGTTCAACCATATGTAAGTAAGTTGTTTTCAGTTGTAAATACGACTCGTTATTAGAATTACGAATAGTACCTGCAATGCCTTTACCAATTGCCAATTTGTATTTGTTAGAATAAGTAAGATATGTGTTATTCCAGAAATAGATATTATCAATTTTAAGCGAATTAGTCACTCCGTATTCAATATGCGTTAGGTTCAAATTAAAAGGTACAATCCACCATCCCACAAAAAACAGCTAGAATCATTTATGTTAAATTATATGTATTTTGTGGTGACTTATCTTTTACTTCATTATATGACATAATGTTGAAAGTGTTGTTAACATCTGGACATGGACCATCCTTAATTATATAGGCTGTTTTAGTTTGAAAACATAATATTAGAATTGCTATTAAAGGCAACATATTCCGCATTGTTAATATGAGGCTACTATCTAGGCATCGATGTTTGATGCATTTATATATAAAACTTGAAATTGATTTCTATAACACAATAATGATTATTTCATAATAAGGTTAGTGCTTCTAAGTAGGAAAACGAGATGTACAACATACTGGCAACATTTCATATTATTTTTAAATAAATTATTCAGGAAAAAGAATCATAAATCGAAAGCGAAACCGTTTTCTCCATAAGAATTAATATAAAATTCATTGCTTATTATGATAATATTACAAAAGCAGGAAAGGTTGTGGCATCATTTTTTTGGGGATCAAAATTATATGAGAATTCTAAATTTTCTTGGTCAGTTATTCCTTTTATACTAGACTTGCAAGTATACAACAAATAATATTGCTTAATAATTTAAGTGATAGTAAATAGATGAATTAAATACATTTTCTAATGTGAAAATCACTTTTTTTATTAAATTATCGATTAGCAACTATGGCCACGTACTAAAGACAAACAATCTTGTTCACATATTTCATGTTAGAATGAATATTAGTACTCTGAATTTTTAATGCACTTAATTAATTAATCTTTACCTGCATGGTTAAAGAAAGTCAAAATAATGTTCAATTGAAATTAATTAAAAATATAAATAATGTATCATTCAAAATTCAACGTCATTTCATCGGTCTTCCACATATTCTAGCTAATGATAATCAACTAGAATATGTGGAAGTTCTAAAAAAAATATGTAAAATCTCTTGAAAAATAACTTACGTTTGCTTCTGTTACACACCTGGTTTGAGAAATTGAATGCAATTAGGTAACTTTCCGTAATGAGCATAATTGATTTAATTAGAGCAATTTTTTAGTTATTGATAGTTGCAGGTTTTTCTGGTATTTAGAATAGTGGTTTCAGTCGGAATAAATAAAATTGTTGGAAATAAAATGGGGGTTTTTTATGATGAAATCTCATTTATTTTCTTCTATAATTCATTTTTAACTTCTAAACAAATACTATCGCTAATTAGTTAAACATTTCCAGTTTGAAAACATACAACAAAATAGTAATTGTTAACTATATTACCTGTTTGTTAACAGAAACCCTAAGATGCAATTTATTTCTATAATACTTATTGTTTCTAAACTCATATTTTTGTAATTGTGAGGTAACATTATTATTAAAAAAAACATATTCCAGAAATACATTATGTTTCGCCTAAAACTACCTTTAATTTTTATAACATTACTGAAGTATGTTTAGTAATTACTCGCAACACAAAATCTGTAATAAAATAATTTTAATTACACGATGCAACAAACATTACGAATCCTATAATATAATATAAATGTATTTCGCTATTCGCTTTGAAAATAGAGCCCGCATTAAAAAATTGTTTGTAATTTAATCCATTCCTTAGAGCAATTTGACTCATAGCAATAAAATCAACAGGTATATCTTTCTCTTGCAGAACCAGTAGAATTTCTGAAAATTTAATTAATCTATTTATATAATTTTTTTTTCTTTGACAGAAAAATTACGTTTATTTTTATTATCTGGTAGATCCGTGCAGTTGTATGCAACAACAAAAGGTTTCATACTCAGTATGGCAAATTGGATTTCGGATAATTCGGATTCGTGCATAATTAAAGTAGTTGTAATCAGTTGTAGATAAAACTCGTTATTAGAAGTATGAATATAGATTGTAATTCCTTCGCCAATTGATTTTCTGCGTTGACTAGAATAAGTAACAAACGTGTAATTCCAGAATAAGATATTATTAATTTCAACCGAATTTTTCATATTGATGTCAGTATGGGTTATGTTCAAATTAGGAGGTACAAACCACCACATTACCGAATACAGCTAAAATCATTTATGTTAAATTATGCCTATTTTAAGGTGACTTATCTTTTACTTCATAATACTGGCTAAGGTCGAAAATGTTGTTAACATCTGGACATGGACCATCGTTAATTACATAGGCTGTTTTGTTTTGAAAACATAACATTAGTATTACTATTAAAGACCACATATTCCGCATTGTTAATATGAGGCTACTATCTAGGCATCGATGTTTGATCCATTTATATATAAAACTTGAAATTGATTTCGATAACACAATAATGATTATTTCGTAATAAGATATGTGTTTCTAAGTAGGCAAACGAGATGTACTTTATTTTATTGGGTTTACACATTTGCTGATATTACTATCAAGATTTCATATTATTTTTAAATAAATTATTCAGAAAAAAGAAACATAAATCGAAATCGAAACCGTTTTCTCTATAAGAATTAATATAAAATTAATGATTGCTTATTATGATAGTATTACAAAAACAGGAAAGGTTGTAGTTTTTTTGGGATTGCAAGTGAAATTTGGTAATATAATATTATATAATTGGATTAATGTAAAATGTAATATTATTGTATTAATAGAATCAAACGATTTTAAATAATACATGTTACTTATATAACAATAGTTTTATAACTCCATTTAACAATTATGTTTATTAATATCATTATTCAGATTATGTTACATAATGTACCTTAGAAATATTGATTTATTTATCTGAAATTAGTTGTTCAATCTGCTGCTAAAGTGGATTTGTGTATTTGGAAGAATGTCCGGCTATTTGCAGTTGGAGATAGACTAATCATTTGAACAAATAGCGGGCATTGCCCATGGGAATACCGACGTGAGCCCTAACGATAAATTTAAGCCACGCACACACATTTCCAAATCGTTTTTGCTTGCAACTGTATATTCGTGTACCTTTCCTTTTTCGTGATTCATCTCGCTACACAAAATTGATTCGAATCGTTTTTAACGAAAACAGTATAATTGCACAATTAATTATAAAAAATAGTGAATTAATACTATTTTTTTTAAATTGTCTAAAAATATTATTTATTTATTTATTTAAATCTGTTACACTCCAATGGATAAAAGTTTTCTGAAAAATTTATTTACTTAACCCGAATTTTATTCTTGCTGGTTCTTGCAACGGATGAGAATGAGAAACCTTTTTTTTTGTCCACGGAGGTGAGCAATAAAAATCAGAATAACGGTCGGATAGATTATAATAATTTCGAGCTTCCCCCTTTTCGGCACGAATGAATTTGATTTCCTGAAAGATCCTCAGCCATACGAAAAAGGAAATCAAGAATGAAAAGTGCGAGTTTTTTTCATATCAAATAAACTCTTCGTCCGCTCACCGGTTCCCATGTATATTGAAATTATAATCGTATACTTTTTCATCTCCACTAATTACAAATCTCTGTAGCGTACACAAAAATATAATGAATTCGTAAAATCGCCAACTGAATTCGGGAACAAACTTTTAATGATGTTATGCACCATTTCTAACGGAGTGCGCTAGCAAAAACTTATTCCTATCGGGGAATGTTTACGTTTCATGTACATTTATTTTTTTAGCGGTGTTAATATTTTAGGATTTGGGTTGGACAGATAATTGCGGATGCCGAGCACGAGTTCCCTTCAAAATCCACTCTCGCATCTATGCATACATATATATAAGAAAAGTCTCTCTTATAGGGTTTTAGGGTCGCATTGAAATTAGCCGGATTTCAAAAATATTGCGACAAGTTTCTCTCGTTTCAGCTAGGCGAGCTTCAAACTCATGTATGCAAATGAGCAATAAATTTAACAATAAAACCGGATCCGCTTCCTAACAACTTTCCAAGTGCGTCATCGTAAAATCACACGCCTAAGTGTCTTTAAACCAAGTTTTACATCGTTAAAAATCTAAAGATATACAAATACAAACATTATTACAAAAAACTGCAATGTCTGCAAATTAATATAAACCTTCCTCGAAGTGCGAATTTAAAGCTTTATTTTTTTAATTGATTAATTCATTTGAAATATATTATTTAATAACTCGAAATAATACGTTAATGGTTTCAAAAAGTATACATACTTTGGATGATATACAGGCAATTAAAAAAAAACAAGATATATGAGGTTGAATATATTTTTTTTTGTGTGCGCTCCAGTATGGATTTGGGCTCCATGCATATGAGACCAAGGCGTTTAATCGGTCCAAGACCGTAATATACTAGAGTTATATCTATGGAAATATTTAATATATTAAATTGCAAGGAGCCATTGTATGGATATATTTATTACGCAAGGAACTTAGGGCAGGAACTTTTTTATATGCTCGTATTTTTTGTGCTTTGAATTATTATTTATTAATTGATTATATTATATAGATATACATTTTGTGTCTCTGCATTAATTAGCTTCGGTTTGCACGATCCGCGTAACGAGATATTAATTTAAATAATTATTTTCGCTCAAATATTTATACGAATTCTAACAAAGCAATATTGTTTAAAATAATATTTAATATAAAATAATTATTTTATACATTAGCGCCGAGTATATTTATCAGGATTTTCCATCCAAATATTTTTCTACATTACCAAATTTCGTGAAATTGAATTAATACACAAATTTCACTGATTTCCATAAAGTAAAATTTTTCGATGATTGCTTGTTCTGACAGTATAAAATGTATGAAATGCGACGATAAATGAACTGAGTAAATGCGCGATAATCTGGAACTGACCCTCCTAAAACCGGGGCATTACTGCAAATGGAATCTTCGTCTGTTGCATAAGGCGAAGCATGAGGAGATTTGAGACTCGTTATTGTTCTGGTGCGCCCTTATTGTTCTGATTAGATTAAGGGATTATGCAGGACGTGCACCGCACGAAATTTAACGCGCCTTAATCCCATCCAAGTTTGTTATTCAGACATGACTTCAAGGCGTACACATGCTCTACAAATTCCATTATTTCTAGCACACGGTTAAGTTTACCGCCTCCGCCCCCACGCGATTCAAATTAATCACGAAATCTGCATTTTCGCGAAGCACAAAATTTACCGACAATAATAAATAAAGACCGTTTTATTTACGCCTGTTCCCCCTTTGAATAGGTGCCTTCCATTTGAAATGCACTTGGGTGTATTCAGTAGTATTATACATCGGAGCACTCATCGCAATGCGTGAAACAGTGCACCGCACCGTTCTATAGATCGGCAGGTCTATTCAAACTGCAAATACGATGTAAATGCAGCGCAGAAGAATCGCTAACTACAAATAATACAAAGGAAATTAATATTAGGTCATTATTTTGTAACAAAGAGAATACCAAAATCATACAACTATATAATAATTGTATTTCATAATATCTCCACCGAATAAACAAATCAGAACAATGATTTTCTGTTAAAGGTGAAATAATAATTAAAATAATTCTTCATACAACTTTAGTAAAATGGATTAATAAAATTAAATAGTGCTGTTTTTTAGAATTAATTTTTATTTTGCTCAATCCGGACTGACACAATTTGTGTGGCTGCAGCAATATTGTCTATTATTTATAGTGTACATAAGATGTGTTCTTAAGTTGGCTCATTAAGAAACTGGTTATGATATCTAGTCGAGAATTAGATGTGTCTTCGTATTTGCAGACTGTTTTGCTTCTGTGAGGACTAGGGTATTCCCTTCTGCAGGCTCAACCTCAACGTGTTCCTGGGCCTGGATAAATGGAATGGCTATATATCATTGCGGCTAAACTCGGATACTGGGATGATGCAGTTAGTGTGCAGTGTGCATACAGGACGCTCTCTCTCGCGAAGCGGACTCGCGCTCCAAAACCAATTGAATTCTTAATGGGACCCCTCGCCCGTTCGCATTATCATTTCAACTTGCAAACGCGATTACATCCCCTACATCTACCTACATCTCTCTCTGCCTCTACCTCTCTCATCCACACTAGTCCAAATACACTTACCCCCTCGATCATTCGTACCATTCCAACCCAATGCACAATATAAAACCGAATGAGTATATCCACTTTATCATTCATTTATCACGCCCACACCATCGCGCTGAACACTTCAAACCATAGATCACTAGCAACTATCAACTTCATCACCTATCTGCTATTAAACATGCATTGTCCACTTAACTTAAGATAACATCACTTCCACAATTTTACATATTCTTTTTTGAGAACTACTTTCAATCGATTTAATTATATTTCTTTTATTGCTAAGCCAATTTCAGAATCTCTATGAAATATATATGCGCCGCCAGCGTGTAACAATTTTCCTTTAAAATTCACTTGTAAATAATTCAATAGTTTGGTATATTCATGTTGGTAGTGCACCACGTCGAGGCACTAAATTTTCTGTTATTTCTTCAAAACTTTTTTTTATTATGAAAACTTATATGCAATGAAGAAAAATAATATTTTTGTATTTACAAAATAAAGTAGAAAATAATTTACATCCTGGAAAATCGCAGGAATTAATATATCGGAGGAATTAATTTTCAAATTGAGGTTTTTGGCGTTGATTGCGAAAATACTAAATTTATATTTGAAGGTCCTTCTGTCGTGGTGGTTAAATTTAATATACAATGTGTGCAAATAAGTAGATGCATTTGAATGTTTGTTTTCATTTTAATATAATTAAAGCTGATTTATCATTATTGTTGTCATTGTAGCAACTGGTAATATAAAACGGGGAAATTGAGCTATAAACTTTAATGTTTATATTTGTATTATTATGACTGCACAATGAAAATACGGCAGTAAAAAGTGCACAAACATTTCACATATAACTATAAACTAAATATTAAGCAGCAATCACGAATTGTAATTGGAAGAACGTCGTAAAAGCTTTATGGAATATTGCATCTCCGTATGTAAAGCAGACTTGTTATTTTTTATTTTAATTATTTCAATATTTGCCGTAAAATAATTAATTCTATTTTTAATTCAACAAACTATACATCATTTACATCAAATTATCAATCTTGAAATAAGCATTCAGAAGAATAAGGAATTATCTTGGATAGAAAAATGGAAGTAATTTCCTGACTTTAATTGGGTTTGAATTAGATTTAACTTCGGTTGAAAAAAAACTACAATGATCATAAAATTGAGATCTTTGAAGCATAATAAGTAGTATATAATGTAAAATACGACTAAGCATTTTTATATTTTGCAGCTACCTTAATTAATTGCCAAAAGTCTGCTTGATTCGATCAATTATTGGCAATTATGGATTCGATGATTAAATCGGAACAGGCATTCCGAAATTCCATTATGCTTGTTGTCGTTGAGCGGAATTAAAATTTAATCGGAGGACAACGTTTCCGACGTGCGTCCATCCCGATCCCCTAACCGGGACTTTTCTAATTTTAACAAGATTATCTCCGTCACACTCTCCCTAACTCTGTATACGCAAGGGTTGCAGCGGTCATTAAGTCCGTCCGTGTCCTCGAAAAACCATTTTTAAAAACGTCCACTCGTCCGAGTCCAATCACGAGAAAAATCCAATTAGGATTCCAACGAGAAGGACAGAAAAAAAAAGCGGATAAGACCGACCTGTGTAGGATGGAAAATCTCTGGAGTTTGTAGATTATGATATAATTGCAACAATTTCATCCACGGAATTATAAAATTTAATTTATAGTAAATAAAATATCTGCGGTTCATTTCAAAAGTGGAAATATTTAATGCAAACAATATTTATAAAAAAAATGTGGCAGTTTTTTCAAACACAACTTTATTTTGCAAAGTCTGCATTACAAATAACTTTCGTTGATTGCTTTTCACGATTCTCAATAAACGCGACACATTTCTCGGCTTTCTAAGCTGCATTCATATTACTTCTTAATAAATTATTTCTATTGGAATAATAATTTCCTTTACCTGATAAAAATATGTTTATTATCATATTATTATTCCATCTTAAATCAATTTGTCGATGTATTCTAAATTTTTAATAGTCAAAAAAAAGAAAGAAATAAAAAGAGAGGATTAATTAGTTCAAATAACTAAATAGTATTACAATTATAATAACCAATCCGAAATTATGAATCTTTTGATTGGAAGCACCGCAATACGAAATATCATCTGACGTTCTAGTAAACGATGAACATTTTACGTCACTTCGAGCACAGAAGTTCATGAACTTTAAACTGTGCTTACTTATTTTAGGGTTCCGAAGAACAAGTAGACTCTCTAAAAGAAAAATGATTCAGAATGAAGCTGTTAGTTTTGAATTGACTTACGTTTACTGACTTCCTCTGCGACTTGCGTACAATTAAATCCAACAAAATATTTTGAAAGTTTATAATTGATTATCGAATAATCCAAAAATTCGGTTTCACCCTCAGTTTCTAAACGTAACGCAAACTTTTTTCCATATGGTACAACGTAAAAGGAACCATGAGCTGTGGTGTTTTCCAAAATATCGAAAAAATTGTTAAAACAAGAACCGCTTGCCGTGTAGTTATAAGAATCGTCAAAAGTAAGGCGATGCAGATTCGAACTCGACGCAAAATTTAAGTCTACCATGGGAAAATCAAAGTTATTCATGTTTTCCCAATTTTTTATTTGCATGATCTAAAAATAAATATTAAATATAATGTTTTCTGTTCTGGCAGGAAATACTTACATTTTTAAATAAGTCATTAGTCAATAAAGAGTTTACTTTCGGGCACGTTTCATTTACGTACACGAAACCCTCGCCCGTTGTCACCAGTATAAAAATTACATATAATTCAAACATGTTTCGCAAGTTTGTTACTGCCAAACGTATCATGTTACTACATTCACGGCTTTAAGAGCTCAAACAATTGAATTATGCAACTGTAATTTGTGTTGATTGCTGTTAAATATTATTTTCCCATTGTATTCAAACAATTCTTTTATTTGGTATTTTTAATGGATGCAATTTTTGCACAATAACGAAACAAATAAATTTTATTTTACATCTCACTTATAATGAATGCTACATTTTTTTTAGAATTTCAAAAATATAATTAAATCAATTATATAATGTAATAAATTATTGTTTTTAATCTTACAAACTCGATAAGTTTAGTTACATATAATTTAATCTTTTGTCAAAGCTCCAGATTTTTAATTAAAAAGCACGTCATTTAAACTCTAATATATTGTAGATACTTAATATTCTAGTTTTTTTTTGATTCTCAACGAAATTGTAATATAATTCTTGTTTGTAAAACGCACTGTGTGAATTAAATATGTATTTGCTAGTTCGTATAATAAAGAAAGTATAATGGATGCATAATGTATAAGTTTGAGGATTTCAAAATTTAATAATCCCTCCGGCCGGCCAACACAATGAGTTTATAGAAACTGGCTGGAAACTATGCTAATTATATCCGCATATCAATAATTTAGGAGACTGAGTTGTGTCCCCCTGCGGCCAAGCATAAACAGTAAACATATCATTATAAAACTGCGCGAAAACTTTTCATTACCAGTTATTTTATATATTTTGAATGCATGTATTTTCTGCAGCAAATATATACAACTTTTTATTTAATTAGCAACATCTACTAATTGCATAAAATTAATATTATTACATTTTTATTTAATAAAATAATATAAATATAAAAAATACGATAATTCCTGAAAAAAACAGTTATTTTTTACGACGTAGCTTTCATCTACAAAGTGAACGTTTGAAGCAGTTGCATGCATTGCGGAATAACCGAGCCATGATTATAAAATCGATAAAAGATTCAAACAACTTATCAACGTAACTTGCTAATAAAAAATATAGGAAAAAGTCAAAAATCTACATTCATATTATTAAAACTCTTTATGTAATATATAAATTTTAAACAATTTAATTTTATTTTTTTTTTACATCAATATTACTTAATATTCTAGTTGCAATCTCTACGTATGAATTGTTCTAAATCAATTTTAAAAAAATCGTAAACTTTATGTATGCGGAATTATATAATAAATAACAATATTTTTTTAAATTAGAGTATCTGTAAATATTTACGAAATTGATAAAAAAAATATTGATTTTCATTCTGTTTCATAAAAAAAAATGTTTCATTGATTAAACTATTGATCTACTGTAATTGTAATAATTCTTATTACTAAAAAAACGTGTACACAATTGTTGTCTTTGTGATAAACTAAACACACTGTTTTTTTATATACTTCTATAGAGGTAAAATTGCGGATTTTGTTTGTAATTCCTGTTCTCGGTGCATTCGAAAGCAGACAAGCGAAAACCGGAACTGCAAATATTCGTGCGAACCGCAATTATTTGCTGTTAAGTGTGTTTTTTTTTTGCATTGTTCATGCATTGTATTTGTATTTGGATGGAATTATTTTATTATTTAGATTCAGCGATGCGTGAATTTTTCAAATAACATGCTGTGAGACCGCACACAAATTCTGATACACAATTCAATCGAATCTCAACAAATTATTCAAAATATAATATTTTAGCTGCTGAATCTTTACAGCCGCTAAGAATATAATAAATAAAACTGGTACAAAATCTTGTAGATAATATAAATCAAGTACAAAAGGAATCGTAATATTATTAGATGTTTTCTCAATCTGTCAATTATTGTTCGTTCCACCTCAACAAATTTCTTTTTGCAAATGTACTATAATTGGAAACATTCTCATTATTACCAAACTATTGTTAAAGTTGCGATCAATAAAGAGCACGTAACGTTTTATGTATTTTATTATTAGAATCATGATTTTCTCTCAACGAGATTGATTACGTATTACAATTAATTTATTCTAAAACAAGCTTTAGCAGTTAATTTTATCTACATACGAGAGATTTAAAAAAAATTAAAAGTGATACATATAATTATTATTATAAATATCCCAAAATAATATTGAATTAAATAATATAAATATAAATCAATTCGAAAAGTGTAAGAAAATTTGTAGATGCGACGAGATATTTAATTAACTGTAGAAGGAAGTCGGTTAATAAACTAATACTTTGTCGACAGAGTGGAGGAGCGTAAAATGCAGATAAAGCTAACATAATTTAATGCCATATGCGACACTAACTACCTCAATTACAATGTGTAATTACTTTTCAGAACAGAATCACATCAATCCTGAAGTTTCTTGACACGCTAAACTAATAACTAAACACATGCATCAACATCGTCAGAACGTGGCTATAATTAATCAATTCGTTGATATGCTGCTGCTTCACAAGAGGATAACGCAAAGAATTTCCTCTCGCGCACTCGCCGTATTTTTGTTCCCTGTTTTTAATTTTATTTTAGTTTTTAGTTTATTCTTTGCCGGTTAAACGGAGGAAATAGTGTCAGAGACTAAAGGTGCACGTATGGAATTTATGTGAGCCGTCGGTGCTTGATATTTATTGCATTGTGGAATAAGTTTAGGAGGATAGTATTGAAATTGGAGGCGCGCCCGTGCAATTTGCACTCTCTCCCCGAAGCTCACTAGTAATCAAGACTTTCATTTATATGTTAATGCGTACTTACATAACATACATAAACATACGTGCTTGCTGTATTGTAAATAAACTTGTAAGAAATATAATGTGAACAATTTTAAATATAATTTTTCATGAAACATAAAAATTTTGACCAAAAAAAAAACATTTATTTCATCCAAAATTTTATGAATTAATGGAAAATAAACGGGATTGTTAGCATATTATAATTATATTATATTTAAAATTGAAATAATTATAATTAAGGTAACATTAAATGAATGGATTTCTTCTTAAAATATTTATTTTATTCGACAAACGTAAAACTCGTTCACGACTTTCCTTTCATAATCTAGTTTTTATTTAAGTTTGCGTCGAGCGAGAAAATAAAGATCTTAGAATGAAAACACAAAGTTTTCTTCTTCATTTCCCGTCGAGTCCGCGGCTTTTGTTGAACGCAGGTATAAATAACGTCCGCATAAGAGGAATTATATAATATTATATTGTGAAGAAGCGAGAGAATAATGATGAACGTGAAACAAAACGAAAAAAAAAGAAGGAGAACGGAGGAGAAAAATCGTGCTAACGGAATAAATCTCTGAGAAATTTATTCCGCAAACGCTTTGCGATTTTGTGTTTTGTGCCTTGCTTTGCATGCAAATGAATTTAATTAAAAAAAAAACAACTAAATCCTGCTCATAACTAGAGCAGCTCACGACCCACGAAGATCAGAGTAATTGCAAACCTTGCGCAACGCAATCATCAACGGTTTAGCACCGATTATTTGTATTTTGAAAGGTGCATTTTCATTAAATAATAAATTTATTTTTAAATTTTTACCTGTATATTATTGAAACCCCATTTAAATCTTAGAACCAATTCCGATAAAACATTTCTCAGAGTAATTTGAATACAATTCTGGACCAGTGCAAAATAAAATATTAATATACTAACTATATTTTTAGTGTAAATCAGTATTATTTTTCTAAAAAAATATATATTTATAGTTGTTATTATAATTTTTGTTTTTGCTATTAAACTTCATAAGAAATTTTAACTATTATACTTCTTCCGATACGGAAATTCAACAAAATGCTAATATTTATATTATCCTGAAACTTTAAGAAAAGCTTGTTCAGTTCGTAATAATATACGGAAGGCGGAATTATTCTGAGTAGTCACATGAATCTTATATAAAATTAGATTTCACGAAAATAACATGAATAATGAACATTTACTAATTTCTACTGTAGACGTAAGACTAAGTAAGTTTTTACAAATTAGGTTTCATCAATTAATGTTTAGCGTTGATGGAAACATGTGGGAGCATTTACATATTATGCGTCTGTCTGGTGGATATTGGTGAGGGTTTGTAAATATGAGGTTGGTGATATTTTTGTTTCATTAGAATTTTAAATGATATAGCGAAGGCACACTGTAACACATGTACGAATTCCGACAAGTGAGACCAGCTGTCGTTGATATTATGCTATGCTAATGCGAATTCTTCGAGTGAAAATCGCGCAGGCGGATGCCACCTCTTTGCACCCTTCGTCCCCTTTCCACGATTCCGGAACCACCCCCAACTTTATACACATTGAATATCGAATGCCGGGGGCAGCAAAAGGCGCGGTCGGTGTGTTAACAAGAGTCGGCGGCAGCTCGATGAGACATTTATAAGCAACATTCTTTCGTTTATTTTTTTTTCTCGTCACTTTATATATTTATATGCAAGTTTTGCAACAGTGAAATGAAAGGGAAACTATTACTGCTGCTATTTTTTTTAGTTATGTTCAAATATGTTCCTTTATTCATAAATTCCCTGAAAAGCATTAAATTCGATAAATATTGAACATATTTCAACACAATTTACATAAGGAAAAGCATTTAGAAGAGAAAACGTAAAATTTAAATAAAGTAAACGAAAATTTATTAAATAGTGTTCTAATCACCATTATTATTTAAAAATAGTGGAAATTAAAATTGAGTTAAAACATTTTTAAACGCTGTAAAAGTATTGTTCATTAAATAAATACAATTTAAATAATAGCAAACTGTAAAACAAATTAACAAAATAAATATACATAGATGCGATTAATGAACTGCATTATACTATTCATGAGATAAATCAGCATCAAAAATAGTTTCCATTTAAACAGAAAACGCCAACGTTGAAATGCGTTTAATTAAAAGTTTGCGCGACCGTTAATTTGGGTTATGCGTTAGAATAATTAAAAGCGCGGTCGGATACAGCGCCAACGATTTGTTGTGATTAGTTCGGATGGAATTAGATTCGTTTGGTAAATTTGCAGTTTACGTCATATTAGTGCGCAATTTGCGTTTGGGCTCCGGAATTACAAATAATTTCGATCACCCGGAAAACTGGACTCAGCATGGTCAAATTGCTGAACGAAAAATAATTTTTTTTTTAATGTTTGAAACAATATTAATATCAAATTTTGATTACTCTGGTTACTAATAAATAGTTTGTCGAGTGATAATGATTATTCCATCTGATGAAATAATCATTATCCTCTTTGAAGGGCTGTCTGTAGTTTTAAGCACTTGCGTCTCAAGTATATAATTTCATATTCCACGTTAGATTAAACATATATAATATTTGCCGAGAGTTTCTCATTCAAACTAAATATCTATTATTCAACAAACTCAGATTATTATTTAATCAAATAGCAATCAATATAATTATATGAATTTCTCTAGCGTTATTTGCGTCTTTCAGTTATCGTGGTGAATTTGCAATTGCAGAATTTTCCTGTGCATGGTAAACTTGAAAAATCAATCGGCAAATTGATTTACGAGCGCAATTAGACATTACATTGCCTGTTTGTAGACTGCTGCATTTGGAACGAACAACGTGGATCGTGGCAAGGAAAACTGCCCACTTGGCATAACACGAGCTTTTCTCTCTTTCTCCCATCTCCACTTATTCCTCCTCTGCCGTAAACATCCATCCGGAATGTTTGCTTTTATATAGAAAGAGCCGAGTCTCGTTTGTTTCGTTATTCGCTCCCTAAGAAGGGTCCATTATTGGCACCGAAATTGTCTTTCCCAGCAATTACCATAAAACGGAATTACTCAAAGCTTCAACATTTGTTCTGCTCGTGTCGCGAAATGTGTTTTTATCAAAAGTGCCTAACTGAATTTCCATTCGCTTTTCCCTACAATATTCTGCATTTGTCATAGAAACGTAAGCACGATGAAACATTAAAAACAATTAATCCAATATTTGACAATAATTATAAAATTAATGTAATTAAAGCTTGCTTAAGTAGGTAGCAGCGATAGTTAATCAGTGCAAATCCCGTTGTACAGAAGCTTAAAAATGAAAACCTTTTATGAATACACTTTTCAGGCCAAGTATATTCAAGCCGCTTTTACCCTCCGAAGCCGAGTAGAAAAATAATCCGCGTTATTTATGTGTATGCATTGCGAAGCAACCGATCCGGAAGATATGAAATTCCCAAATTATTCGAAATCGCGAATTGTAAATTCAATGAAATAAAGAAATAGAAGTGTAAAAGGTGATTTATTAATATAATAAACTAAATATAGATTTCGTTGTTTATTTAAAATTTGAATATAAATAACTAATATTTATGTATTGTTGATTTTCGTTATAATTATATTTTACATAATTTAAACAAAATCACGTTATTGAAGTATTTAATGTAAAGTATTATTTTAAATATACACAAACAATCAGACTAATTGAATTATGAAATTATTTTGTATGCAATTACCAATTAATTAATATATCAATATGTTTCCAATCGCCAACATTTCTCACGTATGCACAAATTCATCGCTCATAATGAAATACTGTTATCGGTATTTAATTTCATTCAATTTAATAATAATATTTAACGTTTTGAAAATTCAAAAAATATTTTCTAAAAAAAAGTATAAATTTTGAATAAAATAAATTATTACCGAGTCAATAAATTTTATTTTTATTATTATTAATGAAAAATATTAGATGAATGTTTGCATTTTATGTAGCTTCGAATCTCCTACACCTTTCCCCTAAATCCAAAGAGCTTTGGAGGCTGCGGCGGTTAGGTAGAATTTATTGTACCTTGTTTGGCTAATTAAAGCGAACTACGCGTTGGAGAATTTACATTTAGCTCAAGAGACAGAACTGATTTGGCTAGAGTACGGAAGAGAAAGAATCAAAGGAGTAGTATATAACTAGACCCGGATCCGACGTGTATTTAATTACGTTCCTATAAATAGAGTCCCAGCTCTGAACTTCCGCTTCCGGTGCAAAAAAGGTTCCCTACAATTGATTTGCACGTGTACATTATAAAACGAGAATTTAGTGAAAAATAAATAAAAACGTATCAAGGGAACCTTAATGCATGTCTTGGAATTTATGAAAATGTTATGTCAATGTTTAAAAATATAATCTCGGCTGCCTGCATAAACAAGCGAAAATTTATTGCCAGGCATTAAGGATATTAATGGTTTCGGTTTTCGGAGGAATCCCTCTTGTTTTTCTCTCTGCCGCCCGATTATTAATGAATACCCCCTGTCTTTCCGACTTCCGGTTGTCACTCATTGTCTCTGCAATTTACCGGTCACCGGAATCTCATTTTCCCTTGGCGCTACGGGGAGGGCAGAAAAAAATGTAAACTATTTCCGAAAATATTCCTATCTGCTGGAGTACCTTTGATGTTTTACATGTGTTGTTTATTTCGTCGTTCTGCTCACCCCAAGTTCGTCGCTGCCAATGACAGATTCTGAATTAGTTCCACAAACACGGATTGGATCTGTCCATATCACAAGAACTCCGATATCGGTGGGTGGCGAGATTCCCTTTAACACCCACACATTTTCTATATCGGCCCTTTATCTTAAAACAGCCGTAAAAATATTTAAACCCAAGGAATATTATAGTTTTTTTTTTGTTCGGGTTCCTGTTTTTCGATATCAAATCTGCGCTAATAAAGTGGAAAAAGACAAATCGATATTATATATATATAATAAGAAAGACAGAATAAAGGTAAGAAGGTGAAAGATAAGCCGTTATGGGGGAGTTGGTGGGAAGGACGGAATCAAATTCGGAACGAGCAAGGGGCGATATATTAATGGAGGTATCCGGCGTAGGCAGACGTGATAAAATATAGGAATGTTCGCATCGAAGACCCTCCTGTACCTTTTGTCTATTGAATGTTAAGGACTGATAAATTATTGATCAGCCTCTGCCTTAGACCTAATAAAAAATAATACGTATTTATTGTACGCGGGAATCAATTTCCATTAATGCGAACAGAACCAATTTCTTGCCGACTTGCCGAATTCTCTTTGCGGAATCTATTACACTGTTATTATTACTACACCATCAGTTAAAGGTTCTGACGTATAATGATACATCCACATTATTCGAGGAGAAACATTAATATTTATCAAACCTACTAACTAACATACAAACATGTTCATTTACAAGAAATGTTACAGCACCTATAGCTTTTATTCTATCGACTAAACTGGAATTGCAAACATCATGTAGAATGTATGTATTCTTATTTCTCTTCAATTTCAATAAAAATAATCAATAAAGGATTATTATAGGATTCAGTAATAATTTTATAAAATTGCTAAAAAAAAATTAAACGCAGAATGAAGACTTTTCTAGTTGATGGAGAGCGATTATATACATTGTCGTACAGCAGAAGTACTTTTGTTGGAGTGGATGGGAATATGTAAATTTTCATTTTTATTCCTTCATATCTTCATGTCTTCATAATTCATGAATATCATTTTTTTTGTGCTAATTTAATGATTTTTAGGAAATTATTAAACTGAGGAAAAAAAGCTGCTTTTTTTTTCCATTCAGAAAGTAAAAATATACTGTGCAATTAGCGACTTCTAAAGATACGCTTTTTAATTCTTAATTGACAATTAACAGGCGAAGTGGAATTTCGTTTCTTTTATCCTCACTTTCCCGCGCGCTTTTTATAAACGATCTCCTTCTTTCCACGAGTTTAATTCCTTTGTGTTTGATTGAAATGTAATAGAAATCATTCGGTTCCGCTCGAAATGATTGTAATTATTCATGAATTAAATAGATCTTCTTCATTACGAACGTGAGCTGCTCAAGATAAGAGTGAAGGACGGAATCTGAATGAAACTGAAGGGTAGAAAAGGGATAGAACGTTGAGGGGAGGTTTAATTCTCAGGGGTGAACTAAATGAAGCGCAGTTTAAGGAGGTTGCGATGATGGGGATGAGCTTTAATATCCGATGAATGTGCATTGTTCATTTACATTCGTAATCGATCCTCGCTTATTATATTCGGTCGAGGCTCATCATCGGAAGACTAAATATAATTTAATATTGCGGAAACTGAGGCGGAAATAGGAAGAAGACCGATTTAATTAAAATCATAATTGTGTACAGACATTAATCAGTTCTCTCTTTTTCCTATTATATTTCGATATATATTCGTTACATATTTGGAATTAAAAAAATAAATATTTATTCCACTTTAATTAAACTGCGTTGAAACATTTTCCCTTTTGGGATCTGTTGTATATTGTTAATGGAATGAAAACTATTAGAAAACTAATTTAGTTAATGTGCTATAAAATTAAATGTTTGAAAGGATTAACACGTAGAAAGCGAGAATAAAACAAGAAAGTGAATAAGTTGAGCTAATTTATTTTCGTCTGAGTTTGGACTGGGGTCGTTCGAAACCGAACATAGGAAAGGCACATATGGTGACAGATCCGTGTTTCTCCCTAAGGCAGCACCAAATTCTCCTCGTTCATTTCAGCAATTTGCATATATTCAAATTAATTCAAATATTAATTCAGCGTGCAAAAGCTAAATATTCATTTTTCGGGCACCGTTTTAAGCGATATTTACAATTTCATTTTTCATTAATTTCTTGTTCGCGAACCGGAAAAATAAAGAGCGGAGGCCCGAAACGGAATGGATTCACTGGAAGCTGCAATCGTGCACCAAACTGAACGAGAGTGATTCGATTAAAATTCCCACCGCGCAGGAATAATTAAACGTCTAATTAAATAAAAGTGGAGGCGCCGGGCTCGAATTTACGCCCCAATCGACACGCCCTTCTCATAATTCCTACAGAGATTTACTTTTCGCTTATGGTGATCCGCGCGACTAATCTTATTCATCCTTTGGATTGCAATTGCAAGCCGGATTAGGGATGGACTTGGGCGACGATAAAAATGAAAGTGGCAATATCGAAGATCATACATTATTTATTGGAAGAGACGTTGGATTGCTGATCGATTACCCAGTTCCACGGAGGTTACTTTTTTTTTGTTGCTTCCGACGTTGTGTAAATCTGGTCAGCAACACAGGGGTGTTTTGTTTGCTTCCGGTGGAAAAATAAAATATTGGTTTTATCGGACCCGGTCCTTCGTATGTCGACAGCAGAAAGCCACAAAACCCATCCATTATTCACCTACGATGAACTCGTCAAGTTTTGTGCGTTATCGGAGGGCTTCGACGGAGGCGCCAGATTTCCCCAGGACATCCTACATTATTTCCTTTGAACCAGACAGGTTCATAATTTCTCAAAGCTTATACTACAAATGAAACCCCATATTTGCATACCTCAAATCTTTGAAAATACTACAACTTTCTAAAAACTATTGCAATTATTTAAAACTGGGTAAAGTTTCTCACTTTTTCAATCGTGTCTTTTCTATTTAAAATACAATAATTCAGCATACACACTTTAAACGTTATTAAGATACATCTGGTAACGAATATTCAGAATTCTTGTTAAACAGACTTTCTATAAGGTTTGGAGAAAATCAATTTTATAGAGAAAATTAAATGCAGAAAATAAAAATAGGTTTCCTCAGTTTCTTAGCTTAATAAGTTTAATTAATTTTATGTAAATGTGTATAATCGATAATTTAATCTTGCCATAACTAAATATTAATTTAAAATCTATTGAAACTGTTACAACTCACTTTTAAAATATTTTACATTAAAATCGTAATTAATTTAATTTATATAACGTTATTAATAAATTATTGTGTTGTTCAGTGAATGAATATATGTGTGCGGTCAGCCACTTAGGGATTAAAATGGGTCCACCAATAAAAGGCCGACCTTTTATAGGCTTTTAAAGTTTTACTTTTTACGACGGCGAAAAGATTACACGGCAAAATACTAAAAGTTTCGAGCTTCACGCTTAATAAAATCACTATCGAGAGGGCGAGGGTGGAAAAAAAACAACGCAACAAAACTAGAGAAACTTCCGCTCGATGCAAACGCAATATGCAAAAATGAAGGAACTAGCAAGTACACATCACGAGAATATTTACACATCTGTGATTTATTTCTCATATTGATTGAAGAAGCAATCTGCTGAGTGTAGTTTATGTAATTTCGTAATAATTATGAAGAAAATCCAATTATAGAATATGGATTAATTGATTGAAAAATAGGTGTTATATTTTATGGTAACATTCAACTAAAAAAAAAACGAATTATTGTGGGCTTCGATGAAATGTATTTATTATTTTTACAATAGATTTACCAATAAATTAAAACGTGACACAAAAGCAATACGTACACTGAATATGATTAATTCCGAAATGCAAACAAATAAATCGATTTAAATTTTATTTGCATATTAAAAAATGTTACGAAACTCGCTGAAATAATAGAATTTTTGTAATTTAAATATTTGCAACTGCACTTTTGTATATTTGCAACATCAAATTTGCAAAATAGTCATAAATCAATAAAAAAACAGAATTTGAACTATGAAATCATGTTGCACTGCGATTATGGTCGAAATTAACTCAATTTTCTTTGATTGATTTAATTTCTTAGATCGTGTTATTTTCTTGCAATAGAAACGAGATGCATCAGTTAAGTGGATCCAATTCTCCAAAGTTTATTTAAAATGCAAACGCAACGTAATGCAATTACAATGCAAATCGAATTAAATTGCAATCAATGCAATGTTTTCTTGGGGGACGGCGGGGCGTCCCGATTTTGTGCATAATTAATTCCGGGCACCGTATTTTCTGCCTAATCAAGTTTTACTTACTTCGAACAAAACCCTAACGCAATTTACTAAGTGTCCTCGCTTATTATAAGGAAACAAGTAAAAAAAGAAACATAATTCACAACTGAAAAATAAGTTAATTTTAGTTACGTTTTATTTTTTATACGAACAAAGAACTACTTTGCTGATTAATCTCAATAATGGATTTAGATAATTGTGCACGTTTATAATTATTTTAATATATCATTAAAGATCACTACTTTATTTTAAAAATGTTAGATTGAATTGTGAATAATACAAAAATCAAATTTATCTATGATACCAAATTGTTGTTTCATCAATTCTAACTGAAAGCATGTTTTCGTAACGGATTTGAGATTCTGTACTTTAATAACTAAGGCTATTATCGAGTTTTTTTTTGCATTTGTAGTTTGTTTAGCTGGGATGTGTGAGCACTGAAGAGAGGCACCACCGCGTGCAAAGGTTGTAAAGTGTGCCGGCCCCGAAAATAATAATATCGAGTGTCTTTTCGGCATATTACACGGTGCGAGAGGGCTTGGGTTTCGCACGGCACAGGGGTTCGGGCGTATTAAAATTTTGATTCTCCTCCTTTACGGCCTTTCGGGGCGGCGATTTGCATTTATATGCCATTGGCATATTTTATTTACAACCTCGCATCGCGTACAGAACCGACGAAGGATAAAAAATATTTATTACAGTTACTTAGTTTATAGCGCGCTGTTTCATGTTTATTGCGCGTACAGACGTACTCACGCATGGCCTAAACTCTGTACAAAGCAAATATACTCGACACTATCAATTAAACTTTACGATGTTGTAAAGAGTTTTGCATGAAAACACAAACATGGTTTACGTATCTATTAGCAATTGAAAACTAAAAAAAATCTTTTGTGTATTTATGTTCATTATTATAAATAAATTGAAAAATAAAGAGGAAACAAATTTAAAACCCTAAGCATAATGACATTGCGTTTTATTAAAACTTTAAAATTTATATGTATTTCCCTCAAAAGCACTCAAACAATCCTCAAGAATTCTCTTTACATCTCTTAACTTCAAAATACTTTTTACATATTTGTACCTATTATATTTCCATTAATTAGTTCATATTATTTATATGTCAATGATACTAATTAATAATAAATTATTAAGTGTACAGAATTAAGAATTATTTGTATAAAGTTGTTTTTAATTGAAGAAGTAAATGAATGTTCTGTGCCAACAATAATTTCTTAAATATTGTTTATTAAGTGCGAAAACTCTTTCTCGTTGGATGCTCGCAAACGTATTATTACTTAATGTGTTTAGTATTTAAGCTGATACTACCAAAGATTTCATTTAAATTATTAATGCTGCTCGAAGTTGTTGTTTTTTTTTATGTAACCTGTGATTTACAATCCGAGTTCTGAACAAAGTTTGCCGTTTGTGCAAGTGTGTTTGCGTGTGCTTGCGCAGAATTAATGCGATGCGTGCGAGATTATTAATGCCAGAAGAAAGTGGGAAGAAGTCTGTACGAAATTCATTAATTATAATTAATTGGAGTGTATAAATCGGGGGAACGCCTAAATCAGGAAGCACGAGTTCGGTCTTAAGTAAATATTAAACGCTTTGAAATATGGTTGAAGCTGCGGGCGTCATACGCACAACCCGATGTCATCCCTTCGCATGTGTCGTATCACCCTGAGGGATCTTCGAAATCGCGAGTCCTCATCCTTTCATCCACCTAATCAAGAAATTGCAGACACGGAATCAAAGGATTAAGATGCGGATTGATTTCAGATTGCGGAGTGTTAACATCCCCGAAGAACACGCCTGGGCGGACACTGATTTACGCCCTCGGGGATGGCTCGTAGGAAGTTACCGAAGATCGTGGTTCTATTGTTTTCCCGGAAGATAAATAAATATCACAAATGGGAACGGAAAAGGCGGCAAATATGTCATTCGGGAGATTAATATCCGCATGTGGCTGTCGTTAATCTTATGCCGATCCCGGCGTCCGCCCTCTCTCGCCAAAACCTCCCGCAACTCGTCCAGATAAGAAACAAAGTCATTAAATTCTCTATCTCGGATCAAATAGCCCGAAAACTTTTAACCAGAAAACTTTAAAAAAAAAAGAAGCACATCGCACTTTCCGTTTGTTTCCTCTGCTCTTTGCCAGTCTCGGTTTTGTTGTGTGCAGTGGGTGTGAGTGTGTGTAGTTTGCAAGTGCTGAACTGAATTGAGAACTGCACAGGGACCAGCACTGAGAAGATACGTCTTACATTTACAAAATATTTACACGACAAACTGTTTATCTTATAGTCCCACCAATGCTCTTCAAACTTTATTTAGACCTGCAACTTACAAACGCATTTATTGTGATGACCGAATTTTAATAGTTTATAAAATTACTTCTCATTTAACATTTATACCGTTTCAAGAAATAAATTTAAAAAAACAATGATTGATCTCAAAGTTTTACATATAATACAGAAAAAATGATGATGTAACTTAGATGATGAAATATATATAATAAAAAAGGGATTACTTAAATTAATGCTTATCTTAAATTAATGCTTATCTTAAATCGGCGCTCCAATGGTTAGTTATTAGTAGTTTTGATGCCCTTTGGACAATCTTGAACGAACATTTCTTTTTGCCAACGCCACGATCTCGGTTTCCTCTAAACTTCTTCTCCGCAGCACCCGACAATTAGTGGGGCCGAACCTCCGGCTGCGGTTCGAATATCAAACAGCTTAGGCCCACCTAAGGCAATGTTCGCCTCCCTTTCGCATTTACTTTGGAAAACCGGCGCCCCGGATCCCCAAGTTCCATCCAGAAACGCTTATGGATTGTTTGCACCGCCCCGACCCTCCAAAAACCCGAAACTACTTTAACGCCACCGCCGACGCCCCTTCAAGTTTCACTGCAATTATAAAACAATTATTCGGAGCATGTGTCAGTGTCAAACATGACCTAATACGCATTATTTAAATTATTTTCTCGTTAATCGAAAAAACTTACAAATTTCACTATTAAGAATAAAGCTTTCACACTGAATTTCAGTTTTACTTAAAATTGCTATTTATACATGTAATAAACAGTCAAACTAATTGTAATTAATCTAATTAATAACTAAATGAAATTAATGTCTTACAAGATCTTACAAATAATTTACTCATCATCCTCAAATTTCAGTTCTGAAAATTTTTAAAGTAAATATTCTTTTTTTGATTTACATTTATTGAATTCATATTTTTATGTTCAAATACATCAATTTTAATAAAAATGAAAATTACTTTAAAAGAGAAAAGTTATGACCTAACTACCATTATCCTTTTCTTCATGATGATTTTCCATATTTTCTTATAAAAAAGTTGAGATAAGTTAAAAGAAATTTTTAAAAAAATGTAAAATACATAATTTATTAAAGATAAACACTTTTGTGCTTTCGGTGAGCTCAAAATCAAGTACGGTTTTGACTGAAAAAGTCTAGTGCTTATAAAAGCAGTCGCAATAAAAGCAGACAGCGCGTAGGGCCGAACGGCAACAGAAGGGGAATTGTAATTCAATTGAGGAATAAGTTTGTTCACCCAATTCGGAGCATCCAAAGTTCTTCGGAAAACGATGAAAAAAATGTGGTAGGGGAAGAGGGCACAAATAAGCAAGAAGTGTGAGAAAAAAAAAGAGGCTACAAAAAATGCTATAAACGCGCGTCCATACGGAGGGCGTCCCTTTAGGAATCGACTTCTAATTACGTAATTTTTATTTTACTCGTCTCGATTATTTTTCTTCCATGCGGGAGTCATTATTGCGAAGAAAGCTAAAAAATTAAGGTGAGCTTAAATTATTACAGCGTAATTCGTGGCCCTGCGGGACGCAAGGAAGGTTTAAACCTGGAAAGTGGACGAGCAAATTGAATTCCGGGACTTCCGAGTAAGTGCTTCTGCATTCTCCGGCACTGTTTGAATCCTTGATGCTTAATCAAACCATCAATTCGTTAGAAGTTCCAGGCAAAAAAAAAAAAAATGGAACACCAATGATTGTATTTGGGATTTGGTTAAGGGAACGTACTTTCTATTTATGTCCAACAATTAATTAGTGCTTGTGTACAAAACAGTAAATCAACTTAATCAGATTAAGTTCTCCGTCTGAATCGATTTAAAACGGATTATCTTAGTGTTAAGTCGTTAGTATAAAATAATATTGATGCCGATTCCCAACTCTAACGACACAAAACGGTTTTGTACTCCGAGAAAATTAGTTCGACGATTGAATCAAATCTTTTTACTTTTTTTTTATATACAATAAGTAGATATAAATTATATCAATTCATATTTACATTGAAAAATATTGTAAATTGCATATTAATATATATGGTGGATGCGCCAGGTATTTATTTGCATTTATTTCTAAAAAAATTGTAATAGTTACTTCAAATTTTAAACATTTTTTTTACAATAATTATAATAATATTACATATAATATTTCCAACACAATTTTGTCAAAATCATTTTTTTGTATTTATTTACAAAGTATCTAGCGGATATTCTTATAAAATATATATTAAATGGTTCTACTCTTTGAATTTTCCAGCAGTTATCAGAATTCGCGGAATAAACTGAATTGACTTTATGAGATTCCTGGCCACTGTTTGCATGCATATTACAGTGTCCGGTGTCCGATTTCCGTTGTAATGGGTTAAATTTAACCGTCGGTAGTGGCTGTTTCGTTCCTTGTGTTTGAAAGCTGCCGCAACAACAGCCGCCACCCGACAGTAAACTTTAGGGGTTGCACAAAAGAACCGCTCTTCTGCTGCCTCCTTCAATTTTGGTAGTTTCAACCCCAAGCTCATACACAGCATCCGTGTACGGTCTGTGCGAGAATGAGACCAATCCCTGAAAACACACTTAAAGACTTCACATATATTTCCGACCGGCGTATTGCACTTCCGGTACGTGACACATAATTTATTACAGAGAACGGAGTGTCTTATAATTCCGTTTCCGGTGGAACTACCGCAGTCCCGACAAATCTCATAAAATTGTTATTTATTGCTCGGACAAATAATCGGTACTATTATTTATGTTTTCTTTAATAATTACTGAAATCGATATTAAAGTTAATACCTAAATTCATAATTTAATTAAAGTAATATTGGAATTTGAAATTGCAATATTCTGAAAATTAAGTTAATAATAAATTAATATTTTATTATAATTTTATAAAAAAAAACTTACTGTAATTATGTTAATATTTGAACATGTACAGATTGAACATGAACGTAAAAGAAGTTGAGTTTAAGTTTGTCCTACTTTTGAAATTAGTTATACAGTGCTCTGCAGGTTTCAAGTTACGCTCGGACATGTTACATTATCTATATAGTAGATAACCAAAGCTCAGAGTATGAGTGGAAGAGTGCTGAGGACTGTTTAATGGGAACGCTGTAAAAATGCTGTCAATATAATGGGCCTTGTATTCGCGGAAGTGCTTCGGAAATGATGCATTTACATCACTTTTATTACCATCTCCGATGGATAAACTTAGAGGCACGCACTAACTATATTTTGTTCAGTATATTATATTCAGCGGTGGATATTTTCATGGAATTTATTGCCTCTCCGAAGTTTTGCAACAATATCATATATGTTGCGTTCCACTTCTATGGAACTGAATTTGAGTGAAGTTTGTAAATATATAAAATTCTTGACAAAAGATACGTCAATTTAGATCATAGGAATAAAGAAAATATATAAAATACGTAAAAATCATAGAACGTATTATGAATAAATTGATGGAATTTATTTTTTAAATAGCAGTAACTCATTTAGATAGTGAATCGTCAAGTGTAAATCCGTGCAAGCTGAGTATTCTGAAGATCTCCAATTCGTTTGACTATTGATTATCAACTAATTGTGGTGTAGAATCACACGCTGGGAATTGCATAGAGCTGCTGTCTATTCAGTTTGTCGTTGTTTGAAGTATATTCTAGAGTATTTAGCATCTGAAACTAACTCGCTTCAATGGATCATTTTGCTCGTCGATCCAATTCTGTATAATTAGTATGCATAGTTGCTATCTAGATTATAGATGATGAGATGTACGTGAAATGTGCGACAAAATTTATTTTGTTTACTAACAAGATTTACATTAAAATCCCATGAAACGCTACATACACAAATGAATAAAATTTAATGTTTATTTGCGCGGAATTTCGCTCACATTCATTCAAAGTTTAATATTTGTGGTGCAGTGGCAATTGGAGTAGACTTCCTGCCTGACGTAGTCAGACTCGCGGCTCGAAGATCAATTAATTACGTTTGTTTCGTTTTGTTTGTGTTTCGATGCTGCAATTGGAACGAAATTGCAAAAAAATCGAAATCTCAGCGAAGGCCACAACATCGGTGTGTGTACGAGGAGAATGTTTGTATTATTTGGATGTCAGCCAGAATTTCTGAGTGTGAGAAACAACGAGAGGGTGGACCTGCATGTATATATTATACGTTTGTGTGGGTGTGTGAGCGCGGATTTATATCATTATCTGTTTTATCTGGACGACTTGTGCCCTCGGTGGATGTAATTCCAACTCTGGACTCCCAGATTATCCCGTCATGCAAACAAGCCGTAAACTAACCCCCTTTCACATTCGGGTTAACTACTTCAACAATCATCCGTAAAATGATTCCAAATTCCAGTGCAATTACTATATATGCGTGTGTACGTGAGTCAGATCTCAGACTTCGGTTCGCTGAAAAAGACCAGTTGTTTCCGAACTCGATTTGCATAGTAATTTCATATTTTTACCTGCATTCATGTTTTATTTATAAGTTATATCATTTGCTCCGTCTTCCTTTTCCGCGGTTTCTTTGATGGTCTTTAGGTGAGGTTAGTTATTTCGTTCAGAAATTCAGGTAGCTTATTATATAATTTGCCAAAACTATAAAAGCCACTTTCATAATTTATTAAGAATTCTGAATCTGAAGAATTTTTTGTCTCATTGAATTTTTTTTCTAAGAAAAATAATTATTGCAATAAATATATAATTACATTTATTTCTAGATTTCAGAATTTAGATGTTTAATAACTTTTCATTCGTATTTAGATAAAGAATTTTATTTCGGATTTTAATAAAACTTATTCACTTACAATACGCTCCTCGCTTAAGTTTATTACCTAAGTTGTAAGTAGTTATTAAATAGACGTTTTTAGAAAAAAAATATGCAGAAACTTAAAGTTCTACAGTTAATTACCGAGAGATTTTGATCTATTAAATTACTCGCGATTGTTTGCGCCTCGTGGATTCGTAATTAACAGCAGTAAAATTAGGAACGTGAAATGATTTTAGCAATCGGAAACTGTTAGAGAATTTCAGTTTAAGAGCTTTTTGGTAATTGCATTAAGTTAATTACGAACTTCCCTGCGTTACCTATATAATATTACCTAAAGTATGAGGTAGTAAATAGAAAGTGAGAGAATCAGAGATTCTTTCTGCAATTTATTCGCGGAGCTGAAAAGAATAGGTGGCCCGTCGAGAAGTGCGAGGTGGAAAAAATGTTATATTTCTGAGCTTTGGTGGATTAAGCGCGCATGAAGTTATACAGTTAACTTAAAGTTTGTTAATTAATTTCACGTGGAGCGTAATTTTAAACTCGCTCTGCGCCGTCTCACGTTCTTCTGCACGATGCCAGTGCACAGCGGCCCCCGCGACCGCAGCTTCCGGGAACAGATTTACACGCGATCCGCTCATTACACGGTCCGTTATGTAATTTGTGTGCTAACGTTTGAGCTCGTGCGATAAATAAATTTATTGCGCTTTTGCTCATCTCCACAGTATATTTCTAATTTAACCTTTATGAAACTTTCCTTACTTGAATTCTAAATTTTAATTCAAATATTCATACGTATCTAGTTTATATCCAGATCGTAATACTCATTCCAAAACATATTACTTAGAAACTATACATCGCGCAAACAAGTTTCAATATTACTCAGAAATATTTTTTAGATCGATTTTTAATCAAACTAAGTGTCTTCTTTGATTACAATAGTAGTCTAAACAAACATGCAATAAAAAACTCTATATTGTTGTATAAACTTTAACATATTAGATACATAAATATGACAAATTTAATTTGATTTTTTTTTTAAATGTTTTTCTAATTTTGGACATAGATCTTCTGGAATAAAATAGAGATCACCTACCCAAGTGCTAACAATGTTGCTTAACTTGTGTTTCTGTGAAACATATGTTCGATGAAGACAATAATATTCTCAATTTAATCTGATAAGTACGATGCAATACAAAATAATCTTATTTAAGCGCCAACGACTTAAACAACGTAATTCGTTATTAATAATTTAGAGATTCATTGAGGAAGACCGACAATTCGTGAATGGAGATCAACAAGTAAACTTCCGGCACGAAGTCTCTCTGCGAAAATCAAAATAATGTGTCTCCAGTTACACACATGTTTTGTGTGCTTCAAATGGAATAAATAAATTAATTACGATTTCGCAGCGTCGCTTCCTCTCCACCCTCTTATATAACGCACACATTGATACATAAACACACACGCACGCACACGCATAGGGCCAACTCAACATAACGCGTTAAAGCGTTACATAATCTACGTATTCCCGAGAACGTGCCGTTATTGTTGCAAAACCTTCGCCTTAATTAATTTTATGTTTCTCTGTTAACTAAAACCCTGGCACGGTCGTACAGAAAATCCGACAGCGCGGATCCCAGGGGAGGTGGGTGCTTGTGTGTATATGTATTTATATATCTCGCTGGTATGCGTTTGAGAGAAAGAGACGAAGCGACCTTTGTTTGCACGAGAAAGTTTGTAAGGGATTGATGAATATCCCTTCTCCCACTGTGTTTCTGCTTATAAACCCAGCATGGATTGTAGCAAAATAGCGAAACATCCCAACAACTTAAGGAAAAGGAAGATGGAGCTGTTAAAGTCGCATCCCAGGAGTTTTCCTATAAATTACGCACATATACATTTTGTGACAATATTTTTTGCATCTCCGATACGCGCATTTATTCAACCCAAAGCTATAATTTATTACGTATTCCTAAAGAATTCGAAAATGTATCTAGTTCATTTTATACCAATAATATTTAAGAATGCAGCCAAGTGCACTTGTATTTTATTAATTCATTTATCAAATATTATGATTACATGTAGGAATCACAATTTAATTATTTGTATCTTATTAGTAGTTACGTATTAAGATATAGTATAGTAGTTTATATATGTAAAATATGTGAATTCGGAGGTATTACTGTTAGTTATGGTATGGATGCAGTAGTACGAAAATAAAACGTGTTTATTTCAGAAAACAGTATTGTTAATATAAATATATTCTCCCGTAAAGGGTTATTTTTGTTTCTCATTAAGCCTGTGCTAAACAAATAACTTCTAATTATTAAATTGCGAAGCATAAAATTTTTGATGAAAATAAATGAAATTATAACAATTTTAATGAGGCAAAATTTAATGGGACGGTAGGGTCGAGGGACATATTCCCTTCAATGGATCCGAAGGACAAAACTGGCCAAAGGTTAATTAAAATGGATGCAGCAATGCGAGGCTTAAAACGTTCGAAAATCTACAAAACTTCTCTCCATCGCTAATTAAGCTGAAAGCGTAATTGTAATTATTGCTTTTTCGCGCAGGATTTCATTATATCTTCTCTTTTTTTTTTCATACATCCTTCTCCACTGCCGAAAGTTGATTAACAATTCTGCCAGCGTGACCGTAAAATCAGAGCTTAGTCCTTGACGCGTGTAGCCAATTTGTGCGGACATTGGGCAGCGTTACAATTAAACCCTCATAACAGTTTCCCATAAACAGGGAGCTATCGGAACGCTTGTTCATTGCACATGCAGCCAATCGGAATGTTTACACGGTCACAACTGAAGCTTACATTATACCAATCTCAATATCGACATTCAATAAATCATGCATCGAACGTGTTTCGACATTTATAAACTTGATGTTCAACAAACGATCACTTCAACTTAAGATTTAACAAAAAAAAAAACAATATTTTCATAATGTTTTGTAATATTTATGATTACCAATATTAAATATAAATATTTTGGTTATAATATGAATTGATTTCGATTGAATGTGATATATATTATGTCATGTTAGTAAGTTTATCTGTAGGTTTTTTTTTTAATTATGGATAATTACCTTCAGTATTAAATAAAAGTAATATAAATTTCGTACAGAGGTTATAAATAATATTACTTAAATCTTACTGTTCAATCCTATTCAACAGATTATAATTTTTATGTAATACCATGATAATAGATAATAGAAAATCAATGAAGAATTCATAAACATTCATGCATTTAAAGTAATAAAACCGTATTAGCGGAATAGGTGTGCTGTACATCTATTCTCTATTTTACCAATGTTACGGTTATTATTGCTTATATTATTAAATACACTTAGTTCTTATACATTCTATAAACAATATTACAATATATCCATTTTCCGTTGCACGTATACGTAAGAACTATATTTTCATAGTATAGTAGTCTGACCGAACATGATGCATTGTTGATTTTGATGCAGGGCATTCGCGCTATGGACCCTGAATAATTAATCTCGTCCTGTTTTTGCTTGACTTTTGGTGCATTGTGCTATGGCGAATTGTTTGCGGGGTGCGGCTTGCCAAAGAACTTGCTTTGCATTTAAAATTTTATTATGAAACATAAGAGATGGTGGCGAATGCTGGGCGGTGTCGGTCGGCATGCGCGTGGATGGCCCATAAATCTTGGGATGTATTCTCTCCGAAAGTTGTCGCAAAAGGGTGACTGTCATCCTGCGACGCGACATTAATCATTTCGCCTGAATAAATAATTGCTTATTACATACATCGTTGATATAGGAAAGTTAATAAAAATATTTTTAAATAAATAAATGATGACACATCTCAACGCACAGATTAACATTGCCAAGTGTTCGTAAACGACAATTTTAATAAGTTAAATTATTTTCCACGAAATTCCCCTGCAAATGCTGAAATTCAAATACAAAAATGCAAATATTAGTCTTGAATATATAATTCTCAATTCATTTGTAAACTTACCTATGAAATTTATAAATACAATGTTATGTAATTGCTATTAAAGCTATTTATGTGTAATCAAGATATTCTTTGTTCCACTTTGTGAAGTTGTTTAATTGTTGCATTGATCTTTGTGAAATTCGAAATGGTTCAAAGACTTATTTGTTTCAATGGTGTCGTGTAAATTTTGCTTACCATAAGATAGGAAAAATATTGTATTATTTATTTACCAAAGAAAGTGTTATGAGGAAAGTCGATGTAATAAAATAGAGAGGGGCGGTCGCGTGGGAAGAAATTGCGTGTAAATTGTAGGTGATAATGCTCGGCCGATTCGCTTTGTCCCTTTCTCGTGTTTTGCGGCAGTAGTCGTGCGGGTGGATTTTTTGTTTGACGTTGGTGGTTGGTGGAGGCAGTAGCGGCGGTGGCGGCGGCGGCGACGGCGAAGATCAATCTACTTAAAAATAAACTCTCCTATTTTCGTTGGTATCCGAAGCGTAAGAGGGATCGTTATTATCGTTCGCGTCCCCGTGACACCCCATATATAACACGACCACAATAAAGTGTGTCTAAGGCCTAAATGCACGAAGTCACAAAAGGATAAAAGTCGATGGAAGAAGGAGTCGACAGTGCGAGAATGGGATGGTCATACGTATAAACCTGATTACACACGGGATTTATTATCGCTGCAAAAATAATAAAACATCCAAATTTCTTCCAAAAACTTACTTCCTTTACATTTTACGATTCTCACAAGGAATAGCCTTGCAGTTTCTCATTTAAACGACCCGTACTCGTAGAATGTTAATCTCAATTAAAACGCATTCAGAATAAGTAAGACTCCAGTAAAGTCCTTTATTGTAACCAATTATTACTTTCTGTGACATCAAACATAAATGTCTGCAATCCACACAACTGCATGATAATAAAACGACTGCTGCCAAAATATTCACAGGTAAACTAGAAACATTTAAAAAAAAATAAGATACAAGAAAAAATACTATTCTTAAGAGCTTTACAATTAATGTAAAGACATCCAAACCATAAAAATTATTTTATTATAACAACTAATTATTAAACATTGTAATAGTAAAATTACAAATGTACTATTCGTTCAATAAATTTTATTGGAATAAATTGCTATTAAAATTATTAAAACATGTACATTCGATTAAAAAAAGCAATTAAAAATAGATTACCGAAAAATAGCTTTATATGGTTACAAAAACATTTCTGCATCGCAATGAGTGCACCTGCAAATCCAATCGCCATAAACGAGAGATCGGTAACCCCCGGCACTTTTCGTTATTAACAATTCTATTGGTTCTATCGTTCATATTGGCCAGCAAACTATTGGTTGCTTAGCTCTAAAAAAAATTTCAACGTATAAAATCATGAAAATTTATTTTTATAACAAATTATTAATTGAGAGATTATTTTTTTAAATCATTGCTATGATGAAATAAACAATCCTTATATTGGCAAAATATTACGCTTATAGTTTTGGTTGCAGTTTTATATCATATTAAGGAATATAGGTGAAGAAATACTTCTTTCAGCTTCGCAAGGTGACATAAAGGGAACCACTCGCCTTTGCTGAAGACTGACTTTCCATGTACAGATGATTTAATTAAATCCAAACAAAGTCTAAAAGCAGGAATTGGGTTTTGGTAGAGAGCTGAGAGAGATGATGAGTCTTGTGTAAAACGAACACGCGGGGGGTGCTTAGAGTTAGTGTGCACGGCTTACGCGAAGTTATATGACTCGTTCGTGGGGGCTGCGTTGAGGGGATGAGCGAGGGCGTCATCGGTGTGCGGTTGCACAGTTTTGTCAAACTGTCGACGCCCTGTATGGCGCAACGTTCATTACACTTCGCGAACGAACGTAGGCTTCGAGTCCTCAATATAAATTTAAAATAAAAAGAGGAACGGGACAATGGGGGAAACGGTTCATCCTCGTTCCTTCGCTCCTCCTGGCACCGATCGTCCTCGCAAATTAATTGAAACGCCGCGATTCCTACAACTAATTATAGGGAAATAGTAAATTACATGCACGTACAAACATAGCGCCGCATAAATCAGCCCCAATCGTGAACGTCACATCTTCTCCGTAACACCACCTTGCCACACACAAAGACCACATAATCTAACAATAATTAATTTAATGTACTGTCTTCAGTATGTGTTCTCTATTTCTAATACAGCTTATGAAGCTAATTACGCCGAATAAACAAATCAGAACATAAGTATTTTTCTTATATTGCATAATACCACAAATTTACATATCAACAAAATATAAAGCCATTAAAATAAACTATTAACACAAAAATCGAGATCTTCAAATTATAAATTAGAACAAATTTAGTTATTTTCTTCAATATAATAAAATAAATTATATTTTCTATGCAAGTTTTATAATAAACCCAAAATTTTTCACATTAACAATATGCAATTCCATGAGATACCAATTAATTTTAATCTGTTTTAATTTGCAGTATAAAATAAATTAATATTACAAACAAATATTAAATTATTGGGGGGAAATATTATACTTTATTAAGGCTTTTTGAATAATTTGAGTTATAAATATGTTTTTTTTTAATAATGGTCAATTTTTAATGATTTTTAATAACTAATACAAAAAATACAAAATTAAAAATGAATACAAAACACAATTATTTGCGTACAACCACTAGAACAATAATTAAGAATATTGAAAACAGATTCCACATTTGCAATTATTTAAAAAATATTATAATTATTATATTATTAATTTAATATATACATACAAATTATATGTGCAAAAAAACTATCGTAATTATTGATTACATATTACAAATAAATTCATTTGAAAAAATACAATAATTCGCGCCATTCCTGACAGCGCCATCGTTTGTAAAGATAATAACTAGAATTGAATAAAATTTTGTTGCATTGGGAATTGATGCATCCTGTGGAAAAAAATAAATGTATGTATATAGAACAAATACTATTAACAGCTTTAAATACAACAAAAAGGTTACATAAAGCTATAAATTGAATTTAAAACGGTAATTTCAGGTGACATCTATTATAAATCAGTGAAACTATGTACAGCGATTTTTCCCGCCATAATGTCCAGAATCTGTAAATCTGCATAACCTAAGTTTCTTAGCCACCTACAAGGCAATAGCTCGTATAAGAAAAATATTTCATTAAGCAGCTATAAAACTAGAATGCGGTAGATGTTTGTTTGAAAACACAAAACTTGTTTAGTTCCGTTACTATTTTGTGTGTGCACTTAAACTCGAAGTCGAGCACGTTGTCTTAACATCGCTGATCATTGACGATTCAACATTCGACAGACATGAACGAAAACGAACCAGATCAGTTTGAAAATGAAGTTCATAAGTTCAAGGAGCAACTCTTCAATTTGGACAGCGAAATCGTGGATGCTGTCGTCTGGTAAGTTAGTATAATGTCAATGTCCTGTTCTCAACGTTTTTTATTTCTATAATTCTTGTTTTGAAAAAAAAGCGAATATTTTTTATTAATTATATGCACAGTTCTACTTTCACATTCAGATATTTAAGTTTGAACAGCTTATCAAAAATAAACAGTTTGCAGGAAGAGAATGTGATAAAGAGTTGTATTGAATTACGCCAACTACAGACATTTCTTTGTGTCTGCTCTTGAGGCAAGAAACAGTGGTGGCATGCCTTCAATCATTTAGTTGCAGATGAACTCCTGATTTTAGACTGTGACATTTGCAAATATGTTCATATTTTTAATCATATTGCACATGTCCCGGCCTGATATCGAGTTTGCAGAAACATCAAACCTATAACAAATTTATGAATGATATCACACCAGAACAATACTACATTTTTTATTTTTCCAGTGCTAATAATCAAAAACTGAATAACATTATTGATCCAATAAAAATGGAATTTCACTCTGGCTACATGAATCTTGTAACTACAACTTATGCAGATTTAATAAAGAAGGTTCAGGTGATTGCTAAAAAGTACAAGAAGAGCAAACAAGATGAAAAAGCATGGTGAGTCTTTTCATATAAAATTATCTTTTTTATATTATATACTTATTTTTGTTGCAGGAGACCAGACACTGGCCAGTTAAATGTGAAACCTTATAAGGAAATAAATTTGAAGAAGAAAAAATCTATGTTAGAGTCATTGATTGAAGCACAGGAAAAGGAAATTGAATTATTGAAGAAGGAAATAACAGTGCAAAGGAATGGAATGAATCAACTGGCAGAAGCTATGCACAATCAATGTTACTTGAAAAATCATCAGACACAGATTTGATTTTTTTCAGGTCTTGCGATATTTCATCTAATTTCTCAGAAAGATCTTTCTTTTTGTACAATAGTTCTTGTATTTTTGTATTGTTACTTGAAGTAGCAGTTGGTAAATCTTTAGGTGCTTCAAATTTGAATGTTCTATTTTCATGTAATGCCTCTTTCAATAGGGCAAAGTTGCCCATTTTCATTTTTAGCTCTTCAGTCTTCCAAAGCAACATTTCTTTTTCTTTCACATTAGACTAAAATGAATAAAGGTGTATATTTTATAAAAGTACTCGAGATTTCTTTTTTTATTACCATTGCTTTTTTTTTGTAGAATATCAGTTTTTTATTGGTGCATTCCTTTTTGCATTTCAAATTCTCAACTTCTTTTGACAACCTGTCTTTTTCAACGAGTATTGTAGAACGCTGTATCTTGGCTTAAATGCAGTTCGATCTAAATAAGTTATATTTTCATTAGCGAATTATTAGTACCTTTTCTTAATGCAGTTTTCAGATTTCTCAAGTCTTCTTTTAAAGCGGTCGCATCACGTCTATTCATTTCGTCTGCCATTTTTCACTAACACTATTATAGTTGCGAGCAATACTCGCAGGATGGCGTTTGCTACAATGGAGAAGGTAGGTATCTTCTTTGGACCTTTGAACCTCTTCGTAAGGGGTCGGTTAAATGCGCGTTGGTTATAGATGTCCTAGTCCTGCGCGTTTCTCTTCATCCATTATTCAGCTGTTTGGCTTCCCAGCCACTGGCGCCATTGCTGTTTGTTGCCGTTAAATTTTTGGTGTTTTGTTATTTTTTTAGTATCAAGTTGAGGAGAATTTCAGTGTAAAACTGATTGTATCCAGGGCCTTTTCACGGTAAGTCAAAATTCCTATTCTCTTTAAGCGTCAACTGAGAGTTTTCTCACAATTCAACGATGAATGATTTCATGCCCCGGCGAAACGCGTTTATTGTACCCTCTAATGGAGACGCCACTCGTGGTGGAGAATTTTAACAATCATCGGAAATAGCAATGCAGCTTTATCTGAAAGCTATAAGCTAGCTTTACCAAAACTTTACTAACTATAAACATTCAAATATATTACATTTATTTCAGTACTCTGCTTGTATCTGTTATTTTCTTTTAGTGGGAAAATCGAAAATTCTTTCGTTCCCATTGCGTTTTCATTATCCATTATATTCACAGTATTTCTCAGTTGCATAATCGGCAAGTAACAGGTCGCGCGCGTTTAATCAATAATCGAATTAATGCAATTTGGATGGCTCCCCCAGTCGACCACAAAGTTTTATTTAATCACGAGCCTCATGCATTCCCATAACTGCAGCAACTATGCAAATATTCGCTGCACGGAATCCAAGCGATGGGACGCCGAGGGACGTTGGTCACTGTAATTAACTACGAAGACGATGCTCCCTCGCAAACGACATGAATTTATAAAATGTTTAGTTTTCATGTACATTTTCATATGTAATGAAGCGGATGCAATGCTCGTTACAGTTATGTAAAACACGATGCGTCTGCAAACATTATTTTATTGTTGATTTAACCTATTCCAACAAGTATCAACTTTAGTATTAACATTGCTTACAGAACTGAGTATAGGACAAGAATTAAATAGAAAAAAAAACTAAACCTCGTGGCTAATACTTCATAATCAATGCCGATCGTCCATTTAATATAAAGAAAACAACGGAAAAGTACAATGTCCGTACAACACAAGAGAAAGGAAGATCTTAACAAATACAGATTATTTAAATATATTTATTTTTAAATATTGTTTACTGATTTCAAATACAAAATTGAGTTATATTTGACAACAAAAATAACGTATGATTGAGGAACTAATGTTGAGATTGATTCAAATATCATAATTCGATTTTAATAGATTTCAAAATTAATTGTGCAATGCAGCAACGAATATAATTATTTATGTAATAATTAAACATATACTTGCTCTTCGACAAATGCCAAATGCATGTGATGTGTTTCACGCTATATCCGGTATTATTATATCTCATATTTTGAAGTAGGTTAGGAAGATCGTTATATTGTTAATCGTATAAGCAACGCCGATGATTCACTTGTAATTGATGCACACCTAATTTTCTTTTTGCATGTTTCCCTGCAATAGAGACATTATTTATTTTTTCTTAAATTAAAATAAATAATTAATATATTATAAGAATTCATTTTAGAAATAAATTTTGAGAATCTTCGAAATATTTTTTATCAATTAAAAGTTGGACACGATGAACTGCAATCTCTAAACAATATAATTATAAGAATTTTGGAATTTATCTTGGATATGTGATAATCTCGAAGAATGAAGCGTTTGCATGGGGATTGGAAGCAATAAAAATTGTAAGAAACCGTCTGAGCCATAAAGCTTGTCGATAAAACGTAAAATTTACAGTGGTTTTATTTTGATTAATTATCAATAAATGGAAATGGCAAGCAATGCATTTAGTGGATGCACAGACTGTCTGAAATTAATTGAAACGTTTTTTGCTCAGCAATCCAGAAAAACGGCGCATTTGTCAATGAGCAATGAGTGAATAAACGCAGGTGCTGCGAGTTACGGTAGATTTGCCGCTTCGATTTTTATGCTGCACGCCAATCAAGCTGTGTAATTTGTTGTAAGAAATGCAGTAAATCAAACATTATTAACTTCTATTACAGTCTTCTGTTCATTTGCGTTCGTGCAATGCAAATTACGGATTAATTAAATCGGCGATTTTTTTTTTGCTATTCAAACATCAGGAAGGATCGTGCGATCCTCATTGAAGCAGCAAATTGATATGCATTATTTTACCACCATGGGTCATAATTTAATTTCAGTACTTTCAATTTTCAAGAAAGCATTTAACTATTATAATATGTGGGTAAGTATTATATAATAAATAAACATCAAAACGTTATTTTATTTGGAATAGAGTTGAATGAATCAAAATAGATTATAAATATTTCTATATATTACCAAGGTCGAGGTTAAAACCAATTTTAAAACGATGACCATAAGTGTGAGTTTACATCTTCCGCCTATGTTTTTTTTTGGTAGTCTGTTAGGTGTCTAATTTACATAAAACTGCACGAAGAATGCAGGCGGCCTTCGCCTCTATTAATTAACTAATCTTCGCGAAGAGAAACAAACGTGGTGTACTTTCGATTTCGAAAGAACAAAAGAAACTCGACAAAAAAAAATGCATGCACGTCCGATGATGTTTGTTTTCTTTCGTTCCTTCTGCGCGGCTTGTGAAGGTTGTTGTGATCTCGAGAACTGGTTTCGCGTTAGTCGTAACGCACATTCCCCGATACAGAGTGTTGCATAACTGGAGCACGTTTTTGTATATTAAGTGGAATAAATTGTTGCAGGAAGTGCTCGTGCATTTGCATTACGTAATTCTGATTAAAGTTGTGCAGTTTTGTGCTCTATCTATCTCGCTCACAATATTATAGATTGACTTCGACGTAACGATTAATTTAAAACATTGATGAATAATGGGATAATGCATTTTTCATTGTATTTGTATCTACCTTCGCTTTTGTTGCTTGGAAACCAACTCGATACTACACACATGCACTAATCCTAGCAACCCACCCTTCACATCCGTAGTTTTTGATATCGAGATATTTTATATGTTTACAAATAATATTTTTTATTTACAAATTTTGATTGAAATATAAATATCAACCGTAATCGTTTCGATTAATGCAAATCAAAAATTTAAAAATTACTTAATTATTCCAGAGAAATCTAATCATGTTTTCTATTTTAGAAGCATTTAGATATTAATATAAAATCAAAATAATTTTGGTTTACAAATTAATCTTGATTTTATTTAAACTTTTTCTAATTGGTTACTAAGTTTGAATAATCCGTGATTAAATCTCTAACCAATGACGGTAATCCTCATGGGTGTTCACCTCTGCTGATGGTGGAGAGGACTTTTGAGAATTTAATGAGCTCTTCGGCTAATTAGCAAATTAAATATGAAACGAATTTCAATTTGCCGCCTCCGCTCTCGCCGACGCCTAATTACTTGTAATTTTAATCGGCGTATGTTGAAGGCGACAATCAATCAATTTTATCATGCACGAACTAATTTCCGTAATTACCTTTAACTGGAGCTTATTTATTAATAATTTTGACTGCAGAATTACCCTCACACTATTAGTGCTGTTGAAAATAAAAATCCGTTTTAGAACAATTATTGTTAAGAATATAAGTTTCAATTATTTCTTATAAATTATTTTTTTTTTAACAATTCAGTTTTCCCTTACCAGAAAAAGTAGAATCAGGTGGAAGTGCACTTCGTTTCTCGATTGTACAGTTAATTATAGTTTCCCAATAAAAAATGCTGACAGTGGGAACTACCAAACCGTTCGCATGTCTCCACCAGAAAACCGGGACTAGAATCTGCAATATTGATGAGGGAACGGACAATAAGGTGTCTCTCATCGAAGTCGCGTGACTTGAAAAGCCAAAGCTACATTACCTGTACCCAGAAAACTTTGAAAAAAAAAAGGACGAAGAAGAGGCGAACCGCCGATAATAATGAGAAAATGATATAGGCGCTACGTGCATAACCGGTGTGTACTTCTCGGTGCTATCTATAATTCAAAGTAGAACTCGGAATTTCTCAAAACACATGGTCGGAAATAATTCAGGCCATGCATTTTTTAAATGTTCGATAATAATTGAAGGTATGATTGCACCGCTTATACGCCAATCGCAAATAGTCTTTCATTATAATAACGTTTATTTCAAACAATAACGGTAAAATATTTGAAGACACGACCGATGTCCATGCATTAATATTTAACTTGCAGTAGTCTTTCGGTTACATCAACCGAATATAGAATATACATTGGACAACAATCTTCATGAATATATATTTTTTAAAATTATAAATATCAATATTGAAAACTTTCAGTGCGAATTAAAAAAAACTTACAATATATTTTGTAAATAATATTTGTTAGTTTATATGGGCTTTATTTGAATGTTCCATCGATATTAATAAATAAAATCTAATCAAAATATAAATATTTTTACTTTTCAATAAATATTCAATTTGTTTATTCCAGTCATTTTTATTAAAAATAATATCATTCAAATACAAAAACAAGAATTATTAATTATTTTATAATATAAATATTATTAGATAATTTGATCAAATTAATATCAAAGTTTATTTCGAAACAGGTATAAATGTGCACGTAGTATTATTACTTATTTTTTCTTTAATAATTGTGCACATTATCGAAAGAGACACAAAACGCTGCTCATTTCCTGATTGTATTATCACATTAATGTCCATTTCGCTTCTGAGAACTTCGTTTATTATTGAACATCCTGTAGCTCTTGTATTCTGCGTGTTCCTCAATGATGTTGAGCTCAATGTTTCAAAACTATATGAAAAAAAATATTTATTTGTGAAGTGTACCAATGCTGCCGTCAACACCTCAATCAATCAATTATACACGAATTATGTCATTAATACTGGTTTTGGCGTGTTTCCTTGTTGGAAACGCAGTGCCCTTTTTGGTCGGCTCGGAAGATTTTGGCGGCAGCGTGATTTATTTCTGTGTGCGATATTTAATATGCGTTTCGCGTCGCAAAATTTAATTATCTTTGGCCGTAAAATTCCATTACGACAGGAAACCGCTCGGAAATTTGATGCAAATGCAATTTGCGTTAAACATATTTTTTTCCGACGTCGTCTGCCAGCGTTTCATTTTGACCGCAGCCAATAATTGTGAAGGCGCCTTTTGGTTTTACGGTTACCTTTTTTTTTTAATTGCAGTTATTAATAATTATTTTCATTTGCTGCGGACTTTATTAGGTGGAAACTTAAAATCGTTATATTTATTCTACTTTAAACATTCCTGTCGGATTACAAGGAAAAATCAGGTTTAAGTTTGATTATTTGATTTTATATATTTTGTCTTTTTTAAATTATATTTTATTTATGTAATATTAAAATAATTTGTATATAATTATAAAATTTGTTGCAATTATTTAATAAAGAAAATGTTATGATTCGTCGCTACATTTTTTTTAAAGAGGTCGAAGTAAAAAAAATGTTTATAAACCACCAATAACGAGTTGCATAGAATATTAATTATTTAACGATTATTTCTGCACTCTAAATTTTAATAATGTAATGTATTCTTTTTGTTGCATTTTTCACGAATTTTATAATACCTTTGATACCATATTCGATGCACAACAGAGTCCATTAGGAAAGTACAAATCCTTTATGATGACCAGCACTGAAAAGCAAATGAATTATTCAATATTTAGTTCCAGATTTGTTTGCTGTTTCACATAAACTTTTTACATAAAAAAAAGCAGTAACTATTTTACTATAGCTCGAACTCTAACAAACATTTTCTCAAAAAGTAAATAATAAAAGTGGCATTATATTTGGAATGTATTCAACATTCCCGGTGAATAAATTAAGGTACAGCCGAAATTGATGTCCGTGAATATGTTACGACTCTGCATATAATTAATCTCCAACATTAGTACACAAAACGTGACTTGAAGAGCGGTTAAATTGCGATTTTTGAATATTAAAAGGAAAAAAAACATCGAACTTTCACATTTGAAACTTCGAAATTTCCCCAAGGTTTTCGAACGGATTATCAATTACAATTTGCATAAAACGCAGTGATTAATTTTCAATTAGAAATTTTATTGAAAAATACAATGGATTCACACACTATTAAATATCGAATGCATATAAAAGTAAATATTTTATATGCTGAAAATTTACAATTGTGATTAAAATCATTAAAGTACATTTATGAATAAAATTCAAATAAAAGATGATTAATTTTTATGTTTACCCATTTTGCTTATTCTCGCTTATCTGAATTTTAATGTAGTAAACATAAATGTTATTCTTAAGACTGGCATTAAAATTATCATAATTGTAAATTTATCAACAATTGTATCAAAATATAATATAGTTAATAAATTAATGGTTGTAAATTTGCGTGCGGAATTCTTAATTTTCGTTTACTTTTGATTAATTAGTCTGTCCGGGGAATTTGGACTGTCTGATGTATTTGTCTTCCTATTACATATCTTATTTATCTGTACAACGTTTTCTTTCCATTTTTTTTGTGTTAATTGTGGTATGGAGTGCGCCGAGGGTTGAAAGTAATCATCCGTCTGCCCATATTATTTTCAAGTATTGGCACGGCAACGACGTCCATCCCTTGCACTGCACACGGGAAATTCATTTACCAATTCCCTCGTCGATCATTTTCCTTGGAAAAATACACATTGCCTTCAACTAATTATATTTGATCGTGTATTTGTTTTTTTCTCTTTGCTGGAAATGCAATTTCAATTTAATTCGCTCGCCGTTATTGGCAAATGGAGTATATTTTTGTAAGTGGGAGAAATTAAATTGACTTTAAATTACCTATACAAACTGTAGATTTCAATGTTGATACACAATGTAATTATTAGTAAATTAGTAAACATAGTTTGTGGAAATTTAATGATTATCTAATTGTATTTGCCAAAATTAAAGGGAAAATAATACTTCATAAATTATTATTGATATTTTTGACTGTAATATTGAAAATTATTTTATTTTGGTAACAAAAATACAATTATTATGAAATATTATAATATTACATACAGTTCCAAATAATAGAAAAATTACTACCGATTTGTTTCATATCTTCAAAATCTTCTCTATTTGAGGTATTAATTGTCTTTGTGGAAATGTTTCTTAGAATATGAAATAAACAGTTTTCGTGGTTGTCTGACAATTCCGTTATATACTTATAGAATGTATACTAATTCGCGCCCAAATGGAAATGGATTATTCCGGAACGGTGACAAGTTTCATAATCTTTACGGCGATATTGTATGACATGGCCGTGTGGTTGGGATATGTAGGCTAAATGCGTTTAAAGCATTTGGTTGTAATTGCGTTATGCCGTATGTGAATGAAGCGTTGTGATCGCATACATTCTATGTATGTTTCGGAATGAGACGTAAGTAGGAAATCGCGTGTTTGATGAAATAAGTTCTGTCGCCCCCGCGCATGGGGGTGTCGTTGTCATTACACGTATGTCCACCGATGTATATTTTTTTCTCGCAGCAACGAAGAAGGCGACGGGAAATTAGGAAACGTCCCCCGTTCACACGAACACATGTCCAACTTTCCGATCGGTGGAAATTGTAGGGTGGTGGGAGTTTGTACATTTCAAACCAATAATCATTTGGACTCTAAATAAATGATGAGTTCATCCATTAAATATGCACGGCCGAAGGAATATATATGTGTGTGAGTGTGTGTGTGTGTACGATGGGACAGGGGAGCAGTCGGGGTGTGGGCGGCATTTCAGTCGCCGCCGCTGCCACCGCCTTGTCCGGTCTTTGTGATGGTCGCGTTGCCCAGCAACCAACCCTTCAACACGCGATATTATCGTCAACCGATCAGCTACCGATAAATAGATTATCAGAGTGCCTTGCATCATCAATATATTGACAGCTGCCATTTTTTTTCAGTTCCGACGTTTTGTTGCAAATGTTAAATTCCACTTAGGTCAACAGGTAATATGTGTGTGTAAAAAGGAGGCAACCCAATGAAAATTACTTACTTGCATTATAGGTGTCAATAAAGAATATATTTATATAATCCACACTAACTCAGGTGTACCAGCTTACAAATATAACTTATAGTTGGTAATCATATAAAACCATATAGTTTCCACTTTTTGGTTGTTGATAATTGAATAAATTGTAACTGTTATATAAAAGCATTTGAATATTAATAGTTATATCCAGCATCTTAATAAATCATATTTATATCAATTCAATTAATGAATATCTCGAGAACTAATTGAGACAAATATACAACCCCAATCCGATAAATTGAATATTATATATCAAGATTATAGGATATATGCATTCAGACAGTCTTACGTTGAGTATATCCAGAAGTACATACAAGTATCGTACTACTAGACATTGCAATAATTGAGTAGAATTAGTGTAATCCTCCTTTTGTTACAAATAAAATAATGAATAATTATCAAAATATATTAGTAATATAATTTTTCATATAATATCCGAAAATGTCGTTCACTAAAAATTATTGTTCGTCTTATATAATTAGTATAAATCACGTTGTATTCGTGAGTTGCGTGAAATTAAAACTTTTCGGAGTTAAGGAATTTTAGAATTTTCTGCAAATCGCATTATCATAATTTTATGGAAATTTGCATTATACAACTGAATTAATGTCTTTATAAAAAAATATAGCATTGATCGAAACACGAGCTAAAATAATTACCGAGTTAATAGAATTGAAAACAATGGATGCGTAATTACTAAGGGTAGCAACATTTATAATTTCGGATTTAAATGTGACGGTGTGCTTTATAATTTCGCGTAATTAGTGGAGACAACTAGTATAAAACATGGACAGTCGCGGAACGAATTAAATTAAATGAGCGTGTATATCCGGTTTCTCGATGGAATAATGTAGTCTGTTGGTTTATTGTTTTTATTGCAGCTGTTAAATATATAAGCTCGCATTTCGAATTCCTGTAAATGTAAAGTGCATTTTTTTGTTGCTGAATGCGCAAGGTTGATGAAATCATTAAACCAATGTCTGATTTTTGTTGTTGCTGTTTGTTGATTATGAAAAACTATTGGTGTAGTCCCATTAGAGTCAGTTGAAAATTGTAGCGGCAATAATAATAGTAAGAACGGAAAATTAAAAAGCTTGCGGTAAGAACGCAAGGTGGTATCTATTATTAGTTGTCTTTGTCGTTCTGGAGGGGTTGCAGCCTTCGGAATGTTTGTATTCGTTCGGTGGTAGCTATGGTGACATGTCAACAATCAATTGAGGCCACGTACCCTTTCGTCGGACCAATGGGCACCGTTCTGGGGTGGAAATTTAGCTTATAAGTTGATAGACAACAGAGCCTGTGGTCAGTCTCAAGCTTGTGGTCGGCTCGCGAAGTCGCGGAGCAATTTATTGTTTTTTTTATTTATTATTATTTCTGACCATTAACATCATCAAGATTTCACGTCAACGAGCGGCGGCCAAGGTAAGCGCAAAGGAGTCTCCTTGTTCGTACATTGTACTTGTTCTAACATTACGAAAAAGACATTCACCCTGTCGTCATTTTAATTGCGTTCACCGAGTAAACCGTCCGAGGAGCGCGCCGCGTCCCTGTTTTTAATTCTAACTGATGGCGGCAATTTCGAAACTGGAAATTATATTGTCCGCTTTATTAATTGCCGTCCTCAACACATTTTTTTAATTAAACATGATTTATAATACTGTGTGCAACTGTGCCGTTTAAACGCAGCTCATTTCGTTCGTTTCGTTACAGAATCCCCTGCCAGGACTGGATCTTGGCACTGCTGGTTTATCTCCACTACGGTAAGTCTTCTTCAATTAATTAAGTCAACTTTTCTTATTTCTCGCATCTATTTTTATTACCACCCATCAAGAAATTATACGTTTTAAGTTTGAAAATAACATCGATTGATAGTTTTCATTAATTTACGATATTATTTGCATATCTAAATAAATGCATGCTTTGATTTCGTGCATTTGCTTTTTTTTTTTAATTATAGCGTAATAATAGGTGTATTGTCATGAGCATTACTAGTGAAATTTTTGGTCTTATTCGCCGAATGACATTTGATTTTGTAATTGTTTTAAAGCTTGCAACGTTCAGATATCCAAGCCCGGTTCCATAATGGCGAGTTAATTCGGTGGTAAGTCGTAATCGTAGGATTTATGAAAAACGTAACTAATCATTAGTGAACTCGTGAAAGTCTAGTTAACTATTTGTCTACAAACAAAATTATGATTATTTGAGTATATCTGAAAAAACATCTTCCATGCGATTATAATAGAATGTTAATTCATAAATTCTATTCATATGTTCATGGTTATTCTTATTTGAAGACTTTCTCTACTTGTTTATATTAGACAATACACAAAAAAGTAGCATAAATTTATGAAGTAAATGTACGCTTCAAACATATTTGATCATCATATAAAAATATCCATTATTAATTTATTAAATTTAACTTCTATTATATTTCTTTCAATTTGAATAGATATTAATATTATCATTGCAACATTTATATTAAGCTACAGTTTGACTATCAAATACAGTGATAAAAAGTAGACGTTAAAATCAATTGATTTCGATATATGTCGTAACAGATATTTGTCGCATGTCGTGTACGATATTATATTTATTTGTTAATATTTAACTAATTATAATACCAAAGTTCCTTTGCTGGTAACAATACAATGTTTTGTTACTGAATATATATTCTTTTTGTGAAAAGGTGAAGAAATGTTCCTTCTATAATAAAAAGTTGACAGTTTTCATCTCAATCACATTTGCAGCAGCAATTTAACAAAGCGCAAAAGCTCGGGCCACAGTGCATCCACTATTCATGTATCTAAATAAAAAAAAAACTTCTTCGTCGTTGGTTGTTCGGTAGATAGATGCATGCCAGCCAGTCTTATTACAATGCCCAAAAAGCTTCCATTCAGCAGTACGTCTGTTACCGCTTACTTTACATTATTAAATTCGGCGTGCATCGTTTACAAAAGCTTCCGCTCTCTACCTCCTTTTTCGCGCTACTTCGTTCCTCAAATAAAATGCACTCTTCCGCTTACGCAAATCACGACCAATTAATTTGAGTGCTCTTTGTACGCATCTGCATTTATTTCATTTTACAGCGTAATGCCCAGCTTAATTTGTTGGAAATTTACTGATGACAAAGGGTAATCATACCTGGAAAAACATTTCATATATCACATGTAAAGCCGATTCCAATAAATCGTCCATTAAATCAACATAAATATATAACGTATTATATTCCATTTGATTGTGGGGACAAATGCAAACTAATTAATTAAGTCAATAATAATTCAGTAGCAATTATATTATATTTAGTTTTCGTGTCTTCAAAAATATAACAAAGATTTAACATTGCAATTAATTAATTTTTCTATGTATTATGGTGTAAATAGTTAGATACATTTAAAAGGACCTTATAAATAAATATCAAGAGAATTCTAAATATTTTTAAACACGCTACATGAAAATCAAAATACATTCATTGAATAAATAAATTTAATATATCAAAGCAATATATCACTTTTATCAAATTTTTATAAAAAATAGTTTATAAAAATAACTTTAAATATATATAAAAATAATCTCCGCTTTAGAATTTTGAAATATTATAATATTCTACGACAATCTCAAAACTTGAATTATTATCAAATTTATTTGAATCATATAAGAATGTACACAATTGGTAATTAATTTCTGTCAACATTATTATTAATGTAATTAAAATATATTTTCATATAATGTGATTAAGAACTATTTCAAATCACCAATAAAGTACTGCAGTTATTGAGATGGTTGCAGAGGTTATCGAAATTTTATCCAGGAAGTTTGCAGATAACTGCGTTTCTTCAACACTTGTAAATTTACAATTTAAGACGCTACAAAGATTGAGAATAAATTCAGCGCTTCGGACAATAACAAATAAGAATTGTTATTGATTGATGAATAATATAGAATAATCGTATTAACATAATGTGCAATAATTGTTTCAAGGTCTTTCGCCGCTGTATGTACGTAAACATGATGGAGCAAATTAAATGAAAATCAAACGGCAGCGATTTCGTGCTTCGCTCTTTAAGTAAATGCATTTGATTCCGTGTTTATGTAATTACAGAGATTTCAATTTATTTCGCGATTTGTGTTATCTAAACCCAATCTGTATATTCGCATCAAGGTCGTATAGTTAATTTTATCGCTGTAGTTTCATTTACCGACGTTGTCATAAGTTTCGAGTAGATAAGGCCCGCGACCCACATCGTGTTTTCTTCCCGCATTCCATCCAATTTCAAAGAAATCATCATGGCTCGAAGGAATTTCTTTTGAGTCGAGGGTTTCCTAGCATTGCTATGTGGAAACGTAACGTGAGTGATGCAGATATCGCGCGTCTTATTTACTCTGCGGATGTTTGCATGCGTGAGAGGCAAAGTTTGCTAAGCCACTTCCAACGTCCTCCCACTCCCAGTTCATAACCCAAGCCGACAATAATTTCTCGGAGCTCAGTTTACTATTCCAAACTGAGCTCATCGCATTGTGCAGTGAATTTGTTAATTACCTAAGTGTGTATGCATAGTGCACCCACAAATTAAGCTAACGCAAGTGATCTTAAGTTGGATATTGTCATTGGTTTATATATTAATTGAAATAAACGTAAGTTAATTATTGAAAATGTTTCATTTTCTTACTATAAGCTTTTTTTTTAAACATCGTGGCAGATCTACTTGAAAATTAACATGTATTGAAATTAGTGTTAAAATTCACCTCGTGAAATTATTTTAAGTAATCAGTACCTATCAGTTTGAATAAATTTACGATGGTTGTTAACACGATTCACGTGGTGTAGTGAACATACTTGTTGTTTAATTTCGAGACGAACTAGTTTAAATCGTTTTGTTTGTAACGCTAAGATTATTGTAGATCCAAGGTTTGAACCTCGGGGAAATCGGTCATCGTAAATACGAAATAATAACACGGAAACGCCATCTCCAGATCGAGTAAAGTAGGTGAAATGCGTGTGCAATCTATTTTCGCTATCTATAAATCTCGTTTCGTCATTGTGGAGTTTCTCATCGGTCCGTTTTGCCGGCTTGGATTAAACCAGGCGTGTAACATTATATATTCAGGGCTTTGGCACATTCCTCCTTGGTCATTAATTATGATCCCCTTTGGATGGACTTCGTTCCCGCTTTTCTCTCTCGAATAAATAAACGACGACGCCCCCCGTCTATTTCTGTTTTTAATCCCATTTGCCTCCGCTCCTGATTTATTAAGTGTATGTGTGTGTGTGTGTGCTTTTTATTATTTCCTTCGATCTCTTCCCGGTACCATCTTCATTTCGGAACTTCGCTTATATTTATTAACCCAATTCCATTCCGCCACGTGTTTGTTTATTTTAAGTAGCGAATATTATTAGAAGAATGCGTGTTCCAAAACAATTTTTCGAAAAATAAAAACACGGGAATAATCGAATGTAAAGTAAATCAACAGCTTTATTTGTTTACTGTTACTATTTTCGCGCGCAGTTGGAGCATGTTAGTTAACTGCATACATCATGGAATAGGAAAACGTATGAATCAGCACACGTATAATAAAGACTGGATGTTTTATGCAGACAGTTTCACTGGTTTCTTAATATTTACGATGTATTTATGTCGCTTGTGCGTTAAGAAATTTCCGTGCGAAAATAAAATTTCTTTATGTCCTACCTGCATTTGATTCATCTCGCATACGTCTTCGCGTTAAAAAGAGATGTTAAATTCGATCTATTTATTCAGAATATGATTAATACATTTACAAATAAATTTTCACTCCTAAAATTTATTGTAGCACGCACCAAAAAAAAGTATATATACATGGAGAATTATTCGTGTTTTATGGCCTCACGTAATTAGTAAAAGTGGCTGCTGCTGCTGCTCTCTCTGTGACCTTTAACGGCTGAAAATGCGATTGCCCAAGATGGTTTCAAATCGGTCTCTCTTTCGCTTAATTTTTACGCAACCAATTTTGATTTATCGTGTCTTTATTATACTTTGTTATATCGTCAATTTACATATATATATAAATAGTGGTGTTTAAAAATTATTGGAATTTGGGTCGTCCATAACGCATCCGCTTGCTAACTGTACTGCACTTGTATAAACTCTTTTTTTACAATTTACTAAAGCCTTCGAAATTATTTGCTCGTTAATTTATACAATTTATGTGGAATGGGTTAAGGCTAACCGAGTAACTTTTCACCGCAATCAATTTCAATTAGAATTACTCGCGGTTTTTAAGATACACGTAATTTCTTAATTACCATCGCTGCTCATCCGAAGAATGTTTAACTTAATATGAACACCATTTTACAATGTTATATTGTATCCACACTACATGTTATGAGACATATACTATATACACATGACAAAGCAGAATAATTGTAGCTTTTCTATCATTGTACTCATTGATAATAATATTGTAAATGCTTTTTCAGTTAGGTAAAAATGCTTACATGTATTATGAACTTATTAATCTATTTTCGGTGGAAGATATAGAACTTAGCAATAAAATGGAATATTCAAGGAACTTCCTTAGTTTGATCGATATACCCCAAGGTGGCATAAGTTTATTTGTGTTTTGTTCGAAGGGTTACAAAAAAAAAACAACTAGTACGCGCAACCTCCGGGAATTTTGGCCGTCGCTTCGGCCCCGCTGATGATATCGATTTTATTTTCCTTTTGGTTGTGCACTCACCTAGTATAGAGCACTCCTTTAGAGCTTTAAATTCCTGCGGGGGTTATTGATGAATATTCCATTAATTGGGGTCTGGCTTTGGCAATTAGTTGCGGCGATTGGCTAAACAGATTACAGATTCGCACCTCCCATCATCCGTCGACTTTCAATTCTAAAACCATCACCGAAAGAAAAGTTTATACATCATCATATCATCATAATTCAATGTTTGCGTTAATCCTGAAAAATAAATAAACCCACGGAATGAGTATTCCCCCTTTCGGAATAGGGACAATAATAATGTTTGTTATTGGATTAACGAGCATATAAAATGAATAAAATAGATCACTTGAAAATAGATTCAAATATATAATAGAAGTTCGCAAGACTTATGCACGATAAGCCCCTATTCTCAATGGATCCGGGAGCGAATTAGTTTCGGAATAATAATTCGAGTGTGAATTATTGGAATCCGTGTGCTGCAGACTTTCATTGAGAGTTCAACAATGTGTCGTCTCTATCTGCACCACACGACATTCACATTATTTTTATGCATGATCCATAAAAGAAAACAATGCAACAGTGTTTATTGATTTTATAAATTAGTTTCACTAATATAATATTCAGTCGCCGTCGTATTTTTCGTAAATGAAGTTGATGCTCTTTTTGGTCAATAATTTTATTATATTTTCTACCTCGAATGAACGTAACGTAATTTTATAGATAGATAGGAGCAAACTTAATTTGGTGCATTAAGGCAACTTCCTCTTCTATCGGACTGAGTTGAGTTTGTAAAATGCATCAATCTCGAAAGCGCAAACAGGAAATTTAATTTTATATCGAAGCAAATTGATGCAGCTATAAGCAGCAGCACTTACGAAAACTTGGTGAATTTAAGCAGCAGTTCTCTGAATTGTGGTTTAATAGATTGAATCCTGATCTACTTGCAACCTGTTATGAGACTTCCGCTAAATACGTACGCAAACAAACCACCATTCCCCCCTATTAGCATATGGAATGCAACGTTACTCATGTCTTTTGTTCGTCCGAGGCCGACTTTAACATAAATCGATCGTCCTTCGACGGAAGAAATCATCTTTGCTAATTGGTAAAACAAAGGCCTCATTGCAACGAGAAAACCGATACGCAGTTAATTTCACTTGAGCGAGGGTCGAATCGAGATCGGATTTTTCGATGTATCCACAGTGCGATGGGAATTCGTGCCAACGCGTTAAATGAGTCATGACAAACATTCTTTTGTGGCCAATTTTCCGGCAAATTTGGCAGATTGCCGCCTGACTCCTCCGACTCTCTCTTTCCTCTAACCAACTGAAACACTCAAAAAGAAACAATCGACACTTTGTCTCAACCTTTTTTTAAATTTCCAACAAAAAATGTTATGATAATGTAACGTTTTGCTTTTCAAATTAGACCGTTTGACGTAACTCCAATTAAAGCTGGTTATTTGAATTTCAATATGATTCATTATTAAGTTTGTTATTTATTGCACATATTCATGAAGAAACAATGATTAATTAAGAAACAATGTACATTAAAAAAATTAAATTTTATAAGTAGACCTAATAGTTTAAAGGCTTATTCTTTGTATCATTTCCCATTCACCTTGCTACTATTTGTATTTATTCAAATTTCAAGTCGTTTATGTCTTAATCAAATACCTTGGAATAATTTTGTTAGGTACTAATATAAAAAAATATTTCATAATACAAAAAAAGCAATAATAATTTGCATCACACTCAACGGAAGGTACGACTTTTTCTGATTGGATGTGGTAATGTGTCCATTCGATATTCCTGCCGTATTTGTTTCAAAGCAACACAACAATTCAGACTCGCACAATTCATCTGCGAATTTCATATACAGATCGCAGCATCTTTTATGTAAGAGCGCGCCTTCGGAACCGTGGAAAAAAAAAGATCCATGTCGAAACGACGCAATGCGAAGCAATGTAGATCACAAGGACAAGGTCTGTCGGCGACGTTACGTAAAGGAGGCGGCGATCGCTAAATGGAATTAAAATCGTAAAACCTTGGCGAAAACAAAATGCGAGCCCCGAGACGAATTTTGTGAAACCGGTTATTCATTTGTTTTGTTGCAGTAGATTTTGACCCCAAAGGTTACGCAACCTGATCGATATTAATTTGGTAAACGGTGAAAATGTTGTCGGAGAAAAGAATAATGGGGAATATTTGTCTTATTCATAATGACAATTTCTTTCTGTTGGACAACTTTTCACACATCTATATTAGTTTTAGCACTTATATCTGACGCTTTCCAAAAACTGGAAAGCGAGCGAATGGAAAATTACGTTGTTACATGGTTTCTTCTTTTGCTTTGTTCTAGGTACCGGTAGCCATGAAACGTGAAGCTGATGGTGAAATGGGATCCCCACAAAAAAGATCTCGTCGCGGCGATGAGGAAGTTCGTTTACTTATTCCCAGCAAGGTTCGTATATATATATCACGTGTAGTTTGCGTTGCAGTTGTAGTGTACGTTCTGGTGCCAGACGTGTCCGTTTCCATCGGTTCTGAATGAAATGGCAGTCGGGCAATTCTTTGCGTAGGCCCATCCATGCACATGCCACCTAAACGAGCCGAAGATTAATGCCTTTTTGTCCGCTCCCACTAAATTTACTTATCCATAAATCATAAGCTCGAGTGAAATAATTCACTACATTCCGAATCCATCATTCATAAGGTTTTCGTGTTTTTTTAAATTTATTTTCGTACCTGACTGTTACGAGCTTGATAAACATAATTCATGACTAATAGTTCGATCCTTGCATATAAAATTCAAGTTCTTAGACATGAAAAACATTTTTAATCAAATTTTTAATGCCAAAGTCTTCAACGAATTCTTAAGTATTCAATATATTCATGCATTCCAATATAAATTTAACTTACAAAACAACATAAAATTATAAATTATTGCTATTTAAATGTAAACAAAAACAAACTACAGAATTATTGACATTTAATTTTTTACTTCCGATAAAATGTGCTAGATTTAATAACTTGTTGATTGAATAATTTTGTTGCAGTTATTTTTAATATTAAAATATTCTGTTTTTTATATTTTAAATATCATTTCGTTTTTACAAAAAGATAAAATTACCGAATGAACACAAATTATAAAAATGCGTTATTTTTTATTCAAAACAAATTCAGTTTAATTCATATAACTAATTATTTGCCCATTATAACTCTACGATCTAATAGTTCTGTTTTTGTTCGAATCCAGTTGTGCTCTGAACTAACTCTTTCAGTTATGCTTTCTAACTTCGAACACGAGCTGAGCCGAATAATTGACGAAATTGAGTTTGCATTGAGCGAATCGGAATTAGTCTCGAAGTTTATACGCGGCATAGTTTGTTTTGGGACAATGGAAGCTTCTTCCGGTTGAATGAAGAGGAGAAGAGACTATGAATAACTTCTCCATCTGTCTCCGTTTGGTATTAGATGATGATGTCCACAGGCGAAAGCGTTACGGTCATAAAATTGCCAATTGTTTCTCAATTCCTTCCATTGTTTCTAATGCGATGGAATAATTATGGACGGGAAACACTCTCCTATGTGTGTTTTCCGCATTTTCTGTGGCTATTATTGTCTCTTTGGTTGTGCCTCCGGAGACTGATAAACAATATTGGCACTATAATAGGCAATAATCTAAAAGTAATCGACTTTTGTGCTGCTCGCACGTCTTGGTTTCGTTTCGTGCCACCTTCAGGGAAAATCAATCGAGACCTTACGACCAAAAAATATTATAGGGCTTTAGCTAATATTACTTCTAGCAAGTAGCAACAAAAATATTTTACAAAATCTGAATTATATAATAATTTATTTTCCATTTTTATAAATTTAAATATTTTTATTAACTTTCGTTGATTATATCAACGCTTAAAGTAATATGTTTTTCAATACAAGTTATGCGACAAATTGAACTATTATTACATTTTCTCTTCATTCTTGTTAAGCAATTTTTAATGGGTTTATAAACTATGTAAAAATTCAACTTTCTTCTAATGAATTTAGCAAAATGTATTTATTCAATTCTGTTTCACTACATCGAACACCATTTTAATCATTGACTACAAATAAAATTTGTTATTCATACGGAATTATTGTATTATATTCTAACGATGTAGAGGACGGATTGTTTTTAAAAAAATACCGCAATTTTAATTTATTATTAGTTACTACGGTCAGGTAAAAATAATATAAAAACTGCTATACATGGCTCATGCGACTACTGTTGTATGCACGTGATTAAGTCCAAACATGCCATTTACCTCGGTGACGGTTTTAAAAACACCGACGGCGGCATATGATAAATTAGAGTCGATAAAGAGGAAAGCGTGAGCGGTTTGCATACGTTTTCACGTTTCGGCGTGCATAATTACGAGCTCCGAAGTGCATTGTAGTCGCAGCTACTACTACTCAGTGTGACTCACTTCAGCCGTCCTCCGTTAATTTTCATGATACAACTCGAGGTTTTTCTTTCTAATGTTTCAGGCTGCTGGATCGATCATAGGAAAGGCCGGTCAGAACATCACGAAGCTGAGAAGTCAGGTCAGTAGATCAAATCCAGAACTGGGCTCAAATAATCAATCTTAAGAAGTTATAAGACAAGACTAGTAGTTAGTGTTCAATAGGCGCTGGAGATTAATCTAATGGGGGAGTTAACAGTTTTCTCTCCGATGAGTGAATTCTACGAAATTCGCGCGTTTTTATTATGATTATATTTTTGGGTTTGTTTTCGATTCATGGTTTATATTAACGTCTTCTTCTATAAACGTCGCACTTGTTGTAAACAGGAGACTCGACAAGAGTATCACCAAGAGCACGAACTCCTCACTAAGGTCGTTGGCCCTCCATAATCAATCTTCTAACTGCTCCGAAGCTGGAGCACGTCCTCCTTTCCATTTTAAGCCTGATTGCTTTTTATTTTCACGTTTAATTAATTCCGGCTTTTTATGTAGTATATATATATTAAATTTGCAGCGAATTTAATCGTTTAATCCTTTGTGTGGATTATGGATTTCGAACTTATTTTACTGAATAGTTTTAATCCTCATTCGTTTCATTAAAATGCTGTTAGAATTTCAATTTCAGGACGCAACTTTTATACGTTGATACTTCTAATTTAAGCTTATTGCTACAATCATTTGTCTAATTAAAAAAGAAAAACACTGGTATGTGTTCTTCAATATTCCATTTTTCAATCGTTGCGTCATTCAATATCCTGCTGTATTATAAACTTTTATTTAATATTTTTTTGCAGATTCTTTTTAACAGTCGTTAGTATGTGCAAAATGTTTTTATTTTCAGGATTTATTATATTCCCATGCAGGTCCTCCTATGAGAATGTGCGATGCGCACAAAACACGTCACTCTCTGTTTTATTTATATTTTGAATAATATTTCACACTTGGCTTGACTAAAAGCTGGAAAGCGTATTATCTTTTGGGTCAGTCGGTTGAAGGTTGTCCAACGAAAATCACATGTTCACACAAAACGATTAACAAACCACTAATTTCCTCCAGGTGTATGTTTTATTTTCGTGGTTTGTTTTGCATTCATCATCGTTTTAATCGATTTATTAATTCAATAATCCGGCGCTTCTATTAATTTTAACTGCTATCTCCCCCGATTAGTAAATCTTGAATTGATCGTGCAAATTTCGAATACGAGTACATTTATTATTTATAGAGTTGTTGTTAACATATGCGATTTGTGAAACCCCTACGAGTGAGTAGGCCTACTTTATTGTTTTGTTTTAGTTTTATTTATTTTTTATTTATTTATTTATTTTTATTTTAGTTTATTTTTATTATTTTATTTTTATTTGTTTTGTATATTTGGTTTAACTACTCACTTGTTTGAGCCCATGTCAATTGATTTTGAGATTCCAGAAAAAGTGTTATGAAAAATGCCAATATGTTTAACTTAACTCTTCTTCTGCCCCGGCCCGGCCACCCGTGTCCACCTGCCACCCGCCCACCAACTTGACATTGAACATGGCATTTCAATCAACCACAATGGCCCACCACAGTACAAAGCCTCGATTACTGTCCCTGATTGTCCGGGCCCAGAACGGTAAAATTAATATTCACCTACAATAATTTAAATAGTTGTGCTCTATCTCACCAACCAACAAAAAATAAAATAAAAACATTAAGTTAAATAAGTATAATAAATCTCGCCCAATGTACCAAGACGACCCACCCGGACCCCCAAAAAAAATGCCCAATATTTATCTGGTTGCACCTCGTACTTACAATTTCTTTTTACACTTAAAATTATTAATAACAAACATTTACTAAATACGAGATATAAATATGTATATATATAACCCAACTCACATTTAACCGACGGCACGATTTTCGTTTGCTTTTTCGTTTCCTGCTTGCGCTAAATTGCTTTTCAAACATTAAATATTTTTGGGTAAAATTGTTTAAATTATTATTGTAAGTGCAACCAGGTTGAGAACCGTAGGTGAAGAAACCCACCTCCAATTAACCGTTCTTTAATTTCAGCATGGGCTTACATATATTGTTTTTGTTCTTAAATTTTATTTAAACCGGTTGTCCATGTTTATGTTCATTATTCTTTCGTACACCACCACACAGTACACATCATTTAATATTAACGTGCCCATTTCTCTTCTGCGCAATGTGTTCTTATTTTTACAATTACTTTCTGCTAATGCCTTTCGATAATTGAGATGAAGAAATGTTATTATATTATGGTGTATTTTATTTTGCGTAAACTGGCGAACGCAAATTTGGGTGGACTTTAATAAATAGAAAAAGAGCTACCTCGGCGTCTGTATTTTTATGTTCCATACTTTTTTTTATCATTTTCTATATATTGTCTTTTCTATGTTACCATTTACTCTTTGCTATTATTTTTATTTTATTTATTTCATTATAAACAAATTTTTTTTTCTCGCTTCTATTTTCCTGCGATTTTTGTGCTGAAATCCGATGTGTATTTGCAGTGTGCTGACCCTCTCTTCCGACCTGGAGACCATCTGTAATATCATCAACGACATTGTTCCCAACTTGGAACAGGTGAGTTGCTTCGATTGCTCGATAAATTTCTATCTCTTCCGCTCGCTCTTCCCGAAAACTTCCGAGTTCTATATGTTCATTCAATTTATTATCGCGTTAAAGTTATATATGACTGCACTCGGTGAGAAAGAGGACGAGAGCGCGATTTACGTACAAAACTTTTTTGTTAATTCAATATTCCTCTTATTCCTTTTGAAAAATGCGATGTTTTCTTAAGTGTCACAGCGTCTTATTTTTGTATAATTAGATAAGTTAAAAGCATTCGGCCTTAAATAATAGTAAATGAATAAAATAATATGATTTTACTATTTTAAAAGTTTCCATATTTTTCTTAATTACAAATGTGTCTCAATTCTATATGAATTGGTTATGCTCGAGATGAGACTAGAAAATCAAAATACTGACTCACATAGGAAAATAAAATATTACCTGTGTTTATTATTTATATAAACATAGATGTGTGTTTTCTTTTTGCAAGTTTGTGCAATAACTTGGTTGAGTACGTCTGCTGTGGATACACACTTTGCCTGCTTTGCAAGAGCGCTTTGTGCACTTTATTATCTGTGGTTTCGGGGGGGAACTGGCGTGCTGTAAAATGTGTCTATCGGGGGCGGCAGACTTCCATTAGAAGGTTGATAATGTCGCGTGGACACGAGGACCCCACACAATGAAATGCCACGTCGCCGTTTGCTATACACATAGAAGTAATGGACATTATCCTACAAGTGTGTAGTTGTCAAAGTTTGCGTGCCGTATTTATTAATTGTATTTTTGCCATTCCGTATATTTAACTGATAAGCAGCAATAAAAAAGCGAGTTAACGCCCTGTGGGACATTCCATACCAAAGGAATAAATTTTAAACTTACATAATTCTTAAAATAGTTTAACTTTCGTTACCGTTCTTTTGCCAACGTATCAAATTTTAACATAAATTGAAAAAATAGATGATTTCAAGTTAACTCTTGTTTTAAAAGTTTTGTATTTCTACTGTATAAAGCAAGAGGTACTTCTCATTCTAATTAATCTTTATATTAGTTTTTCATAAACTTTACCAAGTTTCAGTTGTTTTTTTTATGTTCGCTAAAAATATGTTTGAAAATGAACTTACTTTTGAAATTTTTGCATATTACTAGTTATTCTTTGAATTTAATTACATTTTTCGGAATATTTATATAATCCAATATTGTTGTATTTGCATTTATTAAAAGGACTGTGTATTACAAATCTATTTAACTCGAATTATTATAATAAGTACAATGTTTTTTTTTTATATTATAGAATAGAGATCAGTAGGACAAATTGTTACGTTTTAATTGTTTAAAGTCTTCGTTGCAGAATGGTGCAAAAAGTGATGATGGATTGGACATACGCATGCTAATTCATCAAAGCCAAGCCGGTTGTGTAATCGGAAGGGTCGGCTCCAAAATTAAGGAACTCCGCTCGGTAAGTTTTATTCCATACGATTTCTATTTGTAATTTGTAAGGGCGTTTATTATCCGTCCATTCAAGCGTAAATACCTGTCATTCGCATTCTATAGTGAATTATACACTGTCTGCTGAATGTTTCCGAGACAAATATTGCGATTATTATATTACAACACATAAAGAAAAATGACATTCTGGACGTATGTAATTCACGGATGATCAAATATTTTCAAGACAAATATAGCAGGTATTATTATATAAGTTTCTGCACAAAAACACATCAATTAAATAGAGAAATCGTCTTCTATGATATATTTTAATTGTTTCTTTTGCTCGTATTTTCGGATGAACGAAATCGGTGAAACACACTTCTCACTATAAGTGCCAGAAGCATTTCGAATGCTAATTATTAAAGGTGGCTGCAAAACGCTGTAATCTCTTAATTGTGGCTATTATATAGCGATAATTAAATCAAAGTAATTAAAAATTTTAAGCTATTAAGTTATTTTCGTTTCATTATTACAAAAAGCATACATTATATTTTAGAAACAAGTAATACATTTTCTTTGTAAAAAAATCATTTTACAAAATACCAGTAGTAACCATGCGAGAAATTATTCAAGCTCGGTATCTTCTTTTCATAAAATGTAAATTTCGAGATGTTTTTTAAAATTTTGATTGAAGGTTTATAAAGGGCTATACACAGTTTGGGCTTTTGATAAATCCGTTCATCTGGCAGTGCCTGCGGTAAACACGTTCGCCCCACAATAGTGCAAGAAAACTCTGTACAAACCAACGACTAGACAGCTTAAGCCTGCTGCACTTGCAGCACGGAAATAATTGGAGACACTTGTTGTTGCGATTCTCGGCATGTACACTGCTGTAGCAAGCACATCCAAAATACAGCTTTTAAGTGGCATCTATTTCTTTGGAAAGTATACAACATTTAGTCCGCCGAGTACATTGAATTTCATTTTGTGTTCTTAAAGTTTCCTTACAAATAAATTCATTTTTTGTTGTTTATCTCTACCTTTCCAGTATATATTCTAGACCTCGTTCAGTTCTATTCTGGTGTAAATTATATAGTCCTTAGGACCTTTGTCAGTGTCGTCGTTAAATCCATGACATTTTATCCCCCTTGAAACGAAGCTGCTTCATTTTTTCCCTCTCGGTCAAATGATTTTTCGTGCAGCTATGGATTTCTTTTCCCTATTCCATACTAGCTCTCCGCCTTTTATTACCTTCTGTCGATCGTTGTAGATAAAACTGTATATTATAAAATATAAAGAACCGTCGTCGCTCGACTATTTATGCTTAAGATTAAAGATTTTAAAAATATAATAATTTCTCTTCATAATTTAAAATATTTTATATGAAAAAAAAAATTATTCGTAAATAATAATAAACTCTGCATAATTGTAAAATTAATTGAAATATTAAGTACAAACATTATTACACAATTATTTGGTCCTTTGTTTCAGTTATATAAACATTTTCAACAATAAACTACAATGTTTATTGAAAATAAGTTTGCGTCGAAAACCAATCAAATCAATGCTAACAGTATAATACATTAATTACAATTGCAGTCTAATTTTTCATAGGCGGTTGCAGGTACTGTAAGCAGTGTAATTGCTTTGTTGCAGTTCGGTTCTAATTTGAATTCTCCCTTTTCCTGTAAAACCACCTGCAAAGGGTGTATTATAACCATTTGCCGCACAAATCGAAATAATCTTTCAAATATTTAAACGCATTCGTCCATTGGCTCATTTATTATGGAAGGGTTGTCCGACCGACCAATGGTGGTGGTTTTCTCTTCACCTGTTTCGTGTTTTTCGATGCGTGCTACTATACTACTACATCGTGTAATATATGTATATAAATATATATATATATATATATCCCACAAGTTGGTGTCGGGGACAGGTGAGGCGGTTGCTTGCTGGGCCTAAAGGGGCGGCAGGTGAGAGGGGTGACGCACGCGCCCCCAATCGCGTGTGGAGTCAGACAGGCGCGCCGACCCCAAATCGATATGAGCTGCAGGCTACTCCTTGTATACCGGCAGCCGACGCCACCACTACCATCGCCGCCGCCACCGCCGCTCTGCACGGACGAACCGCCCCCAGTCCCTCCTCTAGCTACGCACAGCATATAAAGCCCGACCGTTTCTAGCAAGTCTTCAGTCGACGTCCTTTGTTCCCAGGGTTTGCAGCTTCCTCAATCCTCCATTTCTTTCTTCCCAGCAATCAGTTTTCAAGTGCTCCTTCACATCTTTTCCCACAATAAACACTAATCTAACCAACCTGTGAAATAGTGAATAATCATTATGTGGCAAATTACAAGAAACAAGAGAGGCTAATTCTAAACGCTAAATTGACTAATTAAATCTTCACGATATATTCAATGTAAGTTTACAAAAATATATTTACAATTTTCAATTTTTATTAAAAATTAATATTTCACCGGTTACAGATAATCATTGAAAACTTTCAAACTTAATAAAATTTGAACAATTAAAAGTTTTCACTTTGTTTCCCAATTTTACTTCTTTAGACATATTCATCACTAAATTTTGGGAAGTAACAAAAATAATATATAAATTGCTACATATTACTATTGAAATAAACGGCAAATTTTATAATTAATCCCACTTTATTTGAATGTTATTTAATTTATGTATTTGTATAATTTCAATTTATTGATTTATGTCATTTAATTTCAAAAATATGCATTATTAATTACATTTAGTCGTATTTTCAAATTGTGTTGTATAAATTAACGAAAGTAAGCATAAATTTATTCGGATGCAAATTATTATTTTAATTTCCTAAATATACACATTTGAATATACATTACAAATTTACTATTATTCAACAATTAAATTGAAAAAATAATATAATTTCGAGGAACAAATATTTCTCTAAATCACAATACTAACTAAAGAATAATATTAAAATTAAAAGTGATCTCGCGCCATCAGGATAATTGTTACTATGGTGAAATTATTGCGGAAATGTGATAAAAAAAGATGTATAATATTAATAATGTAGATTATTGTTAAAGCGGATTGTCTAATGTTGGTATATACAAACAAATTATATATTCTTATAAATGCGTTCGTGTCGGACTCCTCCTTTTTTTATTGTCTGTTTGTATTGTCGTCCCTATTGTGTGTATAAATGTCGTGCGATGGAAAACGAATATGAGTAATGACATATTAGTGTTGACTATGTTTTCCAACGGAAAATCACTATCCGTAATTGAATCGCATAGTCGCTGGTTATATAATATATAATATGAAATGTAAATTGCAAAAAATCGATAATTTGTCGAGCGTCGTTGGTATACAGTCGTTTTTTTTTTTAAATCCTGTCGCTCCAAAAATAAATATTTTTAAAATAGCGTCACTTAGCACTCCGCAATTGGATGTAACAAATTGCTGGTTGTAGTCGATTCGAATTAAAGCAGGGTTGGAAACTTCTCCAATTTATTTGAGTGATGAACATCGTAGATTCCGTTATAAATAGTTATGTGAATTATATAATCTTACTGGTTCGAACATCCATCTAAGTAAATTAGTTTGGATCCCCTCTGTCACATAATACACGCGCTAATCCACAGAGACGTTCGTTCCTCTTGCTGTGTTCCCGAGGGAGCGCCGTGCACATTGCTCTCTTTCCGGTACCCTCGAGATTCTACGGCAGGAAATATCTTCGATTAATTTCCATCTAATTTTGTAACCACCCCTTAGGAACGTATTCTTTGCGATGTGCTCTTTATAATAATATTTCTCATCATCATCTTTTTACAGTCGACTGGAGCTCGCATTAAGATCTTCACGAATTGCGCGCCGCAGAGCACGGATCGCATCATCCAGATTAACGGACAGGACTTCCAATGTATTAATGCCATATCGGAAATCATCAAGCTTATTAAGACGGTAAGTGCGCTGAGTGCTTTTGGTTCGCTTTGCCCTAGACGCTTTTAATGACTTCCCATTCGGACTGCACCCTCCATTAGATACCTTAATATTTGTAGCAAGACAAGATAAACAATGGATATAGATTCCTCATTCAGAATATTGAAAACTTGATAAATCTAATCAAACTTTGCTTTATTTTAAATTCAATTCAAACTAATTTATTATAAATACATATACATTCAGCTACAATTCAATTCATTGACGAAATTCATTTAAAAGTAAAACAAATAAATAGTTATTGATATTTAATATTACTTTTTTTACACAATTCATATATTTCAGACACCAATTAAGGGACCGTACAGCTGCTACAATCCTCATAACTATGATGATTATTATGCGGATGAGTATGGTGGATATGGCAATGGTGGCGATATGCGGCGCAGTGGGTCAGGTGCAACCGGACCTCGCAGTGTCCACAGCGGAGCAAGAGCTAGTGGTGAGCGATTCAGCAGCCGCGGACCACCGCCGCCCTCTAGATCCGTTGGACCGTTGGGGTAAATACGAACTAACTATATTATGTCGACTTAACAACTAAGTATGCATTTATTGCATGTGTAGGTATGATAGAAGCATGTCCGGACCGCCTCCTTCCAGAAGCAGCGGTTATTCCAATGAACCTCCGAGAGGACTCAACGGGAGCGGGAGTTACGAGAGACCCAGCGGCTGGGGAAGTCCTCCACCGATGAACGGAGGAAGCGCGAGCAGCATGAGTTCTTCGATGCCTCCTAGCATGATGAGCAGCAGCGTGGGAAGCGCAATGCAAAACAACGGTAGTTCAAGCCAAGGCACCAAATCGACAACGCAAGTAACAATTCCCAAAGATGTAAGTATTTGCCTCCCAAATCTGAGTGACTGACCAATATACATAAACATTTTTTTCTTTGTCCATCAGCTGGCGGGCGCAATCATTGGGAAGGGGGGCAGTCGCATCCGGAAGATACGGCAAGAATCCGGAGCCGGAATCACAATCGACGAGCCTCTCCCCGGCTCCAACGATCGCATTATAACGATAACAGGCGTTCCCAATCAAATACAGATGGCGCAATACCTGCTCCAGCAAAGGTGAAAAACATGTCATTTATTTTATTTCTGCCTCTTGCCTCCGTCGCTCATATTCTCTCTTACTTAACATATTTTTAGGTGTACTTATAAATATTGGGGTGTGTGCGGACTTCTCTACTAACTCTGCGGCGGGATTGTGTGGAAGACTAGTGATTTTGTTGTTCTGTATTTGCTAACAAAAAATCACTAATCATCCCACGAGACTGTCCGAAAAGCTTCTGGACTTTGCTTTAATAAATCTACATGTGCGCTGTTGATCATTAACTAATTTAATCTTTTTTTTTATTTTACTTTTTACAATATTATCGTATAAACAGTTAATTAATATGCCCTGGTATTTCTGTTACAGTGTCCACAACAATGCCGACCAACGCAACGGGGGACAGTACTAAGAGAAATAAAAACAACACAAAAGCGAAAATTAAAAGAAAAAATAATAACAAACGATGTCTTTTTGTTGAGAAAAGCTAAAGAAAAAGAAAAAAGAATTATATAAACCCCATATTTTTTAAAGAAGCATATATAATTTTTGTATTCGAATTTATGATAGTTAAATAGATATACATTTTTTTATCTATAAACCGAATATATTGGGACGCTATTTTACACTGGACACGCAACACAAATTCCGTCATTTTAAATGTCTGTTATGTTTATATTTTTATTCCTTTTATTTTTTTGGTGAAGTGTCTTGATCTAAGTAGATACATTTTTTAATTTTGCAAGCAACATTCCATAATTTATTTTCTTTAATATTTTGTTGTTTATATTTTTCCGGCTATTTCGATCGACAATAAACTTGGGGATAATTTTTTTTTTTGGAAATAATTGTAATAAATTTTCATATTTCTTGTTTTGTTTATTATTATTATTTAGAAGACTGTCCAAAGCTAATGTAACACGAAGTAATAAAATATATTTTATTATTGAAAATATATAAAAAAAGACAAACTTTAAGGATCTCTTATTGTTTTCATTAGCGATCGTCCCGCGGATGATTTTCATTTTAATGTAGCAATTATTCGAGTTCAGATTCTATCTTTTCTATGGAATTTTATATCTTATTCTGAAGTAAGTCTTGTTCAATCCTTTTTTTGTATCGGTAATAATATAATAAGATAAGTTTAGCTGCACGTTTTTACCTTCTAGGTTGATCATTACTGTCATTTTGTTTTGTTTCGTTTTGTTGTATAGTACTAACAGTTATGTAATGTATTTTTAATCAGGGAACAAATATATCGAGTACAAAAGAATTTAAATTGCAAAGATTTAATAACATACAAACAAAATAATAATACTTATTTATTATTATTAATGTTTTCTAATTTAGCGCGCATGCATATATGTTGGGGAAAATGAATTAAGAAATGTCGAAGGTGGAAAGTAAATTGTTCCATCGTTTCTTCTGTTTTATTGTTTCATATTATTATTATTATATAGATTATCAACCAAATATTTTTCTCTAGTTTTAGATACCTCTTTGTTTCTGTTCTATCTTTCTTTCTACTTCCAATATTTCAACTGTAAGTGAATTAATTTTAATATAACATAAATTTACTTTTTTTGTTTGACACATCTTTCAAAATGAGTTTGTAAATTTGAAATTAAAATTATACATATATATATATAAAAATGCAGTCAACGAGTGAATGAAATGCTATAATAAAAAAAAAGCAAGGAAAGTACATTGGTCTTTCATTTTAACTTATCCCGCTGAATATATATTCATTAATGAATATTATTTTTAGACTTGTACAATATTGATTAATTTTGGATTTGCTCCAAAGTTCAAAAGGCCATTGACTTTGATCGGACATGTAACGCCACTGATCAGAAGCTATGAAAATATTCAATTCTAATAATTCCATAATTTTCAACATATGAAAATTTGAACCACTAATACCATTTAGATATTTCATATCTAGAAATTATTTTATAGTTTAAACAATATTTATGCCGCGGAAGTTTAATTATACATTCAGTATGCCGAGAGATAAAAGGTTCAAAAAGATTATCTTTTAACTTTAATACGTCAATATTTGTATCGGTGGTTCCATACACAAAGGCCCAGGAGCTAAAGAGATTTATAAATTGCAAAGAATAAGTTGTTTTTTTTTAATTATTGGCTCTTGAGAACTAAGACGAAAGCTTCCTAACGCTCCTTTTCCTAAATTTGATGATACGTCTCATGTTACGCCATTGATCAGAAGCGAGGAAAATATTTAATTCTAATAATTCCATATTTTTCAACTTGACATTTAAAGCTTGAATCCATTTATATATTGTGCTTATAACTACTAAAAATCGTTAATACATTAGTAAATATCTTTTTTTCATCCCGCGATGAATTATGTAAATTTGATCAGTGTTTAACGAGAATATTAATTTATATATCAAACAACATACTCAGAAATGTGTTCTCAATTCGATAAACACTTGTGTTAAAACTATTTAAATTAGTAGTCCATATTATTTATAACTAAAACTGGACATTTAGAAAATACTATATTATGTTAACTATAATATATTTATTTAACTTATTATAAAATTATAATACATATACAACAACCATTGCTACACATCTTTTTTAATGAATACAACGTTCACACAAGTTATATCAAAAATAAAATATCTTTTTAAGACAAATATAGTTTGTTAAAATCCGTAAAAAATATATAAATTTAAAATTTTTCTGTTATTTAAATGGCTTGAATTCGTCTTTTGCATCATGCTTTTATGTATGCTTATGGTGAAACTCCTCCTGGTGTTCGGCTATGTAAAGGACATAGATCAGAGGGACTGCAAAAATTAATATTACAATGCACATTGTCAAGGTGATCCATGATATGTCTGAATCGCTGCAGGCCAACCAATGTTTCTTCTGGGGGACTGGCTCAGGGATTGTTGGTAACAAACTTATCTCAGCATCAATGTTAGTTTCTTCTTCAGGATTATCACAATATTTATTTGTTGCTATGTTACTATTAAATATAACTGTATTCAAATTGGTTTCTAATGGGGTCAATGTGTCAATCAGCTCATTGGAATCAATGGGATTCTCAGGTTTTTGCTTATGTTTTGGTGAATTGTTTCCACTGGTATGCACTCCAGCAATGAGCATTAACTTAGCTGGAACCTTAATGGAATTCCGAGCATATATTTCATTTTCCTTGTGAATGTTATTCAATCTTTTCAACTCTGCAATCTTAAATATTTTCTTATTAACCATAATCTAACCATATTGCAGTTTTCACTCACTGGACAATGATACCTAATCGATAGAGATTGCAAGGTGTCTCCTTCCTCGATAATCTTTTCAACAGTTGCAACCTCTTGAAACTTTTTCCTGACGAACAATTCGAGCTCCTCGTCATCACTGTCTTTTGACAATTTCGAGTAATCGTAATCATTATTCCTAGTTCTTAAATCAAATTAATTAATAAACTCTTAACAATGAACAAATATGCAATGATGCAAACTTACTTTTGACGTTTCATTTGTTCATTAAACGTACTATACTTCGGATAAAGTAACAAATTAATTTATTGTTAATGACACACACTCACAAACCAACAATTGCAAACTTTTTTTTGTTGTATAGAACGTCATATTTAATTGTAAACATTTGTTGCTCATTTCGTGCTTGTTAAACTTGTTGCCTAACATATGTTTATTTTCTTTCGAATTGTATTAGATTAAAATCGGTATCTGCTTTACAGTTTTATACAGTTATTGTATTCGAAATTGATCAAATATGGGATCAAATGCAATGGATACAACTTCATCAGGAGACTACTTTGAAAGCTACGAAGATTTAGACGTGAGTAAAATAACATTTTAGATATTTGAGGTTATACAATTTTAACATGTGAGTACTTATATTGTACCTTAAACCCAATTATTGTACTTTGCACGATATGAATACACTTTTATATATTAGTTATTATTTAAATTAATAATTTCGCAACTAATAACATTTTAATTTTACGAAAGTCATAATATATATACAATAATAATGTATATAGGGTTGCCCAATGTTATACAAATCGATCATTACAGAGCAATTGCTCAATAAGAACCAAAAGGGTAACAGAAATGATTATTTAAAAAACTGCAAATTTGAATAACATATATTTGTTAGACATACATCAAATATTAGAACTTAAGACTATATATTTTGTTATTAGTTATATTACATCAATCCAAATTGTTTTAAATTAAATTTAAAAGCTGCATTAACTTGTGATTCTCAATGAATTATTTCATCAAGAAATGTATTCTTGATGAACACATTATACTTTCACAATGGCTTTTCCCGTATTGACTCCTTTCAAAATACCAATCAGAGCATTCGGCATGTTCTCGAAACCATCCACAATGTGTTCTTTATATATCAACTTTCCTTCCTCAAGCCACATCTTGTTCTGCTTAATTCCGCTCATCCAACGATCGTAATAATTAGTTGCGTGGATTCCAGTCATCGTTAGTTGATTGGCAACAATTGATGGTTGTAAAATCGTTGCTAAAATTAATAAAGTGATACAATTCATGGTAGATGGTGGATGGCTAAAATATACCTTTAGGAAGGGAATTGTAATCACTATTATAAGCTGAAATTGAACCGCAAACGGAAATTCGTCCAAATTTGTTCATCTGCTGCATAATCAATGAACTGATTTCTCCGCCAACCTAAAATCAATATTATTACTAATATGAGTTCGATTATTTGTTATTAATGTTACGTTGTCGAAATAGCAGTCGATGCCATTTGGTGCCAACTCCTTTAGTTTGACGCTGAAATTGGTTACGGTCTTGTAGTTGATGAAATCGGTGAACCCAATGCTTTTTAACCATTCGCCCTTTTCGTCGGTACCGGCAATTCCAATGACCCTGCATCCTTTGATTTTAGCAATCTGGCCAACGTGGCTACCGACTGCACCAGCAGCTCCAGTTATTACTACGGTTTCACCTGCCATCGGCTTGCAGACGTCCAAGAACCCATACAATGCGGTGTTTCTAGATGGTGTTAAAAAATTAATAAGAAAAAAATGTTATTCTTTGAATTATTATTACCCGGGCATCCCTAGGATACCCAAATATAAAGACATCGGATGATGAATCAAATCTGGTACGATGTACGGCGTTTGTTCGAGCGAACTTTTCTTCTTACTGTTTGGACCCCAAATCGTATGCGACCTCCAACCAAAGCTGCCCAAGACATAGCTTCCAACTGGATATTGCAAATTCTTTGATTCTATAATTCTGATTTGATAATTTAGACACGCGATAAACTTTTGACAATTGTTAAATATTGCTTACTTAGCAACTTGTGATCCGATCATTGTTATTCCAACAGGAAGCATAGAAGCGTAGGCCCGCATGTACGGATCGACGCTAAGAAAAACTGCCTCGCACAGGAATTCTAGAAAATAAAAAAAACTTGTAACAATATTCCCTAATTTCTATATACAATACCTTCATCTTTGATTGCCGGTAATTCTTCTTCAATTAGATCAAAGTTGCTTACTTGTGGCATATCCTTAAAATGCTTGGCGTAAATGAACGATTTGGCTTTGACCATTTTCGATGAATTTCTGTAACTTAATTGGTAGAATTCATAACATTTACAGGTTATGTGGCTGAATAAACAAATTCTGCTTCTCACAAATACCAAGATAAGCTATTTATGATCTTTGGACAGCAATATTATGTAACAATCATATTTTAAGATTATTTACTTACTTTTTACTATTTTTGCCAAAATGAATTAACTATGAAATATGTTTACCTGTTCGAATGTATCTTGACACGCTAAGTATTTGTGCTCGAATAACATGAAATTTTAATCATGAAACTTTCTACTTTCGTGACGTTTTTTTAACGATAAGGCTCGTAATAAGTGGTTTTTCGAGTATTTTCATCATATTATTATCGTTATTAATGCAAAAAAATATAATAAAAATTCAATAGTCATTGAATACTTACCATTTTATGTAACTTCTCAGGAAGAACATCTTTTTTATTTGCAAATTTCTACATAACATAATATTTTAAGCACTTATTTATAGCTTGGAAGTAAAATTAATTCATTACAAATCACTAGAGTTGCGTAACGTGTGCTGGTTCGTTTTCAAATTGCTGATACAAAAACTAGATTTTCAACATCGCAATTAGATTTAGTTTGATGGTTTTGTTGATAGCAAATGCCGATATATTTTTATAATTAAATAAACAAGAGTTTTTCCAATAATAAGATGGATTTTGATTATGAATTATTAACTTATTTTTCTTATTTTTTACCTTGCTTTAGTTTAATCAATTTGGTCCTCGTTTATTGTAGCTCGATGTAAAGTACGAATCGGCGGAATTGAATTCCAAATAGAAACAGAATTATAATGATGAATGCAATTGCGACTAAACACAGGAGCTTGCAACGTTTGCACCTTTTCATGGCAATAAATTACGCCTCGTCGATAAATCAATCAATCACATATGCTCGGCTCATTTGCATTCAATGCACGTTAAACAATGAACGCATTTCCTATATACAATTATGACTTAAATAGTTTCTGTAAAGCCTATTAATGTTTACTTTATTTTATTTTTTATTATTTTATACGTATTTCGTTACTTAAATTATAAAAGGTATACAACAATGAATTTGATAGTTATTAGAAGAATATTATGTAATATAACAAACTTATTTTTTTAATTTTAAGAAATTAATTGTGTGAAAGTTACATATTTTATATTTAAATATTATATTTTAATAATGGTTTTTCCAATATTTTCCCCTTTGAATAATCCAATAAAGGCATTAGGCATACTGTCAAAGCCATTATAAATGGTTTCTCTAAATTGCAGTTGTCCATTATCGAGCCACTGCAAATTTTGCCGAATACCTTCCATCCATCGATCATTGAACCTCGACGCTAAAAACGCTTCCAATTTCAATTCATTGCAAAGCATCAGCGGTTGGATGAGTGTTGCTGTAATTGTAATTAGAATGGGAATCCACAAATGAACTATTATTTGGTAGTTTTACCTTTGGGTAAATTAGTCGAATCGCTGTTGTACGACGAAATCGAACCGCAAACAACGACTCTGCCATATTGAGCCATGTTTTTCATGATGATGCTGCTAATCTCGCCACCAACCTGTCTCATATTAAAATATTAGTTAATATGTTATAAATTATTACTATGTATAACATACATTGTCAAAATAACAGTCGATACCGTAAGGAGCTGCTTCAGCAAGGGCAGCGTTTAAATTATCCGTTTCATTGTAGTTCAGTACGTGATCAAAACCTAAAGATTTTAACCAATCGACTTTCTCTCTGCTACCCGTGATACCAATTACACGGCAACCCTTGATTTTGGCAATTTGCCCTACGTGACTACCAACCGCTCCTCCTGCTCCAGTCACAACGATTGTTTCTCCGGCCTTCGGTTGACAAATTTCTGTTAAACCGAAATAAGCCGTGTTCCTGAAAATGCAATTTCAGTTAAAGTTGATTGTAAATTAGTGTTTAAAGTACTTTACCCCGTCAACCCTAAAGATCCCAGATATAAACTTATCGGATGATTAGGTAGTTCATCTAGAACGTAGGTGGGTCTACAATAAGGTGAGAGGTTTTCTGTTAGAGAATTCACGATTGTGTAAGTTCTCCAACCAAAATCACCAATGACATGACAACCAACTGGAAATTGGTCATTTAAAGATTCGATAACTCTAAAATTGTAATATTTTTATATTTAGCTCATAAGTAAATAATTTTATATAGGATTACTTTGCTACTTGAGTTCCAACCATCGTTGATCCTATACATGACGAATAAAATCGCATGTAGGGATCTACGCTTAGATAAACGGCTTTGCAGAGAAATTCTAAAAAATGTAATATTTAGCTACAAATTATTTAATAATAATAAAATGTGAAATACATTACCTCCAAGTTCGATTTGCGGTAACTCTTCTTCCAATAATTGAAAGTCGTCTTCTCGTGGCATACCTATGCACGGTTTTTTCAATACATATCGGAGTGTTTTTACCATTTTGGTGTTGTTTTACATTCGACGGACGAATAGATAATAAACGAAACATGCCTGAAAAGCGATTAAGAGCCCTCAACTTTCTCCGAATTCCTTTTGTAATTATGTTTTTATTTTCCAGATTCACAAGTTAATGTTAGAGGACTCGGTGAGGAACAGAGCGTACAGGAAAGCGATTTTCGATAACGTTGATTCGTTTAAAGGAAAAATAGTTTTGGATGTGGGCGCCGGCAGCGGAATATTGTCGGTGTTCTGCGCCCAAGCGGGCGCCTCCAAGGTGTACGCTGTAGAAGCTAGCGAGACATATAAAATAGCTAAAGAAATCGCAAAAGAAAACGGTTTTGAACATGTGATCAAGGTGACCCTACGGTGTCTATTTTATTTGAAAGATATTTAATTGAGTTGCTTCAGGTGATTCATGGTCGTGTTGAGGATGTCGAACTTGAAGAGAAAGTAGATGTAATCGTGTCCGAGTGGATGGGATTTTATCTGCTGCACGAGGGGATGCTGGATTCGGTGATTGTCGCCCGCGATAAGTTCTTGAGTGCTAACGGCTTGATGTTTCCAGATTCAGCAACTCTTTATGCAGCTCCGTGCAGGTATAACAAAAGGCTAGATGCGAATGAGAGATATTCAACTCTGTGAATTTCAGCGTGCCGAACATGTTCGAAGATTGGGAAGATGTCGAGGGTATTTCGATGAAGGGCTTCGCTCAGAAGCTGAGGCATCAGGCGAGCCAAAAACCGGTAACGGCTATCGTCAAATCGGATCATATTTTGGCAATACCGGAAGCGTTCTGCTGGTTCGATTTGAAGGAGGTTAAGGTTAGCGATTTGGATATGATTACGGTGAAGCACATTTTCGTGTCGACGAAGCGAGCTAGGTACCAGGGGATTTCGATCTGGTTCACGTGCACGTTCCCATCATCCGTCACCGAGCCAGTTATCTTGTCCACTGATCCCGATGACGAGCCAACTCATTGGAAGCAAACGACTATTGTTTTACCGGAAGAAATAGCGTTGGAGGAAGGTGAACCTATTGCAGTTGAAATCGATCTGAAGAGAACCCCTGAGAACGAAAGAAGATACAACATTGAGGTGACGATGCTCGATCCTAATGAGATCGATCATCCAGAATACTGTTCCTGTTACATGACCAAATGCATCTTGGCAAAAGCTGTACTAAAGAAATACGAAAACAACGAGTTCAATAACTAATTGACGTTTTAATTCACATTCGCTCCTTTTCCTTGTTTATTCTTTCATTTTTACTCTTGTATTTTTTTTTGCTTGATCTTCAAGTGTGATTAATTCTGTGACCGGTAGCTCTGTTTACATAAGCTCGAGGTTTTTGTGTAAACAGCTATTGTGGCCTTGCGGTGTTTGCGCATGTGATTAGTGAAGAGCACTTAATATGGTAGTAGTCTTTAAGGCCCTCAGGTAAATATTTGCTTTGTGCCGTGGCACGTACGACGCGACGAATCTAAATTGCGTTCGCGCACAGTTTCTTCACGTTCTCGCATACTTTCAGGTTTCCTTTTTGTGTTTCTCCGCATTGTGCTTAACGCATTCTAAAGTCTAGTTTTATCTAAAATACGGTGCATCCCAGATTTTTATTTTCTCTCCTTCTTGAAGTGCGGCGCGCATCGGGACAGGGTCGGGGAAATTACTGGCCCTGCCTCGGGCGTACAACCACCTGTCTCGATGATGTCTTCATTTTCTTTACAACTGAAACGAGTTTCGTTCGGAATCGATGCAGCTACAAGCTCGTGTGTGCGAGAAAGATGGACGATAACTACATGTTTTCAAACCCTCAATAGAACACCTTTTGAATAGAACGAACATTGGAAGAGAGTGAATAGAGGAAAAAAGGCTAAACTTACCCTATTGCACAAAAAAAATAATACAAATGTACCCAAGGTGCATACAATTGTGAATATGTGCCATTACTGCTCTACTTTAGCAATATATGGTTTGTTCGTTTTTCATCCAACCGGGCCATCATTTGTGACAATATTCTTTTGTTCTGTTTTGTATAGATATATACGCTTTCTGATCTTCATGGTTAAATAAATTACTTACAATGCTATGCTTTCTTTACAACCTGCTCCACAATTATTTAAACATAGAAGAATTAACTATGTTTTTTTTTGTAAATGTTACTTCATATTAAATTGGTATCCATGCTCGTGTGAACCAAAGCTTACCGTCCTTGGAAACATTTTAAATCCACCTATGAAAAAAAATCTTCTGTGCGAGCGAGCGTGTGAAGACGATTGTGATTGTGATCGGTTAGAATGAGATATATTCGGAGAGCAAGGCAGACGTGAGGCATAAGGCTATATAGAGACAAGAATGAAAGGAGCATAAAAAAGGGCATCGACTGGAAGATTTGTTAGCGTCACGGAACCTCAACTAATCCTTATTCGTTCACACCTCTCACTCGCCCGAGCATCCGGTTTTATCCACAGAGTCAAGAAACACTCTAAAAATGTATCACAATTCATCTTAAAAAAATACTCACATGTAGGATTTTGAATCAGAATTGAACTATTAAAAGTACACTTTTGTATGCATTCGTTATAAAGATGTGACAATTTAGTTCATTTTCTAGATTGATTAACTTATTTTTATTAAAAAAATTGATGTTTATAATAAATGGTACAAATAATAATTTCATAAAATATAAAATAAAAATATAGTTTAAATTGAGTCGTTTGAGATTCCAAAAGAAACATAGCATAGATCGGTGACGTAACTAAGATCGGACAGGAAATCTAAATTAAAAGAAGTATTATAATTGGAATTGTTTGAGGAAATCAGTCGGAATGATCTTAATAGGGCGGAACGCCTGTTCCTCGAGATCGGAGGAGTCTTCTGGTTTCTCGTTCTCTCTCTCTCTTGCTCTTTTGGTATGTCTCTTTCCAATACGTAGTGGCAGTGCTGACTGGTATTAAGTTATTAAAAATCTCGAAGTCACGAGCGCGAGCCAGTATTGAGATAATTTCCAACCTGAGTATTTTCTCTTTCCTTCTTTATTATTCATCCCACCACATCATCATCTCTCTTTCTCTTCTTCGCTGCAGAAATCCTTTTTCCGATGTGTATCGTCTCGCGTTTCCAAAGAGGGTAACAAATCGTAGATCATTAAGGCGCACAAAGCCACGTGTAAATCAACACCACTCGAGAGCCAAGCCTCTCTCAGCTCGCGTGATTTAGTAATGCAAATTAGAGCGAAAATCTGCACAATCGCCGTTTCGACTTTCGTGTATGAATAATAAAATCGCAAAGTGTACGTAGGCAGTTCGAGCTGCATGCATTTCACAATGATGCAACAAGAAGAAAAACGAAACCTACAATTCAATAGTAATTTATCTCTTCTTAGAAACTTCTCGAGTTGCTAACGAGCTTACCGCTTTGCACTAATTAAAAATCAGTTGTTTGCATTTTTCTTATTTATTATTTCATACACAAATGTAAATATTTATATGTACATCATTTGTATCTTGCTAGCAAAAACCGGCATGAATTGAATAATTTATCGGAATTTAACATTGAAGTTATTGCACATTTTAATAAACAATTAATTAAAAAATATACTAGGTACATATTTAATAATATTTCATATTGCTTTGATTGATTTAAACGTGTTCTTTTCTATCGTAAAATTGTAAGTTATCATGTTTCCTTTCAGATTTAATTATTGACGGAAACTTTGTTCTCATTAAGAAAACAGTTTCATTTCAGTTGGTAATCTCTTTGGATAGGAAACATAACGTCTGGAAGTTAATAACATAAATTCTGCAATAAATCTTCGAAAACGTCAGTTCTTTTAAAAGCTTGTTATTCCGGTCTTGACGACGCTTAATTACTTCCTGAAATTCGTTGCTACCGTAAAATCAATTTATAATTAACATAATTTTTAATTATTATTTTTTGTTGTATTTTACTTCCAATTTTAAATAACTTGTTTTTACATTTTTAATCGTATTTTAAATATGTATTTTTTAATTTAAAAAAGTCAACAAGAAATTAAGCGGAAACAAATAATATATTTTTGTAATGGTGTTTAAATATATTTGTTTTTTTTTTAAGAAACACTCCCAAGTAATAGCGATACATAATATCGGAGCCGGAGTTTATGAAAGACTCGGTTCTTCTTAAAGGCGAGGCATTAATTCACATATAGTACCAATTATTGTCTTAAAACTGGAATTATTTAATGCTATTATGAACGCTCCGCAGCATCCTGTGCACATAAATTTACACCTAAACCCACAATTTATTTCTTTAATAAGCTAACATTATTTAAATGTCTCATCATTTTTCTGCTCGCGCAGCGACAGTACACAATGAACCTTCATTAATATTAAAGCAGCGTCTTACATAGTGATGGCTTAAAAGTTAAAGTCAATTTCCTTAAGAGCAAGTAAGAACAGTATTAATTTCTCAAAGTCTTTAAATTATAATCAGTCACAAAATATTATAAAATGTAATTCCATATTTTTTTTTATTTTTAGAGTTACATTACATTCGCAAATCATATTTTTTTATAAAAGCATTCCTGAAATATTATATCTACGTTTAAACTGTAAATACTGGAAACTTATATTCATTATTGTCTTTTTTAAATATAAAAAAAGTTTTTGTTGGTATCTGGGTTAAAATAAAAAAAAATTGTAATAAATATATTTACTTCTAGTAATTTTTAATTCGTAAAAAGATTGAGCTTAAGTACAGGTAATAGTAAATTAACACAAAAACTTTCTCCTTAAATCTAACTATTCTTCCATCTTCTCGACTCAGGTAATTGGTTTTACGGTCTTATCCGGTCTCATTTTATTTTTCAGTGAGCAATCTTCGTTCATTAACGACTCGGACTGATGATGCCTTCATTAAAGCCGATTCGTCTTAGAGCGTGGAGAAGGATTCCGCGTTTCGGAAATTGATTTTGCACGGAATGGAAGACCTCCTTCATTTTGTATCTCTCCTTCTTGCTTGTATGTCTTCATTAGGCCCAGTCGAATTTTGTCGCTCCGCGGCGGTGGCGGCGGCGGAAGATCAAAGGCGAGTCCCGGCGACTGGTTTTCCTCTCATCGTCGACCGAACCAATCAACAGTTTACTTTATTATTTATTGATCCGGCCACTGATTCTCGCAGTCCCGCAGGCTCGCGATTCTTATGCTATTCCGTCCTCAATTACAGCCGTTTGTCACAATTTGTACTTATTAATTAGTGCCTTATTCTTTCATTATCAATAACGCTTGATTAAAAAAATAAACTATATGCATTATTTATTGTAGCATAATTATTTATGGCATTTATATATAGAGTAATATTTATAGCTACTTGAATAGTCCTATTGTTTCCAGTATCTAAGTAATATCGTAAAGAGTTCATATCGTTCCATTGAATTCAACAACTGTGTGTAACCAATCTCTGGTAGCATACAGTAGCTGTACGCATGACCTTGTCCCGAAGGAGCTTCCGTTCCCTTCGAAACCTCTTGTAACGTAATATGTTTGACACACTGCTTCATTTAATTACACTTAAAGAAAAATATACGTTATACAATTTAAAAAAATAAATATTAGAAGTTTGCATTTTAAAATGTTTACTTTCAATAAAATATATTTTTTAATATGACTATTAAAAGTGATCGTCGTCAACCGATTCCTTTCACAGCGCGATGAATTATCCCAAGAGAACAGTAAAAACTAGAAACAAAGGTAACGCAAGTTCTGTAATCCCACGTGCATCTTTCTCGACTTACCTAAGCGTTTTTGTAGTTTCATCACCATATGGTCCATAAGCTCCCACACAAAATATCTCTGACTGTGTGTATGACTTTATATGCGGATATAAAATCGGTGAATTTAGAGGATGGCCACCTTCGGTAGCATTTTTTTTTTGTAGAAGTTTGTAGTAATTAGACAGTGAGAAGAACATGCTTGTCTATTATTATTTTGTTATTTTGTGTAGGGTTAGGCTAAGGAAAAAGATTGATGGCAACGGAGGGCAATAAATATCGAATTTCGAAGCCCGGAGGCCATAAGAAGACACATGTCGCCGTTGACGTTTCGGAATAACGAATTGCACCAGAAATCCAATCTCCAAATTGTGTCGTCGGGCAGCAGAAAAAAATAAATGGTTACGAGTGGAACACACTTTGATGCATTGCATCATTAAGTTTTAAGGAGGGATAATATTAATCAATTTTAGTTTAAAATTTAATTTCTAATGTTATTTTCATAATAATTTATTGCACACATAAAATTATATGATTGATTGCTTTATATTTCTTAATGTATATAATAGCAAAAATAGATTTTTGTTATTAAAAGTTTATATTAGGGATAATTGAAGATTTACTTCAATTTATATACAGAAAAAATACAATATATTATTATTGATTTCGAGTGTACCTAAAATATTTGATTGATGTTTTTAACTTTGTATGTTATATTTTGAAATTATTGTTTAGAAAGTGGGTTGATGGATGATTTATTTTGATGAGTTACTATTTAAAAATGTTGCAGAAGAAGTGTTTTGGTTTTCAGTCATTGATCTTGATCAAGTTTTGAGCCATGCGCAAAAGCAATTGCGAATGATATTTTTACACATGCTTACACATACGCATTCAGCAAGGTCTACGTTACGTTACTCAAGGTAACCATGTGATGGTACCATCAGCTGATCGCCGGGTACCATCGGGGCACCACTTGGTTGATGGTGGTAGGATGGTGGTGGTGGTCCCATTGAGTAGTGATCTGATATCTTTCGCGAGTTGTTCGTTCTTTCGGTTGATGGTGAGTGAGAGGTCGAAAGTGGAGGCTGCTGAGGCCATGGCGCTGGGGCGGAGGGCGCCCCCCGCAACCGATGCCACGGGGGCCACACTGGGTGGTCCTCGGTGTGGCCGCCGTCGTGTGTGGCACACGGGGCCCCCCTCGTTCCTCCAGTTCCTCACCGACACACTACACACACACACAGCATCCATCCGTCCCTTTCGCTCCAACTATTTTGGTCCCTCGTTCTTTTTACCATATCGGCCCTCGCAGCTTGCGTCTCCCATTTGGTGCTCGGGCACCAAAATAAAAACATTGGATTTGAGGTCCAAAACGTAAAAAAATAATCATCGAGAAATTGACGAATTTTTACCATCGAACAAACGTTATGTCACCTCGTCCATTTGATGACCGTAACAATACCGGTCCATCTGCTGGGCCATCCTCCTCCGCTTCAGCTTTATTCTCTTACAAACCCACATGCTCTATAAAAACGGTTCCGACCATTATTAGAAGCCCATTTACCGAAGGGAAAGGTCATTACGTTACGCCGTAACTGTAAAACGTTGAAAGGTTGTTTTCGAAGTTATTGCGAAGCTAATGCACTTTTAATTGGGCCACCTTTAACTGAACAATTACCACAGAATGCAGAGGAGGGAAGAAATTCCGTAAAAACAGTATACATTTTTTTAAAACAATTATTTTCCCAAATCTTTCACATGTCCGCATGATTGTAATCAATCAATTCTCTTATATAACACATAAGCGAACAATAATGCCGAACGAATTACGTGGCATGCAAATAATTTTACGTTTCTACCTGCTACTACTTCCTGAAAACCTCAGAGTAGATTAAATAAAAACAAACGTTGGAAAGAAGGAAAATAATGAGAGATTTGAATAAAACATGTTTCTTGAGTAAAAAAAAAATGATTTCTCGTATCTCGAAACAGCAATACTCCTCAAACGCAGCACCATTAGAAAGTCTCTGATTTTAAAATGAGTAATTGCTTTCATTTAAGTTAACTGTAAATGGTCGTTCCAATCCAGTTTCCATTCGATCTATGCTACGTTTGCTTTGGCCTCTGTGAATCATCCATCATTATTTATCACTTCTTTCGCAATGTGTTTATAAAACTCGTATTATTACATTATGATTTTTTTATTCCTTTTTCGTTTCCTTCGGCTCCCTTCGGACTCCACCTTTAACTTTCCGTGCACACCTTAATTGGACCGAGGACCACCGGCGAGGAGGAAGATTTACATTAGACCAACAAACACTTTTCTTTCAAATTTATATTTGTATAGTTTTTATTTTCATAATTTATTCATTCACTCCATATTTACAATTAGAGAAACATCGTACACATTTTTTTTTAATATATATATAAATATATATATATATAATTTATAAATAATTAATTAAAACGAGCAAATACTCTGTACAATATAAAAAAATAACAAATTTTAAATCCTCCTCGTTCGATTTGATTCGTCTTGCGGGAAAAGTTAATCTGACGTTTCCTTCAGTCTTTGTGTAGGAACTCTTTCTATTGGTTGAGAAGGGGTGGGTGGGTTGGAGATTGACCGATTATACAGATGCGTGAACTTGAATAACTTAAAGCGATCCCGAATGTACAGCTCAAAGCGCCCTCTTTGGTTTCCAAATCATATTTACAAATGTACACTAGATTTTTTTCCTGCTATAGGAACTTAGGTTTTAGAGACCAGCTTCGCGCAAAAATTATGAGAGAACAATACTGATTGTGGAAGAGGTAGCTTAAGTTATCTCTATTAAAGCTTCCGCGAGATCGATCACCTCGTTGTTGTAATCAAAAGAATTAATATCAGACAGAGGTACGGGGTCGGGCTGGAAGCAGCCTTCGAGATGTTCGGTTGAAGTTCCCGTATCAGATTGGTTTCCGTGTCACCGACAGGGATGATCGCTTCCGGTATTTTCTTGTGGAAGCACAGCTTGGCCATATTGTTCTGTATCAGGGGGCAATTGTAGTCCTCCCTTCCGTCGCACTTGCAGGTTTTAAGTTTCGCTGCCTTTTCCTGTCGCCTCAAGATTGAAATTGAATTCATGCACCTCCTGCTGCACTTCTTCCCATGGAACATCGATCTGCAGTATTTGTTGTAGTATGATAGAGCGGTGGAACAGGATGGATCCGCTGCGCATATCCATTGAGCAACGGTGCACGAGACGACGGTCTCGTTCCTGTTGGCCATCATCACCGACGGTCGGCAAATTTCCACGCGTCTCTTCGTCTCCTCGCACAGTTCATCGTTGCACTGGCACTAATCAAATCGAATTCAGCAAAATTAATGTTTCATTCATATAGCAGGATCAAAGCTACCGCTAGTTACCTGCATGAGTTCCTTGCCTTCTTCGGTGGATGTTAAGGCTATTAGCGAATGCTGACACACTTCTGGACAATGGTCGGCGGGGCCGTTCAACACCGAAGAACAACCGCCTATGTAGTTGGTGAGGGCCATTCCGCAACCGTCACGGAACAAGCACTTTAGGCGAGCTTCTTCGCACGCAAGAGGCATCCGTACCTCCGCTGCTACTCCCACGATCGCAGTCACAGACATCATCACCCACCACATCCCTAAAACAGAAACCTAGATTAAACATCAAGAAATTCATTAAACCTCTCACGATATGATCGGAATATTAATATACGCGCGACAAAATAGAACGCATAATTCCATTACAGTAGTTAATACATAAATGGTATTCCACGTGCAAAGCAGCGGACAAAAGCGAACCAATCATCGTAGATTTGCATAAAAATCCAATAGGAAATTAATAGATTCTAAAGCAATCAATTAAAGTTGCAAGCAAAGGCATTTAAGTCGCATTAAAGACCGTCCCAGTCGCAATGAAAATATAATTAAAAAAGAACATCAGCACTTAGAAAGTCGTTCACGCATTTCTTCTTCAGTTCCGACCTTGAAATTTCTCCAATTATATTTCTACAGTTATCTTATCAAAATAATCGCACTAATCGAACGGAAAAAAATAATATATTTTAGAGTACGCATTTCATGATTAAACACAAATTTCATAACTTTTCCTTTTCCACTCTATTTTCCTTTTTATTCTGCAGTCACATGCCATTCTATTCCAACGGTTTATTGGCACTTGAAACTTTAACATGTTTCAGTTGCGCTTCGTTAAATCCATTTCGTTTTGTACTTATTAATCGGCAATTGACCAGATTTACATTCGCCGCAATAACTGTGTGCAAATAAATAACTTTCATGTTCATAAATTATCATTCACTCGCGTTTTCCTCTCAATTAAATAAATTGATTTCGTTCAAAATTATAGACAATATTAATGCAAAAAATCACATGTAAATTGTGTTACTTGCAATTAGTTAAATTACAGATCACCTACCTAATATAAAAAATATGTTGTAGTCTTGAAACCGAAAAGAAAACTAATCGTTTATTGGATTGTGCACTCGCAGGAAATTGGCGATCGCTTTGTGACTACGTGAATTCTGGCACATAGTACACATAGCAAACAAACGCACATGACTCGTATCGAATTTACACATATACGCAATATTATTTACATGAAGGGCCAATAGATCTTTGGTTGTAACAGATATTTCTGTTTGTTTCTAATATTGTTGTTACATGAATATGTTTCTACGTTGTTATAAATATTATAATTATTATTATTTACATGTAAATAAAATAAAACAATGAAGAGAAGGAGCAATCGTTTTCTCGAAAAAGTAATAGACATGTGATAATTTAAAGATAGCTATGACGTTAATTTATACGCTCTTCTTAAAATACAGCAGGTAATTTACATATCTGTCCAATCAATGGAGGTGGGGGTTTTAAGGTAAAAAAAATGTTGATTCATGATTAAGTCATTAAGGACCGGTATTTTCATCACAGGCCCAATCAGTGTACAGAAAATTTGCAATTTAACTGTTTCCAATTGCATCTTGCACTATTTTGATAAACTGTAATTATGTAGATAAAATTAAAATTGTAAATTTATTATTATTTCCTAACTACATTTTTCATAATTACATCTTTCAACGTAAATGTAATTATCGTTCAAAAAATAAACGATCCATTTTTCGTAAGTACTATATTTTTTGTGTGTTCCTTTATGCATGTTTCACATCAATCAATGTTGTTTTTCTATGTAATTTGAAACTCTCCAGAATATATGGAATTTTCTTAGGAAATGCTGTTCTATTCGACCGAACGTCTTGTTAAAGATCATTAAAGACCATGTGGGCTTTCGAGAATTGGACCACGCTTTAATTATTTTTGGGTCTACTACCAAGTACAACCCATCTTTTGTTCCTATATAGTTAGAGAGCTAAGATGTTAAGAAAAACAACTCAAATCATAATTCAAGTGTAAAAGTGAACTGTAATTTAGAAGATAGTTTTTGTAATGTGTAATTTTGCAGTTTTCAATATTTACTAAATATTTTATTAGAAAAAGTATAATAAATGTACGATTGTTTATGTTACTTTTGAATAGTTTGTTTAGAGAAGTATTAGGTTGAGGAGATTGTTTCTGTATATTGATTTTTAATAGGTAACAGATGATTTTACTATCTTATAATGTGTGAGTTAAAGAAGCTGGTCTCGATTAAATTTTCGCCGAGCTTTGATCTTCGTTGTGGAAATAAAATCCTTTCATTTTCTTCCGTCCATACAACGTATATAACATTTCGATTTAATTACACGGATGAATTGAAAGACATTAAGTAATTAAATTAATTGAAGCAAATTCCCGGATTATCTCGTTTTCAACTAGTTGCTCGTTAGACTTAGCTGTTCGTCGCAATACTATGACTTCAAAGTGGATGATATTTCCTCAATTCCCGCATAATTGAACGTTATCTCTTCGCGTGCGGGGTCATTGGCTGCGGGTTGATGATGGTAATTGCTTAATGAGTGCACAAGTTCGGCCAGTATCGTTACAGGACTGCTCGACTCGTTTATTTGTTTGTTCCTTCTCAGAGAAAGCCTTTTATTTCGTTTCATTGGTTTCTTGGGAATCTGTCAGAGTGATTGAACAGTTTTCGTGTCTACCTGAAAGAGTAGAAACGAAACAACAATGCGCGCAGAGAGCGCGGAGCAGGGGTACACCAGCTTCGGCACATCTGCCATTCGGTGCTCCGGAGGATAAGAGAACGAAAAATGCATTTTAATGATTTCAGGAAGATGAAGAAGTTGAAGGAATAAGAGAAGGACCGTCTAAAAATATATCGCGTGCACACATAATCTACTTTTAGGACGCACTTATTTTTAGATAAACCGAGCAAGAAACTTTAATTTCGCTTACCGTAATTCGTATTCAAGCGACCGGAGGAAAGTTATTGTTTAAAAATCCCAAAGAAACGGAAGCACATGCTACAGTTGAGGTGTACTGCTGTAGTTGGATAAAAATGCACTGCGATAGATAGAAACAACTGTGTGCACCACAAACTCGCGAAAAACGTGCTTCTTGTGTATATTGTCTTCTTTCGTGTTTTGTATATACTTGGTGATGCACTCTGCGCGACGACGGACGCGGCAATGAGAGACCGGCCAGGGATTAAGTTGTGTTGGGAAAGAGTCTGACAGGCCACGGACAGGTTCTCCTTCTTTCTAAAACCTAAACGCGGGGTGTCCTCGTCTTTTATCCTCTTTCGCCTCTTTCTCACTCCTGCGCTCGGACCATTGAAGAAGGAAAGGAACGGTTCCAACCATTATTATGATTATTACCTGTCGTCCTCTCGCTCTTCCTCGTCCTTTCTTCTCCGCCTTCCAATTATCCTTGCACACACGTGCAACCAAACACAAATCCCGCGCAAATTACACTTAATCCTTTTTTTTTCACTACAAAGCAATATTTTTCACTACTTAGACATATATCTACAAAATATATTTTTACAAAAATAAATACTTATAATACCCTGCACTTACCGTTTAACTGCTTATAGCAGTGAAGCAAAATATATTAGGGATTGTATAGATTTACACTTTTTTTAAATTCAAATGTTTTCCCATATATAATACTAGAAAGATTTAGACTTTAATGATTTAATTAATTGAAATAAATATAAATTAAAAAAATATATTTGTACTAAGTACATCATCACTTCATTTATAACTTTCAATTTAAATTTAAATTAGGAATTTATTATTAAAAGATGTTTAATAGTTGTTTTATGTTATTAGCATGAAAATTTTGTAAGTGATACACTTCGAACTTTCTAAAAAAAATTACACTGATATCAAAATATCAAAAATTTATAATATCAACTAATATTGATCAAATACGCAAATGGATAGTTTGCTAGTAGATTTATAGAATTACAATTTTTAAATGAATCAATATTTTAAGTAACCAACAAAAAAAATGGTAGAAATTATGATATGCAACTACAGTGAAGTTAAATTGAGGGCTACTCCTTTTATAACATAAACTATTCAGTTATTAACAAATAGTACGACTGATAAAGTTGAAATTTGAAGTGGAAAAGTATTTTGAAAAGATATTGATTTATAGCGGCCGTAAAGGTAAATGCTTTGTTCGTCATGTGTCCGAGCCGCATCTTCTTTCTTCTCGTTTCAGTTACGCTCTTCCAACAACAATTGCCGACAAGATTGGCTCCGGACAAATGCAGACGTCGCACAGAAAATGAGAAATTTAATGTGTGATAATGTTTTTACGGCAGGTGATGTGATGTTTCTCGAAAGCGAATTTTAGAAATGCAATTTCACTAAATGGTCAGTAATGGCCGGGGACCTTTTACGGCCGATTTAATTGAGGAGCCGCAGCGCACAACAATGTAATCGAAATTTGCATGCATAATGGCAACAAGAAAATTAGCAATTGTTCCGCGAAGCGAGCGGATACCGAATGATGTGGATGTAGATGAAGAGCGGTGGAGTGTCCGAGGAGGACGTTTTGAAACGCCGAAGGATTTCGACACGTTGATCATTTGTCTGGGAGCGAGTGAAGACGGCCGATGTGTAATAGAGATGGAGAGAAGGAGAGTGAGAGATGTATAGCAACATGGATGTGATATTGATGTGTCCAGATTGCTGGAGATGTTGGTTGTTGGTTAGGGGCTGCGGGACGTCTCGGAACGCCCATAAAATCTGACAGATACGTCTTTATTGTGAGGACTGGTTTTCGAGAAATCCCGTGTCGCCGCCGCCGCCACCTCCATCTCTGCCACAACACCACATCTGCCCGTCTTCGCATCTACGTACTTTTTACCTCATCAAGAACGATTTGAGGGCCCTCGGTTCGGTGTTTCGGACAATTTTACAATCGAAGGCCCGTCCCAGAAACCGCAGGAACGAGAACACGCCAATAAATCAGACCGGCGCGCTGCAGAAAGGCCTCCTCTTCTGGCTTTCCTTTTCTCTGCTCCTCTCCACAATCCGTCCCGATGAGGAGATACGACAATAAGATTTTAACAAGCTCTCTCCTAACGAGACCATCAATTAACACTTCAAACATACTTTTTATTTTCAAATTTATCAGCTAAATAAATTGTTATGCATATTATAGCCAAGTCGACTTAACCAAACCAAAAATATATGCAAGCAGAAGCTGAACAAAGAGCGCAAAGGAAATGGTACATGGACAACCCGTCATGACTGTAAATTACTTTGAAGTTTACGAGGAAATTTCTTCAAAATATTCGGGTTACACCCGGACTGCAACTGAATTCATAAGTGACATGAATCATAAGTAGCGAGCTTTTCAACTATTTCTCAACTATCTAAGTCTAGTATATAATTAATTCATTTTTTTATATTTCTTAGCGATTTTTTGAGTATAAAAAAATATATAGTTGTTACTCAATATGGTCCTAAAATAACTTTCTTTTGTGTGTTTTACCTTTTAATTTGTTGATATAATTTATGTTTAGGTACGTATAATAAAGATGAATTTAATCTAGAGTTTAGAATCTCGATTCGTTTCTCGTGTTTCGATTTATAGCATCTGCCATCTGTTCATATACACCATTTATAATCGTACCTGAGGAAGAAAGAGGAAGAGAGAGAGAGTTAAAAAAGGCATATTCAAACATTTAAAAGAAAGATGCCGCTTCTCTCACTAACTCACTTATGCGAAAGATACACAGATTTATTCGTCTTTTTGTATTATCAAACTCGCCCCATCTGCCTCTTTTGTTTCTATTCATGCACCTGCCTTCTAGACAATTACAAATATTTTTTACTCAAAGCAATATTATTTCAATTGAGTTATAAAGCAACTAAGTATATTTCAATGTTTCCAACATAATTTATTGTCCGATTAGATTTTATTGGAAAAATATCAAAATGTCTTCGTTAATATTTGTTTTGTCGACTTTTCTTTTATGTTACGAAGGTGTTCGTATTAAAATTCCGAATGAAAAAGTTTTACCTGTAATAATTCGGAGACTACTAATTGGTTTTTCGGTGTCAGATCGTTAAGATAACTAATTGGGGTCTCCGAACGAGCGAGGAGTATGAAATGAGTTATATTCCTGTTCAGATGAACTATGAAATGCAATGACAGTTCCAAGTTTTTTCTTCTTCTTCTTCTGGGTCGTCCTCCTCTACCAGTACGATGATGGATTGCCTTTCATCCCATTGTGGCCCTGTTCTTTATTTGCGAAATGAAAGGAGCCATGGGCTCGGCTCATTGTCCGAGGGCCCGACGGGATAATGAGTTTCGGGTTTTTCGTAATGACCATTGTGCTCTCTCGCTCTCCATCACTTGACAGCTACCGGCGTCATCATACAACAATATAATTTAAGAAATTCTTGTATTACAGCATCAGCTGGAAATGCGGTAAAACAAACCTTGTAATTTGGATTTTCCTGGTTCGTCCCTTCCGAAAATTACTTAATAATTGCGAACAGAAACAGCTTAAGTAAATAACAGAATTGCAAGATGAAAAAATACATTTTGCTTTAAGAGACATCCCCTTCGAAACTACGAAAGATTAAGAGCTTAACGAAAAACCAAAATAGTTAATATTTACAAATTCGTGAATCCTTAATTTGTTTATTTGCTTAATCCTTTTTGTTGAGAGGTGGTTCTCGGGTATCTTTTTCTTTGAACGCTGTGCAACGTTGCATAACGTAAATTACACGGCGGCCAGTTTAAGCTTAAGCCAGAAAATTGGAGCCGATTGCTTCAGCTAGATCAAAGACACCGGCAGCGTTAATATAGTCATTAAAGTCTTAAAATGTACAGCGGTGGCCGGCCGACTTATGCTCACAAAACGACCTTCCCTCTCCTCAGACCGTTTTCCACAAAAGAGAAGGACAAGCGGATAGATAAATTCGATGCAGATCCACGACCATTATGTAACTGGTCTTCAACACCTCTCACGAATAAAGGAAATTGAGGTAAACTCACAAAGGGCTCAACGTTGCAGAAATGCAGCTGTCAGTTGCCGCAGTAGCTCCATCCAAGCATTTCAAATAAATTTCAAACCCTGTTATCATCGCTCATTTGCGTCGAATCTGGAAATGTCGTAGTGATACAATCTAATTGGTATAAATAACAAACTGGTTTCCATAAATCTTTATTAATTAACAGTAGTACGTTAATTATAAAAACGCAATTTTTTTCAAAATATTGTATCTCCAATTAATCGGTAATTTGTTATGCGAGCACAAATGCATCCATGTAATCACTCTTTGAAGAAAGAAAAAAAGCTTTGGTTTCCCATATACAATATGTAATTATTACCACATAGCATTACCTCTCATTCGCACTGCCATCATCTCTTTCTCGTTCGGTCTTCAATTTCGGTTCGTCGAAACTGATTTCTTTATCCTCCAGATCTTTTTTTTTTATAACAATGTTCTCTTCTGTGGTCGAGCCGCATGCATCGGACCCGCCTCGCCGGCGGCCTCGAAATCATCTTAACAACTTAATTTCGGACTTCTTTTTATCATCATATTGTTTCTGATGGTGTACTTGGAAGAGGCAAGAACCTGTCGAGGAAGCGGAGCGAGAGGGGACGAACCTAAGCGGAGCCCAACTGTGAAATAGAATGCTCTGCGAGAGAAAGACTCCTTGTTGCTGTTGTTGTTTATTTCCAGTCCAGCCGCGGCTTATAAATAAGACATTATCTTGGCCGTAAGTGCTGTTTACAGCGAGACGTGAGGTGTTTCCGTTTTTTATTCTACTTCATTTAAATATATGCGTATATATATATATGTATATATACAGAGATGCACATATACATACACACTCACATAAGACGTGCATTATATGTGAAGGAGTGAGAGTACAGCCGTACCAAAAGGTCCAAATGCTCGTGATTCTGTCGCCTTTCTTCTCGGCCAACAACACCAACACCAAAACCGATCGCATGCTTCTCTACCAGCCGTCCTTTAAAACCCCACGCCAATTACCGAAGGCAATATTATCTCGATGCAATTAAAACCGACTAATTGTGTTTCTTATCTTCGAACGAATCCATACGATTCAATCATTAATTGGGACGTACAATCATCTGCGAAACAATTAAAAACTAATATAAAAAAATGAGGAATGTTTATTGCGCGGAAGTCCAAAGGATTCCGCATCAAGATGAAGTCCAGGAATGCCGTTTTCATGGGGACTAATGACTTAATTACGAAACGAATCTTTCTTTATGTTCGTCCGATTTCGTTATACGCGCATATGTACAACTGCTGTTTGAAAGAAAGTCAACGTTCCCTGGTCCTCCGCCTTAATTAAGGTGTCAATGCTAATGGTCTCAGATAATATTTATTTTTCTTTGTGGTCGCCCTTTTCCCACCTCGGTCCAAGCATAATATTTGATGGGATATGAATTGTGTGCTCTCCTCGTTAACACATCTTCGAAACGAAAGCAAGTCGCAATCTGGATTGTTCATTAAAACCAACGGGAAATGAATACTAATTAAAAGCATTTGGAATTTACATTTACTAATCTAGTAATTTTATAAATTTAAATATAACATATTTGTTAGCAATCTGAAAAAGAAAATGGTTAGGGAAAAAATAAATACTGTCTGGGAGGTTCTTCATTTATTATTGTCCAATTCAATTCCTCCCGAATAAAAACCGAAGAAGTCATGGAACATCATAAGTTATGATTATTAAAGGGTTTACTGCACATTTCACCATGAATCGCTAAAGTATGTATTACAACTACGCAACGATTCAATAATAACTCTTGTACTGTGTCATCCGAGCATTACATAAACGTTTAGCGAACTAATTTTTAATACTACATGTAATCGCTATTCTGTTTCATGATAAATACCCTAAAATATTCCTATTTCTTTGGTGGGACCAGCTCGAATTTCCAAATGCGATTCGGTCCTATCTCGACGATGTAAAGTGCTGAATTGTTGGGACACGCAGCTATAGCGTGTGGATTACCGAAGCCCTGCGAACAATGAATACACAACACCGATGTAAACAATGATCAATTAATATTGAGTGAATCTAAACGTCGCATTAAGACGGCTCTCGATTAGAATTTCAAATGGCTCGCTAAATACCAAACCAAATGAAATGTGTTTGCCATAAATGTTTCCTACAACGTATACGCATTTCTACAAGGGTAAAAGATGAAACGTGCAACTCGTTAATCCTCAAAAATCTGAAGACGGGACGTTCTTTCTTTCTATATCATCACTCTTCGGATGCCCTGTCAAAATTGAAATGCACCTCTTTTACCGGAAACATAAAGCTATAAGGTCGTTAAGTGGATTTGTCTCAGATGGAAATAAAAATGTCTACTGTTTTTATGATTTAACCGACTTTTTCTACCTAAAAAGGGAGCCATATATGAATAAATATCTGCTACAGTAAAATCACACTTAAGAAACATGAGTTTTTCATTAGTATAATGGTATTTAAAAAAAAAATAATTTGGCTACTTGTAAATTGCTCCATGTAATTTCAAATTTAGTTAGCGCAGTCTATAATTAATTGCGAAAATTTTAAGTTAAAAAAATTACAATGAACGATTTGCTTTTATTCGTAAAATGAATCAATTAAAATGCATAACGCGTGCTCGTTAAAAATGAAAAAATCGTTAGTCGAAAGAACCAAATTGTGCATTGTTTTCGGGAAACATCCCCGCTTACATTCCGAGGCCGATTGTATTTAAAAGTTTCTCTCAGTTCGACCATAATTTATTTCGACCGTATCACGTCGCATCTAATTTGCATCCCATAAACGAACCGACCACGAATTAGTTAACATTCCAAATGAATGAAATCGCCAATTTCCGGTACAGGCTTTACGTGACGCTTTTTTCTTGAAGCGTCGCTTACCTCTTCGGGGGCCCAATGATCGATAACTGATTCCGATTGGGGATCGATGGTTAGACCTTGCACTGGAAGCAATGGCGACGTTGGCCCGTTGACGGCATAGATCAGATTTCCTAAAGAGAACAAGTAAAAAAAAAAAGAGTAAAATCATTGAATAATATGTGCAATTGCTTAAATTGTTTGTAACAGACTAGGGTAGATGGCAGATGGCGCCATTTGACCAAGACAACGCGCGTTTGCGTCATTGTTTTATTTTTTTGTTTACTGCTTCTCATCGCTACGTACAAAACGCATTAATTGTGACAAATCAACTTTCACTTTCTATCTAGCCAAGTAGCAATTCAATCGTCGACAATACATTACAAATCAAATGTGCAACGAACATCATTAGGTGAGTATCAATTAGCAAAATACAAGTGTTATTTGCGTATCTGTTAAGGTATGTGCGCTATATATTTTTTAAATTTATATAACCACATATGTTTCTTCACTAATCAAAGTTCATATTAAAATGTGATGCTATGCGCTGAAAATTTAAAAAAAAACAATTCTAATAACATCCATTTTGAGCTACAGATACTACTCATTGACTCATCAATAATTCCAAAATGATGTTAATAAGTAGGCAACTAAATGTACACAATATAAGTAGCAAACATTATTCAGTATATAACCACTGAATAAATACACAAATATATTCGTATAATAATAATAATTTGGAAAGAATATTATGAACAATTAATTTAAAATATATCTAAACAGAAACGTTACAGCGGTGCTTATAAATTTAAAAATGTATGCGGTAAACGTCGAATTTTAGTATATATGACGAAATAATTATTTTATATAGTATTTGTAAATATAATAATTGTATTTAATTAAGGTACTCAAGTTGATCTCTTTCATCTCTTAATAAATATGTATGTGAAAACGTTTCACATAGCCTCCGTGGCGCAATTGGTTAGCGCGTTCGGCTGTTAACCGAAAGGTTGGTGGTTCGAGTCCACCCGGGGGCGAATTCTTTTTTCTGCTTGTTAAAAATGATAATAATATTAATAAATACCTCTAGCGGCGACCCCAAAGACTCGTCCCATGTCAGGTTGTTGAATAGTCAAAGCCGGTTCACGTTTCCCTTGTACGCTGTATAAACCTGCCCTAGGACACGTGACCCTCATATTTTCCCTATCAGCCACGCAAAGTCTGTCCATTGACTCTATAAGAGCCAAGGCATGCGGTACTTGCAAAGACAAAAACTCTGCAACAAATTGTTCGATATATTTTTTTAATTCAACCCTTTATTTTGCATTACCTGGTGGATTCGGAATAACGCGCAGAAGTCCTCCTGCCGCGTTGTACTTCAATATTCTGTTATTGCAATAACCATCGGCGATGAATATCTCGCCGGTAGTCGCCACTGCAACGGATGTTGGTTTGCAGAGATGTTGAATTCCCGAGCCTGGTTGAAATTCTTGACCAAATGTCAGGCTCGGTTGAAGTTCACCAGGTCGAAACTATCATAATAAAAAAGTAATAAATAACAATTTTTACAATAAGATAATTTTTTGATTATTTGATTATCTTATCGATTTTATGTTTGTTTTTAAATCGTACGTACTTTGAAGGCCTGGTGAAGCGCCACATCGGTGACCCATAAATTGTCGTGTTGATCGATTGTAAGACCATGTGGCATATAAAACATATGTGATCCCCATTTCCCTAGGATGATTCCTGTTTTCGGGTCCAATGTAAGCACTGTATGTTCTTCAATTGGTCCCAAGTGACTTTGTAAATAATGGTGCGTAGAGTTGAAGGAACTAAACCAAAGTATACAATCATAATCAATTTTTAATTATGTGTAAGGTATATATTTATTGTTTTAGAAATATTGAAAACTTTTAATACCAATAGCTTCTTACGTGTAACAAAATATTGATGATTTGAAAATGTCAAAATATTGGTGATATATGCCCGGCTAGCTCAGTCGGTAGAGCATGAGACTCTTAATCTCAGGGTCGTGGGTTCGAGCCCCACGTTGGGCGACTATATTTTGCAAATGACTATATATTGACATTAATAGGCATTTTATGTTTGAAACTATCAAAATAAGTACTTTATACGCCCGGCTAGCTCAGTCGGTAGAGCATGAGACTCTTAATCTCAGGGTCGTGGGTTCGAGCCCCACGTTGGGCGATCATAATTTTGCAAATAGTCAATATTGACTATTTGCAAATAAGCATTTAATAAGCATTTAAAATTATCAAAATAGGTAATGGTAAACACGGCTAGTTCAGTCCTTAGCATCCAGAAATGTTAAAATAGGTGTTAGGCTCTATAAAAATATGAATTTTGGATATTAAGACTAACAAAAAAAATGCAATCTGCTTGTTAGACAATGTGTTCAAGTACTGACAACACTTGAACAGGTTGTTGTGTGAAAATCAGATTCAGAAAATTGACGAATAGATTTTTTAAATTTGCAAATTTCTAGCAAAATATCTTTTAACTGTCCCACTAGAAAATATCTTATGTAGACCGACCAGTCAATCAAGAAAACACGTGTATGAAGAGCCAAATCTCATTGAAACTATTAGTCACTGTATGCACAGTTTCAAAATAAAGAAACTACTGCTATGGTCATTAGCCAAGATCACTAAAATGTTATGTTAATTTTATTTTAAACATTTCCGTGTAGGTTCAAGGTTGATATATTTATTGCGTTTTTTATGAACCTTAATTTGAAAAATATTAATATTGATCAAATATACGCTATGGTTAAACTATAACAAAATTTATAATATATAGTTGATAACAGAATGGCAATACCTGTTATATTTGTTTACATAAACATATTTTAGATTATAATCTGTGCAACCATATGTCAGGATAGTGGAAGTGGTATACCTTATATGTGTTTAGTAAATGGAAATAACGCGTGACGATAAGTATTTTTTTTGGTAAATAATAAAATGAATCATTTTATATGCTAAGTAGGTGATAATGTTTAGTGTGTAAATAGAACTCACTATTGATCCCAAATTCTATTCGCCCTGTGGAACAGAACCGGCTGCAAATCCGAATTGACAGCGACGCCAGAAATCTGTCCCAAATTCAATTTATCTTTAGGCCAATTCTTCACGACAACTGGGGTGTCCGGCTTGTAGGATTCCTGATCTTCAACCGAAGATTCCTGCAAAAGAAAGTTTCTGAAAATCTGGTTGCCTATGGTAAATCGTCGGTATAGGTGTATGGATATCAAATTTGATTGTTCTTAAGGTGGATTAATTTTGAATAATATGTAAACTTCTAGACAACCTGTTTCTGCAATCTGTTGTTGGTCAGTGAGAGTAGCTGATTTACTTCATCCAATAGCTCAGTCTGGGTTATTCCCGATGGTAGGGCCGTAAGAAAGGCGGCACTGAAGAGCAGAATAGCAGCGACGACGACGACGGTGGCAGCCATTGTTACAACTGACTGTTTCAAATCGATATTATTATGTTATACAAACCAAGTTTGAAGAGTGCATGCGCGCGCTGTAGGGAGAATTCAATATTAGTAATAAACTTGCGTGACCTTAACACTTTCGGTTCGCAAAAACTAAATCAATGAAGGTTCAGAAAAGTTTGATTTATTCGGAAGTGTTTCCATTTGTACAGAATATAAGCTTATGAACTATTGGCGGAACGATACTCATAACTTCAATAACCGACATTCCACCCTACAACATTGAGACCACAAAATTAAAAAAAAAAAATGGTGCAAAAAAATTTAAATTTACTATACAAATTTTAAATATATTTTAATTAATTATTAATTTAAAAAAAAAACATTAGGAGCCCAAATAATATATTGCAGGAGTGTTAAAAAGTGTAGTTCCGCCACTGTTATAAACACATTTTAATTGTCCTGACTAATAAGTGTGTAAATACACATTTCTTCAACTCTACGCACCATTTTGTTAAAAAGTCACTTGGGACCTATTGAAGTACATAGTACATACAGTTCTTACCTAGGATCTGAATACAGGAAAAATCTTAGGGCAATGGGGATCACATTTGTTTTATATGCCACATGGTCTTTCAATCGATCAACACGACAATTTATGGGTTACAGATCTGATACTTCAACAGGTCTTCAAAGTACGTACGATTTAAAAAAGCAATACACAAAACTCGATAAAATAATCTTATCAAGTTAACTTTCTTTGGTTCTGTATAGTTTAATTTATTCACAAGTGTTTATCACATTTGCAATTTTGATTTGCGCAGAATATAAGCTTAAGAACACATTTAAATATCCCTATCTAACAAGTATATATTGATATATATATATATATTTAGTATTCTATAAATTTGCGGTTCTTTTACGGTGATAAGATAAAATTGCCTGAAACAGTCTTTTTTATGTTTATGGTTCGTTTCTGTGGCCGTCGAGGTGTTTGTTGGACTCTCGGCGACCTCTTCTTTGCTATATTTCCTCAAGTCCGGGCTGCGACCAAATGTAACCGGTTGCGGTCATCGAACAGTAAGCGTTGTAGTAACGACCTGGGGCTCTGCAGAACGACCAAGCCGGACATTTGCAACGGAACAGATTCTGAAATTCTTCCTTGCACACCTCATTCCACCAGCATGTTCTCTACAAATAAACGTATTAGAACGAAGCAACGTGCCCTAGTGGGTTCAACCTCGGTTAGGTAACCTTTCACGGATTGATCGGCGAAACTACGTCTGGTTATTACGCGACCTTCTGCAGCTTTTAATCCGCCCATCACCAAAAGTAAAATTGCAAGCTATTCAACAGAAATTTCGTAACACTTTATTAGATTTTTTTGAGATCTGTTTTTGTGCTCTCACCTTCAGCAACATCTTGCAGGAATGCACGGCGAAATTAGCAACGCTACTATCGATTTTGTATTACATCACAGATACTAGTGCCATCTGAAAACTAACATCCGAATTTATCATTTAACAAAATTTAAAATTTAATGAAAATGCAAATAGAAACTAACGGATTTGTTAATTTCTACAATAATTGATTGCATATATTAATAAAATAATTTCCATTTAAATTGAATTAGTTTATATTGACAAACAACCCTACATAGAATCTGCAGCCACATCAAATTCATTATATATTTGTAAATATCGATATAATTTTGTTTCTTTAATAAAATATTTATATTTCAGAACTATCGTTACGGATTCTGCTGCAGCTGTTAAATTTCGTTGCGTGTGTAATCGATTAATAATAAAATCAAATAAATAATTTAAAAAAGTCTAAGTATGTTTTATTAATTTTCTATTGTAACATCACAGACTTGTTAGACATTCATTTCCCAACATTCCAGGCAGGCCATAAGGCCGAATCCCAAGATGATAAAACACGCTCTGCTCATCCTGTAAACTCTCCGCTCCTTTTCCCTATTGAGTACTTCGAAAAATGTAATGTAAAGTATAGTTCCCGCAGATAATCCCTCAATCAACATGACCCATACAGTCTTGGATTTTGTGTTCATGTCTGCGTTTAAAGTAATCAACAGTCCAAAGAAAACTCCTAAAGGGCTCGTGATGGAAAGGATCGATACGTGGATGATGATTGTCCTAATTTTAGTATTCGCTAATAATAGCTCGAGTCCAATGCAGAACAGTATCGTTGCGGAATGAATCGATATTGCCAGAAATAAATACCATATGTTCGAAATGGAAGTTTGCAATCCGATGGCCAAACCTTCGAAGAATGCGTGCAAAGATAAGGCCAGGACGATAAGAATTCCTCTAATTATCTGTTGCTGTGTCATAGCTTTGGATTCTATCAATTTGTCCAGTTCCTCAACTTGCTCAAATTCCTTACTTTTTTCCAAGGTAACGTCCAACTCCTTTTCGATGGCCAAATCTTCAATTATAGTAACTTCAGGTGCTACCTGGTTATTTTTATTCTCACAAGGTTCTTGTGGTAATCTGGAGATAAAGTATTGTCCAAGTTCTTCGATGAAATAAATTAGGAAAAAACCAAGCGAAACTATGAGCTGCGAGAAAGGATATTGCGAATTTATAAGTCCGAACTTTTTCAGCTCTATCGTCGATTCGTATACTTCGGGGATCATGTGGAGGAAGCAAGTGGCGAAAATAACACCACCTCCGAAAGCCTGAAAGAGCGCCAAACCCCAATGGATTTGCTTGTGGCGTCTCTCGTTGACGAATGTTTCTTTGTTACCATCTTCTTCATCCTTTAGTTTTAACAATTTGTAGATTTTAATAGGTAAAATACCGAAGAAGAACCGCACCACGCCGAACAAACAGGCAACAAGAACTTTGGTGTCCCTCAGATCCATGCCGGACCGTGAACTGTTTCGATTTTTCACCAAGTGGCGTACCGGAGACACGTTTGCGTGCGCGGAACTTAAACAGTTGGGAGCTTTTCAAGTGGAAGAAATAAATGGAAAAAATCGATTTATATGTACACGCAAAACAAGTTTATTAAACATGCAATTCATTTGGGACCATCAGTCTTGCAGTGGCAATCATAACGTTCCAGCACTCTCCTGAATGGATGCTTAGAAAGTTGGTCACTATATTCGGTACCATTTATGAAGCTATCCACCATAGCTAAATATTTGTTTTCCTCCTCCATTCCCTGCTCCAATTTCTTCTTCATATCTTCCATTTCTCTCTTCTGTAAATACAAAACTATTTACTTCAAGTACTTCCAAATTATTTACCGTTTTTTACTCTAAGCAAGTTATTATATTCAATTTGTTTCTGCAGATCCTGCCTGTACTCTTGAGCTGCCCTTTTGGCCAGTATCGCCGCCTCTACATCTAATTTCCTGTTGACGTCCATTGCTTGTCGTATTGCTTCATTCTCTTTCTTTTTGAACTCCAATTCTTTTTCGGCTTCCTTTTGCTTACACACCAATTGCTCGAATCGACCTTTCAGCACATCCTGCAATTATAAGTATAATAATTGATATAGAATAGATGTAGTTTTTACTTCAGCCAGTTTCCTTTTAGCTTGAATGATTTTACACTGCTTTTTCTCTTCGATAGCGTTCACGCTTTTCTGATACTCTATAACCATTTCATCGAATTTCTTTTCCTCGTCTTGCTGTTGTTTGGCCAATTCCATTAGGTGCTGTCTGTAAGCTCTCGTTTCCATTTTTGCTACTAGAGAAGAAGTGGCAGCCTTTTGTTTTTCTTTCTCAAATTCGATATCGGCCAAAGCTTTAAACGCATCCTCCAAAGCTTGTTCTTCCTTCTTCCTCTGCGCTTCAAACTGTTTCTTACTCTGCAATTGATTTTTTAAATCGTTTGATTCTTTCTGCCTTTTCAGCAAACGCTGTTTGTTGTCTGCAAACGAATAACTACATTATTTTCACTAAATTGTTAAGAATACTAAATCAATTTACCTTCGTCCTCTTGTCGCTTCAAACGTTCCGCCTGTCGCAGCATTTCTTCGCGATCTGATTGTTCTACAGCTTTCCGCTCCAATTCCAGCAATCTCTGATTGTTAACATTTCAATCATTTATATTAACTCATATATTTTTTTTAAGCACTTACTTTTCCTTCGATTTGCATTCGCAAAATCTCTTGATCCTTTCTGTCGCGTTCGTGTTTCATTAAAGCGTCTTGAGTTTCTTTCTCTAACTGAAAACAATATTTACTATACGCATCTTATGTTATTTCAACTATTTACTTACTCTTGCTAAATCTTCTCTTCTCAGTACATCCTGCCACATCCTATCCAATTCCCTTTCGGCTTCCCTGCGTATCTCGTTATCTTTCATCTGCTGAAGTTGTCCGAGCTTGGATTCAACTAAATGCTTTTTCATAATGGCAGGGCGAATTTCCATGCAGCGATCGCTGAAACGTTAATAAGCATTGATTAAGAAAAACTTATCAACAAACAGAATAGAACACACGCGTATTGCTGAATGCGCTTCTGCTTCACGATTTCCAATCTCTCCTTCTCGTTGGCCTGCCTCAACATATCGCAGCGAGTCTTCATTTCCTCTAACTTCGTATCTTCTGCCTTTTGAGATAAATCCACCGTCTCCCTTATCAGTTCTCGTTCCTCGTCACCTAAAAGGACTCGCAACCTGTTCAGATTTAGGTCGGGTTCTCTTTGAAAACATGCAAAATCAATTACGCTTCCCGTCTTCGTTCGACGTTTGCTTCGTAGTGTTCCAGCTTCTGATTGAGTCGCTCCTTAATGTGGTTCTTGAAGCGATTTTTCTCGGCTCTCTCCTGCGCTTGGATATTGCTCATTTCCACGTAGTTCAATTTGTCTGCCGATCCGATGGCATTCTTGTGATCTTCATGCTCACGCAGCCGGTTTAACAGCATTTTCGCCGCGTAATCCGTGTTCGGATTTCTGCCTCTCTGTAAAGAAAAAACGACAACAAAGAGAAATTGTGTCAATGCAACATTCAATTACACAACAAATTAATTATAAACGAGATTGTCTTCTAGTGGGTAATTACATGAGCATAAGTGCCGTCACTCGTGTGCGGCATCCATAGGTCCCGCTGTACCAGCGGAGGACGCTGTCTGCCGCGGGTTGGAAATTTGGGAACTTCGGCATTTCCACCGAACATCGTTTATTTATGATAGAAAATATGTAAACATTCGACCGCACTCTGCACAAATGACACTGATGTGCTTGTCCCGCAAGGGTTGAAGTTCCCTTAAAAAAACTATGGCAACCAAACAAACTTGTATTGATTTAATAATCAAACATATATAAAGTATTTTATTTTTTCCTACAGATGAAACGACTATCAAAAAAAAATCTTTTTCAGAAAATCTATTCGAATTTCGAATTAAATTTTGCTATAAGAAGTAATGTTAATTTAATTTATCCGTTCTTGACCCCCTTAAAATTAGAGTTTTAGTACTCAATTATCCTTATTATTTTTGTTCAAATTTCAAGTTGTTGCATACATCCAGTCCACGTAAAACTAATTATTTTTATTAACATCTGCAATTATTTTAAATTTACCTTAATTGCAGCAAAATGATACTTGCTGGCGAAAATCTTATATAACGGCAAGAAGCGAGGAAGTATTAATTTAGTGTTTCGCAACGTCTTCTGATATGATTAGCATGGAAGAGATATAATATTTATTATTATTTTATTAGAATGTACCGCGCGGCGCACAACGGAGATGACCTATTCGCGTTGGAAAATTGAGAAATTGTTTGGAGGCGAAGTGGCAAAAAGCGTTTAGCAATAAAAGTGAAATGATCTCTTTGGCAGTCGTTCGAGTGGCGCAGCTGAGGCTTCTGCCTCGGATCCCACGGATGGTTTTGTAATCGACCATCGGTGGCTCGATGGTCTCTCACCATCATCATCATCATCCAAGAGGCGTCTTCGACATCCACGCTAATGAAACATTTTGAAATAATTGCTCCAGTTCCTGCGGCCTTCATGATATTTATTACACCGCCACACACTTGTTATTTAATTTATTCCTTTTATTGCGAAAAAATATAATATAACAACGACGTATTACCATCATTAACATGTTCATTCGAGTACACCTGTTATTTTTATTATTTAATAACGGTTTCGCGCCAAAAGTCTAGTCCCATGCAGGAAGTATGTCATTTACTTGGGCAAATATTTTACTACCATCGAAAGGTATATAATTATAGATTTATATAAGAAAGTTTTGATCTCAAGATAAGTTTAGAAATAGAATGTGCAAGAAGTTCCTGTAATCTCAAATAAATGTGGCTCTTTTAAATGTAAAAGTTCCTTAATAGTCCTTTGATCAACAAATCAAAACCTAATCTCATCACCATAATTATTAATATAATGAAATAAGTATTTATTTTCATTTTATCTAAATATTTTCATATTTATAAAATGCAATAAAACTAATATTTTATAAAAATTGAAAATTATTTCAAAATAACGTTATGATTATTTTTTAATTTTTAAACAATAGTACGAGAAATATTAATTAATTAATTAAATTTGTTTAATGCAATAAATAATTGTATGTGTGCAGAAAAACTTCGGTTAATTTGTATATGTATTATTAATTGTATTTTATCGCCGAGTGAGAATTTCAAGTGTTATTATGTAAAAGATAATTTATTTATTACATTCAATGCCCAAGGCTGAAAAACATTATTGTTGATGGGATAATCACTCTAACAAATTTATTTGACTACATTAAAAAAAATCATTGTAAATATATTAATTTAAAAAACTATCAACAAATGATTACGGTTTTGGAAAAAAAAGAGAAATTTATTTTATTGCTATTTATTAAACAACGGAAAAGAAGTACAAAATGTAATTTGTCATGCAAAAATAAAATAAATTGTATGAACATTAAAATGCAATTCACAAGACATTGACATTACGTTGTTAATTATTTAAGGAAGTTGTGTCGGTTATGCGTATCGACGATGATCGCTCCTGTCTTTAGGTGAAAGCAACAATATGCATGGCATGCATTGTGTCCGAGGTGGCGAATTTTCCGTCTAATTACGACGACGTGTAGACAATACCGAAGGCATTTAAGCTCCTCACCGCCTTTCGCAACGTGACATTTTCCGATATGGAAAAGAAAAAATGAGTCGCGGATTACATTGCTTTGCCATACTTAGTAATCAATTGGCATCCATTTGCAGTGGAAAACAAAAAGGATTTACAAGGAAATAATTTTAAGAAACATGAGTTTTCACGCGGTGCACATTCTTTCTGTTCCATCTTTTATTTATTTATTATTATCCGATAAATATAGAAAATACTACATTTGTGCTCAAATCAATCTAATTAAAATTATTATCAAAATCAAAATATATTTTAAGTTATAACACAAACTTAATTTTATAAATACGAATAATAAACAATAAATAAACCAACTTATGTTATAGTTTATCGTAACTTTAAATTAATCTGTAAATAACAATTAACAAATTATAATATTTGTAATTAACATAATGCCGGACAAAATTTAAAAAATCATATATATGCAACCAAATTCACACTATGGTTTACTTAAAATATTTTTTAACTCAAAATTGTTGAGTATCTTCATTAAAATAATCCGTAAAATTTACCAAATTTCTTAGTTTAAATTTATAAAGCAACAAAATATTGTTATATTTTGATAGTTAAATTTAGATTATATGAAAATGTTGCGATAATTATGCGATTATGTTTATACCAAAGTTGCACATTGAAATTCAGGAAATGTTTTGATACACTTTCTTACGTGAGAGAATTGTTCAATGAGAATCCTTTCTGTTTTGTTAAATTTCTATCGAATGAATTTAATAAGTACGAGAAAAATAAATAACATTCTATTATATTTCAAATATCCCAAGTCGTAGCTTAATAATTATTAAATCTGTATTGGTGAATGATGAAATATGGATTTACATTTATTTCTTAGTTTCTCACAAACTAAACGTGTTTTTATCATAAAATTTAAGAAAATTAAATAATTCATTCAATTACACCATCGAAACTTAATTATATATATTTTTAACTGACATGAAGTAATCATGAAACTCAAGTCAAAATGATTTGCTCTGATATATATAATTAAATTATTTACATTAATTATACATAAATTTAACTGAATGTTTTAGTAACGATTTACAAAGTATTTTGTCAGTATAATTTTCACTTATTCAAATTAATTTAGGAAATAATTTAATTTCATAAATTGTTTGTTTATATTGTAACGTGGAACTTAAAGCAATTGGTAAACAATAAATAATGGAAACGCGGTTGGTAATGATGATGAATTTTAAATGATTTTCTCATACAAGAAACGTTTCGTGATCAAAGCAATTTACTTCTGAAGCAGAGGAGGAGGATGAACTGTAAAAAAGGAGAATCTTGCACAAGCATTCGCATTCTCAGTCATGTTACGCTCTTCATCTCCTTGTTTAACTTTTATTCATCCGGCTCTCGGATCTTTCTGTGTCACTTGATTCGGCTCTACGTTAATTGTATGTAAAATTGTGAACCATTGTCGATATTTGCCGAGAATACATCCGATGGGTGCCTAGGCTTTCTCTTCGACCGAAAGAACTTACACTTTCACCACAACGCCGCAATCATCTTCTTAAACCGCGCACATTTTTTCTTCCTGCTTTGGGAACGATTCAAAATTTATTTATTACTTTTCAACAACATAATTTATTTAAACATTATTTACATTCACAATGAGAAATACTGATAAAATTCATTTAAATCATCTTATTCTATACTTAGTAAAATTAATACTACTTCTCATTCAAATAATGAAAGATGTTGTTGTGAAATAATAGGATACATGAAGTCAAGGGTTTGGTTTTCTACGAATTGTTCGTTAAAATTAATTACGAGAATAATTACATAATTGTTATTTAACACCAGTAAAATAAATTTTAATCGACTGGCAATTAAACTAATTTACGCGCTACATCCCTGCGTGCATCGTATAATCACAGCATAATTTTAATTAGATTATATTTTTTTTTGCATTCATGTTCTCATTACACGAACAGTCATATGTTATATCCAGAGTATATCTACAATAATTGTGTTTATTGGCGCTGATAAGTAACGTGCCCCAATATGCTTCTCGCTTTATTTTTATCACGGAATAATTAAACTAATGCGCGTTCAATTACGATTAGAAAAATATTTGCTCACCATTATCAGTTCACCCTATAAATGCATGTCATTTCGATCAATTGCTCTTCGTTTCATGTGATACGAAATGTTGCTCATCATATTACTTCTCGCACTCACAATTCTGCAGAGCAATAATCAAACGCATTTGGCGCGAAGAGACGTCCTCCACTGCAAGAAGAAGAACCAAACCACAGTCCTTCAAGATTTGATCTGGAACCCGCAAAAGTTGATCGTAAATTGAAATTGTTTAGACACTTGATATGGTTTTTTATTCTTTGCCTCTCTAGGGTTGCAGTGATGTCCAAAATGTCGGAGGTGTGGAAATCGCATGGAACATGTCCGTTTCTGTCTCGGAGTATTTGGCAATTCCGCATTGTTTGGGTGCAGATGGAGTTTATCTGCATCGAATATGTAAAAGTGGTAATTTTGTATCAGAGGTTAATTGCACCAAAGTCCAATTGGAGAATTATTGTCCTGAAACCTTGCAAAATTTCAACGACAAATGTTTGCTACTTTTAAATAACATTAATTACGAGAATACCTTTTGCCCTTACCATTATTCAATTAAATTTGATAATTACAAGAAATGGTTTTTGGATAAAAGTATTTGGGCGCCTATCAAAAGAAACCTCGATTACGGTTTCGGTGAAATGCTGATCGAAGAATTCTCGACTGATTATGGTGAACCATTTGACCAAAGTATGGATTACGATGAAAAGAATCTTCTGCAAAGCAACTGCGCCATTTATGCGAACTCTAAATACAAGGTTGTGCCATGCAATTCGTTGAACGAAAAAGTCTGCATTTACGAACAATCTGATAAATTTGAACCAAACTTCTGCACGTTGAACGGAAAAAAATGCTTTAACGCTGATTACAATACTTCAAATTCCGATTGTTATTGTTTGTATAATGAGACCTGCGATTTCGTCGAGCTGAAAGAATTTTACCAAGAAGCAATTGTAAGAGAGAAATGCAAATACGGATGCAAATTAGACTTGCTTTACGAAACAAATCAATTGCTTTGGGGTAGAAGCAAACGCATTCCAGCTTATACTGGATGGGGATACTCAGCAGCAGATGTACAAATTCAAAATGGACAGGTAATCCAGGGCGAAGTTGGATGGAGCATTACAAACAAAAAAAAGATATACCAAAATATTTGCGCTGAAAAGTACAGACATGAGAAACCTACAATTGATTTTACTTACAATGAGGATACGTTGAAAATCCACGTGAAAAATGGTGGGCATTTTGCTAAAACTGAAGAAGGTATATATTTGTTTTGCTTCACAGATTCCTCGCCCGACCATTTGCGTAAGCAAATATTCAAACTGAAGGAACCTAATGATATGGGCGAAATCCAAATAAACGAATCTGGTTTCTATTGGTGTGAAGGTTTTGCAATTCATAACTTTGAAAAAATTATATCAAAAAAATATTTGGCGATGGTCGGCGAAGTTTATCCAATTGAAATAACTTTTAATATAGCCAAGGAGGATCCAACGACATCAGCAGTAGCTTACGATAAATATATTAATAAACTGGAAGAGTTTATAAATAAAAATTATTATCAGACGATTATCGTAAAGTTAAAATGGGCCAAAACGTTATCGATAGATTTCGATTGCAGAAAAGTTACATATTTAGTTCATGTTTGTGGACCATTTAGAATAGCCTCAATATCGAACTTCTTTGAAATTGAAGAGTTATTAAACAATAATAAACCCAGCAGCGTAGATTTGGGAAGACTGAGAAGTTTTTATTTCTGCATAAGTTCAGAAACCTCGTTCAATAACGTTACATACAAATGGCCAACGACGAATGTCTCTAGTTACGCTTTATCAAATATCCCTTGCTTGAATGAAAATTTAGAGATAGTCAAAAGGCAATGCAGAGAGGATAATGTTAATGGAGCTTATTTCGATGAAATAGAAAATTGTTTAACATCTCCTTCATCCAACAATACGGAAGAATTAAATGATCTACTGAACTCGAATAATTCAACAACGGACATCGTCTCTAAATTGATATGCATCACTGAAAATGCGAAATCATTTACACCCATCGATTTGTTCTTAGTATCTTCGATCATAGATAAATTCATTTACGAATCTACAAATTTGAATAGTATAACAACGGTGTTGAGCAACATAATTAACGCTAGAACAGAAACTAGCGAAGAGTCTCAAAGGAATTACAATTCAACCGATAAAATATTGTACAGTTTTGATCTCATCCTTGAGAAGGAAGGAAAATCTTACGATAACCTTGAAATTAAAGAATCCAACTTGTTTGTGAAAATATTCACAGGGTTACATGGGTTCATTTTTAAGGATAACAACGAAATTATTGAAATCGACGAGGATATGGATTTTAAGAGTTTCGCAAAGATACCGCATCTCTCTGCGGCTATTTATATTCCGAATGTTAAGACCAGAGCAACTGTGAGTTTATTTTTTAAGGATACACTGTTTAATGAAAATAGTAGGAGGAATATTGCGAACAATTTTGGAGTTATGTTGAGTGATAACATCGAGAAGATTTATTTAATTTTTAAGCCAGTCGATGGTTTGGGTACATTTCGACATAAATGCGGATTTTGGAACTACGGTTCCGGTAAAAGAGGTAATTGGAAATTGGAATCGAGACCTACATATTTGGGAGTACTGCAGATTTGTGAATACACTCACGTGACGCATTTCGGTTTATTGGTGATCGATGAAGACTTTATCGAAGACAGTCACATTCTAAGCGTGATAAGTACTATTGAGATTGGACTGTCCTTGTTCGGGATTCTGGGAATCTTTTTGACCGGTGCTGTGTTTAAGACTTGGAGGGAGAATATCGGTAATAAGATATTGATCCATTACGGAATTGTTACTTTATCGCAGATTGTGCTACTGTACGTATCTGAAAAAGTGTTGGGAGCAGAAAGTTGGATTTGTATATTAACTGGAGTTTTATTGCATTACACCGTTTTGTCGCAGTTTTGCTGGATGTTGGTTATAGGTTTTCTTCAGTACAAACGATACATCCAAGTGTTTACCGGAAACTCCCAATGGATTCTAATCAAGGCTTGTTTCGTGAGCTACGGAATTCCAGCGTTCCCCGTGATGATTCTATTTGGATTCTTTTCTGATACTTACGTCGATGGGAGAGTAGGTCTTTGCTACCCAACAGGCAATGGCTTAATTTATGGTGTACTCTTACCCATAGGTGTAATAGTCACCATTAATATTTTAATCTTTTCAAGGATCATCTTCGAGCTTTTCTGCAAACCGAAGATAAATCCCAGCGTTGAAGACGAAGTGTTGATACTACGATTGAGGCTCGTTCTGTTGATGTTCTTCATGCTGGGAATCACTTGGGTCTTCGGTTTTGCGGCGCAAATCTTTGAGAGCGATTTCCTAATTTACCTCTTCTTAATAACATCATCGATTCAAGGCTTCATGATCTTCGTCTTCTTCATCGTATTCAACAAAAATGCGCGCAATATGTACGTTTATCTGTGGAATAAATATACTTGCAGATGAGTCGATGGGAATTGTGAGCGGCGTCCTAGACCCAGATTCGATATCCACTTTCTACTTCATTTACAAACATAGAGAGAGAGAGAGAAAAAACATGAAAGGAAAGACACGAATTATGCTGATATTAGGAATCATTCCTTGAAGATGAATAATAAAATTCAACATTTCGAGAACGGAAACCAAAAGTGTTTATGCCACAATTTCTAATCTGGTGCGTGCTTTAATTGATCAATAGCGAATTGTCTTTTCGGTACGCGAAATTCCGCTTTCCATACGACAATTAAATACATCACCATACAATTTCGGTAACCGACAGTTTTATTACGCGATCCCAAATTATCTCTTTATTTATTGTCTGTTCCACTGCATAACAATGGGATGTTAACCGCGTTGTGTGTTTGAACGAAATTAAACAGTTTTTGGATCACCTCGAGTCAAGGTTCATCGATTTTTCCCTTGCACGCACAAGCCGTCACTCCATAAATTTCCATACTAACAAAACATATTTTAATAGTTATTTTCTCCAGGAAAAAACAGCTCGGAGACTTTTCAAATGTACAAACATAATTAAGAAAAGAACATAACTGTATATTTCTATTTGTAATTTATGAAATAAAAAAATCTAATGTTTGTTTTTTAATTAATTTTTGTAATTAAGATCTGTCACTATTTGGACTTTCGATTGCTATTCATAAAATCTGAGAGTAATATAATTTCTTTTGTTCCTTAGTTTAAAAAGGAACTTCCTACATTGAAACTAAATAATTACACAGTGGATTGGTTTTTCTTAAATGAAATGCAAATCTAATTATATAAAAATGCCCGTAGGAAGTATTCATAACAGGAATAAAAAAAATGTTATTTAATTTATTCCCGAGTATTTACTTTTAATTTTCAAAAATTTTAATTGATAGGAGAAAGTTTGAGCTCGTGTTTCAGGTATTCTTCACTCCACACTAGGTGGAAGATTAAACAAGAACATCTAATTAACTTAGCACGTTCCAAAAAAAAAGGGATCAGTCAAAAATACCGTTTTTTTTCTCAATACATTATTTCGATTTCTTTTCTGCTTTAAATATATAAATTGTGAAGAGATTTTGTTTTAGTTTATTATTTTAAATAAATACGTGTCATCGTTTGTTATTAACGAATGCAAGTGAAATTTAATTTAGAAAAGTTGCTCCCAATTTGGTGACGGTTCGTGCTCACTTTTTTTTTATATTACTATTTGCAAACACTTTCCATTTCTCACTACCTTTTAAACACGTTTAATTACATAAGGTAGGACACGTGCTTGCGCTCTGCTATTATTATCGTAATCTATGTTGTGTTTTTTTTTTCGTATAGCAAATAATATTTAAATAAATAGGAAGTACAATAATTATTCTTCAAACGAACATACAAGAATTTAGTAGACTTTCATTTCAATCAAGTTTCTTTTCCACATAGCCATAAAATAATTTCCTCGTGCTTTTTTTCTTGTAGTTTAAAAAAAAAACAACATATAACAAAAATATTTCAAGAATTCTGGTGAGAAAGCATTTACAAACATAACTTCGTCTTCATAAAAATATGTGCATTATTTAGTTATAAGTAATATATAAATAATTGCAATCCAAATATGTACATAAATAAAAACGCCGTTGAACTAAAGCTTGACCTTAAAATAAACACCAAAAAACGAATCGTTACGTGGGTTTTGCTGTGTGATCATTACGTGATTTCCGATCAAAATCGGGATTTCGGTTTCTGGGTTATGTTTACTACCGGTATTATGCGTATTCTTATTAAAATAAACGGTTCATTTACACAGGAAGAACCCATTAGATTTAATAATGGAAACATTATTTTGTAACACTGCATTCAAAATAGTTTTTTAAAGGTTAAAATTTATTGATTTATTCTTTAGTATTTTTTATTTTATTGAGAAATACAACTATTTCGATAGCAAACATTAATAATTAATTAAATATTGTGATATATATATTTACTACCACAAAAGAAGATTTCACTTTCTCATGGAATTTTGTGCTCATTATTTTGCCCGAAATTCTCACAATAAATTCATCTTACGCGAAATTGCCTTCCGAAAAAGTTGGTATAATATTTTAGCTTCGATAATAACACATTCACTCCTCCAACGAATGATACAGATCGGAAGAAATGACTTCTTCCGTTCGAAAGGTTGATATTTGCATAAGATACTTAATCAAGTAAATATCTAAACGCTGTGTGAATTTTTCTTTGAACTCGGAAAAAAATAGTTTCCGGTAGTGAATCAATTCACTGTTAAAGCGTTTGTCAAAGTGAAAATTTTCACAAGCAATTTTATTAACAATTTTTGTAGTAAAATTTTTATTTATTTATCCCGAATTGTCACAAAAAATGTTTTTGATGAAAATATTCGGAATATTTAAAATTTTCATGACGCATCATCGGGTTACGTTTAGTGGTCTTTCCATTGATGTAATTTAGAAGAATTCCTATATAGTCTTCATGACTTATCTTCATTTATCGTCTAGTTTTCTTATTTGGTTTTTATTATTAACATTCTACAAAATGTTACTAATTTATTAAAAAAGAATGTCAATAATTGTATTAATAATTTTCTATTTTCATAAAGTATTCTAATTGTTGATGTGATTTAATAAATAATCAATTTTTCAAATAATTCTAATTTAGTTGTACAACTTTTTTAATGTGCAAGAGATTAAGTTAATTTATTTATTATATTCTATTGCGAAAATGAATGCATTTTGTAAAATTTAAAAATTTCGAAATTTGATGAATATTTTCGATTTTGAATTAACAGATTTGTTGTGATTCCAGTATGTTACTTAAAAATCTTTAACGGTTTCCCAACAGCGAAATGGGAATGAATCTTCCATACTAAAGATGGTAACATTTCAAAATCGAATCGATCGAACGACGCGAAATATTTAGAGTGAGCGTCGTCTCCAAGAAAGAAGGCCGTCCATTAAGTACGTTGTTGCATAAAGTGTGCTTCAGCGAAATTGCACAATTCTTTTTTATATTTTAGAACGTCTGCCGTTTGTTGTTGTTGGTTCGTCCGGGCTCGAGCCATAAAAGAAATGAGCTCCATGAGAAATTGGCAATTACACGCACACTCGTTACGCAATTTCGTTGTCTCTTTATTGTTGATCCTCTCTAGTTCCATGTCGGGAGCGTTTACGTAATGGGATCAATTAAAAGTGGAGTGAAATTATTTGGTGAAACTGCGGACCGGGCGACAACCCAAAACGCATGCACTTTCAAATTAATCAACTAAAACACAAGAAGTGAAAAAATAAAAATAAAAAGAAAACCAGTTTCACTTAGAAAATTCCGAAAGAATGAATGAAAAAAAATAATCACAATACATTCTCTGAAAGTTCGATTGCCTTCTTCGATACCCAATGAGTATATATATACATGAAACGAGTTCTTTTCTCGAAAGTTCACTTTGGAATCCCACACGTTGAGATAATTAGTAATTTACTTAATAATTAATTTATTCAAAGAAAAAAATTGTAAAGAAAGAGCGCAAGTGATGTAACAATGCACCAACCAATTCATTAACCAGTTCACCTCTGTCTCTAACCACATTATTCTATATTACATTATAACCTTAGGCAAACCTATAACTAATTGTAAAAGCAACTTAAAACTCTTATTTCTCTTTCTACTGCTTCAAAAAAAAAATATTTGAAAGGTGTAAACACAATCGAATTGGGGAACTTTCAAATTAAGCTTTCGTCAATTTGTATATCAATTTTGCGAACTGAAATTCGACAAAAATAATAAATGTAAATATAAATACATTCATTGATCATAAATATACAATTATTCTATGGCATTGACATTGTTTTTTTTTTATTGAATTATTTATTTTGTTACTGAATATTGCAATATTCGAAACCTAATGCATTTATTGATATTTAATCTTGTATGCATTATTCATGCATGCATAAATAAATTATGTCATTTAATTTATTGTTTTCTATATTAATTTCGTAATCATACAGAAACTAATTGATTAATACTCATTGTTAAATACAATTTTATTTAAAGTTATTTATGAATGAAATAATTACAAATACAATTTACAACTATTGTAAACTGATTTTTACATATTAATTATCTTTTTATTTTTATACATTTGCAAAACAGAGATTACTTTTTTGTTCACTTTTAAAATATCTTAGTTTATTCGAATGATTCAAATTGGAATTTTGATTGAGTAATTTTGACTGGAACGTTGAAACACGTTGCAATTCTTTATTTATTTATTATTATTTTTTTAGCTCGATATGAAGAATCGCAAGGAGGAGGTGCACATACGTGTTACTTAATTGGTATGCTGGTGACATATCGACGAGAATCTCTTATAGACCAGGATGGACCACTGACCTCAATCCTTTTATACTCGCCATTCCAATATTAGCAACCTCTTCTACTTCTGCTTCCTCCTCCTCTTGTTCTTCTTCTTCTGCTTCGTATTCTTCTTGTTCATTGCACAGCTCAAAAACGCGACGAAGAAAGTTTCAACAGTTTATTTTCATTTTTTTAATTTATTTTTCACATTGCGATCAATATTTATCGAAATCAAACAAATTCAGTAATTTTACCGACAAACTGCGAAACTTTCTAAAACAGGCGTTTTCAGATTGAATTTATTGAAATATTTTTGCAATTTCCACTGTAATTTTCGTGGTGCGAAAATCTGGAAAATTGTGCGTGTGCACTTTCGCTGTGCTTGCGGAATGGGTGGGCCCCTACATATTTCAATAACCTGAATGCATGCACCTGCACCGACTCTCGGCAGGTAACAGGAGACAAAGAGACGATCTTCAATACAGAAACGCATTCATTCATTTGATTTTTTTTTTTCGAAAGAAGGTTTCTGCAACCAACAAAAGGGATTCATATTTCAGCCAAAATTACACACAATAGTTTACCTATAAATCTATTTTAGTTACTTTAACCGCATTGCGGTTATTTTCTATTTTTTTTTTGCATTGAATCTTTTAGTCGATGCAAAGTAGTGCTATTTAATTCAAGCGATAAAACGACTTCTTGAAAAGATATTATGACCTTAATTTCACAAAAATGAAAACGCCGATTTCTTTGACTAACCTGAAATTCTATTCATTCAAAAATTTTATAATAAATGTATCTAGACCTCATTTTATTTATCAAATAGCATGTCTTAACATATTTCTTAATTATTACCTAACAATATTTAATAACTTCAATGTTAAGTTTGATCTTATTAGTTTTATTTTAAACTTATTATTTTTAATTGAAATTCTAACAAAATATGTAATTATGACTTATGCCCTAATAATTATAAGTTTATAATACAATACGATATTTTTCTTCCAAGTTTTTAATATTAAATAAAAAGATTTTTTTTTAATTTGTAACAATTACTAGTCAATAATGTGTTGCTGTTGTATGGGTCAGCATTATATTTGTTTTAGCTCAATATTAAAAAAAATATGAATATTACATAACATGTAATTAATCACCTTAATTATTGCTGAATTTTATAGTATATTATTCGTTAATTTAAGTTTTTTTAAACATTACTGAGTAATATAGAAAATGATGTTAGTTTTTGGCTGAAATAATTAATTATAGTTACTTGGTTGTTAGATGACATGCATTAAGGAAATTTCCACGAAACGTTCTGCCTTTCTTTCCAGAAATTTGGAGGGTAATTTGGGAATCGCGTAATTAAAACATTCGTAATTGCAGTGAGGAACAATAGAGTTATGAAACTCGAGGAAACAAAGAAAGGTATACGAAGAGAGGATGAAAAACATAGATGAATTCCGAAGAAGGCGCGCACGGACATTGTGTCTGGTCGCGGTATAAAACCGGTGGAAGGACGGGTCCGTTTTTTACAAGTGCTACAATACCTGAGCAGTGCACACTTACTTACTCTCAAGGGGGCAACTTTCTCAAGAGAAGAACATCACAAGAAGCAGCCCCCTACTTCTCACCACCACTCACCGAAAAAGAAGTAGTAGTAGTGGTGCTGATATCTCTGCCACTTCTTCAGTCAACATCCCACAGTGTTACTGTGCCTCCTCATCAACAGTGAGAATAGAAAGCGCGAGATGAACAACTACTGATGTGCATTTAAGAAAGAGTCTTTTCTCTCTACTTTTATATAAATATTTTATTTTTCTAACAACAAATTGAGACAGCAAAAAGCAACTGGAGTGTGACATTTAGTGATCGAGTGTTAAAAGTATTTGGGAAAAATGTGGATTAAGTTCATAGTAAGTAGAAATTAAACAAACAATAAAATAGTGTTAATAATTTGAAGAGGCGCTCTTTCTTTCTCCACTTTGCCACTTTTAATTGCATTGTAAGCGAGGAGTAGAAAATTATTTGCATTAGCGCGAATTCTATTAAGAAATTTACTCTCTTTTAGACATCTATTTTTTCATTAGCGACACACTAACCGGTAATTTGCATACGCCACAAGTAAAAGACAAAATAGAAAGTTCTTTTTCTCTCTCTTTCACCTTTTTATTTATGTATTCTCAATTCCGATGTCTTTATTACACTTGAAATTTCCATAATCCAAAAACAGATATTTCGTTCAAAGATCGAGAAAAAGTTATAAGGATTGCCAGCTTTTGCTTTCTATATGACTAATAAATTAGATAAAAATTATATATATATAGAATAAACTACTGTAAATAAAAAAAAATCTTTCAAAATTTTGTAATTTTTGTAAATTACATAATTTGAATGAAAAGATAGATATTATATAGATAAATTTGCAAATAACTATGTTATAATTTGGGAAATACACAAAGTAATAAATATTTTAAATTTCGAAAAGACGTAACCGAATATTGAATATATTTGTAATACTAATTTCAAAATCAATTAATTAATACATTAAGTAATACCTATACTCATTATGATGATAATTTTAAATCAAATATTATCAAGTACAAAATATATAATTAAGCAGTAGATTCACAAAATATTAAAAAAAAAATTGCGATCGATGACTAATTTTTGCTAAAAACTTTCTAATACTGATGTTTTTTTTATTAGAGTATTTTTATATTCTTCATTGAAATAGAAGGGAGTATGTTATGTATTCTTCCTGGTTTACCTTAACAAGCATTGGTGCTTCTTATTGTATAAGTGATATATAAATTCTAAAACTAAAGCAGGAAAGTTATTACAAGTTGTATTCAGCTGATATTAATATGCATTGTGTAACAATAATGGTTCAATTGATTTCATAATTGAATGTCGAAAACATGCTCGAACTCGTTAATCGGAGCCATAAAATATAACAAACTTTTACATTTCGCAACATATTTTTTGAATCTACATAATAAAATAAAGATTATGCAATAATAAGCACGTTCGATTTGATTAAACTGTGCTTTGGAATTCCTCGTACTAAAAGAAGGCGTTTCGAAGATCGACCTTTAAAGCATAAAATTGATTTCCATTTTTTTACTTGAATTAAGATTATCTCCATTCATTAGAGGAGAAAATGCATTTTTAAGAGATTGTTATCTGCCCTTTTGATCGTTTGGAAGGTGGCTGCATAGAAATGCGCGCCTCGATAGATTCGAATCGGGAAGGCGAGAGGCGTGTGTGGTAATTTCACCTCTGAAATTTCACGGCTCGCCGCGTTCGATAACTGAAAAAAAAATCTCGGAGCCGATTACGCAACTGGTGCGGCGTGCATCGATCGGTTTCAGTATGGGAAGAAAAAATCTGTACATGTGAACCCGCGGCTTTTGGAGGGAAGAGTAAGAGGCGAGCGAACTCTTCACTTTCATTTCCTTATTCACTAAAACCATCTTCGTGCACTTGTCTTGCTTGTTATTGTGCAATGCAGACATGTTACGTACGCTTGCCACTTTAATTGCAACCGAAAATTTTAGCGGAGAGAAATTTTATTTTTTGTTTTCTTGTACTTCATCAAATATTTGCTTTTGTGAAAATTCCCACATTACTCCCTTTCTTTTCGCTGCTATTTGTTTGCTTGTAAATTACTTTCACTAAATAATTTTAGGAAGATGAAATGGCTTACGTAACTTGCTCACAAGTTTACAAGTTTCAGTTCCTTAATTGGACGGGGAGGAGGAGTGACTCCGACAACAATTCACTTTCTAAACGAATTTGTTCGACAGTTCATAAAAAAAAATATAATAATAAAACAAATAAAAGGAGAACTGCAGGGGATTTACGTAACGAGACGCTTAATGGGGTGCCCATCAATCAAACTGAAATATCAAAGTAAATACGAGGTGAAGAAACAACGATTTCTCTAGTCTCAAACCAACAGGCTTTGTTAATTATAAGAGTAAATATTCAAATCGTCTTCTTAATGTTATAATTAATGGATATGGAATTCTCTCCGGCTGAGTGTTGAAAATTGAAGAAAATAATTTAGTAGAAGCGTCGAATATCAGTAATTACAGGTTTAAGACTTTCGTGGAAATTAAACTCACTCATCTTTCACATTCGTTGCTTCGAAACAAAAAGGCTTTTTTATCTTTAAGATTTTAATCTACTTTGTTTCCGTAAACATTTTTTATTTTCTCTTTACAAAATGATATAAGCAATTACAAATTTATAAGATCTTTTGAAAATGTGTTGGTTGATTGTAAATTATTAATTCGCCAAATCGGGAAGACAATTTTTCATTGTGAAATTTGTGAAAGGCAAGCAAGAAATTCTTTTTCCTATTAACCTTTAACGATTGTTGTGAAATTACATAAATCCAATGTACCTATAGAAGAAGCTAGATTATGTGAGTAAAGTGTATTCGAATGTAGAAGCACATAAAAATAATTTACCTGTTGATTTATGTGGGTCATATTACAAAAAAAAATATACCTGTGATACCAAGGTCAACGTAATCGGCTTTTATTTGTCTAAATGCCCGACGTAAATCATTGCAGGGGCAGAGATGTCATGGAAAATCATTTTATGCTTTTCCATTTATTCCGTTCCTTTTCTGCCCAACGTCTTCAGATGGGTGTAATGGAATGCATGTCTGGACAAGTCAAAGTTATCACTCATTAAATTCTTTTTAACGAGCCTCGTCGACGGGAGATTGAGCTCTAGCTGAAGCACTCTAATAGCAGACACGACATCGGAATCCGCTTTTGGAAAGCATTACTCCGGGAATCGGAATTAGTCATTCAAGGCGGAGAACGAGCCCCGCCGATATATCTATATATATAAACGCATATGTTTTCAAATTGATTGTTTCGGATTTCTCGGTGAAATGAAAGCCGCATACAAATATTGTGAATAAACTTTATTTTTTCTGACCCGGATTTTTCTTTCTTTCTTTCTTGCAGGCAGTCTTTTCGCTTTTATTGGCCGCGATTCTTGCGGCCGAAGATGGGTCCAACAAGAAGAAGCAGGAGGTCAGGGGAAAGCGTAATTTGGAATACAGCATCACGCACCCCTATCCGAAGAACAACAACCACAACAATAACTTCAGACTGGAGAGGAGGATCTCCAATATACCGCCGCAAAGATATCCGGCGTTCTTCCCGGGAAATAGGCCTTACAGTTTCTACAGAAAGAACAAGCCTTACGCACTTCCATCTTACGCCGTGCAGATGGAACCTTTAGTCCATTATTCCCAGAGAGATCCTTTGTACGATCCAAACCACCTGCATTCCTTGCCTCAACCGCACAACGAGCTTACCAAGCACGATGACCTGGTAGGTGATAACAACCATGTGAATGCGCATGTCTATGGTCTTAAGCATATAGTCGAGAGGCCAGTTTATATCAAAGAACCAGAGCCAATCATTGAAATTATTATTAAAGAAGCGAACACCACCGCATCGCCAGTCCAAGCTATAACACCACCAATTAAAAAGAAGAAAGAGGAGGTTCAAGTATTCTACGTGAAATACAAGAAAAATCCGCATGGAATTGGAAAGGACAGTGTGATCTACGAAAAACCAATTGCGGCAATTTCACCAATCCAAGATGAACCCGTTCAAGAAGAACCTCCACAATATGAGCCTCCTGTAACATACGCTCCACCAGCAACAACCACCATCAGAGCAATCATAAAACCCGATTCGGAAACTTTCCATGCCGATACAGGAATACATGTAACTTTCGGTGGATCCAAACATTCGCATCACCAGGAAAAATATCCTCACGACGACGATATTGTAGAATCTGCTCCGCAGCCCGCTATCTCTCTACCGCAAGGTAGAAGATTCCCCGAAAGCCATCAAACTGCATTCCATTCTACCCAAGAGTACAGAAGCGAACAACGTTTACCACAACCTTACGTGCCTTTCAACTTTAATCAGCCCAAATTCACAAGTCCGTCCAACTTCCAAAATCACCAATCTTCGTTTCAAAATCATCCAGCTCCAACTGTACACCATCAACCTGCTCCACCCAGTTACGTCAACCACCAAGCTCAATCGAGTTTCACAAATCAGCAATCCACATTCCCATCGCACCCAGCTCCTCCGCAATACAATCAACAACGACAACATCAAACGTTCCAATTACCACGCACACAAACTCATTTCCCCGTTAATCCGCAACTGCCGTTGAACCAAAGCCCACAAAACTTCAATCAAAACAAATTCAACGCATTCCCTCAGCAACAACAAAAGCAGTTCAGCACAAGACCTCAGTTCCCACAACAAACTCAAATTCAACAACAACCTAAACAAATTAACTATCAACAACAACAACAGCAACAACCGCAGCCTCAAAAATCATTCATTCAACAACAACAGCAACAACCGCAGCCTCAAAAACCATTCATTCAACAACAACAACAACCGCAGCCGCAAAAATCATTCATTCAACAACAACAGCAACAGCAAAAACCTGTAGTTCAACAGTCACAATACCAACAAAGTCAAAGACCGCAAGCTCAAGCGCTGGTTTCTCAACAGAATCAGTTCCAACGGTATAATTTTAATCAGCAGAACCAGCAACAGCAAAGTCAACAATTCGTTCAGCATAATCAACAGAATCAGTATTTGGGGCAACAAAATCAACATGTGAATCATCAAAATCAACACATTAATCAACAGAACGTTCATAACCAAAATCAACATGTGCAGAATCAGAATCAACAAAATCAGCATGCGCAGAATATACCGAACTTCCCTCCGGGAGGTCAACTGATTCAAGCACTTCCAAAATTCGAACAGCACATATCCATTCCACCCGCAAATCAACCAAATCATCTGACACCAGAGCAATACTCGCAACAGATAAAGCAACAATTCACAAATATTCCACAATCACCTCAAATTAACATCCAGCATCAGAATTTCGCTTCATCCTATCAACAAATCTCGACGAACCAACCAATTTCGAATCCTCAACAATCAGTTTATACGACAACTCAAAGACCAACGACATACCAAACAACTAAAAATTATTATTACTCGACTACAACAGCACCAACGACGACGATTTCGACGACAACCTCAAAACCTGAATCAACAACGATCGATTTGAAGTCACTGAACATTCAATTGCCGGATGAAGTCCCCGATGATCTTCGTGAACAATTGCTCTCTTCTGGAATATTAAAGAACGCACAGATATCTGTATTGGATTATGACAAAGTCGGCGATATCCCAATTTCTGCGTTACCACCAGATCAATTGGCCAATTTTTATAATGCCGGCGGTGAAAAGCAACTGGCTGGAAGTGAACCAAAACCTGTAATCGTTAAGCCCGATGGTGAACCTGTGGAAGATGACCAGGAACCGGAAGCGTCTGAAACTGAAGAGGTGAAAGCAAAGGCACCGGTGGAGATGAAAGTGGTGCACTATGACCCGCAAACCGAACAAGGTCAAAAAATTCACGATTCTTACGTAAAGGAGGGTTCCACGCAATTGGAGCCGGTCGTGCTCAACGACCAGACATACAATCGTTATCTTCCGCTCAAAGTGAGTGGCGCTCAATTTCCCATTCCAGACGTTCCAGAGTTGAAAGGTAAAAATATAAATAGCGTCGTCGTATTAGCACCGATCGATTACGAGTTCGCCAAAAGCAAACGGGATGTAAGTCAGGTAAATGATGAGATTAAGTTTGTGAGGAATCAAGCTTTAAAGGATTTGCTGAAAAATCCAACTGCCGACAATTACAAGGCTTTCCTGGAGAAAGAAAACAAGACCACCAGCGACAAGCAGGCCGTCATCCTATTAGTCACCGGGTAATTTTTTTTCTGTTATAATTTTCTTTAGATTTATTCTAATTAGTTATAATTATGTTTAGATCGGATGCGAAAGACAGGGAGATCTTCATGTTTGACGTGGGAACGCAGACTGTCAGCAAATTGGACGGAGAATTGTCCTCGGCGTTTGTGGACGCTGCAGAATCAAACACCGACGAAAAGAAAGAAGAGACGGCTGCTTCAAATCGCGTTGAAACCAAAGTCCCCGTACCAGAAGGAATCGACAGAAGAGATTTCGGCGATGACGTGGAATTAGACGAGGCGGCTTCCGAGCTCATAGAAAGCAAAGTTCCCATCATCGATCCAATGATGCAGAGCGATCTCGAGGCGGAGGGCAGTGAACAATTGGAGAGCTTCGTCGACATTTCCGGCATGCAAGTCAGTGAAGATTTAACGCCCTCAGCGAGCAGCTACGTTGCTATCAGTTCCGGCTACAGTAAGACTGACTATCAAATGCCATCGTCGCATTAAAAACAAAATTGAAAGCAGAACTTAAAAATGTCGAAGGTTAGGTCACTTATTAAGTGAAAGTCTCTTTCTCTCCGCGCATTCTTCTACTTCTCAACATTTTTTTTTGTACATACATACATACAATCATACATGCAGATGACATCAATTTCTATCGACAATATCATACGGCGAATTTGAAATCTACTCTTCTCTTACTACTTGGGTACTTGAAATAGGATTTCTTTTTATAATTATTATTTTTATATCTTATATATTTTACGCGCTTCCCTGTGGGTTTGCTTCCTTCTCTTCATTCTAGACATAATAACGTTTGTAGGTTTCAAAATTTGCCAATCGCTCAAACCATGAGTAGAATTTTATTATTTTTATCATTTTATTGAATTGGACTCGACACGGTTGCAAATCTCTATTCTCTAAAAAAAAATATTTTATATTTTATTATGTACAGTGTATCATAGATTTTTAGTGTATATTTTTGTATTTTTATTTTTATTAAAAATATAATTGCGTATTTATATTATTGTTTCATTTATCATTCCGTCCTCTAAATAAATTTAAATTATTAAAACTACGGAAATATTTTCTAAAATCATTCACAATGATTTTAAAATTAATAACGATTTGTTCATTATTACTAAGACCTTTGCACTTATTTCTTCTATTTTGCATCATGTTCATCAATAAATTAAACAGTTTATTACAAAATTTCCATATTAATAAAATGTTATAATTGCTACTATGAAAAACAACAATAATGATTAAAAACATTATTACTTCATACATAAATGATACCAATTATATTTTTTTTAAAGGAAAATAATGTTTTTGCAATACAAATGCAAAACAATAAACAACAATTCCAAAAAGTTTTTTTATTTTAACAAATAAGTTACATATTATTATATTTTTCATCTACACATTTTGTTTTGCACAATTTAGAGAAAATACAAATTAAAATGTGAAAAACATAACTGTTATGTATGAAAAACAAGTTATGGAACATTTTTATGTTTTATTACGATGAGATTGGATTTTATTCTCAACATTTATTGATTATTTTTTTAGCGTTTATAACTTTTAAATTAAAATAATATAATGTGAATTAGAAATTGAAAGCTGCATTTTAAGCTTTCCTAAAATTTAGGAACTAGCTGTGAATTATTTACAATATTACAATTTAATATTATAATTCGGAAAAAGTCGAATTAAGCGATTTTGAAAATTATGTACAAATATCTGCATAGCAAATAGCGACTGTGATCGTAAATCAGGAGGACGTAAGTGTTAAAGGTATTTGCAATTTGTACGTAAATCTGATGGGAGAGATTTGCATGCTATTGCGTTTTCTTGGAACGGTAACTTTTGAAGTAAAAGTTGAGAAAGAAGCTGAATAGAATGATCAGGTTTGGAAGAAAGATGTAAGCTAGGAGCTTCGGCATATTGCAATCTGGATGTAGGGCTTGGACAGCGTGCAACAATAGGATCCAAAATTGGATCATCTGCATCATCGTGATTTTCGGCTTCACCCACGATATGTTCTTCTGGATTTTAGGTCCGGACGCCGCGAGGAAGTAGTAAGAATACATAATCACGTGGATGGTCGAGTTTATAATTATTGCGAACGTTGCCATTCCTCCTACATACGCAAATGAAAAATATGTAATTTGATGCTTTACTTAAACTACAATTAGTTTCGTTTTTATATTACCTCCCATATATTTGCAGGTGAGCCAAGCGAACATCAATGTCGAACAATGATGGTAGACGTGCAGTTTAGACACCTGGTTCATTTTGTTACGAAGGATGAAGAAGCAAGTTTCAAGCAGCTCCGCGATCTTCAGTATTAACGTCCAATAGACATAATTGAGCATTTTTATTGCCGATTTATCGTCCGAGTAATCAACTGTTTGGCATTTGACTGTGTATTTTCCGAACCAACCGTGAACACCCATCTGAGGAAAAACAAACGTCATATCTTTGCTATCAAGTACCAATAAATATGCTTACGCCATGCACAATGTACAAACAGGAAATGACTTGAAGAACATTGTAGATTTGGATTACGTTTTTCAAGTTGTACGGTTTCCTGCCTTTCATGTGCTTTGGCAAATAGACGTAAATCCCGTATAAGTAGATAGAAATTATTAGCAAGATTTTGGTTGGATCCTGCATCAACGGCCATGTCGACACTCTATCATCTAAATTTACAACAAAAAAATGGTACAAATTTAGTCATCAATTTTGTTTTTTTAAAAATGTAAGCATACGATAAACACTAATTAATGTATAAACACGTTTCGCGATAGCTGTTAATGTTTCACTTGGCATATGCTATTTTACAAAATAATTATTTCTTAAATATTGCTTATAACGCATATAACGAGCTTCCACAAAATAATGACGTATTTGTATGAATAAGAATTAAACGATTTATTTATAGACTGTATGCACACACTTATATGTTAAAGCAGTGGATGGCTAAAGACCACGATCACTTTTTGGATTGAACTAAAAAAAAACCCTCTATTATAATATTATAAATAAGGATTAAATAGAATATTCTCACCGTCTTTACGACGATGTAATGAAATTGGATTTTCATTTTAGCTTGCGTGCGAAAAATCAACTGACCTGCGAGTTTCACGAATAGGTGGTTGTAGAACGTATCCATGTCGTAGTGGATCGAAAAGGACTGAACGCGTCCTGCAGTTCAACACCGACGTTTATATTCACGAAACAAAATGTACACAATTACAATTAACTATCGACAGAATACTCAATTAACATATATATAAAATATAAATTTACATACTCCTTTAATTTTGCATTATGTCTGAAACTTATAATTAAATCACATTCATTTTATACTTCCTCAATGAATTTTTGATTATTTATAAATTTTGTTGTGCGCGCTTATTCTAATTTTGCAAACCGAATGCGTCCTCTTAGGGAATGTATCTTCTTATATATGCAAGTCCTACTTTGCTGCACAGAACTATTATCTTAATAATATTTACTGCAACACTCATATATAAATAAATTTAAAAAAAAATGTATCTAAATCCAATAGCTTTTATAATTAAATATTTTATGTATTTTTTGCCTGCAAATTGCGATAATCTAATGAATTGCATCACATTTTGCATTTATTTCTGAACAAAAAATAATTGTGTGAATATTAACGAACCAAATATTTATAAAAAAAAAAACTATTGTCACAATTTATTATGAGTAAAAATTTAAAAAAAATAGGTGTTTAATTTATAATTATATTTGTTGAAACTAAGATATAAATATTGGCATATACCGTAAGTATATATTGCAACAAATCTAACGGAATACATTTATTGCGGATCGTTGACTTATGTTTGTCTATTTCCATCACCATTCCAAATGATATTTGCTTCAATATTATTATTTACTCGTCTTACATTGCACAAAACGTTTAGTTAAAAGAATGGATAATAAAAGAACAAACCAGACCAACACGATTTCTAGTTTTAATAACATAGTCATATGTTTTATTCAGTTTATATTATTTAAAATTCATCATTTAACCTTTGGGCTTTAAATAAACTTCCAAGGCAAATTTAAAATAAAATCTATAGTATTAAAATTATTTTACTAGAATTGTATCATTCATAATTCATTATTTTTTTTACTATATACGCTGCGGTTTTGATTACTTTGTAAACAAGCTATTTAGTATTTAAACATATAATTACTAAAAAAAATAACTATGTTGTCGTAAAAATGTTTTGGAAATTTATGTTGTTAACTAGATAGTTTCAGGATTCTATGTATATATATAAGGAAATTAGTAAAAAAATAAAATAAGTTATGCAACTCAATTAACAATTCATTTTTAATTAAATCAATATCAGTTAATTGACACTAATTGACTAAACGGAGATTGTTGGAACTAATGCTGCTTTCTTGGTGGCCTACTTATGATATTATGATTTTTCTTTTAGCTAAATCGGATCGAAAGTTGGAACGATAATGTGGATGTTGCATTATTCGTCTGGTTGGTGTCGCTAGTTGTGTTTGGTGAACTGTCAGAAGTATTAGCAAGTACGTTGTTCAGGTTAGTTAATTTTTGAAACATGGCCGAGATGGAAGGGTCATTGAGCAAATGGACAAATGTGATGAAGGGCTGGCAATACAGATGGTTCGTACTGGACGAAAACGCCGGTCTGCTCTCGTATTACACGGTGAGTGAAAGAAAACCATTTTTTTAGATGTACATCTATGACAGAAAATCGTGGAAATCTTAGTATATACAATGACATATCAGAGATAACCAGGTGATGGTTAACTGTTCTGTTGTTATTAATGAACGTCCAGAAAACAAGTCAACATTCGTATAGGCACGTGGGTGTAACTGTTCCCGAGGAAAAGTGAAGCGAATTTTCACTGCGGATGTTTTCCCTGAAATGAAGTTTTTGGTCCTGCGCATTTCTATTTACATTCTGATAATCCCGCGAACTGTTTACATTTCCACTCATCGATGTTTATTTTCTTTTAATATTTATTTTTGTTTATTCCTTTGGAAAATATATACTCACGTATATACTAATATACTTACAGTATGTGCAAACGATAACTGTTATTTAAAGCTCAGAGTATTTAGCTTTAATTATAGTCACGTTTTCAACAAACAATTTTCAGAAGATTGCACTAGAAAAAATAATTGAAATGACTCACAGACTTTTATTAGACATTTTCATATCAGTCTAATTGCAATTGTTTCAGTTTTATTAGCTGAATATTTCTCATAAAAACGACCTCAATATACAAAATTTCATTTTTGTAGATTTAGATGTAAGTCACGCACTAATGTTGTGTCAAATCTACGTGATATCTGATAATCGCATAAATATCTTATTAGTTACAATATTTGATTCTAATGATTATAATTTATCATTTTCATATGAAACGAACATAATTTCTCTAATCAAAATTTAAGTATGCTTTATATATAAAAATGTCGTCTATTTCAGAGGCTAGTTAGTTCTTGAGATCGACTATTGTACATAAAAATTAATCGCGATCTTTATTTCAATAGATCAAATGAAGTTTATTTTATCTTAAATAAATATTAAACTATTTGATAATTATTAAAACAGATCTACAAAATTGTGTATATCTTGCTTTCAGTTGAATTATAATATTAAATGCTACTTGTTTATATGTTTTATTCGAATCATGAATTAAATTAAAATACATACATTTCTGTTAGGCGTAGGTGTAGCGATAGTTGTATATGTAATATGGTTTATACTAGTATTTTTTATTGTTTTCATTGAATAAATATATTCACTATAATGACTAGGCAATGTACAAAAATATTTTTTTCTATTTTGCTAATTTCCATCGATACTTTCATTAAGCTTTGATTGAAATATTGCAAGTTGAGAATTACTGATTTATTTTCTAAGGTTTTTATGAAAAGGTGGTTTTGTTTGAAACATTTGTTTCCAAAGTGCACGTGATGGAAGACGTTCAAGTGCAATCAATATGCAATGAAGCTGGACTGATTTTTCATGTAGTGGTGGAAAATAGTGTTTATTATTATTGGGTGTGCTTTTTATACATATAAGTCTTTATGTAAAAGTTAATGAAGAAAGCGAAGATCACCATTACATCGATGAAGAATACTATCGTAATTCCCATATATACTTCACATCCGCTATAAAGTACTTGTATGCAATATAAGAGCAGTATGCAGAATTGTATCTGTAAATCAATTATTTAAATAATTAAAATTTGAAGGTGATGGTAACCTACCATTTGCAGCATCGTGAGCTTTTGTTTTAAATGTTCTATTCTCTTTCGCCATTGTGCATTGATTGCAGAGAAGAAGTAATAAGTATACATTAATACGTGAATAAAATTGTTGATGATGACGGGAAACGTGTACATGCCACCTACAAAAATAATATGTTAGTTTGTTTCTAAATGAAAATGGTTGCAGATTAATACCTCCCACATAATTCACTTGCATCCAGCTAATAAAATAAGTTGATACGTGGTGGTACAGATGTAGATTGCTCACTTGGTTTGTCTTCTTTCGGAGCACGAAGAATAACGTTTCAAAGAGGTCAGAAATTTTTAACATCATCATCCACCACATGAAATTCAGCATCCTCATTGGCAAATAATCATACGAATAATCAATCGACCAACATCTCCAGTTAGAAATCGTCCATCCCGAACTGCATACCTGGAGATAAATAATATAAGAATGCAAATATAACCGAAGTTATTATTGAACTTACTCCGTATATAAGCGTCGAGCAGCTAATAATTTGCATGATGTTGTAACACTGAATTATCGTCTTTAAATTATACGGTTTCCGTTTCTCCATAAATTTAGGAAGACATTTAAGAACGAGAAGCAAATATACGCCGATTATTAAGATCGGAGTGACAGGGCTCGTCAAAGGCCAATCCTCGGACCTCTTGTCTGCAAATTAAATAAAAGCAACCCTAAATATTAACTGCTTGAAAAACACCCGGATTATCGGAAAATTATCAATCGAAGTTAAAGGCCACGGCATAATTGAGGATGGAAATTATATAAATTATATATACAGCGCACGGTGCATCCATAAAGTATCGATTGTTTAAACACTGAATGGAACTTAATAATTGTATTTTTTTCGAACTTTCATTTCTAAAGGCTAATTTGATCACAAAATCTACCATATCAAATTATCAACCAATTTCTCAAATAACCTGTAACAATTATAAATATTTACGAAGGAAAAACATGAGTTTGAGTTTTGAGAAATAAATATTTTAGGATCAATGATCTCAATTTAAATATTATAAAAAAAATAAGATTTCATCAGGCAATTGTTACAGTATTATAATCAATGTTTCCTGTCGACAAATGCATTGAATATGACAAATAACTCAAGTAAATCTATTAATTACTAAAAATAACTTTGATCTTCCTGTATAGATATTTATATTATTATGAAATAAATATATTATTTCATTGATACTCACCAGTTATTTCGTGAAATAAATAATGGTACATCTCCATTTTGCGGATGCCGTTTGATCTTCTCCACTTCTGTCTATAACTCCACAAGAAGAACTACTCAACAAAGTCTAGCTTATTTATATGTGTATATATATATGAATTTTAACTTTTTTGTGCAATCCATACTTCCTCCACGAGCGTAATTGAAAGACCTTGACTATAATATTTGGAAATAACAAAAGCAACATTTAGTTCATAGGGCAATATATATAATTTACATACAATATATAAAAATGCACCTTCATAGTAAATGAATAATAACATGATATTGGCTTTTTTTTCGTGTTGCAGTCCAAGGAGAAAATGATGCGAGGCGTTCGAAGGGGTTGCGTGCGTTTAAAGGGTGCCGTGATTGGCATCGATGATGAAGACAGCACCTTCACCATCACCGTAGACCACAAGACTTTCCATTTTCAAGCAAGAACCGCAGCCGAACGAGAAAAATGGGTTCGCGCCCTCGAGGACACGATTTTCCGACACGGAAGCAGGGTAAAACTAATATCATGCTACCTTCATTACGAACCTATTATTCCAAATAAAAGTAAACTATTGCAATATTTATAGGTAAAAAAACACGCGAAAGCTCAAGGACTATTTTTACCCATTCCCACGTTAAAAATATAAATTAAAATTATTAGTACATAGTCGCCAAATTACAATTATTGTCTTGTTAAATATGCAATCATTGATTGACACAAGTTTAGTTGTAGACGTAGTGTGACGTTGTTTAATATGCAAATCTTTACCTACAATACGTTTGTATAAATATTTTTCGGACGACACGTATACGTATTTTTCCGTAAAATAAATATACTTTATGACGAATTTATATATTAAAACTATCATAGCTTTCCGATTTATATGCGTTTTAAAATCATGATAAAATTATACAAGGTATAGTTACATATTAGTCATCTTTCTCGCAGTTCCATAAAAAAACTATGCTTAAAAAATAAAAATAAGCTTAAATTAGTGATGAAAATTATAATATTTATAGTTTTCTGTTTTACTAGCGTCATATTAGAAATAAACTTTGTTCGAACATGGCATGGACCTGTTTTTATATAATTTACAAGATAAAACTGACCAAATGATTATAAACGTTGACTTTATAAACACATAAGATCATTTGTAATATTGGAATTAGATTTCATTAGACAAATAATTGTATTGATAATAATTTATATAAACAACGTTAACATTTTTCATATCTTCAATATTTGTATAATGCTTCGAAATTGATATGTAGAACTGAAGTTTTTCTCTATCAATAATTATATAAATAAATTTGATAAGAAGAACAATCAATTTTAACGACATTTAATCGTGGACACAAGAATAAAGATTTTGCGATGCGTATATTTGATGTCTTCAGTAAATAAAATAATCAATACTTTCAACATAAAACTTAACTGTATATTACTAAATATTCTCTTGTTTGTGTTTCTAGATGCGGTGGGATACGAACGGACCTCCAGCAACCATAAAAGACTTTGATAACAAAGTATCAGAAGCCGACGCTTATCTGCAACTAATGATCGAACAAACACAGGTAATGAAATTGAACTGCCTTTAATAATGCAAAAAAATAAGTTTACGTTGAAAACTAACGGCACACTTCCGAAATTATAATTCATTTCGCGGACCGATTGTAGCCATTTGTTCATGTTATTTCGCAATTATCTTTTCGTTTTCTTATCGCGTTTTGTTTGTTCCTTAATTGGCTGTATAATTAGACTGGTATTGTCGTACGACTACATGTTTTCCTTCTGTTTTCATGCGCAAGAATCTGGAGGAGCGCATCAAAATCATCAAAGACGAAGAAGAGAAGACGAAGTGTCAAGTGATCCTTGAGCACGCCAACGTGAGTATTAATTCAACTTGCACATACGCATTGCAAGGGTTTGTTTGCATAACTAAGCAATTCGAGCCTCGTAAATTTAATATATTATTTACTCGATCATTACTGCGACAGTTTATTGAATTTATTAATGATTCTGCCATTGCATGTAGCAATGAAACACACAATTAGATTAAATAGATTCTTTAAGTAAATTTAGAAATAATAAAGACTTTTTTGTTTACTTATTTTCTGAAATTAATTTTAAGTACTAATTACATTCTTTTTGTTTGTAGATGATGTTGGATAATATTAAGCATTCCATAGTTTTACTGCAAATTGCAAAGGTAATATCTATATTGTTTATCTGAACTGAGAAATTACAAACTATTTTCGTGTTATTTATTAGAATACAGCGCATCCGATTAATGGAATTTACCAACCACCAACGAACATCGAAGCAAGTCTGACAGGTGATTTACTCAACATGGCAAGCGTCCATTGGAATATTCAATATGATTTTGTTGTGTTTATTGTAGAACCAGAAGTATTGCCGGATATGACCATACAGCAAGGTGTCGAAATGGCCTCGGAGTGTATGGAATCGGCTCGAAGACATGCGTCTATTGTCGGTAAGAATATAACTGTAAATAAATCTAATGGTACTTACGGCTTCCGGTGTTTCCCATCATTCTGTTCAGCCACAGCTTCGGCCGTACCGGAAACCTCGTATTCTAGTTCAGAAGGTGAAGACGACTTTTACGATGCCAACGACTCTCCGTTTTCCGTCAGCCAAGCGACGACGCCTACGTAAGTTTCATAATTCCATTGAATGCTGTACAATTTCAGCTTAGTTTTGTCGACTTTTTTCTATCGAATTTTCTTCGCATGTTGCTGTTACATTAAATTCGAATGTCGTTCAGCGCGTTTAAAATCGATGCTTGTATTCCTGCTAAATTGGATTCCGAGCATTTAAAAAAAGAACGCGCAAAGGAAACCGCAAATTTAATGATAAGCTTGTGCTTTCCGCTGAGTCGACATAGATGTAACTAAATTTATGTGAACGAGAATATATTATTTTCATAAATTGAACGCAGATTCAGATATCCGGGCTATTGCGTCTAGGAATAATTCTTAAAATATATTTAACTGCTTTAACTTTTAATTCCCACATAGTTTATTTATCCTTATTTGTATTTAACAAATAAGAAATTGAGGTGCATCTGACGTTTTTCGAATTACATCATAAATAACATATTATTTTCAGACAATTTTAACGAGATAATTATTTTTTAAAAAAATAGTCTGCTTCAGATTAACTAAAATTATATTTTTTTATCATACTCATAAAAGTATTGTAAAGATCGTCCAGAATGTTTATGTTATGTGTGATGCTTGAATGTTCCGAATTGTTAAAACCAATTGACTTGTATACACATTCTAAAAGGTGATATTTCAAACGTCTTTTGAAATCAAAATAGGGATTAAATGATTTGCGTCAGTTTAGTAAAGAAGGAAGAAAGTGCATTTTAAATTTTGATATTTTTATATTGCTGAAATGCCAAATTAAAACGGAATTCTAATATAACGATGGCATTGACCCAGAATAACCCACACTTAATATACGTGAATTAGCGGAGATGTATATAATTAAATTATTCATTCTAAAAAAATATATAAATCTGCATTTACGTCCCATTTGCATAACTAATAAACTGGGTATGAATGCACTCAAATTAACTAATTAATTGAAAACAATAATGTTATTAGTTTAGAATTAAAATAATGTTTATTATATGCCAGCCTACGTTTACGTCTAAATACTTCTGATAAGGACTGTATTAAAGCACAGCAGTGTATCGATCGGCGAACTTTGAAACCTATTATGAAAACATTTATATATAAATATATTAAGAATTTAAATTAATAATTTTAATCTGTTTCAAAGCTCTTAAAATTTATAAATTAGTACTTTCTATTTGGTTTTCTATATATAAACACGATTTATTTTTACATAACACAATTAGTCAGTTTAGAGAATTAACAGATATTTGTATTTGCAAGAAGATTGATTAAATTTCTTATTTTGAATGTAATTTTGAGAAAATCGATTTTTCAAAATAATTGGCAATTAGCAGTTTAATTAATAACAATTTCGTTTGCTATATTTGTTTTTATAGGCAAAATAATTTCATCATTAATGAACATTCCGTCTATTTTGGGATCAAAATTAAATTCATAATCAAATGTATAATTACATTAATTAATTGAGTTCCGGACATGATAAATTGGACGTGATTAATTATTGGAAAATAATTAAAGGAATAAAATAAAGTATTCACGATTACGTTTAAAATATACGAAGAACTTTTCTGTTTTTTTATTGATTACACGACTTTTGCTTTTAATGTTTTTCGTTTCCTTTTTTTTCTTTCTTGCGAATTGCATATGATTATTTCTCGATAGTTTTCGTAAGCTAGCACGCATTTTCTTTTCGTCCTTCGACGTCTGAAGTCTCGGTTTTGGTGACGGCGCATGGCGCCTACCGACCGCCGCCTCTAGTCGCCGCGGCTTCTTCAAAGGGGAGGTCAATTCATCCCTCTCCGAGCAGATACATTTCTTGACTCCCCGATTAAACTTGATAAACAGAGAACGGCGCACGTTACAGCGGCATCAATTGCAGTTTATTTATAAAACCGAAAACCTAACGAAAGTTGAAATGAAGAGACATTAGTTTCACGCTATGCTAGCCGTGGGGCATATCGATCCACTGTGATATTTACTGCTGCATTTTTTTTAACTTTTAACGGCGACATGAATACGTCGCTGGACACGTGCCTAAAAGGATACAATAATCATTATTAAAACATCGTTTATTTAGCAAACGTAATAGTATTTTGTGCCAAAAATGATGAGACTTTTGCAGCACAGGTTGAGCCTAAAGAGACGCAGCAGCAGAGAGTAAGATATGAACTTACACTATTCAATAATCGCGTGGTTGCGTAACATTAGGAGTGATTTGATAAATCTTAATTGCACGATTTTTCTTTCATGTAACTAGTGTAAATTTGCTGTTAGATGCACATATCGATTTCTAAATTAATGACTAATAACAAAATCCATCCAATTATGTATTTTTTTGTTACGATTACCCGTCGCATTCACTATATCCTCATATACGAGTATGTAGTTTTGAATGTTAGATTTTTTTTTCACTATTTGCAAATTGACAAATTTCCTAATAATCCAATGTTATTATTTTTATAATTGTAAAAATGAATCGATTTTTATATACTGAACAAAATATTATTTCAATCCAATTAAAATCTGATTATTATTTTCGGAAAAATAATAATTATAATTTTATTCATTGCACTTATTTAAATATTTTGCACTCTTCCATTTAATTTTTACTCTGTTTTTCCTCGCAATCAGTTTCTGACCTAAATTCACCCCATTTTATGTAAGTATTTAAGATAAGCACCCAACTAACGATTTTATTGTTGTTCGATGTTCCGTCTTTGTGTGACTTTAATGGCCCGGTCCCATATTTTCACTGTTATCTTATTAATAATTCGAATTTTATGAACGCCATACATTTTGAGACAAACCTAATACAAATACAGTAATAAGCCATTTTATACAACTGTATTTTGTTAAATTCAATATTTATTAGAGGACTTAATTAATCGTGTGTGTATTTTTCATCATTGTTGTATGTTTTAAATGCAGTAGTTTTGTATAATATAGGTAATTTACATTAAAGCAGTAAAATTATAGCGTTATGATATGATAATATGCATGATTTTTTCTACTTCATGCAGTGATTATAGATTCAGATTGTATGTCTACAAAAGTGTCATACTATAAATATGCCTATAGAAATCTGTCAGAGCAGTGTCATTTTCGATAGATTTACTGTTGAACTAAATCTTTCGTTTTTGCCTTCCGTAATAGTGGGCACGTTCTTTGCGTTATGTTTTATGGGTGTTCCACGGCGGTTGTAAATCGCTACAAGTTTGAATTATACGGTTGCAGCGCCCTTCGTCAATTCAACGAGGATCACGCTGTTGCTGTTGTCCCTTCGTCCGTACAACAAACAACAGCCGCCTCCACAACAGATCCAAAAATACTCCAAACAGTTTCAACTAGGGGATCCATCGCACAATCCGCTAACACAGAAATTGGGAACGTGGATTACGATGGTAATGTTGGAAGTTATTTAATGACGGGAATAACAATAAATAATTATCTTAATACAATTAATATGCAGCTTTGTATGAAGACGACACCGAACCGGATGTGCAACTAGATGTTCAGGGATCGGTGATCAAGCATATGATAGGACAAGTAAAGATTGGTATGGATCTGACGAAAGTTGTCCTTCCCACGTTTATATTAGAGAGGAGATCACTGCTGGAGATGTACGCGGATTACTTTGCGCATCCCGATATATTTGTGGGGTGAGGTTTGTCACTATTTGTCTCAAACGGAATGAGTTAATCTGTATTGTATCGTTTATAGGATTGCGGACATGAAAGACCCCAGAGATCGTATGGTCCAAGTACTAAAGTGGTACTTGTCTTCGTATCACGCTGGTAGGAAGAGCTGCGTTGCCAAGAAGCCTTACAATCCTATACTCGGCGAAACATTCTCCTGCATTTGGGACGTTTATGATGAACCAAACGGAGAGGAAGTCGAAGACGGGCCAGTGCCTTGGTGCACAGAAAATCAGCTTAGCTTCATTGCCGAACAGGTTTCGCATCATCCGCCTGTGTCTGCTTTCTACGCGGAGCACGTTAAGAAGAGGATAACATTCAATGCCTATATTTACACAAAATCTAAATTTCTGGGTTTATCTATTTGCGTTTACAACATAGGTCAAGGAATAGTGTCGCTCCTCGATCACGACGAACATTACGTAGTAACATTTCCAAATGGCTACGGTAGATCAATTTTGACTGTGCCTTGGATCGAACTGGGCGGTCCCGTGACAATAACCTGTCCGAAAACCGGATATTATAGTAACATTGAATTCCTAACTAAACCATTTTATGGCAATAAGAAGCACAAGATCACCGCTGACGTATTCGGCCCCAACGATAAAAAGCCCTTCCTGCAGATTAACGGGGAATGGAATGGTCTGATGGAAGCCAAGTGGAACGAGAAAGAGGTGGAGGAGTTTATTGATGTACAGAAGTTGAAAATAGTTAAAAAACAAGTAAGACCCATTAGTCAACAGAACGAAAACGAGTCAAGGAGGCTCTGGAAAGAGGTAACTGCTGGTCTTAAATACAATGACATCGAGAAGGCGACGCAGGCCAAAGCCGACTTGGAACAAAAGCAGCGCGAAGAGGCCAAAGAAAGGAAAGCAAACAACGTCAATTGGGAAACTAAAGTAATTATTATTTATTTTGCATTTTCAATTGCATATTCTAACCTGACACCAGACATCAATTTATATATATATATAAATGTTATTTTCCAGCTTTTCTCTAAAACATCGGACGAAAACTGGCTGTTCTTGAAACCCCTGCAGAATCGGATCACGGGAACATCGAAAACTTGAATTTCACCCACCGTAACAACCAAATTATTACTTTCATCAATTGAAAGCGTTATTATTTTTTTACATAAATTATTTTCATTTCTATTGCGTGCGCGGACTCAAGTTGTTCCTTTCTCGCGTGTGATCTATTTCTTTTACATTTTCCAGAGTTATTATATAGTGAACTGTGATAATTAAACAAAACGAACACGGCAAAATAAGTCGACGAAAAAAAAAACATAAGAAAAATTAGCGAAAGTATGGATGATGAATGAAGATGTATAATGTACGTAAAATAATGTATGTACACATTTGTATTTTCTCCCTGCTGCCGGACAGCCGTAAACATTATTTTCATTTCTCATTTGTTTTATTATGAATAATTATTTTATTGATATTATCGTTTTATTTTATAATCTTTATAAATATGGAAAAAGTACAATCAACAATAAGTTTAACAATTTTCATAAATGCATATAATATTTGACTGGAGTTAGTAGTAATGAACTGATATTTGACCGAAACTTGGCATTTGTCTAATGAATTTTTAAGAAAATGCGTATGTTCAAGTTAATTATTTTCTCTGTGTCTGTAGTTTATGATATCAACGTTTGTAACGTACCCTTTATTAATCACCATTCTTTTCTGATATTCAGTATACATAAAATTTAATAAAAAAAAATATGAAATAATTTTATTATGAATTTAAACGAAACTGTTTATTCTCGATGAACATTTTCGGATGAATTTTTACTATACAAATTACTAATCTATGTCAAACTATAAATATTTATTTTAATAAATTTTGATGCAACGATTTTCTTTTTCTTCGTATATTTAATGAGAAGTACACTATTAATAGAAAAATCTTAATTGAATCAAATTTTGACATTAGTAGTATTGTAATAGTTGAAGGTGATTCTATCACTTTCCCATTTAAACTTTGTCGGAATAACTTTATATGTCAAAATTTGTTGTTACTCATTGGTTATTATTAAATAATTGAAAAAAAAATCTTGGTGCATGCATGTTTCTCACAAAGGAAGTGTTATTATTACCGTCCAAGTTCTGCAAGAAATAATTAAACATTATACCGTAGACTTAGGCTTTTAGTGTTACTGATACATAGCGGAATTAGTTATTCCGAGGAAAACCGTTGCATCGAATTATCATAAAATATAAATGTAAAACAGTTTTTCACAATTTTAACATATCCAATTATTTGTAAGGAAATACCTAACAATAGACTTAAAAACGAACACGAAGAAAACCAATAAACCAATATTAGTTTCCTTTTGTTTATCTCTAATAACATGCGCTAGGTTTTAAAAACGATTTTCAATGATCGAACGTTGTCTCTCCCAGAATTCAATCCTTTCCCGATAAAACTCTTCTTCAACTTTAAATTCTACTTTACACTCATCATTTTTATTCGTTATATTTAGAAATGGAATGTGTCCATGTTGAGGCCATTGCAATTTAGGAATTGAAGGCCAGACGAAACTTCCACAGTTTTCTTCCAATTCGAGTTGCGGTTCACTGAAATCTAAATTTTAGAAAACCGATTCGTATTTTATTTCTATTTTAGATTCATACCCAAATTTAGCAAAGTTTGTCCATAGCTTTACCAACAGTTTGCTCATTTTCTGGTCTTTTTCAGGAAGCGGTGGAAAATAATCGGACGTTGTGAACAAGTACAAAAGTTCATCGCAATGACAAACGCCCCATTGAAAGTCGATTTTTTCATTGGTTGCTGCAAATACGTCTCCGTAAGTAAACTTTCCTCGGTAATTAAAGTTGTAAAGCCAAATGGGATTTAGCGATTTTCTGGATTGCAGAAGAACCGATTGATACACGCCGTACGTGAAACCTCTATCAGTGTAGAGCTAAAATAATTGATTAAAATATTGTTTTAGTGCAGTGGAACTATTTACATTAATTAATTGCTGAACGTTCCGGCTATTGTTAACGTCAATAAAATGCTGCCCATCAAGATAGAAGTCTATTAACTCATTGCAAAGGTAATCTTCGTATTCCTTTTTAGCACTGAAGGATAATGAAAATAGCATTGGAAAGTATTTATCAAAGTTTTCGTTGAACGATTTGAGGGTTTGCGATTTCCTAACTAAGGAAGAGGCTTTGACCATTCCGTCGTCCGATGTAATGCCAGTGATCCACGGCACCTGATTGAAATCGCCACTCAGCACAATTTCCATTGGAACTTTAGTAATGAAAGGTTCTGGATTTGAGTCTGTTTTCATCTCAGTTACAGCAGTAAATATGGTCGTTGGTTCGAATGAGAAATACTGAAATTAATATTATTTATATTGCAATAGTGTTTTCAAACAACGTACGTTAAATGCTTTAGCACTTTCTATCAATTCGGCTGCGGGAATTTGTCTTAAGCACTCCACCATAGCAAAATTATCTTCCGTTGGGCAATTGACATATTTAGCTTGTCTTTTAGCAATGTCCTTCTGCAGATCATCAAATGGGTATCCCCATATATCCAAAGCTGTTCCGCTTTCGGAAATTGCCCTATGAAACAGATTTTTTCCCGATGGGCTTAAAATCAAATGATGCACTGCAGCACCACCCGCACTCTGCCCGAAAATTGTCACTTTATTCTTGTTTCCTGCAAACTGTCTTACGTTTTCCTGTACCCACCTCAGCGCTAATATCATATCTTTGAATCCATAATTACCAGGCGATGCATCATCAACGGTCGAAAAGAAGCCTGAACAATTTAAGGTTTTTATTTCACGAAATATGGAGAGCTGTATTTCGAATTACCCAAGATACCGAGCCGATAATTAATTGTAACAAGCACAATTTCCTCGTCCAATAAATATTCAGGTCCGACGTTCGTACTTTGTCCAGAACCCAAAGTTAACCCCCCTTGATGAATATAAACCATCACAGGATAATTGTCGCTCAAAGAAAGACTCTGCGAGCCGTTAATATTACTAAGTCTTATAAAAATATGTATACTTACTCTTGTATAGATGTTGATGTACAAACAATCTTCAACGCCTTCAACAGGTGGATCCTGCAATTTTAAATACCAAACTTTCTGAATGCACTTGGGACCCTCTTCTCTGGCATCGTAAATTCCTGTCCAATTATCTGGTTTTTCTGGTGACCGAAATCGCAGTTTACCCAAAGGTGCTTTCGCGTAAGGAACGCCTCTGAACGAATAGAACGGTTGACCTGCCCTAGACCTGACTTTAATACCTACAATCGGACCATTCCCAGTCTCGGCTATGGGAGAATCTTCCGCGCTTGCATAAAGCGCAAAAAACAGGATAACTACAATCAAAACCATTTTCCTTCTACTTTCCTTTAATTTAATCGTGGATATTTATATAATTACTAAGGCAGACCTTGTTGCATTATTATTTTCGATTATCGCTACGATGAATATTCATTCTTAATAGTTTTATTCAAAATAATATAAAAAAACAAGGTTGCGAATGTTATCAATTAATGTTTAATGGATGAGCAGAAATTGATTTTCCAAAATAGATTGGTCTTCCCAAAAGTGCATCCTCTCCGAATAAAAATCATGCAGCTAGTATTTGCGTTATTCCTTGTTTGGGCCATGATAATTTTGGAACCAGAGGCTATCGGAATCTGCCGCATCTTCTTTCGATTTCCACACTAGGCGCTCCACTGGGAAGTGGTTAAGGTATTATCCGAATCTGGCAAAGTTCGTCCAAAATTTAAATAAAATTTGAGTCATTTTTAAGTCATCCATTGAAAACGGAGAAAAATACTCTGGCGAATTGAACAAATAAAGGAGATCGTCACAATGTGATACGCCCCAGTTGAATTGGATTGTTTCATTGATCGCTATTCTTAATTAAATAATAATATAAATGAAATGATACAAATATTATTTCTTCGTCTATTAAATAATCAGGTTCGATCACTGAACTACGACCGGTTCCCATTTGGGTTTTTCTCGTGTAATTGCTCCGTTTTTGGGCTATATAAGTCCGTTTCAAGAATGTAACGTGTTAAAGAACAAAAAAAAAGCAAAATGTTCCAAATCGTCATCGCTTTGATAATACAGGTAAAATTACTTTTTTCGTTCACTTAACATTAATATTTCGCATATTTCAGATTCCTTTAGCTTTGCACGCGCAAACATTCAAACACATTGATTTAAATAATTTATCTAATCCTTATGTGGTTATAATCTACAATTCATCAAAGAGAGCTCCTAATTAATTAGTTATTTTAGATCGACTCTGCCACTAGCTTAAGAAACGTCAAAGGACCATCGGATACGAAAATCGTGAACGGAATGTTAGCGCCCAAAAATCGATTTCCTTATCAAGTTGGAATGAAATCATTGAAAAGGAAAATATATTTAACTTATTTTTTTTTACTCTTCTAGGCTGCAATCATTATAAAATATGCTAGAACATTTCAGTTTTGTGGAGGCTCTTTGATATCCAAAGACTTCGTAATAACTGCAGCCCATTGCATATTGGATCCGTAATGTTAATTTCAAACCTTTGGTATTAAAGTAACTATGTCTGCTTTTTTTTTGCTTCAAGGCCTAAAAGTATTGAAGTTATTTTGGGAAATACCGTCCTAAACGAATACAATCCAACGGAGATTAGAGTTGTCGCTGATAAGTATATAGTGCATCATGCATACAATTCGAGTTCTTTCAAAAATGATATTTGCCTTTTACATCTCTCCCAATCAATTAATTTTAACGGTGAGATTTTAATATATTTAATTTTGAATATAATAATATATTTTATTTTGAACGCAGGGGCCGTGTCTCCAATAGCGCTTCCAAATTACAACGAAGCCAGACGAAATTTCCTCTTCAGTGCCGGAGTGGTTTCGGGATTCGGAACAACGACATATGATGACAACCTTAAAAATCTGATGTACGTGAACCTTCGTATTATGGATATTCGATTGTGCAATACAGTTTTTCGTAAAGTAACCCTTACAAACATATGCACTTCGGGATTTGTTGGGAAAGGGGCCTGCACTGGAGATTCGGGAGGCCCATTAACTATTGATGGAAAACTCGTAAGAACTTTGGATCATGCCTAGAGAACAAACTATTAATGATTAATTTTATAGATTGGAATAGTTTCATTTGGTTCGAAAGGTTGTTTACATGGATATCCAACAGTCTACACCAGAGTTCCCATGTATTTGAACTGGATTTCGTCTAACACTAATATTAGAATTTAAATTACTGATTACACATTAGTCTATAATAATATAAAATAAGATATATTCTGTACATTAAAATGTCATAGTTCGAGATGGAATGTTAATAATTTAAATTTAAAAAAAAATCAATATTTAAACACCTGCTGAGATTGCATAAGAAAGACGTACGTATCATGATGTAATCATGTAAACAACAAGAACGTCTGTTTTTTATTCGAAAGTTATATCGATGTTTTTAAAACCAGTTTATGAGTAGATTTATTTAATTCAAAAACTCTTTATAATACAGAATTGATGCAGTTTAATAGAAATAGATATTTGCTACTTGCTGATTTCTTGGTAAAACTAATCAACAAATTAAAAAATGTTGTGATACTTGAAATATTGCATAGATAAATTATTAAGCACATGATTTGCGGTTTTATGCAAATAAAGCTAATGCTCGGATATAAATAGAGCCGGTTCTTTGGAAATGCTGCAGTGTGCTCGAAACTTGCAACAACTAAAGATGTTCAAGACTTTGTTGGTATTGAGTTGTTGCGTGGCTGTTTGCCTGTGCGCCGTTGCAATTGAACCACCAAACCCAAATGCTGGTAAATATTGTAGAAATGTAATTAAGTTTAATCCTAAACTAAATTTGATTTAGCCAAAGGCACCTGCGTCTCGAAGCAGTGGAATCTCACTATGAAGAGCGGCGAAAGTAAACAGATTCCCAATGAATGCGCCCAACTTACATGTCAATCTAATGGAAGTATCCAATACACCAGGTAATTCATCTGCGAAATAAACAATATTTGCATCTATATTTACATGTTATATTTATAGCTGTGGCGTAGCTGTGAATTCGAAAGGCGATAGGTGCGCAGAAGATTTAACCAAGCCTTACCCAGAATGCTGTCCCTCTTGTTAATATGTAAATATTCTTTTTGTTATTTTGTTTGAAATTAATAAAATATGCAGCTTTGAATATACTAAATTTAATTTGTTCCATTATATGATACTAACTGTATTTCTTACTACAATTTCCACATAAGCGACCACTATAATTTGAAGAATTCTGAAAATTGGGTTGATACGACATTTAAATTGTTTATACAAATATTTGAAGATTAGACCCAGAATATTTCACGTAATTTAAAGTCAGATTTTTTTATTGTTACCAAGGTGGATTCATAAAAAAATATGTCGAAATATGTATACCGTTATTTACCATCAGATATTCGACATTGTGGAATAATTAGTCAAAACTTTCGACTCTGGACCAGCGTTTTATTTTGTATACATTTAAAAATATTCGTATATCTTATTAAGCCTTGTTCTTGTCGTTAAGTATAATATACATATTGGTGAAATTATTTTATTTGAGTTATTTCCATCCTCTTTACAAAAATACTTAAAAAGTCAATTAAAGAAAATCATCTGAATTTGCATTATCAGTTCTTAAATTTAAAATAATTTATTATAATTCTATTAACATTAAACGTCTTTAAAAATCGATCACGTTGAACTTTAAAAAACAAATAATTAGTGTTTACGGTGCTTTAAGGTTGTCGTGGGTCCTAAGCAGCAGTTAAGTATTTATGTTTGCTAAAATCAAGACACTGCTCTTTCAGCAGGATGCAAGCAAGTTACGAAGAAGTTTTCTGAATCATAATTTCAATTATATCTTTGTGGGCCCCAACAAATTTTGTGAATCCTAAACCTAATGTTTGGGTAGTCCTTGATAATGGCGACCTGAAAAATATTTATGTAACGTAATGCTGCATGTGACAATGCAACCTTCATAACATGAATTTGATTTAAACGCGGGTATTTTTTGTATATTCAGAGTTAACCTAATAAATCAATTAGCGCTTAAATAAGTATAATCAATATAATGTCCAATGATAGGACTGAGATTGTAGATAAAATAAAAACTGAATTTAGGAATGTAAGTTGTTGGTACTTTATGATTTCCAGGAATAAAAAGTTTTGTTTGTAGTCTTCAATTAGGGATATCCTTAAAAACCAATTTACAAATGGCAAAATAAAAATAAACGAGGAACAAGTTAGTCTGATGGCCAGCTTGTTGAAAGTGATGACTGTTGAATCAGCGATGAGGGCTGCAGCGGAAGCAGAGGCCAGTAAAAAGACAACAGTTGAATTAAATCACATAGAAACAGTATTAACAAACTTGGTAAATTGAAAAGAAAACTTAAAATTTATTTCTTAATTAAATAATTACATTTCAGTTGTTGGATTTCCCTTAAAATAAATCCATGTCATTACCAGCATTGACATCCAAGAAGTCATCATCGTAAGAGTCCAATTTTCTTCCATCAACATTCGGAATATCCATGCCATCACCACTGTCAGCATGTCCATCTGTTTCAGGCGTCGGTGGAGGATTTACAACATCATCTTGATCACTCTCTGCCCATTTGTTTTTATTAAACTGGCTAAAACTCTCTGCCCTTGACAGTAATTCTGGGAGATTAGTTTCTGCTGTTATTTTGTTCTTCATTTTATCAAATTTCTTTTTTTTCTTCATCTTCAATTCCTCTTTGGCCTTTAGTCTATCCTCTTCAAATATAGTATTCAGTTGATCTTTGGTTAATTCATTGTCATGTTTAACCAAATGCAGAAAAACTCCACCCGATGTTCTTCTGCGGGTATTATTTAATATAAACATTCCCCCTTCCTTCTCTATTCTCTGAGTATCTTTATACATTTTGTTGCTCTTCTCTTTACCAGCAACTTGAACAATAGTCAATATGAGGGATTCCTTTTCTTCACACAACTTATTTGCCAAGTCTGTTGCAAATTCTTCATCACTGCAGTCCATTGATTTAAGGTCTGGCAAATGTCTAGGCTCTACTTTATTTTTCTTTTGCTTTTTCATTCTTCCCACAGACCTTATATTTTGATTATTGACATCACTTCTGGTTCTTTTGTTATTCTTTCTTTCCTTCACATTCTCAACTTCCTTCCTATTTCTTTCTTTATTGTCCCTGTATGATGCACTTAAAGTGTAGTCATAAGATTCAACGTTTCTAGATCGATCACGATAGCTCACAGCACAGCTATTAAGTGTATCTGACAGCAAATCCTCATGAATCCTTGTGCTCCAAACATTATACTTTTTCTGCTTTAGTTTATGCTCTTTTTTGGGCTTGATGAGAATTTTTGGTTTTTTTACTTTGACAGGTGCATCAGAATCCGAGTCTGTGGTAGAGAACACTTCTCCATCCTCACTTTCCGAATCTATCACTGGAGGAAAACGACTATTTTCTCCTGAATAATTTGCTGGTCTCTCCAGTGGCTTATACAGCTCCTCTATCTGTAATGAAAATTATGAACTTATCAGAAGCTACCAGAATGTAGAACATACCTCCATTATATTAATTAATTTAATAATAATATGCTCTGGAATCAATTAATTATATCTTATACTCCTTAATCAAAACTTTTTTTTAGTATCTTCTATACAAACTTCACGAAATCACAAACTTCAATGTCAAAAATAATAGTTAGCAGTTCATTGATATATCTGTAGTTCTAATAATACAATAATAAATCAAAGTGTATCGTTTTAGCCCAACTCAAAAATATTTATATGAATAATAAAAAGAAATTGAAAATTAGCTTTGTACTTAACTATTCTGATGAAAATACATTTAATTTCATAAATTAAATCACATTAGTTGCTAAACCATTACAGATGACCTACTACAGTTATTAAAATACTACCAACTGAAGTAAACATAATATATACTACAGCAAACTTCATTGTTTTGATTTTAAATTTATTATAAAATACATATTTGATTATTACAACATAAATACTTATGTATATATTTATTTAAAAGGAAAGACCTGCTTCCCTTTCTTTACACCACTAAGCCTTTTCTTCTCTAAATATATAAAATTTAATAAAACAATAAATTAAAGTGACGGTTTTGGTTGAGCCTTTTCATCCCAAAGTGAAATACCATCACATGCACATATCTTTTTTGGATTTTCAAATAGTCCTGCAGATCTGGCAATTATTCCACAAGCTAGTTTGTTATTTTTCTCATCAGATATAACAAATGATCTTCCTATAATTTCTGATAGCTTGATCACATTATCATCAATCCTGAATGCTGCCCTACCATTTCTCTCTGCATTTACATATCCAATATTTCCATACACACTTCTACTTCCATTGCTATAAGGATTGAAATAACTGCCAACACTTGAACAACCTGCAAAAACCCTCATTATTTGGAATACTCTTAGTATTATATTTGATGTATACCTTCTGATAAATCTCCACATTCATGAACTGATATTTGATGCTTCCCAGGATTCAAGCCATCAACTGTACCATCAATAATGCAGATGTTGGGAGTCTGCTGGACAAATCTAACAACACCCTTTACAGATTCCTTGCCTGTATCAAGGATAACAACACCAGATAAATTGCCATAACCTTTGAGCACAACCTTCTTTCCAGACTGCTCCAACTTTTTTAATACTTCGTCAGCGGACAGGGATGTATCAACTACTACACTTCCACTTTTCAGATCGACTTCAACTTTCTTTACACCCTCGACTTTGTCTAAACTGTTCCTGACAGCTTTTTCACAGCTATCACAGGTCATTTGCACAGCAAATTCTATTTTTGTCAACGCCATGTTAGGAAAATTATTAAGATTTGGATAGGACTAGTACATATAGATGTTTTATTCAAATAATCTTCCAATGATTAAGCATAAATTGAGTTCCTAACCATGAAAAGTATGATGTTTAACCTTCGATCTTATATGTAAATTATCAATATATACAATCCTCAATGCACACAAGTATACACATAGTATACCATACCTTCTTCAAAATTGATCCATTAGTATATTTTTGATTACTTTCTAGATGTTAATTATAATTCATGCTATAAATTAATTAAATTATATAATATATAATCATATATAAAATTAATTACAGCTAGTATTTTATCTTTCAATATTTGAATTTTGAAACTAAGTTAAAACGACTTTATAATACCTACTATTTAAAGTTAAAGTTAAGAAGTACCAATTAAAACGAAGATATAGTATTTTTAAGGCTTTTAAAGTATTTCTTTATTAAAGTTATATTATTATTTGAATTTCTATAATTATTACAATAAATTTTAAATAATATTTGTTTCTTTGTTTGGTTTATCTAAGTAATTTGTACATATTTCTTTGCTAAAATTATCATAATTGCATGGTGGTATTTATAAAAGGTAGAGGTCAATGAAATTTTCATATCTCTTCGTCGATAATTTAAACAAAAATATGTTTAATGTTGACATTGACCAAAGTACCAGCATTCTCTATTATTATAAAAGACCATTGAGAGCAGGCTGAAACAATCATTCGCACAACAAAAAATGTTGGCAAAACTCATATTGTTTTCGGCTATTAGCTGCGTCTGTTCGTTCAGCATCAACGATCTGCACGAATACATGACGGATAGCGAATTGAACCATTACTTCACGGAAAGCAAAAAGATGGATAACTACGAAGTAGTTTATCTTCCAACAGTTATATCGGTAAGGGAAGCAACGACATTGGATGGTGAAGATGTTGAGTTTGGACAATTTGATTTCTCGGCTTTCGGAAAGTATGTTTATTATCATTTTGTATTTGCTTTTCTTTACATAATCAAATTTATTGTAGGCCTATTAATTTAAAGTTGACGAAAAATACGAATTTGATTTCGCCTCACTTTAAAAGTTACATTCACAAGAACGACTACATCGAAGAATTGAAGAAACCTGCCGAAAATTGTAATTTTATTCATAAAGATGAAAACGGCGTAGGAGCAATTAACATTTGCATTCCGAAGCGCGTGGTAAGGAAATTAATAGTACGTTAATACGTTTTTAATATACATCTTTCAGCAAGGATTGTTGTTTTTAAATAATATAACGCTGGAAATTTTACCATTGACTAAAAGGTTGGAAGCTATTTTGAAGATCAGAGAACCTTTGATTGAAGGCGAAGATTTTGAAGATAAAATGCCGCATTTGGTGAAGAGAGCAACGGATAAAGTTTTTCATTACGATTCTTTTCCTGTAAAATTTATAAACTCTAAGCAAAGAATCCAGAGGGCAAGCAATCGACCTGTTGGAGGATTGACGGTGGAATTGGCGCTCTTCTTCGATGAGGCGGCGTACAAGATATTTGCACCTTACATGAATTATGATGATTCTAAACTACAAGATATGATCCTAGCATATGTTAATGCTGTAATTTATATTAAAAACTTGACTTTCGCAATAATTTTTTTTTTGATGAAATTTTAGGTACAAGCATTATACCATCATCCTAGCCTGGGAACTTCTATAAATTTGCTTTTGGTTCGACTGGATATAATGAAAAAGCAGCCGTCGAAGATGCCTCACTACGACGGCGAGAGAGGAAAACTTTTGGATTCCTTCTGTGATTACCAAAACAAAATAAATCCTCCCAATGATAATCATCCAGAGCATTGGGATATGGGACTATACGTTTCTGGGTAAACTTTTAGTTAAATAGTTTAGAAATAACTTATTCATATTATTATATGTAGCTTGGATTTCTTCGCTTACGAGAAAGGACGCAAAAGTGGAGTTACTATGGGTTTAGCCACTGTCGGTGGTGTTTGTCTTGGACAATATGCCTGCGTTATTGCAGAAATGGGCACTACGAATGTTTTCGGAAAACCTTACCCAAGTGCAGGCTTTACTAGCGTATACATTTTAGCTCATGAAATTGGACATAAGTAAATAATTTTATAATAACTAAACTCTTTATAATAATATAAAAATTCGTTTTAGCTTGGGAATGCATCATGATGGGACAGGTAATAGTTGCCCAAAGGAGGGATACGTAATGTCTCCTTCAAGAGGTACAAACGGGGAAACGCAATGGTCCAGTTGCAGCGCTGATATTGTATCTAAATTAAGGTACAACTTGAATTAATGTATGTGTTGTTATATAAGTGTGTAATTTTCTAGCTGGGCTAAGTGTTTACAAGACAGCGGAAAAACAAATCCAGCATTGGACCATAAAAAGTTCATGGATACACCAGGACAAATTTACACGATCAAAAAGCAATGTGAAATATTGCTTAGAGACAAAGATGCCTATATGTCTTCCAGTCAGCAACTGTCGACGATTTGTTACAATTTACAATGCAAAACCCCACACAGGAGTGGATATTACCACGCTGGTCCAGCTTTGGAAGGAACTCAATGCGGAAAGGGCAAAGTACACCTTTAAAATTTAAATGATTTCATTTAATTGATTAATTGACAGTATTGCTATGGAGGAGATTGCGTGGAGAAAACCCCACCAAAACCGGTGGATACCGTTCCAGGAGGCTGGGGCCCTTGGAAGACAGGATCATGTACGTCTGGTTGTATACTCAAATCACAAGGATATCAGGACAAGAGGCGAATTTGCAATAGCCCGTATCCGTTGAATACCGATAAAGGCTGCGAAGGAAGCAGCTATGAAATAGGATTATGCAAGGATGATAAAGTATTTAAAAAAAGCTGTTCATATAACAATTTTAACTAAATCGATTTTATTGCAGTTGTGTTCTAAGAAGAAAAGGCGAACCGCTTCCGAATATGCGTCGAAGAAATGCGGAGATTTCTCTAAACTACTTCCACAATTGGATCCGAAAGGTTCAGGGTTGCAGGCACCTCACGAAGAAGCAAGATTATGGATGGGTTGTGCTATTTTCTGCAGACGTGCTGATTCCGGAAGTTATTATACTCCGAGGATAGAATTGAACGATTTGGGAGTCTCACCATATTTCCCAGACGGAACCTGGTGTCACAGCGATAACGGCGGAAATTACTATTGCGTTCAGCATCACTGTTTACCAGAAGTAAACTGACCGATTTGATTTTTTTAGAATGCAACATTTCATGTGATTTTGGTTTTCAGAACTTCCAATTTACGAAGTCATTCTTTAACGGTTTGGGCGATGATATACCGATTCCACAGAACGCGCATCCCAGCGATTTGATATCCGGAAGCTTATTGAAATATCTTTCGTTGGGTCCGGATGGGAAACCTCTGCAAACGTCTTTAAGACCAGGCGATACTGACATGCCCAAGGACGAGGATTGGGAAACCAATGATTACTTGCTGTTGCCACACATCAACGAAATACCCGAAAGCGTCGTTGATAGCGGAGAAGTTGATAACTTTTTGGATTTCATGGATTAAATTTAAAGAAATATTGGGTTTCGGGTCTTTCGCACTACAAATTTATGCATTTTTATAAATAAATACATTCAGGCAATATATAACTCTAGTAACTATAGAAACCATATAATAAATATGATCTATATAAGCATAATTATTAATAGTACTTGCAATTACAATAATGTCAACTTGAGAGTGATCTATTTATATAGATATATTGTCTCAATCTTTAATGTTATCGCTTTGCGTCACTCCAAATAAAAATTTAATTCGCATGTAATCTAACGACAATAATAATTGTCATGTTTTTATTTGATATTATTATAAAAAAACACATCAATCAATTCCAATACAATTAACGACAATATAATTTGACATTTCGATTTTTGTTAGTAATTCAATTTCATGGAATTTGTAAAATGTGAACATTTAGACAAGTACAATGAAATAAGTGCTTCATTGTTTAAATATGACACAAATCAGCTGTCGGTTAGGCATAAAGATCTTGCTAATTATGCTGTGAGTTTTGACGAGAAAGGATTAATTGGTTTCTATATCGAGATATCTCCAGAAATCCTGCGTACAGAGTCCAATAAGCAAATGAGGCTTAGTGCGCCTGCGATTTGGGGGAACAGTGGAAACGACCTCGAGACTACTCTACCGATCCATCTGTCAGTGAGCAGTGAGCAAAAGTGCGCCGGTTCGTTCGATACTGTTTTGGTGCACGACTGAGCTAATATTAACGTTCGCAGTTCAACAACACAAAGTACGACAAATACATTGCAAACAAAAAACTAATACCTGACCCAACAACACAAGCAACAACATCGATTGCGGGTGAGCAGCCTCTTGAGTTTACTGTACTTTTGAGACCGGCGGAGCTTTTCATCCCCGGTGACTCACGTCCTGTTGTGCAATTCAGGTGTTTTCAATCAATAATTTTGCAAAGCAGTCTGCTGCCCTAGGTTCCGGAACCGTACCTTATCTATTTGCTTTATTTATCACAATTTACTCGTTTTCTGGCCATCCACACACGACTTCTTAAATATACATTAATTGTTTAGGAAATACTTTTATTATGTACACCCTAAATTGCTACTGTACTTCTACGTTTTGTGTTCGGAGGCCAAGGACGAATGGAAAACTTTGACATTCGCATCTACGGTTTCCTCTATAAACCCGTACAATTAATTACTGGGTAAATGTACATTTAATATTTCCTATCTGTTAAATAGAGCTGACATCGTTATTTCATAACCAAATAGGCATTACCGTATTTTTATTTGATATACAATTCGAGCTCGCAACTTTCGTATCGGATATTATTGATTCCATTTATACAAATTATATAATTTTTAGTTTGTAGCTTAGGCTTCTTCTGTTACTTCCAAGTATAATCAACAACAAATAAAATCAACCCCATTAACTCCCTCAATCCAATTACATTTTTGATATGATGCGTCCACACAAACTTTACCACTCCCTTTTGAAGCCATCTCCCAAGCAAAAATAACACTTTAAATAAACCAATATTTCTTCTACATTATTATATTGTTATTCATAATTGAATGGCAATAAAAAAATGCAATTAAATTAATTATTATTTAAGGCTTATTATTTGAAAATTGAATGTTATAATGTTCTGTGAATACCAAAACTTTCTTAGGCCTTCCACAATGAGGTTGGTAAAAAAATATTGGATTAGAGCCAATTTTGCGCCTCGAGCAATTTGAGATGTTGTCTTGCACAGATTGCCAAAACGAAGATGAAAGGGAGGAACTCGAATGTGAAAAAAGTATGAGATTAAGGTAAACGAAATTGACGAGAGGAGATGCCAAGGTCGGGGCGCGTATTAAAATCTAAAAGCGGACGTGAAATTCGCGGCTCTCTAAATAACTGGGACGACAAGATATAACTCGGAACAGTAAGAAATAACTGTAAGAAGTGGAAGTGTTTTGTAGTGGCGCTCCTCTTGGATCCTATTCTGGATTTTTGCCAGTGATCATTCTTGACTGGGAATTCCTTTACAAAAATTTTAATCCTTCGGTTTCAAGTTGTAGTCTTAAAATTTGCTAACTGTAGTACGTTGTTATTGATAGATTTGCACATATAGAGAATGTTATCAGAAGTGCGTGCAAAGAGAAAATGTGGAAAGTTTAGAGTTATTGCAAGTTTCAACATTCCATGAAGTACGTAATATTATTAGATTGATTTTTGTTGTGTTTTAAATTAAGGTTTGATATTGTATCTAATTGGAATATTTGTCATATCACGGAAGATTCTTCCATCGATTACTTTGAAAATATTCACTGAAGTGTAAATGTTGCACGCCATATAACGGTTAGAAAAACTCTGTATTCTAATATTATAGTATTGCCAATATTGCGTTTTCTTTTAGTACAGAATTAGCATTCTCATATGCAAACTGTGCCAAACAATGTAAATAGTTATTGAATAATACTTTTTTCTGATTTGATGTAAACCAATTTGCACTGAAATTGCAAACTCATACTGACAATTTCCACTCGAAAGGATATATAAAAAAGTGCAATTTCATCGCCTGCACAATAATCTCGTGTTGTTATTATTGTTTCTTTAAATAAGTAGCGTTTACGTAACGGGCGAGAGAATTGGATAACCTTTGAAACATCTGATTCTATCCTCACATTCATATGATTCACGACGCATTGCACAACAACATTTTTCATTCTTATCATGTCGGATTTGCACTACTATCTCGAACTTCGTGCGGGCCTACTACAATTAACAGTATTTTCAACTTTAATATAGCTAATGGAAGAAAACGGAAATAAGAGAATAATTAACAAACATGTTATAAATGGGCTCGTCTGGTTTTCTAATCAGCACGACTCGAGGGGTATTTACATATTTATGACATTCATACTAGCACGCAAATGAAATTAAGTGACTACCATTACGAACTAACAAAGAAAAATCAATGCCACCAGTTGCAATATTTGCTCCATTGAACTCTGAAATATGGATACTGTAGTATCTATCAAATAAATTACTACATGATGCTGTGAATATGTTCGTATATTATAACTGTTTATACACCTGCTTTCAACATATAGATCGTGAAGATAATTACAACTACCAACATTTTTTTCTATTTAAAATTGTTCTGTTCCTCGCATTTGTAAACAAGTTTTGTGTATTTATTTATATGACATGGAATTAGTACCGTTATTTCGCATTTTAACCTTTTTGAAAGAATCTTTGGCTACAGACCATATTTAAAATAAAAATCAAAGAACATCTGCCAACCCAGATGTAAATATTTATAGTTTTCCCGAAATGGAATCATGTTAAGTAATTTAGTCTTATTTTCGAGTGAAGCAATATTTTAATAATTATTATTATATTTATTGTAACAGTCACATAAAAAGATTTAAAAAAACTGTCACAAATGGCTATTGACTTTTTCCCCCAATATATTGGATTTGTATTATTTTTCCAAGTATCAAAGACAATGGAAATGAAAAAAAAATGTTGTTTTGGTTGTACAATTAAATTTTACATATAAATATAATAATCTTATCTAACTTTCCATAGTCATAAAAAATATTAATATTTTGTGTTAGGACTACTACTTCCTAAAGCACCTAAAATGTGCTAACAACAACAAATACTATAAAAATATATTCTTAGTTATTATCATTAAAATGTTATTTTTTTTATATACATTCGCACTAAAATATATTAAAATAATTTGGGTATATAAATTTGTTTGTTTGTTAATTTATTTGTACGAAATACCGCAATATCACTATCTGACCTAGATATAATTTGTTATTTTCAACTATCTTCTTTAACGTACGATTTGTATACAACGAAGTGATAATAACACGAATATCATTTTTTGAGAGGCACGTAATATTATTGATTATTATATGTATAATTCTCCAATCAAATAAAATTTAAATCAATCACTATTTTTTCTTATGTATAAAGCAAATTCTTGTTATGTAAGCATTTTGTTAATCTACACATTATGTAAGTTTCAAATTTAAAAAAAAAAAGGTAATTATTGCAAGAAAAATAAATTTTATAAAATGATTAATAAGAACTGTATAATTTCATGTTAAAAAGGTGAAAAATACTATTGTATTCTGTAATTTTTTCGTATATAAATTATCAAATAATTTTTGTGATCATATGAAGAACACACGACGCAAGGTTTTCATCATATCCTTTAGATAAATCTGGCGTTCGGTGCAAAGTGAAGCAAACTGATGTCTGGCATTGAAAATGAGTTATATTTAAATAAATCTTGAAGTCCTGCAAATGTGCAGGAAATGGTTTAGCCAGAGAGTGACGCGACATAGTCGAGCCCAGTCCAAGCCCAGCCGCTTTTTCTGAGTTTAACAAACCCAGTTACATAAAGAAATTACGCTCCACAATAACAGATCTCACCGGGACCTTGAAAAAGTCGGCTGTTTACTACTGTTTTAATAATAAAGTGCGTGTGTCTGCTGTGTCGTAGGAACACACCTCCAAAATAGTGCGTGCCTTTTTTTAAATGAAATGTCTCCTTCGTAAGTCGCGCGATCGCAACACGCGTTTTCTCCAATCCAATCAGCAAGTCCAAAGCAGAACTTTCCCCTCGTAACAGGAGAAACATGAAGTCAAACGTTTACATGCAAGTAAATACAATACGAAAAAAAAATGAGCATCCAATTATCCAAGCGGGAGAACGTCGCATACTGCGAACTTGGCATAACTTTGTCGAAAACAAAAACGTGTGTTCTTATTCGTATTCATCGTTTTTGGCATCGCCAAACGGACGCATGCATAATTAATCACGTACATAAATAAATAAATAAACAAAACTACGGTCATAGAAAATGACGAGGATCGGTGTTAATGTCCTGCTTTAAATGTTTGTTGCGAATTCTTCCATCCTTGAGGCGATGCTCTTCCATGCGCGATTTTTATTTTATAATCAAGGCAACTCGCAGTGCAAAATACCTTGTTTACATTTTACTTATATTTTGGTTCTGCTATTGCGACGACAATGGCAAACGGCAGTTTGTTTATCGAAATGATTCGTTAACGTCACAGAACGACGTCGATATACTTCTCCACGCATCGCCTGATGAGCCTCAGTCGCATACAGATTTTTATATAGTGAACACATACGTTATCAATTGTTTGTAAGTTGCATACGATTTTCCGTTCAAGGTGAATCATATCCATTCCTTCAATTCAACCTTCTCTACATTCAGATTATCACAATAACAGAAACCGTTTTCGGTTTCGTCATTGATATTCTTTGTTCATCTTTTGAGCGAAATTCGATACACACTATATTATTGATTCAACAAAAACACTTTTATATATTATGCAAAAGTGACAATCGCCTTCTAACGTCACAGTAAAGTATTTTGTCTTTAAATTACAATAAACAAACTAAATCGTTTGTTTTCAATTTGAATTGTAATAATTACGTACATGTGGAATATATCATTTAAGGAAGTAACAAGAAGTATATATTAAAAAAAACATAAATTCAAATTATAATATCTGCGTAATTCATTGTTGATATCCAACGCGCAGTAAGCGCATAAATTACATATGTTCATTCAATTTTACAATAATATGTAAATATGATATTATTAAGATCGGCGTAGATCATACATATTTTTATATAAGCTTATTTAATTACGCACTAAATTTTCTAATAAATATTATTTTATAAGTTTCATATTCCGAAAATCCATACTGATAAAGTGACGTTCACGTCATGCGCCTATCGATTGTAAATTGAGCTAATTTAACTATATTTATATATACTTGAAAAAATAAGTTTACTTAGACTACTTTTAATATCATTTGTATTATTTAGTGAGTAAATGAGTAATCATTTATTAAATTATCTAGTCGTTCACGACATTTGGTCATAACACTACGTTACATTGTTTACTTAAATATGATAACTATCAAAATTTGACGTTACCAAATGACAAATTACCATTAGAGATAATTGCCAGTTCTTTGATTTCCCATTTAAACAACGAACGTTTATTCAATGAAACTACGCGATTGAAGCGGATTAGAGCATTACGTATTTATTGAGACGTACGTAGGTGAGATTAAATTATTTACGTATTAATGATTTGTTAATTTTTCGATACCACCATTGTGGATAAAACAAAGCAGATAATTTAATTTATGGTGTTAGTAGTGTATGTACTCATTCAGGTTTTCCTTCAAGGTTGCGAGTCTATTTTCGAATGCGATAAAGTAACAAAAATAATAAAGGTTGAAAATCAAATTCCAGTCGAGATTACGAATGGACAATAGGTTTTTCGATAAATTTCAGATAATTCGCCGCGCACTTCATTAGTTGTTGCGCAATTTTTGGGCGAAAGCGAGACTGCATCTCATTTTTTGCGTAATCCATTTCGACAGACGGAGTTAATAATATGTAGCGTTTTTGTTGTTGCTCTATTCGCAATCCTTTTAATTTGTTGTTGTTTTTTTTTTTTTTGCAGATTGTATAAAGTGAAAGCGCGCTTGGATTCGGGTTTGTATTGAGAACGAAGCGGTTTCTCAATGTCTAGAGCAGCGATGAGGGAGTTCTGAACATCTTCCAGTCGATTCCCTTCATACCAGGCTTTTATCATTTTCATAGAGATATAAATCAGACAAAGCAGCTCCACCATGTCTATGTTCTATATTGGACGTTTCCTTAATAATTTCAAAGATTTTTACAATGAGATTAATGGTGCTACCCTTACTGGCGCCATCGACGTCGTTGCTGTCGAGCAGCCCGACGGCACCTACAACTGTTCTCCATTTCACGTCCGCTTCGGTAAAATCGGAGTTTTGAGGAGCAGAGAAAAAGTGGTAAGTCTTTATTAGCAATTATCACGGTACTATACGAGAAGTCTCGCTTGCTTAGAAAGTGTTTTACGCGAACATCGTCATCAGTTTTTCTCTCCCAGACATGGATAATTACCGAATAATCATAATGCTGACTTTCACAATGCATGCAGAATTGCTCAGCTCGGTCTCTCAATTATTGCATATTTTCAACGAATTGAATTGAAATCATTGCTCCAGTTTCCTGATTGTACATAATTTCAATCATTTAGTTACGATGATATTAACAATGAATTCTTTGTATACTTGTACTTTGCGAATTATTAGATAATTTAAGCGGATGAGCCGATTTGGACAATCGTCAATTTTGCGAATGCGCAAATTGACCCAAGTGTGGCTACAATTTCAATTAACATTCGTTTGGGGTCAGATTGATGATTGTGTCCTGTTTTTAGGTCGATATTGAGATCAATGGAGAACCTCGCGACATTCACATGAAATTGGGCGAAAGTGGTGAAGCATTTTTCGTTGAAGAAGTCTTCGATACCGAAACGGAGGAAATCCCGGAACACTTGGCGACGTCCCCGATTCCGGTCTCCCATTTCGAGCATTTGTACAACTCAAAAGTATGATATCGATTTTAATGATTATGCACTTGTAATATGCATCGTTCAACTTTGTTTTTAAAGGGTCGTAGGAGGAATAGCATAGATTTGGGCGACAAGAAACCGGTGCTGAATCTGGAGAATCAGGTGAATGATTACAGTAAGCGTCGTAATACCACCGACAATGATAATGAAAAGAGACGTGAACACGATTTCATCAAGCGTCAAATTGGATTGGGCAATATTGAAATCGGTGAGAATTCGATGGAAGACTTGACGCTTTCGTTGCAATCGACCACCAAGGAGAGCATCGACGATTTGAGCAAAGACAACGACATTTCTGACACCATTTTTAAAATGGACAGTTTGGATCACGATAGCAAATCTGAGTCCACTACTCCGAACAAAGAAGAGGTTAAGATTCTTCCGCCGGTGAATGATCCACCCAGCGAGACCAAAGGCGCAAAGAAGAGGCGCAGGAAGAAGAGTGTTATGAAGAAGAAGGGATCTCAAAGGAAGATTTCCAATGTCACCGATACTCCAACACCAACTGTCGAGCCGAACGAAGAGTCGAACACCGATTTGAAGGGCAGCGACACAAACACCGAGAGGAGTTCACTGGAAGGAAGCCCGTCAGAAGCGGAAGCCAAGGAGGCTTCTAAAGTAGATGAGAATACATCGTCGATGGCCAATAGGAAAGTACCTATGGATCCGGATTTCCATTTCTTTAGCGATACAGAGTTGACGACAGGACAGAGTGATTCCAGACCCAATACTCCTATTCATATAGAATCTGTTCAGTCAGACACGGAATTCGAAGTGCAGAAGAGTAAGGATGACAACAAAGAGAATGAACAGCAGAGCCAAAGCTGGGCGTGGGGTGAATTCCCAAAGAACATGAGCCAGACGAACACGGCGAACGACGAAAAGCCGGGAAACAACCAGGAGGAGCAGCACAACTCTATGCTGAGCAATATGTTCTCGTTCATGAAACAGACAAAGCATAGAAGACGTAACAGCAAAACGGAGGGCGTCTATTTGGCGGATCTCAGTTCGGGCGCGATCGATCCGGAAGTAGCTAACCTCTATTTCACAACCAATAGCAATAAACAGAACGCAGGTAATTATAAAGTAAATGTGGCTAGAACTTCTCACGCTTTGCTATCTCTTCTCTTTTCTCTCATTGTTGTCATTATTGGTCTTGGTTTAGTTTTTTTATTTATTATTTTTGTTTTTTTCGGTTTTTCTTTTTCTTTCGTTTCGTTGTCATGTTATCCGTGTATCGTTCAGATGCAGACATGGATTGTGAATCAGGAAATGGACCATCATTAACGCAGAGTCCGAACAGCGTGGAGGGTTCCAAATCCATTGATTCCGATTTTGACGAGCAGAACAAATTGTAAGAACTGCATCCGATCTATCTTCAATGAATTTCTAATTTATTATTTGCTTTATAATTTGCAGGGCACAAACTTACATGCACGATATCTCTCTGTCGATGTGCGGTTGGGAGCCGGAACCAGTCGAGGATACCTTCCTTCGTCATGTAGTTGCCTTCAGTGATCTCTGCAATAACCCCTCGCTATTTGAATCGCCGAATCTAGTCGTTCGCATCAGAAACAAATACTACAATTGGAAAGTTGCCGCTCCGATCATTTCCAGTCTGATTATTTACCAAAGACCGTTGCCTCAGGTAACTAAAATTGCAGCGTAGATGTTAAAGTTACTAATTTAAATTGTATACTTGAAGTCGACTGTCGATCAACTGATCAACATACATATGCCTTCAACGAACAATGCTATTGGAGTGTCTCAAGAAAAAGAGCAGAAAACGGAATCCAGATCTTGGATGTGGATGTGGCGAAGATCACGCAACTCGCGTGAAACCACTCCTGCTGCAGATTTGGGAGAAATCAAGGGAGAGGAAAAGGAAGTTAGCGAGGAAGTCTTCCAAAGTAGCGAGTTAACAGGTACCACGTTATATATGTGTGCTTTTTTTCTGTTTGCTTATTATTTTAATCACATTCGTCCATGTTTGGAATATCGTACGAGACTATTTTAATTAAACCATATCTTATTTATTATATTTGTAAATAGCTTTAAGTGAGAAATACGAATTGTCTCAAGATGCTCTCGTGGAGCAAGCCAAAGATTCGGGTGTTGAAGATGAGAAGCCAGTTATTCCGAATGAGGGTATAAATGAACCTGTTACACCAGAAGGCTGCAAAATTAACAGCGAGAAGTGCAGGAAAACGTTACGATTGAGTTCAAGCCAAATTGTAAGTGCTACATAGAAAGAACCTGCTAAATCATGATGTTATATCGTTATGTGTGTTGCAGAAAAAACTGAATCTTCGTAACGGCATGAATGAAGTTGTTTTCAGCGTGACTACAGCATACCAAGGTACTACAAGGTGCAGCTGTCACATTTATAAATGGAAATGGGATGATAAGATCGTCATTTCTGATATTGATGGAACCATCACCAAGTAGGCAGTTCAATGTGTATTTTAGTGCTCATTATTAATAATAATAATAATTGTTTAGATCCGATGTTCTGGGACATATATTGCCAATCGTCGGAAACGATTGGTCTCAAACTGGAGTTGCTCAACTCTTCAATAAGATTAAAGATAATGGATACAAGTTATTGTATTTGAGTGCTAGGGCCATAGGTCAGGCCAGAACAACAAGGGAATATATTAAGTCTATCAAACAAGGCGATTTGTATATGCCTGATGGACCTATACTTCTTAATCCCACATCACTTATCAATGCATTCCATAGGTAAATTAATAAATAATATCTTCAATGTAAAAAATAATTGAAACGACTAATTTTAGAGAAGTAATTGAGAAGAAACCAGAACAATTCAAAATTTCTTGCATGAGTGATATTAAAGCTCTATTTCCGATAGATTCAAATCCATTCTATGCCGGCTACGGCAATAGAATAAATGTAAGTATAGCTTCAACGCGTACTGAAAAATGATGACTAATGTTTATTTACACAGGATGTGTGGGCATATCGCGCGGTGGGTATTCCAATTGTTAGGATTTTCACCATAAATCCAAAGGGCGAATTGAAGCACGAGTTAACCCAAACCTTCCAGTCAAGGTAAGCACTGTTCACAACAAAAGCATGATATTATTGAACGTATTTACTTATGTACATTTAAAATTATTGAAATTATTTGGGAAAGTAGAAATGTCTGTCTCATATTTTGCTATGTTTTCTAATTTTACAGTTACTCTGGCCAGTTCCTGGTTGTGAATGATGTTTTCCCACCAATAATAAATAAAATAATCAGTACTGAAATCGATGATGACGACGTCGACGATTCAGATTCGTCGTCCTCGTCAGAATTGCAATTTCAATAATCAATATTCGCGATAGTATTCAAAGTTTTTCTAGTCTGTGATTTAAAAAAACAAAACTAAATCTAGTTTAAAAACGAAAAGACGGTTTAAGAGACTAATTAAGTTTTAAGTATTTTTTTCGCTGTGACAATTCAGAGAGGATCTTTCAGTTTTTTTTTACGTAATATTTTGGGTTGTTTCTGTAATTTGGGGCTTTGGTTTTCGTTTATTTGGCTTTGTGCATGCATTTAATAAACTTGAAGCGTGTCTTACAATCTTGAGATGAAGCGAAAACGAAGGATCCTATCTGAATTAATTTGTTAAGTTTGAATTCTTACCAATACGATTTTGGTATGAAATATTTATCCTTTTGACCTTCCCCCCATTTTAAGTAGAATATTTTATTTTTTGGATTCAATTTCTGCACGTCGCACCAACAATTGTTATATCATTTTATCCATGACTTTATTGGTAAGAACTTTTGAAAATTAGTGATTATGCATGTGTTTATCAGCTTTGAAGATTTGTTAGTTGCAGTGTTGTATACATAATTGATGTTGTTCTTGTTCTTATTGCAGTTACTCAAACATGAGCGTTATTGTGGATCAGCTGTTTCCGCATATTCGTGAGGCAGCTAACGAATACTCGCAGTTCGTCTATTGGCGAGATCCGATGCTTCAATTGGAGGAATTGCCGGAGCTCTAATTCACTTAGTGCTATAAATGCCACGCTCTTGGGTGTCTGGCATCAGCTATGTGCTCATAGTGATGTCTGCATTTAATCAGTATCCTACTTCATAATAATAATAATAATAAATGTATGCAGCTCTTATAAAGTACATGTGAAACGATTTTATTATTCGCCCGAAGATATAATATAGGAATAGCTTTGCAACAAATGTAACAATGTATTCGTAGCGACGTTTTTTGTGATCATACATTCTATTATTTTTTGTTTGTTCTGTCTCTCTATCTCTTTCTACATATATGTATCTTGCGACCTGTAGGGGAAGGCATAATAAGTTTTTCATTTAGACTTTATTTGGAGGGCTGTTGGTATTGTGATTGAAGCTACCAATAGATTATTTATATATATATAATTTTGTATTCCATATAAATTATTATTTTTCACCAATTTGTACAATCAACTTTTTCAATTTAGTTTATTATATTTTTTTTTATTTGTTCTAATTTTTAATATTTTTGTCTTCTATACACTTATTATGATATTACATTTTTTTAAGTTTATTTCTGTTTTGTAGTTTATTAACTTGTGATATTTATTTTTAAATTATCTTTTTGTTTTTCCTTAAAAATCGCAAATGTAATTTGAGTTTTGTTTTCTGTTGTCGGTATGCAAAATTTGCGACAAATGATGTTGATGATGATTGAAGAAAAGTATATGGAGACATTAATGGGTTCTATTTTTTATTTACATATATATTTTTTATTTAATGTATGTGGATGTATTACCATGTTGTTATAACGATACAGTATAAACCATATAATAAATGGAGCTTCTCGCTGAAATAAATTCAAACCCTCTTTATTTAATGGTTTAATTTAAAAGAAAAGATACAATTAAGTGTTTAAAATAATCACATTTAAATATAATTATTGTTAAGATTCGTTAAAAAGTGAAATAACAAGCTCTATACAAGAACTAAATGATACCAAAATTATACAAAAACTTCATAAATTATTTAACTGTGATCGATCTATGCACACCAGTTCCAGTAATATACGGAAAAGGAGACTGTAGGTTGATAAATGTTTGAAAGGAAACTACATTGTAGCATTTAATGAAAGTTTTCGTTTTCTAGCTGCAGTTACATAATTATGTTGTTGGCGTTGTACAATAGATGGCGCATGCTTTGCCTTTTTCTGAATTAAGTATTAACTTGCCATATCAGGATAACGAAGTAAACTAATATGCAAATCGATAACCAAAATTGAAACAATTTTAGTAGCAGTAATCCGAATTTGAACTGAATATTATATAAGATAGTAAATATTAAAATTAATCTGAGCTAAATCAAATATGTTGAGCTGAAATTATAATATGATTAAATATACTTTTTTTTAATAGAAAACTAAAATAATTTTTATTACAGTTTTTTCTGCAACGTACTTTTCCCTAGTTGTAGTTATTCGATGATAAATAAAAGATGACTGTGACGCTGATGATAAAACCATTTGTATTTTTCGTATTTTGCGAATGTTTGTGTTCGGATTACGCAGTGCGATGTTTCTCGCAGCAACACGAAACAAAGGTAAGAGAGCCGTGAGAAAATTTCGTAGAAACTGAGGATCTGCTGCGCCGAGTGTGTGTGTGTGTATGCGGTTTCTGTGTTTAATTAAATCTCGTCCGAATGATTCATCTGCAAACCTTTCCACCATTGTATCAAGAATAAGAAAGAAAGAAAAACACAGAAACAGCAAATAAATGATTACACCGAAAACGAGAATTAAAAATAAAGCCTTTCTGGTTTTTCCCAACAGCGTCAATAGAATAACATAATATTTTATATTAAAAGAGAGCTAAAACAATCTTGGTTTACGAATAATTTAATATCTTATTAATATACTTTAAAAGGTGAATGAAGAAATTATAATATTTTTATAAAATATCATTTGTAGCATGTTGAAATTTGATAGATTTTTTGAAAATATTTTTTTCATTAAAAAAATGAATATAAATTTAACATAGCAAGTACTTAAATGCTAGAACTAAATAAAATAGAAAATATAACTTTTAAAATTTATTTGAAATATGCGAATGATGTAATTATATATCAATTTAACCGTTAAAATGTTTAGATATTTGAAACGAAGAAATTGAACAAATTGATACGAAGGCACACAAAATGCCTTATTTAATTCAGACAAGAAAGTGTAAAATTAAAAATATAATAGTTTTTATTAACGCGAATAAGGTTTTAACAATAATGTATTTTTACCAAAAATTATACCTAAATAGTTTGGTTGAAGTAATATGAAAAGAAATAACAACTTCGATGACTAAGTATTTGATCAGGCGATTGTCGTTGGTCACTGTTACACCTAAAATGATTAGGGGTGAAGTTCTGGATTCCAGTTTTATTTTGGATATGTTCATGGGAGCGGACATTACGATCAATGGCTTTAAGATGGGGGGCTTCGACTTTCCTTTCTGTTCTCACTCATTCTCCTTCTCTGTCTCTTCCACACTCGTTCGTATTGTTTTTTTTTCTCTTCTTCTCTGTCCTGGCAGTGTTCACAAAACTTGTAATTTTGATAAACGCTGGGTGTGGTTGGGGAGTCCGGCATAATCATCATCACTACACACACATTTATATATGTATGTATATATACATGTACGGTGCATACATACAGTCTCTCTACTATCATCAAATCCGATCGCCTGTTCAGGCCTGTTCCCTTCTCGTTCGTGCGTTCGGATGATTTATGCAATTTCAATCATTCGGTTTATAATTTTGGAACTGGACGGCGGCGAGCAGTGAGAACCACCGACCAACCCGAGTGTGTGCTGTGTACGACTATAATTACAGAACCAGCCAACAAGAAACAACCATCAGCAGAAGAACGAACGAACCCTCCAACCCCAACCCGACGCACATAAACCGGAACAACGTATAATTACAATATAGCCAAAGCACGGGACTGAACACACTGCACATTTAATTACTATCTTTTCGTTTCTTCTTTTTTACTTTTTAACCAGCGTCTCCACGTTCACCGTACAACCCGAAACCGAAAATATACAATTAACCAAATATTTAATTACATTCATCGCACATTGTTATTAAGAAACTATCTCAAAAATGGTTCGACTACATCAAAACCAAAACGAGAAGTAGGAATTAAACGGATTGAATATATTAAATTTATAAATCTGTACCAATTATTTTACAGATTCATCTTATTTTAACATATTTGTGTACTTTTTTTAAAGTTACATGAAAATCTTCAATTTGATATAAAGAATTACTAATGTTTTTTTCTCTTTAAATTTCAAATTGATTAATGCTTTGATATATTTATACGGCATTCGGTGAAATTTAAATTCTTTAAACAAAAAAAATTAGTTGACACAAAATATACTAATAATTTCATCTATTTACAAATCTTTGTTAGTCTAATTAAATTATTCTTCGTTTTATTTAAAAAATATTAATATTAATCTTTTAATTAAATGATCAGGATATGCAACAACTATCGCTTCAAAACGGAAACATTAAAGATTGACCACTTTTTCTGCTAGGTATTTTTTAATTATATAAATCTAGTATTACCATATTGGGGATAAATATATAAGTGCTTTGCAGTTGCTATTCGTATAATCAATAGAACAGATGCTCCAAAAGAAACTATTAGCATTTAGTTGATTACGGGATAAAAGCGCCCAGATCCGGTATTATTGAGAAACCTTATCAATTCATATTCATCATGCAATTTTGTATATCTACACATAAGTAAATTGCAAAACGAAATTCTTTGTTAATATTATCAATTTTTAAATCACATTTGGTTTTGCATCTGCAATAAAATTTTATTTAATAAATTTATCTAATATACAAAACTTATTTATGCTTCAATATTCTAGATTTGTTATTTTCTGTGAATATTTTTTGTCTATTCTGGTATCTTTATAAAACTATTCACGTTTTGAGTTTAGCAAAGTTGGTGGCATTGGTTTGGGGTTGGTTAAATGGAAGGTCCAAATGTGTGGGAATTTCTTTTGGATCTGCAGAATATTCGCAATTCACTTCGGGTGCTTGTTTCATCTCTGAAGATTTTTTTTTGTTCTTCGACTTGATGTCGTATGTGTGTGAGTGTGTTTGGAAAGTTTGTTGGCACCGAGTTGGGAAGAGGACTTCTTAAAAGAGTAGATGAGATGGAGGACGCGGCGAAGGAGGAAGAGGTGGAGGAGGAGGAGGAGGACAAAGATTCGATAAGTGGATGGAATGCGTCTCGTTAAAACGATGAGGGGCGAGATTAGGCGGGCCGATATTCATTACCGAATCTTTAAAGAAAGAGCAAGGAGAGCGGACCGATGGAAGGATGGAGCGGTGCAGGGTATTCGAGGGGCTTGGAAATGCTCAGTGTTATGGTAATAAATCGTGGCCCGATGCGATGGGACGCAAATGAGATTCTGCAATATAGCCCGGCCATCGTTGTCGGTACCCCGGACCGACCGGTTGCTCTCCAAGCGCTGCTGACCTTCGGGACGGCTTCTCCACAGCAAAAATAAAGGACAAACGAAACCAACGAAAAAAAAATGCAAATACAAAGAGGTCCTCCAAGGAAAGAAGAGAAAAAAAAAACCGAAAAGAACAGCATCAACAAAAACAATACTGCAACAATTTACCATTTGCATGTAGTCCGGAGCGCGGAGAGATTCCTGCAAAATTTCGTAACTCGTTTAATCATCTGTACATGTCTTCCCAATTTTGGGAATTAAATGTTTGTTCATTCTACGTCTGCAGCATCTGTTTAATTAAAATTCAATGGACCATTCATTGAAACACACACACACACACACATTCGACTTCAACTAATGTTCCATGACGATTCATCGGCAATACACATTAACAATCTCCCACATACATCTTATAAACTCTTTTTTTTTTCGCTGTTCCTTTTATTGGAAATTATCGGAAAATACTTTCTAAAAATTGCTGGGATTGTCGTGCGAGGCTGTGTCAGAAACAAGAATCCTGCATTACCGAACCGTGCGATTTCGTGCCATTTTTTTCTTCTTCGCTCTTGCTTATGTATCGAAAACGACGGAGACGACTACACAAACACATTCCAATGACATAATCGATTTCGTTTCCCAGAATCCCATACATTCCAATTTAATAATTTCATGCGAGAGCGAGACGACTTTGCACATACACACAGAGATACTAGACACGAATACTCGACATTTTCCTATATAATTGATTTGGAGAGAATGAAGATGCGTTTGTACATTTATACTTCAGCATTTATTTAGCTTAATGTAATATTAAGCAGTTTCATTAAACTATTCGAATAAAAGTCGTCAAACAATTTTCTATTAGTAGAAAAATAAAATAAGTACGTAATGCGGCATCGGAACGTCGAGAAGTTTTTAAAACAATTTCATAAATTGCGCTTGGAATGAGACACGATAACGAACCAGAAATAATAATTTGAAACAAGAAAAAAAATACTGCAGAGATCAAAAGCCATCAACCTTGATTTATTGCCGATGATGAATTTCGGAATCATTCCGTAAACATTTATTATTTTGATATTTCAATCTGGCTATTTTTAATGTGACATTTTGACAAGGCGCCTTGCTGTTTTTTTTTGGTTTGTTCGAAATATTTATTATTATTTTGCGGACGTTTCAAACGAAATTGGAAGACGATTTGCATAGATGTTTCGTGGATAAACCGATCTAGCTGAGAATGTGTCTCCTGCAGCGGCTTGTAAAAGGATGAAGCAATGATTGTTCTTTAATAGTGTTTAAAATATAGCTATTTTCGCAAGAAAATGAAGATAAATGTGCGAATGAAAACGAGAGTCTAATTTCTTCACCTCGTGCAGCGCTATGGGCGCGGAGAACTTTGCGTCTCTATGAGGAATATCTTTGCGAGCGCTGCAGAAATCGCCTCGCTTAATTATTTGCTAATGATATTTTGTTTGCTAATTGATCTCCATCTTTCTGTATATGGAGGAGCCGTTGCAAAGGCACTTAAAGGAGGCCCCCTTTCTAAAAAAATAAATTCTATGATACGTATGTGTGTATATTCTTGCGAGCCATTGCAATAAACGAGCGAATCGTGATCGAGCCACAATAGTTTCAAAACACTTTTATTAAACTCAAGGTTTTACTCGTTACAGGTATTGTTTGTTTATGGGTAACGGTAATTGTAATTAGAGAATTAATTTGGCGCTTTTACATCTAATATCTTAATAAATATAAAAAAAATATTAAAACTAACAATGTAGTTTTTTTTTTAATTATTACTTTTCACAGATAATAAAAAATCTGGTTTTTGGAAAAATTAAATAAAATTTAAAAAAATACTATAGAATAAAATACAATAAGTACGAAGTTGTAATGTGGTGTTGTTACTTGCTTATGAAAGATTGCATTGTTTCCAAAAGTAAATAAAGAACAAATGAGTATTTACAATAGCAACAGAATGCACAATTGCATTCAATGCGTGCTTGTCGACGAGCTACAATTATTTGTTAGTTAACCTTCTCTTGCTGTTTTGTATATTTTGTTTGTTTGCTGTAATTGGATAATATAACAGATAAAGTTTACTAGTCGTTCATTAGTGATATTACCATAACCTTTCTTTCAATAGCATTGATTAAAAGATCGCAATCACGCAGAGTATTTGTATTTATTGTTTTGATGGTAATAAAGTATTTGTTGGTATTTGAATTTAACGTGATGATCCAGTGTAAATTATCGAATGCGGTATTTGGGGAATTAATTAGACGTGAATTAATCAGGTGAAATCCATTTGTTGTTTGCGTACAGTTCGTTGCACACATACGGATGGATGATGGTTCAGTAGTATAATGAGAGATGTGGAGTGGCGGAGAATGAAAAAAAAAAAAAGAGTTTTCGTTTCGTGCTGGGTTTGTAACCAAACATCGCGCGGCACGAAAGGATGTATCAATCATTATAAATTGACTTCCTTCTGCCGCTGCCTATTCCGGCTACTAAATTACTTATATACCACACTACTACCACACGTAGATTACGTGGAAGAATATTATTACAATGCTATATTCAGGAACGAGCACGCATCGAGGAACATCGCTGTTACATTAACGAGAACATGCATACGAAACGAGAAACAAGAAACGAGATGAAGAAGGCAAACTAAGTCTCTCGTTCTGATTGAGAGGTCAATCTCTGGATGACTTGCACAACTACCCTCCGCTCGGAGCCCATTCTCATTCCCGTCCTCTCTATCTCTTTGGGACCGCATCGCTTTTCTCCTTTTTCTCCATCTCTCTCTTTCACATTTTTTTTTATCGCGACACCAATCTATAATTACACCACGGCCGTACAAAACTAAAGAGAGGTAGAGCCGAAGAACGGAATAGGTGTTTGTTCCATCCGCGAGCCATCGCGATTAAGAGGCCACCCCATTAACTTATGAAGAGATCAGAACGAGCCCCGCAATCTCTCTGCACATCGGGCAGACATGAAAACTCATAAAATTAAACCGCAGCGAAACTGCATTTACTATACTACTAACGTTGCGAGATGGAAAGAGAACGAGAGAAACGGAGAGAAAAGGGCGAAGAAGAATTTTTATCGTATCTTTATTGGATCTGAATTCGAACTTCAGCCAAATGATGATGCCTTATCGAAATACTTTATTTAGAAGGAAAGGAAAAATGCACAAATATTGTTTATCGCATTATCAAATCTTACATATAACTCAAATAAGTATAGAATTGTTCATTTAATCGACTTTTATCTTATACACTGATCGTTTAAATTGGACATTTTAAGTATTGTTGAGTAGGTAGTACTATTGAATTGCATGCAAATTAGCTTTTCCGTTGTGTATGCCAATTGCAATGAATTCATTATCCAAATTCAATTAAACTTGACGTTTTCTGCCATTAGGAAAATTAATTATTAACTATTATAGTTCATCAACTACGTTACCAAATAACGACTGATCCTTTATCATATTTTAACTAATCTTCTTTTAAGAGAACTCATACACACGAAAATAAAATCGTTTGAATCATAATATTATAAAGTAATAAACTATTCGAATATTAATATAAAACGAGTTATTATAAAATTATAAAATTATTTCAGTGAAATCTATGACATTTTCTAAACAATCCAATCACTAGAAGATTCACATACTAATGTAAATCCTAAAATAGTGTTTATGTATAAATTCTTGATTTGGTTTATATAAATCCTAATCTAATTAAATAGGTTAGATATGCTTGTATCGTAAAATATCCTGAATTTGCAGAGATATTGTTATCTTGATGCATAAGTTATTTGTGCATATTGTTTATGAAGTCCATATAGTGGTATTTATTTGCAAAGGGTCCAACTTTAGTCCTGGCATGTGCATGGTTTTTGCTTTCGTATTTTTCGTTTTATTTCAGTTCTTTTTTAAGGGAAGGAAAATGCATGTAATATATAGATCGAGGCTGTCTGTTCACGAATATACTATATATATATATATAGCATATATATATATATATAGAGAGAGAGAGAGTGTATTCTGTTCGAAAAGGGGGGAAAGGGTAAATAGTAATGGCGGTTGCACGTCTGCTATTGATGTGTATATGGCGAAGTTAGGCCGAAATATTGAGTAGGTATTCGGCTGTGCCTGGCACCAACGAACCAACCAACAACCTCAGCCGAACAGCGCACACATGCATAGTAGTAGTAGTAGTAGTAGTAGATGGATAAAACGATGGATGTTATCCTGTGCCGTGTGCAAAGCAAAGCGAAGCCTAAATAAGGTAAACACGAAGTCCTCATTAACCCGACGACTTCGAGAACTCCACTCGACTGAGAATATCTCCAACACACTTACATCCTCTCTCTTTCCTTTTCTCCTTAAAACCTTTTTCCCCATCCGTCATCCGTCTTCTCCCCGTTCCTCTTCACTCTCTTTCTGGCCCTTTTTCCCCCTTACATATTTAGATATATCGGTCCATATCACTTATGGAATTTGCCCTTCGCCGAATCTATCTCACTAACTATCTATCTCCAAACGCCTCCCCCGCATCCAGCCAGCTAAGCCCCCCCATCCGCGATCGAATCCACTGATATCCGTCGACTGCGTCCGTAGAAAAATGCACCCAAATCCGTAGATACGGACCCAAATATCCGCACTTCCCGTCACCACTAATAGCGGGCCCATATTTTACCAAATACGTCAACACTGCATGAATCCCAAACAAATCATAAGTTCACCCTCTCGATACAGTTTTTCATCCCCAAATGAAGTGAAACAAACAGATATCTATTTGCTTCCAACCAACCTAATATTTTTTATTTTCTTAATATTATCAAGTTCCATATTTTCAATTACGCAGAGATAGAAATTTAAAAAATTATATTATGGGCGTTTCTCAAAATTAAACGGTAGTTCACGTGGGATTTAAAAAAAAAATGATTTACGTTCTCTTCTGAGTAGTTGAAACAATGTTTTTACTTTCTTCAAATTTTAATATATGCATATTCTTAAATTTATTACGAATGTAACGTGATATTAATTTAATAGCGGCAATTAATCAATGCCCCTGTCATTATTCATATGGTAACAATGGCAAATTGTCTATAATTGCCGTTAATGAGGTAAATTACGCCGTGTCAATATATATTTGAAATAATATTTTACGATAACCGATATGCATTATTCGGAATTCTTTTCGTGCAACTTGCAATAACGCAGTATTGCAAAAAGCATATTTACAATAAAATATAAATATTACTGAATTTTTTTTTTAAATAATTGTGTAGTAAGAATAAAATGTAGTTAATTTCGAGTAGAATTTCTTTTTAAGTCTTTTACTATTTTTTTTTAAAGGGTTTCAAAATGAAATAAGCATCTGAAGGAGCTTCAAAATGCCACTTAGAAGAAGTTTATCTTGATTTATATCTGCTCACACATTCATTCCGTACATAAAATGCTCAAACGGTTTGGGCCCCGTATTATTTTTGAGAAAAAATACTTTTCTCGGAATGAAGGTGACTTAATAAAAAAAAAAGCACAGAATGTGTGAACGAAAACAGGCTACAAATATTACAAGCTTAAAATACTTTTTTTCTTCTTAATTCGTGCATAATTTTATAGTCTTTGTATGCAATTTTTAGAATTATATAGTAGTTAAAGTTTTTGCAAAATGTTGATGAATTTCTTTAATTAGATTTTGTGAAATGAATATAATATAAATGAGAAGAAATAAAGTTGATCTGATATATGGTGAGATTATTTCTGGAAGGAAAATCGCATTAGCGTTTCTCATTTCATTAAGTGATGTATCTATTATTGGTTTGCGAGCTAAGTGTATTTTTTCTCTGACCTCGTCGTTTTCAGCTTAAAAGAGGATGGAATAAAAATAAAGAATCTGGTGAGTAATGGCTCAGTAGGGTTGAGAACGAAATATCTAACATTTAAAAGGAACGACCTTTTAAATCGTGGTTCGGCAGCAGCAGAAGAAGCAGCAGCTGGAGGCGGCGGAGGCCGCAGGGGGCGCAGCCACATTAAATATATAAAAATAGCCGCCTTCAAATTCTATTACCCTCTGCGATCAATTATTGAAGCACGCGACCGCCCCCAATCCATTTTTTATCATATACACAAAACTAACTCACGTGCAATACCATCTACGACGACGACTACCGCCTACCTAACACTGACACCCCCGCCGCATGTCTACGTCTGCATTATTGAACGCCCACGCAATTATTGAAGCATTCCCTCTCACCTATGTCCATCAATAAGTAAGGGTCTCCTAAAAATGCGCCGCCGAACGCAACGGGAATATATTATATTTTTCAAAATAAAACTGCACGGCAATGAAACACCGAAGCAAGAGTTCAAAAAAAAAAATATAAAAACGCTGCAACATATACAGAACATGTTCGTCATTTACATTTCAAAGAATGGGTGGAAAGATATGGACCGCTTTGCGGTGCAGAGACATGGATTAAATGTGTATGAGATAAGTACTTTCGTTCGATTATTTATAGATTGGAGGGCCATAAAAGTGATATATAAGCCAATATTAGATATAAAAACCATGACCACGGTAAGCAGTCTGCAGTTGAGAACTTTGTGCAAACATCAAAATCAATATAAATAACAGATTAAACTATAATGCTCCATCCATACTATACGTAACTACAGACAAACATATCTCTCAGGCTTACAAACTAATTTTAAACTACAAGCAGTTGATACAGTCATGTCTTATGACAATCATAGTACTAAGAAATGATTATTAAATATAATATTTAGTATTCATTACTTTCCATTCTAAGACGTCATAAAATAAAGTTTTGTATTTTTTTTCTTGAAATTCAAGCCAATGTTTATGCAATATTTTTAAGACATTTGAAATAAATAATTACAAAAAATCCAATAGATTTGTGGTTCTTTTGATAAAATCTCAATATATCCATAAACGCATAATCAAAAACAATAATTACAAAATAGTTAAGTTTTCATCTTATATTATTACAAATTTGGAACAAAACGAAGTGAATTTGAAGCTTTATTTCAAGCGTTTACAATTATTATTATATTTTTTTATAAATCATCTTCAGGGCCGAAGATAGTATACATATTAATTTCCTTTAATTAATCTCCTCGACGAGGAATTCCATTATGCATTAGGAACATCAATTAAAGATAATGATTTTTTCGTAGTAGGTATATGCCATACTAATAGATGCGGACGTATCTTGATGGAAGCCATTAAAAAAAATTGAAAGACTCACGAGAATAAGCAACGGACAAACACAAAAAAAAATTAGAAGAGTTGAAGAATGTGCGGCCAACGGCACCGAGGGAAAAATAAAATTAAGTAATTAATTAATTTTTATTTCATTCAATAATATTACGAGAATAAAAATAAATAATTTTATTTATATTACATCTGTTTCCCGAATGATGCATTTATAACCTATCAAATTTATTCGTTAATCTGACATTAATCGAAATTCTGTCAAATTATTGTTTGACATATGACATTTTATATCACATTTTGACAGATTACTTTTAGATTATGCATAATTGCAAAGTATTGTTAAAACCTGTGAAGTGTGCATTAACAACTCGATTAATTAATTTTTATTTCATTCTATTAGATTCAATAATATTACAAGAATAAAAATAAATTATTTTGTTTATATTACATCTGTTTCCCGAATGATGCATTTATAACCTATCAAATTTATTCATTAATCTGACATTAAACGAAATTCTGTCAAATTATTGTTTGACATATGACATTTTATATCACATTTTGACAGATTACTTTTAGATTAAGCATAATTGCAAAGTATTGTTAAAACCTGTGAAGTGTGCATTAACAACTCGATGGATGAGTATGCATTTTTTGTTGATTATGTAAAGCAGCAGAGTACGCCAGATTGTAAATAATGGACATTAATGTAACGTACTAATTGTTTGTTAAATATCAATTCTGATTATATGAACTTAAGTGAATTGTCAACAGAAAAATGAACGTTAACATTGTTATTAAACAAACAATTTTTGTTGTAATCAAATTAATGTGTTTCATGTTGATACATGTTTATCTATTAATTTATATTCAATATTAATACATTTTTTATATATAAATACACTAGTATACGTTATCTCTGAGTGTATCGGTAATTTGCATGTTAATGTTCTCTTATCGTGGATAGTAAATATACGAACAGATTTCCTTTTAAATAATGTCCGCAACTAAAGCACACGGAATGCGAAGTGCAAACGTAATTCTCTGCGAGGATTTTTGTAAACGCGAACGAACTAACTGTACAATTATTAAAATTTCATGCAGGACAGGATAGAGGAAAATGGATAGTGGATAGAGGATAGGATAGATAGTTAATGCGACAAGAGAGTAATAAAAACGTACATAATTACTTAAGCACTTCGTCGAATTATGTCATGCAGACACGTTCCGGCTATTGCACGCGCCATCATTCATTCCTTAATAAATAATATTTTCTCTTATTCTCCGCAAACTCGCCCATGCTCCACCGCGCGGTCCTCCTTTTTCCCATCTCCGAGAACGCAGAGGGACGAGAAAAATGAATAGAGAGAAAAAAAGGAACATGAAAGCACGAAGAAGGAAGCAAATAGAAGTTAAAAAATAAATATAATGAACAAGCGAATAAAAATAAATAAAAACGGACGAGAAATGAAGAAGTATTTTCCGCTGAGCGTCGGAGATTTATTACTTTAATTGTCGAACGCATGACTGACTCGAAATTTCTAAAATTTCAAAATTGAAAAATTATACATCATTACCGCATCTAATTTATCGATGCTCCCCGTTATTAAATATTATACACATTGTGTATTTCATTACACGCGATTTCAAACGAGCAAATCTTGTAAATTTTACTGCATAATCAGTACATCAATCTGACGTTGTTTCTTTGTAAACGTCCTATTTTTATTGTTTGATATATTACTGCAACATAAACATGTCTTTCCAATATTTAATAATTATTAAATTATCTTTTTATTATAACCATTTCATTCATATCAATTATTATTTAAATTAAAAAAAAAATTTCAAACTAATTTTATTTAATGTTCACAAACTAATTGACAAAATAAAAATTAATTCTTTAAAATCACTGAAAAATAATAATTAAAGCAATTAAACTTGTTCAAGTGATTTATTAGATAAAAATACCTTTTCAAAAAAGAACAGCATGTTAAAACTGTAAATTGACCTTAAAGAAAACTACTAATTATCTTTAATTCTCGTTTTCCTGTAATAAAATTTGAATAATCTCAAGTTCACGACTGTTGCCCTAATTTGTATTTATCAAATTCGGACCTTTTGTACTTAAACCGCATAGATAAAAAGTAATTAATTGTCACGTAATTAATTTTTGGAGCGCTCATTTCAAATAAACGTCAACATTATTTCCTTTTTCTTTATTACCTAAATATTATCCATGAATATCGAAAATAATAATAAAGTTCCAATAATTTTAAAAATCTTCGTTTATTTTATTGCAGTATGTTAATAATTTCAATAATAAATTATTATTTATTAATAATAAGTGTTAAACTTTTATTGCGCAGGAGTAATTTATAAGCTTGTTTTAAGTAATTAAATATGAGTTTGGAGGTAATTACATTTTCTTAAATTACCAACCATATTTCATGGTAACATAAGAAAATAACAAACTTTTGTGTTTTATATGAAATATTAATTTATATTTAATATTTCTCATTCTCATGATTTGAATGTCTCTCTGCTTGTTTCTCGATCATACAAAAAAAGTATCTGATTTATTAATTTTGACAATATGAGCGTTAATTTGACACGCGAAATGGATGCGCAGGGTGTATCCTTCAGGAAGCGATGATTGATTTTCGAGGAATTCGTTTTATTTTCCCTAACGTCTCCCTTTTTGCTTTTTTATTTTGGGTGTGGATCCTATAATGATTATGATGTGCGTCGACCAATAAATGGTCAATCTTTCATTCGGGGAGGGAGCTTTCATAAACATTATTATTATTATTATTTCCATCTAGATTCTATTTTTTTTGCGTGTTTTCCGAACGTGTGAGCGTTGTTTCCTTTTATTTTTTTGTTCTATTTGTTTTGTTTTGTTTTCGGTTCTCTCTCCATTGGCGAAAGTATGGATGTGTTTCCATCCATTTTAGATGTGAATATAATTATTTCCGATCACGGAATATCGTGCTATTCGCCTGGCCTAGACCAATAGTCATTAGCCGACAAGCCATTAGACAGGTAGAGCTCGGATAATGAACGGTTATGAACCTGCCACTCCCGGCACAGAAATTAAAACTGAACCCGAACACTAAATCAGGTTATTCTTTTTTTTTCACCCCAGTATTCTTTTATTTTTCAACACACACTCAGCAAAAACATTTTTACATTATATTATAAAAAAATGTATTATTTTTATTAAATAATTATAAACTAATTATTAAAAAATATTTGTAGCAAATAATAAAATCAATTTTAATAATTTTTATTCACCAAAATTATATAATATTATTTTATTTAAATACATGCTCAAAATATAAACAAATTTAGACTTTCATATTACTATAATTAATGTTGTAGATAAAAATAATATTTAAATTAATAAGCATGCAATAGCTATATAAAATATTCAGATGTTACTCGGAAGATGTCGCTACCTACATTAATGTTATTATATAATTCTAAATCATATTAAAAAATGTTTTTTTCTTACATTATCAAGTTTTTGTATTAATGTTAACTTTTAATTAATACAACTTTGAAATATTATTATATAAAAGTTTAAAATTGTTTTTTTTTAAATAATGTAAAATCGTAATTGAAATGCAATTAATTGCTGACAGTACATATGTAGGACGGGATGGTCATCTGGGGATTCATATAAAGTTTAGCAAATGCGATTTGTGTACGGTTCTGGGATTAGCGTCTCACATATTCACGTAAATCAGATTTGATCCGCAGTCACCGCCGAATTAACGCAAATCCAGCTTCCATCACTACTTTTGACTATAAACTGATTATATTCAATATTCATAATTTATTAATTAACTATTATTATTTATTTTTCTACCAAATTATAAAAATTTGATTTACATTTTTGATAAAAATATTTATTTTGGATTAACAAAATTTAGTTAATTCATAATGAGAATCTTAAATATTAAACTGGTACAAGTATTTGGAAAAATAAAGATTTTTATTTTGAGTTATTTGATAAGGTAGGTTTTGTAGCAATTAGCTGGTAATCTTAGATTGCACGACGGAAACTAGAAGCAAACAGAAGAAGTTAAGGTAGCAAGTGGCAGCAGCAGCAACAGCAGAAGTAGCGGTCGGTCCAGGTCATATAATTAAGAGCTTAGCGAATCGAGTCCTGTCACAGATATAAGGATAATAATAAATCTCGGTATTTGTTTAATGAATTGCGGCCGGCCGTGAGGTGGGTCGTTTTTGTCCGCGAGTTTTATATAAACAGACCGCGCTTTTTCCGACAGACCACTTCTTCTGTCCGCTGCTTCTGCTGGAGGCTAGAGCCTCCAAACCGAATTATAATAAAGAGATCTTACGGACCTTTTGCCCCTTTTTGTCTCCTCCTCTCCACCATCCAACATCTTATCATCGTCGTAGTCCGCAACTGGAAAACCATTTGAGTTATGTAACATGTGTAAATTTATAGTCGTGTCCGGTTTTTATACAATAATATCTATGCAACCGTGTCGCATACAAATGCACTATTCAATGGATACATGCGCTATAAAATATTGAGATCTCCTCCGCAAAACCGACAGCAGAAACCCACTTTTTTCCTCGCATCTCTCCCTCCGACTCCCTTTTCTCTTCTCTATCACTCACCAACCTTCACCTTCGTCGTGCAATGCGCAAAAAAATGGCCCATTCATGCTGCGAATTAAGAACAAACGTTATTGAGACCCACCAGGCGAAGAAGCATCATTTATATATTTTATATTCAAAGATTAACCTCTTATTTCTTTTAATCCTAAATTACCCAGCTATAAAATTAAATTATAGACTGTTTGTATCATTTACAATATCAACCTAATTTTGAGAATAATAACATATTCTGTTTTTAGAGTATCAAATTTTAAAGTGCATAAATTTCAGTATTTTACTTTTTCCTGATATTATATTTTTCTAGTAATTCATAGATTAAATCAGATTGAATACAAGTTTCTAAAATTAATTAATAAATTTGATAGTTAAGACCAAAATTCAATAAACGATTTTTTTTTTAAATTAATTTTTGTGTTAATTATTTTTTGAAATGATGAAAAATTAATGTTTTGAGTGAATTCCTATTTCCAATGCGTAACTGATCCAAACGAAAGTAAAGTATAATAATTTTTGTTGGAAATTATAAATTAAAATGATTTTTATTATTGTAGTGAAATATTTTAAGAGGATTAAGATAAAGCTTATACTTACGTTCATCAAAGGACGAATACTTTGTCCCTCGTCTGAAGGAAAGTGTCGAGACCCTTATATGTGTATACATGTATTCGTCTCCTTTTCGCGTGGAAGGAAAAGGCGAAACATTTATGCCACCATAAAATATTTAATAACCCACTTTCGTGGCCGTTACCCGAACCATAAAAGTATCCTTCTCGTATCGCACTTATCTGAGGCAAATGCACCAAAACTGATGTACAAGTAGCCATGAGACAGATAATCCCCGCATCTATAAAGCCGACCCCATAAAAAATAAATAAATAAATGCGACGCGAAGAAAAAGAGGATCCCGAAACGGCAATAATCATCGAATAAAAGCGAACGATTCGTGATTAACCAAATGCCCCATCATTATCGTTTATTTAATGCTTGCCCACTGCGCACAGAACTAACCGAAATGCGCTCCACGAAAACGCGTATTTCCAATTATGTAATCAGCAACTACATATAGTTCAAAATAATTTTGTTAATAAAAAATTAAATCAATTTTATAAGAGTAGATGCAATTTCGTAGCAATAATTGAGTTTTCATCATATTTAGACTGACTTGAGAAACGAGATTTTCTGGTCGTAAGTAAATAAATAAAATTGCCGAGGACGTACGAAAAAAAGCAATCTGAAAAGAAGTTAACAACCGTACGAGCAGTGATGCTTAGTGGAGATTCATTTCGATTGGAATTACAAATTATGTTATCGGTTACAAAAAGTGGACGCATCTCCTTTTCGCAACTTCATTAATACATTATGAAAGCTCCACTTAGAAAAAGAAAAGAAGGAGAAATGAAATCATTTTGAGCGATGCAATATGAATAAGAAAGAAACAAATGTATGAAAAACAATGGACGAGAAGAAGAAGCGGAGAGCGAAACCATTCCGGGTCAAAAGTATATCTGGTATAAATGAATTGTAAATTTCCAATTTGAACGACGAAAAAAAAAATAAACAAACGTAAGGAGAATGATTTTCGTTTGAGTTGTTATTTTGTCTGTCGCAGATGCGACGAGGAGAAAACTGTATTCTTCTATAAAAATTTAAACGGGTGGCAGGTAGTTGCTGCACAAGGTTGAGAACGACCTTAAGTTGTATATATATATTTTACTTGCAAACTATAATTACTAAATCAGACACATACTACTTAAATCGATGATTCATGTTGGCTTCTGCTATTTATTTCAAAATAATATCTATTGTTATTTGTCAAAAATTGAGTTTTTAATAATACAGCCGTCCATCAAATTAACTTATTATTTCTATTTAATTATCAAATGAAATATTACAATATGTACATTTCTTTCATAATTTTCATATAAATAAACTAATTTCAAAGATTAATATATCTTCAGGTAATTAAGGTTTTTGTAAAATTAAATTTTTGATCATTTTTTAAATATTTAAACTACAAAATAATTAAATTGAATGAATGAAAGTTATTATATTAATAAGATTGATTTCAACTTGTAAAGTATAAAATGAAAAGAAATCAAATTCAGAATTATGTAACAGTTATAAAATATAATTATAAGATTGAATATGAAAATAAAACAATTATAGTTTCACCAAGATTTCATCTGAATTGGATAATTAATACAGATAAAAATATTAGAGAATTATTTAATTGGAAGCATTTTAAACTGTACACTAAATTATCTGAAATGTAAAAATGATTAGAACATAGATGTAATGATAAGTATGGAATGAGTTCTAAAAAATTAGATAGTTATAAACAGTAAATTATATTTTCGTGTAAATATAAATTATTTATATTGATTGAATGTGAAAATCTTTAATAAGTTTGCAAACAGAAGCAGGTGGTAGATAAAAATAAACGATTGTTTATCAATTAAGTACACTCGCATCTGGAATTTATTTAAATGGGAATTGTCTAAAAAGCAAAGGATGGAAGCCGAGCGCGTACACGATTTTAAGTGGACATTTAAGAATCGAATTTATGCGCGATGGCGAGGTGAGTAGTTGTTTATTCAACGGTTGAATATGTATTGATTTATCGTGGCTCGTAATTAGAATATCGAGTAGTGAGTGGAGTTCTTCTGTGCTCCTCCAGCTGGCCTGGATGCACACCCACCACCCATTCTTATGCCTCGCGTTGCTTGGCTCTCTGCATGCAAATCGCGCTAATCCGTGCATTATTCGTTCTGCGATTCCAATTTAAAATCAAATCCAATGCGAATCGCGAATCCCTGATCGGAAAAATAAAGCCTAATCGAATTAATTACGAAACATGCGACCGGAGGTGCTTCGAATCACTAAAACGGACGTGTAATTGATCGACGACAAAAAAAAAAAACAATGAGGAGAAGATCGGAAGGTCATCAATCACACACCAATAAAGATGATTTACAGTTGAATATGCTGCATCACGTGAGACAAATATAACGGATCGAGGAGAAAAGCAAAAGTAATGCGCTGCTGCACAAGAAGCTGCAGAGGAGACAAAAGAGTAGCAGCAGTCGTTGTGTACCTTCCATGTAAAATGAAGCGGAAAACAATGCAGTTGGTGATGGTAGTAGTGGTAGCAGTTACTAGTAGTGAAGATTGTGGCTGAGTCACGGACGAGAAGGGAAAATGAAAATTGGATAAATATCATGTGTACTTCGTAAGGAAATAATAACACAAGAAAAAAGAAGTTGCGAGGAGAGAAGGTTATAATGAGCATATAAATGGCATTCAAGTGGTCTTCGTGATGTCAGTCAGTCAAATGGAGAATATTGTTTTATGATAATCGCCTCATATTTATTATGCCCGCAACCGTAATCGTAAATCCCATTCGATGCTCATTGTTCGCAATCTTTAATGAATTTTTAATTGTTTTCAATTTAAATCCAATGGAAACATTCCGTTCCTCTCTTTCTCACACGCGCACACTCTCAGTCAATCCGAACATGCTGACTGCATTCATTGAATAATTTCAAAAAAAAAAAAAAAAAACACTTCTAATCTCATTCAAACATTTCAATCAATTTAATAAATGATCACAAACGCTAATCATATTTATTTAAAATTGTCATTTTTCTTAAATTTATTTTATTATAATACAAATTCATAAAATAATTTGTTTATTTTTAGTAATACTTTTTGAATCAAATAAATAATTATAATAACTTTCTTATTAAAATGTAAATACGAGTTTTAATCGGTCTTAAAGAAACTTTATATAACTTATGCGAGTTTTATAAAAACAACATAAATTATGCTTTGAAGTATTGCAGATAAATAAATAAATAGTTTTCATTGCAACGCTGCAAGTTTATTATTGAAATACTTGTCTAGATGCTGTTGACAAGATGTGAGCTATTTTATTACTTGCTGTGTTTTCCAGAATCACGATTGATTTTTAAATATATGAAAAACTTGTAATGTGGGAATTTTTGAAAAAATATAAACGATCGTAATGGATTATTTATTTATTATGAGGTTTTTTTTTTCAAGATATTTATATCAATATTTTAATAAATTATTTCTGTTTGCATTTAGCAGCAACAAATATATGTTTTAAAATTTTGATCCGATTTGAAAACTGCGACCTCTGATCAATGCAGTCGTGCACAATGATGGTCGCGGTGACGTGCATTTTCCGGTGTGCCCGGAAATTTTCCGGAACGAACGTTAATAAACTTTGAAAAGCGCACCGAGGGAGGCACCCAAATCACCGATGCGTCACTGTTCCGATCCATCTCGCCGGAAATTTTCCGCTCTTTCCAACGGCGCAAGCCGGAAGTCGATGTCACTTCCTGTTTCGGATGCAAATGCATTTAAAGCGCGCTGCCGAAATATTACAAAAAAAATAAAATAACATTAGGTAGCTCTAACCAATATGATTGTGATGTTACGTCAGAACGCGAGGATACAATGAGAGGACTTATCATCCGCGAAATTCTGTTTTTGTTTCCTTTAATATAATAATGTTAACTAAAATGCAAGCGGTATCTTCGCTGAATGCGTTTTACACTTTGAATGGCAATTTGAGGAGCTTTTGTTTAGAAATTATAAATTGCTTAACGTGAAGTGTGTCTCTGTCTCTATATAAGTGTAGTATTCTCCGTCTCCCCGCAGTACTCCCATTGTGCGGTTTCGAAGCCCTTTCTCTCCATCCCTCTCTCTCTCACTCTTCTCCACTCACGCTCACGGTATGCATGTGGATGCGGTGTATGTTTGCAGTCTATTTGGGGCGACAATCATTTTCGGACAATGGTGCAATGCATACATATGCATGCGAGATTAGGATGGATTCACAAAACTGCTTTATTAGAGCTCGCAAACTACCTAATCTCATTGTGTCCCGCAGCCGCCGTGTTCCAAACCTAAAATCCTCCCTCTCATCCGCAGTTTCCTACATTCCGCCCGGTCGCAGTCCCGGCCCCTCGTCGTTTCGCGTTCAAAATAAAAATTACAATTAAAAGACCATCCGCCGACCCTCGTAATTCCAACCGTTCCAAACACAATAAAACCAAGCAAAAGAGTCAGCAAGTTGTTCCGGGTTACTTTTTTTTTGTTGTTGTTGTATTTCGCTTTTCGTATGAATTGCCGTATAAATTCGGCCCGGGTTTAATTGAAAATAAAAACTACGGACTCCTTGCATTATTTAGAAGCGCTTTTTATTTTCGAGTTTGCCGCTTACGCACGCTGCAAATTTACTGCAATGCCGCATGTAAACATGTTACAATTATTTAATTATTATAATAACATACAGTATCAGTCCAGAAATTGAACTTTGAAATAATTTTTATTATTATTAATTAATTAAATTTAACTAAAATAATGTAGAGTTTTGTTTCAAAGTCTAACATTTTGTAACTACAAAAAGTAACATGTTATTTGTTGCATGTTATATATAATTAAGTAATTTACACCTGTTTAGGTTTACGCTCACATTATTATTTATTTTTTACATTGTAAACTAATTAAAACTGTATAGCGAGAAGCGACATTTGTTTAAAAGTAATATACGGAAAAAAAAATATTAAGTATAATATAAATACAAATAATTGATGTTTATGAGAATTTTAATGTGTGTTTGTATATTTGCGTCACGTAAATTGTAAATGGAGGTTTCTGGGTATAGGAAATCTAATTAATCTATTGGAACGGTAAAGCGTATAAATTGGCAATAAAATTTCGGTAAGTTTAAGTCGAGGCGAATAGGTGGTATTGCGTGGAGTGTTAGTGCGTGCAGGAGACAATATTGGATTTTTGTTGATTGATTCGGCAATAGGATGGGTGGTTTTGGTTTATTGGATTCGGTTTCTATTTGTGTGCGAGTGTGTCTGTGTGAGTCTGTGTGTGGCATTAAGAGCAGTTTGTATGTACAGGCGGATGCACAATAGTCGGGGAGGAAGTTGAGATGTGTCCAGGAAAAGCGCAGGGCATATAAAAGTGACACGCATGGGGTGGCACGCAGAGGCCCTCTCATCTACCATCGGGGAACTATTAAGGGGGCTCGGGGAACCCCCATAAGATCAACAATTGATGGATAGTTATTTTCTTAAAGTACCTTATATGTACAATCTCGAAAATGCATTCCCCGGGTGATCCCAAAAACCGAGCAAACGTTGGAAGAGAACGAGAGGATGAGAATGGGATTGGGGATGGAGCAAAGGAAGTGAGCAGGAGCCGTGGGATGGAGAGGATGAGGAAAAAGGGCTAAGTAACGAGCGCAGATTTAGATTTATCGCTACTTGAACTTTTATACACCATTAGCGAGAATACAGCCAAACTACAGAGGAGAGCCGAGCTGCCGAGAGAAGAAGCGCAGCAGCAGAAATGCTCCTCGCATACTCGCACAATGCCTTTTTAATTTATAACTTCATTCCAAATAAGAACATACATTTTATTGCGCTCCTCAACATTTTACAAATGCAGTTTCAATGTAAGTAATTATTGCCGCGGCGACGGCAAAAACAACCGCATAATTCATTATAATTGTCGCCCCGTTTTTACGCGGACCCCGACCATTCGATTTTTATCCTTACTCCAATCCTTTTCACGGATTCCTCCAACTTCGACTTCACCACTTTCATGCTCTTCTGCTCTTCTCCACTACTGCCTTTAATATAAACCGCATTTCTCCACGAAGAACGTCACATTTGTATCAATTAAATATCTTAAACGATTGCATCTTCAAACGTTTCATGCCAAACCATCCACCTCCACCCTCCCCAAAAATATACCATTATAATTATGCCGTTTGCTGGTCGACCGCGACATGACATCAAGGGTAGTACTAAAATACACTGATATCGCAGGATCGAAGGGGGTGAGAAAGAAAATCCTCTCTCCCTCTCACCCGCCGCTCACCCCTCATTTCTTTTCTTGCGTGGAGGAGGAACAGGCTTTATCTGATAGAAACCGGGGAAGCCCCGCGCGCAACGTTATGATATCAGTGTGTATAGTGGAAGAGAAGGGTGACGGCAGACAAATGGGTGTCGCTGCATATGTAAAACGAGCGGCCCAGTCACCCTTTGTCTGTCATTTGTCACTGTCCGGGGGCGGCACGCTGCCATGGCAACGCTAGCGGCGGCAGCAGCAGCAGCGGTGGCGGCGGCGGCAGCAGCGGCGTCCACGTGAGAGAGCGCGGCACGGTCCATTACACGGGCCGGCTAATGGCCATACCCAGTGGAGATAAATGTCCGCCGCCTCCAACCCACCCCCATCGTCCGAAAAACACAGCAAGCAAAGTGAACACCCGCACACAAAAAAAATATATATAATAGAAATACGGAGAAAGCGAACGGAAAGAGAAAGAGCTCGCATTTTCCCCAATATTCTACGTTATTTCCTAATCGAAAATGGGGACATTCATTACATGCGTTATGCATGCATGCATTGTTCACACCCCCATGCGAGTTTTATCGTCGAGCGAGGTTTTTCCCCATTTTTAAACCGCCTCCCCCATTCCTTTTTTTTCTACTCTTTATATTTATACACATAAATTTATTTATCTTCCAAATTAGCATTCGCATTTCATGGCTATTCCACCTTCTCACTTTTAATTACTTAATTAACAAAAGCTGATTGAGCCATCAAGGATCTTATTTTTAATTGCACTTCAATTGATAATACATTCATGTATTTTATTCTAAGTTTATTATTTAGTTGAATTATAATTATATTTTATTTTGATAATTTAACAAGTTTTTTTTGATATTAATATTATATTCGCGTTAGTAGGTATGGTTGCATAATAAAAATCAACCTACTTGTGCGATAAGCACATTAAGTTTTACTATAAATATATTTCTTTAAAACTATATTTAATAAAATTACTTTATTTATGTATACAGATTATTTTACTACTAAAATTACTTATAAGATGTAGCAATCATAAGAATAAATGATGTGTTAATTAATTGAGATACCTTATGTTTGGGAGGTGTGATATTGCCATTTCGCACCAGCTAATACACTAAATTGGGCTATTTATTTATTGGATTGCCTACTAAAGTATATGTGAAAATTTTATTGGATTTTATAATACCAGAAATGGCAAAATCATTAAATGCGTTTTATGCATGCACGGCTCTGAGGGGGCTTCGCACGAGAGACGACTTACATCACATTTTACGGTTATGTGTCTTACGGAGCAGTTTTCCACTTTTTTTTTTCTTCGAGTTCACTCATCCTTCTCTCTTCTTTCCTGCGCTCCGCGAAACCGCCGCCTCCGAAATAACGTCGCCATCGTACATACACTCAAAAGTAATCTAACGCCAACTACCTTATTATTCATTCATCCTATTGCAAATTATACGGAGCCTCTCATAACCGCCCCACGACCGACGAAAAAAAAACTGTGGCACGCAAATTTAAATTGCGCATAAAAGAAAATATAACTGCTGCGAGGGTTGGAGGCGGAGGGTGCTGCAATGCCAACATCCAAAGAGAAGGAAGATGAGCAAGGGAAAAAAAAATAAACGCGAACGCGACAATAGCCAATTTTCACCTCCGCACACAATCATCTTCAAGCTATCACACTTTCGTTACACTTTAATAATGATTCACTGCAATAAAATGTGCGTAAAAAATATTCAAATTTTCTTTACGATCTCGATAGCACTCTTTACATCTATTATTTCGCCTTCAAACAATATTTATTCAATTAAACACTTGTTGCAATTCATTACTAACTAATTGATAATTTCTTGCACATTGTTGTTGTTCTTGGAGTGTTGTTATAATCAGCAGAGATAACGGAAGGACACGTACTGTTCCATGGGTTAATAACTTCGCGTTAGGTTAGTTGGTGTAATAAAATGAAACCCCGAGTAGGCTTGTGCCATTCTATCCTATTAGCGTGGGATAAATGACTTAAATTTATGTGCACAACTTTGCTTTAGTGGCTTTTAATTTTGTACAAATTTTAATTTAAAGTCAATCCTTTTACATACACTGAATTTCAATACGGCATACATAAATAAATTACATTACCTACTTGCTATGCTATTATAATCCATATATTTTCGTCTTCTCAAAGTACAAACTATTATTGGATTTAAACATATACAAAAATAATTTTGCACGTAAATGATAGAAATGTGGAATTTTTTTAGACTTACTCCAAGGAATAATATTTTTATCTGCACATTCTAAATATACATTTTCTGTTATTCGCTTATAAGTATTATACATTGTTTTTCTAGTCCAGCAAAGCAGAGGAGAAAAGCTGATAACATTTGATAAAGAAATAAATACAATTTTTGTTGATCAAAGAATTATTCATAATAAAATTATTTTCGACTTTGCGTTATAAATTTATTGTGAATTAATTGAATACTAATATAATTTAATCCATTAAAATTAGCTAATAAAAAAAGAATGATAAACTTAAATGTGAAACATTAATGTGTGGGCGCATTTGGAGCAATTTTAATGGAAAACAATATCGTTCGTACTTCGATCATTTGCATACAAGTTGCATTAGAAATAAGGTCATATACTATTTTTGGTGATAATGACCAAAAATGGACACTCAAATTGAGTTTGAAATGGTCGTATAGAATGCATAAATTGTATATAACGAACCGACTCACCTGAGAGGGAATTGTCAGTTTCGTTTATGACGAAATCGGATTGCGCAAGGCTTTGTGTTCGGCGGCGATGGGCGAGGGAATAATGAATTGAAAAATGGTGTTATAATTCGAACGAATTTTTAGTCGACGGGCGAGAATGTGGTCTCATTTCTGTGCATACCGAAATGAAGCCATTTGCAATTCAAATCTCGCGGAGAAATAAATAAAGCAAGAAGTGGACGACGCAGGAAGACAAAAAATAAATAAAATGAAACGAATATGAATAAAGCAACTCAACTGCAGAAATGAAAACGGATAAAGTCCATAAAGCGACCAATAAAATCCAATGCAAAATTCCGTCTGTACGTACACACACACTTATACAGAGAGACGCGCGCCCCAGCTCATAAATTCACGTAATCGTTGTGTAAATAAAATTAAGAAATAATGTAAAAAATGGCAGAAAGTGGAATATCGATTTCATAAACAAGAATGTCTGAGATACTTGCGCACAGAGGTCATTTGAATACGGCAGAAATTCCGATATCCGGCCTCTATGGAGAAGGGTTCGTCGCTTAATGGAACGGAATGGAATCTTTATGCAAAACTCGGATCTTGCCTTGCAGAAGGATGCGTTTATTTGTTTAATGAAGTTTGCAAATTAATTCTAATTGTCGTAGACGTAGGAGAAAAAAAACTAATCCCATCTTTGCAAGAAACATTAATTAAATATTATGAGCGTATTCATCTATTAATTTAAATAAATTATTATTACATTAATAGATATTATTTATTCTCACAATATATTTATGATAATATTAAAAAAAATAATATCTAATCAAAATAAATATATTATTACTATTTTCTTCCATATTAAAATTTATAAAGCATTCAATGAAAAATACTTTACAGATTCTGATGGAAATGATTTTTTTTTATTATATTTATATAATTAATTAATTATTACAGGCATACTTTAGTGTATAGGTAATGAAAAATATAAATAATTAAATTATAGAAAATAAAAAATAATTAATTTAATTTTTTTGACAAGAATTATTCTATCACTAATTATATTAAATTATTACAATTGTTGTTTTTCGTCTTTTTTTGCATTAAAGAAATTTGTTGGCGAAGAGTGTTTACAATATTATAATCCGGATAAAAATAAAAATAAAATGGAGAATCTGCATGTATAATGCGATTCGAGAGCGTTCGCCGTCGGGCAAAAGTCTACCACGAAACAATCAAATTATTATCAGTTATGAGCGCGTAATTTGAAATGCATATGTGCGTTTATAATTTTATATTAACTTTCGTCCGAGCACAATATGTTAATCGCGAGAATTCCATACATAAAAATAAATTAAAAAAAATAATTCATAAAATCTATCCTTTTTGATATTAATCAAACAAGTCATAACTAAATGACCACATTTGATAATTCCCTTTAATTACATTCACAAATACAGTTCTTGACTCACACAATATGAAATTATATTTGCAAATATTATATTCAAAAACTTATTAGTTTTTATTTTAATAAGAAAAAATATTATTAGAAAATTTTATTGAATTGATTTGTTTAAAATATTTAGTTTTTTTCTAAAATGATATGTTTATAGAATGGTAATATATATTTAATTAATGATGAATAGTTATAATTAGTATTATCGAAATCCATCTGCGAAAACAGAATGTGTAGTATATAAATAGATTGGATGCATTTCAATTATTTTCCCATGTATGGGGTTTACATTGAATATATCGAAATGGGAAACTTGTGTGTTCTAATCTTGGAGATGGATTAAATTGAGGTAAGGTGAGACGTCAATCAAAGACCAGGTCTAATTATTAGTGTCGAGCTTTGCATGCCTCTCCCTCTCCCTCTTCTCTCGGGAAAGTCAAAACCCTTCGAACCAGAGAGTCAAGTAAGCGACAACCCGATCCCGAAAATTCGTAATTATTTATTATTCAGTCCCGGCTCCCTCGCATCCAGTGATATCAGCCACTATACAAGCCCACTTAATGTCAAATCTATCAACCACCGAATACTACCAGTGCTACAACCAGCACTACTCACGTCCGCTTACACTGCTACAACAACATCCGATACACATCGATTTTATACATCATCGCTTATGAAGCATAAACATTGTTGCTGCAACAGCATTTATTATATAAATTTTCAATCGTAAATAACCATAAACTATTGTTACAATCATAATGATATTGGCGACGGTAGCAAAATAGTATTCGTTGCTTAACTTATTTCTGAAGTAATTTCTTTGACTAATTACATTATGAAGATGCAATAAGGATACTCATACTTTTATATAGAGACATAATAGAACTCGTACATTCATTATATAAAATCGCAGCGACGAAAAAAAATAGAGAAATACAATGCCGCTTAAAAATAGCTCCGCTAATTAAGTTGGAGTACAAAGCGTTTTTAATGGAAGCACGTATCGTGAATTGCAAAGACTCTTCAATGCTAACATCTTTTGTTGGACATTGTTTTGTATACCTTTATATAGTTGAGTATTTAAAATAGTATACAGAATGACAGGTCTTCATTCTTTAGAGTATTTGTTATTGTAAGTGCAAATTTTAACATAAATTATTGTCAATTTTATTAAATTTTAAGATAAACTTAAATAAATGTAAATTACTATTTTTAGTTTGATTAAATAGAATGATAATATAAATAATTGGAAATAAATAGTAATAGCTTTATGTCAAAACTATCATGGACTGGATTTCACTTTACTATTTCTGTTTGGGCTTAGTTTGATTGTGGTGTGGGTTTTGGTGGTTTGGGTTCTTCGTGCGCTGACCTCCATTTAATATTGATAATATTGAGAAGTAGGAAATACCTTAGCAAGAAGAGAGTTCATGCATTGCCCCAGAGACTTTTAATAAAATAAAATGCGTTAGACAAGTGGAAGTTGGACTGGAGTGACGTCCGATGCATATTTTAGGACATTGTTAACCTTTACGACCGACCTGAATAATGGAATAAGTCAATCGATATATCCCAAATTCCGTTTCTTCGAGCCTCTCCCTCGATTCCTCAATTTATCTCTCCATCCCACTCTCCTAATTGCTTCTACAACATTTCCCTTTTCACTCTCCTTTTTCTTTCGACCGTCTCTTCCATTTCCATCCGCCCCCCCTTAAATATCAATGCCGAGAGACCCATATTTTTTCATCAAGCGCTAGATTGGAAACTAAAAGTTTTTCCTCCTCCTCGCCGAAGAGAGAAGTTTCCTTTTTCACAACTCAAAATTATTCGTAATGTTAATGTTTCTTTTCGCTTCTCTTTCTGCCGCTTCCCCATACACACATAATTCTTCTCTCCGCGCGCTCGGAAACTCGCGGGGGCGGCCGCAGAGGGTGGGTTCCCAGAGAGTGTCTTAACGCCGCAGCCGCCTCCGTTGCTGGATATATACTTATTCTTCTTCTTCTTTTTTTTTGCTCCGCTCCTTCCTACTCCTCCTCCTCGCTTTTTCCTTTCCTTTATCACAAGTCGTCGCTGCAATTTATTATGCTTTGCTCGCGTATAATTACATAAAAATGAGGGGTTGAGTTCCATATTTAAATGTACTTAATTATAAAATCCGCATTGCATTAGTCTCTGGAATATGCAGAGCAAAAAAAAACGAGGGGGTGGATTTCCAAAAAAAAAAAAAAAATTTGTGTGTATATATAGGAGGAGGAAATGGGAAATGGGACGGGGTCGAATGGGTGAGAGAGGAAGAAGAGAAAAAAAGCAGAGAGAGAGAGGAAAAAAAACGGGGGCGCCAAATGAATGCGGCGATGCTGATAAAAAAGGAATTAAAGAAAGAATACGAAAAAATGAATTTCTCTGTTTTTGACAGGCCCTTAATCGCGCACACGAGATATTGCATTAAAGGGGAACAGTTTAGTAATTATTTTCTCTCTTTTTACCTCTCTCCCTCCCTTAAAAACACACAAACCGCTCTCATAGTCACACAAATAATTATAATTATTTAAGATTATGTAAATAAGATAAAAAAAAACGTATGCAAAAATTACTAGAAATATCGTAATAAGCGCCCTTTTCACGTACGCTGTTTATATTTTTTGTTACTTCAGTTCCGGCCCGGATCGTGTTATTACTTTATCTAAAGCCGCTAGGGCCTTAATGATCGAGTCAGTGTAATCCATTTGTGAGGGAGCGGTGGGTGTGGAGGCGGTCCCCTGGTTTTGATACATATCTAGGGATGAAATCCTGAAATTGCGCCAGGACACCGCAACAAGCCCAAATTGACATTCCCATTATGAACAGGCTCAATTGTGAGTTACGCAAATTTCGCGTCCTCCTTATTTGTTATTACCGTTGTATTCGACATTGCATAAGCATTTCGATGATTTATATGAAAACAGAGCTGAATTTTTACTTTATCGAAAACGCTCTCCACAGACGATGGAAAACTTCATCTGTATTAATATTACTTTAAAAGAAATCATAAAAAAAAATAAAATTGTTCCAGTTCTAATTATTTTTTGTTAATATAAACAATAATTATTGCAATATCCATAAAATTTAAAACACCCATAAATTTACATCTTTTATTTATAAATTATTATCATTTAAGAAACTTGCAAAAATAATTTCAGTAAAAATCAAATATCTAACTAAATGTTAATGTTTACTGAAATTATATATAATTTATTAAGTAAAAAAACCAACAAAAAATATTATTTGGTACAGAAATTAATAATAAAAAATAAATTTGAAGATTGTTTCAATATATTAATTTTAGTTTATTTAATTTCTTGTTTTAGAAGGTGAGATATATAATGTACAAATACTTTAAAAGTTTTATATAATGCATGTAGCGTTTATGATGGCTGGAATTTGATACAAAACTTAAATATTTAATCGTTGCAAATTGAAATAAAGAACTCTGTAAAACCTCGCTGATTTGGAATTACTGAAACAATTGCTGTTTTCCTTTATTGATAAGAGTGTGCTATATAATGTTCTCATTGTTCTTCATCTGCAGCTCATTCTTTTCGTCCATTTGTTTTGCGTTTGAGCATTGTTTATTACGCATTCGCGCGTTGCACATTTCATATTTTTTTTTTCGTTGCGTTTCCCTATTTCATCGATTCGCGATTTCTGATGGTTTTCGAATAAATGGCGAACTAATAAAAAAAAAAAACTACGAATGACGCGCTAAAACCACGTGTGATTTATTGCACGTAAATTACACGGACTGTGTAAATATTGTGTAGCGCACAAACACTCGCACATGCGACGACTGTGATATTTTCATTTTGCCAGGCACAAAATAAAGTTTTGACACTTCCCTGTATGTGCATGTATGTTTGTGTACGTGCTGTTTCTCCCCATCCCGCCGCGCACCGACCACCCCCGCATTTTTATATTATACTTTATATAATATTTTTGTTGGCTTTCGTCGTGTCGTGTTTTCTGTTCATATACCTTTTCGGCTTTTCTTATTTTCTTTTCACTTTTTTTTCCTCCTCCGCTTCTTTCTTTTCTTACCCGCCACCCTCGACCCTTATTCCGATAGGTATTAAGTTTGGAAATAACAAACAAGCAAATATGAAACGATTTTCTTCCTTTTTCCCACTTTTCTGTTTCGCTCACATCCCTCCCGGAATGCGTTTGGTCTTGTTTCCTTTTTATGTAATATTTCTTTCCGTTTCAATCAAACCTTTTATATCACACCCCCATCAAAGAAAAAGTTTATTTTTCCTAACACAACAAATATATATACACACATGGGATGTAGTAAATAAAAATAAAATAACAACACTTTCCATAAAAGTATTTTAGTATTTACTTATTACAATTTTTACAAATTTTAGATATTTTTAACATTAAGTAAATCCAAATAAAACACATTTACGTATTCACGAAAAAGACTTAATTATGTTACATGACGTTTTTTTACGTCACTACAAATTTCTGCCAATCATCCAAGAAAATATTGTAAAATGAATAGAAAATAGTAAATTTTCATAAAATTTCTTATTAATAACCACATAACAGTAATTATAAATAATTTATTGTATTTATATTCAATTCAATAAATTTTATTCACATAAATTATTTAAGAAAACTACGATGTTTGCACAGAATTGACTTATGTGAGCATTAAAATACGTCACGATGGATTAGCTGTTGCTGCCAAACAATTGCAAACTCTAAACCAAACACATGACTATGAAAACTAATGTATTAAATTTAATATCGAGTGCAAAAATTTAAATTATATAATTAATTAATGCTAAGCACAAAAAAAATAATTTGAAACTAAAATTTAACTCGAATAAAAAAGTAAAGTAAAGTAATTCGCAATTCTTATTTCGTTCAATTGCAGTCAAGTATTGAATACAAAATTATGTGTCAATTCGCTTGTCGGATTTGGAAAAAGTGCTCTCCGGAGATTGTTGTGAAACCAATTGAAGTTTCCTTAAAGAACAACGAAAGTTACGCTTCTCCGTTACTTGAAATATTCTGAAATTTATATGAAGCGTTAAATCAGTAAATGTTTATGATTTAGTAAAAAAAAAATAACAAAATAAACTACACCAAAATTATCATTAATTCGCGACACGCTACATTTTGGCAGTTCATAAACGTTCGTCCATTCACATTCTCAATTTATTAATATTTTTTTGTATTGAAGAAAATTTATGTATTTTCTAGTAATAGTTTACATTTACTACAAATAAAAATGTTTATTATATTAATTTAATAAAATATTGTTCATAAATTTATACATCATATCAAAATTTTCATGAAGAATGCAAATTCAAATATTATATCTTACATATACTTGTACATAAGAGAGTTAAACGATGGAAATTATTAGAAATTAAGTTTGTATCTTTATTGTAGAAATTCACTTTGCTAATCGTGTCTGGAAGTAAAATATTAGTTTCGTTTAAGATGTTGGTCGTGTATTGGGGGGTGGTGCGAAGGGCGGCGTAAACGCAAATGCCCTCATCATATTTGAACCCTTTTGTGCGGTGCACACGGCCTCCCCCTCGGGCCGCAAATAGATAAAAGATTGCGGGGGCAAAATTGATAATAATTTCGCCGCACAGAGTATTAAACTTTAAGGCGTCTTAAGTACTGTTAAGGGGGAGCGAATCTCCTTATTCCTCTTGTTGTCTCGAGGCCCGAGGGGGAGAGAAAGCGACCGGCGAATTGGAGGCATGAACCACGGACGAACGAAGCAGAAGAAAAGAAGAGAAAAAAACGACGGGCAGAAAATAACAAGAGGAATTTGTATTCACCGGGCGGATGCGTCGCGATTAAAATATCAATGCTAATTACATAGTCGAAAACGACACTTTGCATATTTATTTACTTTTTTTTTTTGCTCTGAGAAACTTTCACTCTCCGGGAGATAAATCGCGAAAATTTTAAAGATAATTAAGGATTTACGACAAAAAAAGAATATAATGTAACTGAAGATGAAAAATGAATACTTTCCCTAATAACGAAGCACGATGTAACAGTAACCAGATTATGTTTCAAATTTTTCTTTTAATTAACTCAAATATAACCAAAACGTTTTAATTGATTATTTCAATTATATAATATATCTTATGATTGTAAACTTTAAATTATTAACATATTTACAAAAAAATATATTGTTTTTTCTGCCATGAATTTCTAATATTTCAAAAATTATCATTGGATACAGAATAATCAACCTTAAAAATACCAATTAATTGAATTATAAACTAATATTTCATTTATTCATTATCGTTGATGATTTATTTATAAGTATATTAAATTAAATTTAGATTACAAATATATAAACTGAATAAACATGAGAATGAAATATTCAAATCTATTCATTATTTCCATAATCACAATAAAACAATTTATAAATATAAACTAGTTTATTTATAAATATATTTATTAATGTGAAAATATCCAAAGGTTTCAATTGAAAAAGCAAAGAAAAAACCTTTCGAAGAATTGACAAACAAGATGTTCTAATGGAAAAGTTAAATGGATACAAATACTTTAGCTACAAATCTCTCTGATAAAGATTGTAAGCCTGGAGATAACTCATTTGGAACAATAAATACTTATTATATAAGTCCATATATTTCATTAAGAAATAAACTAAATATCAATTATGATGATCCAACTTTGATAATTAAAATGTATAATGAATTAATGTAACAAAACTTTTGCTGGTTTAATTATATTAATATAATTCTTAACGCATAATGAGAAACTTGTAAGAACGAGTCCATGAGATTTGGATTAAAAAAAAACGGTGGTTTCTAAAAAAAAGGTAAACTAATTTTGTTAAATATACGCGAAGTGCCGAAGATGGTGAATAAACAACCTGACGGTATTTTAATTAGGCGAAGAGGGGAAAATGCGTTCAGCCAGTTTAATTCAATTGTATGCGATTGATATTACATACCTCAATTAAAATACATTCATTTTCATAATTGGAAATTTATTACATTATTCATTAATGAGCAGAATAAATATTAATAATAAATTACATTTACACTAATTATATGTTATAAGCTTTTTCCACTTACGAAGTTTTTACTTATGAGTTAATCGTTCAATTACTCATTCGTTCTAAATTGAATTAAAAGTCCACAACAAAGACTAGATATGATAAATGAAACCAAAAAATTTAGAAATGGAATTTAAATTTTCAGATTTTGGATTTTGATCATCAGCGATGAACAAATTTGGCAAAGTTGGTTTTAGATTTAAATGTGTAGTATGTAGTTTTCTTTTCGAGGTGTTTGCAGTGGTGATGATGAACAAAATGAAGGAGAAAGCCGTGAGTGAGATTAGGAAATGCACATAAACATATTAAATAATTGAACAAGTTGCCTTATAATCTATACACATCAATAATAAATTACGGGCAAAAGTAAATAAACATATGGAAAATGTATGTGTTTATATCCAAATGAAATGTGTCACGGCATAAAACAAACACACTCGCGTATATACATTACTAACATATATATATGAGTATATGTAGTATAAATATATATATACATATAAAAAGCATATATAGTTATTGTTGTTGCAGTGGTAGTAGGTAGGTATAGGTTTGGATGTGTATATACATATATGTGTGTGTGTATATGCGGTTGGCGGCGGATGAGGCATTTGTGCTTTGCTATTATATTTCGCAGATAATAAATAATGTAGTCGGCGTTCGGTAGGATACCTACTGTTATTATAGATAGATGTATAATAACGTAAAGGAGACACACGTATATACATGTATAAATGATGCTTTTCTGTTCTGGGGGCGGCTGGGGGGCAGCAGCGCTCTTCCGAGGGGAAACTCCCCGACTCCAACCCGGTCGATCCTCTCTCTCTCTCTTTAACTCTATGTGTTTGTGTGTGTGTATATGTATATACACATATTAGAGATGTGAGAGGAGGGCGCCACATATCTTCCTTTCTCTCTTCAGCAACCGCTGCTGCCGCCACCGAAGCGGCAGCGTCGGCGGCGGCGGCTGTACAGAGAAGGCCCTGGTGCACTTGCTAATACGGCCGAGTGTTCTTTTCCTCCGGGACCAGAGAAATGGATTGGAAAACTTCCATCCATTGATTTGTATTCGCCGAGTGCCGCCTCGCCGACCTTATATTTACTGGCTCGCCCAACGGAACAACATCTTGCACTCTCCGTCCTTTCTCTTCCCTTACGTACGCTCATCCCTTTCCTCCGTTCCCTTCGCTCCTTCATTTTTTTTTCTCCGTTTCTTCCCTTTATATATATATATATATATATATATATATATAGATGCTTGTATGCGAGAGCCTTATCCCCTAACAAAATGTATACCCAAAATTGCGTCTCGCTCCTTCACCTGCCTCCAACATATTGGACTAACCTTCTTTTTAGCTGAGACCCGAGGAGCAAGAAGAGAAAGAAAAGTGGTACGGGAAATATATATATATACACAAGCAACGGTTACTATTGCTTCGGAAAATTGGACCGCAATTTCCTTAAACCAAATTCGCTCACCCATCCCCCCAACAAAAAAAAAAGATTTCCCTAAAGCGAGGAAGTCCAATTCGATGTACTCACGGACATTTCCGAAGCACTCCTTCACGTACTGGTCAATAATTTAGTAAAAAAAAATATACAAAAAACTGCTACATAAGAATACATTCAATATACTAAATCATAATATTTTCGTATACAATATTTACTACAAAACCAAATATACTAAATGATCAGCAATGTTTAATTTCAAAATTTGATGATTATACTTTTCTTTTAATTGTATCGACTTTAACCGATTAAAAATATTTTCTTAATTTTGAAGCATATTATTATAGAATTAGTAATAGCTATGAAAGTATCATATTCAAGTATATAATAAAATATTTTGAACTTACTGCAGATCAGTTATCAGTTGAGATGTTTTTTCATAAATCAACGTTTTCTTTAAACAACTCTCTCATATATTTGAAATAAATGGAATTAAACATTAGTTGAAGTTCTCTCTTTATAGTGTAAAGCCTTTTTAAGGTAAAATTTTGTAGATGAGCAAGTGGATTTCCTCAGTTCTGAAATCGTGTAGTAGCGAAACCGTGCTGTGGGAAAGCATGTATTCGTTTTGTTTGTTTGTTTTTTTTCTTCTCTGTTTCGATGAAAGGGCATTCGTTGAACGTAATTTTCGTTAATTCGTTGTGATTGTTTGCTGGTCTCGAAAATTTGGGCAGGAATTTCTTTTGTGCGTGGCGTGCGGTGTAATTGGGGCGCCTCGTCGTATGTTGCGAGAGCGACGGAGATAGTTGAAGTGTGGAGAGGAAAGGAAAGGAAAGGAAGAAAGACAGAAAGAAGAGGTGAGCGAAAACACGCAGGTGTAATTGGACCCAATGAACTTTTCTCCCCACGGAACCCGACGAAAATTGGCGTATACACCATTTATTTTGAATAATAGTAATGTAAAGAAGATAGGCGGGGTGAATGGAATTAGCGACTGCGGTCTACCGGTCGTTCTACAGGAGTCAATCAGATGGCCATCCTTTCGTAAACCCACTTCCTGTGGTCGTGCGTTTTGTTCAAGTGGCTGTCATGAGCCAATTTTCGGACAGTGTGTCGCGCCTAATGAACACACGATGGGGTGGATTTTCCCTTTCTGTACCTTTTCGCTTTGTTTCCTTTTTCTTTCTCTGACATTTATTTTTCCTCACTTTTGGCGTATGCCATGCAAGTGTTTGTGTGTGCAAGTGCATTATATTATATTTTGCTGGTGCTGCCTTCGAGCGTAATTGTATTCAGGGAATTTCATGGCTGCAATTTGCATTTTTAATTGTGTTATTTATTGATCAGATAGCACGCGAGAATATAACTCGATAACGTTTATATTGCAGCGTGTGCACAAACAGGCGTATCTTTTTTGCACACACACACACAACTCTCTTAACGTCCACATGCATATGCAAAAAAAAATGCTTTAAACATTACCGATTTACTGTTAATAAACACCTCCATCACAAAAAATAGTCTCGTTACATTACCAATATTAAATAACTATAGTCCACTCATTCATATAACCAAAATACACAAATGTAAATAATGAATAAAAAAAATCTCATTTACACACAAAACTATAAGATTGATATACTTTCTTTCTTGACTGATACATTTCACCGTTCCACTATGTAAATAAATATACTTGAGTTTTCCAAAAAATGAATTAAAATACGATAGATAATGTATTGTTGATAATTTGAAGAGAATTTCTTAGTTAAGACAAGTTTTTGCTTTTTGCAATTTTCGTAATAACTGGACATGCTATGTATACGTACTTACGATATAAATAAATATAATGTATAGATTAGATAACTGCGGACATTCGAAAGCTTTTGCTAATGGTAAAATAATATGATAATTTATTTACCTAATATGATAGCCTTTTCAATTTCCCCTCATCAGCACTGAATTTTTTATATGCGCAGAATGTGCTCTTGTCCACAATAAACAATAATCGATAGATGAATTTCACATCAATTATTAATATATGCAGAGTAATCCTGATTTCGCATGTCATTTACTAAATTGCATTTTTTTGAAACTATACTCAATTGTCTAATATCTAAATAATTATTATATATTTTTATGCTTGCTTAATATGAATATGAATGAAAGATTTTATGAAATATTATTTGCAATAATTTGCTTTATGATTATGTCGAACTTTTATGTATTAAGTTTTTTAAATTTTATAAGTTGTCAATATGACAAGCAATGACATGTAAATATAGTTGCAGTTCCCTTTTCGGTAAAAATTGTAGTAGTATGTATAAGGAGTCAGCTCCTTCATATTTCCTCTCGTAGAATTCAGTAAATGAAGTAGCGCCGGGGATCCCACCTTTTGTTCTTTTCATTTTTCAACGGAGTTATATGAAATTGCCATTTGGTGGGGTCGGGGGACGGCGCAGAAGGGCCCCGTAATGGCCTCAATGATGGCATTTTCGTTTGTTGTCGCTATTTTAGTACCGAGGCGGATGCAACAAAAGGAATGTCCGAAATAGGAAAAGTTTTTATTTACTTTAATTAATTGCGAGAGTCGGTACTGCGGCTGGCCGGGGGAGTGAGGGATTCGGTCTGGGGTGGTCGGAATTGTGGAGGTGGGAGGTTGAAGGTTGGAGGCGGTGTACGTTTTCCAGCGTTCATCTGGTGGAAGGGCGCGGGGGAGGTTTGGTTGGTTGGTTTCGGTTTAGGTTTGGCTCGGAAAATCCGCTGCAGATATTTCTGCTCTGGAAATTTACAGGATCCAATTTCCGCGCTCATGTCTTTATGGAGCCCGTTTAAATATGTCTCAGTTATAAAAGTGTGAAATCGTTCTCCGCCTCCGGCAGAGCACGTGTGGTCTTATGGATTCGGTAGGAATCCGTTTTCGGGGCGGCGGTCGTAGGTCGTGGGTTTTAGGTTGTAAATGGACGACGGATGCGGCTGCTTCTCCTCCCGTCTGTCCTCTCCTCTGATACGGACCGGAGAGTCATCGGAGGGGCGGCAGTTTAATTTCGAAATTCAGGGTCGCAGGACGCTACATATTCATGTAATAATCGCATCATGCACATGTCATTTCGCGCGATCCCAACTTCCGGGGTTTATTGTGTACGGCTCCGGCTATATCACCCTAATGACTCGGCTCACAACAGCAGCAGCAGCCGCCTCCACCACTGCCACCATCGTCACCAGCCAACCTCCCTCCATAGAAACTCTTGCTCGTCATCTTGCGTCACACACAACCTCATGTATAAATTTCCTCATTCATCCCCCTATTTCACCCCAAATATACATACATACATACATGTATCTGTGAGCGGTGGTGGCGGCGGCGGCGGTGGCGTCGTAACGAGGAATCATTTTACCGCATCATATTCACTCAAATATGCACCTAATAAAAATGTGGATGGGATAAAAGACAAACAACGCAGGTTTTAGGGATGATCAAATTTCAATGCCAATTTCCATCAAACTCTACAAGATTTCCTCCGTGTTATTTGGAGCAGAATTCATTACTCATACTAGCTCGGAACTGGAAACACTCCAATTAGGTTAAATGGTCTTTGACGTTGTAATAGCTATACCCAGATTCTAATCGCAATCATCACTAAACGCACACCAACTCGGAATATTATACTGAACAATTTCAGCTCAACTCCCATCTTACATTTATTAATTTAAAAAATATATAATTATCTTCAAAAAATACAAAAAGGATGCTCTATAATGGAGATTTTCATATATGAAAATGATTATTATTATTTCTTTAAAACCATAATTTTCATCGACAGTTAAATTATCTACAATTTTCAAATATAATTAGTAATACCAACTACATTCTACAGTATTATTACATAATTATGATTAATATTACAATGTATACAATATAATTTTATGTATATTGAATATATTTTTGCTTTTTGAATAAAATTCTGACGTTTATATGAAAATTGTTCATCCATAGAGATAATTCAAATTCATCTTATACACATCATTCTTGGTATTTTTTGCGAAAAAGTAAGATTTGGTGCTTTAAAAAAATGTATAATATTTATTGTCTATGTTAAATATTTTTAGAGATGTGCGGAAATACGAAAATTAAAACGAAATGGCTGGATTTTTCAATTCCGCACGTTTGAAATATCCTAAATGGCTTAAGTAGTTAAAATTACATGTTCCCTAACGAATAACTAATAGCGTATGAGCGGTAATGCCATAATGGACCAGAAGGGCCATAAACTATCATTATGATGCTATGCGTTTAAGTTTTACGATCTATCAAATATTTTACGATTTCGCCGAGCTTCCTCTTTTTTTTTACTCTCTCTCTCTCTTTCTCTCTCATTCTCTCTTAGTCTCCAACTATCATCATCTTTGTCTGCTCCTCACTTCTTCATTTTATTATTTCCATCCGTTGCGCGGCTTACTACTCGCACAGACACACGCACACAAACGAACTTCAATGGGTGTTTGCTTTATTTTTGTGTTTTCTCCGCCTTCGCGTCCCATCGTTATAACATAAAAATATAATATTTTCGTGAGGGAGTGGATTAAAGTTTTCAGTTCGTTCTTCTTTTTTCTTCCTTACGGTCTTGCTCCCTCCTCGTCTCGCTTTTCCGGGTCGGTTTTTCTCTCCCGGCTGCGGCTGTAACGGGGATATTGGGAAAACGCGGAAAGCTGTTCGACCGGAAACTTAATTATATTGGATATTTCAAGTCTGGGGTGGGATTTACAATCACATCCGGAAAAGGGAAGTGAAGGGAAGAAGGTGTAGGAAGAGGAGTCGGGGGGCGTGGGGGGTAAAACGGAGACGGCGTTTGCTGAGGAAAAGGAAGGATGAGGTGGAAGAGAAGGAGGTGATGGTGGAGGAGGAAGAGGTGGTGGTGGAGGAGGAAGAGGAGAAAGGGCCTTCCTCTCCTTTCTCTGATCGATGCGAGTTTCGCCCACCGCCATCTCATTACTTCGCTGCCGAATAAATCAATTTATCGCGCCAGTATCGACTCACTTTATCTGCTACAGCAGCAACCCCCGAAAACTTAGGCTAAAAGAAAGGATCGAACGCAGGAGAAAGAGGAGTAGGAAGAAAAGAAAAAATGTAAGAGAAAGAGCGTAAAGCGTGGTGAGGAGGAAGGAAGGGTGGTCTGGTTGAAGGGGTTGAGGAGCAAAATGCAATTCCCGGGGGGCGGTAATGCGTTATTAAGTTTGCATACATATTCTTGAGCGGAATTCGATTGCGGATATTGGCGGGGCACTGCCAGAACCAGAGCAGGAGAAATTGCATTAATTTATACGCAACCCCCTCATGTTCCTCTCCTCATTTCTCTTCTCCTTCTCTCTCTCTCTTTGTATATATATATATTTATTCGTCGGTATTTGGAATGTCTCGACGCCTATAAAATTATCCAATTATCCTCTTTACTGGTGGTTTCTTTTTAATACCACACACATACACAAACACCGTTGGCGTCGGCACGATTTCCCCTTTTATTTTTATTTATCCTCGTAAAAGGACGTAGATCATTCACGGCCGGCCATTATTACCATCCTAGATGTATTATTTTAAATAATTGATTAGTTTCAAACATAATACTATTTTTTTTATTTTTCATCTCGCTTTGCAAAAACACGAAGTCCGCTCAGTGCTATATATATGTTATGCCTCACAAGTTTCCCATAAAGCATAATATGCCAACTAACCAAGAAACTTGAAAATCTTGTTGTCTCGAAGATGTGCATGCAAATAGTTCTCGTTTTATTCAGTTTATTCGTTCAGATAATTTAAGACAAAACGTATCTTTGAAAATAACACTAACTAAAATATAATCTTTGGTATCAATATTTATTTAAAAGTATTGAACAAGTCAAAGTTAATTTTATAAATACTGTTTAGATAAATTTTGTAGTAACTCATCTAAAGGAGTAATACTTGATGTTAGACAACAAAAAATTGGGTATATGTTAAGAGAACGATTAGGACGTTGCCACTGAATTTTAGTATGATTATCTAACCTCTGACCTAACCTAATCTGAAGATAAATATCGAAGTTCCTGAACGCTAATTCGATTTGAATAGCGTATGAATAATGCGAACGGCGTCTTTCTGGATGTAAATTTATTGAATGAATGAATGAAACTTTGATTATGCAAATGCCCACCGGATTCATCCTGCATGCGAGTCAGTGTAGTAGTATGAATAAATATATACAAAATAATCGTAATCGGTTCGGCCGTTAATGAAATTAGTTTGAACAAATGTCCCCCATTTATTGTGGCGATAATAAATAACCATGATATTCAGTTATTACCCAGAGCATTATTTTTATTTTGCTCTTTTTCAGTTTATTTTCCGTCTTCGTCCGAGCCTCTTGTTATTCGCCAACATTTACGTTGCTCATCTACCTTGTTACGTTACTCCTCCTTTTATTTCCCTCCGTCGTTATTTTAATTTCCTTCTTTTCAGAAGCAGCAGGCGAATTAACATACGATTTGCATCTAATTAATATTATACGTATATAATATTTAAATGCCGAACTCCTTTTTTTTCTTCTTCTTCTCATTTCTGTTCCGCTACGCGCAGAAACCCAGGCTCTCCCAATTACAACAGCAATTTATACGAGACCGAACAAGAGAGTGGCGCATCTCGTCCGGAGAGCTTCTTCCTCCGGTTTCGTCCTACTCTTCAGCGTTTTAATTGTGTCGAGTGGTGCTGCGGGAATCGTTCAAATAACTAAATGAAATGCACACATTGAAAATGGTTGGTCGGTCGGTCTGCTCAACAAGCGGTCGACATAAAATTAAATTGCACCTAGATTAATTTTTATCGCCTGAGAAACGTCAAAACAAACCGATCGATTGCCAATATGCAAATTATTATCAATTCGCGCCTTCCTCACTTCGAACGGTGAGTTGCACTAGCAACACAAGTGCGCGTCCGTTCCTTCGGTTATTGATGGAAAACGAGCCTCGAGCTTAATAACACTGAGTTACGAATATGCGGAATCGATAGTATTAAAGCTCGCCTCTTTTCACGTTCTCCCCCACAACCAAACACATTTGCGGGGTGTTGTTTTGGCGTCGGTGAATCTCTAAGTAAAATAGTTGAAATATTTCATGACAGTTCCAAAGCGCACGCAAACAAACAGGGAATCATACATACATATATACGCATACCGATGCATGCATACCAATACGGTTTCTTTGTTGGTCGTGGAGGCTCCGAGTGAGCAACTTTATTCCCCGACGTCGAATGTCGAATGAAATAATACAAAAATGTTGATGCATGCACTTTTCCTCCGTTTATTTATTTATTATTTTTTCATTCGACTTCATTTCTCCTTTCCTGCTTCTGTCCTTTTTCCTTTTTTCCCTTACATATTATTATTCAGCGTGCAGTTTTATAGAAATATAAATATTCGCTGAAATGTGCGGTTTCTTTCCTTTCCTTTCTTCGTTCCATGTGCACTGAAAGAATTTAAAATAAACACGCAGCAAGGGGTGCATTTTAAAAATAACCTTCTTCCTCTTACAATACCTTTGATCCCACAGAATCACACAATTCACTGATGATGCAACAAAACTTTTTGAATATCAATATAGTTTTGTGTCAAATTTCTAATATTACAAAATAAACAATTAATAATGAGAATTTTTTAATAAGTAAAATATTTTTCCTGTTAGAAAGTATATGGATATTATTTCCGCTTTTTTTTTCACATTATTTTCCACTTTATTAAGAAATTTAATATGCATTATCTACTTGGATTACATCGCTACTGCGACGAAGTGAAATTTTGTAATTGTTTTGTTAACTTTCTTGTGCGTATGTTTACATTGTATGCGCGGGGTGTAATGATAAGTAGTTGCTGGGGAGTTATCCGATATGTTTGTTCTTTTGGGGGTGCTACTGCTGCTGCCTGTATTCGGGAGAGGCTTTTTTCTTTCGTTCCTTTTCTCTTGACTTATGGGCCGGGGCCGTCTTTCCCCGACCCGGATCCATAATTCCAGCCCGGATCACTAAAGCTTATCACGCCAGAAAATGGAAGAGAGCGAGAGGGCGGCGATGAGATGGAAGAAAGAAAGAAAAGAAGTTTAATTATCTTAATGCCCGAAAATTGCATTAATTATGTATATAGGAGGCGATGAATAAGTGTTGTTCTGCGGGTGCCGTCGATGGTCGAGGTCGTACGTACGGAGGGGGAGTCGGATTTTAGGGGATGATACACGAGGGGTGCGCGAGGCACTCTCGATTTCGCTCTGATTCTATTGACACTTAATTACGCAAATTTGACTGCCATGAAATCCAATTAGCTTTTCTCGACCGAAAGTGCTCGAGATTTGCATGGCATTGTCAAAATTCGATCACTTCTGAATCGCATATTTCGAGAGCTTTCGAACGCCTCATGTATTAAAGTGGATGCTGGTGCAGCGCGGTCAATGGGAGAAGGGAAGATCGTTGCAAACGATTCGGAAAGTTTAATTATGTCCGTAAATTGCATTAATTATGTTTGTAGGTGTAGGAGGAATGGAGGAAGGGAGGGTTTTGGATGAATGGCTGCTGTTGTTTTCCGGTTTTCGGGAGGTGCCGGTAGAGATTTCTCTTTCTATATATAAATATATGAGGGGACGGCTTTGGCGGCAGCGGCGAGTTTTGGGATTCGGGGGGGTGGTTTGGTGTAGTAGGGTCGGCAGTGTAATTACGGGCGAGCGGGGGATGACGAGGAGATAGCGCAGGCAAGGAACGGAACCGGAAGCCGGCCAACGGCACTGGACACAATTTCCGGAGCCAAAGCCTATATAGAGCGCAATCTAGGATGACCAATGGCCGGCCGGATCCGGTCTAATGTGTCTCCAGGCCGGCATTCATCACGGAATTTGTTCGTCCCACCCTCACATACATTTTAATACCTCTAAGGCCGAGGTCGTACGTAACTTAAACACGTGGAGGCGGCAGTAGCAGTAGCAGCGGCATCAACCGCCTTTGCTGCCGTCCTCCCATCCCAACCAAGGGTACCCAAAGTGTGTGTTTGTGTGCAAAACCGAACATCTCCTCTCACTTCTTCCTTTCCTTGCTTACTTCACCGTCTCCTCTCCATCGAGCTCGTACTTGTTTCACCTCTCTCACCGAAACCACACCGGATCCATACACATAAACTAGAGTTTATCTGCCGGATTAAAAGTTCCCGCAGCACAACTTAAACTTAAATCACTTCACTAACTGATTCAAAACAGCAATCATAATCATTAAGATTACGTTTTATTTATTTTAATATTTCGTCCCGCTTTTGCTATTTACTTATTTATCAATAAATTTGCATTACACTCGCACACACATGCATGTAAATTCAAACAAAATCTCATTTATAATTCATGAAGCAAAACATTTTGCAAGTTTTCGCATCGTCGAGCCGAACCTCTCTCAAACTCTCTTTCTCCCTCAGATGCACACAAACGCTCTCTCTCTCAACGATGAATATCATTATTATTACTATTACAACTTTAAGACTCTTTTCAAATCGTCTCTTTGGTTCTCGTCTATCCAAAGGCCGCACATAAAGTAAATTAAATAATTAAAATCACACTGCCGGTGATACCCTATTAACGACTCACCTGAACTCCATAATAAATTGATAAATATATGTCATTATTTATGCAGAGCACTATTAATGATCATACCTCGTCTTCTTATTATTCAATTCCTAAAACGCATTAGACCATAATTTTATTGCAAATTGATAAGTGTTCATCGATCAATCAATCAATCATTTAGATCAACTAGTTGCAACGATTATTTATAGAGCTTCCAGAGTTACTATTACGGCCAAGAACTGGTTTTTATTTATAGTTTTAATACACTCGAATATAGATTCCGTTTGATAACAAATAAGATGTTATAACTGTCAATATAATAAACATGGATCCAATTCAGATTTTATTAATTGTAATTCTAAATTGTCACATAATGATTATCTTTTTTAGTTGTTTTTTTACCGAAATCTAATTAGTTCGTATTCATACCTGTCATCATCCTATTCAGAATTTACACTAATTTAATAAATAATAATTTCAAGAATTTATTGTCTTATTGATTGTTATTTGTGTTAATAAATTTTTTAACTTCTTGTTTATTTATGGACTAGAGAAAAGTTTCCAATTATTTAATTATAGTATATTAAAACTTGTCTTTTTCTTAAAAACCGGTTTTAGTTTGTATTTTTATGACTATTTATGAAAGTTATATTTATTATTTTAATTATTATTCTTATATGATAATAGTATTTTTAAACGTAAATTGGTTTGATCCATTTTTTTCCATATGATATATTGAAGTACTAGTCTTTAAAGTGGATGTCTTACTCAATAGCACTTGATATTATTATTAAACATATTGCGTGTACCAAATTGGATTTATGCAAGCATTAATTGGATGTTATCAAATTTGATATTACACTTCATTGAATTTTTCATTTTTAACTCTTTTTTATATCATTCAAAAGACAAACATACATTATTTGTTATACTATAATACTTTAAATTTATTTTAACACATTTTATTTGAAAAGTAATAAATTTCATTTAACTAAATTTACTAAATTTCTCTATCTGACAATCAACCACGAAGTTATTCAACAATTTGTAGTTTTCGAGTATGAACTATGTATATTTTTACTGAAAATTACGATTATTATCAAAGAGATAATTTTGTTGTTGATGAAACTTGAATTACTTACTTTACAGCAGTAAAACAGTTTTCAATTGGTGATAGAGGATTCCGAAGAACGGTGAATGCAGCGATCGATTTGAATTTCATTCCGTGATATTTGATCTGCAATCCGTAAATTTACATAAACGTCGCGATAGATCGCCTGGGATTTAGGTCTTGTTAGCCACGGGCGATCCCTTTCATTTCGAAAGTTAACTTTGGATTCTATGGTAATTTTAATGATGCGGTTTTGTGATAAGGGCATAAGAGCGGCGACGATATTCCGAACTTTCGCGGACGATGGGAATATAATCCGTGGATTGAGCAATACCCATTGCCAATTGAATCCAAATCTACATTGCCACATCTTTATTTATTATAAAATAGAATCAAAAACAATTTCTAACAAATAATTTAAAGTTGATCAATTTACAGGAATTAAAAAAAATGTACGTTATTTTCAAATAAATAATCAATAATTTCATTATAGCAATACCAATCGAGTTCTAGGAAATATTTTAAAATATTTATAGTTAATAACGGCGAAATATCAATTATATAAATTAATAATGTTAAAATGAAGAAATAATTACTGCATAAAAAATATGATTCAAAATTTGCTTAAGTTGAAGGAACTGCGTGGAATCTGCAAAGTGTTATTATAAGTAGTTTTTTTTTAATTAATTAATTTTATTAAAATAAACTTTGCTCACGTTATCTTAATTTCATAATAAAATGCATCAATTTTAGATAAATAAATACTCATTATAGTTAGTTTAATGGATCAAATAATTACCTTTTAAGTATTCCAATTAGTTTCGATGTCCTTCGGAAATGCTTGAAGCCTGGCGTAAATAATCTAAAAAGATTCGTTTCGGCCCATTAATTGATCACTTAATAAAAGATATAATAATTTAGAATATCATTAAAGTGAATTCGTAAGAAATTTGGAGGAAAAGTTTTTTGCTCAAGTATTTTTTTTTTTTAATATTTTCTTTATTTTAATATAATGAAAAAAATAATAGTTACAAATTTAAATAAAATTAATAATTCACATTCATTTATTTTTGTAGTTTAATTTAAGGAGGATCAATTAAAATTATCAAACCTATTATTTTCCTTCCGCTCGACTTTCGTCCATAATTCTCGTATAAATTTGATGTTTATTTTTTTTTGTTTGTTTGTTTGTTGTGGGATTCAAGGAATTGTCTTGGGTTTGGGTTCATATCTTTTGATTGAAACACAGTTTATATAAGTACACAAGATGTAGCATTTAATGCTCACGTTTCAAAAACACTATACAGAGGACACGTCGTTACCAAAGTAGTGTAGAGGTATCTCGTCCCATTATTTTTTTTTAATCGTTTATATTTATATTAATATACTTTCATTAAAAAGCAGAACACAATAAAGTCCTCTCATACATAACATAGAGGTACGATATCTCTCTCTCTCTCTCTCTTCTTTCTCTCTGATTCTCTGAATTGATTTAGTCGTATACATTGGATAAGGCGAACAATGATTCATCATGATGGAAATCACTTATAAACGAACAGCCAACATTCTTATTATTGGAGGTATTTGTATGTACAGGAGGCGACCGGAAACGGAGGCGGGCGAAACACACCAAAACAACAGCAACAACAACAATAAAAAAAAGTACGTAAAAACAAAAGAGAACAAGCCGAAACGCAAAAAGAACCAAGGAGAAAACGTATACGGCGCGATGGTTGGTACACCTCTTCTCCAAATCTTAAATTATATAACATGTACAATATTTATATATTATATGTATATATATAAAAAGAAAAAGAAGAAATAGTAGTAGTAAATAAAACTGATTGTTTATAATTAATTGCACGATACGGCCCTTTTTGGTGCTTGCGATCTTGCTTTCAACCATTCCTCGCCTCATATATTTTTTCTATTCTCTCTCTATCTCTTATTTTGTTCGTGCTTCTGCCGCCCCCGGTTCGACTCGCCGCCGGGATCGCTCCGGCCACCACTTAGTTTATAGTATACGCGCTGTATTATCATTATTACTTAACATTCATTACTTTAAAACATGGTTCAAAAACTAGAATCTTTTAAAATTTGGGGGATCCGCTAAAATTGCCGACTCTTTCTCGCTCGCTCCCTTTCTCTCCCATTAACTCTTTTTCATCATTTTTTTTTTCTCGTCATCTTCGTCTTCGGCACGACGTTCCGCGCAAATTCGTACGTCGTGCCGTTACGTTGATGATGGTTGGTGGTGGTCGGATCGTCCACAGCCGTTCCGGACGGGGCGCTCCGCCACCCCACCTGCCCCCGGGTAACAAACATATAAACAATGGGAGGCGGTGGAGGCGGCGGGACGGGGCGGTGCGGTGCGCGGCGATGGCCCGCTCTGCAGCCCTCGGGCGCTTACTTAATATACATATATATATCCATATATTCATTTATATATTTTTTTTATACTTCGTAATGACTAAATTGTAATATTGAGGATCACCGAAATTCGTATACTTGTTAGGGGAGGGGGGTGAGGGCTGCAGGGCCGAGATCGCGCTCTGCTCTCGAATACATCGTCTTTGACATATGAAAAGAAACAAAATAAGAACAAAAAAAAAATAATAAAAAATAATAATAATATATTAAACAATTCAACAAAATCAAAAGCCCCGTGGTGTTTCTCTTCGCTTCGGAACACCACACACACACACACACACTTCTTTCGAATTCTCGATTTCCCTTTTAACCTTTGCAGCCCCGAAACCATCGATAATTGGCTGTCGATTGGATTTGCGTTCATCTAGCTCACCAATTTGATATTATTAAATTATTATTATTTATTATTATTGTTATTTAAATCTTGTAATCGCGAAATTTTGTAATCGATGTTGGGGGGGCTGCAAACGCGCGCGGCCTGGCAAGAATACAGCTATGGATTACATTAAATTAAAATTTACAATAATCAATTAATTAATAATATCGTTAATTAGTGTACAATAGTTATAATCTCTATTATTTTGGGTTGGTTCAGCCTGCCTGACCTGAGACTTGCGACATTCTGTATACTTTGTGTATTATTTGATATAATAGCCTAGCGCGTGAGACACTCGTCATCTCATCTTCTCTCTTTCTAGGTATTTCCTTTAATTTTCATTCACATTACAAAAAAAAAAAAAAACATTTGTTTCTCATTTTTTTTTTTCAGTAAACTGAAAAATAACCACATAACAGAAAAGAAAAGAAAATACATGTTACGTATATATCATTCTTCAATGGATGAAAAGGAGTTTCTCTTTCTGCATTAAATCTGAGATTAAAGGGGTTTCGCGTTCATCTTAATCTTTCGAGTTCTCTGAGAAATAGCAAAAAAATCACAACAGATATAACAACTATTATTTTACAACAGCACAACCTTTTGAAATATACTTTTTTTGCACAATTTTTCCGTTTTCCATTTTTTTTTTCTGTTTCTTTCTTTTGTTTGCGTAATTATTATCATTTAATTATTTATTTTTCGGCTGGTGTGAGATGGGGTGGCGACGCGTCCGGCTCTGATTTCGCTCGATGGTTTCCTTTTGGTTGTCTTCCTTGTTGTTTTCCTTCGTCCAGTCGTTCCTGTGTCGGCGTTCTTCCTCTCCGGGGTTGCGGGGCATTCATTTATTTATCCTCTTGTTATTTCTTAAGAAGGGCCAGATGCGGCGCCGGTAACATCGAAGACCTAACTACGAGACCACATCACGTCCATCAGTCGTAAACTTGTATTTTGTTTAAATTTCTTGCAGCGAAAATTAATTAATTAATCAATTAATTAATACGTAGAGTCCGCCCGATCATTTTTTACTTTTATTTAATTTTATCCTTTTTTTATATAATCTTATTCACTTTTACACGAAATCGTCTTCTATTTTTTTTTTTCTTATTTCACTTTACATCCACTCAAGCTCACCGCTTTTCTTTCTTTCTCGCTCTCTCGCTCTCCCTTAACTCTCGCGTTCTTCTATTTATTATTATTTACTTCTTTTTTTTATTCATTTTTTTATATAATATTTATATTTATATAGTGTTATTATTGTTATGTACAAACTCGCGCACACACGAGTGTCTAATACTTATTTGTACAAGTCCTTCCCGTTACTAAACACTGGGGCACTACATTTACACTTTGTACAATGAATAATCACATTTATGAGTTGCATATTTGAATGTCCGTCGTTGTATGCGTATGACCTGCAAATAAACAAAAACAAATACTTTAGTACAGTTCATTCATCACAAACATGTGCATAATTCAGTATCAGAAAATATTAGGATTTTGGAAAGGATAATACTTATTTCAATAAAAAATGCATATCCTGATAGAATAAGAATCAAATATTTTTTCAAATTTAATTTATTGTTTTAATACATCTAATTATACTTTGAAAGTAAACATCTAAATTGCTATTTTAAAAAAAAAGTATATCGAATACACGTGAATGTTATTCCGCATGAAATTAATGGACGTTTAAAAAAGTAATTAAACGAAAGAAAAAACATTCAGAGTTTTAATTGAATCGAAGCTCACGTAATAATTACGTGTTTTAAAAGGCTCAAAATTAATTTTATCAACGTATATATAAATATACAAACATGTTTGAAAAGAAATATTTTGTAAATTTAGTTAAGTTTTAGTATTAATTTCTTGAAATAATTATATCAATTAAATCATAATAAACGATAGTTCAATGTCTATCTAATATTAATTCCTTTAACTTTTTTTTTAATAATTTTAATTTATTTGTGCATTTTATCAATACATCAGTTAAAAATTAAAATAAAAGTTACTAAAAATCTAAATCTCTTAATCCTTAAAGCTCAAAAATATCTTTTTAATATTGTCAATCAATAGCATTTTGTAGCAGTGTTATTTTTAATTTTTTGTAATTTCAATAATTCTTGGAATAATACTTTGAATATTTATATTCATAATTATATTAAGGAAAGCATAAAAAAACGACTATATTAATGATTAATCTCTTTTACTTCTGTATTTATTACTTAATTATTTAATAGTATGTTTACAAGATTGCATTAGTATTAATCAAATGGAAAGCGTGGAAGCATTTTATTTGGAATGACTCAATTTCGGAAATTTTATCTTAAAGAAACGAAAATAAAACTGTATGATTAACTGTAGATTTCTAGAAATATTATATATATAATATATCAATTTTAATTAAATTGAACCTGATGAATATAAGATGAATAATCTTGTTTTAATGAAACACAAATGAAACGCTTATTCTTGAACTTTGATAATTAAAAAAAAAACGATAGAAGGTGAACGCATATTTCGTAAGAGCATTTTCTTAGATGTATTAATGCGAGTTGCGAGTAAATTTCCAAGCATAATTAGCGTCGCATTAAATTTCAATAATATTTTTTTTATACGAGTTAATATTATTAATTTACTGATAATTTCACCTCAATTATTCCATTTGTAATGTACAGGTACGTTCGAACATTTACGGCACGACGTGTTCTTATTTTTAATTTATCTTAAATAATTCATAACGTGATGAAGCTCTAATAACTTAAGTAATTTTGTTATTGCTGGTTGAATTAAACATAATAATAGTAGGATTAAAATTGGGATTTGGGTATATGTTGTATATTATTTTAACTACAAAAAAAAAACTAAAAGGGGTTAATAAAATAATAGTAATAAACAGTATATTTAATGGAACAGAAATGATGGGTTTTACAAATATTTTTTTCTTGATACAATGTTTGAATGTTTTATGGTCGAGTACTCACCTCACAGATGGTGTCCGTAATACTCCGCGGGGTAGTGCGCGTACTGGTTGTGGAAGGCCGGATCGCCGGGCGGTCGATGCATCATCTGCTGGCCGTCCATCATGTAACCCATCGTACCATCAGGACTGTATGCTCCACTGGGACCTGCGTGAGGAGAGAAAACTGCATCAGTGGGATAAAAAGCTGCCCGAAGACCATCACGGCAAGCTACAAAAACTTCTACCCTGCACCGTCTGTCTTTCAAATAGGATAAACCATCCCTCAAGAAAACGTAAATTAAGCAGGAAAAAGGAGAAACAAAAAGAAGCAGTCCACAAATCATCATCATCATCGACGTCATTCCTCCTCTTCTTTTCTTTCGATCTGCTTTCAAAGAGAAAGGCTATGTGCTGGTAGTAGTAGTAGCATCAGCAGCATCAGAAGAAGGAGGAAGGGTGTCAGTGATGGATCGGGCGGTGCGTGGGTCATTGGCTTCCGCTATTCCTCTTCGCCTGTCTCCACCAGAGAAAACTCTGGAGGGAATCAATAAAAGAGAGCCATCGCATATCGCGTCGCGTCTCCATGCGTATATGTATGGAAACGCAACCGGACAATGGCTAATGCGCTTACTACATCTGACAGCCGTGATTAATGTGATCTAAAATCCCCCTCGCATACACACACACACACACACTCTTGTTTGTCTCCGAACGAAACCCAAACCCAAAAATTGATATTTATTTATGATGCCCTACACTCCATTATTGCTTCTCGTATACATGCATTAAAGAAAATGGTCTACGAAAAAAAAAATAGAAGGGGAGAGTATACCCTGATAATGGATCTAAGTAAAATGAATCGAAATGCACTTTACTTTATTTATTATATTATAGCTTCAACATTAATTGGGTCGCGTCAATTTCGTAAACAAATTGCAAATGTTCTCTTTTTCGTGTATAAAGATAAACAAAAAAGAAAACACGTCTTTGGCGGAACTTTGTTTTGCGTTTAATAAGCGAAAATAAGGCACTCTTTGCTTCAGACTAAAGTTCATTAGAAGTTATCATATATAAATTCAACTATTCAGAGTGAGTGTATGTGTTTGAGTGTATGTGTATGTATGTATGTGGTGATGAACGGAGTCTAAGAAGGTTGGGCCGAGAGAGTTGAGTTTCTGCAGTGTCTGCCTGGCTGTGTGAGTGTGTGATAATGTCGAAGCACTTACACGACTTTCCACTTACTACTCATATCGGCCGATACTACCTGGGATCGGCCCCGAAAATAAAAAGACTAAAATAATAACAAGAAACTCTCTCGCAACGAATGGGGGGAAGATGTAGATGATGTTAAGAAGGAGAAGAAGAAGAGCAGAAGCCTTAATGGAAATTACAATTCATTAAGAGATTATGAAAATATGCGCGCTCTTGAATTTGTTTATTTTCGGTGCAGGGTAAAAAGTTTCCTTCTTGGATGTTCTGTTGACTTATGGTGATTGTGCTGGAATAATTCTGACTCACCTGCTCTGTTCGATTGGTCGATCATTGGTTGAACTATCCTCCGCCGCGCATTGATAAACCTGCAAAAAAAGAAACAAATTTTCCATATAATATTGGTAAAGAGAAGAGATGGAGAGGAAGAAAAATGCATGGAGCGACGAGGGTGGTTCGAAGCAAGAGGGGTCTGTCAGCAGAAACGTCACGCGGCGCTAATGCATTCTGACACCGGAAATGATTGGGTTTTCTGGGCGAAACCGATTGCAAGATGTGTAGCAAATCGATGGCTCCTATATATGTATGTATATAATAATGGCTTTCCCTTACATTTCCGGTCTTTTTGGGGTTTTCGAATGAATTTCCGGTATGCCTGAAATTCATCTTAAGCTTTGGCTAGTTACGCAATATTAGATTTTTACAACGGTCTACTTTTTGCTAATTTACACATCGAGGATACTAACATAAATATTTTATATATTTTTCTCTAGTTGTCTCAGTGGATTTTCAGTTTTATTTTGGAGGCGAGAACAATAATATATAGTAGAGTAATAGCAAATTGAATCTGTTTCAGTTGACGGTCGTAAAAATTGAACGTCTGTGTTGGGGGCGGCGGATGGCAAAGGGTTTTCGCTATGCTGCCTAAGCTATAAATTCGGCGTTTAATATCTTTCAACACACATAAATGAGGTGCGGGGGGTCGCAAGCTGACGCGCTGACCCCGTTCGTTCGGGGGTAGAAGGGGCGACATCTGCCGTTAGCAATTACCGGCCGCCTCCCCAGTTCTGACTGGGGGGTGGTTGCTGGTTGGTCTTCTGTTGCTGGTGTCGAAATGAACGACCGGGCAAAGCTACCCCCCAATCACACTTACATCGGCATCACGTATCCGAACAAATCATCCCCGAAGCAGGCTGACCGTGGAGGTTTGGGGGCGGCGGCGAGACGGCACGCATAGAGATTGTCGTCAAGTAGGCTATTTGGGGAAATCAAAGTGTGCGTGTTGTGTGCGAGGGTGAGAGCGTAATTAGCCTCCCTTGATCTGGAACATATTGATTTGCGCGCGGCAAGTGCCAAACATTTCCCCTTTTCCCATTGTTCTCTTTCCGTGCTCTCCGACACACACACACACACACACACAACGGCCAACTCCTCACCGCCGTCGCACCGCCCCTCACCGTCGCCAATTCTGCTTCCATCAACCCCCGCACAACTCTTTAACGCGCGCGGACTACCGCTCTCAGGTTTCATCCATTATATTATATAACCCTAATCCCTAACCTAATGATCCCCCATCCAGCCTCCTACTACACGCCAAGTCTCTTGCTTCTCTTTCACACGCGCACAAAAACAAACAGTTGTTTCTTCCGATCCCTCCCAGCGGTCGTCGCAACCCTTTCTTTCTTGCATTTCCCCCTTTTCTGCCTCGATTACAAATAAACGACTGTTATTTCCATTTCTGTTCACAATTATCGTTTCCGGATTAAGGTTTCTGTTTTTAGGCGGCGCTCTCTCGCATCGCCCCTCCGGACCCCTTTCGGTCTCAAATGATGGATCGAGCGGCCCGCATCAGGGGTAGGTTTTCATTCGAAACAATTTAAGGGGCTTCCATTATATTTCCCTCCACATACAAATGTATGCGCCGCCCCCGCGAATTCCCCTAAACTCTCTCTCATACACACACGCACACGCACACAAACACACATTCACCAACTACAAAACAAACAACGTTAACGTTTTATTGCACTCAATTAACAGCAAAATTAACACAAGCGGACTTTGCATTTCTTTTCCACGTGGTTCATTCTTTCTTTATTTCTCTTCTTATACTTTTCCGTTTTCATTATTATTATTATTATTATTCGGATCCAACCGTTCTGTTTTGTTCTCTTGTCTGAAATCCCATTTATTTACTTCCCGAAATGGGCACATTAAGGACTTAAGTGTTCCTATAAATTGTTTCAAATTACTTCCGATTCCTGAACTTTCGCAACCGCCCGCCCACCAACGCCGAAAACCGTAAAAGTGAACTTTTGCGAGCAATTTCATAATTTCCATAATCAATGTGCTAACGGTGCGGAATCGCCACTGAAATCGATGGCATTGACTAGAATTGTCCGTTATTTGATATTTTTATATCATTCGATAATCTGTGGTGCATATGAATTATGAGTAGGTCGTCTATCGAAGGTTTTATTTTAGTAGAGGGTTCGTTGTTTTTTTTTATCGCGAAAGCATGTAATTGGATTGAATGGATGTGCATACTAGTGTGTGATAATTCCTGGAAGTGTGCTTGTTTCCGCGGATGATTGCAATATTGTGTAGAGGGTGGCAGCGGCGGTGGCGTTGGCGGTGCAGGCATTGTATCAGGCGGGAGTCAGGTGCGATCGGACCGCGAGATATACGAGTACGCGTGTTAATTTGAATCGGAGAGATTACGCACGTACGGGAGGCGGCGTCACGAAAGTGTACTACTATATACATACATATATAGATATATATATATATAGAAGGTGGGGGGTGGATCGACGGGGGACGAGAGCGCGCTTCATTGGAAATCCTCGTGCGAGCTGCCGCCTCCACCGCTGCTGCTGCTGTATGGAAATGTTGGTCAAATATATCATTCTGGCTTGACAGTGCAATTCTCTTATCTGCGCGCCGCCGGCTCGCATCCCCGGGGTTGCTGAAAAACAGGACCGGGGGCGGCGGCAGGGGCAGGGACGGCTGCACAGGACGAGAGTGGGTTTAGATGGAAAAGGGAGAGCGGGGACAGAGGGGATGGTAGAGGAGAAAGAGGCGGCGGCGGCGGTGGTGGCGGCGGCAGCAGCAGCAGCAGCGCCGACACGGCCCCAAATTGCAAACAAAACAATTCGCTTACACTAGTCAAGCTATTTCATGATCGAATGCCCTGTTTGATGGAACTTGAAACCCGATTTCTTTACACCGCCCCGAAATGTGTACACATCCTCTCTGCTATCGATCACGTACATATGCATACGCTTAAAGGGATCGATTCCAGTTTTTATTCGGTTCCCTCCTGCAGGAATTGATCTAATTGAAATTGCCAGCGAAAGTACTGGCGGGGAGGGCGATAATAAAGAATGAAAAAATGCGACGAAGGGAATCGAGGGAAGGCGGCGAAAACAAATCACCGGCTCTCGGGGCATTAGTAGCGAGTAATGTCATCAACGGCGCGAGAGAGAGAGAGAGTGAGTGAGAAGGAGGTGGAGGATGGGAACACCGCCTCCTCCGACTCCTTTGCCGCCGCCTTTGTTAGTCCAAATAAAGCAGATAGCTTTCCGAATCTACACCGCTTCCATACAATCCAAATTGCATCAGGGCTGGTGTTAATGGCCCTGTCGGAATAATGGATGGAATTGCATTAAAATGTGATCTGCATGGCGCGCATACATTCCATGGCGCAAAATGTAATTACCAGAAATACTCTCCAATTTTTATTTCATTTTATTATTACATTCGTCTCCTCTGCGCCCCAACAATTTATTTTTCGAATTTATTTATTTTGTATTTATTTCTGTGATACGTAACCGTATTGCATTTTACTATCCCCTTATTGTATATTTCGAAGCAACACACCCTCCTACCCTTACCCATCGACATTATTTATTGCTCGCTGCGTGCTCACTTTTTCCCCATATTTCGACGCAGGTTTTCAAGGCATTATTTATGGGGCTTTTCCCACTTGGCGCTGCGCCCCGCGTATAAAGAACGTATCATGCTGGATGGAGCTGTAATCCCGAAGCCGTGATGTATTGACGCCACCACCGCCGCCAACGCCTCCTCCACCACATCCACCAGAGTTCTTTTCAATTTCCAGGTACAGCGTATCCAATTTCCAAGCAGCGCTAAATCAAAACCTAATAAATTCGCGCCGCGATGATTTCCTCGGAGGGCGCGAGTCCCTTTTACATCGGTTAATTATACAACCAACTTAAGAACTGCAAGTCAGAGAGGGAGAAAGAGAGAATTGAGCAGAAAAACTTTGGAGGTAGACAGATGATTTCCTCGGAGAGGAGACAAGGTGCGCGGATTTGTAACTGCGAGGTTCCTTTACGGGGGTGGCGGGTAATCGCGGAACGCAGTTAGTTAATGTATAATTACAAGAGGCTCGAGTACACTCAAGGGCTGGCGTGTCGAAGGGTTGTAATGATATCTCTCAGTTCATCTCGCATTCTCGGTCTCTTCTCTTTCTCTCCCTATTCCCTATTTTCATTTCCTGCTGCAATAGTTCATTAAAAAGGTGTTTCAGAGGCTATTTGGTAAGCTATTAGGTGGCCTGATATTACTCCTCAGAGGGCCATTCGCCGGCGGCGGCATCCGACGACAATGAAACTCACTCGTAAATTGGCGGAGGCGGCAAAACTCGCTCTCTCTATCTCCTTCTCTCTCTCTCTCTCTTATATATAGAAATGTGTGTATGTGTGTTGGGTAGAGGAGAGGCGGAATTAAGAAATTCGAGCGAGAGAGCGTCAATGCGGACTTGATAAGGGCTCCCCTCGCGAACCCAACCGGGCGACGATTTATCACCGGGCCGCATTAACCCAGGTGAACCCCTCACACTCTCACGGCCCCGAGACAATGTCCCCGCCGCCGCCGCCGCCTCCTCCTCCTCCTCTGCCGTCCCCAAGCGGTAATGGCATGGTGCTATGAAAAATGATGATGACATGGACTCGTGGCGCACAAAAAAAAAGTGAGTAGAAAAGTAGGAAACTCTCTTGGGGAAACGCTCCTTGCATGGAGTTGTGTATTTGAAAAAATCTATTCCCAACACAGAACGAAAAGCCTAATCTAAAAATACTAAAATCTGACCATCTTTGCTTTATCCGTGAACGTAGCAATTATTGACTAAGCAAGAGGTTTTGCCAACGTTTTTCTATATTTGTTTGTTGCATCATAAAAAATTGACGATTTAGGAGATCGAATGGTGTTTGGGTATACTGCGAAAGCGGGCGGAACGCCGCAAAGTGAAGCACCAATATATGGAGTACACGTCGTTGGTTGCGGCGGCCATTTCCGCGAAGAGCAGACAGTAATCGCCCTCTTCAGGGTCGTAAACAGGGCCGAAATGACCGTCGAGACGGCTCTTAATGGATTTCGGGTCCGCACTTCGTCCCCTCACTTGCTTGGAGAGATAGAATGAAAGAGAGATAGAGAGTTCGGGGACGGCGCGCAGCACGCCGCCGCCCCCGGCCGTGCATAATACATGAACGCAAACACAACAATTACCGCTTTTCCGGCAATTAACTGGAAATTACACCTTCCCTCTTTGGCGTTTCTTTTGCTTTAGGGATTTCCAGTCGCCTACATGCAACGCTCATCTAAGAAGTTTTTACATATTAAAACCTGATTACTTACTTTATGTAATTTATACCTCTAACGTTAATAGAATATCAACATCGATTATCAATAATTTAATTCATAAGAATATATATTATTGGTTAAAAATAATTAGTAAATATTCAGTTATAAAATGAATGGTCTGCAAAACCAGAAATGTTAATATTATCCATTGGATGAAATTACTGAAGTGATGGTATCGTTTCAAAAATATTTTGTATTTGCGGAATATAAGTGCGGGAAGAAATCGATTGCAATTAACGCGTGCGCCAGAGTGCCATTTTCAGCTGTAATCTCATTTAGACGTTGAGGGTGGCTGAAAATCTAATTAGCGGTGGTACCACAACACACTGGATCGATTGATCAATTCTCCAATATATATATATATATATGGGTTTTGGGGGTACAACAAGCGAAGTAAAGAAAATAACCCGTATAACAGAAGAGGAAGCGGGATGTGTATGTGCACTTACCAGTTATTGACTTGGAGTATCGTCAGGCCCGTGTCCTGCGCCAGCTGCTTCTTCTGGTCCTCCGAAGGGTATGGATGCTGCAAAACAAAAACAATTATTAATTCATGGTCGATCCTGGTGTATATATATATATATATCTCATTCCATCTTCATCTTTCGATCTATCGCTCCACCCCCTCAGGAGCGGCAATCTCCGTAATTGACGCGCGATCCAATCCAATTCTCGGGAAAACAATGGATGCAAGAGGGTGGCGGTCCCCACACAGACACAGACGTACACTAATAATAACTAATGCCCTCTTTCCCTGTTCGGCTGAGTGATTGCTGACTCGTTAGCGGGTCAGCAATTTCGAAGAAGTCCGCAAATTGCATTGCAACAAACGCGAATGGAAAAGAGGAATAAGAAATCCGTGATTTAATTCGTTTTTGCTGCCACCGCCACCCCAGACCCTTGAGACTAATAACCCCATCTCCGGTGTTCGGTGTAGAAATTTATGTGCACGTATGCATAGTGATTTTTATTATTATGTTGGGAATCCGCACGAGCACCACCCTACCGCTCCCGCAGCATCATTTGCCAGCAACTGGGAAAATTGAAGGGCTCACCTTCTTCGGAGTAGAAGAGAAAACGGAGCAGATTTCAATGCACCCGTGGGGATGCCGAGCATAAGAAAGAAAGGAAAAGGAAACGAGAGAGAAAAGGAAGAAAAAGAACAACGAAAACAATTTTGGGGCAGGAATTTTTTTATGATGAGAACGTATTGCAGGCATATAGGGATGAAAATCCTCCACGGATTTCGCTCCACTCAGGAAAAGGGAGGTTTTTGGTAAGCAGGACACATGTCGACGGCGGCAGCCTCCGTCGGATAAACTGGGATAACCGCGCGCCGGAAATATAGCCCGACCGGAAATGGAAGCTCGTAGCCGGAAAAAAGGACGCTGCTCGTGCTATATTTTTTTTACTCCTCGCCGCCACCCTTCTCTTTCCGCCAGACATATCGAAATAACCGTAAAAGTCGAGGGGGTTTCTTTGCGGTTTCCTCGCAGAAGGAAATATCTACAAATAAGGACGTGTATGTTTGTACGAAAAAAAAAACGTTACGAATATTTTCGTTATTGGCTGAAAGAGAAAAACTAACTGCAATACAGATGTAATTTTACTTTTCTTTCGTTAGCAGGTTTTTCCACGTTGATTTATCACGTCGAGCGACACGTGGCGGTAATTGCCGCGCGTAACTAAGGCGACGCGTTTTAATTAATATTTGCGAGTAGCGGGGGTGGCGTGCAAAAAAAATGGGAGTAAAAAAAAACAGTTGCGGGGGTGGATTAGCATATAATGGGGACATCGGGTGTAATTAACGGCGTTAAGATGGCGCTGGTGGACAGGCGCGGGAGCCTCATCGATCTGGGGGTGGCGCAAATGCACACACAATATCCGATAGCGGGATTAGCGCGGGGGGCTTAATGAGTCGTGCAAGTAAGCCGGGATCACCTCGTGATAGCGCCGGGTCCGATGAGGGGATGGGTGATGCATTGCTCTCAAATATTCAAAAGGGATTCTAACACACCACCACCCCCACACCGGTCAGCCTTCAGACGCGATGATGCATCATCAAAGCACCACTAACAGCCAGCCGCCCCACACTACAGTGACAGTATTTGGTGACAGGTGAAGGAGATCTTCGGGCCGCGAAACCGCCGCCATCTCTGCCACCAGCAAATCTCCTCGGCCATTGTGCCTGCACTTTAGGCCCTTGTAAACTACATGTAAACACAATGGTATGGATATCGCCTACTTAAACGGCCGTGCTGGGAATCCAAGTGCGTTGTAAGGAACGGCCATGCAAATCCCTCTCGAGAGTCGGAATAACTTTTACGAGATTGCTGATGGCTATCTGAGCGAATGGTCCCGAAGAATAAAGAGAAGTAGTAGAAGAAGAAGAAGGAGGAAAGGGCTTTTTCGCTGCTCTCCGTTCTTACCGTGAGGTGCTGGAACAGCCACGCTCTGAGTATATTCGTGGCCACTTTAGGGAAGATTCCGCGCTTTTTTTGGTTCTTCTTGCCGTTCGTGTCATCGTCTTCCTCGCCCGTTCCTTCGCCGCTCCCGATGCTCGCATTACTGGCATCACCTAAAGAGAAAACGACCACATTATACACACCATCCAGAAAAATAAAATCAAGTCTAAGGGCAGGATAGCAGTGAAAGATTTTCGGTCTCTGATGCTCCGATCGCAATCCGGGGACCCATAAAAACGTAATCTCATAAAAGATTCATCCTCATCCCACACACAAACACTCACACACACACATGCATGCATGGATGCAGAGAAAATGAATATCAATCGTCTCTCGCAAACACATTCTCAAAGATTGGATTGCTTTATTCTATAAATTCACCGTTCTTCCGTAAAATTAAATATAAAACACATTTTTGGCAAACGTTCGAAATTCTGTTACATTTACATATCTAATGTTGCATCTATACCATGCGTGATATTAGACATAAATGTCATCAATACTTTGTATACCTGGCATACGTTTGATGTTTAATGTCGCAAATAGTATGGATTCATCATCATAGTACCAAAATATAAAACATGTTTAATGTATTTTTAAAAAGAAATGAATAAAATTTGTATTTATAATTAATTCAATTAAGTTGAAATTAGATTATTGTGTACTTATATCGAATAACAAAAATTAAGTCGGTTACACAAACAGCCGAAACTTAAAAGGGTGGCGAAATGGGCGTCGTTCGGTTGTTTAGCTTAAACATTCTTTTTTCATGAGGCGGGGGTTGCTGTACCACGAGAAAACTAGGGTGGTTCAAGAAGTTAATTGCAACGTAATATTGTAGGATGCATTATTTTTTCTGTTTTTTTTTTCTTATTTCATTTGCCAGTTGATTCCTGTGTATGTGTGTGTGAAAATGAATAATTTGTGGGCACAGGCCAACAACACACGAAAGGTTTTTGGGGGGCTTACACGCCCCGAAGACAGCGGTTGGAACATATATCACGAGCGGATGGACTAATGACGGGTCACGTCAGTCATCCCATTGGCTTCGAGCCGGCTCATAAAAATATTACAAGTTCACCTCGTGTCGGCTTTGTGGGATTCCAATCTGACGTCTACATTCCGCGACCTTATCGACTCCACATAGCGCTCTCTGAGTGGATAAAACCTTCCTCTCTTCTTTCTTTATTTTTTCTTCTTTTTTCACCCGCTGTATCTCTTCTTCTTCTTCTTCGCCTTATTCATGTTCTTCTTCTTTTTCCTTCTCTTATTCATCATCCTTATAGTCTTCCCTCCTCTGGTGCGCTCTGCTCTTGTTTTGATGCTCTCTCTTGACCGCGGGCTAATGCCTTATTATACCGCGCCATTACGACATTTACATAAATTATAATAATTTTATAAAAAGGTAATTTCTATATAATCTTTTCGTGATGCGTTGTCGTTGCGTGGCGAATCTTTTGCTCTTTTCGGTGGCGGCGGCGGCGGTTGCGACGACGGTGGTGGTGCGTCTCCTCCCTAGTCTTTCGACGGTGGTGCAATGACCGAGCCGACAAGCTGGGACATAGTCAAAACAGACTTAGCGTGTTTATAAGTCGCTGGCGCCGAGAGCGTCGTTTCGACACCTGCTATTCCTCGTCAGCGTCGCGGTTGTCAAACGGCGTCGCCGTGGCAGGAGCAAAACAAAAGCTAACAAGCTCTTAATAGTAGTCGGATATGTGTGTCACGTGGATCCAGAGTCGCGTTCTCTAAATTTAGTCGCGCGACCAAATCTCTCCTCCTTTTTCCATTTCTATTTTTCTTTTCTTCATCATCTTCATCTTACTTTCCCCTCTTGCTTTCGGTCTCGGACAATTTATTATAACAATTTATAAATATAGAGTGAATGGATGCATTTATTGTCGCGGGGGCCGCCCATAAATTCGGTACCAAATCGGTAAATGGTACCATTCCCGAACCCCGCGCCGCCAGCGAAGAGGCCTCTCTTTAATGATGCGTTTTATGTTTTTGCACGACGGACATTATTTTAATTCGGGCCCGTTGGCATCGGTCCAGACCCCTGCGCCACATGTTTACTGCTTTGGCACAGTGTTTACGCCGCGATGGCAATTGCTATCACATGTGATAACGAAATCTCTATAAGACCTTGTCCAATTAGCTCTAAATATCTCTCTCCCACCCGTCTTTTACGTCTTCTCTATGCAACATAAATAATACCGATCTCCCCCAAAAAGTAGCACCAAACTTCAAGATTCTCAAAGCCTTAATCTCCTCTTGGCTTTATTTTAATTGCCATTTCTCCTATACTCTAAAAGCATAATTTGTTCAATGCATACATAATATTATTGAATTCGATATAAAATTCCATAAAATTAAATAAAAGCTTAATAAAAACTAGTCGAGTTGATGCACAACAATACTTGTTTCTGATGTCGAAAGCAACGCAACATCAGATTTCGTATTGAATTTGCATATTTCGTCTCCTCCATTATTGCTATTATTGTTTTTTTTTTGTTCAATGGCCGCGGGAATTAATTGAGACAACAAGAGGGAAATTAGTGCTTAGTGATGCAGCTGCGGTCACGCTTTGTGATCCCTCGCTCTGCTTTGATATGCGGAAGAGAATTCTTTGAAATTTGTCCGCGCCATGCACAAAGATTATTGTAAAGTGGCTTCGCTTCAAAACTATCTAGGTAAAGAAAAAATCTTAACGATTTCCGATATACAATTTGAAATTTTCTGCCTTCTTTATATAAAATTGACTTTCGATTGCTTTATACATAATTAACATAATCATGTATTCCTTTGCATAATTTGAACAATTAAGGCAATTTGGTAATTATCGTGATTTAAAAAAAAACTTTTAAAAATGAACCTTTGAAATGTGCACAAAATTGTTGCTAAATCAAAATGTTTTTTCTTTTTTTTATGAAATTAAGTATGATGAAATGAATAAATAGCAAAGTAATTAAGCGTGTCTGCTGTATCTGAAACCGTCTAGAATGGAATTACTTTTTGTTTGACAATTAAATGGAGATTTGAGGATTTATTTGTTTGTTGATCATTAAGTTTGTTTTTTTTATCCCGTTCATTCTGTGCGACTTTTTGTTGTGGGGGAGAATAGTCGGATTGGCGGGGGATTATTCGTAATTTGAGATCAGCTGCATTTGAGAGAGTGTTTGATTTTTTTTCTCTTTTTGTGTGTGTGTGTGTGTTGTTTGGGTCGTAGCCAGAGGGTGGTATAATTGGAATATTTCGAGCCGACGGTGCTCTTGCGGTAGGTTCCGATCGTGGACATACACATATACAGGGAGACACAATGGGAAAAGGGGGCTGTCATTTGCAGGACGTAGGATGGATGTGAGAGAACAACGAGCAGAGTGGATGAAAAATAATAATAATATTTAAAAAAATAAATCAAACAAGCTGGAGATAAAGGTTCGGATGGGAATTGGAAGGGAAGGAAATGATTTCTGGGATCGATGAATGTGCGGAATATGAGTTGTAAACTTTGTCTCCGTACTCTGGTCGACTCTTCTCTTCTCGTCTACTCTCCTGATGAGCGGCGAGCGTGCGGCCAAGAGATGGGATGAGAGGAGATGCGATGTGTGGAGGAGAGTGAAGAGAGGAGAAAAAGAGTGAGAGAGAGAGAGACCAGAGAGCCAAGGTAACAATTACGGGTCCATGGGAACCAATTACGGGCCGAGTGATGGATGACCCAATCAGAGAAGGGCCTATACTGCACCACCGGCAGGTCAGCGGAAAGGTCAAACCTGTGAATGTGTGTATCGAGCGCGCCACTCTCGGAGCCGCCGCAACGCCTGCGCGCCCCCTCGCGCGCCATGGCTGCGAGGCGGGAATGCGGCGGTCGCCATGGCAACCGCGGGGCCCGACCCACACGGCGGCGGCGCGGAACCCGCGAAGAGGAGAGCCGATCAAAACCGCACGACCACAGGGAGAAAGAGAACGGGAAGCAGAAAGAAAGCAAGAAGGGAAGAAGGACGAATAATAAAGAAAGGGCACTCTCTTCTTTCAGGGAGTCGTCCCTACTACTCACCAGGGCTGCCTAGGAAGACGGAGGAGTAAAGGACACCTCTCCTCGCGGCGTCGCTCGTCGCCCTCGCATCCGGTGGTGATGACCATTCTCGTCGCGGACACCATTTACCTAAGCAACAAACAAACAGAAAATAGCACGATTAAATCAAAATTCCAAAGCAATTAGGTTTCACCTAGTTTTGAAAAGGAAGATGATAAAGGAATAGGCAATGAAAATCCAACATCTTTTACCCGCCCCATAATATTGCGTTTACCGACCACCCGTTGAGCAGGAATAACATAATCCAGCGGAACGATAATGAAACTCCCGACGTCAAATTGAACGGCCGTGTTATTGCCGCCACCGAACACACACACACACAGATACAACCACCCTCGGGGTCTCTTCGTTCTCCTCGTCATCTGTTTACCATCGATTACCAGTCGCCACCAGTCATTTCTTTTTCCACTGCTAATGCAATCAATAACAAACACTCGTACATTTTACCCCAAATCAACATTTTTTATGTAACTTTTTCATATTTTACTCTTCATTTTAATATCATGCATAAAACTTTCTTTAAATATGAAGATTTATTTATTACAGTTCAATTAATATTTTCTAAGTTGGCCAATAAATTATTATTAATAATTAATTTAATTATTTTTATTAAATTGTGTAATATACAATTTCATATTTTTGACAAATTTAGTAATTAGTTCTCAGGGTAGATATATTAGATGTACCGTAAATTGATAACAGTGGTTTTTAATAAAATACAATAATTATATATAGACTATAAAAATAATTAGATATTTTGAAACTGTACATAGACTACTATATAGATTATTTGTATATCTTCATGTATTTTTGTAATGTAAACTGATAATTTTGAATATTTTAATTTTGTATCGCTTGCATGCAACAATGAGGTGTTCGTGGCGATGTTTGCGATGCATCTTCTACCATTGTTATTTATGGGAAAATCGTGTGCGCTAGTAAAGGAAGCGATTATGGTGCGGTTTCGGGGGTTCCCCCGGGGCTTCGGAATGTGATTTATGTGCAATGAAATTGGCAGCCGTCGGACGTTTCGGTTTTCCGACGGTTGTCCTGTCTAATCCGTGGATGATCCGACGTCCGTGGATGGGGGGAAAATGCGACCGGGCGCGAAAAGAAAATCGCCAAGATTTAGTACTTGTTATTAATCGGGGCCCGGTTGCGTGCCGCCAATTAGCGTCGCGCGCCACGAGAACTCTGTCATACTAAATTGTGATGAATCATAGCTGCTAAATCATCTGGGGCGAAAACCAAGAAATACCAGCAGCCTACGTCTTGCATCTTCTCGATGCTGGCTCGCATCCCATATGCTGCCATCTCTCCTCCTTCCGATCTGTTCGATGTCATCGCTGAGATTCGCGTTTTAATTATCGTCGGGGGCAGTGTTTTTATGGGTCATTTTAGCCGAATTTGCTGTCTCCCTTCGATGCTTCCCATTAGTTCGTATGAGGGTTACAAGGGGAATGGTGGAGGAGGCAGGGTCATTTAACGCAGGCGGCGGCTGCTGGAGATGAGGAGAGTCGCGTCGAATGGGAGAAGGAGAGACAGACGGAGAGGCGAGGGTGGTTTTGCGCGTCGCGATTTTGATTTACGAATAGAATCGACAGCAGAATCCACTCGTGAGAGGGCGAATACTATAACCAATGGCGTTGCGATGCCCTGCAGCAACCCTGCGCGTCCGCACCACTCTTCCTTTTTTTTATTCTTTCACTCTCACACCCACAATTACTACTATTGCTCTTCTCGTGCTCGTCCATTCGCAAAATTCAAGCTCATCACATTATATACCAAGAAGTCAAATATCAAATTAAATAATCATCACTATTCAAATTACATTAAAAATTTAATTATGAAATCATTCATTTATGAAGATAAGAAAATACAGGTATGTATTTGAAGAAATATGCTCAAAATGAAATGCGTTTAATCTATATTACAAAATACGCAGAGCGTTCGCAAACTGATCAATTTAAACTTATTTATATTAATAATAATTTTTGGATTAATAAAACTATCGAAAACTTTAGTTTCATAATCTTGTAAGAAAATGTGCAAATTATTTTGCATTTGATTTTGTTGATATTGATATTTAAAATAATTTCGATAGGAAAACTGAAGTAAAAATATCAAAGATACTGAAAATGACGAATTAAACGAGTGTGTGTTCATCGTTTGATCTCGCCGTCGGCGTCCCCTTTTTTAACGCATCCACACTAATAATCCTCTTGCAAAGATCATAGGCATTTGCGGAATTGTCCATCGGGTCTGATCTCTTTATTTGGTGCGGTTTGAATGCAAGTATGTGCAAGTGTGCGATTTATTCGGTTCGGGTTTTTAATGCCGCGATTTATGTGCCCCAACGACGAGATGAATGGGCCCTAATGTCCTAATCAACGCGTTAAAGAATTATTAATATTGTTGTAATCTCGAGAGCTATTATTAAGTGAGCATTATGTGGAACCCACACACACACACACACACAGACAGTGTAGTGTGCACACTTTCGGGCCTACTCTCGGACACGTGGTCTCGGAGTGCTTCTGTTTCTCCTCCACTCGTGCGGCAGTCTTTAATTATTTATGTCGGCCCACCCAAAAGGGTTGTCTTCATTTTCTTTTTATTGCAATTGCTAATTTCTGAGACGGTTTAAATCTCTAAAGTTGTGTGTTTGTGTGTGCGCGTCTGGAAAGGAAGCGGAGATTGGTGGGGACGGCTATCTTGCGCTGCTATTCTTCTGTCGCTCTCTTTTTATCGCGTCGAGTGGCGAAAGTGAGAAAGGGATGGGTGAATGGTGTAATTTAAATCCATGGTCTGGGGAAGATAAAAAGGCGCGATTTGTAGCCGGTAACGAGGGCGCGGTCGTTCCAGTGTCCATCAAAATCGAGAGGAGGGCTATCACTGGAATAGACGCCGGCGGCGGTGGTGGCGGCGGCGGCGTCGGGTCGGGGGCGGCGCGTCTGCGCACCATCGACGTATGCACGTTCGCTCTGCTCGCCATCTTGCTCGCAATCTCCCAAATGGCCGTGGCGATAAGCGGAACGGTAATTGTAAAATGCACATCCGTGAAATTGGGTGAGCGAAGCAGTCGCGCGGGCGTCGCGACGCCCCATCCTCCCTCCATACACTGCATCCCTTTCCCGTCGCATACGACAGTCCAGGTCGTAACATAGCCATCTCTCTCTCTCTCTTATACACTCAGTCCATGCTGCATGCGTCGTTCCTTCTGCATGTGGGATGATGATAATGATGAGGACGGGGTCGTAAAAATCAGCTGGGGTCCTTCGGACACATAAAAACGTCCTCGTAGTAAAGTGACGTTTCGGTCGGCCCGGACGGGAAAATCGATACGTTTACGTCATCGGCAGTTAGTACCAGCACACACAGAGTCACACACATATATACATATATACATGTTTCTGACAGGCCGCGGCACCGATAAAATATCTATAGATACACTCGCACACACACACACACACACACACACACATTTATTTACCAGCCGATATTATTATAATGTAATCGATGAAAGCAGACTGCTTTCAGCTAACAGCGACGGAGACGAGGAAGTGACTTGCGAAGTCTACCCTTCTCACTGCACTTTACAACCCACCACCTGGTGGATTTATAAAATACACTCTCACATGCATACACGAAACCCTAATCATCGTAGCCGTAATGATCGTCATCAGCTGGAGCGCCATTATTTTACATGAACACGCGTTTATTCATTTTCACACTCTGAAAGCCTTCCTAACCGAAAAACAAGAAAAGCACTAGGCACTTTTATAATTCAATGATGAAAAAAAATTGTATTGTTTACTGACTTATTAGAATTAAGACAATTTGTTTCAGTTTAACATTCAAAAAATAGTTCTAAAATCCAAAATAAATTTAGTGAAAATATAAAATAAATGCATTTCAATAAGTAAATATTTAATTATTTACAAATATAAAATAAATTAATGTTATTATTTCATACTCAATATACAATACAAAAATATTTTTATATAGATATTATGTTACTTATTTTTATATTTTTCTAAACAGGCTTTAATGTAATTTAATTTACGTTTTGATAAAGATCTGTAATAATACCTTTTCTCTTTTTAAATAAATTTTAACGAGTTCAAGTCACGCACTTTTGTAATCAATTTTTGAGATTTCTTTCGGTGCGTCGGAAAATTGACCGTTTGTCTTTTAAGTGTGTGTGTGTGTAGTTTGTCTGGTTTGCAGTATGCAGGGAATGAGTTTGTATTATTATCGGGGACGGCAGAGCAGACAAACAAAACGAACGGAGGCGGCGCGCAATTAACGGAGCTTCCTGCATTGCGCCTCTTATTTAGATACTAATGACTTAACTACACATTACGCTACATTGTAATTAATGTTAATGCCTTTATGGGGCAGCAGCAACGTGCTAATTAATTATTCAATAAAAGGGAAGAATTGAAGAAGGCATCACGATAATAATAATTTCGAGACGGGCGAAATGCAAATGTCGATCCGCCCGGCCCTTCGTCCTCCGCGGCTCAGCTGCCCACCAGGTGAACAGAAGAACCACGCGAGGTTCGCATTAGCCGAAACCAAAATAATTACGGCGAAATTTCCTATAGCCTCGATGATGATTCGCATGACAGGTACGGTTTTCGGGTTGCATACGCGCTCCCCCCATTTACACACAATAACACGTGTAGGACCGAGAGCGGACGACGATCATCATCACTATGATGATCATCGTCGTCACATGCGGAATAATTTCACTCTGAATACATTGTAATACATAAACATACAATTACATTAGCCTAAACAACTGTTTTGAAAGGCGCTTTTTCGAGTGATGCCCCCGGCCGCATATTAACATCCACACTCCATTCTGAATCTGTTGAATATCATTCGGATTATGGAAATCCCATTGTGCCTTTTCAAATAGATCCGACTCGCAGATTACCCATCCGACAATGTCTGATTTACACATTAAATACCTGCGTTTAATGCACACCTCTGATAGAATATTGAATCGATATTTATTTATTTATTCTCTTTTTCTCTTCGAATTAGTTTGGCTTTAATAAATTGAAGAAGAAGAAGAAAAAAAAAGAGTGTTTGTAAATGGACGCGTGTGCGTGCCCGATCGATCAGGGCTCGTCCTTGTAGATGATATTCGTCCTGAAAGTCCCGTTTGATGTTCTACGTGTGTGACATGCGATTCACCTGTTAGCAATTCCCATGTGACTGTAATACGCGCACCCCCTAAACAGATTTTAATGCATTGAAACAATGACTCGAACGTTATAAAGAAAGGGAATTGATAATAACGGGGAGAAGTCAATCCAATCGGCGGTGGTAATGAACGGAAAAAGCTTAGAGTTGATGGACAGTTCGATACTGCTTCGAGATCGACAGGCCGTCCGTGGTGGTGTAATAAGCATTCAGGTCAGACCCGTTTTTCCGCTGCTCCTCTTCTTTCAATTTACTGCTCGCCATTAATTAATGAAATTGTTCTAATTGACTCATTAACGGCCCCGCACATTAAATAATAAATTCTACAAATTGATTTCATCCATTTACAGACGCCGGCGACGATTTTCCTAATTGCCGGCAGGAAGAAATACATAAATAAATGGCGAGCAAAACTGCCCAATTAGGATTCACCACCTAGTTTTTCCACGACTCCACCAGTTAGTTTCGCGGCCTTTCCAAGATTTACAATTTCCATTGACATAAATATCAATTGGCAAATGCCAATGCAAGGATCGAAGGTGTTAGCAGCATAGATGCGTGTGTTGTATACATGTATATAGAATTTGTGTGCGCTGTGTGTTTTGGTTGTGGGATATTAGTGTTCGGAGCACGGGAGGCTAATAAGTAAATGATGTATGATTCTGTGGACTGTAAATTACTGGCATATCAATACGCCACTGTTTAATTATGATATAGCGCCTATCTCAGTGCAGATATATTTATACTCATTTGCATGCCCAGGAATCACTCGCCACTTTACATAATGTCCATAAATAATAAACACACACACACACATAAACGCGCGCGTGCGTTTTGCTCTTTCTATCTATCCGTTTGTCTCTCTCCCCCTCTTTGGAGTGCGAGTGTGCTTGCATTAATTACTGCCGCAATAAATAAACGTTAATTTATTATTTATTAATATCGTATCATTAAAACCGTTTTACACATTTATTTATATACACAAATGATGATGATAATAATAATAGTCATTGATTTTTAATAATACCCTATATAAGCGAAATCATGAAGCGGAATTTTAAAATTCCATTTTAATATTTAATAATTAAAAGCATTGCTCAATTATACTGCCATAGAAATGTTATTAAATAATAGAAGATTCGGTTTTTTAAAAAAATACATCAATTATACTAAGTGAACAGAACTTTTTATGAAATATATTTACCAAAAGTTTATTTAAAGCGTTACTAGATAAGTGACTTTGCATAGTTAATTTGAGGTTGAATAACAAGATTAGCGCGTCTTTTCGCTAATAATAATTGTTTCTAATCCGGGTGTTGCGTCAATTCAATTTGAATACAACTTTATTTTATTGTCAACGTGATAACATAATTTATTTAATTTATTAATTAATTAAAAATTTAAAAAAAATATGCATTTAAAATTTGCGTTATTAATAATACAAAAATTAATAATTGAAAAGTTGATTTTAATAATTTTTTTTTATTCCATGTTTGTATCATCATAACACTGTAAGATTTACATCATTCGTAAGTTGCATCATGGAAATTTAACAATTTCAGTTGTTTTAAATTGTATACTTTAAATATTAATATCGGTCGTTTTCGAATGTCGGAATCACGAGTTTTCTATATTACGTTGAATTTTTGGCAAAGATTATAAAATACAAGTACATGTACCTTGTTTCATCATCAATCTGTTAAGTAAGGTTCAATGCTACATTAGATGTGCTTCGAAATAGTCCAATTTCAGTCCACTCGGATGAGGGAGCGTGCAGTTCTTTTGGGTTGTTGCTCATGTGCTGGGTGCGGTTTTAATAATTTGGCGAGGTTGCAAATTGAATTCCCGGAGACGGTTTCGGGTGGATGTGTGTGTGTGTGTATTTTGTATGTGCAGGGGGATGCGATCACGTAATCTATTTGCGGGCTGGGAAACTGACGTGCGCGGAACCCTAAACGGGGCTTAGACGAATACGACGTGGTGTGTATGAGATGCGGGGGTGGCGACAAAAAAAAAAGTAGATTAATAACCGCCCCCGGATAACGGCTAATCTTTTCTGTTGCGCGCCCAATCACCTGAACCTCGGTAGCAGGATGGATCATATCCGGAATACCAAATAGCCAACAATTCATGCAATGAAAGAAAAGCGAGGAAGTCGGCGGTACGGTGAAAAGGATGCGGGAGACGTAATTTTGGGGTCCACTTTTATTGTTTGTTGTAAAATGCAAATACACGAGACGAAGTGTAGTTTTTAGCGCGGTTTTAATTACACAGGCGTTAAGTGAACACGGTCTGCAGTGGCAACAAATGCGCGTGAAATCCATACGGCGGCGTGACTGTGACTGACGGGACCCGGACTGTGCGGTCACGGGGGCACACACCACCGACAAACATAACACCAATAACACCTACAATAACAATAACAACACCCAAAACCTTCCTTCTTCCTTCCTACCTTTGGAAGTACTACTACCGCTCCACGCACACGGCGGTACCCATTTTCTCCGGCTCCGCCGATATGCTGTTTACATCTTAAATCATTCTTCTGCTCGCGGTAGGTCCATGCCGCACAACTCCTGGTTTACGCGTTGCTTTCTACCATCATTCCTTAACTCTCTCTCTCACTCTCTTTCTCAAATATACAACATTTCTCTCTCGCAACAACCAAAAAAAAAAAAACAGGTGATTTTAAATGGCGACTGCAAGATGAGAAGGACGAAACGCGCTTGAGCTGAGGAGGATGTTTGGTTAAGGATAGCGGCTATTAGATTGTTCATTAGTTCATTACATTTTAATCGTTTGGAAAACAATGCCAATGCGCGCCTCCTTCGCCTTTGCGTGCCCCGTAATTACGCCATGACAAATTGACGGGGGAACGAATTACCGAGACCTACAAAAATTGTTCCTGCCTGTAATTCCACCTCAATTATTCATTTTCTTCGTTTTTTTTTTTTGTTTTCCTTTCGTCCATACACATCACAAAACATATGCACACCGCATAAACTAAATCCTTTCCAAAAGCAACTTACCTACACTACACACAATCAGCATTCTTGTTCACTTTTCAATTCAGTTTAACGAATCGCTGAAAACATTCACTACACTTTTTTTGTTTGTTTGTAAACGCATTTGTTTAACGCTTCCTTAAAACCGAATATGAAAGTTAGAATAAAATATTCAGAAAATAACAAGATTCCGAATATATTATTATTACCAATTACATTATCATAAAAATCAACTCAAGTTCAAATATTTCCAACTACTTATTATATTTTACGAACCGATGAAAACATTTATTACGCATTAATAAATGCAACTGACAAACACTCGAACTCGCCCGAAATATCTGTATCAAATTATGTAATAAATCATAATTTTGAAAATGATTACAGTAGTAAATACATTTTCTCAAATTTTCATCTAAGTAATAAATATTTTCAAACATTAAGAATTATTTTATAATTCCATTAATTCAAATCAGATTTTAACAAAAAATAAATTCTGTCAACAAGTACAATGGGCTAAATTTATCATCGGCTCCGATACAAATATCAAAGCGTTAAATTTCCCGATTTAACAATGTGTTTTTCTTGGCGCCGAAAGATATATTCGAATAGCAGACCACTCTCTACATTCTAATTATAACCGATTGTCTTCTATAATTTTCAATGATGATGTAACGAAATTTATTTATTTATATATATTTTATAATTGGGTACAGCTCAAATAATAAAATAAATATTTTTAAAATGCACACACAACAATAATTTTCTCAACTGTTTTGTTTCTATTAAATTTTAAAATACGGTACCAGCTGATGGAATACACACGGTTGCTTACTATTAATTATTAATAGTGCGAGGCGCAGTTTGTTAATACAAGAAATTGGGTCGATAAACATTTCGTTCATTATTACTTGTTCTTTCTGCTCATTTTTGTTTTGTTCGCTTGCACTCTCCACGCTTCTCCTTTCTTTTCAGCTCTCGTTCCCTTGCCCGAATCAATTTATAAGCCACGAATGAAACGCTTTCTTTCTCTTTTCTTCCCTCACGATCCTTGTGTATTATAAATATATAAGAAAGGCTAAATATACATCGACACGCAAACCCGAACGCCACGATATAATTTCAGAGGAAGAAATAATAATAATACAACGAACAAATATAAAAAAAAAATGTAAAAGTCTAGCATGAAACATCCAAAACTGGAGAATAAATAAGGGCGCGAGCAGACTATTTTCAGCCCGTAAACGGAAATTATCTTAATTTGGTTTTGGTAAAAACAATGATTAGTTGTAAGTGAATTAATATATAATAGCTAATATTTTCACAAAAGCGTCATCTTCCAATTTTTCAATTTTTAATGTGGTATATTAACCTTTTTTCGTAGATAAATCGATAGTATGGATTATATAATTTCATTTATAAAATAACATATTTTTTCGAATAATATGGTTTTATACCATGATAAATAAATTGAATATTATATTATTTGAAAAGTATCGTACGAAGGTCTTGGTTAAAGTTGACTCGAATAGAAACGTATGTATTGAAAAGCAGCAATAAAGAAACTGTTTGTTTTCTTTTTTCCAAGAAAATAGCAACGTTTATTTTTCAATAAATTAAATTAAAAAAACAAAGTAATCGTTAAAGAAGAACCTAATTATAGTGTCGTATACAGGGTGTATTTTGATTAAATTTCATTGCCTACCTTCTAGGTGACATAGATTGGGGGGATTTAGGAATCACTAACTAAAGTTCACTATCTAGTATTGTTGAAGGGGCATCATCATCATCCGGGTTGCGTTAAACCACTTACCGATGGCATCTGGAACAGAAAAAAGAGATAAAGTTAAATTAAATGGCAGTTCTATCTCTTACGAGAGAGTAAGGTCTTGTCTCGTGTTCCGTTCACGTTTCACGATTTTTCCCCGTTCGCTTTTCGCGAAAGGGAGCTCTCTTTACGCGGTATTTATTTATTTACTTATTTACGAGTGAGAAATGTAAGTGCGGGTGCGACTCTTCTTCTCCCTATTACGCGATGAGCCAGACACGCACCATCCTCTTAATAGCCGCCACTCCCACTTTTGGCACGACGCGAACTCATTTATTTTTTGCCTCCTGCGAAAAGGACTAAAGCCAGGCCAGGCCAGGCCACTCGTTTCCCATCCATTCCTTCGCTACTCCAACGCGGCCATGCATCTTCCATCATCCTCTCTTATTATTTTAACTGTTAAGGGCTGTTCAGTTTAATTAAGTTTCGTAATTAGTTCTGCGCGACTGTTTGTGCAAGTGTATGAGTGTGTTTTGTTGTCGTGTATTTGGTCCAAGGCGAGGCGGATTGCTACGTTCGCCGCGCCCCAGGTGATACACACACAAACACACACACACATACAGAAATTCTCGCAAAGAGACGAGTGTTCGTACACACGTGCACACATACAAGACCAAGTCGCGCACATGCACACACGGTAATCCGAGCAACAACTCCGCAAGAGCACAACAGATTTTTATCATGTCGAAGAATGGAATGCATCGACGTATTATTATTTAGATCAAATAGCCTTTGTCTGTCCCACCGGTAAAACAATGACACTCAGTCGAGCAGAGGAATCGGAATCATCGCAGATTGCAATTGAAATTTTTAATACAAACGGAATGATCTTATCACCAAAATTAATTGCATTTATTCTCGAATTCGTCTTAATCACCGCGATACGTTTTTGGAGTGAGATCATCCTCAACGTGTAATTCTTTTATGATGCAATCCCAAGGTTCAATCGCAGTTAAGGATTCCTCTTCTATTGTTATTTACTTGCACAAGGGTGTCGAAACTGTATGTTAATAAAATTGATGGCGAATCGGTTGGTCGGGGGGATTGTTGAATGGTATGTAAAAGTCTTAATTCGGGAGGGTACGGAGAATACAAGTGGTCCAGACGGTATCGTTCTCGAGGCCCTAAAGTTTATAGCGGCCGGAACGTGCGAATAAAACGGGGGATTGCGGCGAAAGGTGGAGAAAGACAATCGCAGAAGGATTTGAAGGTCTGATGCTGTTATTAATCTTTGGGGTGTTGGCGTGCCGTCGAGGTGTGATGCAGTTAGACGGGGCGGGCCCCGGGGTGTTATGGGCTACGGACATGCACGGGAACTCCGCCACCTGCAACGTCCAGCAATTGATGATGGATCGCACCTTAGCACTTTATTATTTAATAAGGGGGCGGCGAGTAATTGGTTTCTTCCTTTTTATCCCCCCGGTCTTATACTACCACCAACCACACCACCCATTCGACCGTCCACCCGAAAACGGTGAAAACAAAACAGAAAGCGTGCAGAAGAGAGGAGAGGATGGAACCGAAGCTTTTGCATACCATTTTGGTAGAGCAAGATACGTTGTTGTTGTTGTTGATCTTTTTCTTTTGTATCTGTTTCGTTCCGGCTGATTCGTATGCCTTTTCTTATTATTTTTTTTTCTCATTTTCTTCTCGGATGGCAGCGGCGACCGCATTTGGTAGGCGGATTAGAGGAGTCCACCCAAAACGGGGTTCGATCATTTAAATATAGCGGTGCGGAGATCTACAGATAGACATGTCGGGATGGAGTGAACCGAGTGAGCAGGAGCGAGAGAGGGCGAGTCGCCGGCCGATGGAATGTCGGCTTCGGCTACGACCAGTTTTAGCACAAACAGAAAAATTGGATTCCAACACACTGCACTCTGCCGCATCCACACACTCGCACAACAAACAACAACAACAACGGCAGCAACAGCATCCGCACCAACCAACCAACAACAACGAAAGATTTCGAATCTTCTGCCCCGATTATTTAATTCATTCTTTCCCATTAATTTCCACGCGTTATTCCAGGACATTTGCATCTCTCGAAGACGCCGTAATCTTAATTTGATGGAAGCAGACACATCAACTGCTCCCATTCACGCGGAAAATTTCCTTTAATTAAGGAGGAGTCGGTGGTGTCTGTCTTTATGTGCGCCGACACCTCGAAACCGATAAGGATAAGGAAACGACGCCCTCCGACTGAAACCGCTCGCACCGTTTCCTCCTTAGAGAAGCCATTGTTCTAATCTTGCCATTACAATCCTATCAAAGCGTGCGAAAACAAATTCGGGAATTTTGCTTCTGCATTCACCACACGAATGAAGAGAAGAAAACGACAACGGCCCTCATTCTCTTTTTATTCCCTCCGCTCGTTCTCGGAAGCAAGAATATATAAGAAGAGGAAGAAGAATGGGAGTAGGTGTCGCGAATAAATTGGTAACTTTAATTAAGATATTGGACGAGCGATGATATTCTTTTGTTTCGTTTCGGGGACGATTCATCATAGCGCCCTGCCCCGGCCCGGCTATCTCGCTAATGAACATTTTAAATTGCGAAAAAGATAACACCGACTGGTGGCGTAGCGGAGAAAGCGAGATAGGACACTACGAGGGGTGGGTGCAGCCGCCGCCCCTTATCTTCCAGGCTATTTATACTGCGAAGGGTCGCCCTGAATTTATATATTTGTATATATATATATGCTACACTGTTTCCTTTCTTCTTCTTCTTCTTTTTTTTTCTATCGCTTTTTCGCTCTGTGTCTTTCTTTTTCGCTCGCGCCGTTTTAATTGAAAGTGCGACTTGAATAAATGAAGAGCAAAAGAACGGAATATAAAAATGAATAAATACGGGAGGCCTTTACTACTTCTTGGGCAAACACTATAAAATGTGTCCTGGCTACAAAGACTAGCCGCCGCCGGATCAAACGCGCCCGTTTTATATATTTATCTACGTTTTATGATTAATTCGAACACACGCACGATTATTATTATTATTTCAGCCCGGGCTAAACAACCCGAAAAGCGACAAACCGAACGGGCCATCATCTCGGTACACCAACAAACACGGTTCTTCATCAAAAAGAGGAAAACCGCCTGAAGAAGGCAATAAACTGTTTGTCTATTCTCTAGCAATACATTTTAAGATAAATGCACAAAACAAGAAAGATTATATTTAGTGCTTCATTTTATTTTTAATTGCAACAATTAATTCAATTAAAAAATAGAAGTATTCTAATTAATTTTTATTTCAAACACTCAAGCATTGCATTTCCTGCCGTAGAAAATTTGTTAAAAGTATTTTAATAAATTTAATGTATAGTGGTTATAATTAAAAAAAATAAATTATGCATAAAGGAAAATTACAGTCAACGGTGCAAACAATTCGAATTTAATCGTAAGCGAATTATAAGCTTAATATTAATATGAAAATATTAAATGCCAGTTTAATGGAGGTTTAGGAGATGATGATGTGTTGGTAACTATCATCAAAATTATACTCGTCTATGCTAAACTTTCATAGTGAACGAGAGTGGAAAAAGTGGCGAACGATCGAGGGTTGTTTTTTTTTCTTCTATTATTATTTTTTTTTTTGGGCGAGTATGTTCGATGGGCGAGGGTGTTGTTTGGTATGGGATCCGATTAATCTGTATGCGGACGTTTGCTGATGACGGGTGCGATATTTTGAATTTCAAATGGGCTGGCTGTGGAAGTTTTTTCGCACGCGTCCTTCCGTCTGCTCGCCCCGTGTACCCTGCGAGAATTACACAAAACGCGCCCTCGTGCAGCATTCTCTCTCGCTCCCTTCGGGCCCTTATTGTGTTGCCGCCGGGTCCGTTGTAATGGAAAACAACGTTAAACTGTGACTCCGGCAATGGGGTGAGGTAACAATGGGGCGCATTACACGACTTGCGGCATTGATAACAGTAACCACCGTGAAGAAGACATGGACGGGGTGAAGAGGCGCAAAAAGTGTGAGAGCAGAAAAGAGATAGAGCGGGAAAGAGACATGCACACACGCACTCACACACAGAGAGAGCAGATACACGAACGACGAGCGCCCCAGTGCAGGGTGGACCACAAAGGGTCCTCGACTGAAGGACCTCTTCGGAAACTCGATGATGCGATACACGTCGATGAAACCACCACCTTTTAGTCATCATCGATTGCGTAAATCTGCTGTAACTGGTCGTAACCGCAGTGTGGGGTTGTTAACGTTTTCTCCTTTGCGGTTTTCAACTTGAAGCGGTTCTTCCTTTCTGTTCTTCGCCGGGCTTGTATATGAATGCATGTATGTAAGTATGGATGTTGTGTGTGTGTGTGTGTGTGTGCGTTCGTTCGTTCTTCTGTTTATTTCGCTTTTAAATATTTACGTTTAACAGCCCTCCTTATCCGTGGGTAAAAATAAACCACAAACATCCACACACATGGGGAATGGGCAGACCGCATTTTACAAACACTTATCTCGAAGCCTGCGGTCGCGCCGCAGCCACGCAGATTGTCTTTTTCCGCCTGGCTTCGCTTCTTCCCCTGAGAAATGTTGATGCCACAGCAGACGCCGCCACCGCCGCCTCCTTCGCACAGTTTTTGAACCTAATCCTGCTTCAACTTTCGCGCGAATTTTGTTAATGGAAATTACATACCAAACCCTCCCCTCGAGTCTTAAGACTTTCCTAATGGATGCAAAGCTATGGGGAAGTGGGCGAGACGGAGGCAACGCATTGAAAAGAAAGACCCGATTTATGTATTTTTCTTCGACATATCTTTGACCCTTTCGACGTTCCGGGTCACCGACCAGAAACCCAATTATAATTCCAAGATAATCATCCTCGCATTTTTTTTCCTTCTGCGCTATCACTCTCTCTCTCTCTCTCTGTCTTTGTAATCCTCCGTCCATTTTATATGTACTTTTCTTACTTTAAGAAGATTATTATTCTTTTATTTATTCAATATTTATTTGGCCTCACAAAGAGAGCAGCAGCAGAGTTAATAAACATGTTGTCGCTTTCAATTAGCACAATTTGTCGCGGCCGCTGAGTTATTATGCGCGACGGTTTTCAATTTCCGAAAGACGACCCTCGACTCCACTCCTCTTCTCCGCGAGAGTTCATTCATTTGTTTATATTGTAAATGAATTATTTATGCACGAAACTGCGTTATTAAAAGACAATAACAGCCGCTGATGTGATTAACGCGTCGCACCGCGCCGATAACCCCGAGTCCAATTCCCATCAACTTCTTGGAATGAAACAAAAGCGCATCGTCCTTATCGTTCGTTGCATTTCAGAAATAAAAGAAATAATAAAATGCTTATTGCAAGAAAATAGGATACAACTGTATTAAATACTTTCAATATATCAGAAATACGTAATTTTAAAAAAAATTATTTAAACATAAGTCAAACACGAAAATGCAAATACAAATGGTGAAATATTCACAAGAGACTATTTTAAAAACCTGTTTAATGCCATTGAATAGATATTGTTGATGAAAATGCGGTTCGCATTTAACGTAAACAATGAAATAGAAATAGATGAATGAATGCATTCTGTTGACAGGTTGCATGTTGGAACTGTAATAATAAACCAAAAAACGAAAGGCAAAAGATTAAAAGCTTTTTTTAGTAATTCACAGCGAAAGCTTCCCAACTTTGTTTAAATCAAGCAATGTTATTCTTAATATTTTTGTTTATAGAGATAGCAGAAATAAAATTGACGAATTGCGATTTGTTGAATATTCGATCGAATCGGATCAACTGAATGGAGATTTGCGTATTTGAATTGATCCAAATAACGTCTTAACAATGAGCTTCAGTTATAATGAAAAAGTATTCTATGGAGAAGTGGATGTTTTTGATTTTCGATGGGATTGTTAAAATATGCTAACATGTACATAGATATCAGAGCTACGTTGATTCTAGTTTGGGTAAGGGCGGGGGTTGTTGTAGTAGCCGCCGCTGTCGCTGCTGCTCTGAAGCGGGTTGCCTGTTTATCTGCAGAGTTTGTGCAATTAAAGCCCGTTATCGGACGGCGGCCAATTTAAACGGAGTTCCGGATCGGACGGATCTCTGGCCGGGGGGCGACATTCAACTGTATTTAGTGTCCCCCGTCTCTCTGATCGTCATCATCAGTCGTCCAGATCAGTCATATATCCCGACAAATACAAACTACACAGATACGTTACAAATCAATACTACTGATGCGACATCTCAAACAGAAACATTGAAAACACCTCTTCTCTTTAAGACTATCGCTGATTAGCAGAACGTGCTACTTTTTAGAATGGGTACGAAAAACGTAAAAGTTGAAACCTCATTTCCACCGCACATTCTTTCTTCTTGTTTTTAGTGCGTGGGTCATAAAGTTGGTCACGTGGCCGCATCGTAAAGTTTCATTAGCGACTCTGAATTAAACTAATGTCACCACAATGTGTAATTGTGTACACAGCCAACCACCACCTCTTCGTAATGTGCAACTCGATATATGTTCGAAATGCGTGTATGTTTGTCTCACTCTAACTCTCTGTGTATGTGTGTTGGATATATCTGACGCACAAATCTGAATTTATTACGGCCGCATTAATGCACGTCATCGCATGATCATAACTAACACGCGTTATTTTATACAATTACATCGTCCTGGACTGCTCTCTTTTTTCTACTCATTCTGTTTTTTTTTTGTTTCGTGTGATTCCCTCTCGAAAATGTCCCCGATGTAATCGCTGAGCGACGAGTAATTAGCGATCATTGGGGACCGTAATGGAATTGAATGAATAGGTAATGTCTCTAATGAAGAGTTCGCGGGCGAGTCTTCTTCATCGGACATAAAAAAAATAGAAGTTATATGGGCGATAACGCTAATGGCTAAATCGATAAAAGGTCATTAAATATTACATTTGCCGTCCCCGAAATCCCAATTTCATTAATATTCACATAAACGCAGCCATGTAGACATACTCACACACGCAGTGGCAAAAAGCAATTTTTGATTCTCATAAGCGAGTCGGATGGAAGATGATGGCGAAATGGCTCTATTATTCTTTTGTCGTTTGCTTATTTTTTGTTGTTGTTTTTGCTTTCTCGAGTCGGCGGGGCACGTCTTTATTTATTGTATATTTGTTAACGATGATAAGAATGAATAAGTCATGAGTTTTGGCTTACCTGGATCTGAACCGTCGATCGTCTGCTGCGAGGATGGGGGCTGCGAGAGGGGGCCCGGAGTGCCCGGCGACCTCACGTCGTCGTTCACGGGGCCCCCGTACGAGAGGGACGAGGAGGGCGGTCGCTGCAATCAGAAAAAACACTGATGACACATAGTCTCATCTATACACTCCCCAGCATCGGCCCCATTACCATACCATACCACCCCCAATGAAAAAAAAAAAAATGGAAACATGCATGCACACACAAAAAATAAAATATTAAGAATAGACATATATGAAGGAGATACGATAAAAAAAAAAACTTGACTTCTCTTCCTGATGTGTGAGTCGTCCCGCTTGGGGATTGGCACTCACGGATATTGAATGCGCAGGGAGGATGAATATTATGTGCAGTACGTGTGCGTGCGGTCGGGTCCCCCGGGTCCCAGTTGCGACACGACACTTCACTTTAGGTTGCATTGGCCCCCTTTTTTCTCTCTTCTTCTTTCGAAGCGAAATATGAAACCGATACGTAATGAGACTGAGGGAGGAAGAGGCGGAGGACTTGACACTACCCACGATGAAAGAGTGCGAGAGAGAAAAAGAAGAAAAAAACCGGAGGCTGAAGTTGAAATCCCACAAGATGGGAAAACAGAGCCCTCCATTCATAGGCCCCCCCAGACGAGGTCAAAAAACCTTCCGCGCTTCCCCAAAGACAAAAATCATGTAATATGCGAGGATTCTCGAAAACGGTGCATTCGTGGAAGTGCCCCTTTACGATTCACGGTATAACAATAATAAGAAAACGCGGAGAGCGGATGATTTCGCGCACTTTATTAGTTTCCAGAATCCGGGACTTTTCGTCATCTCCGGAATGGCGCATTCCGCAGAAGACCATGACGATGATGTTAACGACCCGGCTTCGGAAAATATGTAATTTTCGCATTTTAATTTTGTCTTTTTTTGCCGTGGAAGAGACGAACGAGAAGGAAAAGAAGAAGTTGGTCAGGTTCTCATGCTCGACACGACCGCACTGTTTGTAAACAGCATAGGCGCGAGTCATGCCCCGAATGGGGAATCAGCTGGAGCTCTCTCCTCTTGGCTTCTCCACTGTCTCGTACGTGGTAATGTCGTGTCGTGCTCATATATATATATGTATATATGTATGTATATATATGCCTGATTTAATAAAGGCCGAAGGACGGGAGAGACGACATTGTCGACGGAATGATGGTTGGCAGGCGGGCGAACGCCATCACTACTAATGCACTTAATGCATCTAATCACATTATGCAGAAGCACTCCTGCGCTAAAATCACTAATCATAACGCATCAGTGAAAACACCCACCCAAACTGGTGGAAATGTAATTGACTTTCGGGGCTAAATGGTAGAAAATGGATAAGTCGTGTAGTTCGGATGATGTTGATGAGCAGGAATCATCTGGGATGGGGGAGTTGCGAACCACTTGAAACGTTGGGGGAGAGGGCCGACCGCCCGCCCGTATTAGAAAAAAAAGCAGACGAAAAATATAAGGATGCATCAGCAGAGGAGCAGAGAAATTACCAGAGAGAGAATCAACTCTTTATTCAATTTCCGTTAAGTCAATCTCGGCACTTAAGTAATTGACACTGTCGACGCAATGCGGGCTCAGCCCCCTCCTTCTGAAGAGCCTACAGTTTCGGTTATGCCATAGCACCCCCTTCGGGAAGAAAGACCCAGGCATATGTTCGATGCAGATGTCGAACGCAGCACACTAATACGTGTCATTACCAATAAAATACATGCATACATCGGAGGTGCCAATACTAATTGCATTATTCCGCGCGCATATGTTGTCAGTCGTTTAGACACACACACCGGAGGCGGAAATTCTCGTTATGGCCCACTTGTTCACTAACGCGTTCGCAGCTTTTAATAAAACCCACCGATATTTTTTTCTCTCCCTCATCTATTTATTCGCACCTAATTGAAAATCCAACTGGCCTCCGCACAGGAAATCAAGCGTGCTACTTCCGGGACTTATTGTGTTTGTTCTAGCAAGCAAGAACCACCCTTTACTAAAAAAAAAATCCTCATCGACAATAACCAGGCCTTCGTATACGTAACGGCATAATTAGCTCGAGCTGATGTCGATGACGAAGATGATGAAGCAAAGTCTCTGATGCGGAGGATAGGCTACGCAGAAGAAGACCCAAGGTCGCCGACATAACTTTTCACGAGAACTATATAAACAGTCGTAAAGAAAACGCTGTCCGCTCGCACGTTACGAGCCCACAATAAGCGTAACTGTACACCAACTGTTGCGGATTTCATTTGTTTCCCCTTTAAAGATTTTGTTAGCGTATTTTTTTTTCGAAATTTAATTCCAGTTTTGCTTTCTTTTCTTATCTATCTTTACTATTTGACCTATTTTTGTATACTGAAATTTGTTCTCGAAATAAAACAGTTTGTGTTAGGAATGTGTATGGATGGGTAAGACCTTACTGCGAATGTGTTTCTAAACATTGATAGGTTTATATTAGTTGCGTGTTAGGATTGCGAAGAAAATTATACGACGGTTGAAAAATTCTTCTTTGGAGAGTTTCGAAACTCAGAAATGTGAGGGATTTCAGGAAACGGCTCGAACGTAAATATTTTTGGGATTCCAGGTTTTTCGTGTAATTTTATTGTTGGTGAGGAGAGGTGATGAAAATTGCTGAAAAAGCTTTTGTAATGGGTATTCCGGGGGAGTGAACGAACTCTTGTTGGGTGTGCGAGAGAAGAGAACAAATAGCCACCAAATTGAGAACAGCTGGGGCTGACAGGCAAACAAAGACGGCGCTCGCGCCGACCAACACACTTCTGACGGAGACAGCTCAGAGCTTTTACACACACACATACACACACACACACATACGCACGAACGAGCGAGCTTAGAAAAGTGCGTGTGCACGCGTGTGTATGGGACGGGTAATTGTGCGCCTCAACTGCCTCCTACCCCGAGGCAATGGGGGCTTACGTTGCAGACGTATCCAGCGCCGCCGCTGCCACCGCCGTCGTCTGCAGACGAAGGTCCTGGCTGCTTCTTATCGCAGACAGCAGGATAATTAAATTTGTCCCGGTGATTTATCGGGAGAGCGGCAAGTGATGTATGCGGCGTCCCTCACGCTCCAGCTCCTAGATAAAGGCGACAATTACACATTCATCACACCTGCAAAATAAACATCTCGTTCAAACGATTTCAACCCCACAGGTTTTTTCTTCGATTCCATGACACGTGGATGTGAGCAAGTGTTTGTGTGTGTGTGTGTACGTCTGCGTTTTATATTTTAGAAACATCAGTCATTACGGTCCATTACCGAGCGCCGGTCACGGCGGTAATGGAGCGACGGCCATCCGTCCTGCTTAGAGAGATTGATTCGCCAAACGCAGCCCCGGACGGACCGGTCAGTATTTCATTTTAATGGTCCCCGAGGACCCCGGATTCCATTAAGCCGTTCCTCGAGCTTGCTGCTCTTCGCTTCTTCCTGCTGCAGTCAAGTCTCCACCGTTCGTTTCATCGCAGGAGGATGATGCTCAGGAGAATGAAGCGCGGCAATCCTGCAGGATTGATCCACCTGTTTGAAGGCGAAACCTTCCCCCCTTTTACAAGCCATCAGCGTCTCCGGAATTAGGCCGTTTTCTCCCGGCACCGCGCCGTTCTTTTTATTTCATTCCCAGGCCCGTTTTACAAGCCATTCCGAGTCAATAAAATGATAATAAAACTAGGGGGATGGATGCAAATTTCCTTAGCGTCTTCCTCCTCCTTCGTCCTTTCCGCTTCTTCTGGGGAGTCAGAAGGAATACTACGAGATGAGATTTTCGTGAAGGAGTGTGTGTGTGTGTAGTATATATGTGCACGCGTCAATCTGATCCCGCTGCCGTTGCCCTTGCGACTATAAATACCGAGGTAATTATACCGCTCAGACGCGCGCTACAGATGCTATTGGCAGCCGGAGGTATGAAGTATTCTCATTTTGAGCGCCTTCCAAAGCGGCGCGAACCCGGGCCTCCTCCGACTCTCTCGCATTCCCCAAAGTCGCTCTCTCTTCCCCCAATCTATATTTACGCCGCGCATTCCACTATCCTCCGAAAGACACGGCCGAAGTAAAAACCATGGGGGCGGTCTGTCGGTCGGTGGTGGCTGCTGCGTTCATCTTCTTCTCCTACTCTGCAAAAGGGAACACGGAAGGATCGACGACGAGCGGTGGAGGCGGCTGCTGACCGCATAGCTTACGAAGGGTGTAACTCAATCCATCCCCCTGCTCGCATGAGCGATGCGTCAGACTAAATTGACACCAATTACCAGTAAAACTCCCTGCTTTCAGCCTCTCCCCCAATTCCTTTCCCGTACCGCTACTTCTTACTTACTCCTCCAACCGCACCGCAGCACTAAAGAAACAAACGCGCGGGGCGTGCATAATTCAGCAATCCTTTTTGCCTAATCCCTAGATGGAAATCAATACGTCTTCATTCGATTTCCGACATCAACTAATCTCCTCCAATTGGATTCTAATATATATATATATATGATGTATATAGAGAAACGAAAAGAATGCCTCTTTTTGTTATTGCTGCTGCTGTTGCTTACAAATGGATTTACCGCAAAGGACTTGGACTGGATGTTTAGAGATTGAGGGTAAAAACTTACAACATCCGGCGTGCTCGCTCCGTCCGTATGGGATGTGGAGTCCGCGTTACTCCTGGTGCCGCCGTCACCATTCGTAGATCCACCTAACTCTGGGGGCTTCGTTCCGTCCCGTTCGTCTATCACCAGATCGATGGGCATCTTTCCCTTCAGACAGCTGATATATCTATGACAGAAATTGTCGCATAGCTCGTGCACCTGGTGGATGAGAATAAAGAAGTTAGTTTTGGAATCATGATCATCGGCATCATCATATGTTTGTTCGCTTACATCGATGTGTATGCGTGTGTGTGTGTGTATATATGCAAGAGTGTGTGCATATGTGTGTGGATAGAATGCAAGATGGCGTCGCGGCCAGGCGCTAACCGGTTATGTTTGGCTCGCAAACCAGATTATTAACAATATCCAGGAGAGAGAAGAAGGAGAGATAAGTCGGCGCGATAGTCCGAGCGTGTGTCCCCCTTTTAGCAATTTAAATTGTGCAGCGCATGCAAAGCGAGAAGCGAGCGGTCGTCGTCGCCGCCGCCGTCCTCTTCATCGCCGTCGTCGTCGTAACCGTAGCCGCCTCCCCACAGCGAATGCATTTCCATAATTTCGAGTTTTTAATGCGCCCGGATACACATACACACACACATATACATATAAATATATATATACACACACAATTGCATGTACACATTTACAGATACTCTCTCTCCGCAAATGTTATTGACCGCAAAACTCACCTTTTCTAGTTCGAGGAGGTGAAACCGCAACACCTGTATCGCCTGTACCATCTGAAACAGAGAAGAAAAATATAGGTTAGATTTGTGCCAACATCATCGTCGAGCTGAAGTTCAGCCGCCCCCCGATCACAGGATAAATGGGTGTAAACATACGTGTCCATGAATGAACAACGTCCTTTATCGTTAGCAGCCAGAAACTCTTGTTGGGTCAGCAAACACGCCGACGGTGACTAACGCCGCACCATACAACCACCCACCCATCAAACCAACCCTCCTGTCTCTTGCAAACACACACACACACACTCCCGAAACCCCATTATATATTTATCCTGGCTGTGAAAGAAAGAGACCCTCCGCCGACACCCTTAAAAATACCAACAAATTATCCATTCATTACTTATAGAAACTTCCTCCTACTTCATGTACTTCTATACTGCATGGGAAAACTCAGCAAATACGCTTTCCACATCATTTACTAAATGCTATTCATCACGTACAGCAGATCAAACATAGCTTATGGCCATAAATATACTTAAAAAAAAATACACGACAATTTCAATATGATTTAATTAATATAAAATTTGAATCATCTGACAAACCGTATTGAGTGTGATTGGAATCGCACTTGAAAACATCAGTCAGTAGGAAAATTGGTTGGTAATGATTCGGAAATTAGATTAGAATTATTTATTTAGTGGGCTTAATGTAATAAGCGTACAGGATTATTAATGAAATTGAAGCTGATCAAAGCGATTAAATCCTGATAGAGACAAAGTCAAAAAGAAAAAAATTATAGAAGCAGCTTTCGCTTTGTTGAAATTAAGCGATGATACGAATCTTGGCGATTTGTTTGCTTTTTGGATGATGAGAGTGAGTGTATTCATGATTAGACCGAGGAGGGTTGGAAAGCGCAACCCCGAAAGCCTCCCGGATGGTGTTGGAACCCCATGATTACAGTGTTTATTTTCGGATAACGATTATTACGTTACACGGGAGAACCCGGCATCTCTCTGCGACGAGCGGAGCGAAGAAGTGAAGAAAACACGTTTACGATGAAAGCTCCTTTTATTCACTCCTCTCTCTTTCACTTTTTGTCTGTCCTCTCTCACACAGCATGGTCCCAAAAACTGTAATATGCTGGGGCAGCCGGTTTTTCAGCCCCGTCAAAGAGAACAACACAAAAATGAGAACAGATCTATTTTATTTCAAAACAGGTTAAACGTTTCACATAAATATTTTAAATTGATACTCAAAAATTTCCTGCTGTTTGTTTAAAATGTTTTTTTTTTCTTGGTTTCAAAAATATTAATTTTAGTTGTAATTGTGGTCTTTTCGTTATTCCCAAAGAGTGAAATCGTATCCCTTCGGTCATAGTCAATTGCGGATGAACAATGAGGCGTCCGGTATACTCCGCTGCTATCTGATACCGTTTCTGTTCGCTTTGTTGGTTTGCTGGTAGTTCGCGGGTTGCTAAAACATGCGTCGGGGGTGGCGCGCGGTGTAATTAAGCGCGCGTCGGCCGCGAAACTACAACTCTCGCTCGAATTAAATTCCATATTGTAAATCATGCAAAAGTAATTTGTTTCGGGTCGGCGAATGAAAAATTCATACAATTTATGAAAACACTATTTCCCTCTTTTGCTTTCTTTGTTGGTTGAACCCGGAGTGTTGTCCATATAGTGTTTTAATAAAAATGTTAATGCTGTCGTGTCCGAGGGCCGTAAGGGCGTTTTCCTCTTGCTTCAATATACTAATCTTGATGCAAATAATACGAAACCCCCATTCCTTTTCGCTTTTAATCAGCGAACTGCGGCGGGGTCGAATGGGTGGCGGGAGGTGTTTTCAGCTACAAATACAACTTAATTTTTACTTACGAGTGAATCGACTTCGGGGTCCGCGATGTAGTAGGGTTTTTCTTGTCGGATCTGGAAAAAGAGCAAAAACATAATAAGATGCAGAAGAGACTTAATAAGGTGGCTTGACCTCGTTTTTAAAAGGCCATAAAGACACGCGGGTCCACTCTTTATTGCCCATCGGGGGAAAAAATCATATTTAAATTTCGGTAAATTGTTTTTGCGTTTTCCTCTGTCGAGAAGGAACCGGACCCAAGGGATTTTACTCTACAGTCTGCCTTCGCGGCGAGCAGTGACTTCTTTTCTCGAAGGACGGGTAAATGGTAACGTGTAATTACTCGGGGGTCCGAATCCGCCCTCCGAGATGATGGCCCACGTGCCGCGACGTGCAACCGCTTTTTATCAACCAACTCCTTCTTTTCCTCCTTATAATAATAATTACAGCCTATTTCGGACCGGCCCCGGCCCCATTTTATTACGATCTCCTCAAGCAACCGATTTTTGAAACCACCGGTTTTGTGTAATAAATAAACGCTTCCTTGCTACGACCGTACAAGAAGGAAAAAAAAAACAACAACGACCATAGTGCCAACCTTCACGACGACAGCTTAATATCACACCGAATATAAAAGCACGTGCTGCTTCTTGGTCAGGACATGAATTTCGACAAGGAACTGAATTTAAAAATCGAGAAAATTATCCTCAATCTGGATGAACACATTTTCACAGCATTTGACTTGTTTCAGGTAGATCTCGTCCTTTTGCTTTCTATGCGAAAGGCATTAAGTATAACATCATTTGTCTTTCTTTACGTTATTATATCTCGTATCATTTCTTTCTGAATAGAAATTTCTCCGTTTTTCTCTTTCCACACTTTCGATCCTTATCTCTACGGCTTTTACTTTTTTTCCTCTTGTCAGAAGGGCCTGCCTTTCTGATAATTTATCTTTGCACAATTCATTAAAGGCCCACTAAAAAGCGATCAAAATATGATAATTATCTCCCTTTCTCTAAAACATAACTCATCAATTATCTTCCGGTTGACTGTTAGATTTTTTCAACGCGATAACCGAAAACATTTTCAACGTCCTTCGCCAGCTGAATGCCATGCAACCAACAGCCATTTACCATTAATATTTGACAATTACAAATAATGATTACTTAAAACATCACTAATCTCTGCAAGACCTAACTGCTGTACCTTCAAGCCATTTAATTTTTCCTAAAGAAAATTACTTTCTTCAGCAGATTTGGGGCTTTCTGTAAATAATAAACGCAACACTTTCAAGTTGACCCGCGTCAAAATAAAGAAGTGAAAATATATAAATAAATAAAAACGAGTTCCTTTTATTTAGCAGAAAGTAAAAGGAGGCGAAAGAGAGAGAGAGAGCATAAAAATGTCGTCATAAAAAGTTTACAAGTCGTAAAATCGGAACGCTGAGGCGAGAAAGAGACAAAAGCAGTTTAACATTCCAACTTTTATTGAGTTAGGTCAGTTTTAAATTAGAGTCAGAGCATATAAATTAGATTAAATTTAGTGTATTCAAATTCGATGTGTTTTCTCTCACATTCGTTAGTCGGAATTACATTTCATTGAAATACACAGTTCAAGAAGTTCCATGTGAAACTCGAAGACTGGCATTAATGAATTTACACATTATCTGTATTTGGAATTCTTCTAAGGTGTAATAAATAATTTTATAGAGATTATGAAAGGTTGTAACTACTTTTTTATCTTACATTTTTTATTAGCTTTTTAGGTTTTATGGTCGAGGCGTAGAAATTTAATAGAATATAAAGCTATGTAAAGGAGGAGATTTTTGTTACATAGATGAGTGAGTGTGTTTTCTGGTCACAGGTAATAGAAAGTAAAAAAAAAAGCGTGTGCGTGCAAAGGGGAGAGGAAGAGGTAGTAAAATGCGACACATGCGAACGAGGGTGAGACCAGTGCACATTAAATGGTATAATCTAATTTCTGAGGCATCGGGGATGAATCGATGTAATTGTGTTACATCCGAAAAGGATTGGGGACTCCTCCTCTGTTCTCTTCGCTTCTCAATATTTTTTTTTTGTTGTGCTGCTCATATTCAGGGGGCCATATGCAGTGTGCAACATAGTGAGCGTACAACGAGCATTGTGGTGGTGCATTGGAGCATGGATGGGTCGTTTTGTATTTTCTGGATGCTCTTTTCCTTCTCGCTCTTCCTCTCTTTATCTCTCGCTCTATGGGAGCCAGAAGTCACCCAGCGGGTGTCCCCGTCTCTGTGTTCTTTCTCCTCTTCAATTCTCTCTCATGTTGTGTGGTGTGTATATATATATGTGTGTGTGTGTGTACTGCCACGCCAAAAACCATCTCCTCATCTGCCACTCAGTCATCACCGAAAGTTATCTTCATTAATGCCCTCAGCCATTGTATATAAACAGAACGCCACACGTGTTTTAACGATCTATCAAACACTGCTTCGCTCTGTTCTCTCCATCTCGAAATATCAGTAAAAAAAATTCCAAGCTCACATCAACAATGAAAGTTGCGATGAGCTTAAAACTTACCAAAACGAATATAGCAAATAACGTTTTATCACCATCAAAGTTATTTCGTAAATTTCAGACGTTCGAATAGATGCTTTCGCTGATAAATAATATATAGTGCATTTTCTGCAAAATTTGCCTTTCTTTGTTTTTATTCTTTTTTTGGATTTGGAGATTTGCGGTGTTGCTAAGGCAACGCTGCGGCCGCCGCGATAGGGCCGTTGTTGTTTGCTTATTCTATCGGTTCACAGGATGCTATGCAGGTACACACAGGTGAGGACGGAATGAATAGAATGCAGCCTCCTTTGTCCGCGACTAAACTGGATCGAAAAACCTCACTCCGATCTCTTCCTCCACCTCTCGCATATTTTTTTTTCCATCCTCGACTTCGTCGTCCATGCGAGGAGCAGAGCAGGACGACTCCGCATTATTTCCATGCCTCGAAAGCAAATAAAAATCTCTCCTTCGTGTATTTTATTATTTTAAGTGATGTGGGAGTTCGGCCCTCGTATGTATACGTATGTGTGTGTGTGTTCGAGTGTTGTTGTTGGCGTGGAAGGGAAAAGGGTTGAAAAGCTGACTGCCGCCCCCCGCCGGACACTCACCTGCCGTTTACAGCGAGGCCGTAATTTATAGCGGGGCTTGTAAAATAATTTATGTCGGACTGTAAATAACTAACATGTTATATTTATGGCTATAACCGTATATATCCACTCGTGCACTCTACCTCTCTAATAGTTCTTAACTACTCAATACTATATAATTTTTCGTCTTTGTTACTAGGATTCTCATCACAAGAAAACAAACTTCCCAAAATTCCCAATGCAACACAAAACAATGTAATTGTAAATGGTAATTAAATCTAATTCAACTAATCGATTTGTTCGATTGTAAAATTTGCGTATTTATAGATTACGCTATCGAGAATTGTAATAAACAAAGGTTCGGAACGTTCGGAAAAAGTAATGAAATGGTTAAGTTAATTGGAATTAACGAGTAGAACTGTTCCGTTCCTGTTATTTTTTTATCCCCATCGTAGTTTGTTGCGTTATCGTTCGTAATCAAATAGGCAATAAAATCTTATTTTGAGTTACACAAAACAAAAGGAGAAACAACTGGAGTCACGCGACCACAAACGCACACGTACGTTATTCTAATTTCCAAATATAGAAAAACCCAAAAGAAATTTAAAATAAAAAAAAAATATAGTAATCCATCTCTGGCAAAAGCATAAAAATTGAAACAATTATAAGTTCATTTATGTAAACTTGAATGCGATTAATTAAGTAGAAAATGTAATATAAATGTAATAACTACGGCGAAATGTGGAAACGATGTGTCAAGTTGTTGGGGACACCTCTTGTAAAAAGGAAAAATGCGAAATGGTGGTCGATTGTGTTTGGGATGAATAATGCACGGTGTTTGGGGCCTTTGTCTCAGGGCGGGCGAGTAATTTACTGTCCTCCGGTAATTAAAAGGTGGCGATTAATGGCAACAAGAACTGATCGGAACGGCAGTTACGACCGACAACTATTCCACCAACGTCTCATACATTACACAACGGCCGTCATCAGTCTTACGCATGCATGCCATACCAGAGCCCTCCCAAAAAATATGGACGGTTCGGCGCGGATCATCTCGGGTTTCATCAACGGCCCAAAAGGAGGAGAAGAGAAATAGATGGAAAAGAGAAGAGAAGTGAAGAAGAAAAAAAGAACCCAAGAAGAAAGAGAGAATTATATTTTTCCCTTCAGGATTAAAACACACGTGGAATGTCGTTAGGCTCTCTCTTGTATTCGTTTTTTCTTTCGTCTCCTGTTGTTGATCACGAAGGGAAGGCTTCTTTCTTTAACTCGCCAACAACAACAACAACAAAAACCTCTATATCCTTGAAAGATGAAAAAAAAAAAAATAAGAATCGCCACGGAAGCCCGAAAACAAAAGACCGAAATATCCGCTTACTACTCTAATATAATTAATCCCCAAGCCAGAAGTAATTATATTAAAACTATTAACATTCCCGAGACGACGTCCTCCTCGTTCTCTTTCTCTCCTTGAAACTCTTTCTCTCTCACATGCACACTCTTTCTTAGCCTTTAATTTTCCAGTTTCCCCGCGCACACAAACTTGCTCTTTTTTCCTCTGCATCTTCGCTTTCTTGTTTTCATTTTGCTCTCACGAGCGAACGAGTAAATCTCTTAATTAGCGTTTGATTAATTGCGAGCGCAATTAAAATAAATTGAGACGATGCGCGGCGCGTTTTAAATAAATAAATTTCGGCGCGATCTGAATGCGAAATATGGACAGCACACGCATATCGCACACACTCCTTCATTTGCACACAAACAGAATTCCAATTACAAATTTCATCGCACCCGAACCTTCGTAAGGCAAGACAACCAAAAAAAAAAAGAAAAGATGATGAACAAGAAGAACGAGACTTGAATGCATGCGTTCCAAGCATTTTCGAATTTCATTTAATATTTATAAATGTTAAAATGGATTTACATCATTGATTATATTGTATTGTATAAGTTTATGATGGCACGTTTTTATTAATCCCTTTGCTCGAGTAAAATAGCACTACTACGAATATAGACAAAAAGAAAAGGAGCACATGTTCCGAGTTGAAGCGGCGGTGATTTATGCTTCATTTTATTACTGCTTTAATAGAGAAATGGTTTGTTTTAAAACAGATATATCGGGTTTCGTCCTTTGCGGTGAATGCATTTGAGGGGAGGTTCATGTCGTTCCTTTTCTTGTCGTTTGGGTTAAAATATAAAAAGGATTGATTGGTGACGCGGGACGGGATTTAATGGTCGCACTGTGTGTAAAATGAAGGAGCGCTGGGAATGCGGCGTGTAGAAATGCGAGAGGGCAATCGATCGGAGGAGAAGAAAGAACAAGAAATGGAAGATGATGATGAAGAAGAAAACGGCGGACGCTATCGAGGATGAGGAGGATGAAGAGGAGACACGGAAAGCGAGTAAGAAAGAAACGGGCCGGGGCATTTAATATAAATACGTTTAATAATGTTAAATGTGCCGCGTTATTCGTTCTCTCGCATTCCGAACCAGCTGGCGCAGTTAAAAAGGAATCGGCATTAAATGGCCTGTTAGAAAATTCCCACTTACGAATGTTTAATATCTATATTTATGCTGGAATTATGGGGGCCCTCCGAGATATATCATCGTAGACGTAAACAGTCCTACGTGGGGGCCCTTCGCGCGCTCGTAAATCAGCCCATCAGGTATAAAGCACCATCCCTCAAACATGAAAAAATAAATCTTCTCTTCTGTATTTTCTATTTCTTTTTGGTTATCTTCTGTAATTAAAAGAGGGTGGAACCGAGAAAAAAACAAGGGAAGATTTCGAATCAAAACCCTTTACACAGGAGGGGCAGCATTGAGAGAGCGTGCGCCCAAAGGGCAATTAGTGCGGGACAATAGTTGCTGTGGTTGTTCATTTTGCAAGAAACCGCGCCGCGGGATTCTTTCTGCCTCCTGTTCCAAGTCCAGGGAGGCTTTCACGCGAAATTACCAACAATATAGTGCAACAATGCCCAAAAGCCCTGCAAAGTGAACAAAAAAAGAGAGCGAATGGAACTGAACAAAACCAAGAGGAAAAGGTTTTCATGCATATAGGGGGACGCCCTTTTCGCAGCAGCAGCAGCAGCGGCACTCGTGGTCCCAATAAACAAACACTCCTCACGTAACACGCATTCTATGTTTGGTTACATCAAACCAAACAAATACAATTGAATTTTATACGAAAAGGCAACAAACACGAACCCTCGGAGCATTGAAATAAAAAAAAAGAGAGAGAGAGAGATCACAAGTTGTAAAGAAACCCCATTAACTGTAAAAGTATTAGACCACAAAACTTAAATGGGCACGCCGTTAAGATAGGACGCGATAAAGTTCCGTTTTCGATATATATTTTTTCGTGTTCGAAGATATATCTATAAACTAATTACATTTTTGCCAAGTATGCCCCATGTTTTGATGGCTATATTAAAGGCCGCTGGTGATTTATTTCCAATCCCATAAATTTACGGCCCTGCCAATACGCAAATGGCTCTGCAACAAAACCACATGTTCTCGTCCTCTTGGTATGAGCTCTCACTCTCTCTCACTAATTTTCTCCTTTTTTGCTCTTTCCGGAGAGTTGAAATCTTGTGACCTTCTCAGAAGTCACCGTTACATCTGCACGCTTCAGCCCCCATCGGGCTCCCAAAAATACATCCCCCTGGTCACAGTTACCGAAATAGAAAATATTTTCCGAGAAACGAACCTTTTCGTTCTCTCCATCGAACCTTCCTTTTTTTTCAATTAGAAAAAATCGTGTAGTTTTTCTTTCCTCGGAAATTCGATTCCCACATGATTTATGGGCGACACAAACTTCTCGTCCCAAACTTAGTTACAAAATAAAACATGATTTAGTACTTTGGTCATTTTACTTTTTCGACCCGTTTCAGAACAGACAAGCAATAATTGTAAATTGTATTCTTTTTCTTCTTCTTCCAAAAAAAAAAAAACTACTACTTGGAAAATAGAATGAATGAAGAGTTTTCTTAATGAAGTGAGAATTTAAACAAATAATACTGAAATTTTTAAAACCCATAAATTTCAAATAGTTAATTTATGTTACATTTTATTACTTGTTTTATAGATAATATTTTTCAGTTAGAGACTATTAATCTTTGATGAAGCATAGGAAACTTTAGTCATTTAAGAGCAACTTTTAATGTAAGATAGTATTGATTAAATGATTATTAATTGGGATTCAATTTCGGTAAAGAATATGGAAATTTTCAAACGTAAAAAGAGCATACAGCAGCGAAATCGACACCTTTTTAGTCTCCCCGCTGCGCTGCGTCCTCCCTATGGGAATGATTAGCATGATAATGAGCGATGATGAAATTTAATAACAATAAGCCTTGCGGTCCCCCTTTTGAAAGCATCCATCCCTTATTCCGGACAAGGCCACCCCTTCTACGTGTGTAATTTTAAACAGCTGAACGTGTAAATTTGCTTAACCGTAAATGTATTTATTCCCTCATATTCAAATTCATAACCCCAAATCTTATAAAGACGGGGTCGGCCCCTGTTTTGATTTATTCAACGGCGGGTGCAAACACGCAGCAGCAGCGGTGGCGGCGGTGCGTCCGGGGATGTGTAATTACAAAGTCAAAATCTCCAATCACGAGCGGAAAAAGGGGTCGGTCGTCCCCCAACTGCAGCAGCCAACGCACAGCAGTTAATCTGCATAGATCCGATGAAGATGACCCAAAATGATGGATAATGATGCGGAAATCAAAACAAAATGAAATTCTAAAGCGAGACGAGGGCGCACCCCCACAGAAGGATGGAATTGTCCGCCATTCGCGCAATTTAATTATTACTACAACGGTCCTGAGGGTTCTCCTATACTTTTGGTAGAAGTAGAAGTCCCTAGGATTATTACATCTGTTTGCTTAATAAAAAGCTTAATTCTGTTGTAATAAGTCCGCGGCTACTGATAAGTCGCCCTGATAAGAATAGGTAGCTGCATTCTACTATACACACTCAGATAATAAATATATATATATATACAACAAAGTTTGTAATTTCCCGGACTACGTCTGTGTGCGCACCTCTTAATTAAATGTTTTCAGAGGTAAATACAGTCGAATTTTCTCTTATCATTCTTTTTTGAAGTATTGTATATTCTGGAGATGTTTTACATATGTTTTCATGTTTATCGTTTTCTGATAAGGTTGTAATCGTAGTTGACGTTGATAACAGTGTATCAAAAATCAACAATACTTCTCCCCCGACTTCGCTCCATCTCTTTCGCCCACGTTGCAATGTGCATGTTTTTCACTCGTCTACCTGTCCGTCGGCTAATTTAGTGCATTACATTATTGTTATTAATATTAATCGGGGATGATGATGATGATGATAATAGTAAAGGGGGGGCGAGCGATGAGGTGGAGGAAAAAGGGCTTTAATGTTTGCCATCGATAGTAATAAACTCGACACGGTACAAACATTAAACGCTAATTGAAGTATTTCGCTCTATGTGTGCTCGATTGTGTATGCATGGGGGAAGCGAAATCTATAATCCCTTTCGAAAAGATTAAAAATATTAAAAGCGCGATCGATGATAACGGAGCACATCGAGTGCTCTCCCTTTCAACTAGGACTATGATGTATTTCTTTTTTTTTAAATTTCTATTTTTATGTGATAAATACCTGTTTTGAAAAGACGGCGATGTCTTCGTTGAAGGACTCCGATGAGCAGACGTCGCCCCCTGCCACCCCTGGTTCCCGGGGCGTGCACGTCGCCAGCTCGCATTTTTCAAAAATTAATGCCAATAGCGGGAAGAGCGGATGTCTGAAAAAAAAAAGTAAACACAAAATTAGTAAATCGTCATCAAAAGAGGGGATGAACACGGTTGTCACCACCAGTCGAAACGCAATTTTCGCTTTCTTCCGCGGCAGAACACTCGATATCGTTTTTCTTCTTCTTATGAATTCAAAAGTTGAAACTCTGGTAGAATACGTTTCTCCCATTCAAATTACTGAGATGCTTCTTCGGAATACAGAAAATCCATGCAAACTTGAAGCAATTGTTCGTCCTTTTCACTTAAATTACTCTATTTACTTCTTCGTCGATTGCTCAAAACTAAGGTAAATTAAGGGATTTAATTGGAAATGGAAATCATTAGAGATGAAGAATAATTTCGGCTTATATTATATGTATCATAGTAATATATAAATATGTGGTGTGTATCAGTGAGAGATAAGCTGTCACTATGAATGAGTGCAAGGCGCGCATTCATAAATGTTGCGATTTATTTATGGCGTGCCATCTCTGTAATTTACGGGTCAGAGGTCGGAGATACCGCGGCCATAACACACACTTCAATCCCATATACACGCAGACACACACACACGCATACACATATATATATATATAACCACACACTTATAAAGAGTCGGGCACGTCCCATCGTCCGTTGTAGGAGCAGAAAACCATGGAAAAGGGAGCCCCAGCTACAACCACAAAAGGAATTTCCATTTTTATTACGCCTTTTCCTCCTTCTTCCTTCCTGGCAAAATCTCGCCAAAGATCCAGGAGTTGGCCTTAGAAGGCGCAGCGAGCAGGCGAAGGCCCGCTGCAATAATAATAAGGAGGATATGTTAATAATGTACAATCCTCCTCCTCCTCCTGTTGTTCTTCTCCTCATTCCACGCCATGTTCGCCGTCTCTCGGCTCTCGTCCCCGTTGTTTCTGAACTGTTCAACATGCCTTCAAGTACGATAATTTTCCAGAGGCATCAAGTATTCTCCGCGCAAACGGAATTTGTTCCGAGCCGCGGCCGTCGTGCCTTCGCACATAAATTTCTGAATCGAAACAATACGAAACCAAGTACGGATTCCCTAATTCCGAAACAGCATTTTAATAAAACAACGACGTCGGAGAGGATGCTGAGACGAAGAACGAAACGCGAACTTCAATCGCATTTTCATTTTGAATTAATCGAAGTTTCATTAAATTCAGAAATGGATTTGCTCGATCACAACCAATTAAAGATGTGTAATAAATTATTACTAATCATTCATGCGTTTGCAAATAACAAAAAAATAATGAATCATTGGTGTTGAATGATGAGAGGAGCTTTGCTAAGTAACAAGTATATGCTGTTCTTTCAATCGCAATGACAGTCAATATTCACCGGAGAAGCAATTCGTGTTTGCCTTTCCTTTGAATCTCTCTATTAACAATTGCGCATACAATTAAAGCGAGGCTAATGTATTCGCAATGCTCTATCATTTCTTTTAACATTAATCCGAGTTTTTAGGTAATTTTCGTTGCGTGGTTATTATTTCGACATTAACACGTTTCGAAGGGTTTAAATAAATCTCTGCTTAGATCGTGGGAGGATCTTAATAGCCGGAAATATAGCGGATTATCAATGGGGAATTAGAGTCGAATTACTATCTAGTTTTCTTAATTGAATTTGCCGTGCGTTGAATAACAATAACTGGAGGTACCCGAATAGTCGAATTGGTATTCTCGGAGCGGTCTGCCGTTGGAAACAAGCGAATAATTAGTGGAAGAAACGAAGAGGGTTCCCGTCGGACCACCTCACTCCATCCATACGACCCAACGTGGCTCGCTCAATTATTTACTTTTGCCTGTTTAAGTTTGCCTACTGAAGGTGTCCGTTAATTACTTAGCACATACGTGCTGTATCAATAATACACAGACACACTACACCACACACAAGGAAGGCATGTGTATACATGCACACATACCATACATACACACGAACTGGGCACGCGCCCATTCTCGCCGCCCGTAATGATCTCTGAATGATTTATTGGGGGGACTTGGGTCCCCGAAATGCGCCGCCCCCGACGACTTCCGATAGCCATCGATTTTAACGGAAACTTTATTGATTTCCTCCGCTCGGTGCGCACACACACACACCATAAAATTTAATTATACGCCACACACACACAGCTCACTCCAAGATTCAATTTATGATATTACCAGAAGAAGTAAAAAAAAACATCAACACTACACCGCATTAGACTTGGTAAGGAAATATTATATTTAACAAGTGGAAACTTAGTTAATTTGATTAATTCATGGATTTTACTGTCGATAGAAAAATCATCTTGATTAGCAGATATATGCGAACCTTTACAGCCATATTGTATTATCGAGATTATAGCATGAAGTTAAAGGAGGGAAGTAACGTTTGGAATCTTGTTAAGCGCAAAGCTCCGTCTTCGGATTTAAGCCTGAATTCTATTTGGAAGTTTTGGAGGGAATCCCAGATTTGTTGACAAATCCTTATGCGGACAAAACGGATGCTTTAATTTAGCCCCAGTTTATACAAATTCCAATTGCCTCTTCATATTTCCCATGCAATTATTACAATTTTTTTTAAATTGACTTTAAGAAAGAAAAAGGGTATTATATTCGAAAGCATGTTTAAAGGATATATTTGTGTTGTTAATTGGTGTACAGAAATGCGAGAGGTTTGAACGGAATTATAAGATTGTTTTTCCCGCTAAATTTAATTCTCGGCAGGGATTTTGTTTTCGGTGCAGTGTGTGTGTGTGCGGTGGATTTATTTTGGCGAGCGAATGATTAATTGGCATAAACATTGTACGGAAAGGAAAGAGGCAGAGACCGGAGAACCGAGTGCGGTCTTCTGGTAGTCTTCTGTTAAATCGAGGATTTGGATGCAGTTGTATATAGGTTCGGTCGACTTACCCGTAGATTGCGTCTTTGTCTCTTTTTCCGACGTCGGGGACGGCGCCGCCCATGACATGGTTGGCCGCTGGGGCGACGTGGTTCGCATGGTATGGATGCATGGCATGGTTTAGGTGCGGCGAATGGTGTATGGAGGGTCGGTGCGCCACGTGGGGCTCGTAGAGGCCCCCGCCGGACGCACCGCCATCGATATATCCGGGGTGGATGCCGTCGTCATACTAAAATAGAAAAAAAAAAAAATAACATGATAGAAACAATCAAAACAGCGAGAAGAACAAAAACAAATGGCAACAAATGAAGTCAGATTTTCGAAACCAGAAAACATAAACCACCATCGCTATCTTTCAATTTTCATTTTACCCCAAACTCGATATTATTTTCGAAACACTTAAAATCTCCCCAAAGACCAGAAAACTTCGCGCCGCTGTGTCTGTGTGTATGTTTTTTAATATAAGTAACTCAGCGTTTTCGGGGGAGGGCGAAAACTCCGAAAACTGTTTAGTTTCCTCCGAGCCTCATGAAAAATTCACGAGCCTCAAAGCCCATGAGTTCAAGGGGGAAAAATTAATAAAGCATTTTCACCTTGCCACCCCACGCACAAAAAAAAAATATATATACACACAAAAAAAAAGAGGATAAAGTGAAAATAATAACGCGGGCACGCAGAAAAATAATAAAGAAACAATTTTTCACCATCACAGAATAAAACATTTAAACGAAAGCAATAACTTGCAATTAAGTACTGCACCGCAACAACAACAATGAACTAAACACAATAAGTACTATCTCCCATGAAACAAAAAATAATAATACAAATTTGTACAGAGTTCCAGGTAAATTTTAATTGGGTATAGTAACAATGTTTCTACGGAATTTCACACTTGTTTTTACCACTATGGGTTTATTTTTGTTTTATTCGTATAGAAATTCGATAAACTCTCTTAATTACTTTACTTTGCTCCTCGTAATTAACAGCAATTAGGTTGTTTATTTGCATGGATATTTATATTGTAAATGTATTTTTCGCTGTCGCTCGGCGGAAAAAAAAAACAGTTTGCATTTATCGCGGCTCGTTAAAATGGTGCAACAATTGAAACCAGGCGTAGATATACTGATCCACCAATTACACCAAATAAATGGAGCAAGAAAATAATTGTAATGAAGTGCAATAAGGTCGCAACAATTAAACGCGAATTAACACACTCGACTTAAATGCACAATCTTATCGAAAAATAATTACAAATTGAATACTAACTACTAATTTATTGGTAATAATAATTATTATTTATAATCTGTTAATTTTACTGAAAATATAAAACCGCTTCATCTTATAACCGCTCACAAATAAATATTTTAAAATTATTTAACTTTTTCCAAAGTTACAAACTCCGGTTTCCTTTCGTTCGGCTGTCGCATGTGTAATGCTTTTTTTTGTGTATAATTGAAATGGAAATGGCGAGCGTTGAAAAAAATGTGCTTTTGAAATAATCAATTAAAAATAAACGTTCAATAATCAATTAAAAGTGTTTTAATTTAAATCGCAATTAAAATTACAAAAACAATTTTATTTTAAAATCCAATTTACTGTTGTTGGCGCTTGCACGTTCCAATTCTACGTTTATTTATTTATTTAATTTTTTTTATTTCGTACAAATTATTTTCACTAAATTTTATTTCACATTTTGCACTTATTTTGAATTGTTTATTTTTTGGGGCGCGCTCGTTTTTAATTAAAAATAAATATAGTGTACATTAAATATATTTCCATTCCCATATTTTCAGTCAATCAAATTGGAAGCTTGCAATTTTATTTTATAATCCATTCTGCTCCAATTTTATGATGAAATTTGTTTATATATAAATTTACAAAATTTTAATGCTAGTTCAAAAAAAAAAAACAACAAATATCTTGTACCGACGGTAAGAATTAAACTATTTTTAAATGTAATTTAAAAGTAAATTACTTGCACTATTTTTTTTATTTACAATCCTTTAATATTGTAAATAAATATTAATACGTTAAAAATATATTTCTGCAAGTTGAGATAGATTTGTTGGCATCTAGTTTAGACGGTACATTAATCTTGTGAGCATATCTTTCTACTTTTCATGGTTCATTAACAAAATGAAAAATTGGAATGCAAGTCGGAATTAAATATAATTGGGCAGTATTATTTCTGAATTGAATGAAAATCTATTTAAAAAATTATAATATTTTTTAAATAGTAACAAATATTTTTGGTTATATTGGAATTATGTTTTTATCAGGAAAAAAATATATGTATGTCTAGTACCGACGGTTTTCAATTATACGAGATATCACAGTATCTATATATAATCCGAGAAGTCCGGGATGCGTATAATAAATTAATCCTAATAATAATTTGTTAATAATCTCTTAATGATTTGCCTCGCGTCAATTTAAATTTAAATGAAGTTCAATTGCCCATAAAATTGATATTAAAACGGGGAATTGATAAAAGATGGAACGCATAAAATTGCCGTTTTTATTGTTTATGCATTCATTTATTATCCTCACTTATGCAATTTGTTTCGTGTTACCAATAAAAGCTCCGTTGCTAACAACAAACACATATTTTCATTATTAATTTACGAAAATTCTGATTTATATTTATACCCCGTATTTCCACTTATTTCCATGAAAAATCAAGCACTTATAATTCGTTATATTCGCGTAGAAACGCAAAAACTTCAAGAAAAGTCGCCTGAAATAAATTGAATAATCAAAATTCATTGTCAGTTTTATTACCTGCCCATATAACATACACGATAGATTTGGCTATTTTTATACGTTTTTAATCAGTGAACGAGCAACGCTTAATCCTAAATATATATCTAATTGACAAAAAAAAAACTACAATTTTATAATAATTTTTTTATCTCTTTTCGTCAAAATGATTTATATAATGAAACAACGTTTGCTTTAAAAATATTAAATTAAGCTTATCAAACCATTTTTTTTGTTCATGTCAAACATTTCAATTTAATAAAAATTAATTGTAATACATTTTGTTGCTTTAAATAATAACAGAACCAAAATAAATACATTCCGCTCAAGAAATTGACTTTAAATTGTTTATTAAAAAGCACTATAAAGTCCAGAAAAACAACAACTCAGATTATTATCTTTAATAGAATCTTAACTTTTTCGTTTGGATTTCTGATTATATGAATTATAAGAAGTTTGTGCTTCGGGTTTTTTTCTTCTTTCTCTTCGTTTCAACGTCGAAGAAAATAATTGAAAGTCTCTCTCAAGTTCGAACAGTTTCCGGCGGAACGCAGCGATTAAACTCGTTTAAAGTCGAAATTAAAACTAAGTTTAAGTATAGAAAACCAGACTCAAACAACTTTCTTCAAATGAAGACCGTTTTAAAATTCGATAATTAATTTAAAAATAATAATTTCACATAAACATAAATAAGTCTACTTGTAAATATTTGAATTGTTCAAAAAAAGGAGAACTGCATTGTTTATTAACCCGAAAAATGTATCCATGAATATAGAAGTTATTTTTCACTCTCGTCTCACTCACTTTGTTTTAATTTCCCTTTTAATTGATGCGAGTCATGAATAAAATTTTCATAAATTTGAATCGCATTTAAATTCAAAATTAATATAAATTTTGGCCAACGTATTATGAATGCATTGGAAAACGAAAAACAGGAGGGAACTAAACCAAAAAAAAATTAGAATAATGAGAACCTTATCTCTGAAATTAGTTAATGCATTTCTCATTTACATAAACTTGCATCTACTTTCAAATTACGAAATCATTTTGTGTCTACCTATTGTTCGACAAAAATATAAAATTAATAAATTTAATTTTAATACTAAACGATTTTATGATTTTATAACTAAAATTCGTATTTTATTACTAATGTTTAGTACCGAATGAATGTTTACAGATGCCACGCGATCTAGCAAAACCGCAGAGTATTTTCATGCGATGAGCAACTGTCTCGGTGCATTTTTTACCTGTCTCTGAGATGGTAGAGCTGAGCAAAGAAACGAGTTTAAATTGAGTTTAGGCGACGGAAAGATCTGGAAATTTGCTTCGTGTTTTTATGCGCTTTTGGTTAAGTAAGCGGAACGCATCATCGCGAAGCCCGACGGAAATGTTTCAACATTCGTGTTGCTTTATTTTGCGATCTCACCGTTTTCTCACCGGGTTCATACGAACTTCTCATAATCTCAATTACAGATCTAAGCAAATGTATTAATGAATATATACTTAATAAAATTATTTCAAGTCTTCATCAATTTCAATAATCTCGTAGACAAATTTGTATTTTAATTTATTTTCATTAAATTTTAGTTAAAATCTTGTAATATAATTAAATATTTGTTATATTTATAGTTGCACTAATTGTTTGAAATTGAAATGTTTGTTTCACGTCTTTTTTAATTCACGTTTGTTATAAATTTATTTCAATACTAAATATTTCTTCTCTTTTTTTTAAATTTATGAATGCTTTATGAAGAAATAAATTTCACTTTATTTTTAAATTTGTATTTATGTACGAGATAGTGAAATTGATAGTATGTTATGTATTGAGTTTAGTGTAGAATTGAAGTTTAAACACTAATAAGTTTATTTTGAGGGTTTCGACAAAGGCGAAAAATATCGAGTCGGAAAAAATGTTTAATTGAAATGTAGAGATACTGATACCTTGATTGCGAAAACACTCATTATTTTTAAAGAGAACTCGGAGAAATCACTAATTCAAAAATGAAAATACTGATTGACTTTTTTTCACAACAAACACAAACAACAACACCCATGAGGCGCGAATGGAGCACGGCTATTCGGAATCGGTACACTGTTCCTTCTTTATCTGGTTAAGATTTGCTTTTCTGTTAGAGGAACCGAAGGGGAGAGACACACAAAAGTGTTCGTTTTATTCGGCTCTTAAGGCGATAACCATCTGAAGGGGGCATCAGCTCCGCGCGCCGCATACTGAGAGAGGAGAGGCTGATCTTTCGGTGGCGACGGCGGCTCGAACGCTCGCTCCTATCTTCTGCACCGGTGGGATGGACAGGACTGCACCAGGGAAAATGCTGCGTCCTGCAGCAGCAGCAACAAACTGCCACCTTTCAGATGATCATTCCGAATAATCCGGACCTCCGGTCTCTGAAAATGATCTTTCGCCGCGTGTATAATAAATTCAGGACGCGCGCGCTTTTATCGCAATGCTCATGATGATCATCATCTCGCCACGCGCAATTAATATTTCATGTGCCAATAAAAGCAATTAGACGGATCGAAGGGGTTGAAACTATTTCCAAGCGGACTCGCTTACAGAAGTAAAAATAAATAAATAAATAAATGGAAATAGGTAACTTAAGATTTTGTGTGCATGGGTATTAGCCATAAAAATTTAGTAGTGTATTAAGTTTATTATGAAGTTGATCGCCGGGAGTCGTAAACTTTGTACAAACGTCGTTAAACTTTTTTGCTTCCCGGCTCGTCGTTCTTCCTCTTTGCATTTTTACCGGGTCGCACTGTTCCCTCCAGTTTTCTGGATTACCTCCCGATGGCGATGATGCAGATGCTGATTCGTATGAGTGCATGTATGTATGTGTGGGGTACCGTAGGGGTTTTACGATGGAACTTGTTGGAATGGCTGTTAAATTTCATGGGACACTAAACAACCGACGCCGCGATAAAATAATAATTTTCGTCCTGACTTTACGGCCGGAAAAAAAAAGGAAAAAGATGAGCGAAGAGCAACAAAACCGAGTGGTAAAAAGAGGTTTTCCCTCCAACGCAAAAAGGCACATATGTACTATACTATTCCAGCCGGGTGTCCGTCCGTTCGTCCGTGTTCCTTGCGAGCGGCTTCGCTACCTGAACGCTTTACGAACTTTTTGGGGGGAAATTTGTTGTTTGCCGTTGGGCGATGGTTTTTTTTTTTTTTTTGTAATGTGTTTTTGGTTTTCTGACTATGTAAATTTTCGTTTTTGATTTTGCTGGATATTTTGTAGAGGGTCGTACCCGTGGCTGAGCCATGAAAGCCCTGGCCGCCGCCGCGCTGGGATATTCTGAAGCTTGGGCCACCGTGTCTCCTGTATTTGATCACCACTGCACACTGCACACACTCGCGGGGCCCGGGCCCTGCGATCACTGTCCACTCGCGGATTGTAAAAGGGGCGCTGTCACATCACACGCGTCCCGTCCACGTGCTGCACCTGGGGCTCACCGCCGTGGCTTAATACACAGAGTATGCGTGCGGAGATCCTGCGCGCTCCGCAGTCGTCTGCCAACTGTCAATCACGGCCGTCCGCGGGGGCAGAGTGGGGCTCGGATGAATGATCTGTCAGCGGCGGGGCACGCCCTCCGCCCAATGGCCGCCGGCTGGGAGGGCGCAGGCGCCGCGACTCCCTTTTCCTCGCCACCATCACCCGCACCCCACCGCATCGCTCCACACTTATCCATACCATAGCATACATACCGTACCGCGCCACTCCATGCCGCGCCGATCCGTGCCGCCCCACCACCGCCTCCGTTCACGACGACGGCAGGACGAATTCGCTCGACGCGCAACCGGCGCGCACTTTTCTCTCTCGGACCGACGCGTTGACAAGTTGTCAGTGCCAATCAACGGGAGCGTCTCCTGCGGCTTCGTCCAGGACGCTCCTCGCGCCTCTTCCGCTACGTCTCGCCTCTCCTTTCCTTCACTTCGCTTTCCTTCCTTGCGCGCCGCGCCGGCTATGAAAAATGATCCGGGCCCGGGCGACGCGCCGGATAAATCTTTCAAATACCCCCGACGATGACGACGACTGTGTTCAACCCGGATGACGTGAACAAGTGATACACCTCTGCTTCTGACGGCTGAGTGCCAAACATCATATCCACGGCTACCTCTCTTTCAGACGACCCTCCCTAAAATTTCCCTGCACTGCTCTCAACAATCATCATCATCATCACCGTCATCATCATCATCATCGTCGTAGTCTCATACTCTTGCTGTTGCTGCTCATTCATCCCCTCGACCAAAATTGTTGCAACACCGCAACGACTTTCCGACTATCCCGCTACGACAGCACAATGCGGGCATCAATCAAACCCACACTTTGACAACACTATTGACCTACAAACGTCCAAAACTTCACACTCATTCACCTAAATTTATTTGACTTTGAACTTCGCATTACCCACCTAAAACTTGCACCACCGCCATAACTTAAATATATAAAAAATATATAAAACTTAGTATCTTCATAACTTCAAAGCAACAAATTTAATTTGTATTTAACATTAGTTAAATTACGTAACGTGTTTGACAGAAATCTCAAGATGGATTGTTACAGTAAAAATCAGTTTTTGTATATTCTATTAATTTAAATATAGCTTTAAAACTATATAATTTTGTGAGAAATTTGTAATTAAAATTAAAGAAATAAATTAACAATTAATTAAGTATTTCTGGACTTTAATGAATGATTTATCCTATTCTTAATTTAATTAATAATAACTCATTATTGATATTATTTTTGACAGTTTATTTAAATACAAAAACATATTTTACATACAATTATTTTATAAAATAAAATAAAAAATAAATTGCTTGAAATAATATTTGTAAGTACAAACAATATAATCTAAAAAACTAAAAATTAATAAATTAAAAAACATTAACATTCTTCATTCATTTTGTTTTCGAATACATATCTTTCAACATGTATTCCACTATTTAAAAACGTAATAAAATAAATACATTTTATATTTAAAATATAATTACGTTTCTTTATTTTGCACTACTAAAATTTATATTTACGAGCATGGCAATGAGATGGGTATAAATCAACGGAAGATAGTTTTAAATTGTGAAATACTTAGGAGAGATTTGTCGGTACCTTTAAAGTTCCATTTAATTTGACGCTTCGGGATATTCAATTTAATGCTTACTTTAAATCGCACATAAAATGCTTAACGCAAATGCCAAACTAATAAATAATGTTTAGTTTTTTTTTAAATTATAAAATGATTTTTGATAATTCAATATTTATAATTATATATTGCTGTAATAATTTATTTTATTTATCGATGATTTTTTGTTTCTATTAAAAGTTGATTTTATTACAGCTTAATATGAAATTATAGTTTTATGATCTCGATTTGCGTGAAACGATGCCATTAAATTTATGTAATTTTTCCATATTTCTCACTTAATGTATATTACTCGCTTTAATATAATTTTTAAGATTTTTTTAAAAATTAATAGTAAATATGAATTAATAGATTTTGGATGTCTTAATTCGGTTTATCTTGAGTTGAATATCGACCATTTTAAGAGCTGTATCTTGTTTTAATTTGATGTAAAACAAACGTACACGTGAGCAATTAGCAAACATAACGTAACTGGATTTAATGGTGGGCTTCGCTCATTACAACATTAAATATTTATTAAGCAGCATTACGTAATTAGAGGTAACGCCCAATTGAAATTCGTCCGCGTTGCACATTGGGCGTAAAACGTACGCTGCTTACCGTCCATTTAATTTATTTGACGTTTCCAGATTAGGCTGAAATATGCTTTCGGGTCCCTCCCAATTTTGACACTTCAGAATTTAAACGCATCAGGACGTATTTCATTGCACACGGCAATAAAATGGAGCAGATCGGTGGTCACAGGACATCAATTATATTTGCGTTAGTTCTAGGTTTTTGAGTTTAGAAAGACGTGAAACGATTGTGCGGTTAATGATAGTAATCACAATGCCGTTTTTGACACTTCGTACGAATGAAAGCGAGAAGGAGAGAGCGCACACTCGGATAATTGAGCGAGCCAAGGAAAAGGAAAAGGAAATTACAGGTCGCATTTGTATCTTCTGGCTTTTTTAGTGTTTAGTCTAAAGATGGGTATTAGTTGTAAAGTGGGGGGTTTAAAATTACACACGTTTCGTCCCCAAAGTGAAATATGCCCAAGGACCGCCCATCAGATAATTACACTTCAATTTCCAGGATCCGGTATAAATTCTCCGACGAGCCGAAAGATCTAAATCAGTTGACGGGACCACAATTCTTGTTAAAAGAAAATAAATAATACACATAAATATGAGGACGCTTTTTCTATTTGTCGTCGTCGTCATCGTCGTTGTTGTTAGTCGGATCACTATTATCGACCGAAATGCTCGAGAATGCTGCAGAATTTCAACCCTCGACGGAAATCCGAACCTTTCGCGGCGCAAGATAATATTGACAATTGATTTAGCCCACAACCGTCAAACAACTTGCGTACATGCGAAATATCCTCTTACGGAACTTCAGAGCAAATTAAACATGACGCTCCAATGCAGCGCTGCAGATTTGACACCGCATTAAATTATATTTGACATTTATCGCCTATGTAAATATCTAATTTACAGTTAACCAATAAAAAAACCCTCATCGTCAATTAAGCACTCATTTCAGTTAATTACATAATAACCATCAAATTCTACTATTTTCGAAACATAATTTATAACCCAAACAAATACAAAATAAATATGCATTGATAAAATTTATTTAATCATCATTTGACGATGATAAGTTAGGTTTTATTTAAAGAATGCATTAAAGTTGTAGCCATCTGTAATTAGCCTGGTTTGCATATTCCGTCTTGGTGTAATTTTAGTGTCGAGGTGAGAGACCATTTGTTTATAAACGAAGCTCAAGTTTCTACGAACCATACACACTTAGCATAGTTATTCCATACGTAAAGTATGAATATTTATGCCTCCTAATTGAATTTATACATATTATTATTTTATTTATTTATTTTTTTACTCGTTTTCCATGCATATTACGTGGCGAACTTTTTATTATTATAATTGCAATTTTTACGCAGATAACATCGCTCCGCCACAATTTACGTGCGCAATAATTTTTTTATTAGAGAATTATAATTCACATTAAATGCTTCTGTTAATTAATTTCGAATGTTGCGGTTAACGTCTCATCATTTTTTTTTCTCAGATAACCGCTAGAAAAGTATTTCTAAAAATGTTATATTGATCCTAAATAAATTTTATTTACCAATGTTAATTTCAGAATAGCTCAAATTGTAAAGAAACGTCATAATTTTTATTAAGGTTGCACAGTAAAATGTTAGGTATTCAAAAAATATTAAGTTTTCTTCGACTTTTGACTAAAAGACATTTGGAGTGGGTTTATTGGATTTATTATCATTTTTTTTTAGGAGAAATGCTCGCATAATCGTGTGCGGACTTATTTCAGTGAAAATTATGTAAATTTGTGGAAGCGCGCTGAAAGGAACTGTTTGACCGAAATTTATTGGACTTAAAATCAAATACCTCCGAGCGGTCAATAGACACGTCCAACGGGGATAATCCATTACTGAAAAGGATTATCCGACGCAGATAAATTCACACGCAAGGGTACCTAAAGATTTTGACTTATTAACATAAATAATTTATGGCATTCGCAACTACTTAACTTGATGATCAATATCAATTTGACAGCTGATATGATATATTTAGTTATTAAAAAATTGAAAATGGAAAATGTAAAAAAATAACATTAACGAGCAGAGATTTGAATACGACGGAATCATAAAAAAAAAAACGATATTCATAAAGCATTTGTACTCAAATCATGTTTTTTTTTTGTATATGAATGTGCGTTCGTTTCAGCGTATTTTTCCCCCTTTCGGTTTCCTTCTTCTCCTTCATTCAAACAACAATTTCAGTTGTGTAAAAGGATGTTGGAATGGAACGAGCGAAATGATCCGAACATCTGCATGAGTTCCGGGTGATGTTCAATAATACAATCAAGTCGCCCTTTCGAGACGACGACACTTCCTCGGCTTCCTCCCCTCGACGCGCCGCTTCCCAATTCTCTTTCCGCCCTTAAACACCGATGTACACCACCTTATAAAAACGATAAGGGCGATTAAACCCCCGGCGCTTAAATAAAAATAACAATTCGGGAAGCCGAAAAGGAGAGAGCGTAAAGTTTTATTCGAACGTATGTGTGAAAGAGTAAGGAACTAAACGTAGTCGAAGCGAAAAGACCTATACGTTTTGGGGGAAGATGGGATTAGTGCAAAAATTGTTGTTCCCATCTCCGTTCGTCCTCTACCTGGGGCATCCCTCATTGCCATTGTGAAAGTCGTCGTTCTTCTTCTTCTTCTTGTTCATTTCTTTCTTCTATTTTTCTTTTTTTTTCTTCATTGGAAACGACCCAGAAGAAGTCAAACACAATAAAAACTGAAATAATTTCTTCTTCTGTTGAAGGGGATGGATGGGTACCTCCCAATTTCTCTATTCTTTTCTTTCGCTCGTCCCCATCCCGCAGTTGTTGGGACGCTGTCGGTGGAGAAGAAGAATTTACTACCTGTTGTCATGGGTCGCGGTTGATACTTTTCAAAACAATCAGCTACAAATTAACTGCTCACTCAACTTTGGACGTTTTTATTATTTATTGCCAGAGGAGGGTTCGAGAAAAGAAAATGGATGAAGAGACAGGGGAAAAGTGGAACGCTTTTGAAGGACTTTTATGTTCGTTTGAAAGCGTCACCCAGTCAGATTAGAAGCAAGTATGTTTTGTTACATTTTTAACGATCACAACATCTATTCATAATATTTTACAGTTTATAAAAGCAACATAGTTTAGGAATGATTATTTGGATTATCCTTTTGCAATTCATTTCTTTACATTCATGAAAAATATATTATTACTTTGTTAATTGGTTCAAATTAAAACATTTATGAACTAAATTAATTTATTTTTATCCAGGTTAATTTGATATAAAAAATATATTCAGTATTTTTAAGTTTTTGCTTAATATTATATTTTTTTTCTAATTAAAGATATTTAATAATGGATGTTTGAAATGGCTAGAGCTTAATATCGAACTTTTCTTCACTTTATTTCGAATGCTATCGTTTGCGTATATATTTTGTTCTTGCTCTTTTCTTTCCTCTCTCGATCTCTCCCTTTCTCTGTCTATCTCGCTGTCGCCTCGTCTCTGATGAATTTATGTATGGCCAATCTCTGAAATAAGTCTTCTCGTTTTCGTATACTTCTTTTTCCTCTTTTCTCGGGTCGTTCCCTCTTCTTTCTTTCGTTCTTTTTTTTTTCTTGGGGGGTTTTCGTTTGCCGCCTTTTGTCCGCGCGCCAGGATTTATGGGTTGACACTTTCCAATACGGCCTCGAATCCACTAAGGGCAGAATGGAAAGGACGAGGAGGCAGAAGAAGAAGAAGAAGTAGAATGAGAACGAAAATCGAGGAGCAGCAGCAGCAGCAGCAACGGCGGCGGCAGCATATGGCATAAATCACCGGCACTCGAGAGTTATTTGTGTCACTCAGCCATTCTTGCATTTCGGGTTTGTTTTTGCAACAACAAGCGTTTTCCGCAAGAGTCCCGTGGCGGAACGAAACGGCTGGAAAAAGAGATGGAAACCGCGAAGAAAATGTTGATAATAATCATAAAATCTCTTGTGTGCCCGTGCCAATTAAAAGCTCATTTCGCGCTTGCAACGTAGATCCAGGATCCCATTAAAATCACACAATGGGAATATTTCTCTTTCTCTGCCGCTGCAGTGTGTAGTGGGTATAAACACATACATTCACGTTCATATATATATATATACACACATATACACAATCCTCCTTTCATTTGTTATATAATGCAAGGAACACTCGAAAATTGTTTTTCGGCCACTTCCGAACTCCATTCGTCAACATCCAGAACAATGCGAGAGAGCAGATTGTTCAAAGAACAAAAGTTCATTACATTCAATTACACAACGCCTCCTTTCGGCCGAAAGGTGAATAATAACCTTTTTAGAAGTAAAACAGAGCAAAAAATAAAAGCGAGAATCTCTAATTGCGTGCGATTAATTAATTAATCTCAATCTTTGGGGGCCGAAACAATTACATTCTGGGAAATCAAAGCGGCAGAAAATTGGAATGAACAACGACGATCCCGGTGCCGCGGAATGGAAATAAATCATGTGAAAATGAAGAAGAGGGCTTCCAAGTAAACGTTTTACGACGGAGCAGGCGGGCGGATACACCTTGCAATTATCGTTTCAGTGCGTCTGAAATGGAAACTGAAATAATTGCCATGGCTACTAACTACTGCCATGACTACAAACTGTGGGTAGAACGAGCGCGGGGATAAAAAAATAAATAAAATAAAGAACGAATATGTAATTCAGACACACACACACACACACAGACTGGCCTGAACAAATGGAAGGCAAAAGGAGGATCGGATAAAAGGGAGGCGAATATAGTTGAAAGTGTGCAACGATGCCCGCACATTAATTACACACTTTTGAGTAATCGCTTCATTTTAATAATTAATTAAATGCATTCTTAATTAATCCGCGCGGCAGTAATATTTCAGCGCAAATTGCACGCTTTCAATGCCCACTTAACTTTATACCAACTGCAGTCTAATAAAGAAGAAAGCAACAACACCAAACACATATAAAACAACTAAATCCAATAACAAAAATAATAATTACTCCAGTTTTTTTTATCTTCCAAAACTAATAATCAACTATGAATTAGATTCAATTTAGAACTTTAAGTAATAATTATATTTTTCAATATTCCTAAAAATTATTTGTAGGAAAATTAACTTAAGGATTTGTTAATGAGTAAATATATTATTTAAGATCTTAATAAGATTGAAGTAAGTAGGAAACTGTTGGAAAATGTTGAATAATGTTGAAAATCGAGTGCAGAAGTCATTCGGCTTTGAAAAGGAAATAAGCAAATGATAATCGGATAGCATTAATTAAGCTCGAAGTCGGCATTTATCTTCCTTTTAGGCTTTCCTCCGAGTCTTCTCGTTCTTCTTAATCGGGGAGATGCCTTTTTCATCCTCCTTTTTTTTTTTCCAGTTTGCCGTATTTTTTCCCTTTTGCCGCGGCGGCGCGGCATGCATATTGATGGTTGAAAGAAAGGCTTAAAGTGAGTGAAAAACGCGCGATCCTCTCAAGATGAAGAATAAGAAAAAAATACAAGCCGTGGGTATACAATTACCATTATAAGCTTCGAGTCTCTTGGACACGAGATACACACACACACACACACACAGTTATACACGTACATATAAACGAGCGCGTATACATGCACACACGGCGATTCTGCATACAACAGTTCGTCCGATTTATCTTTATATTATTTGTGCTTTAATCTTCCTGCGGGGAAAGAATCTCTGATCTTCCCGGTGAAAGGCCCGGCAAAAGGAAGACAGAGAAAGATAGATAGAGAGAAAAATAATTACTTTAACACCGAAACCGAAGAACATGTGTTCGCTAGGGCCCCGTTCCGAAAATATCGCCGGGACTAATTAATTATCTTCGAGAACAAATCTCCAAGTCTTTTCCCCCTCAGGAAAGAAGAAAAAATAACGAATGTACAAATACACACACATATGAACACACACACACACATACGCGCATACTTATAAACACGAATGGGAGAAAGATAAATCTGTGTCGCATTATAATACACACAAGCATTCCAACAATTTTCGTTTCGATTCTATCAACAAAAATCCTCTTTTGGGTCGACTTGCTTCCACGAAGTAAAACGAAAAAATTGAAAAATTTCTCTGGCATCTTCATCTGCACCGAAAGTGTCGTTTACTATTAATAATCATCGATTATTAAAATTAATTCATATTCCTATATTTACTCTGATCTTACCGTAAATTAATTTGAAAGTACGTGTACAAAATAAAATTGATATATTCAAAATTTTATATTTTGCTTTATTTGAGATTTATTAAATTCGCACTTTAAATGTACATGCTTCATTTTTATCTTACATAATACATCTTACATTTCGAGTTTCGTTAATGAAATTTCTTACTGCTCGTTAATTACAAGCCAATTAAAAATTCCATAAGTGGACCATTTTTTTTTTGACGAATCGAAAGATTAAAATGGAGTTTTAACAAGTCTTTAAATTAAAGCCGTTTTCGCAAATTAAATCAAACGAATTGAACATCTCCATTAAATATTTGAACATTTAAGAGTAAACAATTGTATTAATATCAATTTTTATTTTTATTAAAATTGGAATATTTAATGATTTTTTGCAACAAACATAGTTTTTGTAAATTAGATATTTATATCAATAATTAATATATTTAATGCATATACAATAATGATATGAAAATTATGAAACATCTCCATTAAATGAAGATATTCATATTTGAACATTTAAAGGTAAACAATTGTATTAATATCAATATTTTTATGCATAACAATAATGATATAAGAATTATGAAATATTAAACTGAATATTTCTTAGTTTTTAATGATATTTCTTAATACATTTTGAATGAAGGCAACACTATTAATACAAAGAGCTACGTATTCTTCCCATCTAATAAGATTGTTTACTCGCCTTTCCACGTTACTTTTTTTTTGTATTATCCATTGTGGTTATAAGAGCCTTTTATGATATGGAATGCGATATGAAGGCAAGATAATGCCGTTGGTTCCATTTCGTTCGAAAGCTCCAATTGATCTCGTCTCTCTTCTCTTTGACATGGAGAGATTGTACCGCCTTTGGGACACGTTTGACGTTTTCGGGTTATCGCCGCCGAAGAGAGGAGAGACACGTGAACTTTGACCATTGCCATTCGGAGAACCACTTATTTATTACATTCTAATCAATGAATTGAATTCCGTTGGAAAACGATCTTACAGTACTGAAAGAAAAAAGTATCATCGAATCGCCGACAATTATATCATAAAAGCATAGATAAAAAAAATATCATAAGATTTGATTTATATTTCATTTAATGTAAACAAAACAAGCAGATAAAAAATGTTATCTTTAATTCAATTTGCAACAATTTTGTTTACAATTTGTAATGAAAATTACAATTTCCTCTGAAAATTGAAAATATTTATAGATCAAAGATCATTTAACATAGACTATTGAAAAAATTGATCAATTTGTTAAATAATTGTGAGCATTGAAAGGTAAGTAAAGTTTAGGAACGAAAACGGGGGCAAAAGAGATGAAAATTAATTTGAGGCGTTTTATCTGTCCGTGCGTAATGAGGAACAAATTCATGCGCAATTAAAAAAGTCGTGTAGCCTATTCTGTTGAGCATAATAAAATTAACAGTATTAATTAAGCAACTTAATTGGATATATTTATATAAAAGGATCACGAGAGAAACGAATTAAGATTGCGCGGCCGAATAATAAATTCCGGCTCAGTTTACACTCACAAACACACACACACACACTTACGTACGTACAGCAAGGAGACACACAGCCAAAAAACAAACACAGAAAAAAGGAAAGACGAAGAAGAAAGAACGGAAGATGAACCAGAAAAAAGGTTGGGTGTGTTAATACAAATTGATGCATTTTGTATAATCGAATACGTAAATTCTCTATAATTATTCTTAGTTTTATACATATAAAACTATTATAACTTACAAAATAAATTTATGAATTGATTTTATATATTTTAATAATTTTGGAATACGTTATTGGAGTTTGTATAAAAAAGAGCGAAAACTTAAAGAGAATGTTAAGAAACTAGTTTTAAGATGTTTCACACGCTTTTGTTAAATTATTGCATGCATGTACTGACTGTTCATACGAACTGCGTTCTGTATAATTAAACATAAAGTTATGTCTTGAATTTCTTCTAAACAGTATACGTTATATCAATGAATAATATTAACGTTGTATCATTTTATTATAATTTACAATATTATAATTTGATGCAAATTTATCAATTAACTCTATAAATGAATAATCATCATTTTATCTATGTCAAGACATAAATAGATGAATTACGTATGAATCAATTGGAAATCTTTTATTCCTTTGTAAAATATTAATAAAACTTATTTTTAAAGAAAAGATAATCAAATAACTGTAATTCAAATATTATTTGGATGGAAATATGTCAAAAAATATTGATGATGACAAAAATATTTATGTTGGTACACGTGATGATAAGACAATCATACATTAAATATTCAATAATTACTGTTTTGAATATTTCAGTTGGACGAGGAAAATGACTTTGATGCTGAAATGTGTTTATGTTTGTTGATACAAAATTAAGATGATAGAACGATCTAAATTGTAGTTTAAGATCGTCGTCTAAATGTTAAAACTAGAAAATTATTGAATTTTAATAGAATATAATTGCGCATTATTTATTTTGAAAAATGTATCATATTTCAAATATATTTTTGTTCTAGAATTTACTGTTAGTTGTTAGATAATATCCTAAGAAGTTCAATATGTTTCAAATTTATTATTTGAATTGGCCACGTTGACTATTAGAATCACAAAGTCTCTTGATAATTTCCTTATCAGTTATTCTAGTTATTCTGTTGTTTTTGTCATGGAAACTGATTCAACAATTCAACGTTCGACCAGTAACAGTACAAAGCAAACGCTCGCGAGACAAACATCAAGATGAAGTGAAGTTTAAAATGACTCTGATGCGTGTGTAATTTTTTGATGAAGTTCTAAGGTGGGTGCGTTAATAAAATACGAGCAAAAACAATAATAACAAGAAACAAATGTAGTAATTGCCCGAGATAAGAGAGCAATCGCGAAGTATATGCAAATATTTGCCGCCCGAATGACACAAAGGTTGAAAATAAAACGCGCAGAAACGGCAGCAGAAGTTTCAAGAAAATCTTCTGCTCCTGGTGGAAGATAAAGTGTGGAAGGGAAGAGGAGGGAAGATAGGGAGAGACGGCGATAGGAACCATTAATGGAAAAGAAAGAACAGGATGGAGAGGTGATGGTAGTCTCTTTCTTGCTTACGGGCGGCAGCGGCTGCCGCGGCAATAAATAAGGCACTTATCTCAATTAAATCTCGGCGGGAACGAATGCAAATGCACTTATTACAAATCGCAATTATATTTTTATCAGGCCTCTTAATAGAATACAATTGATTTCTTGGCATTTCTTGCGCGCTCCAGCAACTCCGTCTCCCTCCGGCTCACCTCGTCCGTATCGTTCCTCCTGCACGGACAACGCGAGAAATTTGCATATCCTGTTATTTCATTAATTACAAGCAAAATGAAATTCAAACCAAAAAGCGAAAATCGACCGCACGCTGTTTTCCCTTGCTTACCTACTGTATTAAGCCAGTCGCAGATAGACATAAAAAGAAACTGTGCTATACACAATTTAATTTAATTTTAATTAATTACATTTTTTTGTTGGAATTTGTTGCAGAGCTCAGATTATCTTCATGGTACATCCACACTATCAGTGATGTGAGACATACAATCTGACAGACGTACCAACTGATAAAGATTAACTAGGAACAAGAAACTAATATATAAAGTTAATGTCATTCGATTCTTGACTTCTTTCAAGGTATGTCACAAATCAAATTTTGGAAACTGAAATTATATTACTTTGCTTTTTTCACTGATATCCAACATTGTCTGAGGTCTACTTATTTTACTCTTATTTTATAGGGATCACCGCAGGATCATTAAACGATCACAGCTTGAAAGATATTTCACACAGATGCGCAAAATTGCACAACGCCTAGTTAGTGTCGTATTTATTGCTCTTCTCTCTCTTCGTTATAGGCTGTTAAATTCGAAACCACTGCGATCGAGAATCGCATATATTCGCTCCATTCCCATTTTTATTGTCGCCTTTGATGACTAAATATCAAATTCTCCGATATTACTTTCATCCTCACACATTCTAAATCTCCGGACGACATAAATCACGTGCCTTTTCAAACTGATCACATATAATTGTTCGAAACTTATAAAGCGTTGATTTATGTAAGTGTAATTTAAAACATCAGGAATAAAAATGAATAATTATTCAATTTCATCATTTAGTTGTTGTCTCTATTACAAATAAATAAATTCTATTTCTAAATTGAACGTTTTACTTACCATTATCGCCCGTATTCTATCAAACACAAATTTATGTTTCATTCGTTTTGATTATACAGCATTTGCTCATTATCGCCTTTGATGATTAAATATTTGTTCAACTTCTTCATCACTTCAAGAAGCACTTTTTGAACTGAATACATGGGTAGACCTAAGCGTCTGTTAAATATATTCTCTTATAAAGAAAGCTCTATTTAATTTGATTAAACAACAACATTTGGTCAAAGTCAAAATTAATAAAAAAAAAACATCATTATCGTTACGGAAAATGTATGATTATCCCCTATACAAATTCTAGTTCTATCTGGAGTATTTCAATACAATAAAAACACGAGAAACAAATATTTACGATTTTTAACATACATCGGATATAGAAATTGAAAATGGAAAATATTTTAGCAATATTTGTTAATATTAGTCAGCTGAATTAAAATTAGAATTATTAAATTGAACTGGAAAAATTTGTTTAACTTTTAAAAATTTCATATCGTTTTTTTTTATTATAAATTTGCAATTGAAAAACTGTACCGCATATTCTCGTCATGCGTTTGTAGGTGGAATAAGATGGAACCGAAAAAATAGAAAATGGTTGCGTAAATATTTGCGGTTCTTTCTTTATTCGGTGAATGTGGGGATTTACCTTTATTTTTCTCCGCGAAACGAATACAAACAGTGCATGGGGGATTATGTAACTGATAAGTGTTGTGTCTTGATTAATGGGGCTTACTGTTGTTTTCAGACCAAACACCAAATATCTACCACACTTACACGCCCGACTTGCTTCGCAGTAATAAAATTCACCGTTTAGATCAACATTAGAGGCGGTTCTTGCTGATAAGAACTGCTGCTAAAGATAACTGATTTTCCCAGAGTACAGCGGGATGGGAAAAATCTCGACCGCAACCTGAACGAGATGAGGAAGTAATAAAAGTCAAAACATACAGGTCTCTTATATTTTCGGGACAAACACGAAAATTAAAGTACACAAATTTTAGTATATCCTTTACAGATATGCTCATATTTAGTTCCTGGGAATTTTCCAGCGTATTCATAGTTATCTTTACTATAGTACTCAAATTAATGTGTAATGTTTGATTGTGAAAAAAAATCTATTTATATTTGGATGTTCACATGTTCCGCAACACGTACATCTTTATTATTATATTATTCTTCGATTTGTATTTTCAAAATATCATTTTAATCAAATCTTGAGTTAATTTCTTTGAAAAGCGTGTAAGTTGTTAATAAAAATAAAATACACATTCAATATATATTTTGCATGGGAAAATGGTTAAGGATGATGATAGAATCGATCAAATTTGATGGTTTTTCTTTGGTTCTGATTACTGTCTTTGGGAGCTATTTGTGTGGAACGAAAGTGACACAATGTTGTCGTGTGAAGGCCGTGCGTTGTGTGCAAATTGTACATCATTGTTCGTGGGGTTCTCAAAACTCTTGGGGCGGAAAAGCAGCTGCCGCCGCCGCCGCCACTGGAAACTTCTGCAACCGCATCGAGCATTCCCAAAGTTTTGAGGAAAGTGATCTATATTAAATTTTAGTATAAAATAAAATAATTCTTGTAAATTATTTTTATTAATAATTAATTTTGTTTATTTGTTTAAAGTTTGTTTTCTGTAGACTTAACACTAAACTAAGCATGACCATTAATTTGTTTATTAATTTGTCTGGGATTTGAGACGAAGATAAAATTGAAGTGATGTTTTTGAAGAACGAAACATAAAGATTACGGTCCAATTTTGTTGAAGGCGAGCGCGTGTGGAGAGCTGTTATAGAGGTGTCGAGATTACACTTTATGCAAAGGATTTAGCATAAAACAAACAATCTATTTCGATGCGGTTCCATAGTAAATACGCGTAGTACTCCACAAAATTAAACCCCGCGTGAGTAAGAACGTTATTAATAGTCGTATCTGGCCATAATCTAATAATATTTCTCGCACGAAGAGCGAGAGTCCACCCGCATTTGCGGATTTATTCAAATTCAAGCATACGTCGTATCCATCCAATCTGATCGACGAACCCGGCAAACATTTAATAAAATATATTTACAAGACGTGTGCGTGCGTTTAATTTTATTTATAAATTGCACGGCGTTCTCGCACTTCGGGCCGACTGCGTGAAACACATTCGCTCTTAATTAAAATATTTATAAATGTGCCCGTTTCGCGATTTAAACTGTAAATAACTCGTTTTTCGTGAAGCAAACCATTAAATATTTACACGAGTCAGTGTGTAATCGGCGCGATGGAAAATTGATTGGGTATTAATTCGGGCCCCTCGAGTGCTGCCGTATTTTTCGGAGCAATAACAAATCGATAAATTTCACATAATCTTAAATTATTTTGTAATGAAAGCTAAGGATACAAAAGCGCTTGCCTTCTATGCCAAAGCTTTGCCATGTCCGATATGAAGCTGCGATGTCCGAGTGGTTAAGGAGTTTGACTCGAAATCAAATGGGCTATGCCCGCACAGGTTCGAATCCTATTCGCAGCGAATTTCTTTTACCAGTTCAACACAAAAACAGTAATTAAATCTACATATTCAACATTTAATTAATATATTTGCATATCTTCCATTTTGTAAACATATTCAATCAATTAATTTACTAAATTTTAAATAAACTACTTCTACTAATTGTGGTAATTATAATTTCTTGTAACGACATCCAAAGATACTGAAACTTATCTATTTAATATCAAATAGGAATTAGCACCCAATATTTTTATTAATAATAAATTAGGCCAGAATGAAAAGTAATTAAGTTTATTATATTTTACTCATGTGAACTAATATATTTGCATATCTTCCATTTTGTAAACATATTCAATCAATTAATTTACTAAATTTTAAATAAACTACTTCTACTAATTGTGGTAATTATAATTTCTTATAACGACATCCAAAGATACTGAAACTTATGTATTTAATATCAAATAGGTATTACCACCTAATATTTTTGTTAATAATAAATTAGGCCAGAATGAAAAGTAATTAAGTTTATTATATTTTACTCATGTGAACTAATTGTTATTAGATTACATAAAATATATGTGATGGATAAAAGTTCAATGTTCGACTATATCCGACCTATAATCAGGTATTATAAAGATATTATAAAGCACCGTGCGACTTAACAATAAAGTATGTGGTTATCCTCCGGGTACATGTCTAATAGTGACCGGTTAAGATCATTTATCTAAAGGATGAACGTCTTACTACTAACATAACAAAAAATGTGCTAGAAAGTATTGGATTTTATTTAACTAAATTTAATTATTTCTTAATAACAAGAATATTTTATAAAACGTTTAAATAAGAAAAATGACCAAAACGAAAGAAAAAATTGTTTATAACATGGTGTTACAATTATAAATGTTTGTAACTTAGTTTCCAATTATAATATAAGTAAATATAATATAAATCTAAAAAATTAATATAACAACTTTGGAGTACTTTAGAAAATGTGTATTATAAAATGTTTTTTTGTTGTTGAAATAATAATGTTGAAATCTGGTTTTGTATTAATTTGTTGATGGGTCAAAATCATATTTTTTCACAGTAGATTTAATATGGTTGACTTTGCAACATTCGAGGATGTATTAGGTTTCAATGGGGAAAAGGTTTCTTTCTGAGAAGTTTTTATCCCTTTTTCCGGTACAGAAAGTGGACGTTTTGTGAGGATCAAATTTAGTGGAATAAGCAGAAACATTTATTGCCGGCACAATAAATAAGTAAAGAGGATTATGCGGTGGAAATTTGCAGGTGCCTGGATTTGGAATGAAAGAGCCCAAAGGGATTAAATGGGGGATGGCGTGGACATCCCCCGATGACTTTTTGGCTCGGTTTAAAAGAAGATAACGGTCCACGCTGATCTACTCGCTGCGCACACCTCTTTCTTTCGGAAAGAGCAATTGTATGTGTTTGTGCGTGGTGATTGGAAACAATGCGAGTTAAAAGGTATGGCACGAAGGAAGTGAGTTTGGGTTCTCACGGATGAGATGAGGAGGCCCTTCGGACCGTGATTGTTGTTCGGACGGGGCAAGACATGTGTTCGGAGTCAAAGCTTAGCCGCGGGACTCCAGATAACGTCCAGCAAAATGAAAAAAAAAATAAGATGAAGAAGGAGAAGAATAAAAAAGAGAACACAGACGATGGAGGATGCAGAAGAAGTGGAAGATGAAGATGGAGGAGATGAAACAAGAATAGGGGGACCACGAAGATGAAGCAGAGAGCGCTACGTTGTTTCTTCTTCGGACTCGGACCATTGAAATCCTTCCTCTCCACCCGCGCGTATCAGCTTACAGCTTGGCTTAAACAATATCTACTTAGACTTGTATATGCGCGCCCGTCTCCCATGTAAACCTCTTTTGTCTATTCATCGTGACTGCACCGTCTTATATAACCAATGCTAATTTTCTACATGCGAAATTCTTTTATCTCGAACCGCCCGATCCCATCCTCCTTTCCGTTACCAATTAATTATAATTTATTTTTATTATTGTATAATTCTAAAATAATACTTGTATTTATTTCGATGTAAGAATGATCAGCGATCATAGGTCGAACGGTGGTGCTAAAACACTTACGCAATGAATAATATTAATTAGCAATACTAGGCAAACAGCACTAATAGCAATGGTCGTACGTATGTAGTAACCTTGTACAATATTCGATTATTGTCTTTCTTGTAAGCCATGCATAATACTTAATGTTTTATTTTTATAGGTAAACGAACACACGTGTATTGCTTGTACCGCATTTTGTTTTGTTTTCAATTGTTTTATCTGAACAAACTCGCCTGCATAATTTTCCGACCTACTTGAACGGTATCAATTAAGAAATTCTCAACTACTCGCAACTAAAAAATATTTATGCAATATATTAGTGAGAAATACAAAATTAGTAAATGAAATTAAAGAAAATTGTTACACTAATTTATTAGAAAATTCTCAACTTCGAGTTTAATTTCAATCTAAGAATTGTAAAAAGTATTTTTTAAATCGCTTGAAAAATCTTTGTAATTAGTTTATTTACAAATTTATATTTTACGAATGTAATTTTAATAATATATTTTTGTCTTGTAGATGTTGCATAAACAGGATGCGAGAAAATAATGTTGTTGGAAAAAAAAATAAAGAGTAGTAGAATCGAATAAGAACGTAGCACATATAAAAATATTGCCATTATTTATCCCGTTCCTGAGTGCAGTTGACTCTTTTATTTGCCTTTCCGCAGTTTCAAATGATGTTTGCGTGCCAATAATAATTATTGTTGTTGAAATATTTATTACGCTAAACGCGCTTTCATTGCGCTAATTTATTTGTTTTTCATTCTTAGTTCGTACAATTTTTTCTCCTTTTTCTTACCTTCCTTTTTTAATTTCTCGTTCCTCCGTCATCTACACGTTCGCTCTCTTACTATTTATTTATTTAATAGTACGTTTCCTCAAACATCTGTACGTGTGCGTATGTGCATATAAATTGCATTTTCTCTCTTCCATCCGCAACTCTGCTTCTCACTCACCGCTGATGTTTCAATTAATAAACATAACTCTTTAATTAATTAGCGTGCTTGGAAACCGAGAGGAAGACAGCTTGCTTACGTTTTACTACACTATTCAATTCCACTTTGCTACATAAACCACGAACGATTCTAATAACATTCTATATGTGAGGATTTAATCGACCATTTCGCTGTACGCCTTCCCATCAACTGTACAAGTTTCAAATCTTATATACTGTTAGTGTCACACATATAATCTCTACATTAAAATAAGTTATAAAAACATTCCATAACTTAAAAAATTGCAAATTTTCCAATTATTAAATAAAATATAAATGAATATTAATTTAATACAAAGTTAGGATTTGCAGCTGTTGGAATGACTTTCCATAACAAAAAATAAATAAAATTATTTGAAATAAATTTTGCTTAATTGGATATTAAAAGACACGAAATACATAGATTATATATTTAGACTAGTAGAAAATAACTTGCAGATGTTTAAACATAGGTCGGGTCTAGCTATTTTTGAAAACCTTTCAATTCTAGATTTATTTTGGTAACGTCTTTTCATGAAAGCGGTGTGAATCCGGTTCTTGCTGTAAGTTTTGACATTAATAGAAATATGTGTAAATGATTTATTATAACATTTCCATAATCAAACGAACGAAACATATTCAACTAATTTATGAAATCTAAGTACATACAATATATATTTGAAAATTCTTGAATTATATATTTTGAAATCCAAAATTTTGTAAAATTTCTATAAAATAAAATAATTATAAAATAATAATTAGTATATAAACAGTTAATATCTTTATTACAATACATATTTGAAAATTCTTTACTTATATATTTTGAAATCCAAAATTTTCTAAAATTTTTATAAAATAAAATAACTATAAAATAATAATTAGTATACAAACAGTTAATAATAATTTAACAAAATTTACATTAAATTCTGTAAAATATTTGTAATTGTTAAAAAATAATTATTTTTAACTTTAATCTAATTTATTTTTAAAATTGAGATATATAATTAATGCAGATATATAATTAATGTTAATAATTTTTTGTTGTTGTGTTAAAGTTACGTTTTAGTAATATTATTTGCGTTTGTGTGTTTTATGTCGATACGGGTTGTCTGCTGCGAATTTTGGGGATGCAGACATGGAGGAATTATTTATTTTCCTGTTTGCGTTGCTCTTGTTGTGAAGATTTTCGTTTCGTTTCACGGATGAGGGTGAGTTTCTCCCGTTGCTGAAGAAGGTGCAGACACGCAATAAATAGTCGAATAATCCGGGGAGCCTTAAGACTTATGTGCGGAAGAGGACGCATTCCAGACACCCCCTCGTGTCCCCCACATGTTCGCACATTTACAGGAGGACAGGGATAAAATTAGCCACCGGAGCGGGGAAAGCAGAAGCGAAAACGAAGACGGAACCAAAAAAAATAAATTCTAAAAATATATGCTTCTCATAATTAACGCGACTCCAAAACGGTGAGAAAGAGAGAGGAGGAAAAAAATAATAATTAAACAACTGCGATGACGTGCGACATATTTTGAAATCCGAATTATTAACTGCTCATCAGTTGTTTTCCCTACGGCGTTATTAATGGATCGAGGGTGCTGTGAAAACATTTGGACTCTAATTTTATCAAAACAAACGCACTGCGGGGAAAAAAAGCAAATCAGTCATTGTTGACTAGATTGTGATTACACGTGTTTATTTATATCGGTCCGTATTACGTGCACGATTTTTTTGTTTTGTTTGGACTATTGGGGAGAGATTATTAAATGAAATGAGATGATGGGTACGGTATGATTGTTTAGTATGATAATGTACGGGTGTGAAGGAAATTGACATGTGGTCATGACAGTGAGATGCTTCATTAGAGTGCGGAGGAGATTTATAAACCTCCCCTCCGCCCCCACGCCAATATTATGTATTGTATAAACAAGATATCCGTCCTCTGGCCCCGATATTACGAGAGTGGATGCCATAAAGTTTTTATTGGCCGGAGCTCCGGAATCGGCGTTTGATGAGATCGAGCCCCATTCATTTCGCAATAAGCACAATACCATCAACTTTTATATTGCCCTTATATATCCTACCACCTCTTCATAAACTATTCAATTCGATGCGAACATCCACAGGTCTCCGCAGAAGATGCAACTGACAGTATTTTAACAACTGCTTTAAGCATTAGTTATTAAAAATTATTTAAATTTTATTAATAAAAATAATAAATTACAATAATTTTATAATCAATTATGTTGCAAGAAATGAGAAATCAAAAATAATTGTCTTGATAGTTTAGTTTTCGATGATATAAATAATCTATAGAAAGGAGCTTTGAAAGCGAATGCATCCAAGGATCTAGATTGTTGAAACCATTTTTTGTTTTATTTTCCTCTTTGAATTAGCATAGTAGGTTGTGATGCGAAAAGGATAAAAGATCAAATCCTCTAAAGGTTTTTCTTCCTTTTTTTTTACGTGCAGCCTATTCATTTATTTCTTCTTATATGGTAATGACTAGTAAATCGGAGATAAACGCAAAAGTGTGTGCAATTAATGAACTGTAAATAAACGCGCTTTACGAATAGATCCGTTAGATTTCGCAAGTGCACATGTAGCGTGGATTTTATAATATGAAATTGGCATTTTCTCAGTCGTCCAAGTCTCTTTCAGATTCCTGCGGACGGCGGACTTGTCGTGCATTTCGTAACCATTATTTATTGTTTAAGTGGATATTTTAATGAGACTCTGATTTTTCTACTTTCCTTCTCCTTGTTCCTTCGCACAGGTCTCTGCACTGCGTTTGCAATATAAAAAAGCGGTGCCAAATGATTATTACTCAGTTTCGGATCGTTCAAAATTTTATTAATGAATATTTCGTTTTCGAGACGCAACAACGATAGAAAACGATTTTATATATTGGTGCGATTATCTTCAGTTGAACTCGTGATTCTGCATTCGGAGTTCGTAATCTGGAATATAGTAGTACTTTATTCCTTTGTACCCACTCGGTTCCACTACGCCTACGTTACATTAACACAATTAATGCACACTACGTGACCTTTATTACGTACACATGCATTGGCTATTAGCCCTCATTTCACAATCGCACAGCATCATTGGGAAATATATTGCCGACACACATTGTTTTCAACCAAAAACAATGACAACTAACATCAAACGAAAACACGGACAACGACATCTGTCAAATAAGGACATAGCATTTGTGAAGTGGGTTATTTCAGAATACTTAATGGTAATTTCCTTTTCTCGAAACGCTTGAAATCAATTCTTTATTGCCTTTTCGCAATGTTTTTCTTTTATCATCAATTTATTTTCAGTCCATAAATTCTCGTCCTGTTATCTAGAAATCTTCAATAAACATTTTGCTAAAGTGGATATCGCTTTCGGAATATAACATAACATTTGTTAATGTTCAATATGAGTAAGAAACTACAATTATATTTTACAAATTCGTTGCAATTGATTAATTTATACTAAAATTAAGTTAGTAATTTAATAGTAAATTTTAATATTTGTTGTAAAGAGACAAATATTCTTTACACTTTTTCAAATTAAAGTAAAAAATAAATTTTATTAGTTACTGGAAGAAATTTGAAGTGAAATGAAGTTGCTTCCATGAGTTAAGTTCTTTGTATTTATAAATAGTAATTTCCTTAGGTATTTTGTAGTAAGAACTGAGCATTAGACGTTTGTTTCTTGTGAAATATTAATTGTGATGTGCGTCTAGCACGACGTTAATTACGAGTCGCATACCGGCAACGCCTCCTATGATAGGAGCTATGAATATTTCATCATCGAAGTGGCAATATGATTAATTGATTCCTATTGATTTAATTAATGAATTGAACATGGATTTCTACCTCTCTTTCTCTCTCGCATTTACATTTGTGCATGTGCGTGTATGCATAGAAGGAAATGGTAAAAGCCTATAACCTTTCATCCACTTCCTCTGCCTTACTTGACTCAGGCACAGTTTGCATATAGCATGCACAGATCTTTTTTTTTTTAAACTTCTTTCTGATGTGTGCGAAGAGGAGCTTCAAGATTCCTAGCAAAGCAAGGCAGAAGAGAGTGTGTGGTGTATCTGTGTCAGGCGGAAAGAGAATTAATGGTTGTTCCCTGGCACGCGACCTACCTCAACACCAAGATAAATGTATATTTGATAGTCCACCATGACTTGAACTTCCCAGCCTTATGAAGTCGTTACCCGGCGGATGACGGCCGCCATTAATATCTTATAAATTATAGTATGTGCCCGATGACGAACCAAGTAACGCCACTTTGCAAATTTTCCTCTTCTCAAATTCTCCTTCTGTCCATCACCTTTAAAAATTCAGTTTTCACACCTCACACCACTATTAACAGTTTATTATTATTACAAATCATATAAAATATTTGGTTAATAGTCTTAAAATTCTTTTGGAATTTCTCATAATAAAAATATGCAGAAAAATACGTTTTTTAATAACATAGAACACAACTTTTTATATCTTGAAATTAAGAAATAAGTTTATTTTTCAATACAACCAATAGTCAAATATTAAAATTTAACTACGTAGTTGATATGCCTTAAGTCACTTAGATTTTTTTTTCTAAATTCCTATCCCTGTGGATAATGAGCTGCAGGACTGGCAATATTCAAAAGATAATTCAAGGATTGGTTCAGCAACACCCTTTTCTCACTCATTTCATCCACTTATAAATTCTTGTAACGTTTCAGTCTCCGACGAAGGTTTCATTCTTTATAAAAAAAAATTGAAAAAGTATTATAATATTATTAATTATTAATATATTACAATCACATATTTTCTGTTATGAAATGAAATGTTAACGACAAGGTAATCAGTCTTACAAAGTAGATAATTGTAATTTATGGTGTTTTAATGCTGACCGACTAATTTGAATGTGATTCATTGTAGGGCGAGTGGGGTAGAGAAGAAAAGGGATCGAGGAATGTTCATCAAATAGTATTTTATTAGAAAGCATTCGAGCTGAAAGGGAAGAGCATAAAACACATACTGTGAAGCTTTGGAGGCATTAAAGAGGGCATTCCACCTCCTGCCGATTGTCTTAGGGCGTAATTACTATCATTCTAGGAGCAGTTATTGCTCGGTTCTCCGATGAGGGTTTCGGATCCTCCTTTACGGTTCACCGTTTACCGACAGCCTATCATTTCACCCCATAATATCAATAATCATTCACTCACAATTATTATTAGATTCTTTTTCTTTCCTACCTTAATTGTTATTTTTTAAACCCTATTTATTATTATAAACGTACCACTTTTCTAATTGCACAGAAAAAAACTAATTTTAAGTCATATTTTTAATTATATATAAAAAAAAACATCATTTTAAAATAACTTGAAAAATGAAGCAAAATACCAAAAATATTTTATAAATTTGAAGGTAATCAGATTTGAATTTGATATAAGCAGAAAAATAATAAAAAAAATATTATATAATCAATCATTTTTATTGGTATAACAAATATGAAGTTAAACAATTCGTTATATGAAATTTGATGTCTGGAATGTTAAGCAACGATGACACGAATATTCTTCGGTTGTCATTGGAAGAAAGTTCTTGCACGTAAAATTTGTTTTGCATATAAATAGCGATATTTTTTATATTTCTTATACAAAAAGTGTCAATATGAAATTATAAATTCATAAATGTGGTTTTGATATGTTAAATATGTATGAAGCTTCAATTTTCGATATCCGGCTCTGATATTTTTGAAATAAATGAAGTATTATTTTCGAACGCTAAATGGAAAGTTTGTAAGTATAATTATGTTTCAAAATGTATTAAAAAATGAATTGATGCATGATTAAATTAATGTGTATTGAATAATATTTTTTTTGATTCGTTAAACTATGTCAACTGTCCAATTCAATTTTTTTTTATATATAATTTAAAGAGCGTCAATTGATAATTATAAATGAATAAATATGATTTTGTTATGGTAAATGTGAGTGATTGGTGGTGAGACTAGATGAAAAGAAGGAGAGAGATTGGAATAGAAATAGATTTTTGATATCCGGGTATGGATTGTCTGTGTGTTCGGGGTTATCAGCAGTCCGGTATGTATATACATGTAAGCTTGTACTAATTATGGTAGAATAAATGTCTAATTTATCGACTATCTGTGATTTCTTCGTAACCGTCTGATCTCGTTCGTATAAATTATGTAAAATCAAAATATTTATTGCTCGTCGTTTTGTACATATATCCTCATCGTCCATCTCGCTCGATGTCTGCGCTGTCCATCTCTTCGATTCGTCTCTATCCCGATGGCAGCGGAGAGGCGCGCTTCGTCGTCTCTCCATTTCTGACAAATTGTCCGACTTTCTGGGGGACCCGAGGGGCCATAATTTATGGCCGCCCATTAACGGGCCATAAATTCACAACAAACGGACGAAATCTTATCAGGGAGGAACAAAACGGAAAAATTCACATTAAAATGTATTTAATTAGACGTTTAACCAACCGTAACGAAACAGAAAAACTACGAAACACCCAGACCAGCACGCTCCGGACAGAAAAGAATCTCTGATAACTTCATATCCTTATCAATTCCCGACTTATTTTCATGATTCCAAATTAATTCTCGTGACACTTACAAAACACATCTACGAATCAGTTTATATATTATTTTTATTTAAATTTTTAATCGCATCTCCTTTTTTCATCTTTTTAATTGAAAACCACACAAATTTAGTTAGCCAATGCCTTGAAACATATCGCACTTTATCTCAAAAACATATTAATGACTAATATTTTGAAATTCAACTGCATATTTAAATTAATAAATAAGTAAACATACAAATAAATTAATATAAATAATCAAATTTAAAAATTATATGAATTAACATTAAAAATTTAATTAGTATATTAATTTTTTTTTGTAATAAAAAGTAAGTTGTTCATTTAAGATTTTTAACAAATTTGATTGAGGATGTTGTTTTCGCATGCAAATGTTATTAGTTCCGTAGACTTAATAATCAATAAATTAATAATTATTGCACCGACCAATAATTTATATATAAAGCAATAACAATAGTTTCTCATAAATCCAGTGAAAATAAATATTCATTATTGAACTAAATTTAATTAATTTATTCTCGGGAAATTAATACTTCTTGTTTACAAGGAAAGCTACAAAAAAAAGTTTTATTCTAAATTTCTTAGTAAGTAATCTTTGTGGACGATCTAGATTTTATATGCTCTAATGATATTAGCATTAACAGGAAAGTTTACTACTGGTTCTAAATGACACCAAAAGAATACCTGAGAAGAACATTATTTGAAATTTCACATATTTTGTTGATATCTTAGGTTAGATTAAATGAACTAAAAAGCATACAATTATCATTCATTACTTAAAATAGTTAAAAAATTGACAACTGTCAAATGTCAAACATTACCTGAAAATTTGACATTTCGTAATGCTAAATTGATGATTGAACTTCTAAAAGAATATGTATAGTGAAAGCTTTTGAAGATATTTAGCTTCTTGCACTGCATTTTCTTTCCACGGAAGAGAGCATGTTCGATGGAGTGACGTCGGCTGGGTGTATTATATCCGTGCGACGTCGTTCGTAGCAGGGGTCTATATGAATATTGCATATCCTTTGGTAAAATGATCGACGTCCCGGCGTCGCGTCCCGACGCCCCGACTCGTCCCGCGCCCGCAGCTGCCACTGCTGATTTGCTCAATTTGCGTACGTCACTCCACGTCACTTGGAATGAGATGTAAAGTGTCTTAAAAATCAAACTCAATCTCCTTTCTCACTGTGCGTTCCTCTCCAGACTCCCTGGCTCTCCTCGCACACGCGACTCGGCCACTTTATACATTCCATTTTTCAATATATCATTCACATTTCAAGCACATTCCTTCAAATACTATTTTAGAAGTGAATTGAAAAATGTCCTTTATTCAACAAATTTCATTCAAATTTTCAACAAATCCTATTTTTTACATTCAATTAGAATTAACTGTAAATAATCAATTTATTTGTATAACGTTGTTTGTTATATTTGAGAATTGTTAGAAGTAATTTCGTAAGAAAAAAAAGTATGAATTAAATTGTTTTAAGTTATTTTGTCTTGCGTAATGCGATCGTTATAGGCTGCACGTAATTTCGTGTATGCTGGGGAGATTATGTTGACGTTAATATCACTATAAACTTATTAGCTGACATTCGTTATACATTGTGAACCATTATTAACGACAACGCAGTTCTTGGTATCCATTAACGGTGCCGATGCAAAACATAATAATGGAAATATCCAGACATATTTATAACCTATACATATTATTTTATATATGCACATACTATTGAACAATGTTACCACATGCGTATTAAGTTGTATTCTAACGCAAAACTGAAATGCATGAAATTTTGTAACAACATAATCTTACCTTTAAAAACTTTTCTATAATGTATACTAACTACTCTAAAAGAAGTTTCCATTAAGTTAAAACATGTTAATTTATATATTAAATAATTTTGCTTATTATTTGGTACTTTATGATTCTAAAATATTTAGAATCTAAATTAAAAATTATTTAAAATAATTTGCATTTATCTGAAGTAAATTTTTAATGTGATTTAAATTTAAAATTAAATTTTCCCAACTTTATTTAAGAACTGAATGTTCTTATTTTATGTTATTAATTTAAAATATGTAAAATTAAAATTGGTAACATGGAAATTTATGAGTAATTTGCATTTATTTCAAGTAAATTTTTTAAAATGGATTAAATTAAAGAAAATAAAATTTCCCGTCTTTATTGAAGAACTAAATGTTCTTATTTTTTATTATTAATTTATAATGTGTAAAATTTAAATTGGTAATTTGGAAATGTGAATAATTTCAATGCAAATTATTGAGGTAATTATTTTATATAATTTAAATTAAAAAATAAATTTTCCCATCTTTATTTAAGAACTCAATGTTCTTATTTTTTGTTATTAATTTATAATGTGTAAAATTAATTTTGGAAATGTAAGTAATTTGCATAAAGTAAATTTTTAATTTCATTTAAATTTTAAATAAAAATTTTTTACTTACAAAAAAATGAGAATTACTGTTTTTAGGCAGTATTGAAAAATCTAAAATGATTTATATAAATTTTCAGTTAAAAGTATTAGTCGAACGAACAGCTGGAAAATGAAGACGTTTAGAGTGTAAAAAATGTGACATATTCTCAAAGCTTTTATTATAATCTTCAGTTTCTTGGCGGTTGTCCGTGGATCGGTAATCATATTTTCGTTTTGTTTTCGATTCTTCGCTTCTTTCTTTTCTTTTTACTTCAACTTCACTCGTAGGCCGAGCTCGAGATATATTGTAGATACAAGCCGTAACATTCGTTTTCTTTTGTTTTTTGATTTGGGAGGCCGTTATGGCGTGTATACGTTTATATTGCATATACGAATACGAGGACGAGAGCGTAGCTGTGTGTATGTGTACTTATATACCTGGGATATTATAATCGCGTCGCATTTGCATATTATTTATGCACGGGCCTTATTGCTATCTCCTCTTCTTCTTCTTATTCTTCTTCTCTTCTTCGGCGTATGCATGTGTATATGTATGCGTGACACATGCACGTGTATGTGTGAGTATGGGATGCGAGAAGAGAACCTTTTGGAATGATATTCTTGAAATATCTGTACGATTTCCCAGCAGCTCTCTCTAATGAAGGAAACCGAACCCCGGGATACCAGACTCGATGTAATTTAGTCCTTCTTTTTTTTTCCCCGTCCGTAGTCTTCTTCTTCTATGCTACACTCCTTCTTCCACCTCGATCTTCGTCCATTTCCAATGTGGCTGAGCCGGCCTCCTCTTCTCTCACGAGAGAGCCGAAACATAAATCATAACATTATACACACATCGCCGGGGCCCCGCGGACTATTCACTAACACAACAACAACAAGAACTACAGAGAAAAAAAAACGAACGAACATTTTGTATTATAGTGTTCGTCTGCATTGAAATAACAACTGCTTTTTTTACGGTATAATAGGAATTTTGATGGCGCGAAAAGATCCATTTTGTTTTGTCCGTCTCAGACATCTTGTCTACCAAAATTGTCCATATATATATAATATATAATAAGTGTAAAACAGTAATATCAAATAAATTTCAAAAGTGAAACTGCTGCATATAAATGTAGCGTATTTTAGTAAAATTCATGGCGCTTCTACAAAAATAACGTCAAAGATTCATCAAAAAATTCTTAACCCCAATGACATTTGACACCTCCATCTAAAAAATATTAAAAACTACAATAATTGTTAAGGCGGATATATCCGCCATGCGCCCGCAAAGTCTTAAAAGCAGCCATTTTGTTTATTTTTTTCAGTTTCTTAGACCCGAGTTAATTAATAATTATATTACAAAAATAATAAGGTTCATATATTTAGAAAACTATACTTTTTAGAAAATACAACTTGAATTACGTTGTAAATAGTCTTGTAAATATTAATGTATTTAGAAGAATCGTAAAATAATAGTTGAACGAATTTTATAATATTGAAAAAAAGTAATTAAAATATCTGTAGACAGGTATTATGTTTTCGTCGGCTATAATGATGTCGTTCGAAAGGACCATCAAATAGAAAATTGTCTTAATTGGTTGAATAATTAATTTGGTTTCAAACAATAAATTTATAAAGATAATAAAAATTAAAACGATTATATCTAATCATAAATTGATATTCCTCACTCGCATTCGGATTGTTGCTAATAACTCGCCGTCTCGCTGTTTCCAGTTCTAAATATGTCGGAGCGAACGGCGCAGAGATATAATCTCCATCTCCGCGTCGACCGTAAATATAATTTTACTAATTCTTTCGGTTTTTATTGAGCTTAAAACGACACTCATCCTTATATATTACATAAGCCTATCGCTTAAATTCTAAGCGGCAGAATGAGCGCGACAGAGAAAGAGGCTCGCACTCACAAAGCGGTAATCCTTTCCGTGCACCAATAATAATAATAAAAATAAAAATAACAATATTAATAAATTCACATTTAAAAATTCCTACGACAATCTCTGAATATATTGGATTTGGATTTTATTTATTTTTTAGAAATAATTATAATTGTCACTTTTCGAAAGTAAGAAATTTAAAAATTTTAGCGGATGCTCGTCGCATTTACGCAAAGTGAAAGATGAAAATATTATGTGTTGGACATTGAAATACAGCAAATGGAATTGTAATGCGTCCAATTTGTGAACGTCACTTAACGCAACGTGACAAATCTACTAACAATTTACACTTTCATGTATCACTGCGGCTATTCTGGACCCGGACACATCTCATATAGTTCTGATTTTAGTCAGACTACTTATTTGCATATGGTACCTCTAAACACTAATTCTGCTACAGTAGTCTTTTTAAAATGAGCAAAATATTTTTTTAATAGATTTATTAAATATCATTTTTTATAGGTGATTATTATCTTTCTTATTATAATCAATATAATCAATATAATCAATATAATCAATATAATCAATATAATCAATATAATCAATATAATCAATATAATCAATATAATCAATATAATCAATATAATCAATATAATCAATATAATCAATATAATCAATATAATCAATATAATCAATATAATCAATATAATCAATATAATCAATATAATCAATATAATCAATATAATCAATATAATCAATATAATCAATATAATCAATATAATCAATATAATCAATATAATCAATATAATCAATATAATCAATATAATCAATATAATCAATATAATCAATATAATCAATATAATCAATATAATCAATATAATCAATATAATCAATATAATCAATATAATCAATATAATCAATATAATCAATATAATCAATATAATCAATATAATCAATATAATCAATATAATCAATATAATCAATATAATCAATATAATCAATATAATCAATATAATCAATATAATCAATATAATCAATATAATCAATATAATCAATATAATCAATATAATCAATATAATCAATATAATCAATATAATCAATATAATCAATATAATCAATATAATCAATATAATCAATATAATCAATATAATCAATATAATCAATATAATCAATATAATCAATATAATCAATATAATCAATATAATCAATCATAGTTTTTTAATAATTTGAGTGTTACTCTGTTGATTTGTTGTATTGCTTATTAGGATGATTATCGTCATCTCACCAATACATTGTACCAATTTATCTTTTTTTTTTCTTGTATGCAAGGTGGATATCTTAATTCGTTATAAATGAAGTACTAATAACGCAAAGAAAAATGAATCGTCGTAGCTTCGTATAAGAGTTCCTAATTGACACCTATTGGGACTGAAATAAATGACTTTGCATTACCAAGAGTAATAATGCGAAATAACTAATAACAAGCATGGGAATGTGTACGAGGGATTACATTACTCTTCTCGTCTTCTTTTTTTCGTCTTTCCTTTTATTCTTTTTCTCTCTGTCTCGCATATTGTATTTGTGAATGCATCGTACGCAGGCAGTGCATGTGCAGGTCGCAGGTTCCCTCACGTGTTGTTATTATTGGTATGGAATGCGTTGGATTATTGTTTGATTATCCTCTGATGGATTTATGTTCGGGGAAAGGGTCGGAGGAGACCGAAGACGCGGATAAATAATATATTTATAGGGAGGGAAGGCCGATTACACGGTTTCCAACCTGTACACAAAATCTTTCTTTCTTTCTTTCTTTTTTCACTCGAGCCTCCTCTTTTCTCTCGGTTTACGTTTCTTTTCATTTCTCTCCTTCTTCTTTTTTTTATATAAATTCATCCTGTCCTCCTTTTTGGTCCGTTTGTTAAAACTTTTTTATAATACATATTTTATTCGGTTTTCGAGAGTTGATTACGGTGAGCGAGCCGTGGCCAGCGGGACGCGAACCCCCGCAGCGTCCGCACTGCTTATCTCGGCCATATCGGGCCGTTATTGCCATGGAGTCCGGCCGTTATTTATGGCCGACTTGGGCCGCTTCATTAAAGAACACATTAAGGCACCGGTCCTTCCCTCCACGTCCCTATACCCTTCCCCCAACGCTCCTCGTACACACAACCATCGCACGCTGCAAGGATCTTCTCCACCGCTAAAGGTCTTGAGGGCCGTCGCCGTGTCTTCGCCGAAGCTGCCGCCACCGCCCTACAGGACTCCTCGTCTTCATTGGTCCGACCCGACAGACCACTCGTGGCACATGCAACATTTCCACGTGGAAATTTACATAACTTTCTTACACTACACGAGTTCAATGATTCATCGCACGAAACAAACGAAATATGGAAATACACCCTTCCCTACTACCACCAACCAAAAACTCACAAATTTCCTGAAATTTCCATTTCTATATACTAACAACTCTTCTAAAACGCTACTATTATCAAAGTTAAATGACTGATTAACAACAACAATGTGAAACTTAAAAATTTTCAGTCAATATCGAAAATTTTATTTCGCATACAGCAGCTTGTTACAAAATCAAAATTTTCTGTATATTTATGCATTTTAATTTAAGATTGAAACCTTTATCAAATTGTATTTTTTAAATAAATAATTCATATTTTCTGTATTCTTTATATATACATGATTTATTAATTAATTATTATGAATTAACAAAAAGTTAATGTTTACGTCTTTAAAATACAACTAAAACTACTAAAAATACGAATTTTTATAACTTTTTATTACCGATTTTTGACACTTTTTTGGTCAAAGCAATAATTTTTCATAATACTATAAAAATAATATTGAAATCTATTGCATTGAAAATTTTAAGAATATTTAATTTTTTTAAATAAATCAAATTATTTTAATATAACTTACATAAAATTATCTGTTGAAAATTGCGAAGTTCAAATCGTCTACGAATTGTTCACTTAGTTTTTAGTTGTTTATTGAATGCTTCGATTGGTGCAACTAATAACATAATTTTACTGACGTCTGTTAATGCTGAATTACATGCGCATTATTAATATTTTTTATAAATTAATCAATGATAATTCCAAGAATCGTATTCTGATTACATCGATAGTGCATATATCGAATTAGGACTCATGATTTATTGCTACAAAGTGCATTGTCCCATTTACATATAACTTTTCATGTATACTACAAATATAATAAATTTCAATATTTTATTTTTATAATACATTAAATCACTTTTTCATTGCAGTTTTTTTTAAAAAAAAAATTTTACACACAATTTAACTGACAAAAATATTAAATAAAAAGACATTTTTAAATTGAAATTTTTCTAATTAATATGAATAGAAACAGATGATAAGAATGTTAAAAATGATGATTTTTCAGTAGTAAATTTAAAAATTAAAATTAAGATGAAATTAATGTAAAAAAAATTGTTAATATTAAACATTTACAGTAAAACTGATCTTAATTTATAAAAAATGTTAAATGAAAGAGATTTGATAATAATGATAGAAATATAGAAATCTTTATTTGTATAAAACGGTTTTATTCTATATATTGTAAGTATTTTTAATAATGTAATAGTTTATATAATATTGCAGTAAGTAATAAAAAATTGTAAATGATTTTGAGTGAAATAAGAAATTTTCTAACTAATTTCAGAACTTCATGATCAGCAATAGGTGAAATCGCGTGTGCGTATACTGAATTTGTTGCGATTTTCATTAGTTTTGCCTGGATTGAAATTAATATTCCGTGTGCGTGTAAAATTTAGCTTTTCCTTCCCCCAGAAACTAACCATTCGCTATTGCAGCCACCGCCCCCCCTCAGGGGTTGGGAAAAAAGCTCATATCGTTTATTATTACGTGAGGTGGGCTGAAATGGCCTTATATATTTCCTCCATATAGATATATAGAGCGAGAAAAATCGGACCAGAAAATATCAGATTCGGAATGCATGGTAAAAATAAAATGCTGAAATTATTATAATAATATCAAGCAGAAGGAACGGGACGTTGTCGGTAGGTCAGAGGTGGCCAAGATCATGGCGAGTCTCTTCGGACGCGCTTAATTACCTCAGAGCTCTCGTCTCAAGGAAGACGAAGAGGAAACTATTATAAGTTGGTAATTAAACAGAAAACTGCTCTCGCCGTTGGAGCCTTTCACGCACATACATACACACACACACGCGCGCGCGCTTAATCTAAACGGCCACACATTAAATCCCATATTTTTTTTGTCTTGAACTCTGAGGCGAATGGGAAAATAAAAGAAATTCCTTCACTTCGGAAAGCTCGTAGTGAGGTAAGTTAACCCCCCCCCCAACCATATGATGCGCGCAATTAGAGGTTCCGCGCGATTTAGATTTCCATCTTAATCAGCTCAATTACCGATAATTTATTTCGGTAGCGTACACACATACACGCCACGCCGTTAACTCATTCCAAGAAGCATTGCGCAAATTCATCAATGCGACCTCTCTAAATTACTCAATCTTTCTTTCAGCAAAACCAACCCATTATTACCATTATTATTATTAAATGAATTAATGCTATAAATTATTGCTCATTTTACGTTTCTCGCTAAGTATCACTATTAATCTCACTTGGACACGAGGGCTGTCACCTGTTACGTGTAATTTCTTCTCCTTCTTCCGCAGATGACACCTGTCAATTGTCAAAAAAGGCCTATCAATTACTTCGGCACAAGTCATAGAGCGTTTTTCGTTTTCCGTGCCTTCTCGCTTCTCCGCACGTTCATCTCGCTCGCTCGCTCCACCTTTTTTAATTTGCACTTTTGACGTGCACGTCCGAAAGGTATACACACGTATAAATTATGGGATTTTAGGGCCCTTAAGCCCCGTATATGTTGTTATTATGATGGAATCCCATAATTGGATACCTCGCAGGGAGGAATTGAATTCCTCGACGAATTCTTTATGTAATTTACGAAACGAAAGACGGAATACTGCCGCCCCGGGGGCAACGAACATATACCATAAGGTACCCTCTTTCTTTTTTAAATCATCAGCGTCTTTGCCCCATAGCGAACGCGCACAACATGATTCGACAACATTTAATTCATGCAAATTACCAAAACAAAATTTTAATATAATTTTTTTTCCGTTATTATTTTAAATCGATCAATTTTCCAATTTATCCAAATATAACATTAAACAACATATTTATATCTACCAAGACCTATAAAAAAGTCGGTTGCCTTTTTGGACATAACGCAAAAATTCAACAAAGTCTACTGATACAAAATAATGAATATAATTACTATAAAAAAATAAATTCATATCTCGAGAATAAAATAAAAATCGACGACAAATACACAGATTTATATCCAATAGAATCAGATTCACATTCTTAAAATTTGGAATCAGGATTTACTACATTAAATTAGGGAATATCAAATTTACATTAAAGAAATTGCATAACTTAATGGCCAAGATCTACTTAAATCACTGAAAGTCAAATATTTAGGCTTGCTAAAAATTTGATATAAAGTTTATAATAACACAGCACAAGGAAATAATAATGAAACATACAACATACTCAAGATTTCCTTCATATCGAAATTGTTGAGAATACAATGATTAATAGTAGATAGCAAAATAAACTGAAATTAATAATTTCATAATAATTTTCTGCCTATTATCCTCCTTGATAAGAGCAAATAAAACAAATAAATATAATAATGGTTAACATCTACCGAGAAAGTTTATTCACCCGAAAAATGTAATTATTATAACAATTACATTTAATTTTAAACTAATTTATTTACTAACTTATACTATTTAAAAAATAGACATTATTATCACAAAAACATATTAAATTGAATAAAATAAAATAATTTTAAACACATTTTAATCAATTATATTTTTATTTAATTTCTTGATCCTAACATAAATTTAATTAATCTATTATTATTATACATTTATTTATTTTCAAACATTCGTACAGTATTAATAACTAATTTAAATTAAGCATTTCTCATCTTATGTTAATACTGCTTAAAATTACCGTATGTTTCGTGTGAAATTAGACATAAATATTTATCAGGTGCACCAAGTACTGATATGTATGCATATAAGCGCAGTGTATAATTGTGGTATTAGCATTGTGATAACCAATAATAGTTTGGTAGACCTGACAAAACTGTATAATAAAAGTTAAATAATGAATATTCGTTTTATTTCTTATAATAATATGTTAACACTGCGTTTATAATTGAAGCGGAAGAGTATTTGAGGTGCAAATATTCTAATTGCCTCGGAACGTGAATTTATGCATTTGGGATAATCCCCGAACGCCGAAATGATATTAAATATTATATGTGGTGTAATAAAAGCAATTAAATTCATTAGGTTGATGAATATTGTATGGGGCCATTAAAGGATCGTCAGAGGAGGCGGTTGGCTGCGACGATGCCTCCGCCGCCGCCACCGCCGCCAATTCCGAGGGACGTTTTCATGCATGTTTAATCCGGTTTAAAAGCGAAACCTCTCTGCATCTTTGATGACGCTCCTATCCCCGACCCCAGAAATCTGGAGCGGCCGGGTCGGTTTGGCATAACTCAAATAGTCCCAGTGAATAATGCATCATCGAGTCTGCACATTCACTAATTCATGTTGAGAGAGATGGAGATGGAGATGGAGATGGAGAGAAAGGAGCAACCAGAGTTCTTCGCAGAAAATTTTGAACATGCAAAGAAAATCCTTGGTTTAAGCATTCCGTGCGCCTCGCAAATCGCAGTATAAATCTGGATTGCTCGGGGGATGGGAGGCGGCTCTTTGTTTGATAAGGACACTCGTTGGCCGGCATAAATTACTGGAAAGGATTAATGAGCGTCGGAGGGTGCTGCCCTGTATGCAACGGACGATAAGGGATTTTGTAAATCATCCAACGCTTAATGAAGAAGAACACCTCAAGAACACCGAACCAAACGGGATGAGGGCAAAAAACTACGAGAGGACCGAATGAAAAGTGCGAGCAGCAAACGAACGAACGAGTGTGTGTGTGTGTTTTTCAGGGGAGGATGTGTATAGAGGACACCTGTTGCTCGCGCTGCTTCGGGTTGTCATTTTAATAGTTTGGTGCTGCTGCTGCTGCTGCCGACGCCGCCCTCCGCCACGTCTTCCATGTCTTTGTTTATTGTCTGTTTGCGTAGATTATGCGCTATGGAGATTAGTTTCACCCTCGCTCACTCTAGCATCGCATCAAAAAACGCTCACATAAAGTTTTCTGCCGGGGAAAACACACATTACATATTTTAGAGTCAATTCCGACATAAAACTAAGTAGCAAATGCGCTATTTCCTCTCCTTACTTGAACGACATGCTACACATAAAGTTCCCAACAAAATTTATGCAAATTTATTATTGCATTTGCAAGAATCCATAATTTATTACATCGTAATCATAGATTTTCACATATCCTTCTAACAATATGAAAATTATTTATTTATGCATACATCATTATTCTTTAATCATTATCTATAATTTCAATATTTAAATTTTATTTTAATTTATGATACGTACGACAAAATTAAAATGTAATAAATGAATTTTTATATGAGATGAGAAATATTAATAAAAATGGTAAAATAAAAATAATATTTGTTAAGAATAACAGTGGCAACTTAAGTAGTGAAATGCTTCAAAATATTAGATTTATAAATTATTATTTGTAAAAAGTGTTACTTCTTATGTAAATTATAATAATTATCATTTATTTTGTTGAGATTGCTAAAATTGCACAGTATGAATAATTCATATGATAATGTCAAATGTGTCTATAATAAATTACTATTGAGCAAGATTATTTTAGATCGATGTCCTGAATGAATTAGAGTCAGCCAAATGGAAACACCTTAGATTCTTCAAGTACGTTATTATGTGTATAATAGGATAAGCCTATTGTAAAGAATACGGTTATCATCGTATTTAGTTTGACGTGCTTTTTCGGTCGATCCGTAATATCGGAAAATCGTAAGCTACAGATAGATTTGCCTTGACGTCTATTGAGTAGATTACATCAAGGATAGCAGCTTTGGAAATCAAAAAGTTAGCACTGCACCTGCACAAAATCGAGCGCAGCAGCTCCAGTTTGAAGGCGTTAACAGTTTAGTAAAATTAATTTTGCTAAAAAATAAATAGATTGCAGAAATAAGGAAACATAATTGTCTATAAAACCAATTAATTCGGAATTTAAATGAAGATTGCAAAAACTTCCTGTGCAGAGGAATTAATATTAATTGCGCGCGTTCTGCGTAATAAATTATCCGACGAGGCAGACCCATTAAATGATTGCGGCGATAAATAGGTGATGATGATGATTTTTAATGCCGACGATGATTACCATCATCGGCACCGGCAACAATCGAACTCGCTGCTCGAATCGTTTTTCTTTGTGTCGTTTTCTCTACAATTCTTGACTCGATTCGATGGACATCTTCGGGAAATAGTCTCGCGATGATATCTCGCATGGAATGCGACAAGATCAAAATAGAGCGAGGCGAAAAATGGAATGAAGAAGCTGAATAGGAGAACGGCGAGAGAAAGACGGATGGCGTTGGGGGGTGGGCGTTTTACGTAACGCATGACACATGTCAGAGTCAGATTAAAACCGCAACAATTAAAAATAGTGCCGGCATCTGAAATGGAATAAAATAAACGTCATGCCGCCTTGACGAGGGTCCCTCCGCTAAACTCTCCGACTCTGAAGAACGAAAATACCGATCTGAATAAAATAGTTTTCAGAGAGTATATATATATATATAGATGTGAAAAAAAAAAGAGGAATTTCTATTATATATTTTTCTCCATAAAAGGTAGAAGGCGGTACCCCCAGGCTTCAGCATTTCACTGGTAAAATGGCATCAATCATTTTCTTTTACTTAATAATATTATATTTACAATCTTGCTTGTAGATACATAAAAACAGCAGTATCCTTCTATAGTCATTCACATAATATTAACTGAAAAATTGCATTTCTTATACTTTTCATTAATCTTCAATTTTTCTACTTTACTAATTTCTTTACTATTTATAAAACTTATAAAAAATTTGAACAAAAAGATAAAATTTATTTCATATTTATTGTAATATTTATTAAATATATTATTGGTTATTTCTATTCTCATACTAGAATAGATACATTATTTTATTGAAAAAAATTACTGTCTACTAAATACAAGACAAAATATTTTTCTTTTAAATTAAATTATTTTTTCATTAAATTATTAATTGTTATGTTTCATTATTAACTTTGTTTAAAGAAATGTCAAAGTTTTTCTAAATAACTTTATTTTATATTTTATTTCCACAATCATTTTTTAGAACAGCAAATTTTTAAGTTTAAGTCAATTATTTTATTTATTTTATTAATTAGTCATGTTTTTTAAATTCTAATTAATTTTACGCTTTTTGCAAAAACTATAATAATTGATTAAATATAGAAATCATTTCTAGGTATTAATTATATGTTTTTTTTTTAAATATATCACTAAAGGCAATAAGGAGTTGATAGTCAATTAATTCGAGGTTAAGACCTGAAATTAATTAAAAATATATAGATTAAATTACTTAGAACAGCATCGACGTTAATAATTACATAGATATAGATGTGGTAGAAGACGCTACGATCGAAATGGATGGAATAGATAGAAAAAAAAGGACCTTTTCCGCCTTCCTCCTTCGGCCGAAGGCAATTAAGGCCCCTAAAACCGATATGACGAATGTCTCCTGTAGAATAGTTGGAAATTAATTAGGCGACATGAGTTCCCGGGACCGGGCCTTTTAATTACCGCACGAAAAATTCTTCATAAATATTATTATTCGTCCGCTGCGAGTAAAACGTCCTGAATCCATTATCTTGATTCAAACGTATATATATTTTTTCTTCTATTCTAATTAATAAAAGGTAGACGAAATGGACACAAAGAAATAACACGGAAAGAAAAAAAACTTACATCTATGTTGTCAGTAAGGCAACACGCGCTTAGCGGGAATTCCGGGCCGCTCCAAAAGTGTTCCTTATTCTGGTATTTTTAATTAATTTCACGAGAATTTCCAGCATATTTTGATTTCGTATTGGAATACTACAAGAAAGTTTTTTATTGCGAATTCTTGAAATACTTACATCTTGTCCGCTTAAGATTACTCAGCCATATACGTCTATTAAGTTGAAGCTTGTTAGAAAGGAATATTTTTATTAAGAAAAACATTTTCGATAATATCAAATATTTATTAGTTTCATTTCATCTTTTCTGTCAGTACTTCTTTTTTAAATAGTTTTATATATTATTTAGATAAGATATAGATAGGATAAGATATAAATCTTAACAGTTTATTTTCAACCTCTTCGTAACTTAGAACTAAAAATTTACATTTTCATGTTGCTCCTGTTAAAACATGATTAATTTAAGCTATTTTTAGTTAATCTTGGTTTTTTAAGCTTTCATTTTCTTTATAAAAAAGTAGGTTAAATTTAGTTGCAGTAGATTTAAAAAAAAGATTAATAATTAGAATGATTCGTAGGACTGTTACAAATTATTTAGATTTATATTGAAATATGCTAAACTTACAAAAATATTCGAATCTAATAGATTTAATGCATAAGGAATTTCTATAATCTAGAAAAAAATGGAATACGAAAGTCTTTATACAATAAAATACATTTTTATGAAAAAATAAAAATAAAACGAAATTACTTTTCGAACAACCCAAAATGTCACAATTAGAACAAAATTTTATGGTAAATTTCAATGGATTGAGTAAATATGCGACTGACGAAGTGTTTCACCTTGGTAGATTACGCCCGTGCCCGTTGGAAATTAGCAGTATGAACCAGCAGGAAAATCCGCTTTAATTATTGGCTGCAGAGTGCAATTAAGGTGCCGAGCTAATTGCAAAATCGAGAAACCATATTACGAAGGCCTCATTATTATCTGATCAGAAGTCGAAGAAGAAGAAGAACGAAGAGGGTAACAAGGAGAAGAACAAGAGCGAGGAAGAAATCGAACGAGAGGACCTTCGGAGAAGAGTTGACTGGATGAGACTATATCTATCTGTTCTCATTTATATCGTCTCGGATATTTTAATTGTTTCAATATTAAGTGCGTGCGTATGTGTTGGTGGGTTGGTGTGTGTGTGTGTGTATACATACACAAATACAGACAGATAGGAAGATAGATACAAACACGCGTATGGTTTAACAACCGTGCCGAAGTAAATGATGATTATATCACATCCTCGAGCGTTTTCAAAACCTCCAGACTATGAAGCTCATTTCCAACAACAACCACTTCTCTCTCTATCTTCTTATATTTAGTATTTGTTTGCTTCTTATTTTCATTCCTTGGTGCGTCTTCTCCGCCGCTAGGAACAATAAAATAGTGATTAGCAAGGATATTTTTAGCAAGGACCAATTAAGGGCGGATTACCAGATTAGCGTTAATTTCGGGCATGTCCGCTTTGTTTGGTCTATGTTAACGCTCTCTGTCTCCCATACTCATTTTTTTTTTCGGGGTATATTAATAGTTTATCAGTTGGCATATGCGTGTTTGCGGTGCCATTACTTGACTAAACAACGGCCAGAGGGCTGCTGTCAATCACACGTCAAACACTGATTGCTTATTTACTCCCAATAATCCGCCGAATAATGGGCTCTGTTTGCACCCCGCCACGCTCACACTCACAATCACTCACTCACACAAAACGTCCTTATCCTTTTCTCTCTTCTCTCCAACTTCGACCATTCATTTCCATAACCTCGCGTTACCCGAAATAAAACCAAAGAAGACAAAAAAAAACAAGAATATTAACACCAAAAAAAACTTCTAATAGTGCAATGCGCACATTAAATCCCATCTTGATTCAACAACCCTCGGTAATCCCGTGACTTCTTCGAATTCAAATGATGGAAATGCAGTTGTTGTTGTTGTTGGTTCTTCATCGATTCGAATCTTCGTTGTATCGTTTCGGGCCGATATCCCAAATAGATAACGTGCGGAGATCTTGTTTGCTACATCTCCTCCACTCGATAGACCACCTCCAGCAATTTGGTGGACATCCAAAACACGATCTTGACGACCCACGCGCATCATAGCCCCGGATCGTCTTTAATTAACAAAGCCATAAAATTCCGATTTACAACTTTTCGATAAATGACATTCGTTTATTTTTCCTTCTTCTACGGGGATTCCGAAATCGTGGACGCACGTTGAATCCGACACCGTTTATACGTTTATTATGCTCACATTTGTTTTATCTTAATTTTATTCCATATCGAATTACCTAACTCTTTGCCATTGGAGGTCCTCGAAATGTATATTGTTACGGTGACATTTCAACTTATTTGACAATAAATTCTTCGCAACAAAAAAAAACATTAAACTAATCCATTCCAATTTTCATTCGATCTAAACTATATATAAAACACAAAGTTTAACTTTCTGTTAGAATTACAAATCATCATACTTTTCTAAAGAAAAATAATATAAATTATCAATCCTAAACAAAAAAATATACTTTCAGAATCAAAATCCAAAAATCTAATATTTATGTTTTATTATGTAATTATAATTTTAAACTAGCTTTTTTATTCCATCATTTTTTTTTTCTAAATTTAATAAAATTAATCAAAAATATTTAAATTCGAAAATTATTAATTAACAAGAAAGTACAGAAAAAAAATACCATTAAAATGCAAAATTATTACACAAGAAAAAAATCTGCTTAATTTATTCGTTTTCATTGCTAATTATAATTTTCTAATTATCTATAATCTTTGTTTACCGCTTTTAATTATCTAAAGGTTCATTAATTTAAACTTTCATTATTTTTAAAGTTTCCATAATTAAATTATAGTTAAATTTATTAAAATATTATAGAATTTATCAAAATTAAATACTCTGCATTTGCCAAGTAAAAATATTATAATAACATTTAGAACAACATAATTAACAAGTTACTTCTTCATATTTTCGAAAAATTTATAATTTCATAAAAAATCTTTAAAAAAAATATATAAGATTGGCGTATGGATCATTGTGTTTGCAAAAATATTGTATGCAAATAAGGCTTTGATTTATTCGATATTAAGTCTGGAATATTTTATTTTTCTTTATTTTTACATTTATTCCAGCGGACAATAACCAATAAATAATATACGAAAAATGTGTACAATATTAATTTAGAAATTACGGACGTTTCCAAACCGATGTAGCAAGGTGTTCGAGATTATGCAAATACGCGAATAAAACAGTGACCGTGCTAAGTTATTTGCAAAAAATGTCAATGAATAAATTTATTCTGTAAATGAAATTTAATACATTTTTGCCCGTGAATAATTTATTATTGTTTTTATTCGAATTTTTATTTGTAAAACTATAATTCATAAGACAAAATTTGTACATTTTTTTGTGTGTGGAATTAATATGAACATTGAACCTTAAAATATTATGTTAAATCTGCATAATGTCTTATTAGATGAATTTCATTCAGGATTTTATTTTTTTGCTTTTATTTGAAAATTTAAATAAATGTTTCTTAAAACTTCAAATAAAGTATAATAAAAATTAGTCAACAAATTAGCTAAAAGTTTAAGTACAATTGTCTTGTTATTATTTGATAGAGTCGTTAAATGATAATTGATTTGTAATGAATTGTCACTAACCTATTTCCTGTTATTACTATGAGCTTGTTAAAATGTTTCTATTTTGAGGTTTAAGTGTAATAATCTTATTACTTTTTTGCAAAGTAATTAAATGATAATTAAAATATAGTAACTTGTCACAAAATTATATTCTGTTTAAATTCTCAATATGTTGTTTGGAAATTGGTAAAAATAAATCTAGTTTTGAGTAGTCTTATCGAAAATTAATCTAAAGATTAAGTTAACTAATAATTTTGGAGAGTCGTTAAACGATAATTGTTTTCTAATGAATTGTTTCCTGTTTCTGTTGTAAGTTTGAATTTTAGAGTCTCGCATCGGATTCCAAAATTCTTAAAAATTATTATGCAATTAGAGTCTGCACGACAGCTAATTCTTTCCGTTTCTTAATTGTGTCGTAACGATAGAGCGCTTTTAAATTTTGTTGGTGTAAGCCCCCAAATTTGGTCTTTCGAATCCTCAACATTAAACAGATTTTTTTCGCAGTTCTTTTCCAGTAATTGCATTTCGGTTTTAAAATGTGCATTTTACGATGGCAGATGCGGGAAAAATTCGTGCGGATTTTTGAATTTTTCACGGGGCTTTTCTGGTTTTGTTTACAGCTGGGCGCGAGGCTCGTAC